>OY730478.1:36490496-37807713 GCA_963422695.1 Xylophagus ater
GAAATTCCTGAGAACACACAAAAAATATGTAGGACAATAAGTTAACGAATCCATTTAAACTGTAATAATTTATTAAAAATAGGAAAAATATTCAAAAAACAACAGAAATTATTTCAAACAAATTTCATCTTGTGCAAGTGTGTAGTTATAGGCGCCAGAAGACAAAATCTTATTGGGAAAATCTTATAGGAATTTTCTCCTTTAGTCAACATAGTTTCACCTTTCTTCAGTTGCAAACAATTTTGTAATATGTTAGATCATTACGCTGATTAGCAGTTAGTTGCTTTCTTTTTAGAAATACAACACAAATAAATTTTATCAGTGATATTATGTTAATTTACAAACAAAATTACTTGTATGTTTTTACCAGATTTTTTTAAAAAATGTATAGCAAAGGATTTGTAAATAGTTCTAAGATGCAATCGAACTCGATTTGATTTGTTTTCAGTGGAATCCTGTAACCCGATTTAACCCAAATAGTATCGAAAAAGCATAGGAAGTGGAATTTTTTTCGAATATGATTTAGTCTTGATCGAATACCACAGTAAGGTCTCGTAAAAATTGAGGTGACCATTAACTTTCTAGACTAGAGCTATACTTCTCAGATAATGAACCTCTGGCAGATTTAATATATATATATCTGATATGTGACAAGTGACGGTGATATATTGAAGTTTTACCACAAATCAACTCCATCAAGATTCTTCCATAACTAATGCACAACCCGAATATAAACGCACAGCTCGGAATTAGGAGTTATCGACCAAGTTTCCAATCACCGTTTACCACATTTCCGAGTGTATGATTCTTAAGTCGAAAGATATTGTTTAATTACATTATTTTCTTTATTTTAGATACAGTTGAAAGACGTTAAATTTAATACGGAAGTAGAAAAACATTTACTCCAGCCAAGAATTTACTTGGTAGATTTTGAAAGTCCA
This sequence comes from Xylophagus ater, assembly GCA_963422695.1. Taxonomy (NCBI): domain Eukaryota; kingdom Metazoa; phylum Arthropoda; class Insecta; order Diptera; family Xylophagidae; genus Xylophagus; species Xylophagus ater. The sequence goes on from OY730478.1 coordinate 36,491,438, forward strand.
GTAGTATACGTTGTTACTTTGGAACATATGTTTTAAAATATGATTTTGTGATCTTATAAATGTTATATATAATTTAAACTTAAAAATAAATGTGAATTATTTGTTTCATTTTAAACCAATTTAGGTATATGAGTGATATTAATATACCTATCTGAGATATATTGTAACGTGTTAGTCTTTCGGTTCGATGTTATTAGAATGATAACACTTTTTATTTATGTGAATTTAGCGTATAAACTTTATTTGTACTTATTTCTGCTTAACAATTAGTCTTAAAAATATTTTTCTTTCAATAATTTAATTATTACAATTATTTATCACAGTTTTAGAGCTTCACTATTTTAATTACTTTTAAGATCAAAGCTTTAGTTTTACTCCGAATATTTCAAGTTCACAGTTCGGCTTTCTAATTTGAATTGATTCTCTACTTGAATCCCGGCGGCTATTTATATAAAATTGGTGTGTCTCGGAATATTCTCGAAAAGCCTGGTCGTTTTCTAAAAACTAGGTGGCAATGTTTACACAAAGAAGATTTCTAGAATATTCAATATACAAACAATAGTTCTAGAAAGCTCTAATCATTGTTTAGGTTTGTGCCAATGATCTATTATTATTTCCTCCTAAAAATATCTTTTGTATGTGCTATGAGTCATTGCTATTGTATTCTATCGATTGTGTAAACAATTGCATTTTGGAGTTTTCTGGAATAGATCTTTTGTACATTAGATGGCGGTATTTCCCGAATAGTCTGGAGACATTTCGCGGAAATCGTTTTGTTTGTTTATAAATAAATTATTCTCGTGTTTTCTGGGTTTTTCTTTTATTAAGAAAAACTCAGCAAAGTAATTAATTTGTGTTAGTGATTTTTATAGTGCAATATTATATTTATAATCGGCAAATAATGTATTTATACAACATATAATATATCTCAGAAACAGCCTCTACTTTCAACAGATACGTAATTTTTCTAAACTATCTATGTGAGATAACTATATTTTAGTTACAAGTATAAAATCATTTGAATTTACAGATATAATATGGCAACTATGTCTGGTTATGGTTATATGTTCTTCAAAGAACAGGGATAGAAAATTTTGTATACTCATTATTCTACAGGACAAGAATTTTTGTCGTTCCTTTTTGAAATACAATATATTTTAATTTAAATGTAATTTAATTATATAATTCATTAATTAAATGACTTTTTAATTCCTAACTTAGTATCTGGATTATCATTAACAAAACGATATAGTATATTTATGAAAGTCATCTGTTCGTTTATTTTGAATTCTTTCCAGTTCCCAACTGCATAATTTTCCATGTTACTTGTATTGAAAAATGCAATATAAACGGAACATTAACTTTTTTCATTTTTCATAAAAATGTTTTATACTTTCAAAAACAAAGTTTTTGATTTTTAGTAATTGAAATAAAATTACTTATCACTTACCTTATATTGTATGTTTGCTTCCTGCTTCAGGATGACGCCTGCAAGTCAGGCGTGATGTCTAAAAATCTTTCCCTACAAAATGGAAATCAATGAAATCAATTGTACACGTTTTAGATTTCATTCTACTTACTTTTTAAAGACTGATTTCCTCACTGAAAAGATGATTTGGTTTTCTTTTGTAATAAAAACTTGATTTCCCACGTTAACGATTGTTGGTGCAAAAATTTTATGTTCATTTTTATTAATATGAATTCACTTTTCACAAAAATTCTGACCGAAGCTTAATTGGCGATTGATTTTTAAATCAATTATCCAAATTATTGGTCAATGGATTTCAGAAACACACACGAATTGCACACAAAAGAATGCAAAAATTTTTTTGCTGCTTTTGATATTTTAATTATGAATACACCTAGAAAATGGAAAAAATGAATATTGTTTAACTTTTGTTCGTAGTTCATAATAAAGTTGAAAAAAAAAACATTTCCCAAAGAAACTCACTCTTATTTTATTATACAAAACTTAAATTACTTTTTATTATTCCACTTTTCACAAAAATTCCGATGTACTTTTTTTTAAGTTTTTCTTGATTTTAATTAAAATTTATTTTCAATATTTTGGATAACCATAACCTTAGATTTACAAAAACAAAACTTTTTCAAAGGGACGTTGAAATTTCAAATTCTATCAACGATAGAATATCTTCTTAGGTCAAAAATATTAACAATATTTCGCTATTCCTCAAAATTTTATTGTAACTCCGCTCGTAATATGGGGGGGGGGGGAAAACTGTGGTAGGTGCCACTACGAATTTCTTAAAAATTTCATTTTTGACTCTCACCATTCTCCCACCACTTTGCACCAGTAGGCTACTTGAATTTAAAAGTGCATGCAAATAAAAGTAGCTTAATGAAATATTGAAAGTCGTTTCTTTGTTGCCTAGTTTTAAGTAATTTTAAGTTTAAATTAAGACTGTAGTGCCGAGAGCAAGCACTTTTCACTTAACTTTTATTTGCTTACTTTAAAAATTCTTAATAATTCAAGACTGAATTCTGTTTAGTTCTAAGCTAGGCAAATTATAAGCTAGCATCACATTAGTTATCTTAAAGCTTAGTATTACTAAAAATATTACATTTGTAAAATATCTATGTACTCGTTAAGTCTCAATAAAAACAATAATCAAAAACAATAATTATTTTTATTAGAATTTTCCTGGGAGATACAGGAAATAAGTTCTAACCATTATATATATAAAAGGCTAATCCTTCTTTCTTTCCTTCTGTCCGTCCTACATTGTCCGTCGTTGAGCAAAAAAAAACTCTTTTTGATATGTTGTAGAGAATTACTTGAAACGTGGAGAAATTTTGTTTCCGGATAGATTGGGGGTCGGAGGGATTACAAAAGGGGGCTTGAAAGCTTATTTTGGAAAACCTCATTTATAATCCGAAATACAATACGATCCTAAATTGATCATAAATTAATGTAGAGGCAGATTATTTTTGATATTTTGGGACAGAGTGAGTAATTTCTAGTGGTTAATTTAAAGTGGTTGCTTTTTATGGTAAATAAAAATCATGAGTTAAATCTTAATCTTAAAATTAATTAATTTTAAAAATTAACTAATTTCATTTATTCTATATTCAATTTAATTTGTGTGTTTTTTTCCTCCCTTTTTTTAAATATTCATTCAAATAAGAAGCGCTATTTTTTTTTAATATAAACTGAAATGCTTGTCCAAACAATTGGTCATTATTTTTAATATAAACTGAAAAGCTTGTCCAAACAATTGGTCATTATTTTTAATATAAACTGAAAAGCTTGTCCAAACAATTGGTCATTATTTTTAATATAAACTGAAAAGCTTGTCCAAACAATTGGTCATTATTTTTAATATAAACTGAAAAGCTTGTCTACAACAATTGGTCATTATTTGTTTTCATGCGGATTATTTCTGTCGCAGACGATATAGTTTCAGCTCTCACCGCTTTGGCGCTGAAATCAATACAAATTTTTGAACGAAAACAGACATTGGAGAAAACATCACAAAAGCAAACATTCTAATTCCACAAATTGGGTGGGAAAATGGAAAATGCTGGCCTATTTTCTTTCAACCCGCTCTTTAAATAGGACAATGGAAATTTTATTTAATGAAATACATTGTTTTGTCATAACTGTTTATTGCTTTTCTTCTTATTATTGTATTACAATTTCAATACCTCGAAATTCACATTTCATCTTCTTTTTTTTTAAAAATTATATTGATTTGATTCATGATGTGAATCTTATAATTCTATTTTTATGAAATAAGATATTTCCCTCTTACCAGAACACTAAGATCGAAGTCGATATTCCGGCCTTATATATAGTACATATTTCTATCTGGTCAGATGCAAAATGGAATTAATAACTCTTGTATTTTATGTATTATACTATTAGGTACTAAAACGGCACTAATTATTAAGTAAAATTGCCATCTCATTAAATATAAGTAAAAATATCAATTTAACTATTAACTATATTACATTATGTACAAAATTTACGTATATTATAATTATTAAAAAAAAAAATAAATTAATTTAAAATTAGAACTAAATTAAATAATATAATATTTTAAAAAATTCCTTCTTAATTTTTTGATTGAAAATTTAATAATAAATTTAAAACGTTTCATGGGGATTATATCTCTCGAAGACCAGATAGTTCTATCAGTCACCGCTTTGGCACTGGAGTTAATAAAATCTTTGGATCGTTTTATATAGGGGTAACCGCGATTACAATGCTCAGCAAAGTTGTGGAAGTTTTCCTTTGGCACTATTTCTGCCGATGACCATATAGTTCTATCTCTCACCGCTTTGGCGCTGGTGTCACTAGAAACTTTTGAACTTTTTATATAGAGGTCACACGCGATTACAATGTTCAGCTAAGTTGTGGAGGTTTTCACGGGGATTTTTTCTGTCGAAGATAAAGTAGTTCTATCTCGCACCACTTTGGCGCTGCGGTTGTCGAGGTTTTTGCCTTTACGTAACATATGTTTGACGGGAGCTATTTTACCAATCGGGGAAATGGGATCAATTTAATGTCTCCACTCGAGATGTTGCGTCGTAAATAATGTGCTTTCTGAATAGGTCGACCTAAGATATGAAATGTATCTCCAATGGTGTTACGGAAACAGGGTAAAAGATCTATAATGTTGCGAATTGAGGTGCTACGCTCGAATAAATTTAGTTAATTTACAGTGATTTGTAAACTGAAATTTCTAGGAGGCCGTCTTAGGACGGGTAACCCCCTAGTAGATATATATATTACTAGATTACTCGAAGCAATAAATTCCTTCAGAAGCGATTGGCAAATTTTCGGACTTCTCTTTCTCGCGTCTACCATACCATTCGCCATATCAAAGTATAGGTAATGGAAAGTATGGAAAGCTAGCGAAGTAACCAGAAAAAGCACGTGGCAATAATTACGAAAGAATACGCAAGAGTACATATAGTTTTCATAGAAGGAATCTTATAAAACTACCCTGGAATCTTATATATGGTCCCAAATCTTATAAAATTTCCCATACCAAAAAAAAAAAATTAGCGCCAAATTTTTTTTGTGTGTGCATTTCTATATAAATTTCTGCCTGTGCTTCTTTGTTTACATTTTAAAGGTACCCAAAAAGGAAAAATGGGATGTTTGTAAAATAAAATTTGTCTTTCACCCGTAGGTAAAATTTTTAGTTCTATCTGTCAGCAGTGGATAGAAAATTGTTTGAAAAACAACAGTTAAAATTTGAAAAACGGCGGTGCAGTAAGGATAGGAAGTTTCCATACTTTATCATTAGTTACGCTTTGGTCATACTAAACGCTATGCGACTATGGCGACAAGGCCAGATAGTTGTACAATTTGGAACTAACCAGGGATTGTCAAAAGGAAAGAAAATATTTTTTTTGGTTTTTATAATTTATTCTGTATTTTTTTTAATAATTCATATACAAAAAAACTTAAAATAATAATAAATTTTAATTTTTCGGTGTTTAAAAATTAATTTATTTGGTGTTTTTAAAATTTAGGGTAAAAAAAAGGTTTCTGCGCCCTGAGGAACATTTTAGCCATAAGTGAGTAAGCGAATCCTAGTCCAGTAGTATTTAAGTCATTGGTTCTAACCAATGCCGACTGAATCACACGGCCCATCTCTACAGTAACGACGTCATTGATTTGGTACAAGAAAATGTCAACAAATCTTTGTTAATAATCGCGTTTGTCGATAAAAAATTAATATTTTCGCGTTAAAAGTAAAGTGCTAATGATAATTGAAATAAATATTGAAATATTAATTGATTTAAAGTGTAGTGATGTGAATTTGTATTGTTTTAATGCCGTTTTTTTGTCATTTTCGGGAGTTGTTTACTTCCAAAATTGGGTTATGTCACATAAAGAAATTTTGAAGAAAATGAATGTTTATGATTAACAATAATGTTAAAGTAGTATAATTTAAAATTGTAAATTGTTTTAACGAGTTTTGATTCAAATACGTGTTGTGAAAGTTACCTTTCAAAGTGATATTAGGTTTTACATAAATTGATTTTTTAGTATTTAGGTTGTTGTTTATACTATTATATTTAGTCGGTATTAGGACAATGTAATTATTTATTAGGAACTGTTCCACATTTTATATTTTCCCCAATGATTCGACTTTATTTTGAATCTTCATCATGGATCAACATTATTTTGTATATCAGAAATCCTAATTATTACAGAATTTTTGACTTTTTACTGTTGTTAAATACAATTATGAACTATAATTCATAGTTCTCTATAATTGTGACTTTTTTCTCTTTGTTTTTCTACTATTATTTCTATATCTCGTGAAAGAGATGGGAAATCACGTATTGCTTGAAGATTTTTTTCATATAATAATCGTTTTCGCACTATATACCAATTGTACTTAAGGCTCATCAGCTGGACTTGTACATTTGGCTGTCCAGGAACGATATTTTATTATTATATTTTATTAAGCATACTTAAGAATGAAGAGTTCTAATTTTTCTATATTCAATCCATCTAGAATTTTTAGTTCTGCGAATTAAATACTAAATGAAAAATTCCTGTTTTTTGCACCGAATTTTTAAATATTTAATTAATTAATTAATAATTAGGATTTCTGATATACAAAATAATGTTGATCCATGATGAAGATTCAAAATAAAGTCGAATCATTGGGGAAAATATAAAATGTGGATCAGTTCCTAATAAATAATTACATTGTCCTAATACCGACTAAATATAATAGTATAAACAACAACCTAAATACTAAAAAATCAATTTAAAAATTTATCAAGGACGCTAAATAAAAAACTATTCAAAAAGTTTTACATAAATTTCGTCCAAAAGGAGATTAATGCCCTAGACATACTACACGATTTAATCCAGTGGATTATTTTCAATCCAGATCATACGACACATTCTGTTTTTCTGGATTAAATTTAATTCTCAATTATTTTTTGACATTTCTCAAAACTTTATATATAAGGTGTCTCTATAATAGGGGCAGATTTAAATTTCGCGTTATTTTCGTTTCATTAAGTTAACAGTACTAAAATCTTGATATTTGCCATCTGTTGCTATTAATAGTCATGGAACTCTGCACGAAGGAACGACAATATTATTGACAGTTTGTCAAGTTTCGAGAGCCTACTGTTTTCAAAAAGGCAATTCCACAAAGTTCTAATCGTCCGTTTCTTTGGAAGCATTCTTTATTACATTAATTATTTCATTGCCCGTCGAATGAAGTACGGATCATGCCTGTAGGACCCAGAATACCTGAGATATTCCTACACCTTCGTACTAGAGAATTTTTGTATTTCCTGTCCTAAAAAGGAATATTTTTGAAAATGTCAAATAGCATTTAATTCCTTATTAAATTGATCATCGAATGAGATATGAGTCATATCTATAGAATGCAGAATACCCGAGATATACACATACTTCAAGTTAATCTGACCTTTTTATTGGGACACCCTATACATTTTTTTTGGTTAGAAAATTTTGGAAGTAAAAAAAAAAAATTTATGAATGTGCAAACATATAAAATCTAAAAGAAAAAGTTTTAAAATATTATATTTTTTAAAATAAAGAATTATTTCCTTCAAAATACAAAAAAATTAGAAACGCCAAAATCCAATTTGTTATTTTGTTTGACATCTCCTTCTTACTTTTTCATTTTTGATATATTATATCTATAAATATGTGCGGTATTACCAGATGTAAAAGCTAAAGCTTTAAAGCTTTTCACACTCATAGAGCGAAAAGTTCTCAATTATTCAATAATTCAGATAAAAATTCTCGGTTAAATATCCTCAATAATTGAGAAAATCTGGTCCATTATCGAATTTTAACCGAGAATCGTGAGATAATCGAGATTATCGCTGCTAATAGGTTTGTAGTATAACATACCTTTCATCAGGATTAAGAATTTTAAATTTCTCATTTAAATACTGAGTTGCGGCGCCAGAACTTAAATTACACAAACTAAACGTATTTAAATAATTTGTATGAGGGATAATAATATCGGAATCCCAAAGGTATCTATATCCAAGAGGACAAGTATGATAAAATAAACACGCAAAAGTATTGTGTTTGGCGAATACCGATTACGATTCGTGTAAGGCAAATTTGCTCTTTTATACAATTTAAAGTCTTTATTTTTGTGCTGTCATCTGTTTCATTTTCAATAAGGAGTTCGATTTCATTTTGAATATTTTTGACTAAAGAATCTTTCGAAAATTCAGCAATGGAATCGTCTTCTAACGTCTCCAAACGCGCGATTAAATTTTCTAATTTTAAAAATAAATTGCATTTTAGAGTCGATCCTAAAATGCATTTCAATTTTGACAAATTTATTTTACGTTGAGATATATAGTAAATATTTCAACATCAAAATTATTGTCTATTGAAAATGAACATTTCACGCGAGGGCAAGGTTCAAAAGACATATTGAAAAAAAATGCTTTTCCAGAGTTAAATCTCAAAATCCAATCTTTGGAATTATACTTATCCATTTTGAAAATATCCTGTAGGGACTCCATTGTATCAGCCTTGATCCACTTCTTGCTGATGTCATCATTCCTCTTCTCCAATTTCCTCTGACGATTTGCCGGAACTTTTTGTGACGGTTTTCGTCAAATATTAGGGAAGATTTTGATAATTAGTTGGGATAGCGTCCAGTTTTAAGGTCCATTTTCGTGGGACAGGAACTTCAGATCCTAAAATACATAGCTTTAAAATTTTTTTACATAAGAACGAAAAGTTTTGATACCATCAGCCAATTTCAGCCTATCAAATTTCACCAGAAAGTGGTCTGTAAAATGTTTTGAGCATATAAGAGTGTTGTTACTTACTCTAAAGTTTTTTCGGGGGATATGCTTCAGCCAGGTTTTTCTCATATCTTCATTCCGTGGAAACTGAAACATATGGCATTGTGTTCCTTTCGCGTAAGTAGAAGGACATTCGGGAACACAACATACACGCATCTGCAAGATATTAGTAATTTTAAATATGTTTTTTTTTTGTTTATAGATAGATAATCATGGAAAATCAATAGAAAATTTTTCATTTTCAATTTTATTCTTTATTTGGACCATTTTTTTTTCTAAAAGCTTAAGTTTTTCACAATTTACAGAAGTATAACTCTTACCTTGTTATATTTTGACTTCACTCACGTTAATTTTATCAAAATTAATTAATATTCATATTTTTTTCGATACAAATCAACACAAATTCTATTCAATAGAAACAAATTTCGGCGCGAAATGTCAAAAATCTATCCACAAATCAATGTACTAAAAAGAGCGTATACAGATAGGCCGTGATTCAGTAGGCATTGTTTTAACCCACTTGAAAAGCGTCAGAAACCTACCAGTAAATTTCATAACCCGGCAACTCCATTAGACATATTTGTCAGACTGAAAAAGTCTTGTGGAGACTCTAAAAATTGAACTTTTTTTTAAGAAGACTAATTTCCAGACTTATTTTTGACATATTGAAACTAAAAGTGGTTGCAATGAACTAAATTTATATAATTACGAGAGGTTTTTCCCGATATTCCCATTTCAAATATTTTTATTTCCTAGACATTTTTTTGGAAAAGAATAATTTGGCGCCTTTTAAACGACACCAATAAAATGCATACAATTTAGTGTATTTCATTTAAAAATAAATTTGGTTTAAAATTCGTATCATTTTATGACAAAAATATTAGAAATATTCCTAATGATCATGGGAAGGATTCAATCTTTATTGCATTGACCTACCGTAATGCATTTTTCTGAGAAATTTTTGATATCTCGAGTCTAGTTTCTACTAATTACAATTCCGGGAAGAATTGATATTTCAAAAATTTTATTTCAAAATAGTTTTTTTAATGGGAAAATTTTAAAAATATTAATGATTTCATTGGGATCCTTTTTTTATAAAAGAATATTCATTCATTCCTGTCAACCGTAACGCATTTTTAGTTGAAACAACATATATAAAATATTTTTATAATAAATTTGTGCAGCAAAAATTTCATTGTTTCTTTGTCAACGGCATTTTTATAAATAAAATTTCAGGACATCAATTGGCCACCTAAAAATTTAATGGCTTCAAAATAGCGTCCGTAGAATGAAAATAAGTCTTGAAATGTGTCTCGTGGAGTCGTCGGGTAAGAAATTTTCAAACATTGCTGGATGATATTGATTGAAGAAGCCATGATGGAAATGGAAAAAGTGCGTCAAAAAATTCACATCTATTCTGTTTTCAAAATCGTCAAACGCCGTTACGCAAAAGTGCAAGCATTGAATTCGATCGAAGCGCCACCTTGCGGATTTGTTCCGAACTAACTTTCCATACAAAACAAAATTTACTGAAATGTATTCAATTTTGCTTAAAGATGGCTAAAAGTATTAAAAGAATACATTGTCATCGTGTTCTGCGCTATTATAGAGCTATAAAGTTTCTAAAGTCTAGCTAGTCGGCAAGTTAGTTAAAAATCGATTGCAAGATTTGTACTGGACAAACAAACAAATTATCAATAATTTTATCAAATTATGAGGAGCAATTAATTAATTAAAAAACAAATTTTTATTTACCAGAAAATAGTGAAAAATAAATTCAGCCACAGTACGTACATTATACGCTTAATATTTTATTTACATATTTTCTTCAAGGGATACACAGAGGTACATATGAACGCAAAATATCGTTCCCAATAAAATGCAAAAACAAATTCAAAATTTTCTTGAAAGAATTCTATACCAAATTTTTTTACCTGACTAACAAAAAGAACTAAAGGAAACCAACCTATTTCAAAAATATGTACATACACAAATTTCCCTCGAATAGCAGAGGTAAATTTCTAAATTCTTTCCCGGATGACTTACTGATCGTCATTTTAAAAAATAGAACTTAATAGTGTTTGACCATATACTAGACAATATATACGATCCTTGCTTAAATATTAAGACTTCGCTTATGTATTTTAATATGGATTAATGTTAAAGTAATCTTAATTTTGAAATTGGCAGATTAAAATGAAACAAAATAAGTATTATAATTTCATTTCCTAATATTATATTCTATATAACAAAAAATTGGGAATTTATGAACAAATCAATTTTATAAAATACCTTAAAATTTAAACAAATATTTACGATGGTAATCCAAGTGTTTTCCTAACTATCTTCTTGGCTATTTTATTGAATTCTTCTCGTTGTTCTCGCCACATTATAGCTGCATCAACATTAGCTCCAGACTCATCATTAGGTTCTGAAATGAAAAATATGAAATTCTATGCTTTACACTGAGTCATATTACCCGCAAGCATAGAGACTACGCTAAGTAAAATCTTTTCCACGCTTTGAACTGGACTCCATCTCTCTGCAGAAAGTTCGTAACCCATCGGATCATCACCAGGTGCATGAAGTATGGATATACATACTCGACCATCTGCAAATACTGGAAAAACCACAGTAACAGTAATTAAAATGAAATATTGAAAATATATAAAATTTACTATTAGGATGGAACATTTCACAAGTAAATTTCATCTTGGGCGGGCTCAACGGGTAATCTGGTGGAAATACTAATTTTGCTGGAAATACCCCTCCTTCAAAACATGTTCCTTCAGGACCCCTGAAAATAACGTAATTAGCTGTAGCCTACTTTATATTACAAAACTTACGCTATTAAGGCTTCCCACTCAAAAAAATTTTCTTCATTTATAGGCCCCGCAACAATTCCTTCTGGTGGATTCAATGTAAGTTCTATAAAATGAAAATTTCAAAAATCAATACTGACAGATAACATATATATATTTTTGAAAGTTTACGTCTATATTCAGCCATTAAACGACGAAGAGCTGACCCAGCCATAATTTTAAATATCCAGAAAATATTATCCTCGAAAATATGTAAAAATAGTTAAACGTCAACACAACATTGACAGCGTTTACAACATAAAATTTCGAACGGGTTAGTTCCGGAAATTTACACTTTCAGAATAGTTCCGAAATTAGGCGTTGGTTTTTCCAGAATTAATCTACATTATTTCTTTACAATTCCATTATTCCAGTTCCAATTTTTAATAAATTATACGTTTACATGACCTATTTAAAAGACCGAATAACAGTTCTCACACACTAGAAATGCAAAATGAAAGAAAAATATTATAAAAATAATAATAATAATAATAATATTAATAAATAATAAAAATATTATAAAATATTATTTACAGATTATCTTCTTTTTCTGTTTATTTTTTTTTTCTTTTCTTTTTAAATTTTTCATAAGAAAAAATATTTGAAATTTAATTTATATTTCAATAAATTATTATTACTATTAATTTTGGCCGCGAAATGTTTTTAAATGTTTAAAAAAAAAAAGAAATTCAAATGTTCCCGCCGGAAATATTGCAAATTTCACTGTTTGATTTTTTTTTTCTTTTCTTTTTAAATTTTTCATAAGAAAAAATATTTGAAATTTAATTTATATTTCAATAAATTATTATTACTATTAATTTTGGCCGCGAAATGTTTTTAAATGTTTAAAAAAAAAAAGAAATTCAAATGTTCCCGCCGGAAATATTGCAAATTTCACTGTTTGATTTTTGACATTTGAGTCAATTTCGCAAATTTTTGTTTTTGTCAGCTTTCAGCAAATTTCACTGTTTGATTTGACATGTCAAATTTGACAAACGCCAAAATGTCATATTCGCATTTAGGCCGGACGATTCAAAGAAAAAGAAAAATAATAGTAACTAGAGAAAACCGGCGGTAAAAATGTTATAATTTACAATAATATTTTTATTTTTTTTTCGGTAGCGTAATTTTTAATTTGATATCTAAAAATAATGCATTAAAAGCTCAATGAGATAAAATCAAAGAAAAGTCGTAATTACTTAATGAATTCGTGAAAACTTTGAATTTAATTAAAGTGTAATAAAATGCTTCCGTACATGAAATTCGCTATTTATGCGTTAACTTTTCTAACATACGCATATTCCGGATACGGTTCCAATACAATAGCTAGTCTTCGAGATGCAATAATAGCTGCAGAAGCAATTTTCGGTGATGTATTCAAGAATATGGTAACAGTTGTCAAAAAATTTAAAACAGTTCATGAAATCTTTGATGCTGCTGTTGAAGAAAATTGCCAATATAAATGCCCTGGAGGTATTATTGAGATTTCTATTGTTATGAGAATTCTGGGAAATTGAGGTTAGGTTGCAATATTGCAATCATGTTCCATTATAAACATTGTAAACAACAAGTCTTGATGATGGATGGACTTCCTTCATAGAATAGCATACCAACTAGTATTCCTTATATAATCAATATATTTTCAAAGATTTCCTAATTAAACATAGTTCCTATATTTTTTATTCCAGATGTACAACCAAGTCGAAATAAATTTTATACACCATCATCAGATGGATGTGGTTCTTTATCAATTAGTACAGAATATTTACCTGCAATTGAAATGGAGACATACATGTTGTAATGACACATGTAATAGTGATAAAGAATTATGTGATTTGGATTTTAAACGTTGCTTATATAAATATTGTGATACTTATGATCGGTCCTGTATTTGTTAAAGGATGTAAAGCAGCATCATCGAAAATGTTATTTACAGGTACAATAACACTAACTAGGTTGTAAATCATATTTAGATTCACAACAACGTGCCATCAACAACGACAAACTCCAAATATGATCAGCCCCGAAAAGATGAATATTATAAGGAAAACAAAAAACAAAAATATGGATGGAAGGATGTCAACGATATGTAAATATTTCAGTATTAAATTCTTATGGTTTTGTTAGTTAGTTAGTTAGTAATAGAATTTGTAAAGACAATCTTGTATTTATTTTGTCGTATTTTAAAAGAAAATACATTTAAAAATTTGATTATAACATAATTAATTGTTTTAGTTTCAATACTCGGTTTTAATATTGAACTGTGGTTGAAGGCATACTCTCCTGTGGGTGGTAGACGAAGTATACATATTTGGTGTGTAGAATACAGCATCATTGATTTGACGATCGAATGGATAACCTAATGGTAGATTATCATTGAATATTATGTTGGCATGCAATGTGCTTCGGATATGTCTGATGCGAATTGATTATCACCGCCCATCATTATTTTTTTGTATAAATCATTGTAGGTGTAATAGAAATCTTTGGAATCTCTGGTAATTGTGGTTTGTCCAGCTGGTAAATCATAAATTGATCGATTTCAAAGTATATAGATTTCCGTATTGATCGAGTTTTGGTGCCATATAGAATCGTACAACAACTTTTTGGGCCTTGTCTGAAATTACATCAACATTAACGTAATTGTTTAGCCATAGTAACATAATCTGTTTGTGATTTATAGTTATAATTGCATCTTCATTGGAATGGATATTATGGTGATATAAAAATTAAATCAAATCGAATTAAGAACCAGATTTGACAAATTTTAAAGTTGCTCTTTATACCGGTGATATGAACAAAAATAATTGGGAAAAAGGAAAAATGGGTCGACGAATTTGATAAAGCACAAGTAAAATATCAAGTTTGAATATACTTGAAAGAAATATTTATTTTACCTTTTTTCATTATTAGGTAATTGTCGCAACCACGCAAATAGTTTTAGATGTCATACGTCATGGTTGTTATCTAGCAATTACATCATATTTGATCATGCTCGAAAAGAACATCCAATGCATCAACTTATGAGTCAATTCAAGAATCAACCAAAATGATTTGGATTTGTTGGAAGAATCATTTTATTCAACAATTTCGACTGTTTCTTCCATAAAAGATTTGCAAACTGTTTTAAAGTAAGTACATTAAAATTAGGAAAAAAAACCGAAAATATAAATAATCTAATTTTATACAGCTCCAAATTATTCCTTAAATATTGTTGATAAAATAAAAAACATTATTACTGATTGTGTTCGAGTTGTTAATCTTTGGGAAGTTGATAAAACAACTGTCAAACCAACAAAAAATATGGCCGGTTTGCGAAGAGGAAATTTTATTAAAAAAACAAAAGATTTAATGCTGGATTTCGTATATCAATTGGATGATTTCGGTTTATATGGGGCATCAATTTCAATTCTTGACGTCCTCGTAGAATTAGAAAGAAACAAACGAGCATCGGATACAATAATAAATCGAAATTTATGTCGAGTATGTATAACGTATTCGCCATATAATTATGCAACAATTTGATGAAGTCGGCGAAGAAATTGCAAATGAAATTTCATTCATATATAATAATGATTTTTTACACAAACAATGTATTTCGGGTCACGAATGACGTGGGTGCGCAGAAAAACCAATTTGAAATATGGGTTAACGTAATGATGAATTCTTTCATTCATGGTCATATGTAATGTTATATGTTGTGTGGAGACAGCAACCTAGCTAATAAGTGTGTTTTTTTCATTTGGTAATGGTTCGGGCTCTGCTTCACAACACGTAAAACCAACAACATAACCCGAATATTTATCGGGGTCAGGGCCTGTCACCCATATAAACTTTAGTTCCATAAAATTGCAAGAGATGACGCACCAAATTTTTTTAAAAAATAAAACGGACCATAAATTTCATAATAAAATTTTTCTATAGAGGTACATTAACTGGAGATTTCATTTCTCTCGTTTTCATACAAAATTATGAAGGAGAAATGGTCATTATCTTATCTTCTCGCTCACTTACTCCAAACGATAGAAGCCCAAGTTTTCCAAGTTTCGTAGATAACAATTCGCCGCTCAACCAATACGATATAATAATTTAATTAGCATTTCAAATTTGCGTTGTTTTTATTTTCCATACAAATAAATCCAAGTTTCATATTCCCCTCTGTCGGCCCACGCGAGACAGACAATTAATATCTCTTAGTTAATATAACTCTATGGAGCCACATCGTGTTTTTCAAACCTTGATCCTGACCCGGATGAAAAAAACACAGATATTATTCATTTCACTCCGTTTATTTATTACTTAAGATTATTAATAAATACCGTATTCATCTCATCTTCAGTAAATAAAGAGAAAATACGACTAAAAATATTTATACAAATTAAATTGCCATAAAAAACGGATTCAAAATGTTTTGAAAAATATTAAAAGTACAAAGTAAAAATGATTAGACAATTTTAAACAGCGCGCTATAATATAACTTGATAGGATTAGAACTACTAAAGTTATACGATTCTAAAGCCAACTATTGGAAAAAAACGCCACGAACTTTCTGCTTAACTGAATATTTTAAGGTTTTTCTCTCCATAACTTCGTTTCTTCATTCTCAAATTGGCCCAAATTCACAGGTAGGCTGGCGCCTAATAGTATAAACACGTTTCGTAAATTTAATTCAAATCCGTATATAACTTTTTAAAATACATTGGAAAAACTTTATGAACAGGCTTATTTTAGGCTACAATTATTTCTTTCTCCACTATCCTTTGACCGATTTGACTGACAATTAATTCGGTATCGTCTATTTATGCAGTTAACCTACATAATTAATTTGAACAAAATCGATTCACAAATTTTCCAATTACATCCGAAAAACCATAACCAAAAAAACGACAAAACTTTCTGGTCACCCTGGTTTTTCCTTTATAACTTTGACCTCCGTGGATCGATTTGGCTCAAATGCAATACCAAATCAAGCTAAGGAACAAGCAACTCAAATTATAAATTTCATCAAAATCGGATAACGCGTTTTTGAGTTATCTTGTCTACGGACGGACGGACGGACGGACGGACGGACATGCATAATACAATATAACTTTTGATTCCCTACACAACCATACCCTTGAAATTTTTCTCCGATTATAATTTCTATGTGTTACACACTTAGTGACGAAACTAATATACCCTCTGGTAGTACCTACCATAGGGCATAAAAATTAGTACGATGAAAGAGCCCATCTTGACAATTCATATGATGGATATATGTTCAAAAACAAATAATCATAACTATTAGAAAAATGAGCTCAACTTTGAAATCATCAAACAAAAATGAGAAAAAATTGCCTTGAATTCAATGAAATTTTTTCACACCGCTCTTCCACAATCTGATCACATATGGATAAGCTGTTTTGTTCATACTAGACTTCAGTGAATTTAATTCATACAGTCATACAAGTTATAAATGTTATAAGTGATTTTAAAGTGTTTTTTTTTTTTTGAAAAATTTAATTGGAAATTCTAAAAGTGAATAAAAATATTTTAAAAGAAAAAAAGCAAAATGGCAGATAATACTACAATTCAATCGAATACTGCACCTGTTGTTGAAACGAAGAAACCAAAGAAAGGTTCTATCGCAACTGGAGTGAAAAAGCCTAAATCTAAGCCAACCCATCCTCCAACTTCAGATATGGTGAATAGCGCTATAAAAGATTTGAAAGAACGTGGCGGTTCATCTTTACTAGCAATTAAAAAGTATTTGGCTGCAAATTACAAAGTTGACGCTGACAAATTGTCTCCATTTATTAAAAAATATATTAAGAGTGCAGTTGTTAGCGGTAAATTAATCCAAACGAAAGGCAAAGGTGCATCGGGTTCATTTAAGCTATCGACATCAACAAAAGCAAGCGGCGAAAGTTCGAAGAAAAACAAACTAGCATCACCGAAAAAATCAATTACAAAAAAAGCCAAGAAAGGATCACCTGTAAAGGTTGGAGTCGCAAAGAAAAAGACTACTGTTGCTAAAGAATCTATAATAGAAAAGAAAAAATCTGAAAAGGCAGTAGCTAAAACTATTAAGAAACCAGCTCCTATTAAAACAAAAGCTTCGAAGCAAAAAATTACGAAACCATCTAAAAATGTAACAAAGGTTGCTGCAAAAAGTCCTAAGGTTAAAAAAGCTGCGACAACAACAAAAAAGGCAACTCCAGTAAAGAAAGCAAAGAAGTAAAATACAATTCTAAAAGTAACACAAAAAAGTCCTTTTCAGGACTAGCATTTATTTAATCGAAGAGTTTAATTTAATTTCAAAATGAAAAACTGTACCATGTTACCATGCCATGGTAATAATATTGTGTATTTCACATAAAGTTGCAAAAAAATTTCACTAAAATCTATTAAATTTAGAATTTTGATTTAAGGATACATATCTCGGATTGATTGATGTGAATTTTTATTAAATTGTGTCCGTTTATACCTTTACTATGTAGTAGTTAGATTAAAATTCTGATTCTCAAACAACATGTACAAAACAGCAATGAATGGTTGTTTGAAGATTTCTGAAAGAAATTTAAATTACAGTATGAAAATAGGAGAATTTAATAAAAACAATTAATGATAATGATGGATTGAGTAAATCTTAATATGAATAACAAAAAAAAAATTCCATAATATTTTTGACAAAATAATTATATCGTTTAAAATGGAAATTTTTTGTAGAAAATAGAAAAAATTTCACACAAAATCGGAATTTAACGCCGAATTTTAATTATTTTTAATTTCAAAATTAGCACGATGAAAGAGCCCGTCTTGACGATTCATATGATGGATATATGTTTAAAAACATATAATCATAACTATTAGAAAAATGAGCTCAACTTTGAAATCATCAAACACAAATGATAATGTTGGTAATAATATATTTCATATAAAGTTTCAAAAAAATTTCATTAAAATCCATTTAATTCAATATTTAGAATTAAAGATACATATCTCAAAATGATTGAAATAAATTTTAAATAAAAGTTTATTCTCTCGTACCTTCACTTAATAGATAATTTAAAATTACAATTCTCATACAACATGTACAAAACAACAACGGATGGTTGTTTGATGATTTCTGAAAGAAACATAAATTACAGTATTAAAATAGGTGAATTTAATAAAAACAATTAATGATAATGATGCATTGAGTACATCTTAATATGAATATAGAAAAAAAAAATTCATAATATTATTAACAAAATAATTATATCGTTTTAAATGGAAATTTTTTGGAGAAAATAGAAAAAATTTCACACAAAATCGGAATTTAGCGCCGTATTTTAAAATTTTTTTAATTTCAAAATTAGTACAATGAAAGAGCCCATCTTGACAATTCATATGATGGATATATGTTTAAAAACATATAATCATAACTATTAGAAAAATGAGCTCAACTTTGAAATCATCAAACACAAATGATAATGTTGGTAATAATATATTTCATATAAAGTTTCAAAAAAATTTCATTAAAATCCATTTAATTCAATATTTAGAATTAAAGATACATATCTCAAAATGATTGAAATAAATTTTAAATAAAAGTTTATTCTCTCGTACCTTCACTTAATAGATAATTTAAAATTACAATTCTCATACAACATGTACAAAACAACAACGGATGGTTGTTTGATGATTTCTGAAAGAAACATAAATTACAGTATTAAAATAGGTGAATTTAATAAAAACAATTAATGATAATGATGCATTGAGTACATCTTAATATGAATATAGAAAAAAAAACTCATAATATTATTAACAAAATAACTATATCGTTTTAAATGGAAATTTTTTGGAGAAAATAGAAAAAATTTCACACAAAATCGGAATTTAGCGCCGTATTTTAAAATTTTTTTAATTTCAACATAAAGTAATTTAAAATCGGCCTATAGCCGATTTTTTGAAGCCCTATGGTAGAAATGGGAGAGAAAAATTGTGAAAACTAACAATATATCAAGGTTTTTCTTCATAACTTTGTTTGCCCTTTTCAAAATTTTCTCTAATTTGTACGTAACTCAGACCCTGGTAGCATAAGTCTAATTTACAAATTTCATTCAAATCGGTACATTAGTTCTGAAAATACATTAAAAAAACTTTCTGAACAGGGTTATTTCTTCCTACGACTACTTCTTTCTCCACTATCCTTAGACCGATATCACTGAAATTTACAATGGTATGGTCTATTAATGTAGTCAACCAATATAATTAATTTAAACAAAATTGCTTTACCAATTTTCCAATTAAACCCGAAAAACTATATAAAAAAAACGACAAAACTTTATGGTCGCCCCTGTTTTTCCTTAATAACTTCGCTGCCCCTCAGTCGATTTTGCTGAAATGCAATACCAAATCCACTATAGCAATATCCAAGTAGCATTCTAAATTTCATCAAAATTGGATAACGCGTTTTTGAGTTATCTTGTCCACGAACGGACGGTAGTACCTAACATGGAGCATTAATATAGGGAATTTTTTTCAGAATTTCGGCTCATTTTCAAAACCCAATTACCCCAATTTGTTCTGCCTGAATTTCACAATTTTTTTCATAAATATTTTAATTAGATTCGGTTTCTAACTCGCAGGTGAAGGAGGTACCGTTTTTTTTCTTATAACGGTTCGTTTTTTATAACAAAAATATAAAAATGAATTTAATTGAATTATAATGTTATATATAGTACTTCTAAAAGTTAAGCAAAAATTAATAATTATAAAAGTCAAATATCAAATTATAATTTAAAGCTAGTGAAAATTGAAGTAATGTTAATTTAGAAAGAAAATTTGAACTATTTTAAATTTAAATTACGATGTAATTAATTGTTTGTATCGATCGGGGAAACGAACTCTTCTACCGGATCTGGTAAACTTTGGAGTCGAATCATCTTCCTTCAATATCTTCTTAGGTGATGATACTACGGGCATATCCTCCAGTCCGAAGGGATCCGTAGTCTTCGATTCTGGAATTGATACAGGAATTGATGCAGGAACTGCCACCGGTACCTCCTCTAATGGGTTAGAAGGATCCTCTGTAGTGTGTGCCGCTTTCAAACGATCAATCGTTATGGTAACTCTTCTGCCCTTAATGATTAGGTCGAAGCACTTCTCGTCCCGACGGACAATTTCAAATGGCCCATCAAATGGTGGAACTAAAGATAATCTTCGTTGTATCATTTTTTTTTGTTACCAGGAACCAGAGCTTGGAGAATCATTTGATTATCTACAGCATGTGGTATGAAATGGCGATAAAAGTTGATAGCAGCCAAAAAACGTTTAAGCTCTTTTGCAAGTATTGGTAATGGAAAGTCTTGAACAGCTTTGACTCGTTCAGGAAGTGGTTCAATGCCTCTCGATGTAACGAGATGGCCAAGAAATCTTAATTCCGGTTTTCCAAATACGCATTTAGCCAAGTTAATTTTTAAGCCAAATTTACGAAGACGTTGAAAGACTATTTTTAAATGACATAAGTGTTCTTCTAGATTCAGTGATGCAATTATAATATCATCGACGTACACAAAAATGAAATCTAAACCAGCCAGTGCCATCTGCATGAACCTCTGAAATGTCTGTGATGCATTTCTTAGTCCAAATGTCATGAATTTAAACTCGAAAAGACCAAATGGTGTAGTTATAGCGGTTTTTGGTATGTCAGCTGGATTTACCGGAATCTGATGAAATGCTTTTTCAAGATCAATTTTGGAGAAAATGATTTTCCCCTCAAGAACATGAGTAAAATCTTGAATAAATGGAATTGGATATCTATCCGGAACAGTTTTAGCATTTAATGCTCTGAAATCACCACAAGGTCGATACAACCCGTTAGCCTTTTTAACAAGATGTAGTGGACTAGCCCATGGTGATTTTGATGGTTGACAAAAACCCATTTTAATCAAATATCTAAATTCTTCTTGAGCAGCTTTTAATCCTTCTGGTGTCAAACGACGAGCTTTAGCGTAAACCGGTGATCCATTAGTTTCAATGTGATGGGAAATATTGGAATCGTTAACCGTAGGCGGAACCTTATTCACGGATGTTAGGTCAGGAAACTCAGCAAGCAGCTTCATGAAAATATTCGTAACAGTGAAAATTTTAGGTGATTGTTGTGAAATAGAAGCAACTGCGACATTGAGCACAAATTTGGTTTTTCTGTCAATAAGTTTCTTATTTTTTACGTCCACTAGAAGATCATAATGATTCAAAAAGTCAACACCCAAAATCGGAACTTTAACATCTGCAATGATGAACGTCCATTCGAAGTCACGACGAAGACCAAAATCGAGTTTCATACGTCAGTAGGTATGGTGGGACTTGAGACGGGGTCTGTGTAATGTGGGACTAGAGACCGACCAATGGGAGCGAAGCATTTGTCTCTTTCTCTCCTGTGTCTTCTATCTCTGTCTATAGGTGTGGCAGGGGCGTGTGGGGAAATTGTGGTGGGGAGAGGGGGGGGCGTGGTAAATTCGACCAATGGCGGCACTTATTGTTGGCTTTGCGGTTGGTTGGTGGGGGAAAAAATGGCTGTTGCCACACCCCCCTAAAAAAGGGCTGTCGGGTTTTTAAATATGGCTGTCGACCAATTATTTTTAAACACGGCTGCCGACACATGTCAGGGCGTGGTATTTGGTGGATGTATTTTTTTTTTACAGGATTATTTAAACATCTGGTAATAATTAATTTTAAATTTATGGCCGTCGTCAAAAAAAAATCGTCGTGAAATATGAGTCGAAGCAGATGTTTTAAAAAAACAATATGCTTTAAACATTACATATGTGGTACTTCGGTGGGAAAATGTTTATGCTTGACAGGACGAGGTATATGGATATTTCTTTTAGTAGAATACAAAATTTAGCCAGCTGGTTTCGATTAATTTTTCGGAAAAAACATTTGGATCAGTTGCGACATTAAAGCCGAAAAACAAAATAATTTATTCAAACAATACTTTATTAAAATAATATACATGGTTTCTTTTTTAATTTTAAATAGAATAATATAAGTTTTTTAACAGCTGCGATGTTCATACAGACGTAACCGCATCCACAGGTATCCGGTCCACAAGATGTATTATCATTTGCCCATGAACAGCTCTCATAGTGCTCGCCATGCTTTCCAATTTTCTTTTGAACTTTGAGGTACGGTTTCAAGAAGGCATAGTGTGCGTTAAGTTTCTCTCTATGTTCTTCAAGTATAAAGTCGCCGTAATCTTGTAAAAACCATTCAATATCGTTCAAAGTTTTCTGTACATCCATGTTGACTCTCGCCGGGCTACTGAGGTACCTTTCGCACTTCATTAGTTAGTGGTCTGTGTTCAACAATCTGATCGTGTAGAAGTAAACAAAATGCCGAAGTATTAGCCGGTATATTCCCCGACAATTTGAATTCCAATCTAACATCTACGGGACCCGATTTGATTGACTCGTTCTGATGCGCACAATCGATAACTATGATCGGGGCATTGTTTTTAAATTCATTTGGAGAAAGCAGCGGTTGTTCTTTACGAGTATAATATGCCGATTGAAATTTACAATACATATCGTATAATAGAGCGAATCGATCCTGATCAAATTTAAGATCCAAGTCATCATACGGAAATGATATAGAATTTAAATGAACTTTGATATCTGTTAGTTTACAGTGGTCAAAATTACTCGCATCTTTGCCTTTCTGATTTCTGCGGTCGGTTTGTAGAGCCAATATAACGTATCGAGGTTTCTCTAGCTGGTTTGAAGTTTTAACTGTCCAAGTATGTTGACTAGTTTCTGGTAGTACTGGATATTCATACATATCCCACCTGCGAAAACTCATTTTAATAGGCTGATTGTTCTCAATTAATTTATATAAAGTGAGTTTTTCTTCATCCGCGAGAGTTATATGCGGTATCTTCCATTTTAATTTCAGAATTTTTACCGTCACAGTATCTGTGGATGATATAAGTGCATTATCATCAGATCTAGCCCGTACTAAAATAAGCTCATGCTTTGCATTTGGTATAATTTTCTGATAATCCTCGGCGAATCCCAGGAGCATGTTCAATGGAATACAAAAATTGAATTGTCCCGATTGCAATGTAATTGGAGCTGATGGTGACCAACCCGCATTGAGTAGCATTTTACTTTCGTCGGCATGTAGGGAAATATAATTTTTGATGGTAGAAGTAAACCCTGCATTTCTATTACGATCAATTTCTACACCATTTAATTCATAACGAATTTCATCAAACAGATACGCCATAGCATTATTGCCTAGTTTTGCTGTAGCAGAGACTGTCCCATCATCACTTTTATATACTGCCCCCTCGATGTAAATAAAACTTTCACACGGTAGAAGAATTAAATCCTGATGTTGTATTGAGATTCGTATTTCATCACTGTTACCGTGTGAGTTTAGAAATGGTGAGTAGCTGTGAAATTCCTTTTTCACAATGCTGTTATCATAGCTAACACCACTCGAGATTTTTAATAAATCATTCATTATTTTAATGTAAGCCCCAGAGATCTCAAGTATGCTTTATTTATTAGCGACAGCTGCGGCTTAGTTGTTGTAGGTTCTGAGGTTATACTCTGAATGAGAGTACTATTACGCTGCGGGGTATTGTATATCAGCATTTTAAATGTAGTCGAATAGTAATCGTTTCTCCACGAAAATTCACTAAATTACCGTCTTGATCGACAAGCTTCAACGTGAGAGAACTTAATCGTTTGACGTTCAAAGGTAAATAGATGACATTCGTGGGCACCTCGATAATTTTATACCCTGGGCCTACCTTAGGAGCAAACTCGTGCAATGTATGTACCTGCTTACTGTTAATGTAAGACCCCGAAATAATGTTGCATTCTACTCGGACAGTATTCGTCTTAATAATGTTGACTGGCATATCGGAAACGTGCATTATATTTTTCGTGAGTATACGCTTACTGAAACCCAATAATGACCCAACCGAGTCTTTGTGGGTGAAATCTATATTTTCAGAAGATTTTATTTCACTCTTCAATGTGTTATTATTAGCTCTCAATAAAAATCCAATTTTATTTTCTTCAAGCTTCCTTTCTATATATTTAGAAATATCGTCAATTTCGTACGATCCAACATCTATCTCTATAATTTTATTACCTACATGAAATTTGTTATTGTCCACATCAATATTCGGTATTGAATTATATGTTTGAAAATCAACGAGCCCGCATACGCATCCCTCGGGCAATTCCAGTGGAGGAAAATACTCTGCGGATAACTGTGATTCGTTACCACTTAATGTAAGGGTCAACGACATGGTGAGACGGTTGTAATGAAACTAAACAATTTTATTAAAAATCAATATATTTATTGTACAGAAAATATAAACATAAATGTCCACAAATTACAGAGTCATAGTTCTGATAACTGTTGTAGTTGTATTTGATATTATCGCCCAAATAACGAATAATTTCTAGAGGCGGTTGTAGATTCCCGAAACTATCAAAATATTCAATATTTCGGCCTCGTTTGCAGTACGCTACCCAATGTGTTCCTTCCCCGGTTGTCAAATCAAGATTCACAATTCCACACTCGTTTCGCCATGGTGTCTTCGGCAAATTATTTCGCATAAACACACCTCGGAAATGGGGTAAAGATTTACCATATCTATATAAATCTAGTTCATCTAAGGGTTTATTGGGCAGCATTTTTAATAGTTTTTTGGATTCAAATATAGACCAAACCCCTTTTTATATGGCTTCAAATACAGCCCTTTGCCGACAGCAATAGATTCCATTCTTCGATTATGACGACTTTTTTCCTCCAATTCTCTTTTAGCAGCACTAGCATCGTTAACAGCTTTAGCTATACCAGCGGCACCACCTGATAATGCACCTAATGCCGATAGTCCTGCGAAAATGGGTAGTAGAGGGAGAATACCACCAACTTTTGGTACTCTAATCACACGGGGGCGTTTTGTCTTAATCACATTCTTTGTTGCAGCGAGAGCTAGTTTTACTGCTTCCTTTGTAGTTTTTGGTTTCCGAGCCTTCAATACTACTCGAGCATTTCGAATAATCTGTTGAAAAGATGGCTGACGTTTCACTCCCATCCCTAATTTAGTTTTAGTTTTCATAGTGTTTGTTATTAACCACGCATTCAGGCGTTCACTTAAGTTTGAATCAGAAGATTTTACTCTCTGCCACGCCTTCCCAGCTAATATGCGATCAGCAATATGTCGGTCGTTTAAAGTTTTAAATTTTGAATATGCGATATCGTGCTCTTTGCAGGCTTTATCTAATTCGTTAATTCCAGGATCTCCTCTGGCCAACCTTTCTTGTAGTTTAGTACCAGGCCCACAATATTGGTATCCTGGCAAATGTAATTCTATTGGTAAATTACTAATTAAAGAATTTAGTAAACCTCTCCCTTGAACGGTTTTAGAACGAATGTCGCGCGTGTGATCAATCATGCTGCACTGATCAAACTGACTAAAATGCGTTGTCTATGATCTTCTAATAAAATAGGCGATATAATTTCACTCAACTGCTGGATTCTTCGACTGAATCGAAATCTATCGACGGCGTACATTTGCCACGGCCCTTTACGACTAGCACGATAGGCAAAGTCCCAAGTATACATATTGTAAACTTGGGGTTTAAGATTGAACGTAACCTTCTTGTTCATAATACCGTAATCGAATAAGTGGTGGTGTTTATAGACAGCACTCTTTATTCACTACAATGCGTTTCATCAAGCAGCACGTATCACTTCCTGTGAAAAATATTGACATTGCAACCGATATCCGTAAAGAGAGAAAGCACAGTTTATTACTGCCTGATAGTGTAAGGGGAGTTATTGTGGGGCCGTCAAATTGTGGGAAAACCAATGTTATGATCAGTTTAATAGAAGACCCGAACGGATTAAAATTTGAAAATATTTACGTGTACTCAAAATCATTACTGCAACCGAAATATGAGTATCTGAAGAGGCTTGTTTCACCAATATCCGAACTGGGCTATTACACATTTTCAAATAACAACGATGTTATACCACCTGAAGAGGCCATGCCCAATTCGATTTTTATCTTCGATGATGTTGCTTGTGATAAACAGAACAATATTCGGGCATATTTTTGTATGGGTCGACATAAAGATATTGACAGTTTTTATCTCTGTCAAACGTATACGCATATACCCAAACATTTGATTCGAGACAATACGAATTTCCTGGTTATATTCAAACAGGATGAAATGAACTTGAAACATGTTTATAATGATCATGTAAATACAGATATGTCTTTCAACACCTTTCGAAGTATGTGTTCAGAATGCTGGAAGGAAAAATACGGTTTCATTGTAGTAGATAAAGATAGTCCTATAAATGAAGGCCGCTACCGAAAGGGTTTTGATACCTACATAAAAGTAACTGCTGGCAACTGAAACAGATCAATACCAGTACAGCTGTGAAACAGTGCTGACCGGGTCGAAAGCTGTAACAGGTAACAGATCTGATGAAAACAGTACTCCGAGCTGTTAAAAAAGCAGTTGAAAGCCGTTCGAAACCTGTACCGTAGCTGTATAAACCAGATGCATAAACTGATCAGAGCAGATTTGAAAGCAGTTCACAAACATGAAAGAAAAACAACTAAGAGCCATCATAAAAACCACGAATTCAATTCGTAAGAAATACCGGGCTGTAAAATCAGGACGGATAGAGAAAGAGAGCAGGCAAGAACATTTCTTCTAGTATACGGCGCACCGAAGATCATCGAATTATAACGACGCCGGTGGTAAAACAATACAACGCCAGATCAGAAAAAAGGAAATTTTTGGCAAATTTTGATTCCATCCCCTATGGGTTCAAACACACCAAGCAGTATTAAATAAAAATACTATTTTTAATAAAAATATATATTTAAGTGTAAATATAATTGCAAATATATATCGATTGTAAGAAAGATTATTTTTAGGTGTAAATATAAAATAAAATGAATATTATTTCACATCGCGTCTATTTTATTTCTATCATTATTACATTGTATTACATACTGTTTTAGCAAATGAACATTTTGTAGGGCACAACATCCACTATGAGCTAAACACCTCGGAGTTAGAGAATATCGCATCCTCAAAGTGTTTAAATTCGGACATCCACAGTAGTCTAAATCAAATACCGTTGCTCTATTTCCGAGAATTTCACTGAGATATTTTTTCTTCTCCGATCCTTTAACATAAATTATTTTATTTCTCAAATTCGTCTGTAAAAATTGTATCGCGTGATTAATTGACGTGTATCCGCCCTCCCACGATAACCCATGATGATTTATGGAAAGCCAGGTAGCTTGAGTCTGCAGTGCTGATGGTAGTCTGTTAAATTCAAATGGCGGTTTTGGATGAAAATGACGTACTTCATTCCCATTGAACAGGATCGCAATTTCCTTAGGAATGAAACTATTACTTTTGAGGGCTGTTCTGTGACGAGTCTTACTGTATCGACTGTAAACTATCGAATTATTGAATATTTAGAACGCACAATCGACAATTGGTCCTTGTTGTTGTAAATCTGCACTAATACCCCCAAAATGGGGATTACGACTTGCACAAACTTCGCAGCATTCTTACTACCCCTTTTTTTAAACAGGGGGGTCAGTGCGAATTTTTTACAAAATTTTTTCAAATAGCACCTGTATTTCCTGCCCGCATAACAAGACCTGTCGGTATCAGAACTGCCTCTTTAACAGGGCCTGTTCGTATCAGAACCGTCTTTAACAAGACCTGTCCGCATCACAACTGATTTCAACAGGACCTGTTCGTATCAGCACAGCGTTTCAACGGTACCTGTTCGTACAGCACTGCTTTCAACAGGACCTGTCCGCATTAGAACTGCTTTCAACAAGACCTGTTCGAATCAGCACTGCGTTTTTATAGAGCCTGTCCGCATTAGAACTGCTTTTAACAAGACCTGTCGGTATCAGAACCGTCTTTAACAAGACCTGTTCGCATCAGAACTGCTTTCAACAGGACCTGTCCGCATCAGAACCACTTTCAACAGGACCTGCCCGTATCAGAATACGATCGTAATCGTAACATTAACGTAAGGCGTGTTGTTGTTATTATCAGGACCTGTTCGTATCAGCACAGCGTTCCAACAGGACCTGTCCGCATCAGAACCAATTTCAACAGGACCTGCCCGTATCAGAACTGCCTTTTAACAAGGCCTGTCGGTATCAGAACTGATTTCAACAGGGCCTGCTCGTATCACAACTGCTTTTTTAACAAGGCCTTTCTGTTTGAAAAAATTTTGTAAAAAATTCGCACTGACCCCCCTGTTTAAAAAAAGGGGTAGTAAGAATGCTGCGAAGTTTGTGCAAGTCGTAATCCCCATTTTGGGGGTATTAGTGCAGATTTACAACAACAAGGACCAATTGTCGATTGTGCGTTCTAAATATTCAATAGTTCGATAGTTTACAGTCGATACAGTAAGACTCGTCACAGAACAGCCCTCAAAAGTAATAGTTTCATTCCTAAGGAAATTGCGATCCTGTTCAATGGGAATGAAGTACGTCATTTTCATCCAAAACCGCCATTTGAATTTAACAGACTACCATCAGCACTGCAGACTCAAGCTACCTGGCTTTCCATAAATCATCATGGGTTATCGTGGGAGGGCGGATACACGTCAATTAATCACGCGATACAATTTTTACAGACGAATTTGAGAAATAAAATAATTTATGTTAAAGGATCGGAGAAGAAAAAATATCTCAGTGAAATTCTCGGAAATAGAGCAACGGTATTTGATTTAGACTACTGTGGATGTCCGAATTTAAACACTTTGAGGATGCGATATTCTCTAACTCCGAGGTGTTTAGCTCATAGAGGATGTTGTGCCCTACAAAATGTTCATTTCCTAAAACAGTATGTAATACAATGTAATAATGATAGAAATAAAATAGACGCGATGTGAAATAATATTCATTTTATTTTATATTTACACCTAAAAATAATCTTTCTTACAATCGATATATATTTGCAATTATATTTACACTTAAATATATATTTTTATTAAAAATAGTATTTTTATTTAATACTGCTTGGTGTGTTTGAACCCATAGGGGATGGAATCAAAATTTGCCAAAAATTTCCTTTTTTCTGATCTGGCGTTGTATTGTTTTACCACCGGCGTCGTTATAATTCGATGATCTTCGGTGCGCCGTATACTAGAAGAAATGTTCTTGCCTGCTCTCTTTCTCTATCCGTCCTGATTTTACAGCCCGGTATTTCTTACGAATTGAATTCGTGGTTTTTATGATGGCTCTTAGTTGTTTTTCTTTCATGTTTGTGAACTGCTTTCAAATCTGCTCTGATCAGTTTATGCATCTGGTTTATACAGCTACGGTACAGGTTTCGAACGGCTTTCAACTGCTTTTTTAACAGCTCGGAGTACTGTTTTCATCAGATCTGTTACCTGTTACAGCTTTCGACCCGGTCAGCACTGTTTCACAGCTGTACTGGTATTGATCTGTTTCAGTTGCCAGCAGTTACTTTTATGTAGGTATCAAAACCCTTTCGGTAGCGGCCTTCATTTATAGGACTATCTTTATCTACTACAATGAAACCGTATTTTTCCTTCCAGCATTCTGAACACATACTTCGAAAGGTGTTGAAAGACATATCTGTATTTACATGATCATTATAAACATGTTTCAAGTTCATTTCATCCTGTTTGAATATAACCAGGAAATTCGTATTGTCTCGAATCAAATGTTTGGGTATATGCGTATACGTTTGACAGAGATAAAAACTGTCAATATCTTTATGTCGACCCATACAAAAATATGCCCGAATATTGTTCTGTTTATCACAAGCAACATCATCGAAGATAAAAATCGAATTGGGCATGGCCTCTTCAGGTGGTATAACATCGTTGTTATTTGAAAATGTGTAATAGCCCAGTTCGGATATTGGTGAAACAAGCCTCTTCAGATACTCATATTTCGGTTGCAGTAATGATTTTGAGTACACGTAAATATTTTCAAATTTTAATCCGTTCGGGTCTTCTATTAAACTGATCATAACATTGGTTTTCCCACAATTTGACGGCCCCACAATAACTCCCCTTACACTATCAGGCAGTAATAAACTGTGCTTTCTCTCTTTACGGATATCGGTTGCAATGTCAATATTTTTCACAGGAAGTGATACGTGCTGCTTGATGAAACGCATTGTAGTGAATAAAGAGTGCTGTCTATAAACACCACCACTTATTCGATTACGGTATTATGAACAAGAAGGTTACGTTCAATCTTAAACCCCAAGTTTACAATATGTATACTTGGGACTTTGCCTATCGTGCTAGTCGTAAAGGGCCGTGGCAAATGTACGCCGTCGATAGATTTCGATTCAGTCGAAGAATCCAGCAGTTGAGTGAAATTATATCGCCTATTTTATTAGAAGATCATAGACAACGCATTTTAGTCAGTTTGATCAGTGCAGCATGATTGATCACACGCGCGACATTCGTTCTAAAACCGTTCAAGGGAGAGGTTTACTAAATTCTTTAATTAGTAATTTACCAATAGAATTACATTTGCCAGGATACCAATATTGTGGGCCTGGTACTAAACTACAAGAAAGGTTGGCCAGAGGAGATCCTGGAATTAACGAATTAGATAAAGCCTGCAAAGAGCACGATATCGCATATTCAAAATTTAAAACTTTAAACGACCGACATATTGCTGATCGCATATTAGCTGGGAAGGCGTGGCAGAGAGTAAAATCTTCTGATTCAAACTTAAGTGAACGCCTGAATGCGTGGTTAATAACAAACACTATGAAAACTAAAACTAAATTAGGGATGGGAGTGAAACGTCAGCCATCTTTTCAACAGATTATTCGAAATGCTCGAGTAGTATTGAAGGCTCGGAAACCAAAAACTACAAAGGAAGCAGTAAAACTAGCTCTCGCTGCAACAAAGAATGTGATTAAGACAAAACGCCCCCGTGTGATTAGAGTACCAAAAGTTGGTGGTATTCTCCCTCTACTACCCATTTTCGCAGGACTATCGGCATTAGGTGCATTATCAGGTGGTGCCGCTGGTATAGCTAAAGCTGTTAACGATGCTAGTGCTGCTAAAAGAGAATTGGAGGAAAAAAGTCGTCATAATCGAAGAATGGAATCTATTGCTGTCGGCAAAGGGCTGTATTTGAAGCCATATAAAAAGGGGTTTGGTCTATATTTGAATCCAAAAAACTATTAAAAATGCTGCCCAATAAACCCTTAGATGAACTAGATTTATATAGATATGGTAAATCTTTACCCCATTTCCGAGGTGTGTTTATGCGAAATAATTTGCCGAAGACACCATGGCGAAACGAGTGTGGAATTGTGAATCTTGATTTGACAACCGGGGAAGGAACACATTGGGTAGCGTACTGCAAACGAGGCCGAAATATTGAATATTTTGATAGTTTCGGGAATCTACAACCGCCTCTAGAAATTATTCGTTATTTGGGCGATAATATCAAATACAACTACAACAGTTATCAGAACTATGACTCTGTAATTTGTGGACATTTATGTTTATATTTTCTGTACAATAAATATATTGATTTTTAATAAAATTGTTTAGTTTCATTACAACCGTCTCACCATGTCGTTGACCCTTACATTAAGTGGTAACGAATCACAGTTATCCGCAGAGTATTTTCCTCCACTGGAATTGCCCGAGGGATGCGTATGCGGGCTCGTTGATTTTCAAACATATAATTCAATACCCAATATTGATGTGGACAATAACAAATTTCATGTAGGTAATAAAATTATAGAGATAGATGTTGGATCGTACGAAATTGACGATATTTCTAAATATATAGAAAGGAAGCTTGAAGAAAATAAAATTGGATTTTTATTGAGAGCTAATAATAACACATTGAAGAGTGAAATAAAATCTTCTGAAAATATAGATTTCACCCACAAAGACTCGGTTGGGTCATTATTGGGTTTCAGTAAGCGTATACTCACGAAAAATATAATGCACGTTTCCGATATGCCAGTCAACATTATTAAGACGAATACTGTCCGAGTAGAATGCAACATTATTTCGGGGTCTTACATTAACAGTAAGCAGGTACATACATTGCACGAGTTTGCTCCTAAGGTAGGCCCAGGGTATAAAATTATCGAGGTGCCCACGAATGTCATCTATTTACCTTTGAACGTCAAACGATTAAGTTCTCTCACGTTGAAGCTTGTCGATCAAGACGGTAATTTAGTGAATTTTCGTGGAGAAACGATTACTATTCGACTACATTTAAAATGCTGATATACAATACCCCGCAGCGTAATAGTACTCTCATTCAGAGTATAACCTCAGAACCTACAACAACTAAGCCGCAGCTGTCGCTAATAAATAAAGCATACTTGAGATCTCTGGGGCTTACATTAAAATAATGAATGATTTATTAAAAATCTCGAGTGGTGTTAGCTATGATAACAGCATTGTGAAAAAGGAATTTCACAGCTACTCACCATTTCTAAACTCATACGGTAACAGTGATGAAATACGAATCTCAATACAACATCAGGATTTAATTCTTCGAGGGGGCAGTATATAAAAGTGATGATGGGACAGTCTCTGCTACAGCAAAACTAGGCAATAATGCTATGGCGTATCTGTTTGATGAAATTCGTTATGAATTAAATGGTGTAGAAATTGATCGTAATAGAAATGCAGGGTTTACTTCTACCATCAAAAATTATATTTCCCTACATGCCGACGAAAGTAAAATGCTACTCAATGCGGGTTGGTCACCATCAGCTCCAATTACATTGCAATCGGGACAATTCAATTTTTGTATTCCATTGAACATGCTCCTGGGATTCGCCGAGGATTATCAGAAAATTATACCAAATGCAAAGCATGAGCTTATTTTAGTACGGGCTAGATCTGATGATAATGCACTTATATCATCCACAGATACTGTGACGGTAAAAATTCTGAAATTAAAATGGAAGATACCGCATATAACTCTCGCGGATGAAGAAAAACTCACTTTATATAAATTAATTGAGAACAATCAGCCTATTAAAATGAGTTTCGCAGTTGGGATATGTATGAATATCCAGTACTACCAGAAACTAGTCAACATACTTGGACAGTTAAAACTTCAAACCAGCTAGAGAAACCTCGATACGTTATATTGGCTCTACAAACCGACCGCAGAAATCAGAAAGGCAAAGATGCGAGTAATTTTGACCACTGTAAACTAACAGATATCAAAGTTCATTTAAATTCTATATCATTTCCGTATGATGACTTGGATCTTAAATTTGATCAGGATCGATTCGCTCTATTATACGATATGTATTGTAAATTTCAATCGGCATATTATACTCGTAAAGAACAACCGCTGCTTTCTCCAAATGAATTTAAAAACAATGCCCCGATCATAGTTATCGATTGTGCGCATCAGAACGAGTCAATCAAATCGGGTCCCGTAGATGTTAGATTGGAATTCAAATTGTCGGGGAATATACCGGCTAATACTTCGGCATTTTGTTTACTTCTACACGATCAGATTGTTGAACACAGACCACTAACTAATGAAGTGCGAAAGGTACCTCAGTAGCCCGGCGAGAGTCAACATGGATGTACAGAAAACTTTGAACGATATTGAATGGTTTTTACAAGATTACGGCGACTTTATACTTGAAGAACATAGAGAGAAACTTAACGCACACTATGCCTTCTTGAAACCGTACCTCAAAGTTCAAAAGAAAATTGGAAAGCATGGCGAGCACTATGAGA
Source organism: Xylophagus ater (assembly GCA_963422695.1). Lineage (NCBI taxonomy): Eukaryota > Metazoa > Arthropoda > Insecta > Diptera > Xylophagidae > Xylophagus > Xylophagus ater. The sequence continues at coordinate 36,525,892 of OY730478.1, forward strand.
GCTGTTCATGGGCAAATGATAATACATCTTGTGGACCGGATACCTGTGGATGCGGTTACGTCTGTATGAACATCGCAGCTGTTAAAAAACTTATATTATTCTATTTAAAATTAAAAAAGAAACCATGTATATTATTTTAATAAAGTATTGTTTGAATAAATTATTTTGTTTTTCGGCTTTAATGTCGCAACTGATCCAAATGTTTTTTCCGAAAAATTAATCGAAACCAGCTGGCTAAATTTTGTATTCTACTAAAAGAAATATCCATATACCTCGTCCTGTCAAGCATAAACATTTTCCCACCGAAGTACCACATATGTAATGTTTAAAGCATATTGTTTTTTTAAAACATCTGCTTCGACTCATATTTCACGACGATTTTTTTTTGACGACGGCCATAAATTTAAAATTAATTATTACCAGATGTTTAAATAATCCTGTAAAAAAAAAATACATCCACCAAATACCACGCCCTGACATGTGTCGGCAGCCGTGTTTAAAAATAATTGGTCGACAGCCATATTTAAAAACCCGACAGCCCTTTTTTAGGGGGGTGTGGCAACAGCCATTTTTTCCCCCACCAACCAACCGCAAAGCCAACAATAAGTGCCGCCATTGGTCGAATTTACCACGCCCCCCCCTCTCCCCACCACAATTTCCCCACACGCCCCTGCCACACCTATAGACAGAGATAGAAGACACAGGAGAGAAAGAGACAAATGCTTCGCTCCCATTGGTCGGTCTCTAGTCCCACATTACACAGACCCCGTCTCAAGTCCCACCATACCTACTTACGTCGTTCCCCAAAAGTCTTGATGCGCGTGCCATTTGCTGCAGATAAATATTTCTCCAATGGATTTTTAGCATTAAAAAGGTACGCTGGAAGTACAGAAATGTCTGCTCCGGTGTCAATTAAATATTTGTTGGACAATTTTATATCCGCTACACAAAGACGGTTGATGTTGGCAGTTTCATCGTCCTTATCAAACTGCAAATTTAGTTTTTTGTATTAGGGAACGCACTTATGAGCAAAATCCGTTTCGTCAAAAATAATTAGCCCCATGTCCGTCCGTCCGTCCGTCCGTCCGCTTTTTTAAATCGTTAATAAAATCTGAATCGATGGTCCGATTTCCATGTAACTTTCACCATTTTGGTGTTGCATCAAATGCCAGATGGTGTTAGATTCTGGGCGAAATTTATATATGGAAACACTATTTGGTAACGCTTTTTTTGTCTAAAAACGACAAAATTTTGTCCGCATGGTTCAGACTAAACTGTTAAGCCAATTTGGATAAAATTTACACAGTTCATGTATTTGGTCCTAACTTAGATCTGATTAGTTTTTGGGCCATATTCGACTATGGCAACACTATCTAAAAATACATTTTGTCCAAATATAGTCAATTTTTGCAGTTGTTGTAAAACCGAATCTGCATGTCCAATTTTCATGAGATTTGCACAGTTTGCGTACCAAGATCGAAATCAGAACATATTAACTTTTCAACGCAATTTACATCTGGCAACACTAATGCGCAAAAGTTTTTTAAAAAAATGTGGTGGAAATATAGAAACATCCCTAATTCCGTTAATAATAGTCCGATTTTAATGAAACTTCGAACATACGTTTGGGATGGACCAAGTGAAAAAATAAAATATGTCTCCCCGCGGTGGGGGCTTGTGGAGGGCTAAAAAAGAAAAACTTGTATAATTCACTCAATAATGGACGGATTTTCTTGAAACTTGGTGTGTACATTCTTGATAGGCCAAGTGAAAATATAGAATGCGTCTCCCTTCGGTGGGGGTAGCGAGAGGCTGATATGAAAAAACCTTAATAATTCGGTCAATAACCGGCGGATTTTAATGAAACTTGGAATGTACATTTCGGCCGAGCAAACTGAAAAGATGAAATGTCTCCCCTCGATGGGGGATTGTGGGGGGCTGAAATAGAAAAACTTCAAGAATTCATTCAATAATCGGCGAATTTCCTAAAACTTGGTGTATACACTTTGGATAGGTCAACTGCAAAGATAGAATGTGACTCCTCTCTGCACGGGTTACGGGAATGCAAAATAAATAAACCTTAATAATTCGGCCAATAGTAGTCAAATTTTCATGAAACTTGGAATGTACATTTAGAATAGGAGAACTGAAATGAATATTTTATGACATTATCGGGAAAGTTCCATAGTGGTCCGGCCGATATAGAGAAAATGTAACTTCACTACTATGGTTTGCTTTGCTCATTTTTTTTATTTAAAAAAGTAATAGCGGATGGCAAAATTGAATTGCTATACAATTATTAACTTTTTACAAATTTTTTTTATAGCGTTAGTTGCAATTGGGGAAAGGAAAAAAATACGAAGCATTTTCTTTGTTTTTTTACTTTCCCGATAAACGAATGTTTATAGGAAAGTACTATAATCGTGCGAAAACCTAACTTTTGATCTAGAAGGGCTAGGAAGATGAAAATAAGTGCAAAATCCGTTTCGTCAAAAATAATTAGCCCCATGTCCGTCCGTCCGTCCGGCCGTCCGCTTTTTTAAATCGTTAATATAATCTGAATGGATGGTCCGATTTCCATGAAACTTTCACCATTTTGGTGTTGCATCAAATGCCAGATGGTGTTAGATTTTGGGCGAAATTAATATATGGCAACACTATTTGGTAACGCTTTTTTTGTCTAAAAACGACAAAATTTTGTCCGCACGGTTCAGACTAAACTGCTGGACCAATTTCCATAAAATTTACACAGTTCATGTATTTGATCCTAACTTAGATCTGATTAGTTTTTGGGCGATATTCGACTATGGCAACACTGTCTAAAAATACATTTTGTCCAAATATACTCTATTTTTGTATTTGTTGTAAAACTGAAACTGCATGTCCAATTTTGATAAGATTTGCACAGTTTATGTACTAAGATCGAAATCAGAACATATTAACTTTTCAACGGAATTTACATCTGGCAACTTTAATGCGCAAAACTTTTTTGAAAAAATGTTGTGGTGGAAATATAGAAACTTCCCTAATTCGGTTAATAATAGTCGGATTTTAATGAAACTTCGAACATACGTTTGGGATGGACCAACTAAAAAAATAAAATAATTCCCCCGCGGTGAGGGGGTTGTGGAGGGCTAAAAAAGAAAAAGTTCAATAATTCACTCAATAATAGGCAGGTTTTCTTTAAACTTGGTGTGTACATTCTGGATAGGGCAAGTGAAAAGATAGAATGCGTCTCCCCTCGGTGGGGGTTGCGGGAGGGTGATATAAAAAAACCTTAATAATTCGGCCAATAACCGGCAGATTTTCATGAAACTTGGAATATACATTTGGGATGAGCAAACTGAAAAGATAAAATGTCTCCCCTCGATGGGGGATTGTGGGGGGCTGAAATAGAAAAACTTCAAGAATTCACTCAATAATGGGTGAATTTTTTTAAAACTTAGTGCATACATTTTGGATAGGCCAACTGAAAAGATAGAATGCGACTCCCCTCTGTGGGGGTTATGGGAATGCAAAATAAAAAAACCTTAATAATTCGGCCAATACTAGTCACATTTTCATGAAACTTGGAATGTACGTTTAGAATCGGAGAATTGAAGTGAATATTTGATCACATTATCGGCAAAGTTCCATAGTGGTCCGGCCGATATAGAGAAAATGTAAATTCACTACTATGGTTTGCTTTGCCCATTTTTTTTTATTTGTACAATTGCAACTGGAGAAGTTTTTGTTTGAAGAAAAATCGAAAGATCGAACGGTTTTTTTTTGAAAAGTCGGAACAATTCGGTGGGCGATTTTTGGAAATTGATTTTCGGGGGCAGAGCCTCGGATAAAGAAAAACGTTTTTTTTTGGTTTTTTGCTTGGAAAATGTTTAGAATTAGGTGAAATTCTAACTTTATTATTAAGTGTAGGTTTTTTTTTTTTCAAAAGAAAAAATCGGAAAATCCGTAAAGTCTTGAAACATAGCAACTCATGTCATATAAAAAAAAATATATATCAAAAATGAATTAAATTTTAATAACAATAATCTTAATAATATCAATAAAACCACTTTTAATATACCATATATAACATAAAAGCACCAAATTGCAGTCTAGTTTTAATAAATATATAAATAATATATTATATTTCGAGTGCTAATTATCTTAAATAAGTACAACACTTGAAAAATAAATACCGTAGATAACATAAGAATGTAAAACATAACATAAAATAGAAAATATAACATAAAATGTGAACATAACATAACATCATACATTAATATACATAAAACATAACAAAATATAATACAATATATGCCATGCAAAGACTTAATACAAAATGTTTTTAAAACAAAGTATATAACACAAAACATATAATTACATATAATTAGTGTATATAAAATAAATAACATAAAGTCCAGCTAAATAGAAATCAACATAAAATATAAAACATATAATCACAAAAGCAAGAAAAAGGGAAGAAAATGGAGGATCATCTATTAATCAACCTAAAATATAAAAAAATTATTAAAATTTATGAAATTTCATCTTAAATTTTCGCTTTGTTTTGAATTTTTTTTTTGCTTAGCTTCAAATCTTTTCCAGGACAGAGTGTTTCATCGAGGCCTTGATGCAACAGCCGTAAGTTCCTTTATATTAATTGTTTTTTTTTATTTCTTTTATTATATGTGTTTTCAATTTTTTGTGATTTTCTTAACATTTTCTTTTGCATTTTAGATATTAATTAATTCAGTATTATTAATTTCATTATTATTATTAAATGGTTAATTTTTTTTTCTTAGTATTAGGTGTAATGAAATATATAGTTCTTTTTATATTTCTTTAGATAAGTTTCTTTTAGTTGAATATATTTTCTTTTAAAAGTGTATTTCTTTTTTTTGATTAATTTTCTTTCGCCGATAAATCTGTTGTTTTTTTTATACCTATTATTTTCTTTATAATAAATAATGTGTGAATTTACAAAAAAAAAGAAACATGGTTATTATTTGTTTTACTTTTGTGTCAGTTTTTTTTTTCTATTCTTCTGGGGGTTATGCTCCCCTGGATTTCTTTTCAAATTTATTTTTTTGAAGCGCTAAATTTAAATGTGCGGAGGAATATAAAAGCGAGAGTAGCGAAATAGGGTGAATCCACCAAAGAGAGTAAAGGGACCGTGTTTATTTTTTGGGCAAAGAATGGCCCGCATTTAGTGTTGCTTTTAAACAGACAACAGAGACTTGTGGATTTACATCAACCGAAAATCTCACACGGCTTCGAAAATGTTTAAAGGGTGAAGCATACACAGCAGTAGAATGTTTATTAGTGTCACCAGATAATCTGAATGACATTATGAACATACTTGAAATGAGATTTGGAAAGGTTGAACAAATAATAAAGGCTCTCATCAAAAAAGTAAAGGCAGTTTCACCGGTGAAAGAAGACAAGCTAAACACTTTAATAAAATTCGGAACAGCTTTAAAAAATCTTGTAGTTATGGTAAAACAAATTATCACACCATAACTCATAATTCTAGCGCAAATCAAAGTCAAGTCAATTTAATGATTTTGCCAGTAAAAGCAGTAGGACCAAAGGGTGTTGTATCTACATTTGCTATGATAGACCCAGGTTCAACCGTAACGCTTGTGTCAACTCAAATAGCAAATCAAATCGGATTAAAAGGTATAAAAGATCCATTAATATTTAAGGGACTCCATCCTACAGTGTGTGAAGAAACAAGTATACGTGGCGATTTCGATATTATGGGAAGTAATGGGAAGCAATGGGAAGCAATTCAGATTACAAAATGTCAGAACAATTAGAAATCTGCCACTACCACGTCAAACAGTAAATTCTAAAGATTTAAAGGGATGGCCGCACTTAGATAATATCAATATTGAAACATTTGTAGACAAATTTCCCACAATACTTATAGGACAAGACCATTGTGAGTTAACTTTACCAGAAGAAGTCATTCATGGCCCACCAAATGCACCAGTTGCTGCCAAGACACGACTAGGTTGGGTATTGACCGGAAAAAATACTTTCGGTAATGATAAAACAGCATATAATTATCATATAAGATCTGAAGAAGATGAACTGCATCAACTTGTAAAAAATTATTTTTCAACTGAGTCGTTTGGAGTTCGAGTAATCCAAGACAAATTACGATCCAAGCAAGATATGAAAGCTGAAACAATATTAGAAACAACAACCAAACGTATTGGTAATAGGTTTGAAACCGGACTACTTTGGAAGAATGAACAAAGGAACACCCCAAATAGTAAACTAATGGCTACTAAACGACTTCATTTAATAGAACAAAAGATGGATAGAGACAAGAAATTTGCACTTCAATATTGTGATAAAATTGAAAAATATGTGGAAAAATCTTACGTCAAAAAATTAACAGAAACAGAATTATTAGAAAAGAACGAAAAAGTATGGTATCTACCTCATTTCTTTGCATTTCATCCACAGAAACCTGATAAACCGAGACTAGTTTTCGATGCCGCAGCCAGATGTAACGTTGTAAGTTTGAATGATATGTTGTTGCAGGGACCTGACCAGACTAATCCACTTCCTGCGATATTGATGAAATTTCGACAGAAATCAATTGCCGTTGTAGCTGACATAAAAGAAATGTTTCATCAAGTGCGCATCCGAGAATGTGATCAATCGGCTCAGCGATTTTTATTCCGAGGAATGGACAGAAACAGATCACCAGACGTCTATCAGATGCTTGTGATGATCTTCGGAGCAGCTAGTTCACCATGTTCAGCACAATATGTAAAAAATGTTAATGCAAAAGAATTTCATAATAGATTTCCAGAAGCATCCAATGCGATTATTGAAAAGCATTATATTGATGACTATTTAGACTCATTTGACACAATAGAAGAAGCAGAATCAACGATTCTCAATGTAATTGATATACACCGCAAGGCTGGATTTGAAATCTGCAATTGGGTATCAAATTCAGAAAAGATTATAGAGTTAATTCCAGCGGAACTAAGATATAATAAAATTATAGAAACAGATATTGATGAAAATAAAAATATAGAAAGAGTTCTTGGACTTCACTGGTATGCAAAATCAGATGAATTTCATTTTGACACTAGTTTTTTACGCATTGAGGAAGAAATCTTAAATGGAAAAAGAATACCGACAAAAAGGGAGGCTTTATCATTGGTGATGTCTATTTTTGATCCATTGGGATTCTTAGCACATTTCACTATAACCGCTAAGATTATTATACAACAAACATGGAGATCGAAAATTAATTGGGTTGAAGTACTTCCGAATGAAGTAGACAAAAAATGGAGAAAATGGGTTTCTCAATTGAAAGATTTAGTCTACTTTAAGATACCAAGATGTTATTCTGATTTGTTCACATTTGCGGAGAACATTCAACTACATATATTTGTAGATGCAAGTGAAAAGGCGTTTTCTGCAGTTGCGTATTTACGTGTTGTTACATTGGAAGATATAGTCGTAAGTTTTGTTATGGCAGAATCAAAAGTAGCTCCTTTAAAGAACCTATCAATCCCAAGAATGGAATTACAAGCAGCGGTTATGGGTAGCAGATTATCTCATACGATAACAAAATACCATGATTATAATAAAGCAAACAATTTTTTGGTCAGATAGTAAAATTGTTTTATGCTGGATAAGATCAGATAGTCGCCGCTTTCAACAATTCGTTTCTCACAGAGTTGGTGAGATACATGAATTAACCAATGCTTGTGAATGGAGATGGGTTCCTACAGGAGATAATGTGGCGGATAATGCAACTAGAGATCAAGACAAAACACATTTAAATTCAAGAAATAGATGGATCAATGGACCCGATTTTTTGATGAAAACCGAAGATTTATGGCCGGTAGAAATAGAATCCAATAGAAAGGAATTTATTGAAGAATTGGAAGGAAGAAAAAATTTCATTAGCGTTATAAAGGATAGAAATAGACAAATCATAGAAATAGAAAGGTTTTCATCGTGGAATAGAATGATCAGAGTCGTTGGTTGGGTGAAGAGATTTCTTTACAATTATTTTCGGCATAAAAGTGAAAGAAAATTTGGTGAACTTACGGTTGGAGGAATAAAACAATCTGAATCAATATTATCCATACAGTCAGATCTTACCACGAAAGGAATTGAATGGCATTTCATTCCACCTTCAGCCCCACATATGGGTGGGAGCTGGGAGCGAATGGTGAAATCAGTAAAGGTCGCTCTATAGGCTGTTTTAAAAGAAAGACGTCCAAAAGAAGAAACATTACAAACTCTTTTAACAGAAGCAGAAATGTCGGTCAATGGACATCCATTGACTCATGTACCACTAGACTCGAGAGATGATGAGGCGCTAACACCAAATCATTTTCTTATTGGATCATCAAATGGCGTAACCATTTATGTCTCAGAAAGCAATGGCGTATAGCACAAAGAATGGCGGATTTTTTCTGGAAAAGATGGGTTAAAGAATTTTTACCATCCTTGGTAAAAAGGCAAAAATGGTAATGCGCGTCGGAGCCAGTCAAAATTAATGATATTGGAATTTTGGTAAACGAAAATCAACCACGAAATAGTTGGCCAAATGGTGTGATTACAGCAGTTTATCCTGGTAGAGATGGACAAATTAGAGCAGTTGATATTCGTACGACGACTGGAACCTATAGAAGACCTGTAACCAAAATATGCATACTCGACTTAAGAAAGAATGTTTCGGACAGACCGTCCAAAACAGGTGGGAGTGTAGTGGAGCGACACCAAAAAACTTAGATTTAAGAAATTTTGTTTTTGCTACTCCATATGTGTACCTCTGAATTAAAATATAAATGTCAAAATTAAAAGAAAATATTCTTATTGTTGTGAAATAGTTTGTATAGAAAGGACGCAAAATATTAAAACAAATAAAATTTATAGAAATTAGAAGGAAATTTATAGTTGGTTTTATTTGAAACTAATCGACCTGTTGTACGGCACAACAATGGTCATGGGGAGTCCTGTTTTGTTGGACTCCATGGGTGGGATAAATTAGCCCAGGGGTGAACAATATCATCGGTTCACCCCCTCCGATGACAGCATCGGCGTCACGCGCAATTTTGACGCCATAAATCAGTCCGTCTGTTGTCCGTTGAGGGTTTTGTAATCATATAAATGATTCCCCTCTTTCCTTTATCTGGTAACCCTTATTTGAACTTTTGGTTCAGCTAAATCTCCAAGTTTCATTAAAATCAGTTTCGTCTTTTTATTTTTTTTTATACCCGCTGATGACATGAAAAGGTGTGGACATAATAAATCCACTTCTCCAGTCTTTTCGTCAGCCCAAATCATGGTACACATGAAACTTTGTGTAACAACGTGATTAGTGGTAGAAGGTAACCGCCTACTTCCCTCCGGCGAGCTAGTTAGAGCAATGAAGCTAGGTGTATCTTTTCTTGGTTACTTTCGGCTCTAGTACCGCTACATATAACTGATACCAGTCAGTTATATGCCTTTTAGCAAAGGATCACAATGTTAAGATATTTGTTTGATCAAGCAAGCAAATTCCTAACATACAACCAACACCGGTTGTTACATCGTACTAAATATACGTAAACATTCATCATGACTTTCAGTTAATAAGATTTTCTCTTTAATTGGATGACAATAATATTCTGACACCAGCAATATGAGATTTATTTGTTGTAATTTTTTTCTCCATTTATACAACGCACATGTAAAAATATAGCATCCCCACGGGGTTATAAAAGACTTTTATTGCATTTATCAAATGTACTTGTCCATGCTTCAAGTGAATGTGACTTCCATGTTTGTAGTATTCTTAGACCATCATTTGGTAATTGTAATATTGTTATATCACCTTTTGAATCAGATTCTATTAAACGATTCGTATTTAATTCCTAATCTAATGATAATGCTAATAAATTATGATATCGAGAATTTAAATGCATCGTTGATGTACATTTTAATTATTCATTAGCTGCGTTTTATTCATCGGGGTCAGAGCCTATTTTGAATTAAACGATCCGGGTCTCGAGAAGAAAAAAAAATTTTTTCTTTTAAAAAAAAATAAACTTTTTCGATCATTTTTTAAATAATTTATGCGTAAATAAATAAATACTAGCAAATTCTCAAAAATCTTTATTAAATGACATTAAAAAATCATTTTTTTCACGAATTTATGAAAGTGATTCTGACATTTAGTTCCACAATATAAAGGAAACGATGGCTGCGCCATCTCTTGCAATTTTAAATAACTTCTGTGAATAGAATCCATCGGGCTCTCAGGCGCTGAACCCGATAAATATTTGGGTTATGTTGTTGTTGCTTTTACATGTTATGAAGCAGACCTAGACCTAGACCCCGATGAATAAAACGCAGCTATTATTGAATGCATGTGTTTGGATTCGTCCCAATACATTTGCAACACCCAATATTGGTTCTTTTAATTTTATAGCATTTAACCATGTCATATCAAGTATTGCTGCCATTTCAATGTTATTAATTTCATTTAATTGATCTTTAATATAATCATATTCCTAAAGATATATTATCCCCGAACGACGACACGCTGTCGCTTCTGGTTATATTTCATTACTTTTTGAAATACGTCATGCTGATTTCCTTTCTTATAAGTACGTATTCTGTTCGTAATCCATTTGCCTATTTCGATTTGTTTCCTATGAAACCATAATAAACCGGCATTCCTTGCTAATATACAAATCTTGCTTTGTATATCGTATACGAAGTATACAAAGTGTTACTTCGGCTTTCCTTTGAGCGTAATAAACCAGATAGCGTAGATCGTTTTTTTTTCAACTAGCGCTTACTCGGCATATTTGATTTCGTGTGAAACTTATATCGACCGACCTTGTTTGGTATAATCACAGAGTAACTAAACAGAGAAACCAACATATATAAAATTTGTGTACGCTGTGTTTTCCTATCCGTGTGTAAAAAAAATCCCTAAAGTTATGATAGTAGAACGTGTGATTTTTATTGGAGGAAATGATTAAATGGGACGCGATCTTCATTGTGATTTATTCCCCCAACAAATTTCTGAAACATTTTGAAGAACGAATTAACTACAAAAGAGCATGGCTGGTTTTCAAAGACAAAAAAAAAATTTATTTAAAAAATATGGTCTTATACAGGGTGAAACAAAATGAACGTTGTGTATTCCTTAGGAGCCATTAAGTCCATTGCAGTATGCGCTGTGGCTTCATCTTGTTGGAACCAAATGGTGGTTTTCCACAGCTGGCCTAAAAATTTTCCAACATCTTCCGATATTGAGCACTATTAATGGAAACTGCAACACCGTCTTTATTTTCAAAGAAATTTGGATCAGTGATCCTCTCAGACGATACACCGCATCAAACAGTACACATAAGTGGGTGTAATTGTCGTTGATGAATTGCTTTTGGATTCTCTGTAGCCCATATTCTGGAGTTCTGCCTGTTTACGAAGCCATTTAACTTGAAATGGGCTTCAACGCTCATTATTAAATTGTTAAAACAATGGACCGTTCATGTTCAAAATAAAGTTTAATGATTTTGGTTCGTTGTTCGATTGTATATTGTTCCATTTCACATTCCCCACTACAAAATCCTGAAATAACATTTTTAAAAAAATTTAACAAAAAATTATAAATAATTAACTTCACAACATTTTGCGCCGCCCTGTCTTTTTTCCAAATATGTACATATAATTATCAAGAAAGAAAATAGAAGGTTGCTTCTAAGCTACATAGTTTCTACGAAAAGAGAACACGGGGAAAGGTTCAAACACAAATGCTTTTTTCCTTTTATTTGATCTATATTTCTTTTAAATGCAATCTCAAAGACGAGGGGGACAACGTTTGGGGAGACAAAGGGGTTTGATTTTTTGGCAATATGAAAATTTTTCTTCTAAAGGAACTTACTTTCAATTTTTTGTGATTTGATTCCATGAAAAATATATTTCAATATAATTTCTGGTAGGTTCTGGACAAGCGATATCTTAAGAGGGGTTAGGAAGAATACATTTTTGACAAAATTTAGATTTCTTTGGTTTTGAAATGAAATGAAATGAATTCTGCTTCTAAAGGAACTATTTTCTAACAGCCCAAATCATGGTACACATGAAACTTTGTGTAACACCGTGATTAGTGGTAGAAGGTAACCGCCCACTTCCCTCCGGCGAGCTAGTTAGAGCAATGAAGCTAGGTGTACCTTTTCTTGGTTACTTTCGGCTCTAGTACCACTACATATAACTGATACCAGTCAGTTATATGCCTTTTAGCAAAGGATCACAATGTTAGGATATTTGTTTGATCAAGCAAGCAAATTCATAACATACAACCAACACCGGTTGTTACATAAATGGCGCCCAACGACAAGGCTTTGCAGCTTTTCCGAGTAAGTTTTTTTTCTGGTTGTGCGCGGTGCAACATAAAACTGCACGTTTTATGTTACACAAAAATGGCGTATATCCCTATTTCGTTTGAGTATTGGCAATTTTGATTGCCCATTAAACTTTCCTTTATGTGAATTAAATGAATCTTTTCTGGTGTAGATAATTATCTGCACATTCGTTCGTCCAATTTATTCTTTACCATTTTAACTTTAAATTTTTATTTTTTTTTGCATTTGATTTGTGGCAGATAGATTGCGTGTGGTTATCGTCTGGTTCGGACAAGTGTTGGAGCTCACACTGTCGTGAGATTTGACATTTGTTTCAATCGGATGATGATCAGCAAAGGTATGATCAAACACTGGCTAGACATGGCAAAATAATTATTTTAGCTAAACATCACTTGAAATTTTGCTGTGTCCACCAGAAAGTTTGGTCAAGAAGTAGATCCGATTGACCAGACCGAGTTTTATAGGACGCAATGCATTAAGGGTTTAACATCCATGTAATTCGCGACTAACTCGTGTCGGGTTAATAGCAGCTATGAAATTTTTGTTTTTGGAAGTTGATCGCGTTTAAAATTCGGTACGGTACGCGGTACATAGGTTTTTCACCAGTGTATACTACTCATTTTTAATTTAAATTCAATTAAAAAATTTTGTTTGCGCTCTGCGCAATCAGCTTCTAACTTTTAACATCGCCTGGTTAATTATTAAATTAACCTAAAAGCTGCGCTGTGTTGTCATTGTATTTGGTGGATTTTCCCTGCTGCTGCTCTCGCTGAATTTCGTCCATGTACATTGTGTTCAGTAGTTTTTACTTAATTTCAGACAGAAGAGAAAAGAAAAATTCAGTAAAATTTTTTTTTCTGTCTTCTCACCGCATATTTCAAGTTATACATAGCACTTGTATTTATGAAAAAGAGAATATATGGAATAAATAAAGATTAAGTATATTAAATAAGAATTAAATATGTTTAATCAAAATAAATAAATTAAATTGATTAGGTAACTTAAATGGATTAACAGCAGTATATTGAATTTATCATAAATTTTAGTAAGGCTCGTCAAATTGTTTAATAAGTTTTTTTTTTCTTTGAAATCTTTTTTTTTTATTGGTTCCTTTCTTGGCGGAACGAAAAAGAAGAAGCAAAATCGCAATACCAGCAAACTAGAAAGGAAACAAAAGTCGATAGTGGCCACGATATTTGTGGCGCTAATCCCCTTTCCACCTTGCACGCAAAAGACTAAGACAATAGCCCGGCTTACTCAGTCGATATAGCACGAGATTTCTTCAGGGTGTAGTCGAGTCCCACGTTGGGCGAGTTCAAGATCTCACTGACCTCTAAAGCACTCTCACGCTTTTCAGCTTCTCAAGGAACGTTTGCGCATTTCCTTGAGAATCTGTGTTGTAACGTGAGCAGTTTGGTTTTGCCACCACTGCATTTTTTTTTTTTTTAAAGTAATAGCGGATGGCAAAATTGAATCGCTATACAATTATTAACTTTTTTCAAATTTTTTTTATAGCGTTAGTTGCAATTGGGGAAAGGAAAAAAATACAAAGCATTTTCTTTGTTTTTTTTTATTTGTACAATTGCAACTGGAGAAGTTTTTGTTTGAAGAAAAATCGAAAGATCGAACGGTTTTTTTTTTGAAAAGTCGAAACAACCAACGGGTCCTTTTTTGGAGGAACAATTCGGTTGGCGATTTTTGGAAGTTGATTTTCGGGGGCAGTGGGATGAGACTTTGAATAGAGGGCAGAAATTTAGCAAGAAAAAGGAGAAAATATATTAATCAAAAAGGAGTTTTTTTAGAGCCTCGGATAAAGAAAAACGTTTTTTTTGGTTGTTTGCTTGGAAAATGTTTAGAATTAGGTGAAATTTTAACTTTATTATTAAGTGGAAGTTTTTTTTTCAAAAGGAAAAATCGGAAAAATCCGTGAAGTCTTGAAACATAGCAACTCATGTCATATAAAAAAAAAATATATCAAAAATGAATTTAATTTTAATAACAATAATCTTAATAATATCAATAAAACCACTTTTAATATACCATATATAACATAAAAGCACCAAATTGCAGTCTAGTTTTAATAAATATATAAATAATATATTATATTTCGAGTGCTAATTATCTTAAATAAGTACAACACTTGAAAAATAAATACAGTAGATAACATAAGAATGTAAAACATAACATAAAATAGAAAATATAACATAAAATGTGAACATAACATAACATCATACATTAATATACATAAAACATAACAAAATATAATACAATATATACCATGCAAAGACTTAATACATAATGTTTTTAAAACAAAGTATATAACACAAAACATATAATTACATATAATTAGTGTATATAAAATAAATAACATAAAGTCCAGCTAAATAGAAATCAACATAAAATATAAAACATATAATCAGAAAAGCAAGAAAAAGGGAAGAAAATGGAGGATCATGTATTAATCAACCTAAAATATAAAAAAATTATTAAAATTTATGAAATTTCATTTTAAATTTTCGCTTTGTTTTGAATTTTTTTTTGCTTAGCTTCAAATCTTTTCCAGGACAGGGTGTTTCATCGAGGCCTTGATGCAACAGCCATAAGTTCCTTTATATTAATTGTTTTTTTTTTATTTCTTTTATTATATGTGTTTTCATTTTTTTGTGATTTTCTTAACATTTTCTTTTGCATTTTAGATATTAATTAATTCAGTATTATTAATTTCATTATTATTATTAAATGGTTAATTTTTTTTTGTTAGTATTAGGTGTAATGAAATATATAGTTCTTTTTATATTTCTTTAGATAAGTTTCTTTTAGTTGAATATATTTTCTTTTAAAAGTGTATTTCTTTTTTTTGATTAATTTTCTTTCGTCGATAAATCTGTTGTTTTTTTATGCCTATTATTTTCTTTATAATAAATAATGTGTGAATTTACAAAAAAAAAGAAACATGGTTATTATTTGTTTTACTTTTGTGTCAGTTTTTTTTTCTATACTTATGGGGTTATGCTCCCCTGGATTTCTTTTAAAATTTCTATTTTTTTGAAGCGCTAAATTTAAATGTGCGGAAGAATATAAAAGCGAGAGTAGCGAAATAGGGTGAATTCACCAAAGAGAGTAAAGGGACCGTGTTTATTTTTTGGGCAAAAACACGGGAGTCCTGTTTTGTTGGACTCCATGGGTGGGATAAATTAGCCCAGGGGTGAACAATATCATCGGTTCACCCCCTCCGATGACAGCATCGGCGTCACGCGCAATTTTGACGCCATAAATCAGTCCGTCTGTTGTCCGTTGAGGGTTTTGTAATCATATAAATGATTCCCCTCTTTCCTTTATCTGGTAACCCTTATTTGAACTTTTGGTTCAGCTAAATCTCCAAGTTTCATTAAAATCAGTTTCGTCTTTTTATTTTTTTTTTATACCCGCTGATGACATGAAAAGGTGTGGACATAATAAATCCACTTCTCCAGTCTTTTCGTCAGCCCAAATCATGGTACACATGAAACTTTGTGTAACAACGTGATTAGTGGTAGAAGGTAACCGCCTACTTCCCTCCGGCGAGCTAGTTAGAGCAATGAAGCTAGGTGTATCTTTTCTTGGTTACTTTCGGCTCTAGTACCACTACATATAACTGATACCAGTCAGTTATATGCCTTTTAGCAAAGGATCACAATGTTAGGATATTTGTTTGATCAAGCAAGCAAATTCCTAACATACAACCAACACCGGTTGTTACATCGTACTAAATATACGTAAACATTCATCATGACTTTCAGTTAATAAGATTTTCTCTTTAATTGGATGACAATAATATTCTGACACCAGCAATATGAGATTTATTTGTTGTAATTTTTTTCTCCATTTATACAACGCACATGTAAAAATATAGCATCCCCACGGGGTTATAAAAGACTTTTATTGCATTTATCAAATGTACATGTCCATGCTTCAAGTGAATGTGACTTCCATGTTTGTAGTATTCTTAGACCATCATTTGGTAATTGTAATATTGTTATATCACCTTTTGAATCAGATTCTATTAAACGATTCGTATTTAATTCCTAATCTAATGATAATGCTAATAAATTATGATATCGAGAATTTAAATGCATCGTTGATGTACATTTTAATTATTCATTAGCTGCGTTTTATTCATCGGGGTCAGAGCCTATTTTGAATTAAACGATCCGGGTCTCGAGAAGAAAAAAAAATTTTTTCTTTTAAAAAAAAATAAACTTTTTCGATCATTTTTTAAATAATTTATGCGTAAATAAATAAATACTAGCAAATTCTCAAAAATCTTTATTAAATGACATTAAAAAATCATTTTTTTCACGAATTTATGAAAGTGATTCTGACATTTAGTTCCACAATATAAAGGAAACGATGGCTGCGCCATCTCTTGCAATTTTAAATAACTTCTGTGAATAGAATCCATCGGGCTCTCAGGCGCTGAACCCGATAAATATTTGGGTTATGTTGTTGTTGCTTTTACATGTTATGAAGCAGACCTAGACCTAGACCCCGATGAATAAAACGCAGCTATTATTGAATGCATGTGTTTGGATTCGTCCCAATACATTTGCAACACCCAATATTGGTTCTTTTAATTTTATAGCATTTAACCATGTCATATCAAGTATTGCTGCCATTTCAATGTTATTAATTTCATTTAATCGATCTTTAATATAATCATATTCCTAAAGATATATTATCCCCGAACGACGACACGCTGTCGCTTCTGGTTATGCTTCATTACTTTTTGAAATACGTCATGCTGATTTCCTTTCTTATAAGTACGTATTCTGTTCGTAATCCATTTGCCTATTTCGATTTATTTCCTATGAAACCATAATAAACCGGCATTCCTTGCTAATATACAAATCTTGCTTTGTATATCGTATACGAAGTATACAAAGTGTTACTTCGGCTTTCCTTTGAGCGTAATAAACCAGATAGCGTAGATCGTTTTTTTTCAACTAGCGCTTACTCGGCATATTTGATTTCGTGTGAAACTTATATCGACCGACCTTGTTTGGTATAATCACAGAGTAACTAAACAGAGAAACCAACATATATAAAATTTGTGTACGCTGTGTTTTCCTATCCGTGTATAAAAAAAATCCCTAAAGTTATGATAGTAGAACGTGTGATTTTTATTGGAGGAAATGATTAAATGGGACGCGATCTTCATTGTGATTTATTCCCCCAACAAATTTCTGAAACATTTTGAAGAACGAATTAACTACAAAAGAGCATGGCTGGTTTTCAAAGACAAAAAAAAAATTTATTTAAAAAATATGGTCTTATGCATGGTGAAACAAAATGAACGTTGTGTATTCCTTAGGAGCCATTAAGTCCATTGCAGTATGCGCTGTGGCTTCATCTTGTTGGAACCAAATGGTGGTTTTCCACAGCTGGCCTAAAAATTTTCCAACATCTTCCGATATTGAGCACTATTAATGGAAACTGCAACACCGTCTTTATTTTCGAAGAAATTTGGATCAGTGATCCTCTCAGACGATACACCGCATCAAACAGTACACATAAGTGGGTGTAATTATCGTTGATGAATTGCTTTTGGATTCTCTGTAGCCCATATTCTGGAGTTCTGCCTGTTTACGAAGCCATTTAACTTGAAATGGGCTTCAACGCTCATTATTAAATTGTTAAAACAATGGACCGTTCATGTTCAAAATAAAGTTGAATGATTTTGGTTCGTTGTTCGATTGTGTATTGTTCCATTTCACATTCCCCACTACAAAATCCTGAAATAACATTTTTAAAACAATTGAACAAAAAATTATCAATAATTAACTTCACAACATTTTGCGCCGCCCTGTCTTTTTTCCAAATATGTACATATAATTATCAAGAAAGAAAATAGAAGGTTGCTTCTAAGCTACATAGTTTCTACGAAAAGAGAAAACGGGGGAACGTTCAAACACAAATGATTTTTTTCCTTTTATTTGATCTATATTTCTTTTAAATGCAATCTCAAAGACGAGGGGGACAACGTTTGGGGAGACAAAGGGGTTTGATTTTTTGGCAATATGAAAATTTTTCTTCTAAAGGAACTTACTTTCAATTTTTTGTGATTTGATTCCATGAAAAATATATTTCAATGTAATTTCTGGTAGGTTCTGGACAAGCGATATCTTAAGAGGGGTTAGGAAGAATACATTTTTGACAAAATTTAGATTTCTTTGGTTTTGAAATGAAATAAAATGAATTCTGCTTCTAAAGGAACTATTTTCTAACTTCTATACGAATTGTATGATTATTAATTAGAATTTTTTTTTTTTTGGTATGAGGAGTTTTTTTCGATCGGTCATGTTTACGAAATCCAGTTGCTCAGATAAACTATTCGATTCATATGTATAGAAGTTCATAGTGGTTTGACTGATTTAAAATATTTTCAAGATTATTTGATAAATTTCGCAACATATGAATTTGAAGGGCGTCGAATGTTATAATTCTGATGAAACCATTCTTGGGTTGAAAAAGTCCTCATACCAAACTAGAACTCTTTACAATAAGATTTGCAAAAAAAAAAAGAAAGAAGTTAGAAAATAGTTTCTTTAGAAGCAGAATTCATTTCATTTAATTTCAAAACCAAAGAAATCTAAATTTTGTCAAAAATGTATTCTTCCTAACCCCTCTGCCTTAAGATATCGCTTGTCCAGAAACTACCAGAAATTATATTGAAATATATTTTTCATGGAATCAAATCACAAAAAATTGAAAGTAAGTTCCTTTAGAAGAAAAATTTTCATATTGCCAAAAAATCAAACCCCTTTGTCTCCCCAAACGTTGTCCCCCTCGTCTTTGAGATTGCATTTAAAAGAAATATAGATCAAATAAAAGGAAAAAAATCATTTGTGTTTGAACGTTCCCCCGTTTTCTCTTTTCGTAGAAACTATGTAGCTTAGAAGCAACCTTCTATTTTCTTTCTTGATAATTATATGTACATATTTGGAAAAAAGACAGGGCGGCGCAAAATGTTGTGAAGTTAATTATTGATAATTTTATGTTCAATTTTTTTAAAAATGTTATTTCAGGATTTTGTAGTGGGGAATGTGAAATGGAATAATACACAATCGAACAACGAACCAAAATCATTCAACTTTATTTTGAACATGAACGGTCCATTGTTTCAACAATTTGATAATGAGCGTTGAAGCCCATTTCAAGTTAAATGGCTTCGTAAACAAGCAGAACTCCAGAATATGGGCTACAGATAATCCAAAAGCAATTCATCAACGACAATTACACCCAGTTATGTGTACTGTTTGGAGCGGTGTATCGTCTGGGAGGATCACTGGTCCAAATTTCTTCGAAAATGAAGACGGTGTTGCAGTTTCCATCAATAGTGCTCAATATCGGAAGATGTTGGAAAATTTTTTTTTCACCATGTATAAGACCATATTTTTTAAATAAATTTTTTTTTTGTTTTTGAAAACCAGCCATGCTCTTTTGTAGTTAATTGGTTCTTCAAAATATTTCAGAAATTTTTTGGGGGAATAAATCACAATGAAGATCGCGTCCCATTTAATGATTTCCTCCAATAAAAATCACACGTTCTACTATGATAACTTTAGGGATTTTTTTACACACGGATAGGAAAACACAGCGTACACAAATTTTATATATGTTGGTTTCTCTGTTTAGTTACTCTGTGGTACTACATATTCGACCCCCGTTATCACCAGAGCTAGCTGCCCCCTCTTCTTTTAGAGCCAGATCCCACCTGCGATCCTGGCTATATGTATGAGAAGGGTTTTTATCTTATGTGATATAACCGAACATGATCTTTTCGTTTTACAGTATTTATCTTTTGAAAATTCATAGCAAGCATTTTTTACTGAAATAGAGACAAGTAGTCTTAAATTGTAAACGTGAGTTTCTCTAAAAGAATGTAAGTTGTTAAACGCCACAAGTGTGTGCAGTTATTGTAAGATATTTTTTGGGCTGTGTTTTGATTGTTGATTTATAATAATTAACACTTTGTTTGCGGGAATATATCAGAATAAAGATGGCGTCCCATTTCATCATTTACTGGAGTACTATACTGAAATTATTTTGAAGAGGGGACAATGCAATAACTCACACACACACAGTCACAATTTAGACCGATCAATACTAATTTAACCTGAGGACCAAACTAGAGACAATTTTAAATAGAGATTGAAAATTCTGCCTTTTCTTTTTCTGTAATATGGCCCAACGATATGGCGAAACGAGGTAATCAAAACAAGTTAATGAGTTTCATAGCACGTTTATTGTCACGTAATTCTAGAGAAGTATTATTCTAAATTAATTTTATTTTCATGCTTTATAGTTATTATTGTAGTTTTCATATTTGGTAATATGAAATCTGATAGAGTTTCAATTTTACTTGGTACATTTCGATCGAATGGAAATCCCATTGGTCTAGAATCGGTGCATTCACTGCCAATGTCGTAGTAAGATGATATTTTACTGCACGATTTTATTCTATTCATATTGGTATCATTACAAGTTGATACCATTGCAAAAAAAACAAACTCCATTCCATCCTCGTCACCCTTAGGAATAAGTAAATGTGAAGGCCAACCAAAATCAAATTTTATTTTCGGATCTGTTTTGCTTTTTTTTGGTAATGATTTTATCAGGTTTCTTGTAAGGGAAGACTCATCAGACCTCCTTAATGTATTATTGATACCACTTCGAGCTGTAACAAAAATAGGTATTTATAGATTATGAATCAAATATAGGGGTCTATTTTGCAATCATATTTTATGTTATGTTACGTTAAATTTCATATAAACACCATTTTTCTTTACTTTGGTGTTCTACAACGCAGGCGCGGCTCTACCTTAGGAGCTAATGGGACTAAGCCCCACCTAACAAACCTACGGAATAACTGAAATTTTTCAGTTAAAATCTATTTTAAAAATTTATTTTAAAAATATATTAGAAAATGCATACATAAACGAATAGCTATATATTGTATATATATATTATATTAACTTAAATACAAAAATAAATTAAATAAAAACCTTTCATTTATTTTCTTATTAAAAATAAACCGAAAAAAATCTCGCTTGCGTAAACACAAACAACAACACACCATTGAAAGAAAACGGTTACACACAAAAAAAGCCATCAGAATGGAAAACTTATATGAGCTCGAACACAGAAGAAAGAATCATACGGAAAAGGGGTAGAAGAAATTTAGTCCTAATCCAACAACAAAATCATTACTCACCACACATTTTTTTTCTTCTTCTTCTCGTTTTTCTGTATTAAAATTTCATACATTTTGGGCTAATTTAAATCAGCCCCAAAGAGATGATTACTGGAAGTATTGTTCGCGTAAGGAAGTATGCAGTTCAAGTTTTGACCATTTTAATGCATACTTTCATATTTATATCTCTCTTTATTTTCTCTATTCTAACTCTCAATTTTTACACAGATGATATGATAATACATATTTCAAACACCATTATCAAAACTAAGAACCGAGATTTGCCATTTTTGAATGAAATTGATAATTTTTTTAAATTTTAGAATACTTTAGATAAAAAAATCGTAATTTATTTTGATACCTTCCTTTATAATGAAAGCATAGGTATAAAAAAATGTTAATTATTTAACAGATTTCAATGAGTTTAATTTAAATTTCTTTGCACAAAATTTTCATATAGAATTAAGATTTTGAAATTTTCAATTATTTATTAAAATTTCCGGTGAATTATTTTAAATTATTTACTAAAATTATTTGGAAGCTCAATAATTAATAAATTTTTTTATTCCTCTGAAAATCAAAATATCAATGTGAGTCTCTTATTCCTCGATTTGGTATTGCATTGCAACAGAAAATTTCAGTAAAATCCATCTAGGATTGTGGAGAAAGATATAATCGTAGGAAAAAAGTGTTCATAAAGGTCTTTGATGTAACATACCTTTAAAACAAATCTACCGATTAGAATAGAATTTTCAGAATAAATTTATGTCTTCAGAGACCAGCCAGGCTGTGATTTAGAGTAAATTTGAAAAAGTTATACAGAAAAATTTTGAAATATTATTACAAGTTTTTTGTCTATTTATCCCCTATAGTGTAACACATCGGAATAATCATCGTAGAAAAGTTTCAAGGTATGGTTGTGTAGAGAATCAAAAGTTATATCGATTTATGCATATCCGTCCTCCAGTCCGTGTACAAGATAACTCAAAAATGCGTTTATTGCATTTCAGCAAAATTGACCGAGGGGGAAGAAAGTTATTAAGCAAAAACCAGGGTGGCCTGAAAGTTTTGTCGTTTTTTTATATGGTTTTTCGGATTTAATTGAAAAATTTGTAAACCAATTTCGTTTATATTAATTATATTGGTTAACTACATAAGGATAATGGAGAAAGAAATAATCTTAGGAGAAAATTAGCTTGTTCATAAAGTTATTATAATGTAAAAACTCGTACACCGATTTACACAAAATTTGCAGATTAGATGTATGCTGTTACGGTCTAGTTTACCTACAAATTAAAAGAAATTTGGAAAAAAGCAAACAAAGTTATGAAGAAAAAACCTTGAGATATTATTAGTTCTGACAGCTTTTCTGTCCCATTTCTGCCATAGGGTGTCAAAAAATCGGCTGTAGGCAGTTACATACTACAATTTATGTTTTTTCGTCCCATTTTGATTAGCCGATTTTAAGTTACTATGTGTTGGTTATTGTTTTCGATAATATTATGTCGGCTCCATACTTTCGTTGACAAATGTTTATTGAACATTTCGTATTCGCAAGCAAATATTTCGTAATCGATTGCGAACATTCGTTAACGTATGTATGTATGTTACATTTACCTTAAACTGGCATTATAGACTTTTGGGAAACCAGTCAGATAAAACTCGGTGACCACTTCAATTGCAATACCTCTAGGATGAAGTAGAAACTTTCATAAATTTGTTTACAATATTAGAATATGGAATGACCTTTTTTAGGCAAATATTGAATTAGCAACACCCCCGCAGATAGTCAGGAGCCGCCATTGCTACAACGCATTTTCTGTTATGTTGTTTTATTTTGTTACGTTACACAGAGTACATTTTTCAGAAATTTGAGTGAACATTGACTAAGAGGAGACAAATTTATAAATTTGAATTTATTTTAATTCTTGAATTGGATGGATGTTATTTCAAAAAGGAAAATAAAAGAAAATATTGGTAGAAAAAATATCATGCCAAATGTTCCTCGAATATGTTTTCTTTAAATTTATAAATAACTATATAAAATTTCTAAAAGAGTCCTAATAAAACTTTATACAGGCATGCACTTTGCTTGTTGCTTTTTTTTGGTTTTGTTATTATTATTTATGTTTATAACTTTTTAAGCAAAGCTCTCGACAAAAATTTTACAGTTTTAAACCCAATGTACTAAAAATTTAACAAATTCTATTACGTTTTCCAAATGTAAAGTACTCCATAAGAGAATTTTTCCAGAATACGAAATTTGAAAAATGTTAGGAACAATTTTAAAAATAATGTCAAAGTAACATAACATAAAACATAACATAGAAAATCGTAGAATAGACACCATAACAAGGAATCATATTGAGTTATTTAAGAGTTTAGACACGTTGAATATGGAGAGTCCAAACCAGGCCGAAATTCATGTATACGCTGGTCGAGTCCAACTATGAATCTAATACCTTTTGGTGCCACGAATAATTAAATCACTTTGATTAGATTGAGCTACCTGTAATGGTAAATTTGTCCAATTCCATCATAAACTGTCTTTGTTCGGAGAATTTCATTAGGTTTCCGTCTTCGTCTTTACATGGCGCCAGGAAAATTCGTACTGTTGTAAGAACATCTGCAGATGTAATATTTTTTATCTAAAATCAAAAAAATGATAAATGATAAATGATATTCCAAGATGGGTATATCTTTAACCTTCAATCTTATATTAAATGCCGCGTAATGCAGATGTACTAAATTGATGTAGACATCACCTTTAGAAGTGAAATTTAAACCTTTCGATATGTTTAAATCGCTTTGTCCCCAGAAAGTTTTAATTTCTTTTATTTTCTTTCGATCATCATGTTCCAATTCTAATTCGAGCAACTGCAGTTCTGGACAATGAAGCTGTAGATATTTTAAATTCAGTATTATTATTTTCATTAAAATATTTATAAAAAAATTACGTTATATTTTGTATAAGGAGATAATTTGTCTTTATGACTTTTGAAAATATCACACAAAAACAAATGCCATTTATAAAAAATTGGGTCTCGTAAAGCGGTGGCATCATCAGCCATAACTGAAAAATTTTCCAGATATTTACTATCAGAATCATGACAAAATGCTAGCAATAGATGGCCCATATTGCATATATCACCGTAGTAATCCTTATTCAGTGATGAAGATGGCGAATATATTAGGTTTGCAAGATAATTTATTCCCTCTTCGTTATTGATATTAATCTTTTTACCGTCGACCTTAAAATGAAAATTCAGTATTTTAAAAATAATATAAACATACAAATTTTATTAAATATGATTATAATAAGATAGACTCGTCCCTTAAGAAAGAACATTTTTTTTACGTAAAATTGTCAAGATTAGGCGTAATGTAATCATTTCCTGATAACAGTTGATTTCGTACACATCTAGTGGCTAGGAGAAGGTGCAACTATAATTCCAACTTTCCTTGGGAAAACGTAGAATTTAGGGAGAAAAAGATTTTGTTAAAAACGTTAAGAATGCCTAATTTGTATTTTTACAAAATGTTTCCACTGCAATAGCTTAACTGTATAAAATCTTCTTAAAAATAAAAAGAAATTGTAACCACGGTTATAACTAAGAACTACAATACTTAGGTTGGTTTGCAGTACAACGCAGGTTTTAGTCATTTTGTTTCTTAACACGCATCCCATTTGTGACGTATTAGGAGCCATGTTGTCAGTCATGTTTCATGGTTGTTATGAATTTATTTTATACTAGCTGGTACCCGGCGCGTTGCTGCCGCAGAAGAAATTGTGGAAATATCGTTCGAAATTTGTTAGTTATCTTGTTTAAATCTTGTTTAATTAGGAATGATAGAAAGAATGATATTTATTTTGTTGTTGATAATGAATACATTTATTGAAATTGAATGATATATAAGGGAGAAGTACGATTGACATTAATTTTATTTTGTTGATGACTTTATTATTCAAGTGCTTTAGAATAGAACATATTTTTAGATTTTCCGTCTTCAGCAAAAACAAATAAATTTTTTGGCTGTCCGACTCGTGAGCATGCAACGTACAACTGGCCATGTGAAAAATATGGATTTTCTAGATTCAATCCACACACTTGAAGTGATTGACCTTGTGCCTTGTTAATGGTCATTGTGAATGCAAGTCTAATGAGGAACTGCAGTCGTTTAAAATCAAATGGCATGTCTGTGGGAATGATGGGAATGCGTGGAATGAGCACATCTTCTCCTTTTGACTTTCCATTAAGAATAGTTGCCTCGATGACATTCGGCATCAGTTTCTTCACAGCGAGTCTTGTTCCATTACACAAACGGGGTGGATTAATGTTGCGCAAGAAAATGATTGGCATGTCGACTTTGAATGACAATTTGTGCGGCGGCACACCAGGGAGATCCAAAGAATTTAAAAACTCGATTGGATAATTTACCACTTCGTCCGCATTTATGACGATTTGTATGTAACAGAATCGCCAGCACGAATTATATGACTTAATTTTTCGTTCAGTTTCTATTTTTCATTAAGTTGCGTAATGGTAGCAACGGCCGTTAATTCTAGTGCTTCACTTGGAAACATAAAACTCGTTATATATAACTATTAACTAGGAGAGAGAACGTATGCTTGAAGATTTCAAGATGGACTGTTTTCATCAGTCCCACCAAATGTACTTATGGCAACATCAGCCAAACTCGTACATTTGATTGTTTTTATTTTAAGCATACTAAATTTATTTTTCATTATATCGAGATCAAACTAAGATCTACGAAAATGTTATGTAATGAAAATTTGTTCCTTATGGCATTACGATTTTTTTTTTCGTCCGAAAATTATCAGAAAAAATCTTAAATGTTCAACGATTTGCTATCTATTGTCCAATATAATTAATATGAGTGTTAGTTGTTGGCGAAAATCTACTTTCTAGATAGGAAAAGTAATAACAGAAGTGCTTAGGTATAAATTCAAAGCCATCGTAAATTTACACATATTTCTAGAACAGATTCGATCATTAAAAATGTCTTGTTTTTACTTTCAACGGTTTGGACTGAACCATCAGAAAGAGTTTACAACACGTAAGACTTCTTGTTGCTTAAATTTACATTTAATTAGGACATCAAAATTTGTACATACCGTTAAAAATTTACCAACATCAATTGCATTCATAATACGTTCGATATAACGTTCCAGCACGGTGATTTGACAATAAATTTGCTCCTTTTTTCGTTGTAAGTCTTTTATGCGCGCTTCATTAAATCTTGGTGCATAAACATGACCACCTAACTGAAATTCAATATTTGGAAAATAACCATCCTCAATTGGTTCTCTTAAGTTATTAAGTGCTTGGACCCTTTGAAGTCCATTACACAACCGTTCGCAATTATATCGAGTTATTATTTGTTGATGAAAATAATAAAAAGCTTCGCCTTTTGTCGATCTCTTGGTGATATCGTCATTGATTGTGTAAGAATGTTGCTTGATATGCCAATTCCAATATGCTAAATTTAATGCAACATCTTCTCTGAAATATGCTAGCTTTTCCTCACGATTTCTTTTAACACTGGAGTAATGTATTGGAACTGCTACTGGAATCTATAATACAAATTTATGTATGAGAAATTCTATTAATATGATATATTGGCAAATTATATATGAATTCATCTTCCTCACATTTTCACTAAATATTAGCTTTCCATTCGCGGTATTCTAGAACGTATCAGTATTTGGAGTGCTCACAAGTACTCTAAGTACAGCCCCTATCAAGCGCTTTCCCTTAGCCCATTTCATTATTAAATTTTCAAGTACTTACACGTTCTTGAAGAGTGCAAATGGAAAACGCTTATTATTCGTTCATATGTACTTACCCGAGAACCTTCGGGAATTATACTGATTTCTTCATGAACTTGTTGAAATACATCGGAATGGATAAATTTGTCAGGAAAAACTTCCACATGTGTTGGTACTCGAAATTCTATATCAGATCGTTGTAAGCAAGTGACTGATAGCACATAATTAAAAAGATGAGGACTAATTCGATCACGAATATAAATTGCAGTAGCTTGTAATTCCTCCAAATCTACGCAATTTGTCAATAATTTGATTAATTCGGTTGCAATATTGCGATGGAGCGGGATGTGCGTAGAAAACATTTCATTCCGATCAATTTGTAATGCGAATGATATATTCGGCAATTTAATGTTTTTAATTGATATTTTTGAACCTGACGAAATATATTCCAAAATTAGTTTTTCACATATTTCTTTATATCGATCATTAAAAAAGTGTGTAGGTATATCGAAACTTTCTCCTTTATATCCCTTTCTAGTAAATATGGGTTCCAAAGGGCGAAAAAATAATAACTCAAAATTCTGCTTGTACGACATAATTGCTTGTCAATTATTTTCAAATTTTACTTCTGAACAGCTCAAGTCCGACAATGATTTGAAAAATGCGTAGTCTCTTTTATATATGCACGCCAAACGGAAATATCGCTGGTTTAACCATATGGCATGTTGCAAATTGCGCGATATGCAACCGCATTTTATAAAAATTCCTACATCTTAAACAATTTATTATTAATACATTCTACATTTTGTGGTTTTCTGTGCAGTTAGTTTAAAAATTACAATACATATATATTCATAGAGAAAAGAATATCTGTTTCTAATCTTAACCAGAATCGCTTCGTTATCTTATTGGGACAATGTTGCAATAAAGTCAACTACGTGACAAAAAGCTTAGGCCAACATGCAAAACCTTCAAAATTTAATTAAAATGGTTATGATTATTATATCATAGAAGAATATTACAATGTTGTAGAAGAAGAAATTATTTTAAAAACATATATTAACCTAAAATCGGCCTATAGCCGATTTTTTAATGCCCTATGGTAGAAATGGGACAGAAAAATTGTCAAAACTAACATTATTTCAAGGTTTTTTCTTCATAACTTTGTTTCCTCTTTTCAAAATTTCTTCCAATTTGCAGGTAACCTAGACCCTGATAGCATAAGTCTAATTTGTAAATTTTATTCAAATCGGTGTATTAGTTTTTAAAGTACATCAAAAAATCTTTATAGAGAGTGTTATTTTCTCATAGGATTATTTCTTTCTCCTTTATCCTTGGACCGATTTAATTGAAATTTAACATGGTATCGTCTATTTATATAGTTATATAATTAATTTCAACAAAATTGATTCACAAATTTTCCAATTAAATCCGAAAAACCATAAACAAAAACGACAAAGCTTTCTGGTCACCCTGGTTTTTCCTTTATAACTTTGCCCCCCTTAATCGATTTTGCTCAAATGCAATACCAAACCAATTTAAGGAATAAGCAACTCACGATGTAAATTTCATCAAAATCGGATAACGCGTTTTTGAGTTATCTTGTATACAGACGGACGGATATGCATAAACCGATATAACTTTTGATTCCCGACACAACCATACCGTTAAAACCTTTCTACGACGATTGTTTCGATGTGTTACAAATGGAGTGATAAAACTAATATACCCTCTGGTAGTACCTACTACAGGGCATAAACATAGAGTAACTCAAAATCGGCCTATAGCCGATTTGTTGATGCCCCTTAGCAGAAATGGGAGAAAAAAACTCTCAAAACTAACAATATTTCTCGGTTTTTTCTTCATAACTTTGTTTCCTTTTCTCAAAATTTCGTCTAAATTGCAGCTAATCTAGAACCTGATAGCATAAATCTAATTTAAAAATTTTATTCAAATCGGTGTATTAGTTCTGAAAGTACATCAAAAACCCTTTATGAACAGGCCTATTTTCTCCTACGACTATTTCTTTCCTCACTATCCTTAGATCGATATAACTGAAATTTACCATGGTATCGTCTATTTATGTAGTCAACCAATATAATTAATTTAAACAAAATTGCTTGATAAATTTTCCAATTAAATCCGAAAAACTATATAAAAAAACGACAAAACTTTCTGTTTCTGGTCACCCTGGGTTTAGCTTAATAACTTCGCTGCCCCTCAATCGATTTTGCTGAAATGCAATACTAAATCGAGCTACGCAATAACCAACTAACATTCTAAATTTCATCAAAATCGGATAACTCATTTTTGAGTTATCTTGTCCACGGATGGACGGTAGTACCTAGAGCAGTGTTTCCCAATGTAGGGCCACGCCCCACAGGGGGCAATTTGATTATTAGGGGGGCAATTCAAAAATGGACATGACACGAGTTTAACCCTTTCGCCATTTAAATGTAATGCTAGATTTCGATGCCAAATTTAGTTTCTTAAGTGAACAATTCAGGGGGGGGGCATAAGAATTTTAGAAAGGCTAAGGTGGGGCATGGCACAAAAAGGTGGCTAAGGTGAGGCATGGCACAAAAAAGGTTGGGAAACACTGACCTAGAGCATAAATATAGCGAATTTTTTCAGAATTTCGGCACATTTTCAAAATCCAATTACCGCAATTACTTCCGCCTGAAATTTTTTCTTAAATATTCTATGAAATGTCACCTTTTAAGCGCGCTATCATATAACTTGATAGGATTAGAACTACTAAAGTTATACCAAAGACAATAAATAATGATAAGATGTGTAAAATTGGGTTTGCCCACAAATTTCGACTTAAAAAACTAAATGAAATATAAGGAAAAAATATACGAGGAGAATTCTTTCTTATTTTTACATTTCGTTCTTGAGCTTTGGTTTTTGTACTGGATTGATAACTTTTTTCAAATCATTTAAGGAAATTAAGCTTTGAATTCATTCATCTTATGAATCCCGTAGATGAGTATATTTTGTTCTTGGTTTTTTTTTCTTTCTAATTTTAGAATTAAAGTGTTTGATGGTAGAGAAACTTTTCTTCAATTCATGTGCGCATATAAGCAATTTGTGGCTTTGTATATAGGTATCTTATGGAGAAATATGAATGGTATGGGTTGATATATTTGGTGTGTTTTTTGCTAGCCTGATTTTAGAATTCAAACGTACTTTTAGAAATATTTTTTATGTTCGATTGTGTGCATAATTTGATAATATTGAATGTATTATAATTTTTCTGCGAGTGCCTCATTCTAATCGTATACTTCTTGCGCTCTTAGAAAAAAGTAAAAAAAAAGAGTGATTCTTTGAATTTAAAACCAACAGCCTTTTTCAAGGCTAACAAAAACACAAATTTCCTCAGATGTTGCATATCTGGTTGCAGTGGGAAACATTTTTCATCAAATGTTACTTTCTTTCGTTTTCCGAAAGATTTCAATTTGTTTGAAAAATGGTGCCATAATTTGCAACTAAGTCCAGAATACTGCAAAAGAACTATTGTGCGAATCTGTAGTCGTCATTTTGAGAAACAATTTCTCGGTAGAAGAAAATTAATCGGAGGAGCGATACCTACTCTTTTTTTGGGGCACGGAGAAAATGAAAAAAAATTTTTAAAAAATATAGAAAATGTTCTATGGAAAACTGTAAAAGTTTTGGCAAAGGGAAATTTTTTGCGTTTCCAAAGAATGCAAAATTAAGGCAACAATGGATCAGTTTTGTCGTTTGGAAGAAAATTGTAATACAAAAAATAAGTTTATTTGCGTAAAACACTTTGATCCCGAACATATAGGAAAACAAAAACTTGTGGCTGGTACTTGTCCTACATTTAGACCAATTGAAAAGTTGAACGACAGTGTTTTAAATAAAATATCAATAGATATAGATTATAATTCGAAAGATCAGGTATGTGATGTTTACGAATTTAACGATAATAGTTTAGACGAAGTTCCGCAATCAGTGTTGATACCAAAGAAAACATACAATGGGCCTGCTTCCATAAATAATATTCTTAATAATGAAAGTGATATTAGCTTAAGTGAGCTGACCTGTCTTAAGTCTCCGTCGAATTCAAGGCGTAGGGTTTCTGATTCCGCCGAAGACATTCCCTTTTGTAGTCAATGTAGGAGGATACAAGAAAAATTGGAATATTATAAAAAGAATGCTAAAAGTTTTTCTGAGGAATGCATGCAATTACGGAAAGAAAAGGAAATGTTGTTAGAAAAAATAAAACAATTGAAAGAAAACAAGTCCATTGATGCTCATATCGATTCGTTACCTAGCCTAAACTTAAATAGCAAAGAATTTTGTAAAATGATTTTAGCTGAAAAGAATAGCTATAATGATATCCAAAAATATTTGTCTCAAAATGTCAATTATAAGTCTGCATCTTGTTATAATTTCTTGCGTGATGATTTAGGTCTTCACTTACCTAGTCAGTCAGCTATATATAAGTGGAGTCCTGTGAAACGACTTCAACCAGGTTTTGATGATCTTTTAATAAAAAATTTGGTACAATTAGTTAATAAAATGGACAAGCAGTGTAAGCAGGCAGTGTTATTATTTGATGAAATATCAATCAGAAGAGATTTAGTTTATAATACAAGTACATCTGATGATCTCGGGTTAGTGCATTTAGATGAAAATGATAGGAAATTATTACTAGGAAAACAAATATGCGTTTTCATGATCAGATGCTTGTTTTCTAACTGGAAATATATAATTAGTTATTTTGTTTCTGAGAACAGCATTGATGGTGCCATTTTAAAACAAATATTGGAGGCTAATGCAAAAATATGCTTCGAAATAGGGCTTATGGTTAGAGCTATAGTGTGCGATCAAAGTATGAATAATCAAAAATGCTATAGGCTGTTAGTTATTAATAAAGAGAAGCCATATTTCTATTATAATCAGAAGAAAATAATTGCGTTATATGATCCTCCTCATTTATTAGAAAATGTAAGAAATACACTCAAAGACTGCACTATTGAGACTCCTGACGGACCTGCAAGTTGCGAAGTTATAAAAAGTGTTTATAGCATAGACGAAAAATCAAAAAAATATAGGTTGTGTCCAAAGATAACAAAAAAACATATTGAACCAGGGGTTTTTGATAAAATGAATGTCAGACTTGCAGTGCAAGTCCTGAGCAATAGTATGGCTGACGCAATAGATGCATTATTAGAAAATAACTCCTTTCCACAAACGATTAAATTATATGCAGCAGCGACGAGTAAATTCGCTCGTAGTTTTGATCAAGTTTTTGACTGCCTAAATAGTCGTAATTGCGGGGAAAAAAATCCATATCGGAAGCCATTAACAAATTAATTAATTAATTATTTAAATGAATTCAAAGAATATCTTACGAAATTGGGTCTCCCTGCAAAAAAAAAACTTTTGCTTTGACGGATTATATCTTACAATTAATGGTATTTTAAATTTAAGTACAGATATTGGGAGTATGCATTAATTCGTGCGGTTTTCTAAGAGGGCGTTACTAGTATTATTTCGCGTCGTGTTCATCCGTGACTATATTCATTTGAAAGCTACTGTTACTGCGCGTCTTTTTCAGTATATGTCAGTTGATTGAAGCGTAAACAACATTTTTTCTATTCATTGGAACATGTCGAACTTTGTGCCAGCAAAAGTGTTTTTGCGGGGAGTTCTTCTTCATTACTTTAACATGAAGAAAAGTGCTACCGACAGTCATCGTATTTTAGTAGAGGTTTATGGTGACCATGCTCTAGCTGAAAGAACGTGCCAGAAGTGGTTTTCACGGTTTAAAAGTGGCGATTTCAACTTAGAAGACGATGAACGACCCGGACAGCCAAAAAGGTTTGAAGATGAAGAATTGGAGGCATTGCTTGATGAAGATGCGTGCCAAACGCAACAAGATCTTGCAAAATCATTGGGAGTTGATCAAGCAACCATTTCCAGACGTTTAAAAGCATCGGGATTCATCCAAAAGCTTGGAAATTGGGTGCCGTATGAATTAAAGCCAAGAGATATCGAACGCCGATTCTGCATGTCGGAAATGTTGCTTCAACGCCACAAAAACAAGTCATTTTTGCATCGGATTGTCACTGGTGATCAAAAATGGATTCATTGCGATAACCCCAAGCCCAAGAAATCGTATGTGAAGCCCGACCAACCATCAACATCCTCGGCAAAGCCGAATATCCATGGCGCCAAGGTAATGCTCTGTATTTGGTGGGATCATAAGGGTGTGTTGTATTATGAGCTGTTGAAATCGGGTCAGACGATCAAAGGGGACCTCTACCGAACACAATTAATTCGTTTGAAGAGAGCGATTGCGGAAAAACGACCAGAATATGCAACCAGACACGAATCCATAATTTTCCATCATGACAACGCTCGGCCACATGTTTCAAGACCGGTTCAAAACTATTTGGAAAACAGTGGGTGGGAAGTTCTACCTCACCCGCCTTATAGTCCAGACATAGCCCCTTCTGATTACTACTTGTTCAGATCAATGCCGAATGCCCTCACCGGAATACGCTTCACTTCAGAACAGGGTATCAAAAATTGGCTCGATTCGTTCTTCACCACCAAGCCGGAGAAGTTCTTTTAGGATGGAATCTACAAACTGCCAGAAAGATGGGCAAATGTTGTAGCTTCCAATGGGCAATACTTTGATCATTGAGTGTATAACCATTTTTTCACAATAAAGCCTTAATTTTCGAAAAAAACGCACGAATTAATGCATACTCCCAATATATTTTCGGACAAATATTTAAAAATTAACTTTATATTAACATCTCGACTACATCAAGATCCATTAGAGAATATGTTTGCGCAAATTCGGTCAAAAGGCGGTAATAACAGAAATCTTAGTTGCGCGCCTAATGTCAATGGGAATTATAACGTTCTCATATGCAAATAAGAATTGTGAAACTGATGAAGACATTTTACTTAATTGGGATAATCCATTAGGAGATACTTATATTGATAATTCTAATGAAATTACATCCAGATTATTGGCACAAAGTTCTGAAATTGTTTGGATTATACAGAAAAAGATGCGAAAATAAATGAAACCTTAAACTCCAAGAGTAATTCCGACGTCGCAGACCCAGCAAAAAAATATATATTGTCGGCTATGGAATTTTAACAATTATTTTGAAACAAATAAACTGTCCAAATTGTGCCATGATAGTGAATAAAGACGAATGCGATTTTCTTTTACCGTCGGAAAAACTTATTAAACACAAAAATTTCGACAAAACTATTGAAAGGACTTTTCTACAAAATCCTTCCGATCTTTTTTTCGAAATTTGCAAATTGCATTTTCAAACTTTTTTTGATAATTATTTGCATTTTACCAACTTAAAAACAAAAATTATCGAGGAATGCATTCAAAAAAGAACCAATGAATTTTACCCCAGTTGGTTTGCTGAGAACCAATGTTTAGAACATCCAAAGGAAGTTCTAGATTTTTTAATTCTGGTTCTATTCAAAAAGAATTGTTCTTGGGTCAAAAAAAATGGAAATAGTTTACCCAAAAGTTTTACAACACACCCACGTTTAAAAATTTTAAATGAATAAATAATCCTGATGTATGATATATTTTCCGACCTTCCAACACGATATCATGGGCTTTTCCGACAATCCTTTCAGAGATCACCCCATCTGGCTGAGTTAGACATTCGTCCTTAGATAAAATCCTTCCAAATATATATATTATATAAAAATCTTTATATATAATATATATAGTTTCAAATTTACGGAAATCCAATAATATCATGTTTCCATCTCCCTCAAATCTCGAGATTTTGCTAGATTTCGCCCCGATACAAATAGAGGATTTCAACGAGATTTCAACAAAATCTCCTTCGAAATCTCCTAAAATTTTTGTGTCAACTCTGCCATAGACTAAATAATACTATTTATAGGCTACGTTTACACCGAGACTTAAAAAGAGACTTAAGTGCTTAGGTCGACCTAAATATGACGGTGTAAACACGCCCAAAGTAACTTAGGTTAGGTCACTTAAATTGAAGACTTACCTTAAATTTAAATCGACTTAAAAACTTTTGACAGATAACAGCTGATTTCTTGATATCCAAGTTCTATAAATGTTCACATATGACGTTGTTTTAGACTTAGGTCTAGTACGGTGTAAACACGTCTGAACCAAACCTAACTTTTAGTTAGGTGACCTAAAAATTTGTCGGTGTAAACGTAGCCATAGACTTGAGAAGTAGGAGAAAATTTTTTTCAGATTTTTATGATTTCTAGGTGGATAAAACTACGCCATCTCTTATTAAAAATATTATTCAAAAGTTTTTGGTGTTTGTATTCGGATAAATTCTTTAAAATTTGAAATTCTTTTGAATCTTCTTATTCAAACTGGCATTTACCAATTCCATATTTTTCTCTTTTTCTTGTGAAAATGTATTTATTATTTTTTTCATTCATGTTGCTATAGGAAACGAAAATTGTGTGTATTTTCAACTTAGAAGAATGGAACTGAATTTTTTTTATTTTTATGAAATTCCAAATGGTGTGTATGTGTATAATATTTTTCAATATTTATTATCACGATTCTCTGCTGTGTGCAATTGGGTTTAATAGCTATGATTTTAACAAATTCAATTTCATTAATAACTTCTTGCCCGCATATGAAATTTTAACATCATCGAATGTTGCCAAATTTTGAAAAAACAAATAATTGATTTCAGTATGGAAATGTGCGTGTGTGTACTTTTAATTTAGAATTTCAATTTGAATGAATGAAAATTTTTACGATATGATTCGCTATCGGCGATAAACTTCCATTCTTCTTATTGCAGTTTTGGATACGTTGTTTTGATCATTTATCCAAATACAATTTTTTCTAATTAATACTAAAAGTAGAAAATCAAGAATTTTTGATCTTCGACAGAAAAATTTGGTGGAAAAGAAATTGAAGCGTAAACATTTGCAGAAAATGAAACAAGTGAAAATTAATGAACATATTGAAAATCTTAATTTGCCAGATGCTCCCAAAACATTTTGTAAAATGCTTCTATTCCCGAAAGGTAGAACTAATCCTTTCCCCGAGAAGAAACGTTTGCTGGCACATAGCATATACTATAAGTCTGCAACGACCTATTCCTTTATGCGTAATATGGGCTTTAATTTACCATGTCCTAATACATTAAATAAATATTTAATGGTAAAAGCAATAACGCCAGGTATATATTACGATGTTTTGCATCAGCTGAAAGAAGTTTTCAAAGATAGTGATTGAAAAGTAAGGCAAGCAGTATTTGTTTTTGACGAAGTTCGCATTCGTCGAGGTGTGGAATATAAATCCAAACAAGACCTAATTGAAGGTGTTGTAGACAATGGATCTGAAAGGAAAAATATTCCAGCAACTGAGGTGTGTACGTTTCTAATCAGAGGCTTATTGTCTATATAATAGGGCATGTATTATCGGCAGGTCCAATCCATGGATCGGATTTGAAAACATTGATTCTGGAAATTTGAAAAGAATACAAAAATTCCAATATTGAAGTATCAGTTCTTGTTTGTGATCAAGGATCTAACAACCGAAAATGCTATAAATTGCTAGGAATTTCTTCAGAAAACCCGTTTTTTATTTTCCAAGGAAAACATATTTTTGCATTATTTGATATCGTTCATCTAATAAAATCATTTAGAACCATTCTTTATAATAAAAACTTATCAACTCAAGATGGTGAAGTTTCATGGGACGTTATCAAAGAATTGTACGATTTTGATAAAAGTAAAACCACGAAATTATGTTGTAAACTTAGGGAAGAGCATATACAGCCAAATAAGTTCCAAAAAATGAATGTTAAACTGGCTGTACAAGTCTTAAGTTGGTCTGTGGCCGCAGGAATTCGAACAATAAATTCATTAAAAAAGTTTAGCGAAAAGAGTTCTTTGATAGCGGAATCAACAGCTGCTTGTTGCGAAAAAATAAATAATTTTTTGATGTAAAATTTATTGGCTCGAATAATCCTTATAAAAAACCATTGAGCAAAGGTAATGTCCGGTCTATTAATATGCTGAAAGAAATGTTAAAATATTTTCAGGATATTTCAGTGAAATCAAAAACCGCAGCGAAAGTTTATGCCCTTGATGGTTTGGTGCAGTATGCAAATGGGGTTTTGTTGTTGATTGATACTATTTCCGAGCTTGAAGGATTCAAATTTCTATTAACAGCTAAGCTACAACAAGACGTTTTAGAAAATATGTTTTCTGTAATAAGATCCATGGGTGGATTTAATAGATACCCTTCAGCTAAAGAGTTCTCAATACATGTAAAGCATCTCATTTCACAAAAGTATATTCGAGCAGAAATGGTTGCAGAATCTTCTAATTGTGAACCAGCTTGTGACTTCATTTATGATGAGAGCCACGCTGAAACGTTTAACAATTCCATAGATATACAAACAAAGTTCACAAGCAATACATCGAAAGAGGATGACGATTGGGTACAAGAGGTGTCATATGTTAAAAACTTTTTAATAACTGACGTTGTACAGCAAAATTCCATTTCATATTTTGTAGAATATATTGCTTTTAAAATGACATCGAAACTTTCTTGCCAGGCTTGTCATGATTTGATAATGCATAAAGAAAAAGTCATCGACATACCAAGGGAGTACCTAATTTCGCATAAAAATTATAATCATGGAACTTATTTGAAATGTCCTACAGAGACTTTCTTTTTCGTATGTGAAGCGCAAATAAAATGCTTCGAGAGTTATTTTAAAAACAATCTTCATAATAAAATGTTAAAAAAGAATTTATGTATAAAATGTATCGAGCACACTAATCAACATTTCCCGGATTGGTTTGCACTAAATGATTGTAGAGAACATAAAATTAAAATTCTTGATTTTCTACTTTTAGTATTAATTAGAAAAATTGTATTTGGATAAATGATCAAAACAACGTATCCAAAACTGCAATAAGAAGAATGGAAGTTTATCGCCGATAGCGAATCATATCGTAAAAATTTTCATTCATTCAAGTAAGAAGTTGAAATTCTAAATTAAAAGTACACACACGCATTTACATTTCCATACTGAAATCAATTATTTGTTTTTTCAAAATTTGGCAAAATTCGATGATGTTAAAATTTCATATGCGGCCAAGAAGTTATTATTGAAATTGAATTTGTTAAAATCATAGCTATTAAACCCAATTGCACACAGCAGAGAATCGTGATAATAAATATTGAAAAATATTATACACATACACACCATTTGGAATTTCATAAAAACAAAAAAAATTCAGTTCCATTCTTCTAAGTTGAAAATACACACAATTTTCGTTTCCTATAGCAACATGAATGAAAAAAATAATAAATACATTTTCGCAAGAAAAAGAGAAAAATTTGGAATTGGTAAATGCCAGTTTGAATAAGAAGATTCAAAAGAATTTAAAATTTTAAAGAATTTATCCGAATGCAAACCCCAAAAACTTTTGAATAATATTTTTAATAAGAGATGGCGTAGTTTTATCCACCTAGAAATCAGAAAAATCTGAAAAAAATTTTCTCCTACTTCTCAAGTCTATAAATAGTATTATTTAGTCTATGACCCTGCAACCATATTCCGCGCTATTCAGCCGGTATCAAAATTGGCAAATAGACGACCCTTTTTAATAATTTGAATTGCGCGCCTTTTCCCTGTGTTTGAATTTATTTTTTTTTTTTTTGTAATATTTTAACAAACATGAATTTTGTCTCCTTTGACACAAGAACATATATAAATTTTTCAATATGCTCTAAAAGAATTATTTTTTGGAATATTTCAAATCAAAATTCATTTTTTTTATGCCCTATGGTAGGTACTACCAGAGGGTATATTAGTTTTGTCACTAAGTGTGTAACGCATAGAAATAATCACCGCAGAAAAATTTCAAGGGTATGGTTGTGTAGGGAATCAAAAGTTATATCGATTTATGCATGTCCGTCCGTCCGTCCGTAGACAAGATAACTCAAAAACACGTTATCCGATTTTGATGAAATTTATAAAATGAGTTGCTTATTCCTTAGCTGGGTTTGGTATTGCATTTGAGCAAAATCGATCGACGGAGGGCCAAGTTATAAAGAAAAAACCAGGGTGACCAGAAAGTTTTGTCGTTTTTTTGGTTATGGTTTTTCGGATGTAATTGGAAAATTTGTCAATCGATTTTGTTTAAATTAATTATATAGTTTAACTACATAAATAGATGATACCATGTTATTATTTCAGTCAAATCGATCCAAGGATAGTGGAGAAAGAAATAGTTGTAGCTTAAAATAAGCCTGTTCATAAAGTTTTCCCGATGTATTTTAAAAAGTTATATACTGATTTCAATGAAATTTACGAAACGTGTTTATGCTATTAGAGTCCAGCATTCCTGTGAATTTGAGCCAATTTGAGAATGTAGAAAGGAAGTTATGGAGAAAAAAACCTTGAAATATTGAGTTAAGTAGAAAGTTCGTGGCGTTTTTTTTCCAATAGATGGCTTTAGTGTCGTATAACTTTAGTAGTTATAATCCTATCAAGTTATGTTATAGCGCACTTAAAAGGTGATATTTTATAGAATATTTATAAAAAAAATTGTGAAATTCAGGCAGAACTAATTGGGGTAATTGGGTTTTGAAAATGAGCCAAAATTCTGAAAAAAATTCCCTATATTAATGCTCCATGTTAGGTACTACCGTCCGTCCGTGGACAAGATAACTCAAAAACGCGTTATCCAATTTTGATGAAATTTAGAATGCTACTTGGTTATTGCTATAATGGATTTCATATTGCATTTCAGCAAAAACAAGGGTGACCATAAAGTTTTGTCGTTTTTTTTACATAGTTTTTCGTATTTAATTGGAAAATTTGTAAAGCAATTTTGTTTAAATTAATTATATTGGTTGACTACATAAATAGACGATACCGTTGTAAATTTCAGTGATATCAGTCTAAGGATAGTGGAGAAATAAATAGTTGTAGGAGGAAATAAGCCTGTTCAGAAAGTTTTTTTGATGTACATTTAGAACTAATACACCGATTTGAATAAAATTTGCAAATTGGACTTGTACTACCAGGGTCTGGGTTACTTACAAATTAGAGAAAATTTTGAAAAGGGCAAAAAAAGTTATGAAGAAAAAACCTTGATATATTGTTAGTTTTCACAATTTTTCTCTCCCATTTCTACCATAGGGCATCGGCTATGGGCCGATTTTAAATTACTTTATGTTTTATTAAAATTTTAATTATTTGTGTTATTATACGCTATTTACACTTGAATATATTCTAATATTTTTTTTTCAAAATAAAAAACAATTTTACCGATCCGATTCTCGTCGCCAATGCTATATTTTCATTATTACGGTTCAGGATAAATACAATGCAGTACTCTGGTTTTTTCTAGTTTTCAAAATTATAAACGTCAAATGAAATCTCGTAGGGAGATGGAAACACTTCGAAATCTCTTTGTCGAAATCACGAGATTTCAGGGAGATGGAAACATGGTATAGTCCTTAGTTGATCATAAAATATCAATATATCTATAACTAGCGGTCCGTCCCGGCTTCGCACAGGTGGACATTTATTTTTTAAACATTAGAAGGGTCTTTGTGCATGAAGTTAGACTACAGAGAATATTAGACGCGACAGACATGAATGTGAGGATCATTGGATACAGATGTATGCGGAACATATCTTTCCTCTTTACAATATTTCTATAGATTATATTATTTAAGTTTTAGTAGGGATCCCTAATTTTTTCTAGTAATAAACATAGCCTATGTTACTCAGGGATAATGTAGAATTCTAATGGTGAAAGAATTTTGAAATCGGTCCAGTAGATTTTGAGTTTATTCGTTACAAACACACAAAAATACAAATTATTTAAGTTTTAGTAGGGATCCCTAATTTTTTCTAGTAATAAATACAGCCTATGTTACTCAGGGATAACGTAGCACTCTAAAGCTAAGATCACACACTGCAACTTTTGTTGCAATACAGCATAAAAAGATGCGAAACTAGAGTGCTGCATAGTGTGAACAGCATTGCAATACATTGCGATTCTTTTTTGCTGCATGACTAGATTTTTTTATTGCGTGCAACCTGGAAAGTTGCAACGTGTGAATAGCAAAAAACAAAGTTTCATATGCAACAAAAAATATTAAAATGGTTGAAACTTTTGCTGCATGCTGCATGCAAGTTTTTTGACAGTTCAGTGTTATTGTTTCTGATAAGTTTTTAAAATGTAATGAAATTCACATGAGAATATCCTTTTTTTTTATTATGGGTTTCAGTTTTTCCAAAAGATAATCAGAATCAGATGCTGACATTTACAAAAAAATCTTTTAAAAATAACACGTAATTCGCGTAATAAATTATGAACAAATCCGTACTGTACACGTTCTTTTATCCATTTTTTTACCCAGCACTTTCTTTTACTTTTTTGACGCCGTCGTCTTTCTTTTCTCAACAAAATAAGTGCTAAACAGGCAACAGCTTGTTCTTCTTCATCATAAAACATATTTTATTGCAATAAACTAAATGCTAAAATCAAAACAAGACGTCAAATTTTTAACACATACAAGGTGGAGTCCAAAGTAATCAGGACTTTAAAAAAAAAACAGAACAAATGGTTTTTTCGGCAAAATCAATTGATTTTATTCAAAATAGTCTCCTTCTGCTTCAATACAGCTTTTTGCACGGTCCAAAAGCATGTCGAACGAGTGTTTTAGCTCGTTGGCCTGTATGGCCGCCAGTATGCCGGTGCAAGCCTTTTGAATGGCCTCTACGTCTGCATAACGCTTTCCTTTCATCGGCAAATGCATTTTTCCGAAAAGGTAGAAGTCGCACGGTGCCATATCCGGTGAATACGGGGAGTGGTTGATGGTAGAATACCGCATTAACGTTTTGACCGTGTGGAACAAATTCTTTGTGGACAATACCCTTGGAATCATAAAAACAAATCAGCATTGTCTTCACTTTTGACTTCTCCAGGCGCGATTTTTTGGGTTTCGGCTCGTCCGGCGCCTTCCATTCAGCACTCTGGCGTTTTGTTTCGGGATCATATTGAAAACACCACGTTTCGTCACCAGTCACAATGTTATAAAGGAAGTTTTTGTCCTTTTTGACCTCTTTAATGATGTCCTTCGAATGTTGAATTCTGAGCAATTTTTGGTCGTCGAAGCTCATTTTCGCACCGATGACACAAACATACTGCACTTAAAACGCAATAACTTCACTTTCAATAGATGAAATGTCATGAAATTCTCACAGGAAGTCGATAAAGGATAGCAGATTCTAACGCACCAGTCGACATATAGATGGCGCCACTAGGGGCGCTAGATTCAAAAAGTCCTGATTACTTTGGACTCCACCTTGTATATACACGAAAAAACTCCAAGGAAATTGCAAGCAATAAAAGCTGCATGTGCGTATGAACACCTCTGCAACTTTTTTTATGGTTGCAGCATTTTTTGTTGCAGCAGCATAAAAACTTCAGATTGCGCGCCACCTTTACTTACATGTGTGAACAAGACTCGCAACTTTTGCAGCTGCAACAAAAAAAAACCCTGATGCAAAAGTTGCTGTGTGTGATCTTAGCTTAATGATGAAAGAATTTCTGAAATCGGTCAAGTAGTTTTTGAGTTTATTCGTTACAAACATAACAAAATACAAAGTATTAAAGTTTTAGTAGGGATCCCTAATTTTTTCTAGCAATAAATACAGCCTATGTTACTCAGGGATAATGCAGCATTCTAATGGTGAAAGAATTTTTGAAATCGGTCCAGTAGTTTTTGAGTTTATCCGTTACAAACATAAAAAAATACAAATTATTTAAGTTTTAGTAGGGATCCCTAATTTTTTCTAGTAATAAATATAGCTTATATTTCTCAGGGATAATGTAGCATTCTAATGGTGAAAGAATTTTTGAAATCGGTCCAATAGTTTTTGAGTTTATTCGTTACAAACACACAAAAATACAAATTATTTAAGTTTTAGTAGGGATCCCTAATTTTTTCTAGCAATAAATATAGCCTATGTTACTCAGGGATAATGTAGCATTCTAATGGTGAAAGAATTTTTGAAATCGGGTCAATAGTTTTTGAGTTTATTCGTTACAAACATCCATACAAAAATACAAACCTTTCCTCTTTATAATATTAGGTTAGATTTTTGAAAAAGAAATCAAAGATATATGCATATGTCCATTACTTAAAACAAAATTCAATTCAATTCTTGGCCCAATTTCTAAAGATTTCAACATTTTAAGTTAGCGTTATTTAAAGTACACGAGAAACTTGCAGAAAAAATATAATACATTCAATATTATCAAATTATGCATACAATCGAACATACAACATATTTCCAAAAATGCAATTTAATTTAAAATCAGAATAGCAAACAACCAACACCAAAATAAACCATTTGATGCAATTCATATTTCTACATAAGATATATTCAAAGCCACAAATTCCTTATATGCGCACATGAATAGAACAAAAATTTCTCTGCCATCAAATATTTTAATTTTAAAATTAGAAAAAAAACATAAAGTAATGTAAAATCGCCCTATAGCCGATTTTTTGATGCCCTATGGTAGAAATGGGAGAGAAAAATTGTGAAAACTAACAATATATCGAGGTTTTCCTTCATAACTTTGTTTGCCCTTTTCAAAATTTTCTCTAATTTGTAAGTAACTCAGACCCTAGTAGCATAAGTCTAATTTGCAAATTTCATTCAAATCAGTGCATTAGTTCTGAAAATACATCAAAAAAACTTTCTGAACAGGGTTATTTCCTCCTACGACTACTTCTTTCTCCACTATCCTGAGACCGATATCACTGAAATTTACAATGGTATGGTCTATTTATGTAGTCAACCAATATAATTAATTTAAACAAAATTGCTTTACCAATTTTTCAATTAAACCCGAAAAACTATATAAAAAAAAACGACAAAACTTTATGGCCGCACCTGTTTTTCCTTAATAACTTTGCTGCCCCTCAGTCGATTTTGCTGAAAAGCAATACCAAAACCACTATAGCAATAACCAAGTAGCATTCTAAATTTCATCAAAATTGCATAACGCGTTTTTGAGCTATTTTGTCAACGGACGGACGGTAGTACCAAACATG
The DNA here is from genome assembly GCA_963422695.1 of Xylophagus ater. Classification (NCBI taxonomy): domain Eukaryota; kingdom Metazoa; phylum Arthropoda; class Insecta; order Diptera; family Xylophagidae; genus Xylophagus; species Xylophagus ater. Next base: position 36,570,447 of record OY730478.1, read on the forward strand.
GAGCATTAATATAGGGAATTTTTTTCAGAATTTTGGCTCATTTTCAAAACCCAATTACCCCAATTTGTTCTGCCAGAATTTCACAATTTTTTTTTCTAAGTATTCTATAAGATGTCACCTTTTCAGCGCGCTATAACATAACTTGATAGGATTAGAACTACTAAAGTTATACGATTCTAAAGCCAACTATTGGAAAAAAAACGCCACGAACTTTCTGCTTAATTGAATATTTTAAGGTTTTTCTCTCCATAACTTCGTTTCTTCATTCTCAAATTGGCCCAAATTCACAGGTAGGCTGGCGTCTAATAGTATAAACACGTTTCGTAAATTTGATTCAAATCCGTATATAACTTTTTAAAATACATTGGAAAAACTTTATGAACAGGCTTATTTTAGGCTACAACTATTTCTTTCTCCACTATCCTTAGACCGATTTGACTGAAAATTAACTCGGTATCGTCTATTTATGCAGTTAACCTACATAATTAATTTGAACAAAATCGGGTCACAAATTTTCCAATTACATCCGAAAAACCATAACGAAAAAAACGACAAAACTTTCTGGTCACCCTGGTTTTTCCTTTATAACTTTGCCCCCCGTGGATCGATTTGACTCAAATGCAATACCAAACCAAGTTAAGGAATAAGCAACTCAAATTATAAATTTCATCAAAATCGGATAACGCGTTTTTGAGTTATCTTGTCTACGGACGGACGGACGGACGGACGGACGGACGGACGGACGGACGGACATGCATAAATCGATATAACTTTTGATTCCCTACACAACCATACCTTTGAAATTTTTCTCCGATTATTATTTCTATGTGTTACACACTTAGTGACAAAACTAATATACCCTCTGGTAGTACCTACCATAGGGCATAAAAACCAACAACCAAATATACTCATTCACGGCATTCATAAGAAGAATGAATTCAAAGCTTAATTTGCTTATCCAGTACAAAAACCAAAGCTTAGAACGAAATGTAAAAATAAGAAAGAATTTTCCTCGTATATTTCTTCCTCATATTTCATTTAATTTTTTAAGTCGAAATTTGTGGGCAAACCCAATTTTACACATCTTATAATTATTTATTGTCTTTGGTTATACCACAGATAAATACAGATGTCCAACGTGAATAAGGCAAAATTATGTTCGAACGGAAAAATATCGCAGAAGCTTTTGTAAATATTTCTCTTGAGCTTTATAAAACTTCTAGCTCTCACTCTCATTTATTTTGTATACTGAATTTTGATTTTTAAATGAAAGCTGCCATATTTTTGAGTTTTGTTTGTTTTTTTTTCAACATATTTGCCAACAGGAATTTTTAAACTGCATATTTTTTAGTTTAACTTGTTCGCCATCAACATATTCGAGGACAATCTCTTCATCAATTTCATTTTTCGCTTTCGCGTTTGAGAAATTCAAAAAATTTTTTGATTTCAAATTTGCCAAAGTGTAACTATGGTAAAGTGAGGAAAGCTAGCGAAGTAGCTAGAAAAAGCACGTGGCAGACGGGGAAAAGAATACGCAAGAGTACATATATTTTTCATAGGCAAAATCCATTAGCAAGAGAGAGAATGAAATGTTCTTAAAAATCATATGGAATCTTATGATTTGATCCCGGAATCTTAAGTTTGGGCACAAATTTTACATATATCCCAGAAAAAAAAAATTTGCGCCAAATTTTTTTCTGGTATGTGTGCATTTGTATACAAATTTCTGACTCAGTATTTTTGTTTAAATTTTAAAATTACCCATTAGTGGTGTTGCCAATATTGCAAAATGTTATTCTTTCAAAAAAATAGATAGATGCGGTTTAAAATATGGAAAATTTTAAACGTTTGAAACAAAATAAATTTAAGTGTTTTGTGCCTGGCTGCTTTTCAACATCTGAAAACAGTCAAGTACGGTTTTTTAAATTGCCGACAAATCCGGAACGGTTAGTGCATTTTGCAATCAAGTGTTGTATTTAATAAAGATGTGTACATTAGGGTGGATCTAATTTGTTTATGCATATTAGGGTGGATCGAATTGGTTTTTTTTCAGAATTGTATAAAAATACCTATAATTCGCATAAATTTTATAGAACATGTTTTAATAGAAATAACAATTAAAGAATACTTCTACTTTTCACAAATTTCAAATTTGTTTTAATGTAAAAGTGAGAGCCACCCTAATGCTGCATTAAAACTAAAATAGCAAAGAATGGAGAAATATTAATTTCATTTTTCATTATTAAAAAATTCATTTAAATAATAACTCAATTATTAAAGATTTTCATCATTTTTTAAAAAAATTAAACAGTCAGTTTAAAAAAAATACATTAATGGCAACACCATCATGGGATCAATTTTTCGAACAAAAAAATGAGGGATGTTTTTCAAAATCATATGACATCATGTTTCTCTTTCACCCATATGTACAATTTTTAGTGCTATCTATTTCAGCAGTGGATAGAAAATTGTTTGAAAAAGAACAGTCAAAATTTGAAAAACGGCGGTACGGTAAGGATAGGAACTTTCGCCACTTTACTATAGTTACACTTTGAATTTGCTCGGTAGCCTGGGTTCCGTTCACTCGATCACACCGGTCTAAAAAAAAGTCTGTGTAAGTTAATGTCAAAAAAGCCGGTGTCGAAAAATGTAAGTTGTTTGCGAGTGAACGATCGTAGTCGTAGTCAATTAGTGTCATTTCGAAATGTCAATTGGAGAAAATGCGCATTTACAGGTTAATTAATGTACTGTAATTATTTAAATTACTTTCATGAAATCCATTTATTTTCAATATTTAATTTAGTAATAAATATTTATATAAAAGACATATTTTATGGTTACACTTTTTAACAATTTTAATTTTTTCCGAATATATTTCAAGGAATTAAATATTAACTTATTACTAAAATTATAACTTTTTTATAAATTTGCCAAATAATAAAAAAAAATACTGAATTCATAAAAATTTGTTTTGCATTCAAAATCTAACTGACGAAATGGAATTGACAATAATCAACTACGCCCTATGACATTGTTCGAAAAAAGTTACTTTTTTTTACACCGGTGTTAATGCGTGAACGACGGAGTGTCGATATCATGACGTCATTATAGTCATAAAAAATTGACCAGTGAACGCAAAAGTGTAACTTTTAGTCGATTTTAGTTACTTTTAGTTGGTGAGTGAACGCAGCCCAGAAGAAGCTGTCGGTTAAAGAAAAAGCTTTACAGTTTCTTTAGAATATATTTGTCGTTTCCCAGCTGTAGGTTAGTAGAAATTTTCTTAAACACTTTTGACCATTAAGTTTCTTCATCTGGTTTATATGCGGGTGTATTTTATTGAGAATGTTGTCCGCGCCTACCATCCATTTTATAGGTGCTTATTTAGCGCCATATAATATCAGGCGTTAAAGTAGTGCCCGATAGAAGACAAGTACTAAGTACCAGCTTCTAGATGGTAGATGACGCAAATTAAAACTTTGTTTTCAATTGGAATATTTAAATTGAATAGAAAATCTGTCTAAATCTTGAATCATACCTGATTTTAGTTATTTTTTTTTTATTATTATTTTTATTGCTTTTTGTTTTATTTAGTTAAAACAATACTTCAAATAACCGTCTCGCAAAATATTATTTGTTTTAATTTCATTATTTGTTTAAAAAAATAATTTTTAAGTTTTTAACCTCAAAAAAATTACTCTAGTTTTTTACGCAACCAAAAATTTCCATCAAATAATTTCAGTGGTTCGAACATTCGAAATTAAAAAAAAATCATGTGTGCTGTGCACACGCGGTAGAAGTGAAACCTTCGGAAAACTAAACAGCGAGAGAATGAGACGAGTATCAGGGGTGGGATATTTATAGGATTTATTTATTAAAATATTGGTACCAAGTTTAAAAGTTATTTTCCATTTTATTATTCACACTCTTTGTTTTCAATTTCAATAAACGAAGCGAGTGGCTTATAATAACTAAAGTATGAAATGAATGCTTTGGATTGGATTTAAACACTATATCTTTAAAACACAGCGTCAATTACTGTTTGCGATCTTGTTGTCGATTCAGTGCGACTACTGCACATTTTTAAATTTAATTTGGTGTTGAGGAACTCAATCAAAGGGATCGCTGTATCCAATGCAAAATTAACATTAAAATCCCCATTTAAAATCATCGGAATTTTATTGTAATTTTTTTTAAGAAACCGGGATATTTCTGATGTGTACTTTAGCAAATTCTCGTGGATGAATTCAATAATTGTATTTATTGATTGGTTGGGAGAAATATAAATTGCCACAATTACAACTGATTTATTTTGGTCCAATCTGCTTTCACAACCAGATATTTCTTCATTTTAGAAAGCTGAACAGGCAATGATTCTAGTAGTTGTGCATTGAGATCTATTTGTGGAGTAACAACATTTATATTATTATGGTATATTGCAACTCGGTCTCCCTCATATATTTTCTTTTATATTCAACAACAATATCAAAATTTGGAATGTCTACAATAATTTCATTATTCATCCACGTCTCGGTAAGAATTAGAAAATTCGACGATCATGCTATTCTGTCTAATTGAAGATCCTGTACATGAGCTCGTAAACTTTTTGTGGCATTAGTTTTCGGCACACTTGGAAAATGTTTTATTAAAATGATAAAATATTTACAAAACGATACACGTGAACAATGGTTTGCATTTGATCAATATATCTATACAAAGTAGCGCACAAAGAAGAGACGAAGATAATAGGAAATACTGTATATCTGTATTCTATGTATCCGGCGCTCAGGAATCAGAATAATAAGGCAAAATTTCAAAACAAATTATTTTTCTGAAATAACTGAGCATATTTATCTGAAAAATATTTTTATGCAATTTTTGTTGCTATGAATTCTGATCGACTGGTATTTCATCTTGGTAAAAAAGTGTCGCTTTTTTAGCGTTTCATCGAGTTTCAAATCACTTCAAACGCGGCTAAAGAAGTTTTCACTTCAAAAAATCGTTTTTTTTGATAAAGTGAAATAGCGTCCGATAGAATTCCCAATAAACTTTTTTTTACAGCGCCGACTAATGTGCCATAGTGTACCATTTTTTCCAATTTAAGTTCCATCTGAACTTTCGCCGGATTCTTCTACATTTTCTTCAACTCCTGCTTCATCTTTTGGTTCACTGCTTTCTTCTTCAGAGTCTGTGCCACTCTCGTTTATTCCCACACCTACTTTTTCCATTTTAGCATCGGAATTAACGCAATTTTCCACCGATATATAATCTTTATCTGAATTGGAGACATCGCCAAAATCATTTTCGAGATTTCGATTCTAATTCTTGTAGCACTTGTGCTATGTAATTTTGCCGTTCTTCAAATCCTAGCCTAAAATACAATTAATTATTTATTACGTGTATTCTTCAACATGTTTTATCGAAGACGAATTAATTTCTGAAATTTAATTCAGATTTTTATAATGGAATAATTAATTACATGGATAATGATGCACCCGAAATAAACCGGATATAACCTTCTTTTTCACTCATAATAATGAAGAATTTAAAAAAATCAACTGTTATTAAAAAAATGCTTTTCTTATAATTTGCACTTGACAGCTTCAGAGACCTAATAAAATTTATTCAATGCAGGTTGGCTTGCATTTTTGAGCGCACTTCATAACACTTCATCAGCTGAATGTAATTAAAAACTTCATACATTAATGCATATACTCTTGATTGCAAAATTTAGTGTAAGTTTTACAAACACAAACTTATAGTATAAAAACCGATTATAGAAATTTGAAAAATTTGTTGAATTGGTTTCGGATGTAGAGCATCCTTTCAAGTGGAAGGGCATTTTATCCTGTTCTTGATTGCAAAATTTAATTGAAATCTTACAAACAGAAGGACAAAGTATAAAAACCGTTAATAGAAAGTTGAAAAGATTGTTTATTAATCCTAAAAACGGTCATTAGAAAAAATTTCCCATACCAAATGTATGAAAAAAATATTAACCTGGGTCAATACCATTAAGACTAAGAGGAAAAAATTGCCGACAAAGTGAAGGTTGAAGAAACAAAACTTCTTTTTATACAGCAATTATGAAAATTCGCCCATTTTAATAAAAATATATCAAACTTACATGTGAAAGGAAATTCCAGAAATCCGATGTTGTTTGCTGTTACATCCAGAAACTAAGCAATTCATATTGCCAATTTTAAATGTAATTATTTAATTCAAAAGAATTTTGTTTGCAATTCGAAACCCACTAAAAATTAGAAATTAAAAATTTTAATTTTTTTTCCTCCAAAATTGACACTTCGTTTTAAAAGAAAGTGCTTTGTACACAGATAAATTTCATTTTTGACTCCCACCACTTCGGCTACTTGAATTCAACATTTCATATGAAATTAACTTTAATTCGACACTTCACGCGTCCGTCGCGTTCATTGCGTCCGTCGCGTGCGTCGAGATTGCCTCTAGGGTAAAGTGTAGAGCAGAATGCCGCGAAAACCAACGTATTGGAATTCAAATAAATGTTTTCTATTCGACTACCCACATTGACGCGAAAACGACGGAGCCACCGCAACAAGTTTGTTAAAATCCGAAAACCATCGCGAAAACCAAAATATTCTAACCTAACTTACTTTTTGTTTACATTTTTTGTGATAATCAAATTCTTGTTGAGGGTAAAAATTATATGTTTTAAATGGTTATTTCATTTGATATAATTAATTTCACAAACTTATTGAAAATGAGGGAATTTATTTACGAAAATAAAATCAACTTACACTATACTTTTTTTTAAACTAGATGTTACTCTAGAGCCAATTTACGGTTATGCACGCAAGGTCGAAAAGGCCTAGAGATTTACTTGGCCAAAGCAACGCTTTAATTCGCCATTTTACGAAGATTTTTTTTTTTAATTACGCAGTTATTTATTATTTATTACGCAGATTTTTATTTTCTATTACGTTGTGAGTTTGTAACCTTTCCCCTCACTAACTGCAAAACGCCTTTACATCCTCCAAATGTGTGTTCGAGGTCCAATTGACGGTTTTGAATCAGATAGATTGATTTACCAAAAGATCGATTTATATGAATTTTTTTAACAATACTTTAAGAGCTAATGCTTATGATTTATAAGTATTATAAGAAAAGTATGAGGACATTTTGAAAAGCTTGTGGCTTAGCATAGAAACAATAGTTTAATTGATTAAAAACGAAACGCAATAAATTTAATTCAACGGGAAAACCATCAAATTGGAATGTCAAAAATCGAATAAATAAATTTGTGCTTTTTAAATAGGTTTGTAAAATTAATAATTTCAAGTGAAATATGTAGCTACAAAAGTAACTTTAGAAATTTAATGTTTGAACTTTAGATTGTTAGATGAACAAAAATAGTTTCCCATTATTCTTCAAAAAGAAACGATCTACTAAAAAATCGAATACTGCAAAATCGATATTGCCTTCCTAAAAAATCGATTTGAGATCGGCATCCCTAGCTGTGTAACTATAATAAAGTCGCGAAATTTCCTATCCTTATCGTACCGTCCTTTTTCAAATTTTGCCTGCTCTTTTTCAAAAAATTTTCTATCCACTGCTGGCATAGATAGCTACATATTATACGTTAGGCTGAAAGAGAAATATAATGTAAGCAAAGAAGCACGTGTTGAAATTTATATGCAATGCACAAATACTAGAAGAAACATAAGAGTTTTTCATGTACTCTTTTTAAAAACATTTCATTCTCTCTCTTGCTGATGGATTTTGCCTATGAAAAGTATATGTACTCTTGCCTATTCTTTCCCCCGTATTGCCACGTGCTTTTTCGAGCTACTTCCCTAGCTTTCTTCACTTTGTTATAGTTACACTTTGCTAAAAACCTTTGTTGACTACAAATAAAGCGTGGGGGTAATTCGACTTCTATGCAATTCAATTTTTAGAAAATGTACATAAGTAAATTTTATAAATAATACTTATATCTGGTAATTATGTAATAGCCAATATTCTCCATAAGCAATCGAATGCCGCTACAGATTTTCTACATTTTTAGGCAAAAATCGGTTCAATCATTTTCAGCTGTTTGTGCACCTCAATAGGTGAAGTATTCGCAAAATGTGTGGAATAATGTGCATAATACGAAGTGATTACAAATTTTCGAAATTAGATGCAGTAAGTTTTCAAATTGGGAAAAATATATTAATTATATTTCTTGTATGTTGATTTTAAAGGATTTGCAAAAGTTTTTAAACAATCGTGGACCAGATAGCTGTAATGAGTTGTTAATATTTGAAGATCACCTGTTATTTGGTGGGTTTGTTTTGTGGCAACAAGGTGATTATCCAACAAGTCAACCAATTGTCACCGAAAAGTATATTCTTCTATTCAATGGTGATATTTTCAATGCAAACAAGGAACATACTATCTCAGATACATCTTGGTTAATTAAACAGTTGAATGGATGTGAGGTACAACTCAATACAACACAAAATCAATAAAAATTTTAATAGAATTCTCTTCTAGAATGATACGGATTTAATTGAAGTATTTAAATATATACAAGGACCTTATAGTATAATTTGTTATAATCGTGTAACTCAAACCCTGTATTTCGGTCGAGATTCATTGGGGAGGAATTCACTCCTTTTAGAAAAGAATGACGAAGATATAAGAATCCTTAGTAGCTCTTGTGAGTTTTGTAAAATTCAACTTTTTAATGAAGAATAATCATTTTTTAAGTATAGGTTGCACCAAATCGAATGCAGTAACAATAGAGATTCCACCTACCGGCATTTTTAAACTTAATATAACTTCATCGGAGAAACTTGTCTTATATCCATGGGCAGATATTATTAATGTTGAACAAAAAAATTGTTTAAATATAATAGAAAACGTGTTCAAATTTGAAGTTATACTTTCAATTTCAATTAATCCGGATTGGTTAATATTATCTGATCGAAAGGTTTATTTTTGCGTTTTTATTCACCTAGTTTTGTACGATTATACTTTTTATTTTTAGGCGGAATATAATTTTTCCGATGTAATTAGTAGCATTCATTCAAAGACTGATAATATATTTTCGAAACTATTAGAAATAGACGTGGTTAAACGGAATGTCACCAAAATTCTTGATTTCATGAATGAATCTGTGAAAGACCGTGTACAAAATACTCCAAAGTATTGTTTTAATTGTATTCAAGAAGTTATGAAAAATAAACAAGCTGAAATCACTTGCAATCATGCAAGAATTGGAATTTTATTTTCTGGCGGTATTGATTGCACACTTTTGGCGGCAATTGCTGATAATTATATTCCAATTGGTACTCCAATTGATTTAATTAATGTTGCATTTCAAGACATTCGAAATAAGAATTTGAATGAAGATATTATCAATTGGGATGTACCTGACCGATTATCATCAAAAGCGTCATATGAAGAGCTAAGATTTTTATTTCCGAAAAGGTTAGTTTAAGAAATTACTGTTTGCTTTTTATATGCAAAAAAAAACAATCGTTTACAAGGGTTTGGAATCTCGTTGAGATCAATGTTACGCGAAAAGAACTAGAAGCTGAACTTACCAATCATATAAAACATTTGATTTATCCATTAAAAACTGTATTAGATGAATCGTTGGGTTGTGCTTTTTGGTTTGCTGCACGTGGTATTGGCCAACTTAATACAGAGTTTTATCAATCTCCATCCAGAGTAATTAATTTCAGTTTTGTAACAAGATATGATATAATTTCCAATAAAACAGGTAATATTACTTGGCAGCGGAGCTGATGAACTATTTGGCGGATATACCCGTCATCGTAATGCTTTTAATCGTTGTAAAGGAAACGATGAGGAAAAAATTGAAGCTCTTAGAAAAGAATTGAATATAGATTGGGAACGTATACCATTGAGAAATTTCGGCCGAGACGACAGAGTTATTGCAGATCATGGCAAAACTGCACGTTCACCATTTGTCCAAGAGGATCTTGTAAAGTTCTTAAGAAGTTTACATCCTCAAGAAAAAGTATGCTTTGGTTTAGACCCAGGGATTGGTGACAAACTATTGTTAAGGTTATGTGCGTTCACGTTGGGATTTGAATCAGCTTCAAACTTGAAGAAGAGAGCAATACAATTTGGATCAAGAATAGCTAACAAAAATCAAAATGCAAAAGATGTCTCGACAAGTTTGGTAAGTGAGAATTTTTTACAACTAGATATTAAATAATATACAAAATAATAGTTCAAATGTTTGTATTTATAAACGAAATAATATAAGTTATTTCCTTTTATTTTTCTTTAGTTTTCTTTTTTTATTAGGGTTCTCAACATTGAGAATTTCGTTTAGGCGCTTTGTTCCACTAAAAAGAAAAGGTTTAATTCAAAGTCGATGTTATAAATTTCCTTTAAAAAGTCACCTTTTAATTGAAACTAAACTGGACTTTGTGTTTTGCAGAACTTTTGTCCAATCCTCATCTGTCCCCTTTATAGCGAATTCATTTAAATTCTCTTGTTTAAGACTTTTCAATTCTTTCTTTTGTTTCTTTGCTAATACCTAAAAAAAAATTTAATATTTGGTTTAATGTAACCCAAACACGATTAAAGACACAGTACATACTTTAGCAGCTTCATCTAGTTCTTCATTAAATGATATGGCCATCGGAACCAGATCATTCCCCTTCACAAGATCTTGTTCTTTGAGCATTTTACTTTTGATCTGACTTTCAATAATGCCGAATATATATTTCGTTATCTTTTTCATTAAATCGTAAAGCTTGGCCAATACTTGATTGGTTGGTATTTTAAATTCGTTTGATAGTTCATCGACGGTTTTTCCCTGCAATCCTATACCAAGTAAAATTGCCTAAATATATAAAAGCAAAAGAACTGAAACATATTTCTTAAAATAAAAGAAAATCTTACTTTTTGTAAGGCATCGATGTTGACGCCAATCATCTTTTCTTGGAAAAATAAAGTTGCTATATCAAATGTTAAATCGCATACAAGTTTATAATCTATTTGATTTCTCGAATATGATTCAAGCCTTTGAAGATCGTGGGGCAAAAAATAAACATCCAGCACAGACGGTGTGAGCTCTATTCAATATGAAATACATAACTAAGTTTCAATATATGTATATTTGAGGATTTTATGCATACCATGTCTGATGAGTTTTATTCCTTTATTATCTAATAAGGAGAGTGCCACGCTAGTACTAAATTCTCGAAATGATTTGCTTAACAATTTGATAATCCTTCTTCTAAAGTCTATAAAGTAGAGGGAAAGCCAATCTATGTTTGCCTTCTGTACTCCCGGCTTTTCTATTATTGTTAACATAATGCATGAATATTCTCCAGTAAGGTCATTCGCTTTTTGGCTAATTAAAATTTGTTCTCTTATGTTTTTGTTTAGTTTTAAAAACAATGATTTTACCTAAGATACACGGGTACAAAATTTTGACTTTTCCAAAATTTTAATAAATCTTTAGTCAGTCCATATGATGTACCCAAGTAATCGATCCCTTCTGGATGGCGTTCGGTTAACCGCTTTAAAAGTGTTGGAATTTTTTTCTTCGGTGTAATAATCTCTTTCAGAAGTCCTACATTGTCTTCTTCAACTTCCTCAATCCCTGATGTAAAAATTCGTAATATGTAAATTTTATCATATAAATCTAAATGCATATAAATATAATATACCATTGTCATCAATTTGATCAATAGAATCCTCGTTTAAATCAGCAAATTTACCCTCGTAATAATTTCGTAATATATTTATTGCACGTTTTCCATAACCCATCTGAAATGTTTTATTTATCATTAAAATCATAAACAAGCAAATTTGAAATAAGTAAAATACTCGTTGATAGTTGGGGTGCGTTGCTATTCGGACAATTCTGACTCCCGAAAGTTTAGGAAAATCTGTATCTCCAAATTGCTCTGAAATATTCCATGGAATCAAGTCACCACTGGCTTTTCTACCTCTTGTTAATGAGTCTTCAACTGTCTTTGATGAAATCTCGCCTTCTAAAGCAACTTGAATTACAACTAAAATTTCGGGAAGTTGATCCTTTTTTTGAATTGGTCCTAATAAACAAAAAAGATGATGAGCTGGGGCATCACTCATCATTTGTAAATCATTTGGGCTATTTTTATAATGAGATGATACATAAATCGATACAATCCGTTGCAAAAAAGATTCGGCAGCTTTATGATATGAGAATAAAGCATCTCGATCGATATAATACAGCTCACATACGTCCGGAGTTGGACACCCAGAACTAATATGTGGAATAACAGTTGCATCTAAACAAAGCAACTTTGTTAACCAAGATTCTATTTCATCGCCTGTTTTATAACGAATTGATTCTTCCAATTTTATCTGAAATATTATTTTTATTATTAAAGAAAAAAGATTTGTAATGATTTAAAAAAACTGAAAACTTCTAACCGGTGGTGGTGCATTATTTTCTTTTTGAATTTGTGAAATTAATTTCAAACTGAGCGAACGCCCGGTTCCTTCGTATCCATTTATTGTTGATGCCATGAAAATTAAATATGGGCCCAACATTTTTTTGACTAATGGCAAAGGAATTGCTGCTGCCTCGTCTATAACCAGTAAATCTGCAGCATTTAGCAAATGTGTGTCATTAGGTGATATATATTGAATAGTTTGTCGGTTATGCCGAGTTAAATTAATTCTTATTATAGCTTTTTTGTAGTCTGGATTTGTGGAACGAATTATTGTATAATCAGTATGTTCTTGATATTCTAGAGCATCGAATCCCTTCAAAACAAATTCGAAAAGGGTAATCAGATTTTCCGGATGTGGTGATGTTACATAAACATTTACGTATCCAAAAGATATTGCACCAGCAATTGCCAGTCCCATTGCTGCAGATTTGCCACGTCCTCTCGCCGCTGTTAATGAAGTTGGAGGCCTAATGTTAAATTTCAATTTTTACTTAAATACAGTTAGGCTAAAATGATTCTTACTTTAATTGTTTTTCTGCTAGGGCTTCAATAAATTGTGATACAGCTTTCGCTTGATCATATGTTTTACACAAACTTACAAGGGGGCCAGCCGGAGGTGTATCACGTAGGTTTTCTTGAATATTTCGTAAAAGTTCTTCGTTTTCAGACACAGCACCAGATGTTATCTTTAAAAAATATTTGAAAATATTACACATACAATTTTTGGAATATGTAACGTAACTTACATTAACATGTTTAACTTCTGCAGTTTTAGAACTTAAGGGCAAAACGGACAGATCGTCATTTATTACTAAACATCTTCTACAATCGGCTAACGACAATATAAGACGCTCATTAAACCGACAAGTTATTGTTTGATGCGCTTCTGTTCGGTATCTTTTGTGGACGTCCATGCTCATAGTAAATAATTGCTTCAATGAGTTTATGGTTTTCAGAAGTAGAATAATTAAACCTCCACCTTCTACGGTCTCTATTGTTCTGGCTAATAAATTTGGCGTCAGAGCTTCAAAGTCCTTGAAAATTATAATACATTAGATTTATTACTAAATAATTATTCGCAATTTTTTCTTGCAATACTTGTAAAACACAAACGCCATACGTCCTTCCAAGAATTGCATGAGTTTCTGAATAATAACGTCCATGAATAGTGGTGGAAACGCGGAAGGTGTCGAAAAGGTCTGCTTCATTAACATCGATCTTACCAGCTTGTATTTTTTTTGCTCGTTTTTTCCCATGGCTGTAAAAAAAAAATATTCAAATTATTGAGCTAACATTTGTAAAGAAATTTTAAAACCTGGAAATTGCTTCATCTTTTGTTTTATAACACCAAAGGACTGTTGGTCGGGCTTTCACTGTAGACTTTGTCAGAATATCGTACAAAATAGGAACCTAAAAACAAATCAAATATATATTTTTAAAACCTAATGTTCATTATTCTTAATTTACCTGATCCCTAGCCTTGTCTCCAATTATAACAAACATAGTTCGATTACCCAATTTAACGCCATTTTCAATCATGACCCGGATCCTATTATCAATCTTCTTTTTAACCATGCTTGTAAATATTTTTCCAAATTTAAATTCTTCGGTTTCTATAACAGCGGGCTGCTGTCTGTACAAAATTGTATTAAGTATACACGTGGTTTTGACGTTGACAGAACAGAGCGAGTGGATTTTTGTTTATAAGACGTCAAGATCTTAAGGGTGAAAACACACTGGGGAACTCAACTATTGCGGCCATTTTGCGGATTACACGCGGTAGAAATCTACCGTCAAGTTTTGGGTAGAAATCTACGAAACCTATTAGACGATATATATTTAACCATAGTGTTTTATACAAGCTACACAAGGATTGTATTAGTGTGTTTGTGAGCACAGCATCAGTCAAACTTAAACCGTCAAACTTTTAAGGGCTCCGTAAAGGGTCAATTTTGTTTGTCAAACTTCACTTTTTCAGCGCAAACGATCAAATAGTTTGACAAACAACTTATCAAATTTGGCCGTAATTTCGATTTTCGGCGACGTTCGTGTCATTCGATTTATCATGCACAATGAGTAGAGTAATACAAGCGACGACTGAGCACGTGTTTGTCAAACACGCCGTCAATCAAAATTTTCATCAAACACGTCAAACACAAAAATTGTTTGTCACACACGTCAAACAAGCCCGCAAACGATCAAGTTGTTTGTGCCGGATTACACGCGGTAGAAATCTACCGTCAAGTTTTGGGTAGAAAACTACCAAACCGATTAGACGTGGAATGTTTATACCAGTCTTTTATACAAGCTACACAAGGAGTGTATTAGTATGTGTGAGCACAGCATCACTCGATTTAAACCGTCAAACTGTTAGGATCTACTATTTTACTATTTCTTATGTACTTTTAGATTATGATTACCTGTTGACGGTCAGTAAGCGAATGGCGCGCTCGAATTTTCACTCTCTTGTTTGTGTGCGTAAAAAACTCCGTTGCGCCAGCATTTCGAGAGGTAGATCTTTGGCCTCACCTCCAACCCACCGATACCTATGTCTGCGGTAGAATTCTACCCAAAAAACATAGCGTGTAATCTTGCACTTTGACAAACACGCATGTTTGACAAACAAATTTGATCGTTTACGGAGTACTTTAGGATCTACTATTTTACTATTTACTATGTACTTTTAGATTATGATTGCCTGTTGAAAGTCAGTAAGCGAATGGCGCGCTTGAACTTTCAATTTTTTTCGAAACCGACTCTTGTTTATGTGCGTAAAAAACTCCGTTGCGCCAACATTTCGATAGGTAGATCTTCTGCCCCACCTCCAACCCATCGATACCTATGTCTGCGGTAGAATTCTACCCAAAAAACACCAAGTGTAATCTGGCACTATGTCAAATAAACAGAAGGGCTCGTCACGCGATTTGATTATTTTTCGCAAGTTTGACAGATCATTCTGATTGGCCAGAGAAAACTTAAAATAATCTGCACCCGTGACAACGTTTCGCAAATGTAATTTTTCATTTTCGCAGAAATGACATTAGGCAGTCAATAATTTTGAAAATAAAATGCATTTTGAATTAAAAATTCTACTAATTCCCTTTATTCTGACATTTTATACAATTTCATAGTTTTCGGTACTCACTTCCAAAAGAAAAACTCGTTAAAATAAATTCAAAATCGCACCTGTCAAAAATGAAATCAGAAGAAGATAATCAGCTCCGGGGCATGTTTATTTTTGACATAAGCTTCGCAAATCTGCGGAGTCTTTTAAGCAATTTGATTGGTTCAACGATTTATCGAAAATAATCAAATAATTCCGCAAGTTAGCGAACTAACGCCTGACGAGCCCTAGAATAATTGCCAAATGTAGTTTTAAAGTTTTTTTTTCTCAAAAAATCGTTATTTTAGAGCTTTGCTGAATCCACACATTTCTATTTTGTGTCTTTCTTGATGTCTTTAACCTTAAAATAAAAAATATATAATTTATATATGAGCCGTTTATTTTGAAATTGACTTAATTCCACTTATTAAAAAAAAGATAGTTATGCGCCTTATAGTTATATAGATATATAGTACCTTCTTTTAAAATAGTTTAAAGGCTGTTCTACATTATCATCGCCGCGCATACAAGATGGTTAACAAATTCGTTAATGCAAACAGGTAAGAAGAAGAAGACTCATGTGAGGTTGATTGATTGTGTCCAGACTAGTCATCTGAAAATTCGACACTTTTACTCAATACGATTTCTCCATTTCTAATCTTTTTGATTAATTTGGTGTAAAAAGAATGTAAATAAATTTCAATTAATTGTGAAATATGATTCTGGAGATTTAAAACAATTGAACTTCAAACATTTTAATACAAAACATTTTCTAACTTCAATTTTCTTTTGTATAATTTTTTTTTTCGTATCACAGAATATTATTTCGCTTCAAAAAGCGCAATTAATTTTATAATTTGTTCCTTTGCACACTCTGTGATAATACAAACTTATTTTAAGCGATTAAGTATTTAAAAATTACATGTTTATAGTGAATATTAACTTCATTTTAACGAAACTAAATAATTTGACAGCTATTCACATATGATTGACTCATAGCAAAATAGAACCGGACCAATTACCATTTAACTTGTTAACCAGCACATATGAGTACACATTAACGAAATTGTCTACCTTCCACACTGTTATCTTCACACATTAACGAACTTGTTAACCATCTTGTATGCGCGGCGATGATAATGTGGAACAGTCTTAATAGTCATTTCTCTATCCGAAAAATACGTAAAAAATTAATTATATTTGAACTCTGTATTGCAATTTGTATTGGAATCATTTTACAAAACTGCTCATAACTCAAAATAAACGGCTCATATATAATAGGAAACATTTGTGTTGGCAGAGTAAATACTTGTAGACACTGTAATTGGAAAACAATGCAACTAACCCTGGAGGCAATCTCGACGGACGCGACGGACGCAATGAACGCGTGAATTGTCAAAAACGTTAGTGACGGTATAAATATTTTTGTGTAGGCAAACTCGACGCCGTCGATGAAATTTGTAATTTTTATTATTATTTGATATAATCTTTGTGTTATAAGTTAAAATAGTTTTTTAAGTAGTGTAAATTAATAAAAAGAACTAAAATACCGTTTTTAAATGGAATTTTCACAAAATAATCCCCACACAAAAATTTTAAAATGACATTTGAACGCGTCCGTCACGTAAAAGTTGAACACGAATCAACTTTTCAACGTCTGAACCGTCGCGTCCGTCACGTCTACGTCGAGATTGCCACCTCCCATACATTTCATATGAAATGAACTTTTATTTGACACTTCACGCGTCCGTCGCGTTCATTGCGTCGTTCGCGTCCGTCGAGATTGCCTCCAGGGTAAGAGATTAAACATTTAAAAAGTAAGTTAACCGCCCTTGTTCTGTTTTACGGCGTTAGGTGAGTAAACGTAACGCGTTCGATTCGATTCGCAACTCGATTATAGCTACCATTTCTCACTATTCGAACTGACGTCTGAAGTTACCATACATGGCATCCATAAAGATACCAAAATGCGTCAGTATGGGTGCAAGTAAATGTGTGTTTAGTCATTGAGTTCGAAACATATGTTTTTATTATTCGAAGAAAACATTGTCATTTTTTGTTGATTTTTTTTTGTAACTAAAAATTTTTTTTTTGGTAAAATTATTATTTTTCTAAAAGAGAAAAATAATTTTATTTAGTTTAGTGCTAAATAGTACTAAAGTAAAAATTAATTTAATTGAGAATTAATCGTTAAACAGAAAAAAAAAATTTTTATTTAAAATTAACGAAATCTTTCATACAATTTACTAACGGAAAAATACTGACTAGCTCCAAAACACGTCAGAAAAATTGGTGGCAAAAAATTTCCCGACAGTATAAATAATTTCCTTTTCGAAATTAGATTTAGCGAGGTGGCAAACCCTTTTTTTCATATTAGGGAAATTTTTCAAAAAAGGTGGCAATAAACGACGACAAATGTATGCCTGAATCGATGTTCTGGAACGGAATCTTGTATTTCGATTTGAACTAATTGCATCGTATATACGATTCGACCAACCAATTTGGAATCGGTTAAGACCGGATCAAAAACATTTTACACTGTGATCATATAAAATTCATTCGATTAGTGTTGAGTTGTCGAAAACATGATTTTTTATGTTGATCGCCATATTTATAATTTTTTAATGGTGAGAAATGACAGCTATAATCGCTATCCAGTGTTCTGAAATACTACGTTTCCCATTAGAAAAAACGGCAATCATCGCATGTCAAAAATCAGCTGGTTGTGTTTTTTGTAAGTCATTTCATCAATAACTGCCTTACAAAATAAAGCTCTTGTCATTATTAAAATAAATTTCATATATCTTTCAGCAATGTTTATTTCAAAATATAAATTATATTTTTTAAATATTTGTTTCATTCAGTAATAATTAAAAAATTTAAAAATGGAAAAAAAAATATTTTTTTTTATGAATGAATTTCATTTACTGAGCATATATATCCTTCATAAAAGGCATTTCGGGCTCAAAATGGGATTGAAAGTAGATATTATGGTGCATAGTGTGGGTGGGTTTAGAAATAAAGGAAATTCATAAAAAAATATTCATTCAAACGCGCGAAAACTAAAATGAGCAATTTACCTTCAAAATCGTCTTCCCGGCGAATACCAAAAATCGAATACGTTGAACTGAAATGAAACGTTGCGTATTCCAGAACACCAAAAATGAAATATCGAGTAGCCAATGAATAATATCGAATAAAACTAACGTAACGTCGGATCTCAGAACAGGCGCCAACAAAAAACTACCATTTGTGGTGAGCATAACGAACGTTTGATATTCGTCTGTTCCGCGAAAGAATTTTAGGATATCAGTTAATAGGGTTTCGCAGCAAGGTTGTAGACGACTGGCAAAACTGAAAAATAACCCAGAGCGATTGTCAAACAGTGTAAAGTAGATAATGGTCAGGGATCTGGTGTCAGTTCTTTAAAATATGGAATGAAACTAGAATTAAATAATCTCGAATAATTTATTGCGATTAATCCTTCATTTCACCTTCTTCATCCTCCTCATCAATTCCTTTAATATAAAGGACATTATTACATCTAATTAGAACTTCCCCCAGGTTTCCTGTTAGAAAATACATGTTAACATCCGGTAGAAGTCCTAACAATTGTTTACGAACCTGTTACATGGCCATCTATATGTTCTTCAGTATTTGCAAGTTGCATATTCATGTACCCGTCCACAGATACTAAATAACCTTTGTATTCATGGCCCCACTTCAATTTCACAATTACCGGCTTCCCTGTTAAACCATTTAAAAATGGTTTTGGGTTAATTGGCATAGCAGCAGACATTTTTGAATCACAATATATATTTCGTTTATATTTAGATTTTACTTAATAAACTAAAGTTCGATAATAACCTTGCAATAAATGTTTGCAATTTTCAACCCAACTTTTAAAACTGCTTCCAATTGCGTGCGTCAGTTTTTGTTCTTAGTCAAGCAAAAAAAAAAAATCATCCAAAATATTTAGCTTCCATAAGTCTTAAGGCTGGATTAGATTGAAACAGCAACAGCAACAGCAAAAGTAACAGCAAAAATTTTAGAAACCATGGGTGGGGGAAAAACTGTGGTAGGTGCACAGAGATACATTAACTGGGCTGCGTTCACTCACCAACTTAATGTAACTAAAAGCGACTAAAAGTTACACTTTTGCGTTCACTGGTCAACATTTTTCAACTACGATGACGTCATGACACCGACACTCTGTCGTTCACTCGATCACACCGGTGTAAAAAAAAGTAACTTTTTTCAACCAATGTCATAGGGTGTAGTTGTTAATTGTCATCTCTATTTCGTCAGTTTGATTTTGAATTCAAAACAATTTTTTGTGAATTCGCTATTTTTTTTTAATTATTTGGCAAAATTATAGAAAAATTATAGTTTTAGTAATAACTTTATATTCAATTCGTTGAATTATATTCGAAAAAATTTTAAAATAATAAATTTATAAAAAAAAATGAAACCATAAAATATGTTTTTTATATAAAAATTTGCTACTAAATTAAATATTAAAAACAAAAAGATTTCATGAAAGTAATTTTAATAATTACAGTACATTAATTTTCCTGTAAATGCGCATTTTCTCCAATTGACATTTCGAAATGACACTAATTGACTACGACTACGACTACGACCGTTCACTCGCAAGCAACTTACATTTTTCGACACCGGCTTTTTTGACATTAACTTACATCGACTTTTTTTTACACCGGTGTGATTGAGTGAACGGAACCCTGGAGATTTCATTTCCCTCGTTTTCATACAAAATTATGGAGGAGAAATGGTCACTATTTTATCTTCTCGCTCGCTTATTCCAAACGATAGAAGCCCAAGTTTTCCAAGTTTCGACGACAATACGATATAATAATTTAACTTGGTTTCCCCTCAATTAGCATTTAAAATTTGCGTTGTTTTTATTTTCCATTCAAATAAACCCAAGTTACATATTCCCCTCTGGCGGCCCACGTGAGAAAGAAAATTAATATCTCTAGTTAATATAACTCTATGGGTAGGTGCCACTACGAATTTCTTAAAAATTTCATTTTTGACTCCCACCATTCTCCCACCACAAGTAGGCATGCCTTTTCTAATTTTGCTGTTGCTGTTGCAAGTTGACAACATGATCGTGCTTATAATAAAAGTGCATGAAAATATGAATTATCGTTTTTTGAATTTTGTTCGTTTTTTGGTTTTTTGGTTTTGTTTGATGAATAAAATATAATTTCTTTGTTAAATTATAATTTTTTATTGCATTTTTTTTTTATTTTAATTAAAAATTATTAAAATAGAAGGCAATTTACCTAAGAACGATAAATTCGTGTATTTTAATGACATTATTTTAGTTTATTTTCAAATGTAGAATTAATTCCTTACGCTATTTTTTACGCGAGTTTTCGAAGAACGTATCTAGCGCGCGAAAACAAAATTAGGTCTATTTATTATTTTTCAATTTTCAATTATTTACATATTGTTGTAGTTTTTCTTTCTCATAAAATAAATGTACAAAATTTTTCCCGGAATTGTAATTAGTAAAAACCAACGCGATATAAAAAATTTCTTAGAAATGTGCAATTTGGTAATGGAATAAAGACTTTTTCTAAAAACTACCTCAATAAAAATAGATCATCTACAAGTATATAAATAAAATCGTAAATGTTCGTTTGTTCCTAACCGGTAATCTCCGAAACGTCTTGACCAATTGCTTTGAAACTTTCACAGAATGTCCTGTTTATATGTACTTTTTATTTACCTAGGTTATACCTAATTTAGGTTATACCTGATTTAAAAAAACAATCACTAACACAAAGCCACAAGCATATTTCAAATCAAAATCTTCAAGTGTGAAAACGTGATTTTTCTTACTCACACGCGCATACATCAGTAAGCTTTTATTATAACAATACAGATGAGCGTAGTGGCGGCATTAAAAATATTAATTCGGAGGGGCAACACTTTAAATGGGCTTAATGCTTATGTATTCTGGAACATCAGAATTGCGAAAAAAAACAAGTTTCTCTTAACCGTACAAAATTAAATTATTCGCTTTAGATCCTGTTTATTGAAATGTAACGAGTAAATTATATCTCTACTAAATGGCGTAAAATTTTGTAAGCCCATAGCCGAAAGCCATTTCATTTCTCATTTTCTGGAAAGCTAAAAGCCAAAAAAAAGGTATTTATAATTGACAAGGCTGAATTTTCAAAATCTTCGACGAATTTTAAGAATTGCCCCCAATTTCTCAAAAAAATTACTGTCACTGATAGTTTTAATAAAAAAAAAAAAACGAGGGGTTTTAGATTTGGATTCAAAGTTGATTCAAATAAACGAATGTTTTACTAAATTATGAATTAACATCATTTCTGTTTGATTAATTATTATATATGTAAAAGGCTTATCCTTCTTTCTTTCCTTCTGTCCGTCCTATATTGTCCGGAAAGAAAATTCGTTGAGCAAAAAAAAAAAACACTTTTTGATATGTTGTAGAGAATTACTTGAAACGTGGAGAAATTTTGTTTCCGGGGAGATTGGCGGTTTACAAAGGGGGCTTGAAAGCTTATTTCAGATAACCTCATTTATAATCTGAGCTCTTATAATCGAGGAGTTTTAGGTCTAATTGTTGGAATTACAGTCAAAGCTCTTATAATATATTTGGTTATGAAATTCTTTTGAAAAAAAAAAAACGTATTTACATTTCTTCAAATTTAATTTCACGTTTCCCCTTTGGTGGTATTTAATAAAACTGCATTATCCAACTGGGGGAGCAAAAGCTTTTCTCAGTTTATATTAAAAATAATGACCAATTGTTTGGACAAGCTTTTCAGTTTATATTAAAAATAATGACCAATTGTTTGGACAAGCTTTTCAGTTTATATTAAAAATAATGACCAATTGTTTGGACAAGCTTTTCAGTTTATATTAAAAAAAAATAGCGCGCGTGATGTCTTTACGAAATCAATTAATTGTTGTTGTTGTGATGAGATTAAATAAAAATTCACCAATCATTTTTGTGTGCGGCCATTAGTATTTAACTATATGACTTTTTTTTCTGTGTATTTAAGTTATAAAATAATAAATATTTTTGTACAAAAGAATATGTTTTTTTGTGTTTTAATTTTTAACACACACGATTACAATGTTCGGCAAAGTTATGGAGGTTTTCATGGGAATTTTTTTCTGTCGCAGACAATATAGTTCTATCTCTCACCGCTTTGGCGCTGCAGTCAATGCAAACTTTTGAAGTTCGTATTTAGAGGTCACACACGATTACAATGTTGGGCACAGTTGTCCAGGTTTCCACGGGAATTATTTCCGTCGAAGACCAAACAGTTCTATCTCTTACCGCTTTGGCGCTGGAGTCAATACAATTTTGGTACTTGGTATGTAGACGTCACACGCAATAACAATGTTCAGCAAAGTTGTGGAGGTTTTCATGGGGATTATTTCCGTCGAAGACCAAACAATTCTATCTCCCACCGCTTTGGCGCTGCAGTCAATGCAAACTTTTGAAGTTCGTATTTAGAGGTCACACACGATTACAATGTTGGGCACAGTTGTCCAGGTTTCCACGGGAATTATTTCCGTCGAAGACCAAACAGTTCTATCTCTTACCGTTTTAGCGCTGGAGTCAATACAATTTTGATACTTGGTATGTAGAAGTCACACGCAATAAGAATGTTCAGCAAAGTTGTGGAGGTTTTCATGGGGATTATTTCCGTCGAAGACCAAACAGTTCTATCTCCCCCCGCTTTGGCGCTGCAGTCAATGCAAACTTTTGAACTTCGTATAAATACGTCACACACGAGTACAATGTTGGGCACAGTTGTCCAGGTTTCCACGGGAATTATTTCCGTCGAAGACCAAACAGTTCTATCTCTTACCGTTTTAGCGCTGGAGTCAATACAATTTTGATACTTGGTATGTAGAAGTCACACGCAATAACAATGTTCAGCAAAGTTGTGGAGGTTTTCATGGGGATTATTTCCGTCGAAGACCAAACAGTACTATCTCCCCCCGCTTTGGCGCTGCAGTCAATGCAAACTTTTGAACTTCGTATAAATACGTCACACACGAGTACAATGTTCGGCAAAGTTATGCAAGTTTCCACGGGAATTATTTCCGTCGAAGACCAAACAGTTCTATCTCTTACCGCTTTGGCGCTGGAGTCAATAAAATTTTGGAACTTGGTATGTAGACGTCACACACGATTACAGTGTTCGGTAAAGTTTCGGAGGTTTTCATGGGGATTTTTTCTGTCGAAGATAAAATAGTTCTATCTCTCACCACTTTGGCGCGGCGGTTGTTTATGCCCCTACTCAATAGAGGTTTTTGCCTTTACGTAATATATGTTTGACGGGAGCTATTTTACGAACCGGAGAAATGGGATCAATTTAATATCTTCGCTCGGGGTGTTGCGGGGTAAATAATTTGCATTCTGAATAGATCGACTTAAGAGTTAAGACATGAAATATATCACCAGTGGCGCTACGAGAACGGGGTAAAAGATTTATTATGTTCCGAATTAAGATGCTACGCTTGAATACATTTTGTTAATTTATAGCGATTTGTAAACCGAAATTTTTAGGAAGCCGTCTTAGGACGGGTTACAACCTAGCAATTAAATAAAGCCTATAAAAACATTTTTTTTTGTACAGCAATAATGAAAATTCGCCAATTTTAAAAATTATAATACAAGCTAAAAAAGATATCGTAAAATAGGGTTTATGCCAAAAATCAAGTTTGTTTAAACATACAAAATTAAATTTTAAAATTATAATCTACTCTACTAAATGGCGTAACATTTTGAAAACCCAAAGCCGAAAGACATTTAATACGTAGAGTCTCATTTGTTGGAAACCTTAAAACCAAAAAGGCATTTAAAAATGAAAATGCTGTGTTTAACAAAATCTTAGATGAAATTTCCAGCTTGGGACGATTTACAATACAAAAACTCTGACTTCCTGGCCAATCGCCGGTGGATAGGCATGGCATTACAGCACGTATTTTCAAACAGAAGCTGAAATCCCTGATGGAATTCATGGTAAAACATGAAGTGTTTGGGTCTGTGCGCTGCTGGATGTACTCAGTGGAATGGTAAAAGAGGGGATTAAAAAATGGTGGAAGAACGGCTCATTCCGCTTTGAAATTGCCATTAAACATTCAATTCATTGAAAGTCACACATGCAACATTTCCAAAGCATCCGGCATGGGAAAAGTATTGCAGAAATGCAAACTTATTGTTTGGGATGAATGTACAATGACGCACGAGGCCCTTGATCGATCATTGCAAGACTTACGTGCAAATATCAGACCATTTCGGAACGGATTAATATTGCTTGCAGGAGATTTCAGGCAAACATTACATGTAATCCCTCGATCGACACCAGCGGACGAAATAAATGCCTGCCTGAAATACTCTACTTTGTGGCGCCGCGTAAAGACGTTAAAATTAACTACAAATATGCGAGTCCAGCTGTAAAACGATCGGTCAGCAGAGATATTCTCACATCAATTGCTGGAAATTAGGAACGGAAAGGTGCCGGTTGATCTGACGTCAGGACGAATTTCATTGCCTCATAACTTCTGCAAGTTAGTGACGTCAAAAGAAGAATTGGTTGAAAAGTATTTCCCAATATTCAAACTAATTACAAGAATCACGATTGGCTAAGTGAACGAACTATTCTTGGGGCCAAGAACAAAGACGTCTACGAACTTAACAATATTATTCAATCTAACATTCAAAGCGAGGTGGTCACATACAAGTCCCTCGACACTGTTGTAGAAGCAGATGAACCGGTTAATTATCCAACAGAATTTTTGAATTCACTCGATCTGTCGGGGATGCCACCGCACGTACTGCAATTGAAAGTCGGTGTGCCAATTATCATGTTGCGAAATATCAACCAGCCAAAGCTTTGCAACTGCCCGCGGCTTGCAGTAAAAAAATTAATGAGCAACATCGTAGATGCAACAATTTTGACAGGACCTTTTAAACGTAAAGATATCCTCATTCCTCGCATTCCTATGATTCCAACGGATATGCCATTTCAATTTAAGAGATTGCAATTCCCAATTCGAGATTGACGTTTGCAATCACCATCAACAAGGCTCAGGGCCAATCTTTAAAATTGTGCGGTTTAGATCTAGACACGGATTGCTTCTCACACGGAAAATTATATGCTGCGTGTTCTAGAGTCGGCAAACCAGAAAATCTCTATACCTGCACAGAAAATAGAACAACAAAAAATGTTGTATAACCACACGCATTGTGAAATTAAATACACGAGAAACGTGCGCTTTTTCTTTTCTTTTCCATTTAACCAGACTGAGCCACAGCAACGCGTGGGCGGGTACAGCTAGTTAATAATATTTCTAATATTTTGGTCCTAAAACAATATAAATTTTAAACCAAATTTATTTTTAAATGAAATATACTAATTGTATACATTTTATTGCTGTTGAAAGGCCCCCAAATTAATTCTTTTCCAAAAAAAATATTTAGGAAATAAAAACATTTGAAATGGAAATAATATTGGGAAAAATTTCTCTCAATTATATACATTTCGTTTCAATATGGCAAAAATAAGTCTGAAAAAAAGACTTCCTCAAAAATTTTGCTGTTGCTGTTGCTGTCGTTTAATGTGTTTCAAAAAGCAGCATTCACGACTTTCGCTGTTGCTGTTGCTTTTGCTGTTGCTGCTTCAATCTGATTCAGGGGTAACGATTGATATATTCAATCCACAGTCGATTTTTTAAATTTAAATTTTTGTTTTTCTTTATTGGGGCTATTAACAATTTTTCACAATTTGAAATTCAATAATTCTAGCTAATGTTAAATATAAATTATAATAAAAAAAATATGCCAAAAAATAGAAAAAAAAATTTAATATCATCGTGATAGTTTTAAATGAAATTTACTGGAAGAAATTTAGAAAATAAAATCTTTTTTTTTAAATTTTAAAGTATAAGTAATTGTAATGAACAAATTATAATTCAAGTTCAAAAAATTTGATTTATGTACATATTTATTTCGTCTAATTTCATCTGTGATACTGAAAGGCAGTTTCCCTGTTATCAGTTTCTTTGACCATTTTTACTCTTCCAATATCCAATTATAACAGTTTTAAATTTCATCCAGTAAGTTTGATTTAGAACTATCGCGATAAAGATTTTCCTATTTATCAAAATCTTTTCTGTTAAATCAGTTTTTCTATTTTTTTTTTACCATATTCCGATGCTAACTATTTATTTATTATTGTATTTAAAATTTTTTCACCGGTGAAAACTCCTTAAAAAAAAGAAAAATTGGACTTCATTTCAAAAGAAAAGTTTTATCCTCCCTTGACCCCCCAAAATGGGTACGCACTCATTCCGTTAAAAAAAACATGGGCGAAATATACTGAAGAAAAGTAAACATGTGTACTATTTGGAATCTTTTATCTAAATAAAGGTAATTTGAAAGTACATTTGTCAATATTTTAGGTAAATTTTCATGAACAAACGAAAATTATATTATCTTTTTCTTTCATATTTGAATTGGTAGACTGGAGCAGTGTCTTTCGTGGCTGGTTTGAGTCGTTTAGGTTTTAAAACTCTTTTTTGCTGTAAGATTCTTTTTAACTCCATCTTCTGTTGAATAACACTCAATTCCTTTTCACGTTCAATACGTTTCTTCAGTTCCTTATACGCATTTCTTCTCTCTCGAGAAATAGTTCTAAGTTTCTAAAATAATAATATTAAATAGTCTGTAGTAAAACGTTGGATCCAAAAATCATTACCTCGTCATCTAAATCAGGTATGTTGAGTTTCTCCAAATCGCTTAATAGCGGCCGATTAATTTTTCGACCTAACAGATTAGGATGGGTTCCTAGTCTTTTAGCTACATCAAATGCTTTTATATCATCTTGGTCATCAACAAAAAATGTGTGCCTATTTTTCATCGAGTTAGCTGCATCAATCAAATGATGTTCTGCTTGAAGTCTTTTTATCTTCTTGGCCTCAACTGTCCGTTTCATCATTATATATTTAATATCTTGTGACTGCATTAATTTTATTTGATCCTTTGAATCCACATCGGGCTCATTTCCCTCAAAATGTTCATCATCGACAATCTTCGATTTTATCATATGATGGTAAAACTCATCTGGATTTTTATTCAATGCTTTTTTATGAAGTAATTTCAAAGTTTGTTCCTTTTCATGGACATTTTTTGCTCTGAGTTTATAATCTTTTTTCTTTTCTAATAGTCCTAATTGCTGTCTTGCTTCTGGTTGATGCCGTTCCCGATGAGTTTTTTGATTTGTTTTTGATGCTTTTCTCCAGGACGACATTTTTCTGCAAAAATTTTTCTTCGAGAAACAACACAAAGTTTTATGAATCACACATGGATATTTGACAATTGTTGGTTTGACATTAATATTCAGGGCTGCGTTCACTCACCAACTAAATGTAACTAAAAGCGACTAAAGGTTCAAACAGAATGACGGATTCACGACGGATTCACGATGTATCAAATTTCAAATTCATTTTAAATATACAGGTTTTCTATGAGACTACACAGAATGCGACGGATTCACGACGGACAAGTTTGAAAAAATCTGAAAACCGATGCGAAAACCAAAATTAAACGTCAAATTTGAGCAGTTGTTTGTTTTGTGAGAAGGTTTTGAGAATTAAATTTCTTTGTTTTGTTATATACTTTCCACAATTATTAAAATGAATAGTTTCGAAGAGAAATTAATAAACGAAATAAAACAATATGATGTTTTATTTAACAAAAAAAAAGCCGGGTTATAAAAATGTCAAAAAGAAATTAGAAATTTGGAACAAAATTGGGCAAGAATTAAATGTATTTGTTGTATTAAAGGTATTTGTTTCAATATTACACATCGAAATGGATTTACCATAATAATGTTTTATATGCTTAAATATAATTCAGATGATATGTGCAGATCGCGATGGCGATCATTACGAGACAAGTTCGCAAAAGAATTAAAAACACATGCGATCCACAATGAGAATTTTTTGATGCCATGTCATTTTTAAAGGAACATATAATGCCTAGGCCGTAAGTAGATATATTAAAACAAGAAAACCAAAATAACATAGAATATAAAATATTTTGATTTTAGAACCAGGGGCACACACTCTTCAACGTCTGATTTAAGCAGCTCAATGGTGTCTAATATATTTACACCAGCAGAAACTCAGGATGAAAACGGCGAAGAAAGAGATTCATTGAGTCCAATTGAATCTAGCCGATTACCCGCATCTATATCTGCAATACGCAAGAAAAAGAGGAAGCCAACGGATTTTATAAGTGACAACATCGCTGACCTCAAAGAAACTTTTTCGGAAGCAATAGGAGCTTTCGAAAAATTTATCACACAGCACCCGAATAAGAAATGTCGTTGTTTATGAAATCGATAGGCTTGAAATTGTCGAAATTATCTCCATATTGCCAAAATAATGCCATTTTGGAGATATCGAAATATGTGGTCAAGCTAGACAATTTTGATAAAGGGAATTCTACCGAAATGCCAAAAATTAATATTGATGAATAAAAACATTGGTTTTTCTATTTTTTTTTTCGTTATTTTTATTTTGTTTTAAAAGATTGAATTTATTTTTATTGTTTTGAAATTTTGTTTTTTTATTTTAATTTTATCTTATTTTACATGAATTAATTCTGTTTTAAAAACACTTTTGTTAAAAGTAATATTAAAAATAAATGTTCATTTTACTTTTTCCTGCCTTTCGATTTTCCCTTGGTCAAGGAAATATTTAGCAAGTTTTTCCCGAAGGCTGAATGAGCTTACAGCAGAGTTATTAGAATGCATGCGGAATGATTTTAGCGCTCCACCATTTTTTTCTACAATTCTTCTCCATTCGCTTTGGTGTTGAACGTTATCTCCATTTTCCCAATCCACGAAGTTTGGAGGACAATAGGAAGATACGTGGGCATTCAGCATTATAAAATTATGCAACGCTACTGCTGCTAATGTAATTTTTTCGGCATTTGATGGTAAGCATTCTATTGATGTACGCAAAATTCTCCATCGCGCTACCAAAATATCAAAAGCATTTTCAATAGTCATTCGTGCCCTTGATATTCTATAATTGAAAACTTTTTTTTCGTTTGGCAATAAGTTGCCTAGAAATGGTCTCATTATATTATTTTTCAATGGAAAAGCTGCGTCCGCAACAAAAAAAAAAAGGAAAAGAAATATAGCTTCCCAATAAATTTCTTTCAGGCGGCAGTGGCAATTTTCCTGTCAACAGTCTTTTACCAAATCCTGATTCTTGTAGGACACCTGCAAACATTTTTGGATTTTATAATTTAGAAACATACAATTTAACAAATTATACCTCCATCACTTTGGCTACCATATGCTCCCACATCAATTGCAGTGAACAAATAGTTGGCGTCGCAAGCAGCTAATAGCACAATACTAAAAGTGTGCTTATAGTTATAAAAAGCAGATCCAGTTTTCGGCGGGCAAATAATATTGATGTTTTTGCCATCTACAGCACCGACGCAATTGGACAAATTCCATTTAGTGTAGAAGTCCTGCGAATATTGCTTGTAGTCGTACATATTCGGTTCGCTTACATAAATTGATGACAATACTTCCCAAATTTCATCGCACGTTTCTAAAATAATCTCGCGAACCGTGGATTTCCCCATTTTAAAACTCCAAACCAAAAACTGATGCGAAGTGCCCTGAGGCAAGTAACTAGAAATTAATGAAAATTATCGTAAATATTTGAAATAAATAAAAGTGAAATATGTATATACCTTAAAGTCAAAGCCAAACGGCATTCTGTAGAAATTGGCTTCCGGTTTGAATTCTTTTCCAGCTTATGCTGCAAAAGGTTCAACAACAAATCGTATACAGAAGATGTCATTCTGGTATGAATGAAAAATTGTTCTGAATCACGCATCTTCATCTCCTTATACACTGTATCAAAATATCCCAGTGTATCACGATTTCGATTAATTTTTCTAACCCAGCCAGCACTTCCTTTTTTTCCTAAATCCTCTATTAGAGTGATGATACTGTACATCATATATAGTAAACACATCATCGAAAATAGTTCGCCTTCGTTAACCATAACTAAAAATTCAAATATTACAAGCAAAGACAATAAATAATGATAAGATGTGTAAAATTGGGTTTGCCCACAAATTTCGACTTAAAAAACTAAATGAAATATAAGGAAAAAATATACAATGAGAATTCTTTCTTATTTTTACATTTCGTTCTTGAGCTTTGGTTTTTGTACTGGATTGATAGTATAGACAACTTTTTTCAAATCATTTAAGGAAATTAAGCTTTGAATTCATTCATCTTATTAATCCCGTGGATGAGTATATTTTGTTCTTGGTTTTTTTTTTTTTCTTCTAATTTCAGAATTAAAGTGTTTGATGATAGAGAAACTTTTGTTCTATTCATGTGCGCATATAAGCAATTTCTGGCTTTGAATATATCTTATGGAGAAATATGAATGGTATGGATTGATATATTTGGTGTCGGTTTTTTGTTAGCCTGATTTTAGAATTCAAACGTACTTTTAGAAATATTTTTTATGCTTGATTGTGTGTGTAACAAGATAATGTCGATTGTATTATATGTATTTTTTGAACAAATATTTTTCTCAGAATTTCTCGTGTACTGTTAAATAATGCTAAATAAATAATTTAAAATCTTTCGAACTTGGGCCAAGAATTGAATTGAATTTTGTTTTAAGTAATCGACATATTCATTTGTTTTTTAAAAATTATACAAGGTGGTGTCCAAAGTAATCAGGACTTTTTGAATCTAGCGCCCCTAGTGGCGCCATCTATATGCCGACTGGTGCGTTAGAATCTGCTATCCTTTATCGACTTCCTGTGAGAATTTCATGACATTTCATCTATTGAAAGTGAAGTTATTGCGTTTTAAGTGCAGTATGTTTGTGTCATCGGTGCGAAAATGAGCTTCGAACGACCAAAAATTGCTCAGAATTCAACATTCGAAGGACATCATTAAAGAGGTCAAAAAGGACAAAAACTTCCTTTATAACATTGTGACTGGTGACGAAACGTGGTGTTTTCAATATGATCCCGAAACGAAACGCCAGAGTGCTGAATGGAAGGCGCCGGACGAGCCGAAACCCAAAAAAACGCGCCTGGAGAAGTCAAAAGTGAAGACAATGCTGATTTGTTTTTATGATTCCAAGGGTATTGTCCACAAAGAATTTGTTCCACCCGGTCAAAACGTTAATGCGGTATTCTATCTAGGAGTTTTGAAGCGTTTGGTGCGCCGTATTCGACGTGTTCGGCCCGAATATCGCGAAGATGGAAGTTGGCGTTTGTTGCACGATAATGCGCCGTCTCATCGATCGACGCTTGTGACCGATTATCTCACCAAAAATCACATTTTAACCATCAACCGCTCCCCGTATTCACCGGATATGGCACCGTGCGACTTCTACCTTTTCGGAAAAATGCATTTGCCGATGAAAGGAAAGCGTTATGCAGACGTAGAGGCCATTTAAAAGGCTTGCACCGGCATACTGGCGGCCATACAGGCCAACGAGCTAAAACACTCGTTCGACATGCTTTTGGACCGTGCAAAAAGCTGTATTGAAGCAGAAGGAGACTATTTTGAATAAAATCAATTGATTTTGCCGAAAAAACCATTTGTTCTGTTTTTTTTTTTAAAGTCCTGATTACTTTGGACACCACCTTGTATAGTAGAATATTGATATTTTATGGCCAACTAAGGATTATTGGATTTCCGTAAATTTGAAATTATATATATTATATATAAAGATTATTATATATGTTAATATATTTATTTGGAAGATTTTTGTCTAACTCATTTTAAGTACTTTCGACAGTTAATATGTGATGATATTTGGCAACATACCTTTTCCTACAATTTTAACATCGAATGTTGACATAATTTTTTTCAGGAATACTTTGAATAACCAAATAACTGATTTCATGATGTCGTGTTAGAAGGTTGGAAAATATATATCAGGATTATTTATTCATTTAAAATTTTTAAGCGTGGGTGTTTTGTGAAACTATTGGGTAAAATATTTCCATTTTTTTTGACCCAAGAACAATTCTTTTTTAATAGAACCACAATTAAAAAATTTAGAACTTCCTTTCGATGTTCTAAACATTGGTTCTCAGCAAACCAACTGGGGTAAAATTCATTAGTTCTTTGAATGCATTCCTCTATAATTTTTGCTTTTAAGTTGGTAAAATGCAAATAATTATCAAAAAAAGTTTCATATATTTGAAAATGCAATTTGCAAATTTCGAAAAAAAGATCGGAAGGATTTTGTAGAAAAGTCCTTTGAATAGTTTTGTCGAAATTTTTGTGTTTAATAAGTTTTTCCGACGGTAAAAGAAAATCACATTCGTCTTTATTCATTATTATGACACAATTTGGACAGTTTATTTTTTTCAA
This sequence comes from Xylophagus ater, assembly GCA_963422695.1. Lineage (NCBI taxonomy): Eukaryota > Metazoa > Arthropoda > Insecta > Diptera > Xylophagidae > Xylophagus > Xylophagus ater. The sequence continues at coordinate 36,603,470 of OY730478.1, forward strand.
AATAATTTTTAAAATTCCATAGCCGACAATATATCTTTTTGCTGGGTCTGCGACGTCGGAATTACTTTTGGAGTTTAAGGTTTTATTTATTTTTTAAGTCGAAATTTGTGGGCAAACCCAATTTTACATATCTTATCATTATTTGTTTCTTTGGTGTAACTAAAGACAAGGAAATAAATAATGATAAGATATGTAAAATTGGGTTTGCCCACAAATTTCGACTTAAAAAATTAAATGAAATATAAGGAAGATATATACGAGGAAAATTCTTTCTTATTTTTACATTTCGTTCTTAAGCTTTGGTTTTTGTACTGGATAAGGAAATTAAGCTTTGAATTCATTCATCTTACCCCACGACTCCATTGGACTTATTTCAAGACTTAATTTCAGTCTATGGGCGCCATTTTGAAGACATTAAATTTGTAGGTGGGCAGTTGGTGTCCTGCTTAGATTAGGGAAAATATGGATAGGCCTTTCACAGGGGAAATTGAAGCACTTTTGGAATGCACTTGCATTTTTATTGCTTATGTGTGCGGCGAATTATTATATATATATATCTATATATATATATATATGATAAAGGAATCTTTAAACTTAGTCAAATTCAAGAATATTTATTGGAATATTCAGATTTCTGAGAAGAACTTTCTTCTAATTATCTTTATCCATTTTATTGTACTATATTTCAAAATATACAATAAATTATTATGGGATATTTTGAAAATTGTGTAAAATCACAAAATCTGCTTGCAATTATTTAAACATTTTAAACCTTACAAATCCGGATCGAATTTGTTCTAAAAAGTTCTTGGTTTAAAAAATAAATAAATTACGAAATCTTTTAAATTTGTTATGAATTTATTTAATTTGCTATTATTAATCTGAAAAATAATATTTCATAATCTAGTTCCTGCACTAAACCTCTCAAATGTTTGAATTTTGTTATAACAGATGTTATATATATATATTATATATTATATATGTTAAGTACTGCCACCAAACCATTGAGTTATAACTATGGATATGAGAAGAGTGAAACTAATATAATCGTCAAAATTTTAAATCTCGACGGACGCAAAAGCGCGTTGAAATATCAAATAAAACTTAATTTCATACGAATTGTATGCAGAGTGCACTACATTGCTCGAAGCAAGCGTAGGCATTAACTCGTTTTTACGATATCTGTGTCTGAAGCATCAATTTTCACGCCGAAGTGTCAAATTTGGAGGGGAAAAAAATTGCGTTTTTTTAATTTCTAATTTTTAGTGCGTTTCGGATTCCAAACCAAATTCTTTTGAATTAAATAATCAAAGTTAATAAATTTCCTATATAAAGTGTTCAATTTCTGGGTGGAATAACAAACAACATCCAAAAATTCGTGGAATTTTGTTTCACAACTAAGTTTGACTTATTTTTTATTAAAATGTGCGAATTTTCGTTCTTGCCGTATAAAAAAAAGTTTTTATGGTGTTTATTTACTTATTGGTAATCAAATAGAAATTATGTTAATTCATAAATTAGTAAAAAATTCGTTTTTTTTTAATCCACGCCGAAACGTCAAATCCCACTTTTTTTTTAATTTGATTTCAATGAAATCTACCAGTGACAGTCATTTTTTGGTTAAAATGGGGGCAATTCTTAAAATTCGTCGAAATTTTTGAAAATTCAGCATTTTCAGTTTTAAATGTTTTTCTTTTTTGGTTTTAAAGTTTCCAAAAAATGAGGCTCTACGTATGAAATGGCTTTCGGCTATTGGTTTACGCAGGAAAGGAGATATATAGGCACATACATGTTTATAATTATTATTTAATAATTTAATTTTGTATGTTTAAGAAAAACTTGATTTTTGTAGCAATCAAACGCAAACATTTTTTTGCAATTCGGATGTTCCAGAATGCATGAGATTTTGGCCCATTTGCAATGTTGCCCCTCCGAATTCATGTTTTTAACGCCACCACTACGCCGCACACATAAGCAATAAAAATGCAAGTGCATTCCAAAAGTGCTTCAATTTCCCCTGCGAAAGGCCTATCCATATTTTCCCTAATCTAAGGCTCGAAGCAATAAATTCCTTCAGAAGCGAACGGCAAATTTTCAGACTTCTCTTTCGTACATCGACCACAATTTCCCCATACTAAACGCTATGCGACTATGGGGAAAAAGCCATAGATAGTTGTAAAATTTGGAACTAACCACGGATTGCCCAAAGGAAAAAAATTAATAATTTCTTGGTTTTTATAATTTATTTTGCATTTTTATTAATAATTCATATACACAAAAACTTAAAATAATTTTTAATTTTAATTTTTCGGTGTTTAAAAATTAATGTAAATTTTATTTGGTTTTTAAAATGTAGGGTAAAAAGAAAGGTTTCTGCGCCCTGAGGAACATTTTAGCCATGAGTGAGTAAGCGAATCTTAGTCCAGTAATATTTAGGTCATTGGTAAAGTTTAAGTAATTGTAAAGTATAGAAACTTCCTATCCTTACCGTACCGCCGTTTTTCATATTTTGACTGTTCTTTTCCAAACAATTTTCTCTCCACTGCTGGCATAGATAAAGCGACAAATTTCACGTATGGGTGAAAGAGAAACATGGTATCATATTATTTTTAAAAAAGTCCCATTTTTTCGTTATTTTTCTGTTCAAAGAATTAGTCCCATTTTTTCAAGATGCTTGTGTTGCCATCAATGTGTTTTTTTAACGGACTGTTTAAATTAAAAAAGAAAAATGATAAGTCATTAATAAACGATTTACTATTTTAATGAATTTTTAAATAATGAAAAAAGAAATTAATATTTTCGCACTCTTTTTCATTTTAGTCTTGGGCTTGTATTCCCCAAGGAGATTCTTAACGTGCCTTAGTCCTGGTTGTATTTCCCAGTGTCTGGTTCTTTCTGCCGCCTCTTCTTTCATTAAATTTTCTCTGATTACATGTGGTCCGATTCCACAGAAAGCTTCTGGACCTATGAAGGGTGTTCCTGCCCCTTGTTTCGCTAGTTTGTCGGCTTCTTCGTTGCCCTCGATACCCACATGCCCTGATATCCAGTACAGGGTAACTTTGTTGTTTGTGCCTAATTTGTTTAATTTAGCCACACATTCTTCTACCATCTTGGAGCATATTGTATGCGAGCTTAGTGCTCTGATGGCCGCTTGATTATCTATCATTATCGCTATGTTCTTATTGCGATAGTTTCTTTTAAGGTTGACTTCCGTGCACCTTGCAATAGCGTGCACCTCTGCTTGGAAGATACTGGTATATATTCCCATAGGTTCGGAGTATTTGGTTTTGGGCCCATATACTCCGATCCCTGTACCTTCGGCTATCCTGTAACCTTCTGTATACCATTTGATAGCGTGGTTTTCTATGTGGTAGTTGGTGTTTTCCCCTCTCCATTCCTCTTTGCTGCTCAACTCTGAAGTGAAGTTCCTTCTGAAGTTAAGTCTTCTGCCAACATCAACCCGTGGGGCTAACAGCCATGGGTTGTCCTTCGACAGAGAGCTAAGGTGTTTAGTACCTATCATTGCTCCTGTCTCTGCTATTTCTTTTCCAAGTCTGATTAATGTAGCTTTGGAGACCTTTTGTATCTTTAGGTGTAGTGGAGTTAGTTCCAGAAGCACCTCTAATGCTACAGTGGGGCGGGTTCTCATGGCACCCGTAATGCCTACGCATGCCAATCTTTGTATCTTTCCCAGCTTCTTTTTCGCCGTGGTGAGCTGTGTTTTACCAGCCCAAGCAATTGCTCCATAGGTGATAATAGGTCTTATCATCATGGTATACATCCATCTCAGTGTGTCTGCTCTACATCCCCAGCTTTTTCCTGAAATACGTTTGCATACCATTATGGCCATTGTCGCCTTGCTTGCCACGTTGTCTAAGTGTTTGTTCCACAGGAGCTTATTGTCAATGGTGAGTCCCAGGTATTTTACCTCTTGTTTCACATCTATTAATGCCCCATTTAACCAGATAGGATGCATATGTTCTGATTTTCTCCTATTGGTGAATGGTACCACTGTGGCTTTTCCCAGGTTGAGCCTGAGTCCCACAGGCAAGCACCACTCATGGGTGATTCTTAGACCCCTTTGTATTATATCACAGAGGGTTTTCTCAAATTTGCCTCTTACTATGAGGACAATGTCGTCCGCATACCCTTGGCATTTTATGCGCTTGCTGCTTAGTATTTCTTAGAGTTCGTCTAAAACAAGGCTCCAAATAAGAGGTGATAATATCCCTCCCTGTGGGCAGCCCCTCGTTGTTTTGATCGTGATGGTGTTGTTTCCCACCACGGTCTCCGCACTCCTAGTTCTAAGCATCTCGCACATCCACTTTGAGGTTGTGCGATCTACCTCTCTTCTTTCATGTGAGGTGTTGTCGAAAGCACCTTCGATGTCTAAGAAGGCGCATAGAGCTATTTCTTTATAGTCTAGTGCTTCTTCAATCTTATTTTTCAATTTATATAGAGCGGTTTCTGTCGATCTGCCCACTCTATACGCATGCCTATTCCGGCGTAGAGGTATTCTCTTTAGAACCGTAGTTCTTATGTTGTTTTCTACTAACTTCTCCATTGTTTTCAACAAGAAGGATGTTAAGCTAATAGGTGTGAGGGCTTTAGGCTGCGTGTGTTCAGTTTTACCCACCTTTGGTATAAATACCTCCCTGGCCCTTCTCCATGCTCTCGGTATATACCCGAGTGCTAGGCTGCTTCTAAATATTCTTATTAGGTGCGGTAATATTCCCTTTTTGCAACAAAGCTGGGATAATCTTGTCAACCCCGGTTGATTTATATGGTTGGAAACCCTCAATAGCCCAGCTTATTCTCTGCTAAGAGCAGATGATTGAGGCCCGCTTCCAGTCAGCCGAGGCTGGTCTTGTGATGTTCTCACTTTTATCTTGTTCCGTCATTGGATGGCTACCAGGAAAGTGAGTTTCTAAAAGGAGAAGAGTTCTCTCCTTTTCACTTTTGGTATAACTGCCACCCGGCCTTTTCAGCGTACACTGCATATCGGTACTGTCCTTAGATAGTGCTTTATGCAGTCTCGCCGCGGTCGGTGTGTTCGAGATGCTTTCACAGAATGCCCTAAAGCTATTTCGTTTCGCTTCTCTTATTTCGAGGTTATAATTGGTGAGCTCCCTTTTATAACCCTCCCACTGACCTGTTCTTTTGGCCTTATTAAATAGTCTTCTCACGCTGCTTCTTAATTCTGATAGAGTCCTATTCCACCGTGGAACATCAACGTTATTTTGTTTTTCCTTTAGAGGGCAGCTCTCTTCATAGACGTTGATTATAGCTCCATTTAGTTCTTCTACTGCAAGTTCGAGTTCACGGTAATTTTTTGCCACCTGTTTCACTTTCACTTGTTCTAAATTACACTTTAGATAGGTGTCATATTTTACCCAATCGGTTTTCCTTGGGTTTCTTATGGAGATTGCTTTTTCATTCGTCCCCTCAAGATCGAACCTTATAATACTGTGATCCGACATTGAGGGTTCACTAGAGACTCTCCAATTTTTTACTACATTTTTAACCTCTGGACTCCCGAAAGTAATGCCCTGGATTTTTTCCCGGATCCTTTTAGTGAATGTGGGTGTACTCCCCACATTAAATATTTCTAAGTTATCTTTAATTAAGAATTCTAATAAGCACGCACCTCTTTTCTTGGTACCTTTGCTTCCCCATACTCGGTTGTGACCGTTTGCTTCACATCCTACGATTATGGGTGTCCGTTCCCTCCTACAGTATCTGACCAGTCTCTGAACTTCTTCTAGTGGTGGGTGCTTCCCCCCCCCCCCTCAAAATAAGCAGAGAGCAACGATGAGTTCTCGCTGTTTGTTGTTTTCTAAGTCGACCGAGATCTTAATGGGGACTAGGTATCTGGTCGCGTATTCTGTAAGTAAAATATAATTAATACTATCCTTTATGAGAATGCAGGCTCTTGGTTTGTCCTGCCTTACATCATAAATTACTTTTGTATTACTACCTGACAGCCCCTTTATCTGTCCCCTACAGAGCCAGGGTTCTTGGATAAGCACTAGCCTAAGTTGTTGTCTTGTGAATGCCCTGGCTATCACTGCAGATGCAGCTTTAGCGTGGTGGACATTCACTTGGGCCACCCTAGTGGTTCCTCCTTTGCATATTATGGCAAAGTCTTTGCGTTGTGAGGTGGCACCGCACCTTTCACCAACGCACTTTCTTCTTTTGGCGCTATTACCCTTGCCGGAGGGAGGAGATGAAGAGGAGTTATGTCAAATTCCTCCTCCTCGACTTCCATCTCCGATTCCGACTTCCCGTCGAGCCGAGGAGTGATTACCTCCTCAGCCGATGCCGATGCCGATGCTGATGTACGTAAGGTCCTCTGTGGTGAGGCTTTCCTGAGGATAAATAGCCGGGAAGACTGCTATCCTCATGGCTTTCATGACGCCGGCGTAGCTGGAGCCTGGGATTATTCTGTTTTGCCTTTTTGGCAACTCTACTTTCCAGAATTAAGTTAGAGGAGATTTCTCCTCTTTGGTTGGTTGGTTGCCAACCTTTCTTTCATCCGCTATCTTCAGGTGATAATCCCTCAGCTAGGAAACGGAGGTACCATCTAACTCTTGCCCACTGAGGCCTCTTCTCAGCAGGTCGTCCAGTCCACCTGGTTGGCCAAGTGCTGGGAGCAATAGCATATTGCATGACCGTTTTGCCCCCACAATCTTTCCTACCTCTTGCGCAGGAGTTTTGAGTTCTCCTGACGTAGAGGTACTTGGTTTGTGAGTACTGGTGACTGTAGGAGTACCCTTTCGGATACCCTTAGCCACTGACTCCCTTCTAGATTCACCAGGCTTTGGATCATCATGACGGAGGATTTGCTCCATTTGATCCACTGCCTGTGCTGGTGACATCCCGCATGTTTTTTACATTTTTAAGTGTTCGCTTTTTCATGTTGATCCCACGAAACGCACGGGCAAATAGGTCCACCATGCCAGAGCCCTGCATACCATGGTGAGGCTAAATACTCTCTGAGATATCAGAGAGGCTCCTTTTACGGAAGTCGGTATACCCCTGGACTACCAACCAATCCACTGGGCACGGGTCGCATAACACCTCTGGCTTAGGGGGGTAGTTCTTGGTACGTTGCTCGGACCATCCTACAGGTTGGGCCTGCAATATGGTCCTCACAACTTAAGATCCCACACTGCGTCATAGTGTCTACCGTCGTGGGAGGTTTTTAAAATAACTCTCGAAGCACTTTATTTACTCCCTTGGCATGTCCATGACGTTTTCTTTATGCATTATTAAATCATGACAAGCCTGACAAGAAAGTTTCGAAGTCATTTTAAAAGCAATATATCCTACAAAGTATGAAATGGAATTTTGCTGTACAACGTCAGCGTCGATCAACAACAAAACCCCATTTGCATACTGCACCAAGCCATCAAGAGCATAAACTTTCGCTGTGATTTTTAATTTTACTGAAATGTCTAAAAAATATTTTTTCGCAATAAGTACCTGTTGATTCTGCTATGAAAGAACTCTTTTCGCTAAATTTTTTTAATGAATTTATTGTTCGAATTCCTGCAGCCACAGAGCAACTTAAGACTTGTACAGCAAGTTTAACATTACTTTTCTGGAAATTATTTAGTTGTATATGCTCTTCCTTAAGTTTGCAGCACAATTTCGTGGTTTTATTTTTATCAAAATCGTACAATTCCTTGATAACGTCCTGTGAAACTTCACCATCTTAAGTTGATAAGTTTTTATTATAAGGAATGGTTCTAAATGATTTTATTAGATGAACGATATCAAATAACGGAAAAATACGTTTTCTTTGGAAAAAAAAACGGGTTTTCTGAACAAATTCCTAGCAATTTATAGCATTTCTGTTGTTAGATCCCTGATCACAAACAAGAACTGATATTTCTATATTAGAATTTTGCATTCTTTTAATATTTCCAGAATCAATGTTTTCAAATCCGATCCATGGATTGGACCTGCCGATAATACCTTCTCTATTATATAACATAGGTCCAATTAAACAATAGGCCTTTGATTTGAAACGTACACGCCTCAGTTGCTGGAATATTTTTCCTTTCAGATCCATTGTCTATAACACCTTGAATTAGGTCTTGTTTGGAATTATATTCTATACCTCGACGAATGCGGACTTCGTCAAACAAGTACTGCTTGCCTTACTTTTGGATCACTATGTTTGAAAACTTCTTTCAGCTGATGCAAAACATCGTAATATTTACCTGGCGTTATTGCTTTTACCATTAAATATTTATTTAATGTATTAGGATATGATAAATTAAAGCCCATATTACGCATTAAGGAATAGGCCGTTGCAGATTTATAGTATACGCTATGTGCCAGCAAACGTTGCTTCTCGAAACTAGGATTAGTTTTACCTTTCTGGAATAGAAGCATTTTACAAAATGTTTTGGGAGCATCTGGCAAATTAAGATTTTCAATATGTTCATCAATTTTCACTTGTTTCATTTTCTGCAAATGTTTACGCTTCAATTTCTTTTCCAAATTTTTCCGTCAAAGATCAAAATATTTTTTTCTCCAATAGGCAACACATTTATGGGATTTCATGCATGAAGTACATATAACTTCAGAAAAGGGATTATCATAGATTTTGTCGTTAAAATATTTTAGTGTTGTTTCAGGAGTTCTTGGCATATCTTGTAAATTAAGATCATTCTCACATCTAAAACATTCGCTATTTTCTGAGTTTATATTTTTTTACAGATTCATTATGTATTTTAGAGTAATATCCTGGACAGATCTCCGATTTTAATGCTCATTATTACCCAACCGGTCATTAAAACTCGAAAATGACCTTTATTTACGTAATAATGATCAATTTTAAGTATCTATTTCAAGCATCATTATTGTTTTAATTATTAAATGAAATTGTGAAGAGGTCCCAAATTGTTGCTTCACACTGTTTATAGGGCCATCTACATTTGAATATTTTAAAAATTTCATGTGATTTTGACATGTTTTCTTTTTCACAAAACCTTAAAAGGAGGAAAAATGTTTATTATTCCAAAAATTCCTTAAAATTTACTAAAAACAATTTAAAAAAATTAATTTTATTGAATCAAAGTGAATATTTTTGAGTTTTGAAAATTATATCCAAAATAGTAATTTTTGGAACCTTTTGGAATAACAAGAAAAATGATCATTGTGAAAAAAAGAAGATGTGTCATGGGTCATCCAGAAGTATCATTAAAAAATAATTATAATAATTAAAATCAGAGATCTGTCTAGAGCATAAGTCTTAATCAAATTTACTTCACTTTCAAATGAATAAGAAAAACGGTCATTAAGATTTAGTGATGGAACTTTTGGTTTTTACAGCGATTTCCTTCGTTTGGTTTTAGTATATAAGTCTGTTATTAAAATCAAGACCGCAACAATTCCTATAGCGAAGATATTTTTCAGAGCAAGTCCACGCAGCAGAGAATCGTGATAATAAATATTAAAAAATATTACACACATACACATCATTTGGAACTTTATAAAAACAATAAAAAATTCAGTTCAATTCCTCTAAGTTGAAAATTAACACAATTTACGTTTCCTATAGCAGCATGAATGAAAAAAATAATAATTATATTTTCGCAAGAAAAAGAGAAAAATATCGAATTGATAAATGCCAGTTTGAATAAGAAGATTCAAAAGATTTAAAGAATTTATCCGAATACAAACACCAAAAACTTTTCATTAATATTTTTGATAAGAGATGGCGTAGTTTTATCCACCTAGAAATCAGAAAAATCTGAAAAAAAATTTCTTCTACTTCTCGACTCTAGTTAATATTTACTCAATGATATAAGTCATGCCCAAACATTTATTAATACACTTGAAAAGCTTGAAATTTACAGGTTAATATTACTGAGAATAAAAAATTATTTTTTACTTTTAGTGATTTTATTGATAAAAGTTATTTATATTATTATTAGTTTTTTTAATCCATTTTATTACGGTTTCAACTGAGGACGTGCATAATTATGGCTATATTTCCCTAATAACACAAACAATGTCGTCTGAGTATATTAGAACTTAAATGTAGGCCATGAATGAAAGAATATAAAGATTACGCCACGCGCATGTCGGCCATTTTGAATTTTTATTTTCATACTTTCATGAATCCCGCTTGACGTCATACAAAAAAATGTTCGTATAAAAATTTTTTCATACAAAAAAATTTTCATATAAAATCTCGGATGACGTAGGTGCGCAGTAAAAACCAATTTGAAAAATGGGAGGGCGTAATCTTTATATTCTTTCATTCATGAATGTAGGCTATCAAAAATAATCCAAAGGTATGAAATCGTACGAAACCACTACTTTCGAGTGATAGTTTTTTAAAATAATGGAAGTAGGAAACTTTCTGGGGCAATTGCGATGTGAGAATACGGTACTATCTTGCTAAAACCATATATTGGTTCCGTTGTGATTAGGCCGAATTTCTCTCCTTTAGAGGTTCCCACAATGCCAAAGGCTAAAACAGGACATCAAATTAAATACTTGATTTCGAAGTAATTTTCAAAAGAAATTGTATTAAGATTAACTTGATAAGGTCCGAATAAAGGACGAAAATGATACAATAATACTTGTATGTCAAATTAAAAACTTGAATTGCTTCAAATTTTCAGAAAAAACTATTTTGAAGAACCAAATGCAGGATTTTTTGAAAAGCATTAAATATCCAGTGGATATCTCTGGTTTGATGGAATTTTCTGATAACTGCGCATCAGTTTTAACCAAGGTTATATAAAAGGACGAAAGGAACTGGCGATGAATTTCCATATATTTTTTTTTTAGAACGTTTTTTGAAAACTGAAATGATTTGGAAATATGTATAGAGCTTTCATTAGTGCTTTTGCACTATAGCTTGTTACTTTCCCGGTAAACGAATGTTAATACAAAAGTACTATAATCGTGCGAAAACCTAACTTTTGTTCTAGAAGGGCTAGATGTGGTAGGATAAAATAGAAAAATTTCAAAAATTCACTCAATAATGGGCGGGTTTTCTTAAAATTTGGTGTGTACATTCTGGATAGGCCAACTGAAAAGACAGAATGCGTCTCCCCTCGGTGGGGGGTTGTGGAGGGCTAAAATAGAAAACTTCAATAATTCACTCAATAATGGGCGAATTTTCTTAAAATTTGGTAAGTACATTCTGGATAGGCCAACTGAAAAGGTAGACTGCGTCTCCACTTGGTGGGGTTGAGGGAGCCAAAGTAGAAAAACGTTAATAATTCGGTCAATAGTAGTCACATTTTCATGAACCTTGGAATGTACATTTAGAATAGACGAACTGAAATGAATATTTAATGACATTATCGGGAAAGTTTCATAGTGGTCCGGCCGATATAGAGAAAATGTAAATTCACTGCTATGGTTTGCTTTGCTCATTTTTTTTCATACAACAAGCATCATTTTCCAATCGAAATAAACGCTATTTTTGAAAAAAGAACATGGCGTATACAATTGAATGAGTGTATTTACGTTTATTACACGGAAAGAAATAATTTACTATAATCAAGCAAATCATTTACTAACTGTCATTTACTGCAGTCAAGTAAACTACAAGTATGTTCGGATTCATCATTCGCTTTATTAAATATAGGAATCTTTTCTGTATATAAGTAAAATGTTCGAACTGATTTTCAGTAAATAAAGATTAATCCCTAAACTAATAATCCCATGCTATTTTTACTTTATTCAAGACATAATTGCTAAATAACAGTAAATGTTCAAAAAATCTTTCCTCGAAATCAGTAAGCGATTTTCTTGGCATACATTTCATAAAACCCCAGACGAAATTTCTAAGATAAAATAAGCATTTCCTAATAATTAGTAAATATTACTGACAACAGGCAAATATTTTTTACTCAAAAATTGGAAATGTTTACTCGTTAAAGGAAAACTGATTTTATTGGTTTAGTATAATTTACTAGAATCTTTCTTTAATTTGTTTGCTTTTACTATATTTTTATTGTTTTTTAGTAAATATCGAATGTTATAACAAAAGTTTTATAGAAATCAGTAAACTTTGCTGGAAATAGTAAAATTTCTTGATTTGAAAATAGCAAATATACTCTGAAAGATTAATTCCTGATATTGGCTAAAATTAATTTCATCGGTATATAATTCGCTGCTTCTTAATACTACATTTTATTTAAATACGAAATCAAGTATTAGTAAAAGAAAATTATTTTGTATATGATGTATTTAAAATGTATGTTGTATTAGTTTTTTTTCAGCATCTACACTTATGGTGTTTTGTTCACCGATTCTTCCGGAGCACAGCAAAATTTCAACATTGAAAACAAGGAAAAACTAGAATAAGTAGATTGGCTTTGTTGTTGTATTCAATGTTAAAATTTTGCTCTGCGGAATAATTAGTGAAAAATACATCTTTACTTGTTTAGATTTCAGTTTTGGCTTAGTGGGATGAAGAAGAGATTTCCTAGAAATAGCCAAACTTTTCCTAGTTTCAATCCAAAAATTGTCTAGAATTCACTCGTTCACTTATTGGGATTAAGTAAAGATTTCCTTGTTACAAACAAAATTTTACTGCCTTCATTCCAAATTTGCTAGAATTCAGTCTTTGATTTACTGGAATGTAGAACAGATTTACTAGATAGAGACAAATATTTACCAATTTTAATATTAAAACGCAACTAATAACAATAAATGTTTACTTATATCAAGTAAAAGGCATGTATCAGTCTAGTAAAGCATTGCTCAATAACAGAAAATAAAGTATAGGTTAGCTGTTCAAATTAAATGATCCAATTATGCACAAATCAAGTAAATTTTGGACTGGCGCAAAATGATTCCTAAATTTACTTGATTCATAGCATTATTGGATTGATTATAGTAAATTTTTCTTTCGGTGTAGTTTGTAGGTTTTTCTTTATTTTTGTAAATAAAAATTTAATTACTTATCGATTTACATATTATAACGTTACGGATAGCAAAGGAAATTATTTGGCAGATACAATGCGGACAGTTAGAAAATCTTCAATTTTCCTGGTGATATATGACAGAAACAACATTTTCTTCTTCCAAAATGTTCAAGAATAGACGCCTAATTGTTTAAATGGAAAACTTGATCAGCAAACTGAATCTTTCTTTAGTGGGTAAGGAAAGAATCTCAGTAAGAAAAATTATGATGTGTATATGACATTCTAATCTCAGGATTCCATTCCTTGCATAAACACGTGTCAGACACGCGTAAAACTTACACGTGTCTGATTGTTTCCGATATCGGCATGCAGATAGCTCCTTATAGTCTGATGTATAATCTAATCTTCTCTTTGACACGGTTATTGTGTCTAGTTAATGTATAAATTATAGGTTTATAATGTTTTTACTGTTACAATAGACGTAATGTTTTAATTTCCTGATATTTTTCGCAGTGCAATGAGGCGCAGGTAAATCTAAAATTTAGCTATTTAAATACATTTTTTTAAAATAATGTATAATAAGAAAGTATAAAAATAGACACAATTAGTAATCGTATTTTTTTAAACTTTTTGCGTTCTCGTGTTTTGAGAATTCCCGAATTAGTAATTAATATATTTGTTGACATTGGAGATTTTCTTTTAGCAATTCTTTACAATTTCGAAATTCTAAAGAAAGTTTTTTAATTAAGAGCTGATTTAATAAAATAAAAATCATGCAAAATAAAACAGGAAGATATCCTGATTGATGATTCCTCCAATTTCTGGGCTAAACTTAATTCATGTTAAGTTAATAAAAATAACTGGCATAAAATTCACTTGTTACAAATTGATCCAAATTTTAATAATATTGATCAAGCCGTTCTCGAGTTATTGTATTTATTAAAAACGTACCGCAAATAAACTTAAACATAAAGGCAATCTTGTTTTAAATTCTCATTTTCTAATAATTTTTCTCGGGAATTCTGAAATATAAGAATAAAAATTCTCGAGAATCGGAAATCGAAATTTTCTTGTAAATCTCGACGAGAATTTTCAAAACGAGATTTCTGAGCACGTGTATTTGAGAAAAATGTACTTCAGTGTTTGAAATTATTTTTCTCGAGAAATTTTCCTGTCGCATTACTAAATGTATAAAAATTCAACGACTTTATTGAATTCTAAGGAAGACGACTAGAATTATAATACATATATGAATAATTGAAATTAAGAAGGCCATGCTGATAGGAAGAATTGTTTAGTGCAAGGATAGGCTTCAGTTCAATGAAGGAGAGTTTCAAAAATATGGTAAATGCTTTCAAAAATACTTGAAAGGAAAACGTTTATATGTTAAATCATATAATAAATATGAAATTGTAATAACATAAAACTCATTTAAATGGTTGTAACATCGCCTAAAATTATGTATGAAGAAATACACTTGTTTTTCAAAACAGTTCGAGGGGTTACATGGAAGATGTATAGTTCTTGCCCTTGACAATACATAATCGTTAACACAATCACCATCTGTGCATCCTCATCTATATCTCATCATTTTTATATTTATAGTCCTATGGATCGTCAACACCCTCGTTGAGCACAGAAGAGCAGCACTGGCATCGTAGCCTTACGAAACAGTTGCAATTTTTCGAACAGATGTGTTATCGATTCGTTCGCTGTAATATTTATGTATATATGTAGCGGTGTTGAATTTTGCAAAGATCGCTTGTACAAATATACCCAAATTAATTTTTATATAAAGATGATATTTATATATTATAGACCAACCAAAATTACCTTGTTCCGTTTAATAAATGTAGGTGTTCGCTTTCTTTGAATTTCACCCTTTATTCTTTTGCCCATTTCGTTTTTCCGATGAAGGAATATAAATATTGTTAGTAAGTTTTGAAATATTCAGTTTCTGCTGGGTCCTAAAATCAAGGGACACATATAATTTTTGACATTAAAATTAATTGCTCTTTAGGGAGAGGTTGGGTCAATTTAGGATTATATGGCGACAAATAAACTCACTTTCAAGTGATAAGGGGATGACAATGATTATTTTTTTTTTAGATAAAAACTTATTTGAACAAAATGTGCTATTCATTAAATGACTGACTGTAAATGCTGTTTTCATATATAGTACTGTATTTCATATTTGATTTTGATTATACTATTGCTGGAACATAAGTAGGTATGTCTATGTATCTATTTTGAAGTATAATACTGCTGTCCTAAGAAAGAACATATAGAAACTTGAAAACGGCCAATAGCCAATTTTTTGATGCGCTATAGTTGAAATGGGATCCCTAGTTAACAAATATGTATTTTATATATAATAGTTTAACTAATTAAATCTGAGAGAAAAACAACCAAAACTAATAATATTTCAGTATTCTGCATAATTTTGTTTCGTTTGCTTCAGTTTTCTTCTAATTTAGTGATAACTTAGGTTTTAATTTTGCAAATATATTCTGCAAATTTTATCAGTTTTTGGAGAAAATCTGAAAACGAAACAAAAACTTGAAACTTTATGGGTAGGCCAATTTTTCTCTACAACTATTTCTTTTTGCACTATCCTTGGATCGATTTTACCGAAATACGACATAATATCGCTGGTCTATGGTATAGTATGTACTCAACCTAACTAATTAATTTAAATGAAATTGCTTCGCAATATTTTGAACTAAATGCGAAAAACGATAAAACTTTGTGTTTACCATGATTTTTGCTTTATAACTTCATTTCTTCTCTGCCTATTTTGCTGAAATACAATACCAAACTGAGGTATGGAGTTTTGAGTTATCTTGTACTAATCGAACGGGGATGTATAAATCGATAAAACTTTTGGTTCTATAGCCTTGAAACTCCGATAATTTTTTCTATACGTTCCAAATGTAGTGACAAAACTTATATACCTTCTAGTACTACCTACTATAGGGCATAAAAATGCTATCTCAATTTTCATAGTTGAAAAATTGGAAGACTTCGTTTTGAAGAAACTACCGTAATTATTTCAAAAAATGACTTTTTTTCTTAGAGAGATAGTTCATTTATTTTTTGCGAAAAAATAATTCGATTAAAATTTAAAATCTCTCAGCTTTAAAATGATTTTCTTTTTCCCGTTATTCACCTACACAACTAACTAGTTAAACAAATGTAAAATAAAATTGGAAAAATATGGAAGAAATTTTTTTTTTGGTTTATTGTGATTCCAAATCCAGGCAGAAACAAAACAAGATGAAATGCATATAAGGCGCATGTCATAAAAGGTTCCAATATTTTGGATATCAAGCGAAAATTCTTATTTTCTGCAACACTGAACGACACCCTCTATGTGTTTGAATTTATGCTCACGGTTATACTATGATGTCACGATGTGCACCCAATACCACAACCACAATACATTTGCTTGGTACGTACATGCTCATTTTATTCATCCCCTTTCTAAAAACCTAATCTGGTATTAGATTACTGATCCATGTCAAATCTTGGGCTTAGGTTTTTTTTTGTTTTGATTGATATGAAAGTCCTTGCGTCGCGGAAAAAACTGTTCTGTAAGTTAAAGCATCATTTGAAAATTTCTTAAAGAAGTTAAAAAAAGACTGCCAAAAAATGGTATAATTGAAGCAGGAAAATTGGGAATGCGTGATTTGTGTTGATTTAGTGTGCAATATGCATTTATGTAAAACTTATTTCACCCATTCGCTACCGGGGACGAGTATACTCGTCTTTGGCAGGGTGTTATGCGTATGAGTATACTCGTCCTACTTTCAATATGTTATAACATAGAGGTTTTTGAATAAGCAAATTTTTTGTGTCTTGTTTTACTGCATTTTTATTTTTCCATCCATCTTAAACGTACGCAAATACGAAAAAGGATGTCGAGTCCTGTTGCCTTCCCATTACCAAAAACGACTATACTCATCTTCGATTTTATGCATGAAAATGATTATGTATAATATACATATGTGCTTTTACCAAGTAATAACAGAACTTTGGTAAACGATACCACTCAAAATATAAATGGCAATGGGAATGGCTTCATATAATATAGGCTTGGCAGCGAATGGGTTAAAGAAATTAAAAAAGCAATTTTTCTTTAAACCAAGGAAATACACAAATGTGTGTATGTGTGTATAAATCACAGCTCGAGCATGAAATTTTTATTAAAATTAATTCGATTGCAATACATACATATACGTAATTAGATGATCCGAAATCAGCCGCTAATTTTTCCGCAATTTACTTTTAATGTAATAAATAGCGATATAACAAAATTTTGGGGTGACATTAGTTCTGCATGTGCAACCTACAAAATGTATACAATACAATATAGTTTTTGCTTTAATATACTATGTACACATATAACACTTTTTGAAGGGAATTTAGAGACTGAATGAATCTCCCTTTAAAAATTCAGTCACTTGCCTTTTGTAACGCGATTACGCACCCATTCGATTTCCTTATTCACTTCATCCGATACCCTTTCCTTGAATAATAACATAGCACGGTACAAACAACAACAACCAGTTCGACCATCTATCAAAAGCCACTTGTAAGGATTGATCATATGCTGGAAAAAAGTTGTTTAGAATTGTTTTTCAAATAGTGTCATATAGATATTTCGCGTGGGATATTTTTGGGGGTCGAAATAAAAAAAAAATCAGGATATAAAAACAGAAAAAAAATAATCGAAAACTTGTGTGTACACATTGGGTACAATTACAGAATACACGACACGAGTAGAGTCTCGATCTTTGTGAAAAGATGATAGCAGATGCGTCTTATTTGATAAAATCCCTTAGGGACATGACAAAACTCCCACTGAGATATTTTTGCTGCACCCTTCAATTCAAAAGAGACAAAATCTGAAGGGTGGTCGTACCGAGTGAAATAGATAAAAAGTAGTTTGGCAAATAGGGTAATATGGTTTTTGCTTGTAGTCTTTTATGCAACTTAATATTAAAGTATCCAAAACCAAATGAATTTGGAATTCTTTTGTATACTTGTACAGAAAACCTTCCTTCTTATAGTACACTTTTTTATCAGAATCAGGTGAATTTTTAAGGATAAGTGATCAATGGCTATATACTTTTGTTTGCAAATGAATTTTCCCGTTACTCCAATGAAATCGTTTAGAGTTGAGTCGGAAAATAAACGTAAAAGAAAATTATTTTCGAAAGCAATTACACTTTCATTCCATTTTAAAATAATGTAAAGCCAAATATTTGTGTTTACATTCAGTATATTTTCTTTATCGTTTCTCTGAATTCATAGCCTGAAGGTGTTGAAACTAACAATATATATATATATATATGTATATATATAAAGACTAGAATAGGTCGTGGGGTGCAGAAAATGATGTTTTGAGTGGTTGTAAATTGTTTTTCGGGAAGAAGGAAATTCAGTTATGAATTCATTTCGAATCAAATAATATGATTACCTTTGCTTCTTTCTCAACGATAAGGGCTCTAACATAAATCAATTGGAAGACAAAAAAAAAAAAACACACAACATTGTACATGTGCATAATCGCTCTTGAAGCAAAATGGAAATATCGCATAGAGTACCGTGAAGAAATATTTGCAAAAAAAAATTAAAAAATGAATTCAAATTACGATCGTAAAAAATATGTAACCTTAAGTTTTCATTTTATAATCATGTACAAAACGGAACTTCTTTAGGTGGTAAGAAAAGGGAAATTAATCGGTTATCTGTGCTTATTCAGTTCAAATATAAAAGATTCCAAATTCCCATTCCAAAAAAAGCTGAACTTGAAATGAAATGAACATTTCATATGTGGACAGCTGTGCTCAGTCACGTCAGTTGATGTATTGTTTTTTCGTGGGATCGCCTAGGATTGTCTCCTGATTGATAAATGTCCAGTAGTTTCATTGTCTGTCATTATATTTAATGGTTTTATGACACCGAAAGGTAGTATAACTCTACAAGGTTAGTTCGTTTTTTTCGGAAAATACTATATATAGATATTATTGTATTCGATATAAAATAGCACGTGTAGAAGAAGCTTGTCAAGATTTTTATGAGCTGTTGTGATGATGGTATAATAAATATGGTGCTTGTGATATGATTAGAAAGTAACAAGATGACTGATTAGGATATAAAATAGAATTCCTCTGTTATATATTAAAAATAAATATAAATTTTCTCTAAAATTAAATAAAGTGAAAGAAAATTGAAGCCGTACGATAGTGTCAAAAATCGCAACTTGTGATATTCAGGTATCACAGAAATTTGAAAATAACAGTATCTGTTCTATTGCTCCGGAATACAAATGTCTGTGATTAAAATAACAGGTTCCGACATTTTTCTTTTATGTATCTAACAACAATTAAAGAGCGAGATAGCGACAGTTCTCATTGTTATTTCTGTTAGCTTTGAAAAGGAAAACATATTCTGTTTTATTATAAAGTACCTAAAATTAACGAAGCAACAATTACACCAATCAATAAGTGCAATAAATGCAATAAGTGCAAAAGACCACGGGTAGTTTTCAAAGGCAAAATGTATCAGGAAGAGAGAATGATTTTTTTTTTTAAACTTCGCGTTAAACACATGACGTCACTCACTCTTATAAAATTTCAATCACTCTTACTGTTTTCACCATATATTTGTTTGTTTACAATTTGAAATTGTAAAATTACAACATATTTTTTGACACCCATATGCACAATATGTAGCACTGGATAGAAAATTGTTTGAAAGTGTGCAGTCGAACTCGGTAAAAACGTCGTAACGGCAAAGATAGGAAGTTGAGATACTTTATAATTACTCATACTTCGTTTTTATTTTTGTTAGCTTTGAAAACGAAAACCTAATTGAAAGATGTGAACAAAAATGATCCATTTTTCACTTACACATACATATTTGCATTTGAGAGCAACAATATTAATAAGAGGAGAAAGGCATATTGTAGTTAATTGTCCATTTGAAAAATATACGATTACGAAAAATTACAGCCTGTGAAAAAGAACGGATAAAAATCACTGTTCCTTTTAAAGAACAATCACAGTTTGAGTCATCTTTAGTACAAGATGCAAAAGGAATTTCAACGATTTATTTTTCTTGTTGACAATCATATCATACAGACAAAAGATATAGAATAATTTGCTTATTTTTTTCAGTGATAATTGTTAATATGAAATCTTATACAATAGAGAATAGAGTAACAGTATAAATAAATCACACCCTCAAGTCACGCAAACAATTTTGTAACGTGAACTACTTGTTGTTTTTTATTTTTGATGAATTATACATTAATGTACAATTTTTCATATAATAGGATTGCGTGATCTCTCAAATTTTGGTTTAGATTGACGTCCTTATTCATTGTAGTATGTATTTATAATATTGTTTCTCACATTAAAAAAGGTGCATCCGAGTAGTGTGGTTACTGTCACTTCACAGTAACTAGGTTTTCAATTGAATCGAGTTTTTTTTTTTTTTTAAAGAACGTAACTAACAAATTTGGCAATGTTTCATTTCTTTAATGTCAAATATTGGTTATTAAAAAAACGTTTAGAACTCCTACAGTCTAACCGTCCTGATAATACAACCTTTCATGACTGATGTCATTAAATATACGCATACAAATCTATGTACAAATAATTGAGCAAATTACAATTTTGAAGCCTTTGTGCACATCTGATATTAATAGCCAAAGAAAAATATATAAATGTTTGTTTTTCTCAAAAAGTTTGCCCCTTTAAAAGCCACAATTATGGTCTATTTTATTTGCTATACCCTACCCCGGAGCAAGGTAAGTGGCAAATAAAACGAGCAGGAGTAGGAGAAAGCTTTAATTCTGATGTTTGTAGCGCTGCTTAGCAACCATATTGCAATTAAATGAGAAACTTTTAGCTAATACACTTTTATGGTAGAAAACTGAACTAATTCGGGTGCAATAGTTTACACCTGCTCTGAAAGTAGTGTAGGATTTGCTCTTTTGTTGTTTTGGTTTTCAATGTAAAAATTTGCTCTACCCCAGAGCAAGTGGCAAATAAAACAGACCTTATGAGTGCTTTTTTTATAGAATTCAGTGGCCTTTGATTTGAAACATCCTAATTATAAAATCTTATTTTCTTTTAAAATATCCTATACTTTTATTTTCTGGATTGGTCTCGACAACTTTATAATTGCAGTCCAGATTATATTTGCCACATGATGAAATTTAATATGCATAAATGTGACAATTTCAATTTATTTACTACTCAAATGCGAATTGCACTATTATGGTACGAACTAGTCGCGCATCACTAAGATCTTGTTCGACACTTTTCTTTCTTTTTTCCCAACATAGTATATGTAATAGTATATATAAAGTGGCGTTTATTTGAATGGTATGTTTACGTTGATAACCAATTAATTATAACATCAAAACAACTCAACCGAATCTCAAATCTTTAGAAAACAATTAGTCAATTAGGTAATTATGTAATGTGTTTTGATTTTTTGTATGCGTTTATAGTAATACAATAATAATACTTGTAAGTAATGAAATATAAATAAGGCTTCTGATATAAATTCTTGATAGATATTAACTTTGAGAAAGATAGAAGTTATAAGCAAAAATGTTCAATGTTTCAAAACTTCGAACATTTATTTTATTAAAAATAAATAAAGTTCAATAGTTTTGAATTTTAATGTCTTCAAACTAACTGTTTTGTCATGTGTCCTCGCATAAATTTTGTCAAAAATGTCCATTTAAATGCAACGATATAGTTTAAGAATTTTTTGAAATTAAATATGTTTCGAGACTGAATTTTTGAAACGTTATTCCTCTTAATAATAGATAGAAACCAGAAAATTATAAGTAGCTTATATTTCAGTTTATGATATGGATGCCAAATTATGTTCAATAAATTCAAATTGAACCTTTAATGCTCTTAATTTGACAAATAAAACCAAAGGCATGTATTAAAGAAGATATACATTTTCTGTCTCACGTGGGCTGATAGGAGAATATAAAACCTAAAACAACAACAAAGGAGATTTGTAATGCTGACTGAGATAAAACCAAGTGCAAATATTATATCTCATTGGTTGAACGACGAGTTAGTATCTTCCAAAGCTACCAAATTTGAGCTTAAATCATTTGAACTAAGCCTGCGAGAAGTTAAAAACGTGACCATTTCTCCTGCATAGTTTTGTACGAGAATAAGGGAAACGAAATTTCCAATTAATATAAATAGAAGTTTATTTTTTGTAATCTAAAATAGATAATTCCGAATTTACTTTTGGTAGCGATACTGGCACGGATATTTCAATTCTGTTCCTCATTTAGGAGAGAAAACTCCATGGAATGAAAAATAAGAAGAGATTTTTTATTTTCTGCATAATTTAATAAGTTACCATCTTAAGAATATGACATTTGAGTAAATTTTTTGTTTCTTGTGAGTGCAACAGACGCTAGACAACGCTGCACAGGACACACGACGGATTCTTATAGTGTTACTCTTTTTTATTTATATTTTAAAGGATCGATTACTTGGGCTTTCCTCCTTCAAAGTCGCGACCGACTAGAATACCAAATCAAATACATTAGCCGTAAATCCTGGATTTATAAATCTTGTTCATGATAGACTGACACAGTTTTTATTAGTTCCATATTTAATAATGTTTAATTGCAAAAAACACAATTTTTCTGGAAATTAAATCTTTTATTATTTCTCTATTCCGAATGTACTAAAATAATTTGCATTCGGTTTAAAATAGCTTTTGGTGTTTTTTTTTTGTTAATGAATAAATCAAGGATTCTTAAGTAAAAGAAAATTTCACAATTAATTTATATGAGTTTGCCAAATTTTTAGCCGACAAAATTAATTAATTTATTTTAAACGTTCTTCATATTTATATACATGTATAGCTTATTTATTTGTATATATACATTCACATTCACATTATTTTACATCTACATTAAAGGCTGTGTTCTCTCTTATTTACTTACTTATTAATTAAAATTAAATCATTTTTTATTCGGTATGCATCATATAATATTAATTTTACATGTATGTGTATACCCTCTTGTCAATGAATACATCATAGTATAGAAATTATTTTACTTAATTGTTATAGATTTTGTAATTTACTATAAATAACTTTGTTTTACAATAATGATAAAAATAAATAAATAATTAAACGGAAATTATAAAAGTATTCTATAATAATAAGCAAAAAATGTATATGAATTTTCGCAGCTTCATAAAAACGAAAAAAAGCATATTTATGATTTTTTTATACAAATTGAATTAATCAGGTATCATTTTAATGTTTCAATGATCAAGACATTATAATTTTTTAATATTATACCACAAAGGATACAATAAATAGTGCCTAATTTGTATTCTCTTTGTTGCATAATTACAGATCTGCAAAGAAATATTGCATATCACTTTATTAGTGTTTCACACAGAATCCTTTTTACAAATACTAATAACGAAATATCTTTTTTGCAGCCTGAAAATCTGTACCATACAATACAGGTTGGGCAACCTATTTATTGTATGCTTTGTGATTTTGCATAATCTCTTCTTATATCGATGGTTTAGCGAACTAATGTGGATTTAAATTTTTCTCTTTTGTTTTCCAATCAAAAAATTTTGTAAGTAATTTGTTACCGGTTCGTCGGTATATTTTAAAATGATTAATCTATAATATTTATAGTGATTTTAATTTTGGACTAAACAACAAGTTCGCATGAATATTTTGAATTGGATATACTCGTACTTACAACAAGCGGGTAGACGGCTCCAATAGCTTTGAATTTAAATAAAAATCTATCACATATTTGCACATTGGATTTGTTACGTTCGAATGTATCTTGACATTTGCGCGCTAAACAATCGATATGTTCTTGTTCTTGCTGTAATGTCTGTCGAGTGTAAAATACGTATTACAAGAATATGTCTCATGTTAGTTATGAATCAATTTTCGTTTTTATTAATATTTTTTGATTTACAAAAATGCTGCTTTTATTTTGTTGTTTATATTTTGAGTGACTTTTGATAAATTCACATGAAATGAAGTAAAAATTAGAATTTTTTTTATTTCAATTTATACAAAATATTGTCAAAGAAACGGCTGAAATGATAATGGAAATAAAAAAAATGGTGCATATTACCAAACAAGACCTTCATTTTGCATATTCTGTGGTTCAGAAAAATTTCCAGAACTCATAAATTCAGGTGATCCACTACGTGGTCCGCCAGCACCCATAATATGTTCTGGTGGCGGCCCATTACTTCCAGCATTAATTGTTTGACCACCAGATTGATTGATAAAATTTGATTCAGGTGTTAAATTAAATTCATTTACCATTGGTATTGGTCCTGTATGATCCATAGGTCCACCTAAATAAATGAATATAGAATTAAAACCATAATATTATCAAAGCAATATTTATTTACCGGGTGTATTAAATGGCATAGGACCACCAGGGTGTCCAGGAAAAAATGGACTATCATGCGGATGAAACGGTGGTCCTCCATAACCAAATTCAAATTTACCATCAGCTGCAAAATAAGGAAAACCTGGTGGACCATCATCCAAACCACCTGGTGAAAGATTCATTGGGAATCCGCGCATTTTTCTCGCACCACCAAAGAACGGACCTCGTCCCATACTAGTTAACTGTTTCAGTCGTCGTTCTTTTGATCGTTTATTTTGAAACCAAACCTGTAAAATAAAAATGAAAAACTGCCTTTAATTTAAATGGTATCTAAAAAAGTTATCTAATTCCATATGAAGCAAAAGAAAGAAAAATGTAATTTTTTTCTTATTTGACCAATATCAATATTTTGCTGACTTGAAGACATTAATAATTGTAATATAGTTTCTTTGAAAATGAAAAAAGTCGATATCAAAAGGATCTTTTTGGAGATCAATAGTTAAATTTCTTTAAAAGTGTTGTGTTGTAGTGAAGTAAATTTTTAAGGTATGAACTAATATATACCACGAAAACAGGGGTGGCTCAAACATTTTTTTTAAAACCCCGCGCCCTAGGCAAACTTTTTGCTGCGCCCTCTCTATCCAAGGAATACATTTTTTTAGAAAAAGTTATAGTTATAGTTTATTAAGTATGAGCAAAATAATATAAATATGTGTATCAGTTCCTAATAACCTAAACGACTGCACACTAGCGAGTGTGACGCGTAGATTGGTGAGCTAAGTGAGCAGGGGCGGAGCCCCCTAGTTATTAAAAAAAAGTATTAAAGAAAACTTTAATTTTTCCAATTATTAATTTTTTTTTCTTGGTATATTATCCACCTCGTTTTCTTAAATTTTTCGTTTGTTATTTTTATCTATGGAAATAACAAGAATTAATTATTGAATAATGGTTTAGAGCAGAGGTTCCCTCGTGGACCACTTGTCATGTTTTTCGGTTTTGGGTAGACCCACTGCTTACCTCATACTGATTTTTTGCAAATTCATCAACTTCAAAAATAGTTTTGACAGCTGGTATAATGCTACTCACTTTGAAAGGCTGAAAGTGATTATACCACACCAAGTTCATAAATATGGTATAATGTAAGATATTATGCAACGTTGTGTATATTGGAATGGACAAGAATTTTTACTGCACATATGTGTGTAACATGATGATACTGGTATATCATTATGTGCAAGTTTTTACAAGTTCAAATTGTAAGACGACCACAAAGCGTATGCCTACAACTTACAAAACCGTAGTACGGTGGAATTCTTAAACAGTTTCATATATCAGAAAATATACCTAATAATTTAAATTTCAATATAATTCTTCATCACGTTTCATGAACATTTATGTTTTAAAAATTTTGACTGCATAGGTTTTTTTTTCAATTTATGTAGAATGTAGATAGTTATATGTCTTTATATCATGAGGTAGTAATGTAAGTAAATAGGTACTGTCTGTGTATGGGGATTATTCCATTCATGGAATGCCAAAATTAATGTCATGACCTGCATATATGAAATCCACTAATGTTGACCCGCACTTTCGTTTCATGGACCCTCAAATTTTTTTCCGCTGACATGGATCCGTTGCAAGTCGTCGTCGACGCTCGGAGGGATATAGACCACTTTGGGAATAACTGGTTTAGAGTTAATTTTATCTTACATTTTTAAATGATTCACAACTCTCTAACTTTTCTCGCCTTTCGCTTGGCGAAATCAGTTACGCAATCTACGACATCAATGTCTAGGGTTGTATTATCTTCGATAGATATTGTTGCCATGCCTACAAGCCGTTCTTGAGCCATTGTTGAACGAAGATAAGTTTTTATTAACTTCAGTTTCGAAAAACTTCTTTCACCGCTTGCTACTGTAACAGGTAACGTTAAAAATATTCTTAAGATGATAAACAGATTTGGATAAATATCTGACAGCTTTTTTTGACAAATAAAACATAGGACACCTTTCGGCGACGAACTCTGTTCAATGCGTATTGAAATAGATTACATAAATTCACTGCTTCGATGTCTTTCGAGCCGCCATGACTTAATGCTGACTCAAGCTTAGTACACGATGCACACAATCCTGTGTTGTTACAGTTTATTCAAAAAAACATAAAGTAATTGAAAATCGGCCTATAGCCGATTTTTTGATGCCCTATGGTAGAAATGGGAGAGAAAAATTGTGAAAACTAACAATATATCAAGGTTTTTCCTTCATAACTTTGTTCGCCCTTCTCAAAATTTTCTCTAATTTGTAAGTAACCCAGACCCTGGTAGCATAAGTCTGATTTGCAAATTTTATTCAAATCGGTGTATTAGTTCTGAACGTACATCAAAAAAACTTTCTGAACAGGCTTATTTCCTCCTTCGACTATTTCTTCCTCCACTATCCTTTGACCGATATCACTGAAATTTACAATGGTATCGTCTATTTATATAGTCAACCAATCTAATTAATTTAAACAAAATTGCTTTACCAATTTTCCAATTAAAACCGAAAAACTATATAAAAAAAACGACAAAACTTTATGGTCACCCTTGTTTTTGCTTAATAACTTCGTTGCCCCTTAGTCGATTTTGCTGAAATGCAATACCAAATCCACTACAGTAATAACCAAGTAGCTTTCTAAATTTTATCAAAATTGGATAACGCGTTTTTGAGTTATCTTGTCCACGGACGGACGGTAGTACCTAACATGGAGCATTAATATAGGGAATTTTTTGAGAATTTTGGCTCATTTTCAAAACCCAATTACCCCAATTAGTTCCGCCTGAATTTCACAATTTTTTTCATAAATATTCTATAAAATATCACCTTTTAAGCGCGCTATAACATAACTTGATACGATTATAACTACTAAAGTTATACGACTCTAAAGCTATCTATTGGAAAAAAACGCCACGAACTTTCGACTTAACTCAATATTTCAAGGTTTTTTCTCCATAACTTCGTTTCTTCATTGTCAAATTGGCTTAAATTCACTGGTCGGCTGGAGTCTAATAACATAAACACGTTTCGTGAATTTGATTGAAATCGGTAAATAACTTTTTAAAATACATCGGAAAAACTTTATGAAGAGGCTTATTTTAGGCTACAACTATTTCTTTCTCCACTATCTTTGGACCGATTTGACTGAAATTTAACACGGTATCGTCTATTTACGTAATTAACCTATACGATTAATTTAAACAAAATTGATTCACAAATTTTTCAATTACATCCGAAAAACCATAAACAAAAAAACGACAAAACTTTCTGGTCACCCTGGTTTTTCCTTTATAACTTTGACCCCCGTGGAGCGATTTTGCTCAAATGCAATACCAAACCAAGTTAAGGAATAAGCAACTCATATTATAAATTTCATCAAAATCGGATAACGCGTTTTTGAGTTATTTTGTCTACGGACGGACGGACGGACGGACGGACGGACAGACGGACGGACATGCATAAATCGATATAACTTTTGATTCCCTACACAACCATACCCTTGAAATTTTTCTACGATGATTATTTCTATATGTTACACACTTAGTGACAAAACTAATATGCCCTCTGGTAGTACCTACCATAGGGCATAATAAAAAGATACGATTTTGTAGGAAATTTGCGCAAAATCGGTGGAGCAGAAAAGGGATGTTGATGTTTTTCTGTTTGATTTATATGTAATTGGTTTATTTAAAAAATTAATGAACTGTTAGAAATTTGTGGAGATGGAGGCGTGCTTTTTGAATATTATCATTCGACAGTTTTGACTGGCATTTTCTAAAAAGTTTAACTAAATTTGACGGTTATATCCGTTATAATCGCGAACGTGTTAAATCTCATTTGGAACACTTATGTGTTAAAAAGTATAAGTAATATTTCTTTGATATTGAAAATTAGAGAAATCTGTGGTGCCATGACGTATAAAGACTATAATATAGAAATCATTTAAATCAATTGGTGACCAATTGTTACAATCCATTACCATTCTTAATATATATTTTATCAAAAATTTACTACAGATTGACTTAAATTTTTCTTTACCTTTCTTCAAAATTGTCGTTTCTTTTAGTAAACGATAAATTTGAACTTTAACAATATGAAAATAAAGAAATAGTTTTAAAAATCAACAAATCGCCGTGGTTTTACATATTTTGCACCGAAAAGAAGAAACCAAATCCGCATTATGGTCATTTGGTTTATTAAGTCCATGAAATTATATTCATTTTATGCATCTACATATACACATATGTAAAAAAGCGAGTTTCAAGCCCGACTTCCACGGAATCAAATCTAGACAGCACGTCGCAACGAAATCAAAGATGATACGTTTTTACGTTGTATACCTAATTTTTTTTTCGTTTTAGTTTTTTTTAAGTCATAAATATAGGAGAATATGTTTCCTAAAAAAAAAAAAAAATTATTGACTCTTCGAAATTTTAATGATTAGCCAGAGATTATAAATTTTTATTTTGTTCAGGTCAATTATAAACGATCTTCGTTTTTATAGACATTATGAAAGAACGCTTAAATAAAGAAACTTACCTGTTTTGAGGCGAACCCATAAAGTTCTTTTACTATGATTTATGATTTTCTTATATTCTACAATATTTTCAGACCAGACTTGTATTTTTTTCTTTTTAAGAATTCGACCAGAAGTTATTATGTGTGATCGTCATTATGAATTACAAGTTAGAATTTAAAAAAATGAAATAATATATAATCGTAAAGAAAAGTACTAGGGTAACTCAATAATTTCTCAGCCTCGACAAGAAAAACACTGTTTTTGTAAATGAAATATATTTTTTTATTCAGTATAATTTCCCTGAACTTCAATACGCTTGCTCCAACGATTCCCCAATTTAAGGATTCCATCCCTGAAATGAAAATCCGGTACGCCTCTACAGCTGCTATGACCTCGTTTAGCTTCTTGTTTCGATTCAGGATCATGATGGTGGACCCAAGTCATAGTGATAAATCGACGTACGAAATCTATTTTATCCTTCTTAAAACGGTTCAAATGTGATTAAGAAAGTCGCATTCGAAGGTGTTTTTGTTCCATTGTTAGCGAATGCGGCACCCATTTTGCACACACAAAGTTTTTTGAAACCTAAAATTTCTAAAATTTCTATGTGAGATGCCTATAGTGTCAGCTATCTCATCTACAGTTACTCGTCGATCTTCCAAAACAATATCTTGTATTTTTTGTATTTTTTGTATGTTTTCTGTTGTTGATACACTTTTTGGACGACTTTCGAGTTGATCATCTTCGAGGCTTGTACGACCATATCTAAAAAGGCAGCCCATTTTTTTACAGTGGAAAGTGAATGTGATGCATCCTTATATACTTTTAACAATTTTGGTTGAATTTTTGTAGGTGTTAAACCATCCAAAACAACGAATTTAATCACTGCACGATATTCAATTTTTTCCATGTTTCCACATTTATGTATAATTGGGATTCCCAGAAACTTACCTTGTTCTGTCGAATATTTTCATAGATTAAATTCAGGGGTTAACATAGAATATTTCACAATAGATTTCGCGTAGATCCTTAAACAAAACAGTAGTAATTTGTTGAAATTTGTGCCATTCAATTCAGCACTGTTATTATTTCGCACACGACTATACGTAAGATTTTTTATCTGAAAATTGTTTATTAAAATATTTCCCATGTTTGTATTAAAGAAATAATCTTTGAAATAGGTTAATAGGTTTGCAAAATTATTTCCTTCATTACAATGATTGTGCTATAACTTAGGCCTTAGCAAGATTTTTTCTTCAGGCTTATTATAAATGCATGTATACACTGGTCGAATCAAAATTGGATTCACTAAATTTAGTACGTTTTAGTGACTGTCACGGTGTTCATTTGTTTGGTAAAAGGTTTCAATATTTAATGTTCACGACTACATTTATATACATATACGCGTGTCCAAATTTCGATCTAAAAATTTCGACTTAAAAATTCTCCATGTACATGTAGTAAATGAAGCTGTAACCAATGTCTAAGCAAAATCGAATGAAACTTTTTTTTTTAAATAAATGCCCACTTTACAGTTTCCAAAACTTTCTTTCCAACCATTACAGCGAGCCGAGGAATATTATTTGTTTATTTCATTTTCGAGGTGGATTTTGGATGACGCCACCTTAAAAGCCAATAAATAATATTTTTGAATAAAATTTTTACGAATTCCTATTAACATTTGTTTTTAAACCGAAAATAATGAAGTTCTCCGAACCGCGAAAGTTAGTGATTTTCTATCATCGTGGTTTATTTACAAATCCAACATTTACCAATCCATTAATATCGGCAGCCATAAAAATCTTCATTTAAAAATAACATATACCAAAATTATAAATAATACTTTTAAATATCAAAAAAAAAAAAAAAATTATAATTCTTATCAACAATTATTTAAACGCTAAAATAGTGCGAGAGGAGGCTTTGATTTTTTTAAACCCGAGTAATTTCCGAAAATTTGATGACGGAAAATTTGATGGCCCCACATCATCAATTATATATTTCCACATTTGCAACGAAAAACTACAAGATACTTATCAAAATTATATGTTGCTGAATGGTGGTTGGATCCATTTTCTATAATTACGGTTAATTAAGGAGGATAATGGAGGTGCACAAGGTATAGGCCATATATACGTCTGAAGAGATATATAACAGCCGAAAATTGGTGCAATTTTTAGAATCTAAATGCGGAAAAATATGCCAAATTTATATGCTAGCAGATTTTTAAATTTGAGACGTTTAGGACACATATTTTTTCGTTAGTACAATACAGATTTTGAAAAATATCTATCTGAAATTATTCTACAGTAGATATTATTTTTACAATGTTTTTAAAGAAGCAGTGAATTCGTAAAAACCGCACACTGCTTACTCGCCCTTACTCGCTTATTTATTTTGTAATAGCGAACATAATTTATGACATTGAAACAGTTGTAATATACCAAAGACGACAAAAAAATGTATAAAATACAGCATATATGAAAGAAAATGCATGATATCCTGTGGATATGGGCGGCGCTAACACATGTCATCCGAAGGAATACAGGACCTCCCGTCGACTGATTCTTTTGATAAGAGTGAACATTTTGAATACCGACTAAAGTTTAATATGTTATAAAAAATATTTATTCCTAATTTCTTACCTTTCAACTTTGTTTTACTAAAAATATAAAATTTAGATGATATTATGGACTTTGTGCGAAAAACAATTTAATTCCTTTTTTTCGCACGGTTATGATTTTTTAATTTCTATATACCATTGATCCTAAAGATAATTTTGAAAATTGGGTACAAATAATTTGTTCATTTAGATTAGACGGATTTTTGAATTATCTTGTAACAGATATGCTAAAGAACTTTTGAATCCTAACACATCAAAGTATAGGTTATAGAGTGTGGGAAGCTAGCGAAGTAACCAGAATAATCAAAAAAAGCACGTGGCAATAAGTGCGAAAGAATACGCAGGAATACGTGCAGTTTTCGTGCAAAATCCATCAGCAAGAGAGAAAATGAAATGTTCTTAAAAAACGCATGGAACCTTATACAATTCCCCAAATTCTTATAAAATTTCCCTCGGCGCTAATTTTTTTTTCTGGTATGTGTGCATTTGTATATAAATTTCTGCCTGAGTTTCTTTGTTTACATTGTAAAACTACCAATTTCATATTTTTGGTGTTGCCAATAATACAAAATGTTATTCTTAAAAAAAAAAAAAAACGTTTTAGTTAGATGTTAGTTAGATGCTTTAAAATACGGAAAATTTTAAATATTTGAAACAAAATAAATTTAAGTGTTTTGTACCTGGGTGCTTTTCAGCATCTGATAACAGTTAAGTACGATTTTTTAAATTGCCGACTATTTTTTCAGAATTTTCCGATCCTTCTTCGCTCACATTTATTTCATTTAAACAATTTAAAAAACTGTAGAGTAATAATTGCGCCACGAAATTTGGTGGAATATATAAGACAATTAGAAAATCAATTACAAAGCATTTAATTCCTTCATAATTTCAAACCATCTAAACGATGATCGCTAAAGAATGCTAAAGAAAGAACCAACAAAATGACGAAATAACGAAAAAGTGGGACTTTTTTAAAAATATCATATCATGTTTCTCTTTCACCCATACGTACAATTTTTAGTTCTATCTAGCAGTAGAGAGAAAATTGTTTGAAAAAGAACAGTCAAAATCTGAAAAACGGCGGTAAGGTAAGGATAGGAGCTTTCCATACTTTATCATTAGTTACACTTTGTAACACATCTAGTATCTTGAAATTGGTCTCTGCCGATGGTTTTTATGCTTTACCAATGTATCAACAAAATTTGTAAATATCTTTGGTAGTACCACGCAGAAAAGAAACAGAGAATTCTTTGTGTATAAATTTTTGGCACCATTATAGCGCTGCAAAGATTTCTATTTCGTCATTAGTGTTTATAACAAAGTCTAAGTCATGCATTTGTATATCACACAGTCTTTTTACAAATACTATTGAGGTGGCATGGTTTGCAGACTACAAATATGACCAAATCAGAATCCAAGTTGAGAATTCTGTTTAGTGTACTCTGTAGTAGTATTTACTATGCGGTATAAACATAAAAAGAAACATCCGAGCCGTAAGTATAGAGGTTTTAATTGTGATTTTACACTTGATTTAGGTAAAAGGCTTTATAAAATTTTGCTATAAAAATCTTATCGTTTTACATATTGTGTATATGTACACCTATAGAGACTAGTTCCGTAATAAGGGTAATACCGTGATAATATGAAAGAAATAGTCCCACGAGCTTATGCGAGGGAGTTTTTGAGAAGTTTATTTGGGAACAAATGCTAACATGCCATCCAAGTCTTCATTCCATGAAGTGAATGAATTTAAATATGGTCGTATATCATTTGTGTTAGAGAGCGTTCACGTCCAATTGAGGTGACTACTGAAGAAATAATTGAGAAAAAGTGATGTTACACCCAGACGCCTTCCGTTGCAAGTGTATCGACTAGATAGAGACTATCTTGGAAATTATAAAATTACTTGTATAGGGTGTTTGTTTTATAGCTATAGAACTTTAAAATAAAATAAAACATCGTGATAATGGCTATGATATTGGCTTTATTGGAAAGATAATTTTATATCATTAGTGTTTAAATATGACTTCGGACATATGGACGTCGCGGCTGGCTCAAATAAAGCGCAATCTGGTAGCCCAATTTTGCACCTGAGGCCGTTTATCGGCAATAACGCGGCGAAAGTTGGCTTCCAAATCGTCAATCGTCTGTGGTTTATCGGCGTAGACTAGCGACTTCATATACCCCCACAGAACATAATCCAAAGGTGTTAAATCACACGATCTTAGAGTCCAATTCGCAGGTCCATTACGTATTAGATATTATGCGTTCATCGAATGTTTCCTTCAATTAAGTAATTGAGGCGCGAACTGAACCACGATTTTTGAAATAAATTTGCACAATTTGCAAGCATTCTTCTGGCGTAAGTCTATTCATGGTGAAATGGCAAACCAAACTGAGTAGAAATTAGCTATCAGATGTTAAATTGGCTACCGCTAGAAAAAGTGTTGCCAATTCGACAAACAAACCTTTAAAAAAGACACCCGTTACAAGAAAATGTTAATTTCTTGTTAAAAACGGGTTCTAACTCTATTCTCGTATAAGTTTATGATTTTTGAAGAACTGAGCTACAAATATGCGGGGAAAGGGAGATGAAAAACATCATCCCGTAGATATCTATTAGTATATATATACGTCAAAATATCATTTT
This sequence comes from Xylophagus ater, assembly GCA_963422695.1. Classification (NCBI taxonomy): domain Eukaryota; kingdom Metazoa; phylum Arthropoda; class Insecta; order Diptera; family Xylophagidae; genus Xylophagus; species Xylophagus ater. The sequence continues at coordinate 36,637,651 of OY730478.1, forward strand.
TCAACCTATATGGAAATTTTTTGTTTTGAACATTATGACATATCAAAAAGACTGTCAGAGTTTCTGACATTAACAAATTCCAAGTAAATGAATAATGATAATTGTGGTTTCATTCTTATATTCTTTTGCAGGGATGGCTAATCTTTTTCGTACAATTTTTACTCATGGATACCAGGTCTGTGATTTAGTATCCGGCTATCACACATAGATGGCGGTACGCACAAATAAAATGAATAAAAGCGGCTGATTTTTTTTTTTGTTCGACAGATATGACATTCCTCTACAAAAATTAGTTGACAGCTTTGTTGGCGCTTTGAATTAAAAGCGACCAGAATGGACGGGTAGACACGGTTAAGTGATTTTGCAACATGATAACGCTAGGTAACATGTTGCTACATCAGTTCAGGAAACGTTGGAAGCACTTGGCTGGGAAATGCTACCCCACACGCCGTACTCACCAGACTTGGCTCCTTCTGATTACCATTTGTTTTCATCGATGGGACACGCACTGAAAGAGCAGCACTTCAAAACATCTGAAGAACTGGAAAATTGGGTCTCTGAATGGTTTTCATCAAAAGAAGAACATTTTTTTGGAGCGGTATTCACAAATTGCCTGAAAGGTGGTCAAAATGTGTAGAAAGCGATAGACAGTACTTTGAATAAAATATTTTTGATTTTTCTATATAAAAACTAATGTTATTTTTAATATTTAGAAGCCGGAAACTAAATCACATACCTGGTATATGGGCTAGTAATATTACTTTTTTCTTAATGAAAGGTAGAGATTGCATATGCGAGATTCGAAATTCGAGAATTCCGGAATTCGTTCTCATAAATATAATTTCGAATTCCGAGTTTAAGAGAATAGAATTTTGAATCTGATGAACTCCAACTAAAATTGAAGCACGCTTTAGAGCAGTGATTCTCAACCACGGTGCCGCGGCACTTTTGTGTGATGCCAAATTCTCGAAGTGTGCCGCCAAATTATATTTTACATTGAAAATTATTATCATAAACTATTTTACACAGTGTATAGTATATTATTTTAGTATAGGTGTGCCGCCAAATTTTTTGAAATTGGTAAAAGTGTACCGCAACAAAAAGAAGGTTGAGAATCACTGCTTTAGAGTTTAGAAGATGAACTAAGCCAAAGACGAACAAATGCATCTGAAACTGTTCAGTATTTACACAATGGTCGAAGTGAGATTCACGAATCTTTCACCAGATCATTGAAAAATACAATAGCCAAATTTATTGAAAACTTTGCACAATAACTCATATTCAACACAAATATGGAAACTTCCCCATCCGACCAGTCGGAATCTGACGATCTGGAGGAAGTGATTTTGGAAGATCAAATTAATCATGATGCGCAGTCCCAGTCATTAATGCAAAAGTTGGAAAACAAAATTTAATTGAATTTGTCGTCCAAAATACCGTCCAGCTCAACTCAACGAGCAACAAATCGGAGCCTTATTTCAAAAATTAAATCTGAAATCAAATTCTTTGTACGGGGAAATTTTTAGAGTCTATACATTCATTTTTAATTGTGATTCCACCAACGAGCGTGTAGTCCGAGCGAGCGCTTACACCTGCTGGTAGCTTTTGTACAAAAGTTCGATCGAGACTAAGGGACATGACTTTATGTCATCTCTGCTTCCTCAAAACCTATTCTAGGCATACAAATCAATAATTTAATTTAATATATTTTTATGCCCTATGGTAGGTACTACCAGATGGTATATTAGTTTGTCACTCCATTTGTAACACATCGAAATAATCGTCGTAGAAAGGTGTTAAGGGTTGTGTAGTGAATCAAAAGTTTTATCAGTTTATGCATGTCCGTCCGTCCGTCCGTATACAAGATAACTCAAAAACGCGGTATCCAATTTTGATGAAATTTACAATGTGCTTATTTTTAAATTGGTTTGGTATTGTATTTCAGCAAAATCACTCCAGGCGAGCAAAGTTATAAAGGAAAAACCAGGGAGTACAGAAAGTTTCGCCGTTTTTTTGTTTATGGTTTTTACGATTTAATTGGAAAATTTGTTTGAATTAATTATATAGGTTAACTACACAAATAGACGATACCATGTTAAATTTCAATCAAATCGGCCCTAGGATAGTGGAGAAAGAAATAATTCTAGGAGAATATAACCCTCTTCATATAGTTTTCTTGATGTACTCTAAAATTTTCAGATTAGACATATACTATCAAGGTCTGGTTAGAAGAACTTTTTAAAAGAAGAAACAAAGTTATGAAGAAAAAACCTTGAAATAATGTTAGTTTTGACAGTTTTTCTGTCCCATTTCTACCATCAGCTTTCGAATCAGCTATAGGCCGATTTTCAGTTACTATAGGTTTTTTGTAATGTCTACGCAATTTAAAAATTTGTATTTTCTGTACTAATGGAATTTTGTACAATTCTTTTATTTTAAATCACGAATTTTATATACAATAAATAACTATGAATTTATAATCTTAAAAGTGTCGACCTAAAAAACATATAAAAATATTACAAAATTTTTAAACTTGAATTTCGAATTCCCATCTTTTGCAATCCCTAATGAAAGATAAAAAATTGTAATAGAGTGTGGAATAGTATATATATTTATATTGAACAATGTCTTTATTAATAAAGGAGAACAATGATGGTTATAGGTCTATTTTATTTGCCACTTGCTCTGGGGTAGAGCAAATTTTTATATTGAAAACGAAAACAACAAAAGAGCAAATCCTACACTATTTTCAGACCAGGGGTAATTCTCACACCGAAATTAGTTCAGTTTTCTACCATAAAAAGTGTATTAGTTAAAAGTTTCTCATTTCATTACAATATCGTCGGTAAAGCAGCGCTACAAACATTTGAATTAAAGCTTTACTCCTGCTCGTTTTATTTGCCACTTACCCTGCACCAGGGTAGGGTATGGCAAATAAAACAGACCTTATATGTTTTCCCAATTTTTACATTTAAGTAATAAAATTTTCCAGGGCTCGATCACATCAATCGAGTCGAGGAACCAAATACGAGCCCTGGGTTTCACATTTGTTGAAAGGGCGACACCATCTGATATTAGAGTACTAAAAGCATATTAGAATATTAAAGCTATATGTACTTCACACCTCGGAAAATAATGTAAAATTAGCAGCCTGTGTAAAATATCAAAAGTACACATGAAATAATTCTTGTGGACTGATTTTGTTAAAAAAAACTATAGTTTTAATATTAAGTTTGAACAAAAACAACGAAGTTAGAACAAAATTATAAAGAAAAGTTGTTAACGACATATTAGTTGTTGTTTTTTCCTTGCATTTAGCGACAAATTTACAAGTCGCATGTAAATTCGAATTGTTATTAATATTTAATTTGGGGACCTCATTTATCCTTTGCTAATATACGATAAACTTGAAGCATCTATCTAAAATTGTAGTTTTCTTCTAAAATAAAAGGAACATCCAAATGTTTCTCACGAGTTCAACTACAATGAATATAGAGGAGTTGAGTCTGTTCATGTATAAGTTATCCTACCGTTTTACCGGAGTCTGAAAAGCATAGTATATCTTTTAACTTTTTGAATTGGACATAGTTCAAGGAATGAATATCTTCTTGTTCCACCTTTATTTATATACAAAAAAATAGTAATTATCTAATACACAGGAGGTGGTCCAAACCTCAAGATCAATTCGTTTCGCCATATGGCGCGCGAAAAAGAAACGAATTCGTCAGATCGTTGTTCATTTTCTTCTTGTTCAAATTTCACATGTTGATTATGAATATATACATATGTATATACTTTTATAATAAGAAGAATAGTGGAAAAGCGGCAGACGTGCTTCCACGTATAAAATATAGTAGGTACATATTTATAATAAATGAACATACATATACTATGCTCATTTGTTTGTTACTTTATACACCGATCAATCTTCAAAGTACTACTCATGTTAAAGAAAGTGGCGTCGTTGACTAGCTCTTGTCCACATGACATAGCAAAAATATCAATGATTTGTGTTGATAGGTTTCAAGCTTGGAATTGACGAGATTGAGGATGGAGTTGCCCAAATAAATAATGATAAATCTTTTGCTTATTCACCATTGACGCATACTGTATGTATATTGTGAACATGGTATTCACTCTAATTCTAATTTTTACACAATGTAAGACTATTTACAATCGTAACTGTTCATAAATTGGTTTCATTGTGGATTGGAAATTAGCTTTATGATTTCTTGAATATGTTCTGCTGTTGCCTTCTTTTTAACCTTAAAAATTGAAATGAGTTCAGTTAATTTACCGGGTATGACTTTCACTTTTTTGTAGTTTATTTTTTATAATTATGGGGCGGTTCAGTTCTATTTCAATCGTTCAGGTTTAAGGATAATTTTTATAAAAGAAATAAAAAAAAAATACAGTGTACTGTGTTTCGATAAGCCGATTTTAAATAAAAAAAAGCCTAACATACGTTTCAATGTGAAATTTGATTGGTTTATATTCAAATATTATATATATTTAGGTATACGTGTATGTTATGTATATATGTATTATAATATACTAGTTATAATATAAGAACAGGCAATGTCGCAGTGGAACAAAGCAATAGTGTAGCTTATATACATTATTGCTTAGTTTCTTGGAGATATACTTGTATTTATCGCTTTTTTTTATTTTAAAATTTTGAAAAACTAAAACAAACTAAAGGTGTGCGAATATTAAATAACTTAACTATTCGAAATTGACTTCATTAAGCCTTTTGCTTATAATTAACAGACGTCATTTTTTGAAAATATTTTTCTATGCAAATCATAACTAAATAGTGAATAAAGTAAGAAATGTGCTGAAGACGTTGATGGCAAAGAATTTTATTGAAGTCTGCTTATGTTTTCTAAATTTATTGAAAATAATCTTGTAGGATTCTACTGCACCGTGAACTGGAATAATCAGAATACACTGAATTTTCTTTTTGCACGGGCTTAGTTTCTTAGTTTTTATGATTTTATTTTCACGTATTTTTCAAAAACGTATCTATCTTGTACCGAATTGGGTGTAAGTTTTCAAGGTAGTTGCATTAGTAACTTTTATCAGTAGCCATTTTTTTCATGTTGTGGCGTTTTCGGCCTGTATAGTATTAAAATAGAAAAAAAAAATGTAATTTTTTTTTTATTACCTTCAGCACTTACAAGTTTGTATTAATTACGAGCCTGCGTATGAATTGTGGATTTTCTGTTTCTCGTGTAACTAAAATTCAGCCATTCTAATAGCTTTAAACTTGATATATATTCATTTATAAGTATATTTTCGCTATAATTTTTGAGCAATAAGTCGTTAATCAGATTTAACGTTGATGCTATTGGTCACACCCTGTGTTTGCTTTGTAAAAAAATATAATCATATTCAGTATTTATATTACGCCGTATAGCATTCTAGTTATGTAGTAATGCGTTAATATCGATTAGGCTCTCTGATTTGTATTGAAAGGTCAAAAGCTTTTTCTTTGTTCATATTTTATCGATATACGATTTATATGTACCATAACACTATGTTCAATTTCCCTTATTTCTAGGTAAGGAAAATGCGAAATCACTGTCTTCACATACGTTTCAATCCTATAACCGCAAGTTACGCCACTTATAGAATACAGTATATTTAAATGGAAGCCAAAATGTAACGTTTGTTCTTCTTTTCAACTCTATTGAAATGTTTGTATGTTCGGCTTTGGTGTGCATGGAGACAAGAAAACCATAAATCATGTAGCCCTAGAGTTTTTATGCATATTACAGAAACGATTTTTTATACGTTGATCGTCTCGTACGGGTGATTTGGTCAAATTGGTTTTTAAAGTTCTCTACGTCTTATGGAACAGAGAAGAACTTAACAACAATGAAAAAATACATTTCAGTGATGACGTTTTTGTTTTTTCGAAGCAGCTAAACAACAGCCAGGTTGTTTCCACCTTTTATAATCATGCCCACCTTAATACACACATAAAAGAACCGACAAAAAAATAAAACTAATCCAGACCCTTTTGCTTGCCCCTTTTTTTATTTAGTTTGGCGGTTGTGTCTGAAATTTGACTGAAACTAAGGTCGGAGAAATCCCGCGTATTCTTTGATATAAACATTTTTTTTGTTTTTGAAAAATCATCATTTACATGTGTGAAAAATCAAAATAGAAAATGTAGCAAAGATTTGCTTGGTCACATATCGGTTCCAAATATTCTGACATTTGATACTTCTAAAGCCTATAAACGAAATATATTCGTTCTTAATATTCTTAGAAGTTCTTCAAGTTTAAACTGCTGTTGGATCGACTTCATATTCATTCTCACAAAACGTCTTCATTTTTTCGTCAAAAATTAAATGTAATATGTCCCTCAATATGTCTTTGGATTTGGGTTACACCTTCTATATTTTTATTTTTATTTCCAGTTTAGCTTATTTTTTTTGTTGACTTTTGTCGTCGTTGATTACTGACACTTTGTGAGAGAATAGTGATTCCTAAGGTGTCATGTTATCATCGTGTAAAGTAGCAGGTGACAGCGGTAACGGATATTCACACATTCGTAAAATATCAACTGTGGTAATAATAAAATTATAATAATTTGATGAAGTAAGAAAATTTCGATGATGCGGCGCAGCATGCTTTGAAACGTGATTCTTACTTTGCTTTTTAGGCTTAAGACACACGACATGAATTCCTTTGATCTTACCGAAATTCAGTTGCGCTATAGCTGTGGATTTGTAGTGGATTAATAGGATAACCTTTACCATCACATATCTTGTAGTATAAAGTTACTTTCCACTTTTCTAGGTGATTGCACAAACATGCCTTCAAATTTGGGTGTCTTCTCTGACAAATTTATGTAGGCATTAATTTACAGTTTTCCTTTATAAAAAAAGTGTGTACGAGTATATACAAATTTACATACACTATATATGTAGTTTAATTGACAATCATATGAGTTTCATGGAGTTGGGTTGAAATGTTTAAAAGATAACTATAAAATAAAAAATGGGACATATTTTATATTTAAAAATGATTTCTTTAAAATCCAATTTGTTGTTGAAATAATAAAATTGTTTTTTTTTCTCTTCAGATTAATAATAAAAACTATGATAAAAATTTATTCACAAAGTTTTATATTAACATTGAAGGTATATTATTTAGCCCTATTCTGTGTCCAGATTTTATGTTATGTTATGTTAGATTTGACGTAAAAGAATATTTTTCGTTAATTTCGTATTTATTCTGCACCCAAATTTTATGTTATGTTAGAGTATTTTCTTGTTTCACATAGAACGAATCTAAAATGATCTGAATAGGTCATGTTAGAATATTTTAGGGATAATTTGAGAGCATTTGTCAGAAATTTGAGCGAGTATTAAAAAAAAGAGAAATATTTTCCATACTGCTCATGTGCTGTTCTTCATTGCCGATTAACTAGAGTTGAAAAAAATTGTAGTTTACCATTTGTACATATTGTTTTACATATTTTGTAATTTCATATAAAAAATATTTCATGTTAAAATGATAAAAGCATTTAAAAATATTTATTGTTTTACCACTAAATATTTCAAAAAAGTTTAACCTCACTTTTGAAAATTAGATAAATTTTTCGTCATATTTAATTTTATTTAAATATTAATTAAGTAATTTTTATTTTTATTTGAAAATTTTCTTAAAAATGACTATTAAAAACTTTTAAAAAGCACACAAATTAAAAAAAATATTTTAACTTCAAATACTAATGTACTAGAAAAGTAAGAAAATCTTGTACGTTTTCTAAACCTAAAATATCCTATAAAAGAATTTTCGCAGAATGCGAAATCTCAAAATATTGTATTTTAGAAATCATTTCAGAAACAAGGGGAAATTAACATAACATAATATAACATAAAAAATCGCTGAATAGACCTAATTATTCCACAAAGTGCATTTGATCATGCTATCAAAATTGGGGACATGTCAACAGTTACTTAATTTTAACCACATCTATTATAATTAACAAAATTTATGATATGGTAAATACATTAATTTGATAATGACGCTCGCCATGCCATTATTTCGTTTTATATTTTGGGTATCGCTACTTCGGCAATTATAAACATTTAGGTTTATTTCACATCGATTAAGTTCATTTTATTTGTGTGTTTTATACCGTGAATTAAGGTAGAATAAAATATAACTACAGAAAATATAAGCGGTATTATATAAGAGCGAAGAACGAACTCTTTCTTAGTCCTCATAGGACTGACCACTGACGCATATATTTATTCTATAAGAAATATGGAAAAGTTTGTTTTACCTGTATAACTCTCATTGGAAGTCCAGTTTCTTTTGCTAATTGTTCCCTAATATGCCTTGTTGGTTTCGGTGTTTGGCTAAATGCTGTTTTTAATACTTCTAATTGTTTGGCCTTAATTGTAGTTCTGGGTCCACGTCGTTTTGAACCATTCGCTCCGTCATCTGGGCTCTTATTTTCAGCTTGTGAATCACCTCTTCCTTCAGGATCTCCATCAAGTGAACCCTTTTAAAACACAAACAAAAAAAAAAACAAAAGAAAAATAAAATAAAAATTTTTGCTTTTCAGATGTGAAAATGTTTACCTGATCAGAATCATCATGAGTGTTTTTACTATCCGTGCTCAAACTTTGTACTGATAAATCGGATGTTCCTAAGGGGCCTGCAGAATCCGGGCCATTTGGACCCATTGAACCTAAACCAAGTGATGCAGCTCTTACATTTGGATCATCATCATCTTCATCTTCACTTCCTGATCCCAATAATGAATCTGTAAAATATGTTTGGTAAGTATTTTTAAATTTAATTCTTATAAAATTGGAAAATTAGTTCTATTATCTAAATTCATTATTTATTAAGTAAAGGAGGGAGAGTGTAAGGTTTATTAATCGAGACATGCGTATACTGCTGAAAATTTGTGACACGAGCCTTGGATTTACTGACAGCCGTCGTTGAATTGATTCCCCAAAATAATTAATCGCATTTCAATTTAATTTATGTTTAAATTTGCAAAACAAAGAAATACCCTCCTACAGCTACATATTTCCTTATAAACATTTTATAATAAGATACAAATGGAAGTCCTTGCTTGACAATCAAATAGTTTGTACTTTTACAGGTTTCTTAAAGTAAAAAATTTTTCTAAAACAGTTGGGAGGAACTCGAAACAGAATAAAATGCTGAACCTGTGAATATGAAATCTTATAACAGCTTCCTTTTTCATATAAATGTACATGATAGCTATACAATGAGTAAACAACGGGACGTAAGTGGTTTTGTCATCCCTTTCATGTTTTACATCCCTTGAATATTTGGTATGCTACACACGACTTCAGACATCCGACAAACAGTATCATCCCCAATATAGCGCTTACTATATACATACAAGACATATTCTGAGATTGTTTAGAAAAAATATTCACCTCTTCCTTTCCTATTTGATATAGTGTACTGTCTAAATGTTTTTTTATGTACAATTTTTTTTTATTTTGCGCCCCCTGTTGTTATTGCCCGTTGGGTGAAGAAAGAGTCGATAGTGTATGTTCCTTGTTTGAAATGAAACACTTGTTTTGTTTAGGAAATTATTTAAGTGAATGATATTAGAGGTTAAACAATTGAGGGATTGTACCACATACTACATGTGTATATTGTGCTGGTCTTACAACTTGAGGGCTTGAGTTCTAGGGTTATATTGTTGATATGTTTTTTTTTGTTTCCAGCACCTAGCGTATTTTGTTATGAAAAACGGGTATCAATGGTTCGCTGTGTGTTTAACTTATTTTATTGTATGCACATCGAGGTACATTAATTTCGAATTAGTTTTGCATCATATGGTACATGAAGTGAAATTGCGACCATAAACATTTTTGAATCATAAACTACACAAAGGCAATGAATTTTTTTCTTTTTCAAAATGTTTGAAGCTAGTCAAGATTTAGAAATTATACATCTATGCCAATTTTTAAGATTTTAAGATTTTGTTCAATTCGGCTAATTCAGACATTAAACATGTATTTTTTTCGGATTGAATAAATGAAAGTGGAGCATAGAGTACATTAAACATCTTCTATAAATATACTTAATTTTTTCCAAGTCATTTCATTATTTTTTCACCATACTACTGTAGTTGAATTTCTGCTATAAATTTATCGCTTCACTGAGTTTTTGTTTTGTTTTATTAAAGGACTCCTTCAAATTCCGGACATTCTTGTCATTTTATTCGGTTAATACTTGTTGTATAGAATATGTGCGTGAGTTTGGTAAAAGCTTGTCATGCACATCGAATGAAATATTCTGTTATATATGAATGTACACTACACCCGTACTTTAGGGGAAAAACATTCGTGCTTAGGCTTTCAAAGGATGTCTACAATTTCCCAGCATTTTCAACTATTATATCCAAAGTTGATCAAAAAATAATTTCCAGTGAAGGTTTTTGAACGTCATGAGTATTGTTTTTGACAGATAATCGTTAAAAAACAGTGCAATTGATTTTCAACAAAAAATATAATCCTACATGCACAGCTTGTACATAACTATAATTATAGAAATTGAATTAATTTTTAATTTTGGGAAAAAAAGTCATTTGAAGATTTACACAAAAGTGTGTATTTTCTTGCACCTATTTTATAAATTACAGGTTTGATTTTGGGAATGTATTGTATTTACATTTTTATGAAGAAACTAGTTTATGATCCAATTCTAATGAATAGTTTTCCTGCAATTGTTGTCTTCAAACATTTTCAAAATATCTTCCTGGGCTAAACTACAATATGTTTGCAATACAAATGACCTCTGGAAATAAGGAAAGGTTATGTGCATTTGCCTAGGATAAACATTAAAACTTCTGAACTAATTTTGATCGGATATTCACTGTTGTAATAATTATAACTCTATAGAAAAAGGATTGGCTGTGTACCATCACATTGATATGTTGAAAAGTAGCCTTTAAGTTAAATTATCGAAATAAAATTCTGTCTGTTTTCGTGTTTGTATAGGGTAGTTCACTACAAATGTTTGCCAATAGGGACGCCCAACCACTCAATATTTTTTTTGTTCTTTTGACATTTATTCTCGTGAATAGTTCTCATTTCATCACGGAGCAGTACACACTTGAACAACGTTTACAAATTATTAAAGTTTATTACCGAAATTCTGAGTCGGTCGCCGCAACTTTAAGAGCATTACGACCAATTTATGGACGACATTACCGACCTGCCCGTTCGACAATTGAAAATTTAAAATATGCGTTATTGGGCAGGCCGCAACCCACACATTCTTCAAGAGACACCATTGCATTTCTAAAAAATAACTGTGTGGTGTGGATTACATGCTGGAGGTGTCATTGGCCAATATTTTTTCGTTGGTGCTGAAAACCGCCACGTTACGGTTAATGGAAATCGCTATCGAACCATGCTAACTCATTATTTTTGGATTGAATTGCGTGATATGGACTTGGACAATATGTGGTTTCAACAGGACGTGCCAGTTGCCACACAGCGAACATTACAATCGATTTATTGAAAAGTAAATTTGGTGAGCGTGTTATTTTCAGAAATGGAACCGTCAATAGGCCACCTCGTTCATGCGATTTGACGCCTCTCGACTATTTTCTTTGGGGTCACGTGAAGTTGGTCTACCATATATTAATAAGCCGGCGACGTTAGAAGAGCTCAGAGCAAATATTGAACGCGAAATTGCTGTAATATCGGTCGATTCATGCAAAAAAGTGGTCGAAAATTGTGTTCAACGACTGGACTTTTGCAAACGTGCCCGTGGTGGTCATGCGTAGGAAATTGAATTCCATACATATTGGCACAGAATGTGCTTTAACATGAAATAAAAAATTCATTGATATCTCAACCCATTTTTGTTTTATTTAAAACAATATTTGTAGTGTCCCATTTGAACTACCCTATGGTTTGTAAATCACTTCTGGACTGATTTTGTGGGTTTTTACTATTAGTCTTTACATTTGCCAAATAGAAAGCTAAGTATACTATATTTGATACAATAACTGCTTTTGTCATCTTTAACAAATTCTTATAAGTAGTGTACGCGAAAATTTTGGTTCACTTTACAAAATAATTTTTCAAAGTTTGAGCTCTAGAATTTGAAGTTTAAGTTCAAAAGTACTGCCGATACTTTATTATCGATGTTTCTATAATGTATACAAATATCAGGTCCTACATCAAAGCCTATACATAAAGAAGTATCCATTTGTCTAGTTTGTCTAGCAAGTTTTTATCATTTGTTTATGCACACAAACCATTCACAGGTAACTAAATGTGGAATGTCACATCATGGTCACTATTCATTTTATACAAAATAAAAAAATAGATTATTTTGTTGAAAATGTATCTTTTCTTTTTACTCGAACTCTTCATGTCGACCAAAGAACGTATAACGCGCCTACGAATTCAAATGACTTAAAATAAATGTATTAAACATTCGTTAGAAGCACACTGACCCATATATTTATTTAAAAATATATATCTAATCATAAAATACCTCATCACACGTTATAAAATATGATATGAACCCATACGTATTTTTTTGCAATCACAATTCGCTTAAAAATTTGGCTTATCAAATACTATAGCCTTCAATGTTATTTGCTTATTCAGTGGACGTCTCTATAGATATTTTAACTAGTTTTTTTTATACAAAAAAGTGCGGTAAAAATTAATTTCTTTTGATTGACTTAAGAAAAATATATCCTATTCCTTAATACGGATTTACTTAGGATTAAAATCACCCTTGTCATTGAACACTGCAAAATTGTTTAAAAATTTCTAAAAGATAGAAATATGCAAATAATTGTAATCAATACAACACTTAACAGACCGCTTACTACGTATACCTATAGATAATTTTTTCGTTTTTCAAATCCGGATTAGATCCGTTTACTAGATCTTTTACAAACGCAATGGAATTAGTTGGGTCAAACTATCGTATATACGCATATGCATATACAAATTCTTTGCTTAGACTCGGTAAAATTATACATTTAACAACAATGACGTTGATAAGAATTTAGGATAACACAACGTGTGTGCGGTCTATTTTGCATTTCACTAGAAGTATGTTTTCTTCTTTTTGCTTCTACAAGTTATCAGCCATCCCGCATTAAATAGAAGAACGGGTTTCTTTGATTAATCATCATCATGAAAAAGAAATATCACTAAATATAATTCTAAAGTTTTTGCCTGTAATTGTCAGTTTCTGTATATTACATATTATATCTATTTAAATTTATGACATCCCGCAAAATTTTTCCAACATTGATTGCGAAATTGCCGCAATAGATGCGAAAATGTTAAAAAAAATCTTTAGCCGTGGCTAGATTCCATTCCGAATTCTTTCAACTCGCCGGTCTAAACTAATGTAGCTATTTCCCTAACAAAAGTGAAGTTACTTTTAGGTTTTCTAAAGATATTTACTATACATTTACTATATTATTTCACTAATTATTATCTAGGTGTAGTTGATCTCCATTATCCTGGCAACAAATTTCTAAACAGAGAGAGAGAGTAACACATGAACACATATTTTCCAAAAAAATGGTTTTTGAGGGTCTGTAGACCTTTAAACTTGGAGATCTGAAATCCAGGCTCTCATTTTTATATATTGACACAAAGTTCTTGCACACTTATACAATGAGAAGAAAACAAAATTATGGAACTAAAAAAATTAATTTTTTTCGTAATAAAATCATCAGATCCGCGTAGTTTAAGATTCAGTACCAAACCAAAAATTCATTACGATTATTAATTTATTGCCGACGGCCAATAATGTTTAGGTGCACCATCGCTACAAGTAGTTTTACAGTCAGAATAATCTCTTGCGGTTAAGTATCACAAGACTGTTGCTTACAAATTCAGTTGCATTTCTTCATCGTAAATTCTTAAATTCACAACAATGTGTCAATTTGACAAATTCGAAATATCCGTATATGTATATGTATATATAGTATATACAAGTATATATGGTATATTTAAAAAATCGATGATAACAAAAATGTTTTTTTAAAATCAAAAATTTGGTTCGACTAACTTTTCGGGCTTCTTTTATATTCCACTCGTAGAGAGATGATATGTTGAGATGTAAATTTTCGTTCATATTTTGATTTTATGTATTAGGCTTTCTCTTGGCTTTATGAAAAATAGAAGGATCTAAAAATATTGCGAACCCTGCTGTAAACATCAGATATATTCCTTGGATTTATTTCCGACAAATACATTCACAAATTTAACCTCCAATTTATGTATGAGATGAATAGCTTGTACTTTTTGATTCCCCATTTATATTATGGGTTTGGGCTTTATGAGTTTTTCAGTTCTACTTTACGATCCTGTTAATGTTTATTTGACAAGTTTTATTGTGGGACCAATAATAAATTTTTTTTCTGACCATTATTAATATGTGTAAATGTAAAGGCTATATCCCGAACGCAAAAAAGCTATATAAGAACATTTCGTAATATTGCAACAGAAAAAGAATAACAACAACAATCATAACGATAAATATCATTTTTCATAATTTTTCATTCTTTTTTAAGTTTGAAAAACAAAAAAAAAAAAAAACAAACCAATAATAAAGTATGTTCGTAAATAAGAAAAAAAAGGAAATCAATGTTTTACTGGTAAAAGTTCAATAAAACTTTAATTTTTCTGAACTTAGAATATGGGTGTCCGAAAATTAGTTACGTTTCGCTAAATGTTAAATATTTCATCGGTCTTTTCGTCAGTACTCTCTGTGCATGGTATATATACAAATTGTTTACGTGAAAAAAAAAATACATCACAAATATTATTATTCAAAGAAAAAACATAAAAATCCATATTAAATTTGTTGGTAAAAGATTTGATGGGATTTTTGCATACACACGATCGGTATTGACTGACACATTACTTGTATCCAATAGGTTTTTTCGTAATTCCGTCGTGCCAACCTTTGCGTAAAGTATTGCGTAAAGTTTTCCATACACACGGTCAAACATTTTATGCAATTTAGTTTGTCGTACCAAAGACCAATGAAAAGTTTTATCGTGTGTAGCGACTTTAAGGCTATGTATGTGCAGGAGGTTCAATTTTATTTTAGTTCTAAATACAATAGCTGTCGAGTTAAATCTAATTTCTTTCACTCTTGTCACTATGATACCATAACTAAGTGGCCTATGCAGCAGAAATTCCGAAAACTGTCATCAATAAATACTCCATAAAATTTGTGTACATACTTCCATTTCAATCATACATCTTGAAGTCGTATTCAAAATAAAATAAAATATTTCCGAATTAAGAATGTTTTTAAAAACAAATCTTTATGAATGAAGTCAATCAGAAAATATAATATTTTTTTAAATCGATCTACAACTCATTAGACTAGTCTTTAAAATCAATCATCAAGATTGATTTTTAAAATTAGTTTGATATTTGATATTTGGTATACGGGCATTTTGATTTAGTATTTAAAATATGGAAAAGTGGAGAAGACCCTGCCAAATTCAAGATAGTTTAAAGCTTATTCTCCTAATTTGTCAAAGCAATTGCGGGGTGACTGGTAGAGTAGAAATACTAGGATAGTTCTACTATTGACATTTCCTGAAAATAATCATCATTATGAGATGGAAAATATTTTACATATTTTATCAGTAAAAATCAGTCCATGTGACATGTGGGTGTGCAAATTTTATTTTATCGCCGATAAAGGACTGATCCCACGTAATATGGGCATAGATTTTATTAATTCAAGTTCTTTCCTGTTTGATATTCAAATTTTTTCAAATATGTACTATATGTTTAAGATACAAATTAGTGAGTAAAATCTATTTTTTATGTTCTTTAATTCACTGTTAAGAAAATGAATTCTGATTGAGGGAAGCAAAATTTATTTGGAAATATGGAATCAATCGACGCTGTTTTGTATGGATTATGAAAAACATATTTTGTTTTCCTACCAGATCCAGTAACATATCTCTACACATACATCATCGGAAAGGAAGATAGATTTTTGATGACCTTTTTAACAAAAATTTTCGTGTCATTTCAATCCGTACTATATGCGAAATAAAAACCCATTATTCCATGTAACAGTTTATATTTGTATGAATTTATTTACAAGATTATCTTAAATTCTTTTCTATGAAATCGCTGTTAATTAGGTTGATTATAATTCTCTTCCAAATCATTCTTCCAATTCGCCAGTAATATGTTTGTTTGTTTGCACATATCGGTTCATTTCGTACGATTTCGACGAAGATCCTCTCATTTGATTAAAAGCACATATTTGTGAAAAAACACATACAAAATGTTTTCGCATGAGCAGTTTTCATGTGAATAGGACAATGCATTGCTATCGCTGTGTAACTGTCACATTCATTGTCCTATATTGTGTGTTTTCTTATATCGTTATGTCTTGCTCTGCGGCAATTGAACAAATTCAGTTGAATATAAAGAAAATAAAGAAAACAAAACAAAACAAAAAATGTTGTTTAATAAATCATTTAAAATTTTAAAACATTTTGTATTCTGAATAAATTAATAAAAATCATTCATAATATAATGAATTCTGTTTTTACATTAAATCTAAAATTTTAATCATCAAGGGGTATGTAGAGTCCCGGTACCTCGAGCATCGCTGGGGAATTCAGCTGATAAATAAATAAAACAATATTCTTTTGAAATGACATACAGAACAATTTTGTAATTCTATCCATATTTTAGCACTAAACGTAGCAACACTTAATACATAGTATACCTATTTGCTCCGTAAACGGTCAAATGACCGTTTTTTAGATAAAAAACTTATTTTTCCTGATTGAATGTAGAAATATTGGTTTTAGTAAAGAAATATTAAACAAAGTAACTTTAAGCTAATAATTCAACCAAAATTTATTTTCTTCATAACAAAAACTTAATAATCCGTAGATACAATTAAAAGAAAATATATATACGTTTAGAACAGATTTTTGTGGTTTTGTTGTGTTTACAATACTGTACTTGACACGTTTTACGTTTAAAAGAACTTGTCGTAGATTTAATCAATGTTCCAATGTTATTACTCCTTTTTGTTTTTCCCGAGCTTCTCAATAATCAGCGGTAAGTTCTACTGCTAATTGGAGTAAAAAATTTTGTCTCGACGTATTTTCTCCTGTCGTTTCCTTGTAGAATATGCAGGCATTTATGACCGCTAAATAAAGGATATTAAAAAATACTTGGACTGTCCATCTGCGAGATTTAAATTTTATGCTGTATTTGCTCGTCATTTGATCGGTCATGTCCACACCAAATTTAGTTTGGTTATAATATGAAACAGCCTCAGGTATTCATTTATCATTTTTTTGAACTTTTACAAATTTATGCTTGGAGCTAAGTAAAAGTCCTTTTTTCTTTGGTATAATTTTATAAATTGTATTGTAAGAGTAAAATTATTTGATTTGAAAAGTTTCGTTGAAAAGCGTTTCATATTATGTTTCTTCTACTTCGCAATTATTAGTAATTCCCCTTTTATTTCAGGCGATAGTTCCAGCTAACGTAGTCCTTTTTTCTAGGAGTTTTGTTGCTAGGGATTTGCTTATGAAAAAGTTGTCTGTCGTTACAGTTCTTCCGCAACACGTAAATGGTTCCATGAGTTTGAGTACAACATATTCAGCTAATGAATGGTACTGAAGAGTGCCTATCTTCATCTTTTCCCAAATATGTAAATGCATTTATTATGTAACATAATTATTATCGACGTCCGATGTAAAAACCGGAATTTAATTCCCAATTTATCAGGCTTGTTGGGTGTGTATTGCGTGAATCCACATCTTACTTTAGTTGGAAATAGCTGTTCGTTTACAGTAACTGTTGCCCCTGGTTTGTAACAGTTTTAGCTATTCTCAATGAATGTATCCCATTCCTTAGATATCAAGGTGAATTTATCTGTTTTCAAGCGTTGGCTTCACTCACCTTTGTTTTATCAAAACGGATAAATCTGAACATTTCTATCAAACAATTTCTGCTCATGGTTTCTGAGAAAAGTTTAGGCCCCATGTTTTATTCCACAAAAAAGAAATTTTAAAATTGTTTGCACCATATGCACATCGTGCACATAAAATTGCAATAAATGCATCTAATTTCGCTTGGGATATACTTAATTTGGTTCCTAAAACTCGAATTACTTCTTCCATTGTGCATATTCTTATGAATTTTTCACTCGATCAAATGACCTGTCGTGGTAAATAACGGTAGACTACATGCGTTTATCAGAATTAACAAAACGAAAGAAAAAACGTATAGTGACTTAAAACCGGCCTATAGCCGATTTTTTGATGCCCTATGGTAGAAATGGGACAGAAAAACTGTCAAAATTAACATTATTTCAAGGTTTTTTCTTCATAACTTTGTTTCTTCTTTTCAAAATTTCTTCCAATTTGCAAGTAACGTAGACCCTGATAGCTTAAGTCTAATGTGTAATTTTATTCAAATCAGTTTATTAGTTTTTAAAGTACTTACATCAAAAAAACTTTATAAAGAGGGTTAATTTCTCCTAGGATTATTTCTTTCTCCACCCGTAGACCGATTTGACTGAAATTTAACATGGTATTGTCTATTTCTGTCGTTAACCTATATTAAACATTATTAAACAAAATTGATTCACAAATTTTCCTATTAAATGGTCACCCTGTTTTTTGCTTAATAACTTCGCTCTCCCTGGATCGATTTTGCCCAAATGCAATACCAAACCAAGTTAAGGAATAAGCAGTTCACATTTCATCAAAATCGGATAACGCGTTATTGAGTTATCTTGTATACGGACGGACGGACGGACATGCATAAATCGATATAACTTTTGATTCCCGACACAACCATACCCTTAAAACTTTTCTACGATGATTATTTCGATGTGTTACAAATGGAGTGACAAAACTAATATACCCTCTGGTAGTACGTACCATAGGGCATACTGAGCAAAGCAAACCATAACAGTGAATTCACAGTTTCTCTATATCGGCCGGACCACTATGGAACTTTCCCGATAATGTCATAAAATATTCATTTCAGTTCGCCTATTCTAAATGTACATTCCAAGTTTCATGAAAATGTGACTACTATTGACCGAATTTTTAATGTTTTTCTACTTTGGCTCTCTCAACCCCATCAAGTGGAGACGCCTTCTATCTTTCAGTTGGCTTATCCAGAATGTGCATACCAAGGTTTAAGAAAATCCGCCCATTATTAACCAAGTTATTGAAGCTTTTCTATTTCAGCCCCCACAACCCCTCACCGAGAGGATACATATTCTATCTTTCCAGTTAGCGCATCCCAAATGTACATTCCAAGTTTCATTAAAATCCGACTATTATTTACCGAATTAGAGAAGTTTCTATATTTCCACCATACCATTTTTTAAAAAAAATTTTGCGCATTAGTGTTACTAGAAGTAAATTCCGTTGAAAAGTTAATATAGTATTTTCTGGCTTCGACCTTAGTACAAAAATTGTGCAAATCTCCTCAAAATTTGACGTGCAGTTTCAGTTGTACAACTAGTGCAAAAATAGACTATATTTGAACTATATTTGGACTTAGACAGTGTTGCCATAGTCGAATATAAGCCAAAAACTAATCAGTTTTAAGTTGGGGTCCAATACATCTGCACCGTGCCCATAAAATTTGGTCGTTTTTAGAGAAAAAAATCGTTACCAAATAGTGTTGCTATATATTAATTTCCCCCAGAATCTAACACCATCTCGAATTTGGCACAACATTAAAATGGTGAAAGTTTCATGGAAATCGGACCTTCCGTTTAGATTTTATTAACGATTTAAAGAAGCAGACGGACGGACGGACATGGGGCTAATTAATTTTGATGAAACGGATTTTGCACTTATTTTCATTTTTCTAGCCCTTCTAGAACAAAAGTTAGGTTTTCGCACGATTATAATACTTTCCTATAAACATTCGTTTATCGGCAAAGTAAAAATAAATATTGAAAAATTAATTGTATACATTTAATGGAAAAAATCATAAAGTGAATTGTGAAAAAGTGTTATTATATGCGAATTTTCTAATCGAAAGTTTACCACTTGTCATAGCACTTTTAGTTTTAAGCGAATTATGCTTTTATGATATATGCTCTTCCTAAGTTTCATAAAATTTTTAGATATATGTATATATACCAAGTTTCATGATTTGATCTACTAAATGTAAGTAATTCACTTCTAGAGTTTGTTAACGGTTCCCAATTCCTAATTTTATAAGTATCTAATTTTAAGTGCCACTAAAATTAAATTTAAGAGAGAAAAGAAACAGAGAATTCTTTGTGTATACATTTTTGGCAGCACTGCAGCGCTGCAAAGAAGTCTAATTCGGCATTAGTGCTAGTAAAAAAGATTGTAAATACACGTATTTTTTTATCACACAAAGTCTTTTTATAAATACTATTATTGAGGTGGCATGGTTTGCAGGCAGCAAATGTGACCAAATCAGAACCCAAGCTGAGAACTCTGTTTGGTGTACTTTGTGCTATAACTATTTACTAGTAATACACTTTTATTCTATGCCAATGTTATTGGGTCGGAATAGGTACCAAACCACATGATCTCTTGTGAATTGTAAAGTGATGTTCACTTTTTGTATCATGATTTAATCCCTCCAGAATATTTTTTTTTTACTATATCCTGTGTATCTATGTATCTTGCTTTCATCAATTCAGACCTCAAAATCTCTAAGTTACCTCTAGGTTATAGTTTGCAGTTTGTATGTGGTATTTCCGCTTTAATGCGCAATTTGAATATTTCTCACGCGATCAAAACATTATATTTGATATCCCTTTTTTTATATTAAGCTCACCCCAGGATTAGCTGCTGTTATTTTAAGTTGACGTTTGATTTTGAAACGTTTGTTTTTGGATAAACAACAAAACTATATGAAAGAAAAACAAGATCGGGTGTTATATTGTTCCGTAGAGAAAAAAGGACTTGTAAGATTAACAAGGGTATTGATTTCAAATAAAAACATATAAGAGGACCAAATGGTAATATCATCCGCATAAGGCTTTTCAATGAAAATATTTTTTTTTTTAACAGTATGTAGTTAAATAATATAAGTATTTCCTACTTTTATACTCTATCTGGTATAGAATATCATTCGGACAGGAATCTCGAGATACTAGAAATGTAGAACAACATTTATTTCTGTCCATAAGAATACCTGTGTTAACCATAAATTGAAAAGGCTGTAGTTGCAATTCGATAAATGCGAAGAAAATTCCAGTATAAAACAGTTAAATCTGTTTTTTTATGTAAATCAAAAAATTTGTGTCTATAAAGTTTGCAAAATATATTAACATGGGCTTTGGCGAGGAGTGGAAAGATATGATATCATTGAAATTAGCTATTTAGTAAACCTAGTGGTGGCAATTAAAGAATTTAATTTAGTATTAAGTGTTAACAAAATTGGTTCAGTTTAAATGAAATTATTATAAACTTATAAAAGAAAAAAACCTCGCTAGATCCATATGGTTGCAGTCCTGTTTCGCTAGACGAGAAGGTACGACTGCATGTAAGTATTACCATTATTGCCATATTCAAAAATTTGCCAGAGGCTGATTTAAATTTTTTGTATATTGTTTTTAGAAAGGCCCTAAAAATACATTTTTTTTTATGTAAGAATTATATGTATAATGTGTAACTACATACATAGTTGTTAAACGAACTTTTTAAAAACCTAAACTAAATATTAGGGACATGTTGTGAAAATAATAATATTGCTGAATATATCGTATACGATCTATATTTAAGAAAATACCCAAGAAGCAAATAATTTACTCAAAATATAAAAATTTAAGAGCAACTTTAAGGTGCCTAGGATTGTGCTTTAAGGGTAAATCTATGGAGCCAAAGGAAATGTTATTAAAGATTAATTTCACGTGTATGTATATATGTATATGTTTACATATGCGAAAGCATATAAATAAATTTTTTTATACATACATGTTAAGCTCAATAGCTATAAACAGGTATTCGTATGCATTCTGCTCTTTTGTATATAATATTTGTGAATCGATTTGTGTATACATTATGCAACATACTGAATGAATCTGGCAGCCTCAATCGGAGGATAAACCCAACACTACTATCATATATGTTGCCATGCGCATTTTATAAAACTTGTTTTGCAGAAGTACATCAATGCATGAGAGTTTCACCATTCTAAGAAACATGTATAATATTATTTCTACAGATATACACCCTTATATATTTACACATCTTTATATAAAATCCTTTTAACTTATTATATACGAAGTATAAGGAATCTATAGAACTTATGTAACACAAATAAAGTATATTGTATTATATATAAGAAAATTGACTAGTCGTTTTCTCCTATCCAACATTCATTGCAGTAACACCCTAGAATTGGAGTTGTTCTCCCCTCGTTGAACGATAAAATGGAACAAAAAACCTCATATCTTTGCTATGTCAACCCAACAAAATTCGTATCAAAATCAGTTCGGGGTTGTTGTATTCATGGACAAGAACAATATATATCTAGATCCATAGTGAATAACACGAGATAAAGGGAGCAGAATGTATATGTAAATATATGCATATATATCTATATATTGTATACGTACATAATTTTCCTGGAGGGCTCTAGACGTAATATTTTTTGGAGCCTTTCGGTTATCACAACTAGAGATCTTTGCTATTGGCTGTATTCACTCACTCTCCTATCCTTTTAGTACAACCAATTCAAAAAATATAAAACATATACATGCACACAGAAGTATTTTTCATTCTTGTCATAAGATGAATACATCCTTAAAAATCATCATATATTTGTTTTTATTTATATAAATAAAGTCTTATGAAAACAAGGGAGTCGATGATACCCTTGAGAATAAAGTGGGTGGAGTGGTATATATAAAATTCTGAATTATTGGGATGTATAACTGAACCCCACGATTTTTATTATATATTTTGTATATATATATACGTAAATGTGTTAGTCAGTCTAGTTGGTCATATGAAACTTCCTCAAGTATACACGTGATAAAACTGAATTTGTATGAAAATGGAAGATAGTCCTACGCCTGAAAATGTTTATTTTGGAAAATTGGGAAAATAAAAATGATAATAGCCAATGTCAAATGCATTCAAATTTAAAATTACTAGGTACAGAGTATCTGCTTTTTAGCTTTGAGTTTGGCATACTATTCTACACCCACTGTTTTATAAAAATATATATATATGCAAAACCGTACAGTTCGCCATGATTATCGACCGACCATGTCATTTCGTATCGTCTCCAATATCAAACGTTCTCGTTCCAATTTAAATTTAGTATTGGATTTTCTCTTTTACGTTTTATTTTTACTTATTCCAGGGCATTTGGGGAGTTATTTTGTAATATAGGATGATGTTCATGTGATGTTCTGTTCGTTATGTGTTAATGTTGCATTCATGACAGATCCCAGGTGTTGTTAATTTATGTTCATATGTGATAAAAAAGAAGAATAACTAGCACATATATATGTACTATAGTTTAGCCTGTGATTTACTTACCGCTTAGTGATTGCTGTCCAGGGGCTTTGCCGAGTAGATAGTCATCTTTGCAAATGAATTTATTGTCATCTAAAACATAAAGCTGTTCACCGGTGCTCAGCTGTTTCCTACATATACAACATGTGAAGCAATTTAGATGAAAGACTTTATCCCTTGGTTTTCTCACTAAATCCGATGGGGCTATACCTTGTCCACAACCACTACATTTTGTTCCATATCGCCTAAAATTAAAATTGATTTTAACAATATAGATTTATGGATTGGATAATTGCGAATTGCATACATTATATTCGTGTTTTTAGAATTATCTGAGCCAAGCATTTTGTAATAGCAAGGAACTGGAATTCGAATATTCTAAATGCGTTTTTTGAATGCATTTCGAAATTGCTTACAACTTAATTTGTTTGCGATTTTTGATTATTATTTAACAATATTGATGACAATTAAAGAAAGGTGATTGACTCCATGCCTTATAATACTGTTATAAATTTTTTACCCCTTTTTTTGGATACGATTCATTTGATACAGTGAAAATTGTGTTGACATTTAAATTCGTCTTTTTTATAAGATTTTTTTCTATTTTTAATCATTTAAGTACTTTTTATTTGTAACTACTCTTTAAGTTTATATATTTGACTGTTTTAGAGGTTTGTGCACTCACGTTTAGAGCCGTGCTTAATAGTCATCACACAAAATAACAGCATTGGACACGCTTCGCGGTCATTTGTTAAAACACGCGCACATTAATTTTTTTCTCTTAATGTAATTTAAAAAGTCTTAAAAGTGGTTTTCGAAAAAAGTATTTTCGTTAATAATAAAAAGTTTTTAAAAGTTTTTAGTATACGAGAAATATCTTCTATAATATTTCGAATTGGAAAATATAAAATAAGTAGGTAAATACATACATATAAATAAAATTATTTATATATTTTTCAAATGCTACAGTTGCTAAACAATAAAATCTTGTTTCGGTCGATACTAAAAGTTTTACTGATAAATTAAGCTTACAATCACGTCTTTTCTAAACGGTTGGACGAGAATTTATAAAAATAATCTGTTTGCCGAGAAATAATGTTGGACAGTAGTAGGTTGTATAACAGCAACTCTTTGCCCAAACATTGTACATATTTGAAATGAGAAAATACAAATCAAAACTAATTAAAGCATTCTTGTGGTGTGGAATCTTTGTATGGTTTGTGTTTTTTTTTTTTTATTAAATAGGTACTTTTCATCATTTGAACATCGATTTAACGGAAGTCCTAGTGAAAAAAATGCAAACTAATTTTCTTTACAAATTTAAATCAAAGAGGTATTTATCAGTTTTTTCTCATTTTGCTTGAAAGCTCACTTACCTTTCGATATATCTACAATACTATGGATATATCTAAAATATGTTAAGTTTTAATTGGAATAAAAAAAAATATTGAACTTACCTAAAAAAATCATTTCTACAATAAAGCTTTGCTTCACGACTAAAACATTTATCTGTAAGCGGTTGAAGGCATTCACAGCATCGAACACATGATGCATGCCAACCCCTTTCCAATACATTCAATAAAAATTTATCTAAAATGGGTTTATTACATCCCGCACATGGGTCTCCCAAACCCACTGGCGGCTCTCCTCGACCTAAAAATAATAAAGAGAACATTTTTTGTATTGTGTTAAAAAGGATTTAATTATGTACGTTTTTTATAATATCTAATTTCTTAACCGAAATAATTCCTAATCAGACTGTTTAAATTAGTAATTAATACATACAAAATAGTTTTAGGTATATAATTTTTTGTCAATGACTTATGATTCTCATTTATAAAATTGATATAATTTGTGTATATGTTCCGTGTTCAAAAAATCCAAAATACAGTAATCTAATTGACTTAAAGTCAAGTTTAAAATAATTATAGTTATTACAGATGTTGAATTAAAGACATCGAAGAAATAATGTACTATACATTGGAAAATTGATCTGTGATCCATGAACATGAAACGAGACGTGAAAATTCTCTATGATCGATGGCGTCAAATTATTTCGGTAATGAGCTGAGACGAATTAACAATTTTTTGATATTCAGTTTTATCATTATGCCGAATATTAATTATATTTATCGAAAATATTTTAAATATAAACTTCTTAAATTTACAGTTACAGTAATTGCATATATGCATTAGTTTTATTATATTTGAAGCAAAATTTTCTAAAAATTGAGCCGTTCAGAAGCCTAATTCAATTATTAGTCCATTTTAAAAAAAAAAAGCTGGCGAGAATTAGTTTCGGCGTCTAAAATTATTTTACATAATATTCAGACTAAGAAATGCGTAATTCTAAAAATGTGATTTATTCTATTACAATTTACCAGAAGCGAGAGAACTTAGAAATTTTTTCGAATTGAACTTAATCGAATTGGCTTGTGAACGGCTCAATTATAAATCTGAAATTGAAATAATTGTAATAGAGATTTTCATGTTTTTCCGTGTTATTTTTGAATTTATTTCTTGAATTTATGGCTTATGATTAAATTGCGTGTGTAAGGGAATGTGTATTACATGTTTCGCGTTTCTAAAATTAAAATTAACTTCATAAATATTTTTGTATCCAGTCAGCTATGTCGTTTTTATATAGGTCACAATTTGTGTTCAATGCAAGTTGAGGCGAATTTTTAACTATGATAATTAAACCAGTTATTGCATCCCCAGTTTATAAGAAGACTGTAAGTCCAGCATTTTGCCAGAGTCGAGATCATGTGTTCTTTAACACTGACTAAAAAAAGGGTACTAAAATAAAAGAATTCTAGCATAATAGAAAAAAAATACTTTAATTTTCAATCATACTTTTATCTCTCTTTAAAAGCAAATATTTGAGCTTACGCTCCTTATCGGCTGGGAGTGTGATATCTGTACCAAAATTTTACTATTATGACGTCGATTCGCCTGGTGTCAACATATCCCTTGAAAGGCATCTTTTCCAAAATTATACGTTTTGTGTATATTTTTTTTATTTACATAATTGTGTTACTACTATTTGGAAATCGCGAGAGCCAAGTCGCTCCGAACTTCTTCTGACTTGGATTTGATTTGACAATATTTGCATGTAAAAGTATGGTATTCCGGCTGTTCTCAGTTAGGATATAAAATCTATTTCGAGTTTATCTAGACGAAATCAAATAATCTGAAACAGATTTTTTGGACTGAATATAATTTCACCAAAAATTCATGATAAAAAGAAGGACTATACTATTAGATATGCCATTATTACTTACCGTACATGGCCTTAGTAAAAATTTTGTAAGTTGAATCTTTCCGTATCTCGATCAAATTTCGACTTATGGTGAGTGGATTATATTCAGTTAATACAGGACCTAAGAGGACCAAAAAAGTGAAATATTTGATAACTGCAATATTAATGAGAAAAAAATCAAAAAATTTATATAGGATATAAAAAAAATAGACATTGATTTATTATTTATTTATTATTGTCTCTACAGACAAATCTCACAGATTTATCTGAAGGTCTGTAGCGGGCTTAAGGCTCTTTCCTTTAACTGTAACAAAAACTCGATAATATGCACAGGGAACAATCCGACTCTTATCCGATTTTTACTGCACATAATCAAAAACAATGTATTAAATTAATACATTGTTTTTGACATAATGTAGTATGTATATATAAATAAAAAAAAAGTGCGGTAATGTAACGACATACCTTTGTATCGTATACATACGCGAAGAAGTAACGAAATAAAATTTTCGCGGTAGCAGCACGAGAAACTAGCAACTATTTTTCTGGTTTCCTTAAAGCAAGGCACGGATACATAACTTGTCAGTAGTGGAATTCTGTAATTGCAATAGTGACTATTGCTTTGATTATTTTCAAAAGTATCGGTTTCAAAGTAAGAACATTACTTAGAAAATCGCCTAAACATTATTTGAAAGTGACAGCCCAATAGTTCTTACCTCAAATTTGTGACTTTCAATTCACAAATTACCTTATGAAATGTATAAAAACGACAATCAACTGTCGTTTGTCATTTTACAAAAGTGGAATTGTGCCGTTTTCGTAATCTAATCATATAAATTCAATATTTAAAATTCCTTGTCTAGTAGCACATAAAAGTAGCTTACCTCTAAATAAGCTATTGTGACAAACTAAAATATTCGCTGTTTGATAAAGTAAACTCGTGTCTAAATATTCAATCTCCTTTTAATTTAATGGGTAACTAGACAATTAGATAGGCAAAACTTTAAAAAAATATTTGTACCCAATAATTAGCCGTATTCTGGGCACACATTTTACGTTATGTTATGTTAGATTTGACGTAAAAGAATATTTTTCGTTAATTTCGTATTCTGCACGCAAATTTTATGTTATGTTAGAGTATTTTCTTATTTCACATAGAGCGAATCTAAAATGATCTGAATAGGTCATGTTAGAATATTTTAGGGATAATTTGAGAGCATTTGTCAGAAATTTGAGCGAGTATTGCCGATTAACTAGAGTTGAAAAAAATTGTAGTTCACCATTTGTACATATTGTTTTACATATTTTGTAATTTCATATAAAAAATATTTCATGAGCCTAAATAAAAAATATCCAATCAGACATGTTAAAATGATAAAAGCATTTAAAAATATTTATTGTTTTACCACTAAATATTTCAAAAAAATTTAACCTCACTTTTGAAAATGAGATAAATTTTTCGTCATATTTACTTCTACTTAACTTTAAATTAACTAACTTTTATTTTTATTTGAAAATTTTCTTAAAAATGACTATTAAAAACTTTTAAAAAACACACTAATTAAATAAAATATTTAAACTTCAAATACTAATGTACTAGAAATGTAAAAAAATCTACTATGTTTTCTAAACCTAAAATATCCATCCCGTAAGAGAATTTTCGCAGAATACGAAATTTCAAAATATTTTAGAAATTATTTCAGAAGTGAGGGGAAATTAACATAACATACAAAATCGCAGAATAGGGCTAAATATTTGTATTTCTGCCTTTCGAATAACTCAATATATGTATGTATGCATGTATGTAAACCATTTTATGCTGCTATTATTTGTATTACCTCCTTTTAGTTTTAGATTGCCGATCGCATAGACGTAAGTATATGTATAAAAAGAAATTCAGTGAGTAAAACGAAATTCTTTGATATATCAACGAAATTAAATTAATGTAGAAAAAAATGTTAAATTGAGATTTGAAATTAATTGTTTATCTTTTTTACATTAGCATTTCTTTTTTCTTTTGAGGTTAAATATCGTTGGATTAGAAGATGTAAACATGACCCCTTATTGAAATTTTATTGCAGTTTCCCGAAAGTTTATTTAACATATACTGTTAAGTTTTACAGTTTCTTTTCCTCAATATCATATAGAAGTTTTCATAACGAACAAGCTATAGTGCGCAAACCACTATGGGAACTTCCATACATATCGATCAAATTATTTCATACAACAATTTATGATTTATTTTCTACAAAAATTTCGAAGTTTTGTCCGAGCACCCAAAGTTATGCTCCACATTTCATACAAAAAAATCTGAATTTTGTTCGGCAGCTACCCGAAGTTGTAATCGGATTCAATTGATTTTTAGACACAATTGTTCTTTCATTGAAAAAGTGTCTCACGCCAAATTTCATTGAAATCGGTCCATAAATAACGTGCCAATACCCTGTAATGTAAAAACACAAAAAAACGAACTTTTGTTCGGCAGCTACCCGAAGTTTTAGTCCGATCAAACCCAACTTCTGATAGAATAGTTCTTATGAGGAAAATACCGCTCTTACCAATTTTCATGGAAATTGCTTCAAAAATACGGCCGAAATCTTGTACACGACAGACAGACAGGCAGACAGACACAGACGACAGACGACAGACGACAGACGACAGACGACAGACGACAGACGACAGACGACAGACGACAGACGACAGACGACAGACGACAGACGACAGATGACAGATGACAGACGACAGACGACAGACGACAGACGACAGACGACAGACGACAGACGACAGACAGACATTGGATTAAAATGATTGCAAACGATTTAGAATCTTATAAAACGTGGAGATTTTTTTCGATCATGATTCCAGTAACTTATACATATATTTCGTATAGAAGTTAAAAATAGAAAACCAATTGTAACGAACTAATTCCTTTCTTTCGCTTTATAACGAAATCTTTTTTTTTTTGTGTCCAAACCAGCGGTTGTCAATCTATGGTACGTAGAAAATTCCCAGGTGGTACTCGAAATTACTTTAATTTTAAAAATTATTTACTTTCTAAACCAAATTTGACAAGATTATCATTAAAATCAGCTAGATTGAAAAAGTCTGCATAGAAATGTTTGACTAGGTTTCTAGTACCACATTTAACTAGAAAATCTAGTACCAGAGGAGCAGAGGTACCCAAACTTTTTTTTCTCGTGGACCACTTGCTATGTTTTTCGGTTTTGCTTACCTGATATTGATTTTTTGCAAATTCATCAACTTCAAATGTATAGTGGTATAGTGCTACTCACTTTGAAAGGGCTAAAAGTGAGCAACCACATCATAAATATAATGTAAGATACTATGCAACGTTGTATATATTGGAATGGACAAGAATTTCTACTGCGCGTATATGTGTAACATGATGATACTGGTATATCATTATGTGCAAGTTTTTACAAGTTCAAATTGTATGACGAATGCCTATAACTTACAAAACTGTAGTAGTGCGTAATTCTTAAACAGTTTCATATATCAGAAAATATACATAACAACTTAAATTTTAATATAATTCTTCATCACATTTCATGAACATTTATGTTTTAAAAATTTTTACTTCATAAATACTTTTTTAATTTATGTCTTTATTAGGGCATGGTTCGAATAGTTAATATTTGAGCAAACAGAACTTGTTCTATTTTTTCACTGTTCAAACAGAAATGAAATAATTCTTTCATTTAAGAGAAACAAAGCAGAATAAATTTGAAAAGAAGAAATTAGACGCGATCTTCTCAATATCTTCTTTGAAATTGACAGAAACAAAAAATTCCGCAGAAAATAAGGAAAGAAAATTACAATTTTTCATTAGAAAGAATGAAGTAACCTATAAATCAAATATGTTCTATTTTACAGCGTGCTTCCTATAAGATAATTGTAGTAAGCGGTAGCATTAATAGTCTTATAATAGTCTTATGGATTTTGGACTAAAGAAAGAACAAAGAAAGGAATCGAAATTTTTTTTAACTGAATTTTTGTAAACAAAAACCACGCATTTTCTTATACTTTTAGGCGCCAATATGATTTTCTCAACACTTTCAAGTATTGGTGCATGTAGGAATAATAAGTAGAAGAGATTTTTGTTAATATTGTAAGTATTAGTTCCTGTATGAGTAGGCATTTTTATTATATACATAAGTGTTTGAATTATTTATTAAAGCTAAATTTAGTTTTATCTCTGTTGTATTAACATAATGCAATCTGAAAAAAATGATAGATAGCTAATGAGAATGGGGTTTGAATCATATATATTTTTAAGAGAATATTTACTCTTTTGTATTTTTATTACGTTTTTCTTTTTCTTTCATATAATAATTTACTTCTCTTTGTAAGCTGTAGTTTTTAGTTAAATTCTGGGCATTTACATAAGAACGAATTGTTTGAAAATACCATCAAATAATTCATTGTTTACTTACATCAAAAATAAATTAATTTCTCCATGCCCTAGTCTTTATATTATAAGGTAATATTATGTAAGTAAAGAGGTACTATCTGTGTATGGGGATTATTCCATTCATGGAATGCCAATATTAATGTCACGACCTGCTTTTATGAGATCCACTAATGTTGACTCCCATTTGCGGTTCATGGACCCCTAAATTTTTTTTCCGCTGATATGGACCCCTTTCAGGTCGTCGTCGCTCCTTGGGGGTCGATATAGACCACTTTGGGAATCACTGATCTAGAGACTAGAAAAACAACCAGGGAAACTTGATTCTAACATTGCAACAACTATTTTCTAGTAATTTTCGACAACCAGATAACCTAGCGGTAACTTTGTGTGTAGCATAATGGCTATAATTTTATATTTTTCTCATATAAGAAAGTATGTAGGTCTAAATTTTGTCACAAAATCATCTTCAGGAATAACGCACATTTCGCTATTAACCCTAATCACAGAGTATATAAACAGAGGAATTTTTATATATAAAATTTATGTACGCTGTGTTTTCCTATCCGTGTGTAAAAAAAATCCCTAAAGTTAACATAGTAGAACGCGTGATTTTTATTGGAGGAATGGGACGCGATCTTCATTGTGATTTATTCCCCCAAAAAATTTCTGAAACATTTTGAAGCACCAATTAACTACAAAAGAGCATGGCTGGTTTTCAAAAGCAAAAAAAATATGGTCTTATACAGGGTGACACAAAATGAACGTTTTGTATTATTTAGGAGCCATTAAGTCCCTTGCAGTATGCGCTGTTGTTTCATCTTGTTGGAACCAAATCGTGGTTTTCCACAGCTGGCCTAAAAATTTTCCAACATGTTCCGATATTGAGCACTCACTATTAATGGAAATTGCAACACCGTCTTTATTTTCGAAGGAATTTGGACCAGTGATCCTCTCAGACGATACACCGCACCAAACAGTACACATAAGTGGGTGTAACTGTCGTTGATGAATTGCTCTTGGATTCTCTGTAGCCCATATCCTGCAGTTCTGCTTGTTTATGAAACCGTTTAATTGGAAATGGGCTTCAATGCTCATTATCAAATTGTAAAAAAAAAGGACCGTTCATGTTCAAAATAAAGTTGGATGATTTTGGTTCGTTGCTCGATTATGTATTGTTCCATTTCACATTCCCCATTACAAAATCCTGTAATAACATTTTTAAAAAAATTGAACAAAAAATTATCAATAATTCATTCTACAACATTTTGCGCCACCCTGTCTTTCCTTTTATTTGATCTATATTTCACAACGTTGGCGGAGGCAGGTGTTTGATTTTTTGGCAATATGAAAATATTTTTGGTGATTTGATTCCATGAAAAATATATTTCAATATAATTTCTGGTCGAGTTTCTGGACAAATGTTTTAAGGCAGGGGGGAACACATTGTTTAGAAATACTCTTTTTGTGTTGTATTATCACAGATTGTGTGGTTTTTTTTAAAGAAATTTTAAAATCAATGTGCCGATCTGTGAATACATTTTCTATAAAACAAAATTAGGAAAGGTCAGTTTTTTAAGCGATTTTATGATTTTTGTTTTTTTTGCTAGCTAAAAATTTTTTTAGGGAATGCATATAAATTGCAATATCGGGAAATATATAGTAAATATTTTTCTTAAGGCTTATGAGGAAAATCTCTCTCAAAAATGGATTGATTATGTTTTCAGTTTTTTTAATTTGTTTTGAGAAGATTTACTTGAAGACTTTTTTGAATTATTCATTTTAAAGGAACAGTGCTTTCTGAGGAGAACTAAGATCATGTAACTAAGCACTTTTTTTCTATGATCAAAACACGGGTTTTCTTCACAGAACCAATGCCCGTATAAAGAATTGGTTTCTTCAAAACATTTAGCTTCTATAATTTTTTTAATGTTTTTAACCTCCGGGCTTTCTTCAAAAATGATATTAAAAACATTGAAATGTAGATTAAAAATCTCGGCACACATATCAGTCGGATTAATTAATTTGCCAAAATCAGAATTTTGGCTAAAATTTTTGAAAAAAATTAAGGCTTCGGAAGCTTTTGTCATTGAAGATTCTGACTTAATCATGCATGCGCAACAGTCTAGACATTTCAATTTCGCAAGAACTTTAAATAAAATAAAACCAGAAAAAAAGCGTTGAGCACCTGTGTCATTAGGGCTATCAAAAATTTTAAAATCTTCGTGTTCAATTTCCGGGTCGTCTAACGGAGAAAAGGTGCGAGAAGTTAAATCTGATCCAGTTGTGTCTTGGGTAATATAAGATTCTTCTGAATTCAATATTGCCTTCCAATCCAAATTTAGAAAATCGTCGTCATCTGCTTCGCAATTGGTAGCGTTGGACGAATACACCAATTTCATAGCCATTATTTTGGCAATAATGAAATTAAATTCAAATAAGGATGGGTGTGTATTATTGCCTCCATGCGCCATTCTTTATACGGGCATTGGTTCTGTGAAGAAAACCCGTGTTTTGATCATAGAAAAAAAGTGCTTAGTTACATGATCTTAGTTCTCCTCAGAAAGCACTGTTCCTTTAAAATGAATAATTCAAAAAAGTCTTCAAGTAAATCTTCTCAAAACAAATTAAAAAAACTGAAAACATAATCAATCCATTTTTGAGAGAGATTTTCCTCATAAGCCTTAAGAAAAATATTTACTATATATTTCCCGATATTGCAATTTATATGCATTCCCTAAAAAAATTTTTAGCTAGCAAAAAAAACAAAAATCATAAAATCGCTTAAAAAACTGACCTTTCCTAATTTTGTTTTATAGAAAATGTATTCACAGATCGGCACATTGATTTTAAAATTTCTTTAAAAAAAACCACACAATCTGTGATAATACAACACAAAAAGAGTATTTCTAAACAATGTGTTCCCCCCTGCCTTAAAACATTTGTCCAGAAACTCGACCAGAAATTATATTGAAATATATTTTTCATGGAATCAAATCACCAAAAATATTTTCATATTGCCAAAAAATCAAACACCTGCCTCCGCCAACGTTGTGAAATATAGATCAAATAAAAGGAAAGACAGGGTGGCGCAAAATGTTGTAGAATGAATTATTGATAATTTTTTGTTCAATTTTTTTAAAAATGTTATTACAGGATTTTGTAATGGGGAATGTGAAATGGAACAATCATAATCGAGCAACGAACCAAAATCATCCAACTTTATTTTGAACATGAACGGTCCTTTTTTTTTACAATTTGATAATGAGCATTGAAGCCCATTTCCAATTAAACGGTTTCATAAACAAGCAGAACTGCAGGATATGGGCTACAGAGAATCCAAGAGCAATTCATCAACGACAGTTACACCCACTTATGTGTACTGTTTGGTGCGGTGTATCGTCTGAGAGGATCACTGGTCCAAATTCCTTCGAAAATAAAGACGGTGTTGCAATTTCCATTAATAGTGAGTGCTCAATATCGGAACATGTTGGAAAATTTTTAGGCCAGCTGTGGAAAACCACGATTTGGTTCCAACAAGATGAAACAACAGCGCATACTGCAAGGGACTTAATGGCTCCTAAATAATACAAAACATTCATTTTGTGTCACCCTGTATAAGACCATATTTTATAAATAAATTTTTTTTTCCTTTTGAAAACCAGCCATGCCCTTTTCTGAATAAGTAAAATATTTTTTTTTTTAATATCTGTTTTGATTCGTCCTTCATAATTATTTAGAAATTTTTTGGGAGAATATCAGAATAAAAATGGCGTCCCATTTAATCATTTTATTCAAATTATTTTGAAGAGGTGGTAATGCGATAAATCACACACACACTCTCAATTTTGACCGTTCAATACTAATGAAACTCCCGGGGCAAACTGTTCCAATACTGATATCGGATTTGGATCTTCTATGACTTCCATCTTTTTTGCCCTAATCTAGCTAGTATTGAAGTTTTATGTTTATCCCATTAGAAATTGGTGTCAATCTAGCTTATTATCGTAATAGATTTTCATTTTTTCATTCAATAGATTTCTATTTCTGACAATGACATTATGAATCTAACTTCAATAACTCAGTTTAAAATTTTAGTTGATTTCTTGTAATATAACTTTTGTTTTTTAGTAATTTTTATCGGCCACTATTTCACTTTCTCCAAAAAAAGAAACGGTTCTTTTAATCTATATACTAATAACTTTTAATTCCGGATGTACCGGGCTGATTTTTCCCAAAAAAAAACAGCTATTATTACTAACTAGAATCAAACATCACATTCTAGACAATATTGGTTTAGAGAATTGTATTTAATAGGTGTACAAAATAAGTTAGGAGAATAATCAAATGGTCTGTCTGTTAGCTATAAAGTTGTTACCTAAAAGAATCTATTAACATTACTAATTCTGAATATAAGCTCAAACTATTTCTCCTATTACCCAGACTCTACGAAATAACATTAAATTTGCGTGCTATTTTCAGTTTTTTAAATTTTTGCATGGAACATTTTCTAGTCAAAAATATAAACATCCTACAAAATGGTACGTGACTCGATCACATATTGATTGGGTGATACGCTGAATATAAAAAGTTGACAGCCACTGGTTTCAAAGCAAAACAAAGCAAAATCCTTTACTCTTTATACACGAGTATAACGAAAAACATATTAAATGATTTTATGATCGTTTTACAATTATTCTGAAAATGTATAATATTTCTTTTATGGCATAAAGGTGTGTAATATTATGCAAAAACGAAACTAGAATCCAAAATTGTGTTAGAATCAATTCAAAATTTTCAAAAACATTTTCCTAGACTAAATAAGGATGTTCAATAAAATAGAATAAACAATTAATATACTTAATAATTAAATTACTTGAACACAAGTGTACAAGTATAGTTACCAAATTACGAAAAGTTTGTGTTGCTTTAGAGCTTTAGGTTTAAGAACAGTTACGAGTAGTAACTGACCTGTAGAAAATAAGTCATACTATATGTGAAAGTAAGTGTATATACATATAACTTCAAATTTATGATTTGGCATCTGACCTTAATTTGTTCAGCAATAGTTTCAAGCATTATGGTATATCAAAATATTGTATATGATTGCAAACTTGGAATAAGAATTACCATTTAATATGGTACATATTTAAATATTACATTACATTACATTTCCTTAATGCAATTGAAAATAGTTCGTAAATTAGATAAATCCAATATTTTGTTTTAAATTAAGATGCTTTAATTTTACCCTAACACATTTCCATACGATAGAGTCTCCAGTTTATATTGCATGTTACACGTAAAAATTTTACACACATGACTACATGATCACCATTGTTGTCAGCTCGTAAACAAGCCTATCAGAATTTTACTGTTTACATAGGAATCATTTTCCATTTTTACATACCTACTATAATTCATGTTAGGAATGATGCAGCTGTAGAACTCAAATATAAATTCGTTTGGCGAGGACACGAAAGCCAAAAAAACTGGCGAAAGACTCTACAAAAATTAAGCTTAGGTTGTTGTCAAAACATTTTTTTATGATAAAATTCATCGCCTTTTTTATAATTATGACAATTTATCATTGTTGAAAATTAAGACATAATGTGTTGTTTATAAAAGCGGGGATTGTCTATACATTTTTTTCTTAAAATTTTCCAAATATTTTGTTCACATATCGTAAATTAGGTGGTTATTCGGGAAAAAAAACATTTCCATGGGTTATAAAAATATTATAGACGGCTAGCGCCCATTTAATATTAAAACAAATTACTGCCATCGAACAATTACTTTTGAGTGCTATAATTAATAACACGATGACAATGTATAACAAATTGCTTCCAGGCCGAATTTCTTTTTTGAAGAATATCTCCCTCTCTTATTTTTTCTTAAACCTATACTCCCCGTTGATTTTATCTTAATTTTTCATATATATATATCGTTTTTTCTTCTGCGGCTGTGGTATTCGAATCCGACCTGTCTAATTAATTACATTATTCATAGACTTTGATCGGTTATAATTGTAGAGTTTTGCTTTGTCGAAGACAAGCATTTTCAGGAATATAAACTAGAAAATCGGAATTTTAATGAGTATACTATACTAGTACAGATGACCGTATCTAATTTTAATCATAAGCAGCAAAAAGAAGTTGCTGCCCCTACCTTAGAAATATAATTGTTCAATATATTTTCATTTATGTATATGAAATAATCACCAATAAAATTATGAAATTAAGTTTATGGTATGGGAATTCCCTTACTGTTGTAGATCGTGTGTAACTGTATAATTTCGTATAGAAAAATATCGAGTTATATAACGAGACAAAGATACCCCGTAAGTTACTACATTTGTGAAAAATGTTTTTGCACTAAGAAGTTAGGAATCAATTGAAAATATCTATCAAAATAAAACTTCTGGTGTTTGCCGAACGAAGCTTGTTTTTCAAAGCAGAATTATTGCAATCTGCAAATGGTATTTGCAAATACAGGTGATCCAACTTTAGTTTCTGAACTTTAAAACAAATTAAAACGGACAAATTTAACGAAATATACTTATCTTATTTTGGTAATCACAAATGCTTTGTATTTCATTAATTACGAAAAATAATATCAATTAAATGGCCGCTTTTGGACCTTTTGCAGCAGCCGATCCTTTCGAGTTAATTTCGTAAATTTCGGGCGGTATCTCGGCAATAATTTGGCGGATGTTGTTTTTTAGGTGCTCCAATGTTTCAGGTTTGTTGGCGTAGACACGACTTTTAACGTAACCCCATAAAAATAAATCCAACGGCGTTAAATCGCATGATCTTGGCGGTCTAATCGTTTATCATGCGCCTATATCACTCACCATTGACTGTTACAGACTGACCCGGGTCGTTTTCAAAAAAGTAAGGCCCAATGACGCCGCCTGACCACAATTGTACTTATTAAGACACCCAAGGAGATGGAAAAGTGTTTCATCAGAGAAGAGAATTTTCTTTTAAAAATCAGCATCAATTTCCTGCTGCTGTAACACCCTATCTGCGTAAATTCTTCGTTATCCATGGTCTCTGTGTTAGCTCAATTTTATATGGATGTAGATTGCAAGTCCTGGTGCAAAATGCGCCAAAGGGAGCCATAAGGAAAGCTCAAAAGCTGTGAACGCCTTCGAATCGACAATTGAGATTCTTCGGCCACACTTTCCTTTACAGGAGCAATATTTTCGGCTGAACGCAAGTTACGTCGATGCACAGTCCTTACTCTATCTCCAATGCTTCCAGTATCTTCAAATATTTTCACGAAGTTGCTAATCGTTCGCTCAGTAGGACAATTAAATTAACCATAATCTTCCCGTAAATTTCGATACACAGTTCGTACAGAATTGTTATTCCTGGAGAACAATTGAACAATTTTAACACGTTGAGCGGTGGTTAAGCGATCCATTTTGTAAATGTGTTATTGCAAAGTGACACTTTGAAAACTAGTGCTTATCGACAGCTACTTGATTTACAGTGCTACCAATAAAGAAAAATCAAATTGGATCACCCTATATTTTCGCAATAAGGCAAGCTTTATTTTGTCATGAACTAAACCGCAATTTATTTCTCGAACTAATTTTTCAAAATTTTTAATGGCCATTGTTGCTTCCTCTATTTTAGAGAAAATGCATTGTAATTTAAACATTTGTTCCTTAAGATCAGTGGAGTTGTTTAAAATCAATTTGCACCGAACTGACTACGGGAAAATTAACCAATTTCTAGAATGTTACGCGAGGTAAATTCGAATGTACAATTTTTTGACTGTTTCCTCAGCCAGTACAAGCTGAAAAAGTTTATTAGCTTCCTTTTTGTACTAACTTTTATTTGATCGCCAATGCCAATTATCAATGGTCAATTATATTTTTGTTTTATTTGTGTTAGTTAAGGGGTGCGGGTATTTTTTTACTAATTTTCTTTGAATACTAATATCTTTCCCTCCTTCCGCAGCACTAATGATGATAATATCACTTTATACTGCATTCAATACTTCTTTCAATCGTTGGTTGCCTTTTGAATGATAATATGTCGTGCTTACTTTAAGCATACTATATATCTGAAGTGAAAATATTACAGGATTTAATTTATCTTTATATGAAACTATCTTTCTTTGGTTGAATTCTAAAAAAAACTGCCAAAGAACTCATGAAATCGCCTTACACCTATTGGTTATTATAGTGTACTGAAATCTTCAGCCTTGTATACAGTTTATATACTTTCGTAAATTCATTGTAATGATACACGAACGTGACTAAAATGATAGATTCAAACTTCTCTCTTGCTAAGCAAACTTCTGTATCAACATACATATGTTATTATAAATGGTGTAAATGCACGTACTTTTCCTTTTCGAAATTCCTAGCTATAATATCCCAGTCTAAAAATTGTTCTTGCATTTTCTTCAACAGTGGTTATAGGGAAAAGGCGGTATTTTGTATTCAGGGGCCAGCATATTTCAATAGATAAAAGAGAATTCATATGAGCGGAGATTTTTTGGTAAAAATTTTTCAAATTGAAAATATCGTTTTGCAAGATTTCCCCTTTTGACTCTCCACTATAATCTTGTCACGCTTGTAGATACATCACACTTCCGTATAATACAATCTTCTACAAGGAATTTCCAAAAGCTTAAAATCTTTTGATAAAAATTCATGCGCGCTTTAAGTTAATTGTTTCGTTGAGCAATTTTTACTTTCTGAAACTTGAAAATAAAATGTGTAGGTATGTCAGAGTATTGTAATCGTCCAAAAATTCAACATTGAGTTTTAATACATGTTTTAAGGCCTCTTGAATACGAATTTACTATTTTGTTTAGTACCGTATTGCAGTGTAGATGTATATAGTTGAGTACGATAACTTTTTTGTATGCCAGATAGCTTGAGAACGGCATACTCAATTTTGTACTAAAATAGGTTTCACTGGAAATGTTAGACAAAAAATTAAACTTTTAATAAAAACATAATTTTGTTCAACTTTTCTGAGAATTACTAAACAAATTTCAACAAAAATTCGGACACACATACTATATTTCTAAACAAAAGAAAGATTTAACTAACTTTTTGAGCGGTAATCTTAAACCGGAAGTGCTTTATTTTGGACTAAAATATACATGTATCCTAACCCCTAATCTGGTTAGATTTGGATAAAAACTGCTAAGCCATCTAAAAAATTGGGTGGTTAATTTTTTATTATATTTGTAATAAATCTATGTTACAACTACAATAAATTAAAAAAGTTCGATAGTTAATCCACGTAAATGAAATTTCTGCATTTTCAATATGCAAGCGTTTTTCATGAGGTCACAGTATAAATATTTTTTAAAGAATTTATGAGAAGCTTGTTCGACTTTATTATTTTGTGTTTGTAGTTGTGGTCAATAGTTTTATGATTTGAAAAAAAGATTTATTAACGCTTTTAAATGACATTCAATAAACACAAACAAAATTTTTGAAAAGTTATAGTGATTTAATATACACTTGTATTTTGTTACTGTAAAATTATGCATTTTTTTCGTAACACAATTTCATTTGATATTATCGCAGAAATTATATATATATATATATATATATATATATTTATTATATATCTATGTATATACATCATACACGCAGTTGGTGGAAAGAAGCTGATATAAGGTTTCATTTAAAGTATGTTCTTGTTTTGACACACGCCACAATCTGGAATGAGAAACCATTTAAAAATCCAAAATTATTTCTATAGAGATAAGCGACTCCCTTTCACCGGATAAATTTGATATGAGTGTGCAAAGTTACGATAAAAGAAAAACGATTCATTTTGACGACAGTCCCTTAGAGAAAAACTCTTTTTACCGCATTCATTTTGCACGATAAAATCTCAAATGCGAGAGGGATCAAAACTAGTCATTCAATCCTATCGAATATCAGCAGTCATTCAAATGTCACATTAATCGTTGCGTAAACTCCGATAGGCCTTTATCAACAATATATAGAATGATGTTTCAAATTGTCAAACATGTATGCACACACGGATGCAAACTTTGCTCCTAAAATATGTTAGGACAGATAAGCGCATTTAATCCTTAGTTGTTTTATGGTGTCAGCAACTCACCAATTCTATCGATAGATTGAATTAACTCCAACACTTCTTCGTATCTAAATTCTTGTCAGTATCAGTTTCATTATTATTATTATTATTATATTATAATTCGGACGAATTAATTTCTTGCTTCCGGTTAACACGTTATAGAACCACCCGCAATC
This sequence comes from Xylophagus ater, assembly GCA_963422695.1. Taxonomy (NCBI): domain Eukaryota; kingdom Metazoa; phylum Arthropoda; class Insecta; order Diptera; family Xylophagidae; genus Xylophagus; species Xylophagus ater. Next base: position 36,679,151 of record OY730478.1, read on the forward strand.
TCAAGCATGCATGTTTACGCTTGTTTACACCACATGAGAAGAATAAAATAATAATAAACTATAACAACACGCAATCAATTCGATTCTATAATTCTTGATACACCTTTTAATAATATGTAATAATAGATGGCCGATTGCACCCGAAATTGCAACTGGATAATAATATAGTTTTATTTCCGGAGGGTTGGGGTGTGTACTCAAAACAATACGACCACTAATATACCATTCAATGATATGAAAGAGTATATATATATATATATATTTTTTTTTTATATATTTATAAATTCCTTCACAATTCATTATTCTGCCTTACAAGCTGAAAAACTATGCCTGAGGCATTATCAAATGCAAAACACAATTCGCGTAGACGTTGTGGCGAGTGATGATGATGATGATGCGATGGTAAAAAAATCTGAGCATATCAAAATTTTGAAAGACTGAGAAATAATGTAAACCAGACAAAACCAATCTTATTCAGAAGTTGCTATATTCGAATGCACAGGGAAATTGAGAAGCCGAAGAGTTAGTTTGATACAAGAAGATACTTCAGGTGATTGATGACAACATTGACAGAAATTTATTATCTAGTGAATATCGTAAGGTGGAAGATGAATTTTCGCTGGAATTTATGACGATAGTTAATTTTTTAGTGAATATTAAAAAGGCGTTTCCAATATACATATATGCATGTAGAGAGAGAGATATACCAATAGTAATGCGGAATGGCGATCGTGCATGCATATCGTATACGGCTATGCTAAGGAAACCGCGCGTCAAATCATTAATTACACGGTTTGAAAGAAAACTAAAAATTTGAAATTCATTTTAATCTGTATATACAATTTCATTTTATACGTTTTATAATAAACTAATCATACTATCTTCTGGTATTTATACCCGAACAGAAAAAAAAAACAACAATAAAAATGGGGAAATAGCTCTTTCATAGATATACCTAGTAATAATATTTTAACAATTTATTATTTGCAAATAATATTTATATTATATTAGTTAATGGTGCCTTATTTTTCGATAAAACATATTTGATTGATATTTCAACTTTCGCTTGAACCAAAATAACTATCAGTTTATAGCTGGTGCTGTACAGTGTACATTTTCTTATGTATTACCACATTATACACTTTTTCGTATTATTTATAAATAAAATAGGTATCCTACTCATGTATACAGAAAACTACGTTTTACAAGACATGACACGGTTTTTAAAAAGCTGACAGCCAGAGGGCCTCTTTTTCACATTACATATGGAAATAATTCATATACGAACATTCCGAAAGATTTTCGGTAAGGATAACTCGCAATATGCGAACAGATCTGTATATTTCAAATAATTTACCTTTGAACATGTTTTTTTTAGGAATACGATTTTTTATTTAGTTATACAGTATACAAAATGGCACTCAATGAAATTCATTTATGTAAGTTCAATAAAATTTCTTCAAATGAGGATGTTGATATATAATGCAAAGTATAAAATGCCTAATGCTTAGAACTTTGAACTAAGAAGATGTTTCAATGAATCGCTTAAATTTAACATGAATAAAATATAGGTAACGACCGCTTAATATAGATTCAGAAAACGTAGTTTCGTTATAACGCAGGTCCATGTTTAAATAAACATATAAAACAAATAAATTAGGAATGTGTAACATTTAAAAGTTTTGAATACTGCTGCAATTTAAAATTGGTAAGATATTAGCTAGTTGCGGCAACTGACTGTTTTGTTGTGATAACTAAATTTTAGTTGCGAGAACTGAAAACTAAGTTGTGAGAACTATAATTCAGTTGTCACAACTAGCCAATAACTTTACAATTTTTCTGTTAGAGGTTACGACTTATGCGGATCCACCTGTTGAACACTTTATTCAATTTGTAGAAAACTGATTAGCTGGTTAGGACACTCCGAAATGAAACACCGACATTATGCTTGCGAAGCAGTTATACTAATGTATGGTGAACTTGATATAATTTTTAAATTTTCAAGCCATCTCCAGCCTTTACATATTTTGTAAAAAAAAAATAGCATTGAAAGAGTCTTAAATGAAACGTCGGCATAATTTTTTAAACAAAATTGTGGTTCATTTCGGAGTGTCCTAATCAGTTTTCTACAGATTTACATCGGTCACAATATAGAATATCATAACAACATTCAATTCTTAAGTACCTAAATGTATTTTGAAATCATGTTTTCAACCGGTTCAAACTTTTCACTTAATTGCATGTAATGCGTATGGTTTCTTCCATAGTCGTATTTGTTTTATAACCCACATAATAGAAAAATTTCATTTTACATACTCTCTTAACAACAAAATATAGCAGTAAAAAAATGTGTAAAAACACCTAAATTCTAAAAATAAATTCGTACTTTTAAGTCTAAAATCATTTGTGATATTTGTGACGAATTTTATATACTTTTAATATGAATAATGTTATAAAAATACCCGTTCGTACCAAACTTAGCAAAGCTAGGGAAAATGCTAAGTTTATGGAACACATTTTAACTAATTGCAGTTTGTACTTTTATTAAAATTTCTTGAAGTTGGAGTATAAATAAAGTAATACATAGATATACGTACTTTTGATTCCTAAATTACTATAAAGAATTAGAGTTAAAATTTCCATATAATAATTCATCGTGTCGAATAATATCGGTAACCGTTGGGTAGTAATAGTAAAAACTTTAAAATACTGTGAAATCGTTACTATTACTACGACGTTAAAAAATTCGTATGAACCTAACCATAAAGGAATATTCGAATGTTAAATGATAAAGATTATTAAATGTTATATATACATATATATATCATTAAACTTCATAAAACTGAAGTTTCGTTTTTGATAGGATTCCAAAGCGAGATATACCATGAAATAGACGTGTAAAAAAGGGATATCGTAACTATTAAAAAGATGAAACATATGCGAACTATGAAATTATTTTAATTGTGTGCAACATCACAAGGTATGATCGACTGCAACTTCTTCCGCTATCATTCACACATAACGATGAATACGCAACTCAACTTTTTTATTTATCAAAGTGAAATATTCGGTAGTTTATCAAAACGTGTTATGCAGTGGGATTGTTGACAAATTTCTTTGTTAAATTTACTCCAAAATTTAGTATGAATAATATGTTTCAAATGCTATGGTGTTTGTAAAACTTATCAATTTTCATTTTAATTGAGATGTTATGTGAAGGAATAGTAACTAAAGGAGTAATAATGATAGTTTGGCCCATACATAAAAATTAATGATTCTTTTAATACGAAGAATTTTTAAAAAGAGCAAAACATACTTTTTAAAAAAAATAAAATATAAAATAATACCTGTAAGCTAATAAGAGTCTTATTATCAACGCTTATTAATATATTAAAATAGTTGGCTTTCCTAACATTTAGAAATAAACTAAAATAGTGTTTTAGTTTTTTTTAAGTATTTTCACCTAAACTAAATTTCTCCTTTTATGTCACCGCTCGCTCACACCTATATTTTATTCACAAAACTCGTTGTATTTATAGGTAGCAAGAAACCCAGGTATTGTTACCTTTAATTTTCTTTTCCCAATGGGTTAGATCTGTTATAAGTGATCCGTCGGTAGGAATATAAAAGAATTATGCAGACATTTCCGCCGGTTAGAAAATAATGAAAATCAAATTGGCAATCATCTGTATTGCCAAAATTTTAAATATGCCCGTATATTTGTGGCAGCACAGGAATTGAAATTTAAGAATCTTGTTTCTAACTTTTATATACAAAAACAGAAAAAAACATAAAGTAATTAAAAATCGGCCCATAGCCGATTTTTTGATGCCCTATGGTAGAAATGGGAGAGAAAAATTGTGAAAACTAACAATATATCAAGGTTTTTTCTTCATAACTTTTTTTGCCCTTTTCAAAATTTTCTCTAATTTGTAAGTAACCCAGACCCTGGTAGTATAAGTCCAATTTGCAAATTTCATTCAAATCGGTGTATTAGTTCTGAAAATACATCAAAAAAACTTTCTGAACAGGGTTATTTCTTCCTACGACTACTTCTTTCTCCACTATCCTTAGACCGATATCACTGAAATTTACAATGGCATGGTCTATTAATGTAGTCAACCAACATAATTAATTTAAACAAAATTGCTTTACCAATTTTCCAATTAAACCCGAAAAGCTATAGAAAAAAACGACAAAACTTTATGGTCGCCTCTGTTTTTCCTTAATAACTTCGCTGCCCCTCAGTCGATTTTGCTGAAATGCAATACCAAAACCACTATAGCAATAACCAAGTAGCATTCTAAATTTCATCAAAATTGGATAACGCGTTTTTGAGTTATTTTGTCAACGGACGGACGGTAGTACCAAACATGGTATTTTTTTTCTAAGTATTCTATAAAATGTTACCTTTTCAGCGCGCTATAACATAACTTGATAGGATTAGAACTACTAAAGTTATACGATTCTAAAGCCAACTATTGGAAAAAAAACGCCACGAACTTTCTGCTTAACTGAATATTTTAAGGCTTTTCTCTCCATAACTTTGTTTCTTCATTCTCAAATTGGCCCAAATTCACAGGTAGGGTGGCGTCTAATAGTATAAACACGTTTCGTAAATTTGATTCAAATCGATATATAACTTTTTAAAATACATCGGGAAAACTTTATGAACAGGCTAATTTTAGGCTACAACTATTTCTTTCTCCACTATCCTTGGACCGATTTGACTGAAAATTAATTCGGTATCGTCTATTTATGCAGTTAACCTACATAATTAATTTGTACAAAATCGAGTCACAAATTTTCCAATTACATCCGAAAAACCATAACCAAAAAAACGACAAAACTTTCTGGTCACCCTGGTTTTTCCTTTATAACTTTGCCCCCCGTAGATCGATTTGGCTCAAATGCAATACCAAACCAAGTTAAGGAATAAGCAACTCAAATTATAAATTTCATCAAAATCGGATAACGCGTTTTTGAGTTATCTTGTCTACGGACGGACGGACGGACGGACGGACATGCATAAATCGATATAACTTTTGATTCCCTACACAACCATACCCTTGAAATTTTTCTCCGATCATTATTTCTATGTGTTACACACTTAGTGACAAAACTAATATACCCTCTGGTAGTACCTACCATAGGGCATAAATATTGGGTAAGCACCTACTTTTTATTTAACAATGCTTAAAATATGTAAACATCAATTTGTTTACAGTTTTAGCTAAGATATTTTCCCCAAATATTATAATTAATTACCTATGTTATGTTGCAAAACCGATCCAAAGGCCATAAGGTCTTTTGCCGGTGGTGCGCGTGCACCGAGGGCGGAAAAACCGTCCCCCAAATAGGACGCCAGTGCGACAGCCCTAGGGGGCGCTTTCGAACCTTCGGTCAAAATTTTGAGATTTCAATTAACACTTTAATATACTTTTTTATCCTCTAGGAATAAAACTAAAAAAGAAATATAAACAGAACTTCACACAAAAAAACTCTGTTGTATATTAACTAGATATATATGCTTTTTTTTAGTACACTATGGTCTGCACTTAAGTTAAATAGAATAATAATCAAAAGAAACTATAAATCCAACAGGTATTATGCTGCTTGCAGTAAAATATGATGATGTTGTTGATGTTATTCCTGTGACAACTATACACTATATATGTAACTACGGGTATATAAAAAACACATTACGCGATTTTTTCCAACTGTAGAACTAAAGTAATCGAAATTACACGCGCTATTTCTTTTGCAAACCGCAAGAGATCACTTTAATTTTATAACGCCCGTTTTATTGCCGGTTCATCTATTTTAGATTTTTTCACATAGCACCTTTTTTTAAATATTTGATTTTCTCTAATCAATAAATAACGTAAGCACTATTGTTGACAAGAACAAAACCCAACCGATTATTACTAAACAACAACCGAATGGCGACTGGTTCATTTTCTCAAGTTAAGTTTTTGTACCATTTCCATGGTACAAATTCCCAATATTATGGTTGGGAAAGAATTCCTGCTGAAGAGAATTAAGGGGGCGTTGCTAAGCAACACGCAACTGGTTTGTGTAGTTGTTTGAACCAATCATATGACAAATACACAGTAAACATCCGCCCCTTCAGGTTACCTAGTTAGGTGTGACTCTGTGAAATGACTACCAGCAAAGAAAAAATTTATATAATTTTTTTTTGTTTCTCTTTTACTGTCAGAGCGAGTGTTTTGTTTTACGATTTGCTTCTGTTTGAAATGAATGAGACCACGCAGTAGTACACTCGTTCATATACATATGTATAAATAGATGGATACGGGATAGAGTCGCCAGTTAGATATGATATTGATATGGCGGTTATATGATTGTATTGTAGGTGTGTCAGTAATGGGATGAGTTAGTTCACCCGCTGATCATATCTTTGCTTTGACTGGGTATGAGCTTCACTGAATGAAAGCAGGAAAAGGATAGAACAAACATGTTAAGCATGCTGGGGATTTTGCATTGAAACATAGAACTTCAAAATATTTCCAACAGCAGAACACCAAAAACAAGAAAAAACCTGCAAAGAAAAAAGGTTTCTTTTGAATACATATTTTCCTTTTTGGCTGAGGTAGAGGAGGTGTCAAAACTGTGTCTTCAAAAATTATGCGGGGTGGTATCAGAGTATAATATCGATTCTTTAAGATACTTTAATTTAATGCCTTTAATGGTTTTGGACGGTAGCTGTTTTTGGTTTGGCCTTAGTGGGTATAAACATTAAATAATGAAAATACATTATAAATAAAAGAAAACAAAAATTTGCGACAAAGTTTAAAGTCATGAGCGAAAGTTTATGTACTACCTCCTATTGAAAATGCAATTTTGTTTAGATTGCCTCAGGATATGACGGAAAATTGAACTTTTCGAATGTCAGTCCATTTGTGTTCTAAATTTATGTTTAATTTTGCGTGTCAGTTGGTTCATTCTGAATGTAATATAGACAAGATTGGTTATTTCTGTGTTCCATGTTCACAATAAGAATACTTTTAAGCCAACATCAAGAATATATCTTTTTAAATCCAATCTAGTTTTTAAAGAATTTAGTATACTTCGTTATGATACGTTAACATATCAGAGGAATAAAGTGAATCAAATTTAATACTTTTACCTAAAAAGCTCACTGAACCTGTTCAATATTTGAATCACAAATTTGAAAAAATCAACGAAAACTTGGTGGTGAACAAAATTCGTATAAAAATTGAAAGTTGGGCATCAATCCGTTATTTTTCTTGTTAAATCATGAATGATTTGAATTTCTATACCCAATAAATTAATAGGAAAGAAAATATTAAAAGATTAAGGGCCAGTTTGTTCACTCTTGGTTAAATCTGTAGTTAAGTAATCACAGATTTTGCTTAATCCATGATTATGAATCTGTGATTAACAAAATGCGGTTGTTCACACTTTTTTCACCTTGGTAATCAAACCATCAAATTGGAATCAATGGCTAATTTAAATTTGAATTTTGAAATAATTGATTGTAATCTTCGTCATTATCGGCACTACTCCACGAATTTCAAATGCAATTTCCGAAAGAACTGAATTTGTAAATAAAATAATACAGAAATAGAAAAAAGAATAGAAAATAAAAAAATATCAGTAATTTTGTTATTATTAATTTTGTATCGCTCAATATTTTCACTGAATTTTGTTATACATATGTTTGTCAAAATACAATGTCAAAAGTAAAACGCAATGTGAAAACCAAGCATGAACAAACGAAATTCCAGTAAATCATTAGTTAAATTGCGTTAATCATGGAAAATCGGCTGATTAACGAAATCGTTGATTAATTAACCAAACCATGGATTTTCTTATTAAAATTTTGGTGAAAAAACGCAATCGATGGTTAACCACTGGAATAATCATAGGTTAAAGTTAACCAAGAGTGAACAAATCGGCTCTAAGATATGGTACTAACTCTTTTTTAATCAGTTTATAAATATTTTTTACTGCCATTATTTTTATATGATCACTTAAGATTAAAAGGAATAAAAATGTTAGACAAAGTTGTTTATTAAATATAACAAAGGGATAGCCAAATCAAAAAAACTTGGGGAATGCATCTAAAAAAATTGATGAGCATAATCTTAAATTGTAAACAAAATTTAAGTTTTGAACCATAACAAAATTCAAGTTGGGTGTCTATTTACTTTATACATGCTAAAGGCGAAAAATTTTCGCCTGATAATTGGTCAAAAATATAAAATTAGGAATACGTATTCATATGCACTTTAAGGCATGTACTTTTCTAATGCAACAAAAATACCGAAAAGAGATTATATGATTTTTGCCTATACTTGCGTATCCAATCATTTTAATAATATTTACCTGTCTATGTAGTACATTTTAAAACAAAGGATATGTAAATCTTTTTATACTTATTATTATGATACGAAAGAACTGAAGGATTACGAAGTAGATATTTATAACTAAATATATATTATCCTAGTAACCACGAGTATTTGAAAATTTCTCCGATTTTGGAGTTGCATTCGATAGAATACTAAAATAGGTCTCACGTTGAGCAATCATGATTTTCAGTCGTGTTTGATAGAAAGCTGATTGCTCAAGAAAATTTTGAATAATTATTGAGTTTGACTGACAGACCATCAGTTTTTAGATTCACACTGATCATTTTTCTCTCAGTTGCTCAAAAGCTGATTAAAAACTGATCAATGTGAGTCCTACTTAAATAACCGAATCCTTTAGACTAATATTTATTTATTTTCTAATAACAGTTGCATTCTGTTGTTTCTAAGCCATTCTAAATTATATACACATACATTATTATCCTGGTTCTGGAATAAAAATTTTTGTACCGAGGAAATATCGATAGATTTTGAGATGTGCTTTCGTGTAGTAGCTGCTTGAGTGTCTCTATAAATAGGCCTGGAACGCTGAATAGTATACCAGTACAAGAACGCATTACTTGAAACCGAAATTTCAAACACTAGAAAACTTTAGTACAACATGTAAAATGCCATCTACAAATTTAAAAAGGCACTAAAACTTCGCGAGGCATTTGTTTTGGGGTTAATTTTTTCTTTAGATTCTGCATTCTAAGCATTCTATTACAGAAAAATTGGCTTAAATAGCCCAATATTTAAATAAAATACTCAAAAATAAATTTTGACACAGAAAATTGATCGAAAACTTATAATATGCAAAAAAAAATGTGTTCTCTTATATGAAAATTTGGAGAGAATCCTGAAATTATTGTGCAAAAGTTCTTTAAATTTTATTGACAGTTTAATTAATTTTAGTGCAAAATTAGTTCAATATCAATATTTTATGGAGCTTCGTATAGTTTTTAAAATTAAAAATATCAGTCAATTTTTAATTTTTTTCCTGAACAATTAATATTTTTGTGTTGGTACTAAAAAAAACGTATAGTTAAAAATTACTTACATGGCATGAAGATATGAAACTATTTTATCTCAGTTTACTTTCATTTGTCAAGACAGATGTGTATGGATATTTGGGAGCTAAATGTTACACGATGAAAAAAAATTGAATATATTCAATACACATATCGAATCTTCATATTATTTATCTATGCTCATAAGCTCAACAGAAATCACTTAATTCCGGAGATATTGAGATAGATAGATTTAGGAAGGAAATGCTACATTCTCCCCTATAATAAAATTTAGTAAAGTGTTACGTTAGTGCTTTTTAATTTCGATTAAGTACAAATTAAACTGCGAATTACGTATACAAGCCACCTATATAAACAATTTCTATATTTTGTGATAAAAAAATTAAACTTTTTCAACGTCATAGTAGCAATTAGTTATAAAAAAAACTACTAAACCAAAATTAATATCCTGCCAATGCAATTCTGTATTATACAGAAGGATCAAGACGTATATTGATTAAATAATTTTGCATATTCTATATATGCACCTCTTTTGAATAACATTTTTGGTAATATATAAATGTTTCAGTTGAATTAAACATTTCTCAGTCGAAATTATGACCTTTTGAATTCACCCCCAACAAAATTATCTAAAAAGGATCAATGTAAGATTAAGGTTCATTATAATGGGTTAATAAAATTCTAAAAAAAAGCAATAGCTATTTTGGGAAGATTTCAAATTACATTTTTTTAGTTTTATTTTTGCCATACAGAGGTTTGTCGTAAAATATGTGTCAAAAATTTTAACCGTGTAACTTTTTGAAATGAAATTTTTTTGGTTATGCGCTTTAGAAAGTTTCAGCTATGTATAGTAGAATGTTTTAAATACAGTGGAGTTATTTATATTATGGGTATTCCCTTACCTTAAATTGTCTAATTTTCTATAGAAAATACCGAATAATACAACGATAATGATACACCACGATTTACAATGCTAAGAGAATACCTGTATTACTATATGTTGGGATTACTGTTATGCACTTCCTCAGATGATATAGGTAGGTTTGAGTAAGGTGTCTATATTCCAAGATAAAAAAATTCGCTTTACAATCGCAAAATATGGTCCGACGTCTTAAGAAAATCACTATTATTTCTTAGCGCTCCTCATTCCTCCACTGATACGATATTAATTTTAGTGGTAGTGTCCACTAAATATTTGAAGATTCTGTGTTCGACTCCATTGAAAGTATTTCTTGTGTATTTGCAAGCTTGAAAGCTTGGTGTACACCAGTTAACGAGTGTATGTGCTCGTCAAAGATTTCCGGAATTTAAAGATACCTAGTATAGAAAGATACTCGTGGTAATTTTTTGTTAATAGTATAGACTAAAGTAGCCTCCATCTTTTTTTGTTAATATAAATATTCCAGTAGAAAATTTTCAACATTTAGATTAATATTTTTTGTTAAAAGATTTCGTAAATTCACTATAAGAAAAATATGAAAAAATTTAGAACAATATTCTTTTTAAGTTACGCGGATAAAAAATATGACTTAGACCGTTTTTTCATCAAACAACACATTTATTTCAAATGAAGACTGTGTTTCATGTTAATCAAAATATTTTCCATCATTAGCTATGATTTTTGTCTATCCTCCAAAAAATCGAATCCCTTTGTCTCCCCAAACGTAATCCCCCTCGTCTTTGAGATTGCATTTAAAAGAAATATAGATCAAATAAAAGGAAAAAATCATTTGTGTTTGAACCTTTCCCCGTGTTCTCTTTTCGTAGAAACTATGTAGCTTAGAAGTATAGTTCGATTTTTTTTCTCGATAATTATATCTACATATTTGGAAAAAAGACAGGGCGGCGACAAAAGTTGTATAGTGAATTATTGATAATTTTTTGTTAAATTTTTTTAAAAATGTTATTTCAGGATTTTGTAATGGGGAATGTGAAATGGAACAATACACAATCGAACAACGAACCAAAATCATCCAACTTTATTTTGAACATGAACGGTCCATTGTTTTAACAATTTGATAATGAGCGTTGAAGCCCATTTCAAGTTAAATGGCTTCGTAAACAGGCAGAACTCTAGAATATGGGCTACAGAGAATCCAAAAGCAATTCATCAACGACAATTACACCCACTTATGTGTACTCTTTGATGCGGTGTATCGTCTGAGAGGATCACTGGTCCAAATTTCTTCGAAAATAAAGACGGTGTTGCAGTTGTCATTAATAGTGCTCAATATCGGAAGATGTTGGAAAATTTTTTGGCCAGCTGTGGAAAACCACCATTTGGTTCCAACAAGATGAAGCCACAGCGCATACTGCAATGGACTTAATGGCTCCTAAGGAATATACAACGTTCATTTTGTTTCACCCTGTATAAGACCATATTTTTTAAATAAATTTTTTTTTGCTTTTGAAAACCAGCCATGCCCTTTTGTGAATAAGTAAAATATTTTTTTTTAATCTCTGTTTTGATTCGTCCTACATAATAATTTAGAAATTTTTTGGGAGAATACAGAATAAAAATGGCGTCCCTTTTAATCATTTTATTCAAATTATTTTGAAGAGGTGGTAATGCGATAAATCACACACACACTCTCAATTTTGACCGTTCAATACTAATGAAACTCCCGGGGCAAACTGTTCCCATACTGAGATTGGATTTTGCAATTCTAGGTCTTCCTTATTTTATGATATTACTATAGGCATTTTTATACTCCTACTTAGGATCAGCCATGCACATATAAAAGCGAAGAAATGCACAGAAATAAGTTGCATTTTTGTATGACAAATAAAATAATGAAAAGACGTATGGTATAACCAAAAAGCATACAATAATGAGAGTTTCCAATTTGGATACGTCTGCAAGAGCCTCATTATTAATAGTATTGGTTAAAATGACTCTGTGTGATATAAAATTTCACGTATTTACAGTCTTTTTTATAAATACTATTAAAAATGAGGAAAGCATGCAGCGCTGCAAACGTCTTATCAATTTGTGTAGAAATGATTACATGTGGTATAACTTAATCGCTAAGGAAGCCAAAATAATTTGGTTGACAGTGTCAAGAACTATAAATAAGTTTCTTATTGAACCGACAAAGTACAGAAAAACCAAGAAGTAAAAACCGAACGGGTGCAGATGACAAAAATTTAGAAAAAGTGCACCAGTAAAAGAAAACATGCCAATAAAAAGAATTAAATGGAAGAGTAGCATGAAGACACAATTAAGTCTAAAGGCTGAATTACAATGGCAGAGCAGAAAACAATGACAGACAAAAAAACTGATCGAATGCAAGCTTATGCAAGTCAAATCCGTAAAACCGATTACAATGTTCATAAGCAAGAATAACTATTTGACATCAAAAATGTTGTGTTTTTCTAATTGTTTTGTATTATGTAAAAGTGATTTTAAAAAATTGAGAATCGTGTAGAAAGCAACTTTTCAAAAAAAAAAAAAAAAACAGTTCCATTGCAACAGAAAAATATTTGCAATTCAACTGTCAAAATTTCCGTACGGAATGTACTAATTGATTTGTATTGCTTAAACATAACGAAACGGAAATCAAACTTCACGAAAGTTCGTCTATGCACATTGTAATCGCAGTATACGATTCACGATGATTAGTATTTCCCCTGCTTGGCTCTTCACATTGTAATTGGCCTTAACTTACATCACCACATACAGTAAAAAAACTTTCTAGGAAGATATGAAAACTGACGAGTGGCCTTGCGTTTATTTTTCAAATTATACGATATTTTGTTACCGCACTGATTTTTATTTTTAATGCCTGTGTAGTGTTTCGCAACAAAAATATATATAAATTCAAATCCCCTTCCCTTTAGATATCTATCATTTTTTTAAATATAAATTCTTTCCATGTAAATTAGATGTTCACTTATTTTACGTTTAATAAACAAATTCTAACACATAGCGAAATAAGTCACGTGGTATCCAAAATGTTTCTGGATCTTATTATACACTAACTAACACTTAAATACTCGTGTTTTCGATATAAATTTAATATACTCAAAAAAAAAAGATTAGGCACTATGCGCTTTTTTTATAGATGGAAAAATTTAAAAAAAAACTTGTTTGTTGTTTGCCCCATTCCTCGCTTAGCACCAATTCCATAAGAATATTTATATTCTCACTTGCTACAATTATCTTACAGAAAGAAGGTGGTAAAATAGAATTTACTTAGTTTATTTGTTATTTCTTTTCTTCTTAAGAAAAATTTTTATTTTCAAAGGAACTATTTGATAAGAGGTCTAATTTCTTATACTGTCTCTTTTATACTGAGATGGAGCCATACAAAATGCCCTACTTACATGAATGAGATAGTTTAATTTAAATTTACATGCGGTAGAAGTAATATACTGTATAGATTACACATCTTAACTATAAATGACTCAAACTGTGATTTTTAAAGAACAGAAACAGATTATTATTGCTCCATCAAAAGAACTGTGATGTTCCTTTTCACAACCAGGGATTTTTCGCAATGTTATTTTTTTCAAAGAGAATTTATGTTTGCTTTATGAAAATGAAAACTATATGCTGTGTTATTATTTTTAATATCGAACCGGGGATAACACGTAACAATATCTTCCATTGCATTTTAACTCAATAATATTTGCTGTGTTTTTTCATCGGGGTCAGGGTCTATTTTGAAAAAAGCGATATAAGTCTAGAGAAGGAAAAAAATTTTGCTTTGCAAAAATTCAACTGTTTTCGAATATTTTTTAAATAAATTATGCGTAAATCAAATAAATACTAGCAAATTCTCAAAAATCTTTATTGAATGATATTAAAAAATAATTTTTTTTACGAATTTATGAAATTGATTATGAGATATTTATTACGATATCCACATTTATATGGAAAACGATGGCTGTGCCATCTCTTGCAATTTTAGGTAACTAAAATCTGTCGGGATCTCAGGCCCTGACCCCGATAAATATTTAGGTTATGTTGTTGTTACTTTTACATGTTATGAAGCAGACCCTGACCCTGACCCCGATGAAAAAACACAGCTATTGTAGGATTTGTTTGTCAACGAGTGTTCCTTAAAGTAAAAATTTTAGAATAAATAAAGAAAATGGCCGAAAATTCATTGTTAAAATCCAAATACTTTGGATATTAAATATTAAATATTACACCTGATTTACACGGTTGAAATTGGAAATTTTTATATGTAAAATTGTGTAAATCGAAAACAAACTAAAATAAAAGAGAATCGTTATACGACTTTTTGCTGCTTTATGCCCATTAGCTGATTTGTTATTTTTAGCCAAATAAGTTCCCTCTGGCATTTTCTTCCAAAAGAATCCCGTTTCGTCAGCGTTGAAAACCTGGTCAGAAGTTGTAAGAACCCGCGGCAATAATTTCAGCAAATTTTGGTGGAAATTGTTCTGCTGCGTGTGAATCAGCGATTCTATGCCGATTCCACTCGCACAATCCCACTTGGGCACAATTTCACTCAGCACAATTCTACTCGGAACACTTCAACTAGAGAGGAATTTAGTTGAATTGTTATGTTATTATTCTTATATGTATATAAATGAAATTAAAATGTACCCTAGTCGAATTGTCGAATTGTGGAAGTGGAATTGTGCGAGTGGAATCACCTTTGAGCTTGGTTTTCAAGCCATATTATTAAAGCCTTTTTCATAGTTCCATTGTAACATCTCTTACATATGAAGTTGTACTCATCCTCGAACAAGATCCTGCTGCTACACTTTTTCTAATGAAATCTTAATTTTTTGTTATTGTTCTTATTGTGGCTTCATGAATGGCTTGAACTTTAGCACCATCTGTTATTTTTTCTCCATTATGTAGACGATCTAAAATATTAATTTTAATCTCTAGAGAGATAATTTTTCTTTTTATTTCTTTTTGTTTTATTATTTTTGGCATTCATTTCTAGCAATTTTTTTTTGAAAATTTTTTCATTTTGAAAACTGTGTATGGTAAATTCGAAATCGTGTAAAACGAAGAGGGTGTAAATCGGAAGATAGATAAATATCCAAAATATATTTTAATTTTAATAACAATTTTTATTTCTTTTTCATTTTTCATTTAATAATTTGAAAATTGCATCTATCACTCACAAATCTATATAACAGAATGAAATTGTTCACGAAAATGTGGAATTTTTTTCTCTCACAATTTTTGCATAAGGCTGTAAATACGTGCCAGCGCAGTATCCACGACTATTAACTCAAAATATGCCTGCAAGTGTGTTGGTTACATAAGAACTATCGAAAGTATGATGCATTCAAAGAATCTATTCGGCGTAGGAATTAATAGTATGCGAATTGTTACAAACTTCATATCTATCAAACCCGCCATTTTTTTGACAGTGACAGTTATTGTATCTTAAAGAGCGTCAAAAAACGCAAGAAGAGCATGCAAAATCTTTGGGAGTTGATCAAACAACTATTTCCAAGCGTCTGAAGGCAATGGGAATGATTCAAAAGGAAGGAAATTGGGTGCCATACGAATTGAAGCCAAGAGATAAGGAAAGACGATTTTTCACGTGCGAACAACTGCTCCAACGGCATAAAAGAAAGGGTTTTCTGCATCGTATCGTGACTGGTGCCTCAACATCAACGGCAAAGCCAAATATCCATGGATCAAAGCTCATGCTCTGTATATGGTGGGATCAGCTGGGTGTGGTGTACTATGAGCTGCTAAATCCTGATGAAACCATTACTGGTGATCGGTACCAACTGTAATTGATGCGTTTGAGCCGAGCTTGAAGGAAAAACGGCCAATACTACGATAGACACGACAAAGTGATATTGCAGCACAACAATGCTCGTCAACATGTTGCAAAACCGGTCAAAACCTACTTGGAAACGCTTAAATGGGAAGTCCTACCGCACCCACCGTATTCTCCAGACATTGCTCCTTCCGATTACTACCTCTTCCGATCCATGACTCATGTCCGAGCAGAAGTTCACTTCGTGTGACCAATGCAAAAAATGGGTCGATTCGTGGATAGCCTCAAAAGACGAGCCGCTTTTCCGAGCTGGTGTCCGAAAATTGCCAGAAAGATGGGAAAAAGTAGTGGCTAGCGATGGACAATATTTCGAATAATCAATTTGTCACTATTTCTGAATAATAAATGCTTATTTTGAATAAAAAAACGCACATTATTAATTCATGCTCCCAATATGCTAACATTTTTCACATTCACAAAATGTCTTGGCTAAATTTTGTCTTCAATGTTTGCCCTCTCCTTTATATGGTAATTGTTTTTTGCATAGGCGATCGTCTTTCTCACTCACACAATTAGGATCAGGGGTGGCTCTACCATATAGGCGAACTAGGCGACTGCCTAGGGCGCTAAACTGTTGAGGGCGCCAAAAATACGGCGCTTATAGTTTTTTTTGTTCATTCTCATAGAAAATCTAAAATCAATTGATTGATCACAGATTTAACATAAAACTTTCCAACAGAATTTGAACCAAAAGTAATTCGCATTCGATTAAAAAAAACAATTTTCATATGAAGGGCAAGATAATTTCATTCGGAACCCCCAGCAAGCATTTAAAGTGCATTTTTACTTGACAGTCCTTGATACTGCTATTAACTCCGTAGATTTGAGCAGATACAAAATCTTGAGTCAGATTTTGGATTTATTTTTGACATTCATAGCATACAAAATGTAATAACACAGCATCTGTATGCATCATGTACTAAGCTTGAGTCAGCATTAAGTCATTACGGCTCTAAAGGCATCGAAGCAGTGGATTTATGAATTAAGTAGATTTAGGAATCATTTTGCGCCAGTTCAGAATTTACTTGATTTGAACACAATTGGATCATTTAATTTGAACAGTTAACCTATACTTTATTTTGTGTTATTAAGCAATACTTCACTAGATTGATACATGCCTTTTATTTGATATAAATAAACATTTATTGTTATTAGTTACATTTTAAAATTAAAATTTCTAAGTATTTAGGAAATTTGTTCTACATTCCATTAAATAAAAGAGTGAATCCTAGCAAATTTGAAATGAAGGCAGTAAATTGATAAAATATTGCAAAAATTTATTTTTTCTGAAATTTTTTCCCAGAAACCAAAAGTCAGATATTTTTTGGAATTCGTTTTTCTACAAAAAGAAAAATTCTAGGCTACCGCCCCCATTCGAGAACCCGCGACTACTAAAGGTTACGAATCCCTTGCCTTATTCCACTTCAAACACTCGTATTGAAATGGCTTTAAAAAAGTCATATATACATATATGGTATTATATTACAGTGTTAGGGCTGGGTGCTACCAATGGAGGGATATCTGGTTCTTGACTTCACTTTTTTTTGCAAAAATGTATTCAATTTTGCAAAAATCGGAAAAAATTCAGGAAAACATTTGTTAAATTATTTTTCCAGAAAAAACCATCTTGGCCATGTTACTATATAGTTTACTTGATTGCAGTAAATGACAGTCAGTAAATGATTTGCTTGATTATAGCGAAATTATTTCTTTCCGTGAATCTATTTCAACACGCATTGAACAGAGATCGAAAGTTGTCCTATATTTTATTTGTGAAAAAAACCTGTTAGATATTTACCCAAATATTTTTATCACCTTTAGAATATTTGTAACGCTACTTGTTACAGTAGCAAGCGGTGAAAGAAGTTTTTCAAAACTGAAATTAAGAAAAACTTATCTTAGCTCAGCAATAACTCAAGAACGGCTTGTAGGTATGGCAACAATCTCAATCGAAGATGATATAGCCCTAATATACCTACAAAAAAATTAAGAATTGGAAAATTTAAGTTTTTTAATGAATTTTTCTTCAATTATTCTATAAAATTAAATAAAATATTTAAACTTCAAATACTAATGTACTAGAAATGTAAGAAAATCTTGTACGTTTTCTAAACCTAAAATATCCCGTAAAAGAATTTTCCTAGAATACGAAATGTTAAAATAGAGTTTCCATCCCGGAAAATCCCGGGATGGATTTCTCGGGAAATTTACATAATTTTTCTTTCCCGAATCCGGGATTTTTTTTTCATTTCCCGGGAAATTTAACTTAATAAAATTCTATGGAAAATTATGATTTCCAAAAATTTTTGATGGCAAATTATTTGCTGGGCAACATATTTTTCAGTGAATTGAAACTAAAGAAGAGCTTGCAAACTGCAGTTAATGATTGCTTCAAAAAAAATGCCGATTACCTTAGATTATGGCAGTAATCTTCAAAAAGAAATAAAAATGTTTGAATTAACTGATGAAAGGACTGAAAATTTAAAAAAATTATTTAATTGTTTAAAAACAATAAGGCCTACTTCAACTGGGAGTGAAAGAGTCTTTTCAATAGCTTCTATATTTTCAACCAAAAAAAGGGCATTACTAAGCGACAATTCACTGAATGCATTATGTTTCCTAAAAAGTTATTTAATTAAATATAAAACATATAGTAACTTAAAATCGGCCTATAGCCGATTTTGTGATGCCTTATGGTAGAAATGGGACAGAAAAACTGTCAAAACTAACATTATTTCAAGGTTTTTTCTTAATAACTTTGTTTCTCTTTTCAAAATATCTTCCAATTTGCAGGAAACCGAGACCCTGATAGCATAAATGTAATATCCAAATTTTGTTCAAAGCGGTGTATTAGTTTTTAAAATATATCAAAAAAAACTATATGAAGAGAGTTATTTTCTCCTAAGTTTATTTATTTCTCCACTATCTTTGGATCGGTTTGACTTAAATTTAACATGGTATTGTAAGAGTTAAAAATAGGATACAACTGAATTTGGTAAAAACAATTGAGAGGTTAAGACAAAATAGTTGTAATGATTTGATAATATTGTCGTAAAGAAAAAAGGCAAATGAACAGACTAGTAGAGACAGTGTAGAATGGTCTAGTTGGTTAAGACCTCGACCTCGCCTCATGAGACAGATGAGACACTGGTTCAAATCCAGGTCTCGGTTCTTTACTTTTTCTCTACTTTTCTTACAATATCGTCCATTTGTATACTTAACCTATACAATGAATTTAAACAATTGCTTCACAAATTTTCCAATTGAATCCTAAAAACCATAAACAAAAAAACAACAAAACTTTTTCCAGTCACCCTGGTTTTTCCATTATATCTTTGCTCCCCCTGCATCGATTTTGCTGAAATACACTACCAAACCAAATTAAGGAATAAGTAACTCACATTGCAAATTTCATAAAAATCGGATAGCGCGTTTTGATTTATCTTGTCTACGGACGGACGGATGGACGGACATGCATAAATCGTTATAAGTTTTGATTTCCTCCACAACCATACCCTTAAAATTTTTCTACGACGATTATTTCGATGTGTTACAAATGGAGTGACAAAACTAATATATCCTCTGGTAGCACCTAGCATAAGGTCTAGGTTACCTGCAAATTAGAAGAAATTTTGAAAAGAAGAAATGAAGTTATGAAGAAAAAACCTTGAAGTAATATTAGTTTTGACAGTTTTTCTGTCCCATCCCTACCATAGGACATCAAACATTCAGCTACAGGCCGATTTAAAAGTACTATATTTTTTTATAATAAAATATTATTCTTCTTAATGTTATCGTTTATAACTTTCCTTTAATATTTTTAGGAAAATCCCGGGATTTCCCGGAATATGTAATTCAAAATTTCCCGTATCCCGGGAAATTAAAACGTGTCGGGATATGGACACTCTATGTCAAAATATTTTAGAAATCATTTTAGAAATAAGGGGAAACATAACATAACATAAAATAACATAGAAAATTGCAGCATAGACTCAATTATATGGATGAGTGTTCGTTGGCACAATTTTATAGCACAGACAAAATGGAGAATGTTCCTAATGCGATTGATAAATTTGGGTTATAGGCGGTAGTGTGGAAACAATTCGTCGAATGTCGAATGTGTACATTTATCCATAAAAACTAGGTATAAGCAGTCTCTTAAGACATGATAGACTGCTTGCAGAAAAAGTTATAGCGCTTCTTAAAATAGCATAGGGAAAATACAATACTTATCTTAAAAAAAGGTCAGCTAATATTCCAGAACTTCATAATTAGGCTTTAATAAAAAATATCTTAAGGAAAGAAAGAATGTATAAGAAACATTATCAAATTTTTCGCAATAATGGATTTCGGGTGTGACCTGTAGTCAGAATATTTAATTGGCAAACAATTAAAATTAATGTAACTATTGTATATTTTCTGGTTTCACTATTATCTTGTATAAATTTTAAACAGGGCAGAATCTTTCGGGACAGTCCTTATATTATATATTTAAGAATATATATGTTATTTATATTAATTTTGATTTCATTGTTTCAATTTTTGTATTCCCTTTAAAAATCTAGATTTGCTTTTATTTCGGGTAAAAAAAATTTTCATTTTAAATAAAAATATATAGTAGAAACTATAAAACGAAATATGTGTATTCAAGACAGCTTGACTGACATTTTTTGTTTTTCCTCAAATGAATTTGCTAGAGGCGATATCCTTCACTGTTCAGCTACAGACAGCCGCTATATTGAATCGGTATATTTGAGTTATTTATTTTTATTTTAAATGTCAAACTCATAATTAAATTTTGTCCTTTTACAAAACCGTAAAAATTTCGTTATGTAGTATGAATATAATATTAGTTGTACTATAGCATCAATTAACATGTGTATTCGACTATTTTTGGTAATAGTTACGGACCAGTCTTGTATAGCGCGTGTTCTTAACAAGTTCACTAAACTTAAAGAAAAACATAAAGTAATGTAAAATCGGCCTATAGCCGATTTTTTGATGCCCTATGGTAGAAATGGGAGAGAAAAATTGTGAAAATTAACAATATATCGAGGTTTTCCTTCATAACTTTGTTTGCCCTTTTCAAAATTTTCTCTAATTTGTAAGTAACTCAGACCCTAGTAGCATAAGTCTAATTTGCAAATTTCATTCAAATCAGTGCATTAGTTCTGAAAATACATCAATAAAACTTTCTGAACAGGGTTATTTCTTCCTACGACAACTTCTTTCTCCACTATCCTGAGACCGATATCACTGAAATTTATAATGGTATGGTCTATTAATGTAGTCAACCAATATAATTAATTTAAACAAAATTGCTTTACCAATTTTCCAATTAAATCCGAAAAACTATATAAAAAAAAACGACAAAACTTTGTGGCCGCCCCTGTTTTTCCTTAATAACTTCGCTGCCCCTCAGTCGATTTTGCTGAAATGCAATACCAAAACCACTATAGCAATAACCAAGTAGCATTCTAAATTTCATCAAAATTGCATAACGCGTTTTTGAGTTATTTTGTCAACGGACGGACGGTAGTACCAAACATGGAGCATTAATATAGGGAATTTTTTTCAGAATTTTGGCTCATTTTCAAAACCCAATTACCCCAATTTGTTCTGCCAGAATTTCACAATTTTTTTTTCTAAGTATTCTATAAGATGTCACCTTTTCAGCGCGCTATAACATAACTTGATAGGATTAGAACTACTAAAGTTATACGATTCTAAAGCCAACTATTGGAAAAAAAACGCCACGAACTTTCTGCTTAATTGAATATTTTAAGGTTTTTCTCTCCATAACTTCGTTTCTTCATTCTCAAATTGGCCCAAATTCACAGGTAGGCTGGCGCCTAATAGTATAAACACGTTTCGTAAATTTGATTCAAATCCGTATATAAATTTTTAAAATACATTGGAAAAACTTTATGAACAGGCTTATTTTAGGATACAACTATTTCTTTCTCCAGTATCCTTAGACCGATTTGACTGAAAATTAACTCGGTATCGTCTATTTATGCAGTTAACCTACATAATTAATTTGAACAAAATCGGGTCACAAATTTTCCAATTACATCCGAAAAACCATAACGAAAAAAACGACAAAACTTTCTGGTCACCCTGGTTTTTCCTTTATAACTTTGCCCCCCGTGGATCGATTTGGCTCAAATGCAATACCAAACCAAGTTAAGGAATAAGCAACTCAAATTATAAATTTCATCAAAATCGGATAACGCGTTTTTGAGTTATCTTGTCTACGGACGGACATGCATAAATCGATATAACTTTTGATTCCCTACACAACCATACCTTTGAAATTTTTCTCCGATTATTATTTCTATGTGTTACACACTTAGTGACAAAACTAATATACCCTCTGGTAGTACCTACCATAGGGCATAAAAATTCAATTCGACCCAATTTTTAACGTAGAGTTTTTGTATGGGATTTCGCCAATTGCGACGTTAACGTTAAACGTCAAGACTTTGAATATTTGAACTACATAAATGTATTTCTAAATTTGGTTTTACTTGTAAAAATGCATGTTCCATTTAACAGTTATAATATCCAAATACTTGCAAGTACTGTTCAATTGGCTAGTTACTTATATATTTTAGATAACTATACAATAGTAGGGCTCCACTAAAGGATGACTGCTCCTCGCTGTCTTATATAGACCATTTCCAGAGTTGTCAAAATTATTTTGAACGATTGTTTTTGTTTTTCCACGTAATGGGAAACATTTTTTTGTTAAAGAATTGAATAAAATTTTAATCAAACTGAACTGATTTTGTGATCTTTCTATTATAAAAAAATTGTTGTTGAAATTTACAATGTAAATTCGTTCTGCCTTAACTTGAAATATTAGCAGTTTTAGTTCTTTTTTCTCAGAGTTAATTCACTGAACTATAGATTTGTTAACTACGATTCCCGTATTTACCATAGAGCATCAAAAAATCGGCTATAGGCTATATGATTTTTAGTTACTATTAGGTCTATTCTGCGATTTTGTATATTATATTATGTTATGTTAATTTCCCCTTATTTCTGAAATGATTTCTGAAATATTTTGAGATTTCGTATTCCGCGAAAATTTGAAAAAAATTTGCAGATTAGATTTATGCTGTTAGGGTCTAGGTTACCTGCAAATTAGAGGAAATTTTGAAAAGAGGAAATAAAGTTAGAAAGAAAAACCTTGCAATACTGTTACTTTTGATAGGGTCGATAGTGTAGAAAGAAATAATCCTAGGAGAAAGTAAGCCCGCGAATTCCCCTAGTACAAAGAAATTTAAGTTTAGGCGGCATTAGTGACATATTTACGTTTAAATGTATAAAACATACGTACATATGTATAAGAATAGGTTATGCCCAACGTTCCCTCTAAGTTTTAAAATCCATGGGTGGTATAAGGTACAGTTTGGGCAACTCTTTTAAATTTAAATAAAGTCGGACAAAATTTAAGAAAAAAAAACAATCCAAAGAAGTTATTGACATTTAATTTCAATGTTACTAATACGGCATATAAAAAGAAACAACCCAAAAATGTTCAAAATATTTTCGCAAAAAAAAAGTTTTTGCAATATTTCTTGTGGGCGAATAAAAATGATGACTGGGCTAATGTCAATTTATACCTGGGCGGCCACCCGCGAGCCTAACTTAGAGGGAACGTTGGTTATGCCTACCTTAATATTTGTAGATATTGTAGTTTTTGTTTGATTTTAACCAAAAACGTAATGTATGAAAAGAATCACATTATTGGTAAAAAACCGACATGCGGTAAAGAAACAAAGTAATGAGATTTTTCTCATTTACTCGTATTCTATCTACTATATAATCACAATTTTCGAAAAAATGTATTTCAAATGCAAAAGCAAACCGCATGACTTACAATATATTTTTATGTGTATATTACAACCATGAAAGAACATTAACTTATATTATTCAACAGCGAAAAACGGCTGCATATTTATTTAGAAGAGTTTCAAGGAAGCCACAAAAGAATTACTGCATGTATGTACATCACGTAACAGAGAGCAGAATAGAAATGCAGAAGCGGCTGCTGGATGTATTTCAATATGCCTACATGGCCGCAAAGTCATTAGTTAAATATTTTATTTCGTTTTCGGTGTGTTGTTGTTTTTGGAAGTTATCTTTTGTTAATTTAGCGTATTTAACCATGTTATACCATCGTTAGGTGGAGAAATTCGCGATGGGGTTGGACATGCGTATATATATTCCAATATATGTACGAGTAATATATCTGCAGGTACATTTTAAAAATTACAAGAAAACGTTTAGTTTTAATTCGATTTAACCACAAAACAAAATTTTCTGTTCAATCTTAAATATTTTTTTTTATTTATTTATAAATACAATATATATTACATATATTAGTGGAATAACTTATACTTGTTTTGCACGTTCCATATTATATAGTCAACTTTTATCAATGAAAATTGATGGTTGTAATATAGAAAATTTCCCATTCTTAGAAATAAATCTGCCATGATTTTCAAAATTTTAAAGTTATTAATTCATAACAAATTATTTATCGCGTGTACTACAACACACACGTGTATGTACGAAATTCTAATATTCAATAACACCTAATTCTATTTGTATAGTATACCTTTTTTCTTATAATGATATTCGTCGTGTAGCTTTTGCCTGGTAAAAAATGTGTCTTTATATTTTACCATCTATATCTTCTTTTTTTTTGTTAGGTGAATAGAACATATGTATATCTATCGCATAAAGTGTGTAATGTCAAATCTCAAATCTAATAATGATTTGGATGAAGTTTTCGAATATATGTACGTACTTTGGTCCATGATATCGAAAAACCATACATACATATTTTTTGTGATGATATGTTTAATTTGTACGAGCATAAATTTAAAGCATTTATAGTACAGTCAAAGTGTAATTAATAATAAAGTCCAGAAAGCTAGCGAAGTAGCCAGAAAAAGCACGTGGCAAACGGGGGAAAGAATACGCAAGAGTACATATATTTTTCATAGGCAAAATCCATCAGCAAGAGAGAGAATGAAATGTTCTTAAAAATCAGATGGAATCTCATAAATTGATCCCGGAATCTTAAGTTTGGGCACAAATTTTACATGCATACCAGAAAAAAAAATATGCGCCAATTTTTTTTTCTGGTATGTGTGCATTTGTATATGAATTTCTGCCTGTGTTTCATTGTTTACATTTTAAAATTACCCAAAAGCGAAAAATGGGATGTTTTTTAAAATAATGTGTCTCTTTCACCCATACGTAAACTTTTTAGTTCTATCTATGTCAGCAGTGGATAGAAAATTGTTTGAGAAAGAACAGACAAAATTTGAAAAACGGCGGTACGGTAAGGATAGGAGCTTTCCAGACTTTATCATAGTTACACTTTGGTACAGTCGAAGGTGACGAGAATTTTGGTTGAAAAAATATTCTCCATCGACGGGATTTAAACTCACGCACAATTGTTCTACTGAATAACACGCTTTCCTACTACGCCATCGACATCAATTTTTCAAGTAAGTCAGATTCGTTAATATCAAATCATAACTGAATAAATAATTATAACTGAAAAAAATTTTTTTTTTCGCCATCGACGGGATTTGAACTCACGCACAATTGTTCTACTGAATAACACGCTTTACTACTACGCCATCGACATCAATTTTTCAAGCGGTTCAGATTCGTTAATATCAAATCAGAGTTGGATAAATAATTATAACTGACAAAAAAAAAAAAATATTGTTCGCCAAATTTTGCGTAGTTTATTTAGATATGTGAAGAAAAAGAAAAATTGAATCTTATTCTACCTCTAAAGAAAATAAAAAAAAACAAATAACAAAAGAATAGTGTCCTTGATACATTTTTTTATTTTCTTGAATCATTGGAAGAAAATACAAAATGTGTATCAATTCCTAATAAAATTACATTGTCCTCTACCGACTACATACTTGAGAGGGTGAGGGGGGGGGGGGGGGGGGGTTGGTGAACGAAATGTGCACGGGGCGGAGTCCCCTAGTTTAATAAGAAAAAATTTGAATTTTTAATTGAACTTGACCTTGAACTGAATTCATATTTAATAACTTGGGCAGTAAGAGGATCTTCATTGACAGATATGTAGCTTAATTTAGATGGAGGTAAGTGTATTATAGTATGTATTTATCATACTGTGCGCCTAATTTTAGTTGACTCTTTTATACATGATTCTTTGTGCAAACATTACATATATTATTATATTTATATCATTAAATCAATAAATACGTATCAAGGGAGTAAAGTATTATAGTACGTAACGATCGGCATATTAATTGAAATAACTTTCCCATATAGTACTTAGTGAGAATAATACTAAAATTTAGATGATTACATACTATAATGTATCTGTTCGCTATTTTTAATCTCAAGAAATGATTTTCTATAAGCAACAGATTCAAAGACATTTCTTCTGAACATTTATATTTGTCTATTAGAAATTAAGACCGTAATAATATGTACTCATTTTGAAGGAAAAATGATAAAAGTAAGGTTGCAGCAAAGAAAAAAAAACAAATATTTTTTCAGATGTTTCATTTTAATTAAATCTTAACTTAAGCGTATTAAAGAAACTCGTTATCTGCTACAAAGATAATGGGTTAATGTTTTTCGTTTTTTGCATTTTTGTATATATCTGGAAACGCATTTAAACAAGTGAGATGGATTATATTTCATAATCTTTTTGCAAACCACCTGCATTATTAGTGTAAATTCGGATCATAGCACCTATAGAGTTAAAACTGATTGTATTATCTTAAGACTTTGTAGAATTTACCTACTTTTCTTATGAATACTCGTATCTCTATATTTGGTGACCAAAATGTAGTAATAATAATCGACAACCGTTCCCTGGAAAACGATTAGGTACACAAATATTTTCCATATAGGAAAAAAATTTAAATCTTCTTGTCTTGTATTCTATATTCGAATATGTCATCAATGAAATATGAGCTCACAAAATATTCCCTATATGACAATGTAGAGACGGTACTATGGGAACATAAATGATGATGCTTATCTCGTTGCTACTGGATTATTTTCGTAGGTGTATTTTGGGGATCTGACAATCTTAGATCTACATGTATTATAAAGATTGATATACAGAATTTGATTGTTCATTCAATATTTTTTTTTTACATTTTTATCATTGGGGACAATGCATTTGTCATCTTTTAGAAGAAATTGGTTTGTGTAATGACTTCCTCTATTTAATGCAAATTGCATTTCCAAGTTTAATAAAGGTGTGGCTTTCTGTCATATATGATATGATATTAATATTTTATTAAAATGTAAATATGAATGATTTTATACATTTATGAATGAAATTTTATTTGATATGCAATACATATAGTATACCTTAATTTGTAGAAAATAATCTTATGGATTTTAATGCTGCTGTAAAACTGATGGCCATATAAAGTTGATGAATTTTATTTTATAATACATTGACAAACCTAAACAAATTTACTGGGAACCCAATTAGGGTATTATGCCACTGGTAATTTAAACTTTTTCATATATTGTATTAAGTATACCTAATTTCATAGGACAATTAAAAACAATTTATTTTCCCGCCAATTTGCAGTTTTGACATCTATTTAAAATACACAAAGGATTCTCTTCTATGTTCAATATCATAAGTTTTAGTTGGTGTGGCTTAGATTCGTTTTTATAATATTGGGGAGGCGTAGTTATTGCAATTATTGCCCTTATCAAGAATTGCATGTACGTACATAACGTCAAAATTTTCAATCGCAATAGTAAGAAAAGGCATATCATTCACAATAACTTGCCATTTTCAGATTAGGTAAGCGAAAATGAACTGTAAAACGGATTCGGGTTAATTTACGAATTTAATTGGAGTACTCGGGTTAAGTAATCTTAAATTTAAAAGCTCACTGAAAAACTGGCCAATAGTAACTGAAAATCGGTCTATGACCGATTTTTTGATTCCCTATGGTAAATTTGTTTCCTCTTTTCAAAATTTCTTCCTATTTACAGGTTACCCAGACCCTGAAAGCATAACTCCAATCTGCAAATTTTATTCAAATCGCTGTATTAGTTTTTAAAGTACATCATAAAAGCTATATGCAGAGGGTTATTTTCCCATAGGATTATTTCTTTCTCCACTATTCTTAGACCTACTTGACTGGAATTTAACATGGTATCGTCTATTTGTGCAGTTGACCTACATAATTAATTTAAACAAAATTGGTTAACAATTGTTCCAATTTAAGCCTAAAAACCATATAAAGAAACGACAAAACTTTCTGGTCACCCTGGTTTTCCTTTATAACATTGCTCCCCTGGATCGATTTTGCTGAAATGTAATACCAATCCAAGTTGAGGAATAGCCAACTCACATTGTAATTTCATCAAAATCGGATAATGTGTTTTTGATTTATCTTTACGGACAGACGGACATGCATAAATCGATATAACTTTTTATTCCCTACACAATCATACCCTTTAAACCTTTCTACGACGATTATTTCGATGTGTTACAAATGGAGTGACAAAACTAATATACCCTCTGGTAGTACCTACCATAGGGCATAAAAATAAAATGTTTAGTTTATAAATGTTCTACTGGCCGTATGTTGAAAAACCAAAAAGTTTGGCTTCATTATATGTACAGAGTGCCTACATACAAATCCCATGAACATAAACTCCATATAGGTATATCAAATGACGCCATTTGAGTAAGCTTGGGAATTGTTGCTGTGTAAAGAACAGTTCCGTTGTAATGATAAATCAAGGAAATCTGCCAAAGAGGAAAAGTTCTTTTTGATTTTGCTCTGCCCAGATTTAAATAGTGACCAATCGTAGTTTTACAACTTTATGGTTCAGAAGGAATATGTTATGTGTGAGTTTATTGGGTTTTTATTCATTATAGATTGCCCTTGGAACGTTAAATTTTTTACCTTTCAATGGTTATAAAAGTAATTTAGTACGTAAATGTTATTCAGTAGGTATGCTTATATATCTACTGTTAAAAACATATTTTATAGAAGAATTTACAGATGTAGCCAGTCATTCCAAACACAAATTAAAAAAAAATACATCCAGCAGGTATATTGTAGGTATATATATTCAAAGAAATGACGGTTATAAAACCATTCCAACTAATGTGAAAATCATTTCTTGCTATTTTTTTTTTTTGTGATTAAAAATAACATTTATTTTGTAACAACCCAATGAAAATGTTAAACACATGCTAATTATAGCTGATACATACGCGCACAAAGACTCGATGACCTGACTTTGTATTAGGGATACAAATCTTAGTTTTTTAAAATACATTTTTTTTTGAAACTGCATAATTTCTGTTGTAAAATTTGGGAGCTGATATCATCGAACTAATTCATTTGATATAACATAATCTATGTGACATGCTCTGGAGGAGACGCAATAACCAAATTATCTTTTGAAAATATGAACAATAAAGGTTGACTTCAAATTATGATTTATAAGTAAAATTGTATAAAAAGGTAATATGATTTGCTTCATGTAATTTCTTACTAAACGTACTTTTGAAGTAGCTCAGTGATTACCATCTTCAGTAGGTCTCAGCGTACGTTCACCTTGAGGCTGGAAATCCTCCGCTTGCTACGAATATACAAAGAACTAATAAGGTACAACAAACATTTTGAAATATTTACGTCTCCTTTCAATATTGGGTCCTATTATTGTTTCTTTTCATCTTTAAATGTGTATAATTGAATGTCGACTTTGATTTTTTACTTTAGTAAGTTAAGCATTAAAATTTAAAAAATTAAATTCATAAAGTTAATATCGACAAATGCATTTTGAGTAATTATGTTTTCGTTGAACAAAATGAATGAAATTTTTATAATAATACTATATGGGCTGAGTAAAAAGTAGTGCGATTCTTTCTAAATTCAAAAAATTTAAATTGGCTGCCATGAAGATTTGTGTTGTCCACGGCCAGGCTTAGCTCATAAACGGAAACACAAATAAAACATCTTTCTATGGAAATTC
Source organism: Xylophagus ater (assembly GCA_963422695.1). NCBI lineage: Eukaryota > Metazoa > Arthropoda > Insecta > Diptera > Xylophagidae > Xylophagus > Xylophagus ater. The sequence goes on from OY730478.1 coordinate 36,709,403, forward strand.
ATAAAAAATGAGTTAAACTAAATTAATTTTTGAAATTTTATTTTGTTATTGCTTTTTTGGTAATTAGAATTTTATACGAAAACAGTGTAAAAAATATTTATATTTTGGAAGAAGAAAGCACAAATTTACGTGAAAAAATTAGTTTTAATTAATAACTGTCGCTTTCATCGCTTTCATCACTTTCACGCGATCAAAGTGTCATCTTACCCCACGACTCCATTGGACTTATTTGAAGACATATTTTCAGTCGGACTGACAAAAAGTCCAAATTTTAGAGTTTCCACAAGACTTTTTTTCAGTCCGAGTGAAAATATGTCTTGAAATAAGTCCAATGGAGTCGTGTGGTTAAAGAATTCCACGCTGTTTTTCTTTTGTGTTGGGGCTGCAAATTTTTACCATTTTTGTATGAGATTCATGTTTGTTTCTGGTTTCATTAAATTTTTCAATACTGTTTAATCATAAAAAACAATATTTGTTAATTTATTTTGATACACTGTTTTATAATTTACTAACAGGAATCAAAAAAGGTAAATTATTTCAATAATGCAGCTAGAATTAACAGTAAATTTTCAAAAGTTAAAATACTTAAAATTTGCGAAATCTAAAATTCGGATTGCTATATTTTCCTTAAAAAATAAGTACCCAGATTTTACGTAACATAAAATTGAGAGATCTCCTAACCTCCTAATTTGAAAACAAGAAAACATAGCGAAACTGGTATTCTGGGTAAGAAATTTATGTAGACATTTCATGGTTAATAGGATAGGAAGTTTTGGAGAATTTCGAATTGTCACTTATTATACTGATTTATTTTATTTTATCAATTGAATAGTTTAGAATTGATAGTGTCTATAAATTTTTTCAATATGAACTTCTCGCAGCTTCGCGAGAATAGTGATCCAATTCAAAATTAATTTCTTGTTAGTGTCGTATATTTGGTACAGATGGTAAATCACCGTTATTTTATCTAAACACGCCACAAGTATTAAATATTGTAATAAACTTTTTTTTTGGATAAAAGTAGTCATAAATTTGAATTTTGAAAATTGTGTATAGACTAAATATAAGATTTGGTTGTAATTTTGGTCAGGAAAAATATTCGCTTCTTCCTGCGGTTTTTTCAGTGCTTTCAATTTATTTTCGTAACCTTTTACTGGATTTGAACGTTTCCAATAATTAAGTAATTTTATAGGAAATTTACAAGCTTGCTTCACAAAACTGAAATTTATGTAAAATTGAAGTTGGTACAAAATTGATGTGGATTGCTAATATACAAATTCTTATAAATACACAAATACACAAGTACACACAAATTAAACGAAATATAATTATTTTTTTTGTTAATTACAAATGTTATGTATTTCATTAATTATAAAAAATAATATCTCTCGACCTTCTGCAGTAGCCGATCCTTTTGAGGTAATTTTCGATGACTTTCGTAAATTTCGGGCGGTATGTCGGCAATAACTTGACGGATGTTGTTTTTTAGGTGCTCCAATGATTCGGATTTGTTGGCGTAGACACGACTTTTAACGTAACCCCACAAAAAGAAATCCAACGGCCTTAAGTCGCATGATCTTGGTGGCCAGTTGACACCACCAAAATGTGAAATAATGCGACCTGGGAACTTTTCACGCAAAACATCCAACGTTGCACCCGCTGTGTGACAATTTGCGCTGTCTTGTTGAAACCACATGTCTTCCCCATCAATATCTTCGACTTCGTGCCAGAAATAATCGGTTACCATGCGCCTATATCGCTCACCATTGACTGTTACAGTCTGACCCGGGTCGCTTTCAAAAAAGTAAGGCCCAATGACGACGGTGACCACAATGCGTACCAGTCACTTTTTGGTCATGTAATGGTGCCTCGTGCATCTCATGAGGATTTTCATCTCCCCATATGCGGCAATTTTGCTTATTACCGCACCCAGAGAGATAAAAATGTGCCTCATCAGAGAAGAGGATTTTCTTTGAAAAATCAGCATCAACTTTCTGCTGCTGTAACAACTTGTCTGCACAAATTCTTCGTCTTTTATGGCTTCTGGGCTCCAGTTCTTACGTTAGATGAATTTTATACTGGTATAGATGCAAGTCCTGATGCAAAATGCGAGCCTTAAGAAAAGCCCAAAAGATGCAATAGTTGACGAATCGCCAATGCGGACACTTTCTTTTACAGCAACAATATTTTCGGCTGAACGCACGACACGGCGATGCACGGGCATCACCAATGCTTTCAGTATCTTAGAATTTTTTCACGACGATGCGAATCTTTCGCTCAGTAGGACGATTAAATTCACCATAAGCTTCCCGTAAATTTCATTACACAGTTCATACAGGCTTGTTGTTTCTGTAGAACAATTGAACAATTTTAAGGCGTTGACCGGTGGTTAAGCTATCCATTTCGTAAATATGTTATTGCAAACTGACGTTTGCCACTTTGAAAATATGTGCTTATCGACAGCTGCTTGATTTACAGTGCTGCCAATATAGGAAATTCAAATCGGATCACCCTATGTTAGAGGAGGATGAAAAGATCTACCTTTTATGAAGTGTTCTTGAAAAATAGAATTGATTAAATTTCGCAATCAAAGAAAAAACAGAATAGCATTCATATGCATGCTTACACGGTTAAGAAATGAACAAAAAATTTAAAGCTTATATTTACAGAAAATTAGCATATAATCGATTTTTTGATGCCCTGTGGTAGTTAACAAACCTATAATTCAATGAATTACTTCTGAGAAAAAGCAACGAAAACTAATAATATTTCCAGGTTTTTCTCCCTAACTTTGTTTTGTCTTTTTCAAATTCGCTCTAATTCACAAGTAGCCTGGGGCCTAATAGCGTATATATCTTCGGCAAATTTTATTCAAATCGGTTTATCTATATATAAATAGGCAAACACAAAAATGTACCTCCTTTTTATTCGTATTCTAACAAAAGATGTGGCTTAATATATATATCAATCGAAATCTATTGATGAGGAGAAGTGTTTAAACCCAAAAGTATGTTGATATATGGTCGTTGAGCCAGGTTGGACAGGTAAAAGTTTCCCATATATTTATATGAGAACAACAACAAAATATATGGCACACAGTTGTGTGCTTTACAAATTTGTCTAATGAAGGAATGGAAATAACTGACGTGTTTTAGAAGTTTTTGATTCAGAATTATATAGAAAACAGCTGTTTATTTTTCTGGACCAAATTCAAGAAAACAGTTTAAAAAAAACATTGATGTTTGAATTTGTAAATAAATAATTGTGAGAATAAGAATAACATATTGAAATTCACAAGTTTAACTTTTAATTATTGTAATCGATATTTTAATTTTCATTTTATTAGGTCGAATTTAGACCAATGGGCGGTACTAGTTACTATAAAAATGTGCATAATATTTTGTACACTTTTAGGTTCTTTAGGAATTATTTTAAGATTTTTAACCGTGCATATATTAGATATATGCCCGTACATAAGTATACCAACCTGTATCTTGTTTTTAATTGGAGAACCACGAATCAAATGAGAATATCTGGTAAACAACGCTATTCAAAATATGTATTATAAAGAGCAACTTATGCAAGTATCTACAATATAAGATACAATAAATATCATCTAAAAATAAATACAATTTTCTTCGTGGATATTATAACGAAACTCATTCAACAAATAATCTGGAAAAATATCTATTTTGGCCGTAAATAATGAATCCAATTTCTCGCAAACTTGTATTATGGAGCTACCGACAATTCGCTACCGAAGAGCTTGTCTAGTACCTATTCACAATGTGTTACTCTACTATACGTATATACTATAAATATATGCGCATATATACAATATATATATTGGTATTTATATAAATACTATAAAACTCTTGGTTACTGGAAATTTTTTTCAGATTTTTTGTTCTTTTTGACTTAATCATCCCTCCCATTGCCCATTTGATTTTGTCAGTATATGCATGGTTTATAAAAATCTAGTGAAAAGATGAAGAAAAAATTTACTTCACCATTATTATTATTATTATTATTATTATTATGATTACAGTTCATTCCATACCTCCCCTGTTCTAATGCCAGGCATATTCCGATGGGTAAATACCTAGTATGGTACATACCAGCCGTAGACGCATATACATACACATACTCGACCCTATTATCTCTGGGAGCTTCATCGTCATTACCTACTCGTATAATTTTTCATCAGACGAGTATCAGCATTATTACTAATCTTTCGTCATGTTCACTGTTCAGTTTTATTCTGTCTTCGGAGTTCTTTTAAGTTTCTTTCTTTAGTTTCTTGGGGAAAATCTATATGTATAGTGATTGTTCCTGGGTGACTATAGAGTATAGATGTATATTTTCTTTTAGGTTTCTGATACTATAGTACAAGCTGAAGTTTACCTTTTGTATATCTTTTAAAAATATCTATGTCGATTATAGGTTTTTCAACTTGTTTTTCTGGTTAACATATCTCCCTTTTTATACATGATATAAACATACCCAATGCAATACTTCGTTACAAAGTACATAAGATAAAATAATTCCAAATATAATAATAAAACAAAGAAACTGTTTATGGTTGATATCAATTTTTATAAGTCCTCCGCAGAACCTCAAAACATCCTCATACATATAAGAATATGTAATGAATACATTTTTGATATAACTGAGGAACATAAATGTTCTTTATTCAACCAAATTCACAATGGTGCTAACCCGACAGTCAAAGGTTAGGGTTTTCTCCATGGTATAAACAGAACTCATTCTAAATTCATGTACGTTTAGTAAGCGGACAATTTACCGGAAAATGGGATGAAGTTTGTTAACTTGCCTAAAAAATTCAGATTGAGTTAGTTTGCCTTGAACTGTTATGAATATTTTTTCATACTTTAAAATTTGCAAGTACGTACGTACACATTTGAATGTTTTTTCTTTAAAATTCATTTTAGATTAACCCTCAAAAGACTAAAATATTTTTGTGTATTCTTACTTGTTTTTACATTGTGAGTTGTAAAACTGTACAAATGTGAGCACTGCTGTAGCATACAATTGTAATTGAACAACAAATAATTATCAATCGTTTACGGTATTGTACGTAATAGTATTTTTATAAAAATTTACAAATCAAATTGTGTCCACATTGATTGTCTAAGGGTTAAACTTCGAAACAAGGAATTTTATGCTAAACGTATTTTTAGAGAATACATTTTATTTATGAGCGAATGGTATTTTGTAAAAACCGTATGACTTCATAATTCACTCATAATCAACATATTTTGCATTTTTATTGGAAAAATTTCAGTCGGTCGCATCACATCCTACAAGATATTTTCGTATGACATTCCTCTTAAAGTCGCCAAAGCGTGAAGTGTCAACATGACAAATGACAATATGACACGACAGCTAATTTCTGTTGAAATATTTGGTAGCTTTGTTAGTTCATTCATTTCAGTGCACTAATTAACACATACTCATACCAAAATTTGATCTTCATTTGGATGAAGGTATAGCAGCGATACAATATGTATACAGTAGCACTATATATTGATTTAGATTTGAACCTTTTTGCGGTTAAGCGTTAAATAAGATTCGTTAGATTGAATTTCGGGATATTGGTGTCTATATGTAATTTATTTACTTTACACATAATCGATTATTTAGCTCCAAAAATGTATACGAGATCATAGTTTTTAGATATATTTATTTCCGTCAATTTTTAAAATGATGGATTCTGAAAAAGTAGTATAATTATATCGTAGTTATGCTGTGAAGCTTTTGATTTGTACGGGGTATTCTGTGAAATTTCAATTTATTGGTTAATTCAGTTGTTAATGAGGAATCATTCAAAAGTTGCAAAAATATTATAAACCGATAGAAAAATTCCAACGCGGAAGAAGGTGTCTAAATATATTTGTCTATCTTGTTTAAGTTTTGTCATTTAATCATTTGCTATCGCATGATTATTAAATTATTATATAAGTATACATTTGTAATTTTATAATTATGGGAATTGTAGTGCAAATTTTTTCTAGCAAAAGCCACGTTAAATAGTTCCTTATAATAGCTAAAAAACAAAACATTCAATTGTACTTTTAACCAATTATATAATTGTAGAGAAAACATGTATGCTCGCTTCGCTCGCTAGCCTGGATGGAACTTTCAATATTATTTAAATCTTGGGGCTCATCCGAATTTTTTAATCTGCGTACATACGGATATTTGAAGCACGAATTATTAAATATTTCGGTAGGGTTCATACCGTTTATATGTACTAATAGACGATCGTTTATGCAAAAATTAATTAACGCATGTAAATTCTCCTTAATTTTCCTTTTATGTGAATTGGTTTTATACTAGTTTCATGTTGTTGGCATATAAAAACGTATCCCCAATTTCACAAAGAAAGTAATGTATACATTTCTGTGCGATTTTTTCATAGAGAAGCATTAGGTGTACTATAAAATACAATTTTGCTATTCAAACATAAACGCTTTGTAGTTGTTTCAAAGTTTTACTTCATAATGTGCAATGCAAGAAATGCATGACGCCTTTAATTTCGGTAAACCCGGTGGTGGCAAATTACTTAAAATGCCTACAAAATGTAGATTTGAATTAGGGTTTCTGTACTCGATTCGATTCGAGTCGGATTCGTCGAGTATTTGGGTAGTTACTCGGATTCGGGACTGGACTCTAGTACCCGACGAGTCCGAGTCCGAGATTTATACCAAACTTAAACAAAGAATTTTGCTTTTCAGAAATACTGGAAAACGAATCTTGATGACCTGTGCAACGCACTTAACTCCATAAAACCAACTTCAACTTCTAATGAAATAACATTTTGGATAAGTTGCCGCTTCAGTACTACAATCAGATCGAGACTTGCTGACAAGTCTCTTAATTCGTTAGTATTTCTCAACTATTTCTACCTTAAGACAAAAAAAGCAATTAAATTGAATCAAATAACTGCTGAAGTAGTTATATCTAGTTTGCAAGTTTAATTTTTGAAAATAACTAAATTGATTAATAAATAAATTTGAGTACATTTTCTTTTCAATTTCTTGGCACGACCACAAATTTCAGTTGAAAATATTGTAATGTAATAAATAATTCTCATTTTACCAAATTTTAGTAATTTATCTTTGTTACTAAAACTTCAGCTATGAGAATCGTTTTTGAACTCCAAAATATTAAAGGTTTTCGCTTATTGATTTGATTTTATATTTAGATCCGGACTCGACGAATTTTCAAAATTCGGGACTCGTACTCGACGAGTCCTAAAGTTTCCAGAAAGCCTAATTTGAATGAATATAGGTATGTACTTTGATTTTTGAATTGCTTCTATATTAAAGTCTTTGACAATGGGATACGCAGGAAACGTGGTTTTCGGTTATGTATACATATTTTTAGAAGTATTTTTGTGCATTTCATCTCTTTTTCCAACGATTTGTTGAACGTCAAAAATTTATAAATTTTGTATCTTGCTAGTTTTTCACAATTTTTTAAAAAAATATTGGGAATTCAAAGTGATTGCTATCTTAATATTAAAATTTAATATTAAGTAACAAATACATACATTTTTTAGGTCGAAAAACATTGAAAAACTGTTTAAAATGAAATCTGGTGTGGCTTCCGTAAAAACCACCAAAAACATAAAATTAAATAAATATCATTTCATATGTGAGTTTATTTAAGAAATTAAGAAGTTTTAGAACCTCATTAATGTGATCTGTTTGAGAATCAATAAAATTTTAATTTAACAATTAAATGTTTTCTTAAACTTAATTTATTCACGATAAAGTTGATTTTGTTATTATCCAATGCAGCCGAATAATGTCTTTGTGGGGCACGGAATTTTTTCAGTTAAAAACAAAATGTTGATATGCTTTCGTAAAACCAAATTTTGGAATTGTGCACATAATAAAATTCATTTTTTTTTATAAAACATATTGTTTTTGATTAAATTTATTATTAAATTTTAATAAAAGCAGAAGTATTCGTATATTTTTAGCACGGCGTTGTTGGAATACTATGGCAAAGAAGCAGAACTAACACTCAAATATAAAAACTTTAATTTTTTAAACTACATACTTGGAATTCTTTCTATACCTTATTATTTTGATTAAAGCTTTTCGAAGCTTTGGATGCCAATAAAAGCTATGTACTTAATATGTAATCAAATGCAAATAAAAACCCATAGTTTTGCAGCAGTGTTGTCCGGTCAATTTATAATCCCTATCTAGAGCAAACATTGCAAAAGGCACCTTTATCCTATATTGACCTTTATACGAATTCCGAAGGGAAAATAAAGCACTTCACACAATTATTTTTATATTGCTTCCTTCCCGTAGAATGAAATACCATAAAGCTTCGCGATATTTAATAAAAGCGTCTTTCAATAATAGATCTGCACGTTTTAAGCTTCCCTGAATTCAAAAATCATATTTTTAGAAAATGTCTATTGTCTGTCTACTTGGTTCGGTGTGATAACATTTTGGGTGATCCAAAAAAGTATTTAAAAAAATAATTACGGTAATTAAAGTAGCTGATCTATATAGAGGGTATTATTTTAGCGTCTGTTGGTCATTTGGCAATTTTGTTTATCAGGATGTCGGATTTTGACAGTATTGATTTGTAAGGTAAAATTCACTGCCAATAATGCTGTTTTATATTTGTGATACATACCGTCGTTGTTTGCATTCATTTTCTTTCATTAAACATTTGTATCCGCTTGCATTATATCACTATTATTATACCTGCAATCGATTTATTTAATTTTTGATAAACTGATTACTTTAAGATTTTCTTGAAGTACAATTAAGTTAATGAAAACATTGAATAAGATTTCTATGTAAAGTTTAATTAAATCCAATATTTTGAAAATATAGAAAAAAAATGGCTAAATGTGATTTGATTTCGCATTCCATCATATTTGGATACTGTTGTTCGGCAGAATAAAGCAGCAAAAAAATATGTTGATATACATATATGCGACTCTTAATTTTAATAAAAATTAATCAAAATCGGTTATGATTTGTGATTTCCTGCTGTTAAAATTGCATGGAGCCCTTCTTCTGTCGTTGTTTTATCATTCATAGAATTTCATGAGAATATATACCTTTGCGCGCGCGAAGTTATTAAAATCTTTCATTTAAATTTCGAAATTTTCAAAACTATAACCAATGAGCCACAACGTAACCAAAGAACCACAAAAAATATTAAGAAATTTTGAAAGGTTTCCTTTCAGTTACTATAATAGCAGACACGGGAAAAAATCTGATAACATACAAAAAGAAAAATAAGCTCATTCATAAAAATCTGCACCACCAAAAATCATTTTCAAGGATCAAATATAGAAGCTGTCTACATTTGGTATTCTTTATAAATGTTGATAAAAACCTATCTGCTTGAATGAGGCTCCAGCAAATTAGTTATATATATATATGCTGATATTGTTATGGCAAACAGTCTATCTACTGGTTGATATCTAGATATATGCGATATACGAATAATGTATCCATCCCATATAAAAGATAATTGTCTCGGATCATCTACGTTAAATTCTATATCATATTTCCTTAATGTTGTTCTTTACAAATGATTCGCTTGATTTTAGTATTGGATCGTACTCATCGTTACTCTTCCATATGCAACGAAAAAAAAATCGGTATACAACAATCGCATGGACCTCTTGAAACCATATTTTTCCTTTCAAGAAAAACAATAATAATGAACGCATTTATAATATAAATGAATATGTAAATAAAAAACAAGAAAATAAATTAAATAATAAGGAAAAATAAAAATATAGCAATCAGAATAAACAGTTTGAACAATGATGATAAAAAAAGTAGTATACGCGATTAGAAGAAAAAAATGGTAGAATTCAGGCAAATGTGTAAATTGAAGAACTCATAAAGAAATAAAAATACGATACTAGGAATGATTGATGGCATCACATTAAAATTTCGACTGTTCAGAAGAAATTTGGTTGCATTTTGTAACCCAGTTATATGTTTTCTTTGTTTTTTTTGGGAAGCTTTTAAAGTATGCACATATTTTTAAACTCGGATGAATATGATGACAACAGTATAGAATAGTATACCTTATTGTAATTTTATGTGTAAACATTTTATTGTTATAATTATTGTAAATTAGTGCGCAATAAAATTTCTTTAAGGCGGAGATCAAATTGTATATACATAGATACAGCCGGGCCCAATAATTATAGGTATTTTTGTGCCTGTGTAAACAGTTGCAATTTATATTGTATAACATAAAATTATGTTTCAATTTTCAGTTGTTAAAAAACAATTATTTACTAACAAACTGCGAGCAGTAATGTGACGATTTACCCGAATAGTACTACTTTCTTTATACGTACATTTACGCAATATGTTTTCGTAGGAATCAAATCTAAAGAAAAACGTTAAATCATCGCAAAAATAAATGCAATGATTCACTAATTACTGGATGCAGAAAGGGGCACTTGCTATGAAAAACCGTGGAAATTTTGATAGCATTAATTAAAGAGAACTGGATAGGCTAAAACTCATTTTTATATCTCTGTACGAAGCATTTTTTTGAAAACGAATTTTGGAGAGGGAAAATATTGCATTTTTTTAATTTCTAATTTTTAGTTTCGAATTGCAAACCAAATTCTTTTGAATTAAATACTTAAGCTTAAAAAATTTGAAGAATGAAGTGTTTAGTTTCTGACTGTAACAGCAAACAACATCGAAAACTTCCTGGAATTTTCTTTCACATGTAAGTTTGATATATTTTTTATTAAAATAGGCGAATTTTCATTATTACTGCATAAAAAAAAGATTTTATAGTGTTTATTTCATTATAATTAATCAAACATAAATTATGTTAATTCATTATTTAGAAAAAAATTTGTTTTTTTGAATCAAGTTTAAATCTAGATCGAAGCGCAAAACCCTTCTATTTTATTTAATTTCAAACGAAAACTACCAATGATTGAGTATTTTTTTTTGTCAAAATGGGGGCAATTCTTAAAATTCGTGGAAGGTTGTGTGAAATGCAGCATTTTCAGTTTTAAATGCCTTTTTTTGGTTTTAAAGTTTCGAAAAAATTAGGCTCTTCGTATAGAATAGCTTTCGGCTATTGTTTTATATAATAAAAAGCATGTAGACACCAGTGGCGTGCGGTGGATTATCAGGCAGGGTGTGCAGAGAATAACAAGCTATAGTGCAACACCACTGTTGAAACTTCTATACGTATGTTCAAATCACGTTACCTTCCCAAAGGCTTTCTATGAATATGGAAATTCAGGGTGAACGTAGTCCTTAGTTAATCACAACATTTGTTGTGACAAACAGACAGACAGACAGACAGACAGACAAACGACAGACAGACATTGGATTGAATCCTGCTATAAGATTTCAAAAAGTTTTTTGCAAATTTACTTCAGCAAAAAACCATTTCCTTCTCCAGGAGCTGTATCCTTTCTTAGATACTGGCAAAAAGCAACAAATATCTATACCTACGTACAACCAATGTATTAGCCAATTTTCACTAAAATCTGGTAATACGTTTGTGAGTTATGCTAACGGTAAATTATGAAGAAAATATGTAAGCAAAGTTTGGAAATCGTATCATTTCATACAAAAAATCCGAATTTTGTTCGGCAGCTACCCGAAGTTGTAATCCGATTCAATTGATTTTTGAAAAAGTGTCTCATGCCAAATTTCATTGAAATCGGTCCATAAATAACGTAACAATACCCTGTAATGTAAAAACACAAAAAGCCGAACTTTTGTTCGGCGGCTACCCGAAGTTTTAGTCGGATCAAACCCAACTTCTGATAGAATGGTTCTCATGGCGACATGTAGCCGACAGACAGACAGACAGACAGACGACAGACAGACATTGGATAAAAATGATTGCAAACGATTTAGAATCTTATAAAACGTGGAGATTTGCAATCATGATTTCGATCATGATTCCAGTAACTTATATACTTCGTATAAGAGGTTAATAAAACAACGAACGTGCAGAATTTTTTCTGCACATCTTGATAATTATAGTGCTTATTTTTTAAAAAACTGGGCATATGGTTTTATAGGTTAATTTCTATACTCTCTGTAAGACACATTTAAAGTTAAAATTTCAAACCTATTTTTGCAGTAACTTATAATATCTCGTGTTCGTTAATACTAGAACGATGTGTTTAAGATAGGCTACGATGTAGTATTAATAATTTTTCTACTACTGTTAGCTGAAATTGTTCCGTTGAAATTCGTTTACTCTTTTTCTGACACAACAAAATTGTTTTTCAGCCTATTATTTCGAACATCCGATTTTGCTCAAATTTAACATGGTATCGTCATTTAAGGAATTTAACCAACATAATTAATTTAAACAAAATTGATTGACAAATTTTCGAATTAAGTCCGAAAAACCATATAAAAAAACCGACAAAACTTTCTGGTCACTCTGCTTTTTTCTTAATAACTACCCTCCCCCTAATCGATTTTGCTGAAATGCAATACCAAATCCAGTTAAGGAATAAGTAACTTATATTCTAAATTTCATCAAAATCGGATAACGCGTTTTTGAGTTATCTTGTCTACGAACGGACGGACGGACAGACGGACGGACATGCATAAATCGATATAACTTTTGATTCCCTGTACAACCATACCCTTGAAATTTTTCTACGATGATTATTTCTACGCGTTACACACTTAGTGACAAAACTAATATACCCTCTGGTAGTACCTACCATAGGGCATAAAGATATTACCAAAGATCCTATAATATCCTATTATAGGATCTTTGATATTACACTTTCATAGATATTTCTACGGGCTACGAGGTGTATAACGTAGGGTGTGCGGTGCACATCCTGCACATATGGACCGCACGCCACTTGTAGACACTTACATATTTATAATTATTATTTAATAATTTAATTTGGTCTTTGTTTAAAAGAAATTTAATTTTTGAAATAAATAACGCAAACATTTTTTACAATTCGAATGTTCAACAATACGTGAGCATTCAGCCCATTTACAATCCATATTTTTAACGCCACCACTGGGTCACAATGCATAAGGAATAGAAATTCAAGTGGATTTCCAAATAACTTCAGTTTCCCTGCACGTGTCGTATCGTGTTCTCTTTAATCAAATTTATGAACGTCAAACATATAGAAAAGGTGGAATGTAAAATGTTTTAGCGACATCTATTAAGCAATAGAATTAAAATGGAAGGGTTCTTTGTATGGAACTTTAATGGTTTAAGTCTTTAATAAATCCGTGCTATGTTCTATTTCAAAAAAAATATTTTTTTAAATAAAATGAATTTAATTTATATTTCAATAAATTATATATTATATTATATATTATATATTATATATTATATATTTGGCCGCGAAATGTTTTTAAATGTTTAAAAAAAAAAAGAAATTCAAATGTTCCCGCCGGAAATATTGTCAGCATCTTTTCCGCAAATATTTCACTTTTTGACATTTGAGTCAATTTCGCAAATTTCATAATGTTTTTGATTTGACATGTCAAACTTGACAAACGCCAAAATGTCATATTCGCATTTAGGCCGGACGATTCAAAGAAAAAGAAAAATAATAGTAACTAGAGAAAACCGGCGCTAAAAATGTTATAATTTACAATAATATTTTTATTTTTTTTTCGGTAAATATTATTTAGTGCGGAACAATATAAAATGAACATTTTTATTAATAAAAATAGCGTAATTTTTAATTTGATATCTAAAAGTCACTCTCGTTAAGTCAAAATGGCTGGGATAAAATGAATTCGTGAAAACTTTGAATTTAATTAAAGTGTAATAAAATGCTTCCGTACATGAAATTCGCTATTTATGCGTTAACTTTTCTAACATACGCATATTCCGGATACGGTTCCAATACAATAGCTAGTCTTCGAGATGCAATAATAGCTGCAGAAGCAATTTTCGGTGATGTATTCAAGAATATGGTAACAGTTGTCAAAAAATTTAAAACAGTTCATGAAATCTTTGATGCTGCTGTTGAAGAAAATTGCCAATATAAATGCCCTGGAGGTATTATTGAGATTTCTATTGTTATGAGAATTCTGGGAAATTGAGGTTAGGTTGCAATATTGCAATCATGTTCCATTATAAACATTGTAAACAACAAGTCTTGATGATGGATGGACTTCCTTCATAGAAGAGCATACCAACTAGTATTCCTTATATAATCAATATATTTTCAAAGATTTCCTAATTAAACATAGTTCCTATATTTTTTATTCCAGATGTACAACCAAGTCGAAATAAATTTTATACACCATCATCAGATGGATGTGGTTCTTTAGGTGTGTATCAATTAGTACAGAATATTTACCTGCAATTGAAATGGAGACATGTTGTAATGACACATGTAATAGTGATAAAGAATTATGTGATTTGGATTTTAAACGTTGCTTATATAAATATTGTGATACTTATGATCGGTCCTGTATTTGTTAAAGGATGTAAAGCAGCATCGAAAATGTTATTTACAGGTACAATAACACTAACTAGGTTGTAAATCATATTTAGATTCACAACAACGTGCCATCAACAACGACAAACTCCAAATATGATCAGCCCCGAAAAGATGAATATTATAAGAAAAATTATAAGGAAAACAAAAAACAAAAATATGGATGGAAGGATGTCAACGATATGTAAATATTTCAGTATTAAATTCTTATGGTTTTGTTAGTTAGTAATAGAATTTGTAAAGACAATCTTGATTAATTTGCTCTTATATATTTATTTTGTCGTATTTTGAAAGAAAATACATTTAAAAATTTGATTATAACATAATTAATTGTTTTCGTTTCAATACTCGGTTTTAATATTGAACTGTGGTTGAAGGCATACTCCTGTGGTAGACGAAGTACATATTTGGTGTGTAGAATTCAGCATCATTGATTTGACGATCGAATGGATAACCTAATGGTAGATTATCATTGAATCTACCTCCAGCTCCAATACCGCCCATCATTATTTTTTTGTATAAATCATTGTAGGTGGTACGATCCTTACCGGTGTAATAGAAATCTTTGGAATCTCTGGTAATTGTGGTTTGTCCAGCTGGTAAATCATAAATGAATTGATCGATTTCAACGAAATTATCACGATTCTCATTCAAAGTATATAGATTTCCGTATTGATCGAGTTTTGGTGCCATATAGAATCGTACAACAACTTTTTGGGCCTTGTCTGAAATTACATCAACATTAACGTAATTGTTTAGCCATAGTAACATAATCTGTTTGTGATTTATAGTTATAATTGCATCTTCATTGGAATGGATATTATGGTGATATAAAAATTAAATCAAATCGAATTAAGAACCAGATTTGACAAATTTTAAAGTTGCTCTTTATACCAGTGATATGAACAAAAATAATTGGAAAAAGGAAAAATGGGTCGACGAATTTGATAAAGCACAAGTAAAATATCAAGTTTGAATATACTTGAAAGAAATATTTATTTTACCTTTTTTCATTATTAGGTAATTGTCGCAACCACACAAATAGTTTTAGATGTCATACGTCATGGTTGTTATCTAGCAATTACATCATATTTGATCATGCTCGAAAAGAACATCCAATGCATCAACTTATGAGTCAATTCAAGAATCAACCAAAATGATTTGGATTTGTTGGAAAAATCATTTTATTCAACAATTTCGACTGTTTCTTCCATAAAAGATTTGCAAACTGTTTTAAAGTAAGTACATTAAAATTAGGAAAAAAAACCGAAAATATAAATAATCTAATTTTATACAGCTCCAAATTATTCCTTAAATATTGTTGATAAAATAAAAAACATTATTACTGATTGTGTTCGAGTTGTTAATCTTTGGGAAGTTGATAAAACAACTGTCAAACCAACAAAAAATATGGCCGGTTTGCGAAGAGGAAATTTTATTAAAAAAAGAAAAGATTTAATGCTGGATTTCGTATATCAATTGGATGATTTCGGTTTATATGGGGCATCAATTTCAATTCTTGACGTCCTCGTAGAATTAGAAAGAAAAAAACGAGCATCGGATACAATAATAAATCGAAATTTATGTCGAGTATGTATAACGTATGCTGAACGAATTCGCCATATAATTATGCAACAATTTGATGAAGTCGGCGAAGAAATTGCAGATGAAATTTTCAGAAATTCGACACCTAAATTACAAACGTTATTCTTATATATAAAACAAACCTTTCAGGGAAAAGGTTTCAATGATATTAAATGTTTGATATTTGTAAAAAGACGTCATACCGCCAAATGTTTATATCATATATTAAAACGTTTTGTTACGTCCTGTGACATAACAATACCCATCGTTCCGGAATTTATGATTGGGGTTAATAATCAACTACCAGAATCGATAGACGCTATTTTAGATCAAAAATGGAATAGAGACGTAAATCCCAAATTTAAACGATATAAAATATAAACTAATTGAATTCTCCTTTAATTTAGGTTCTTAATCGATTTAAACGAAATGAATGTAACCTAATTGTTGCATCAAGTGTACTGGAAGAAGGAATTGATGTGCAATCATGCAATTACGTGATTACCTATGATAAAATCGAAACATTTCGTTCATATACCCAAACAAAAGGACGTGCACGGAAGGAGAAAAGTACATATGCAATGTTCGTATCAGCCAATGATAAAGCTGATTTTATTAAGAAAATTGTTAACTTCCGTGAAATTGATGGCTTGTTAAAGGATTATTTGATTGGTAAAAGTATTGATTGTCAAATGCCATTGATTGAAGATAGTGAACAACAATTTGAAAATTCAATCGAACCGTTTTATACGCCACTTGGTGCCGTATTGGAGGGAGCTTCGACTGTGCAGTTATTAAATCGATATTGTATGTCATTACCAAATCATTCATATACTTTTACGATGCCAATATGGACTAAAATTCCGGACAAGGATGGCAAAGTTATCATAACTTTACCATTATAATGCACTATTAAAGAGGAGGATATTTATGTAAGTATATTGTTAATAAATAAATGTTTCTTTAGCTAACACAATCCCATTTTTATAGAATGATCCTGATATATCGAATGGCATAAAATGGGCAAAACGTTCGGCTGCATTTAATGCTGCATGCAAACAACTTTATTTTAACAAAGAGCTTAATGAAAATCTATTGCCAGCCAATATCCAAAGAAAATTGCTTGGATATTATAAACCCCCCCCCCCCCCGGTTTATTTTAAACATTGGGAAGATTTTCCAAATGGTAACATAATTTTTAGGAAAATAGAATTTTTTATTTGTTTCTTTTAATTACAGATAAAGATAATTCGGCTGGTTCAAAAAAAATTAAGCGTTCCCATTCAATCCCAATAATCCAAACGAATTAATTGGTGTAATGCCGAAAAGTGGACATAATTGTTATATTTATTTATATAAACTGGAATTGACTCCAACATTTTCCAGAAATGTTGATAATGATCATATTTATGATTTATTATTAACAGAGACTTCATATGGCATTTAAACAATGAAAGAACTACCAAAACTAGCTGAAATGCCGCCGTTATTTCTTACCCAAGGAGAGGTGATCGTCGCGAAGATTACCTACACACCAACTATAGTAAGAATCGATAACGATAATGATTTATTGTATTTACGTAATTTTCATGTAATGGTCTTCCGCGATATATTACACATATGGAAAGACTTTTTCGCATACGACTATCGAAATGAACAAAAAATTCTATTTTAATCACACCAATCGACATAAATGGTAAAACAATTGATTGGAATTTAGTTAGAAACTTTCAAAATTTATTGGTTAGAATTTAATCCGGAAGATTATTTAAATCGTATTGTGTCAACATGGTACAGTGTTGACGAAAATATCAGGAGATATGTCGTGCATAAAATTCGTACGGATTTAACACCAATAAGTCCATTTCCAAACTGAAAATTTGAAAATTACGCCGCTTATATTTATAAGAAATATAAAGTCAGTGTGATCCAAACAAATCAGTTTTTACTTGAAGTAAAACCAATAACGAGAAGATTAAATTTATTACACCATGGTGTGGGCGAAAACGGTGAGGACGTTTTGTTAGTAATTGGAATTTGTTATATTGGAGATTCTTAAAATTGTTAAGCTTTCCGATAATTTTAATGGAGCAGATAGATCTTCGAAATGTCTGTACAGAAGCTGGCTGGTCTTTTTGCTATTAGGTAATTTTTGAAATCAAAAATTCAAATTAAATATTAAAACAAAAATTTACATTTCGCGGTAATGTCTTCCGGCCAAAGGCTATATATAATTTATTGAAATATAAATTAAATTCATTTTATTTACACGAAAGTTAGTTACCATTTTCTTCAACGATTTTTAACATATTTTCAATATGATATTTTCTATGTTAAAACTGTTATCTTGATGGTCATATGACGTCATGATACCGACACTAGATTAGATTGTTTCAAATGTTGATAAAAAAAGATAATCAGTCATCGGTTAATCATTATCTGTCGACAGAAATGTTAATATCTAGTTAAAAATGTATTTTAATATATGATGGAAAATTTCTTCTTGAAAATTTCATAGCTTGTATTCTTTTAAAAGAAGGCAAGAGGAAGTTTTCAAGAGACCTACCTTATTTTTGGTCGAAAGAAAATAATAAAATTCGATATTCGTTGCGCTGGATGAATGTAGTGTAATTTTTCTTTGGCAGATCACATCTAGATTATAAGATTTTTTTTCTTCTTACTTCATATATATTCAGATTTATGGTAGAGCTGTCTGTTCATTTAGTCATAAATTTTTTAATATAAAAAATATGAAACAAATTTGCCATGTTTTACAACATAACTAATTGATTTTTGAATGATTTCCATGGTCTTATCAAAAACACACAATAATTATAGATTAAATTTAGACAAATTGTTTTTTTTTATTTACTTAAAAATTTCCCGTTTTTTTTTATTTTTATTTTAGTTAATCGATGGTTTAGATGCAACATTGATAAAATCACTGAACACGAACGAAATAATATTAAAATTGGTGCAAAAATATTTGTAAATAACAATTCTATTGAGTATCTGAATGAGGCTGTGAATAATTTATTGAATATATTAAAAGTAAAAACTTTGGACAATTTAATATTGGCGGCTTATCATCCAAATAATGATGAGATTCAACGAAATGGTGATATACAATCTGAACCAAAAGAAAAGGTGGTGTTTTACAATGGGGCTCTAAAAATGCTTTGGACAATTTGAAATTGTTATGGAAAGTTTTAGAAAAATATATAATGAATATAAAATGGTAGAAATTATCAAAATTCGTTAGAATACTGTTGTAAAACTAATCGTTTTTTTTTTTTTTTTTTAAATCAAGATTTGTCAATTGGGAATTTCAGATTTGGATACAGAATCGCTAACCGAATTGTATACAGCATGTAAAAGTCATCCAACAATTGCACAAATTAATTTATCAGCTTGTTGTGTTGTTCCACCATATCTCAAGTTTGCTCATTCATACAGTACTATAGAATGTAATTCCAAGAAATCAATCGCATTCAAATCAAGTCAAATTGTATTTCAGGCTTTTACACAAGAACTGTATAAGAATATTATTATTATAGAGCTAAGTATTGCGGGATCATATCATATCATATCGATTTCGTAAAATATATTCGTTTAAATGTTTTTTCCGACAATTCCTCTATGTTTAAAACTTCACGTTATTGCGTAAATATATAAAATTAAATATTAACAATAAAAAGAAAAAAAAACAAATCTATTTACTCAAAAATTTAAAAAAGAAAATTAATTACTTAAGAATGCCAATAATTAAATTAATTAGTATTGAAATCTCCTCCTGTTTCTTTAATTATTATTTATTGATGGTACTTTTTTTTTTTCTTCTAATTTTGTTATTATTTTGTGATTTATTAAAAACATACTTTTACAATTTTTTTTTGAATAAATTCTTGTACTAATTAAAAATTTAGTTTTTGATTAATTTAAACAAAGAAAGTGTAATAATCTCGATTTATTTTGTATAATAATTTTTATTTAATTATTTTAATTTGTTATTTTAAAAAAAAAATTAAAATAAAAGCAGGGAAATTAATAAAGTATAATAAAATATAAATAGAAACAATAATGAAAACAAATAATTATGAAAAAATATAATAACATTAATAATTAATAATAATATATAAAATTAGAGACAAATATTTAAAAAAAATGGCAGTGAATTAACTCATTTATTGTATAACAGGCAAAAATTACGGAAAATAAAATTTTGTAAATATTTAAAAGTTAATTAAACAAAAACAAAAATGAAATTAAAACAAAGAAAATATATATATATATAAATATATATTAAAATTTAAAATGTTTTTTATTTAGTACATTTGAGTTAAAGTCTAACGAAACCGACTCTAACACGTTGTTCCAATTTTTATAGCAACTTAATAAGTTTGAAAGATTTGCTGCAGTGTTGTCTACGCCTAGAGCTAGCTTAAGGTTTATTTGGAAAATTTGTTTTACTATATTTAAGTCTCTCGAGCATTGAGGTTCGACTATATTATAATATTCTTAGTAAAATAAATATTGACCCTCCCTTTTTTAGTTTCAAATTTCGAATTTGGTGTTTCATTGAACTGAACATCATTAACATGATAAGTTTTATTATTGTAATCGGTTATATTTAGAAAAAAGCAAAAATGAAAAAAATCTCTTCAATAACAAATAAAGTAGATAAAAATAATTTACCAATAACTTCTGCTTTAAAATTATCTTGATAGTTCCGAGATTCACGAATAAAATTCTGGAAAACATCATATAACGTCTCGATTCGCATTACTTTATGTGTTATCTCAGCATTAAGTAAAATATCTTGTTCATGCTGACGAATCGACGTAGTATAGCCATGCCATAATTCAATTTTGAATTCGCGCAAATCAATCTTTTAAAAATAAAAAAATAAAAAACTAAAATCTACTCGAATATAATGATAATATTATTACTTTTGCTTTAGCATCAAAAAAGTTTCGTCCAACTAATTGTAACTGCAATGATCTTCGTAAAATTAAATTTAAAATTTGGAGATATTGCCAATCGGCACTCGAAACAGTTCCAACAAATTTTATAGTAATTTTCATTGGTACATCATCTCGATTTTTCGCAATTAATTCAGTTGGATCATTAGATAAACGATTTATCATAAATAGGCATGTACCATCAAAGATGTAGCCACCAAATTTATCTTTATGCGAGTACAAAATACCTTTACGCACTCGTAATAATTCAATATCTGGTGTAAAATCAACACGATATTAACACAGTGTCCAGGTTGGCTTTTTCAGGGTTCGAAAATAGTTAGCCTGTAAGGTAACTTCTTTACCAGAAATTCCGCGTTTGCCACGCATCGCACCACGGCTAGCTTCTCCGACTACCCCAAGAATATAATAAATAATAAAGGGGAGAAAAAACAAAGAAAAAAATTTATAACAAACCTCTAACAACAGCTCCTTCAGCATCACCGGATTTCGTTACTCCATGTAAACTAGCTCTTCCTTGACCTTAGACGGGTAACGGTGCACTATGTCTTGGTCTAGATGGAGTAGTGCCGGCGACACGTGGTTTACCATTTCCGCCACTACTGACACCACTTTCACTACTACTACCTTGACCTCTGGGTTGCTGTCCCCAAGCCTTATCAATTAAAATAAAGAAAAATTCAAAAATAATTAGATAACCTTAAAAAAAAAATTTAACCTAAAAAAAAATAAAAAAAAACAATCAAAATAAATATTGCTAACAGGTTGTCGGCTTTGTCCTCGTGGTTTTCGCCTTCTAGAAAAGAATAATGATTTTATGAGATCCAAGAATTTTAAAAATAATTCATTATCATTATGAGATGAACACCTTCCGCGATTTTTGGGGACCATCGAATAAAACTCATATGTTTCATTTACGAATGTTTTATTTTCAATAAAATGTCTATTAAATTTACTTTGTAGTACAATAAATTAAACAACTTCAATAGTTAAACAATAACAAAATAAAAGAAAAAAAATAAACAAATTTTCCTCGCTTATGGGATATAAATTAGATGGACATTGGTGAATACTTTGAATACAATACAATACTTTGGAGCTAAAATAAAAAAAAAAAAGTATTATATTTTCAATTATGTAAAATTATGAACTACTTACATTATTATCGACGTCGTCTACCACCCCCACCCCGTCGTCCACGGAATGGGATACGGAAGGCTTTTAATAATATTATAATTGATGTAAACATTATTTAAAAGTTTCCCTAGTGCAAACTTGAAAATATATTATTTAATGTTGAACTGATTTTCTTTAAGAATAGTAGATGCTTTTATCGAAAACACTAAAATAAATATAAGTATATATCAAAAATTTGTAAAATTTTCGAAACCTTTGATGGGTTGTCCAATAGGTAAAGCGACCAGATTTATTGAAGACAAATTCAGTACATTATTTACTTTGGGCTATTAATGAAATAAAACAACAACATTAAATTATTTCATATATTTATATTAATTATTCCATATAAAATTAACAAAATAACATAAAGAACTGAAAAATATATCAAGTTCTAAAACCAATCAGAAAGTCTACCTTATCAACATTTTATAAGAGAATATTTTACGATATAAGAAATACAGATCAGAACAGCGATTCAGGCTACATTTGTCGACATTCGAAGTCACTTTTCCAAGACACCACATATGGTTGATAAAATGCGTCAGAATGGGTGCAAGTAAATGTGTATTTAGTCATTGAGTTCGAAACATATGTTTTTATTATTCGGAGCAGAGATGCAAACCAAGACTTTTTTACAGTTGGTTCGGTTTTGGTTTAAGCATAAACCTTCTTTTTGGTTTTTGGTTTGGTTTTGGTTTCTAAATATTTCAAAATTTGGTTTTGGTTTGGTTCTGGTTTAAAGACTGCATAATTTTTGGTTTTGGTTTTGGTTCAGAACAAATGTGTCTTTTTTCTTAGTTGTTGTGACAGAAACGAAGGAAGCCAATGTAGATTTGCTTGGCAAATTTTTTTCAGCTGTTTTATTTGTTCGCTTCGTGTCAATTATGTCGTAAGATTCGGAGTGCTTTTTTTAAAGATGCCGCATTAAATTTTCTGGGTGATTTTTTGTCATAACAATGCAGCATTCATTGTACTTACTGCTATTTGTTATTGAATCACAAACAAATTTTTTTAAAACCCGGGTATTTTTATCTTTGTTGCCTGAAATTTTCTTTTAGGAAACACTAAAAAAATTATTATTGAACTCAAAAATATACAGACTTGCTTACATTTGTCATTTAGATATGAATTTTATATCTTTTAATTTTAAGTATGTTCTTCCTTCTTGTGTTTGTTTCTGTTTTTATTTTAATTATGATTTCACTAAATGAAAAACTATGTCGTGTTTGATTACTTGTTAAAAACAAATTTGAAAACTGGCAAACTGTTGAATGTTGATTAACCATCGTTTTTATAAGAGAATGTAGTAGATTTTTCAGTTTTTTTTAAGGGAAAATGTAAATTATAGGACAATTTTTCTGTTGAACCGAACCATAAACCAATAGAAAAATTTCGGTTTATGGTTCGGTTCAAGTATTAATTTTAAAACTAGTTTGGTTTTGGTTTGGTTCGATCGAATCATTTTAAAAGTGGTTTGGTTTTGGTTTTGGTTTTGGTTCGGAAAATTTCGATGGTTCAGTGGTTTTGGTTCGGTTCAATGTGGTTCAAAGAAACCGGTTTGCATCTCTACCGAAAAATTCAAATTAAAAGTTATTTTAAATTTTTTTGTATATGAATTATTAATAAAAATTCAAAATAAGTTATGAAAACAAAAAAATTATTAATTTTTGTCCTGTTTCCAATCCCTGGTTAGTTCCAAATTCTGCAACTATCTGTCTTTTTCGTCATGGTCGAATTTTTCCATAGATATATGTATATATTACTAGATTACTCGAAGCAATAAATTCCTTCAGAAGCGAATGGCACATTTTCGGACTTCTCTTTCTCGCGCCGAACACACAATACTGCCAACATCAGAAATGGTTGACTTTTTTGTCACGAAGCGAAAAACAATTATAGCGGGAATTATTCAATTTTTTGAATTTCTTGCAAATATAAATTTTGTATTTTAAAATAAGGTAAATAAAAAAAACAATATAATTTTGTTCAATTTATTTTATTTGCAATAACATTTTTTTTACATTTTCGGATTGTAAAATTGTGATAATTATTTTGAATATATATATTATTCCAATATAAATAAATATTTTTGAAAACTTAATTTTTTTAAAATTTTTTTTTATTTAAAAATTCTGTGTTTGACCCTTTTCTGTCTATCGATTTTCGTTAATTTTTTGCAATCGATTTCATTCCTGTGTTTCTTTATTTTTCTCTGCAGTTGATCGCCCAATTTGTAACTAGAAGTATAATATTTGAAAACATTTTAATGAATTAAAGTATTTTAGAGATTATGTGAGTTTCCACTTCACCCAAAAGCGAAGTATGGGTAAATATAAACTACCCAAAGTTAGCGAAGCAACCATAACACAAATTAAAACAAAGTACAAAAAAATAAAATTTTAAATTGAAAATTTACGGCTGACATCTGGAAAACGTTGTCACAGCAGCGATAGGTATTTGGGATTATTTATAATTACTCATAATTCGCCCAAGAGGTATCACATTCGAAGCGTTACCGAGTTGTTTGTGTTCGGTTCCCCAAAGTATATTACGATAATGAAGTAATATCTATTAACTTAAAATAATAAATACTACTACAAAAAATAGGCTTATTTTAAAATACCAACCATTTAGTATTAACAGAATTTTAAAAAAGAAAAATTGAAAAAGAAAAGCATGCCATATTAAACAAAACAACACTAATGAAAAAAAAATAATAAACTTATTTAAATAATATAGTTTTAGGCCTATTCCACATATTTGAAAAGAAACAAAATAAATAAAAATTAAATAACAAAAAAGAAAACAATTCACTATATTAAAAAATTCCTAAAATAAAAAATAAATAAATAAAAACGTGATAATAAGATGTCTAAGCCGGACATATTTGTATTACCTTACGAGCTAACTTTCTTTTCAAATTATAATTTTTCTTCCTTTTTTTTATTAATAGGGTTTTATCAAAGATCCTATAATAGGATCTTTGGTTTTATATTTTAGTATTAAATTTGAATAACGCGTCGAATTCACTTCATTTGCCGAACCTGTAACTCCAGTATGTTTTACCGTATATTGCTGCATACCTGAACACGATGCTCCATCATTTATATTGTTATTAATGCCCTGGACATTTTCTTCTAGTACTTCTTAGTACTGTTTGTTAGTGTTTGCTGAAATATAATTATAATACAAGTATTAATTTTGTTAGTAGTTTTTCTTCAAATTAATTATTTACTGCAATGCATTCATCCATGGGACCAGCATAGTCTTCCTCGAGATATTCTTCATCGATGCACTCGAGATACTCTTCTTCAATGTGGACCCGATAATCTTCTTCCATTTCATGTGTGACTGTTATTTGCTGAAATATAATTCAAAATTCAAAATTTTTTTAGTTTTAAAATTAATAGTTAAAAGTTACTTCAGTGTCTTTGTTGATGTGATCAATTTCGTCGACGTACTTATCCAGTTCATGTGTGACCATTATTTGCTGAAATGTAATTAAAAATCCAAAATTTTATTATTATATTTGTAATTGAAAGCATTGTGAGAGTTTTTTGGTTCTCTTTCTTATTGTAATGGCATTACAAGAGTGAAATTAATTATTTTTTTTAGTCTGTTTGAAAAAAAAAAGTATTCACATACCTTGGGGACGATTACTTCTGATGACTCCAAGACTGGAAGAGCACTGCGACTCAAGTAACTCCTAATACCAATTCGGTTTATGTCTATCGAATTGAAATGATGACTGCAAATTCTGGTATATCTCGATGTAATTTCCTTTGGGTTTATTTGCAGTATATTGCACCAATCAAACGATTCTGATTTTTTGGAAATCTAAATTATTCAATTTCTTTAAATTTTTTTTTTCTGTTGGAAATTCATTTTACTTACCTGAATAGCAAAACTTCATTGTATGACGAAGGTTTATTATTCCAAACATAACCTTTTATAGCACACCGCATAGACATTTTTTAAAAATATTTAATCTTTATATACTTGTATAAAACAAAGTCGTGTTAGTTACACCATTTATAACTCAAGAACGGCTGGACCGATTTTTATGATCTTTGGTTTGTTGGATTTGTCTCCGCCCCGAATAGCAGAATAACTATTAAAACATCGGAAAAATTCACGAAAAAAATAGTTGATGCAGAAAATTAATTTTTTCATACATTTTGTATGGAACGGCTTTTTTGATGATATCTCGAGAACGGATTGACTGATTTCGATGAATTTTTTTTAATGTTCGTCTCGGCCTCGAGAAGTTTCTTCGCGCATTGGAAAAGTAAGAAAATCACAAAAAAGAAAGGGAAGAAAATTCAAACTTTTCATTAGAAAGAATGAAGTAACATATAAACCACAAATTATTTTACAGCGCACTTCCTATAAGATAATTGTAGCAAGGGATAGCATAAGTAGTCTTAAGAATTTTGGACCAAAGAAAGAATGAAACACAGAAAGCCATCGGAGTTTTTTTAAGCCAATTTGTGTAAACAAAAACCACGCGTTTTCTTATACTTTTAGGCGCCAATATGATTTTCCCAACATTTTTCATGCATTGGTGCGTGTATAACAAACATTTTTCATAAGCACGTGTGTTTGCGTAAGTAGAAGAAACTTTTTTATTACGTGTGTTTCAAATACATTACATAAGTTTTAAAGTTAAGTTCATATTTATCTCTGTTGCACTAACGTGATGAAATCTAAAAAAATGATAGATAGCCAAAAAATGACGGCTTGAATTTGTATGTTTTTACTGAGAAAAACCGCACATCCATTGCGGAAGCAAAATTGGCATATCTATACAAAAAAAGCAAAAAAAAGGAAGGTAACTCATCCGTTTTCATTGCCATTGAGCTGGCTGTACAGACGTGTGCCGCGATTTATCCACATTATTTTCGAGTTTTTACCAATTTGCATTCAATTTTCATTTAAATCTTTCGTTATTACATTTGAGTTCGATTCAATTAATTCTCTTCAAACGATTTTTTCTGGAATTCATCAGCGAAAATTGATTTTAAAGATGTGGGTTCAATTTTATGAAGTGCATATTGCGAAAGGTTATGTCGTTTGTCATTGGGTGCGCATCGTCAATCAATCCAATCGGTAATTTGGACTGTGCGTTTGATTTTCCAGGCGGATTTGTTCGTAAGTCTGTGGAATTCTATTTTCGATCGTGATTTTTAAACCTGCCTGCCTTCGGAGATATTCACTTTGTGAGGTTATCACATGTGTAATTGTGCGCGCATCGATAATTGTTTCATTATGTAATTTTGAATTGTGAGATTATTTTTCCAGTGTTATTTACAATGCTGTGAGTCAGAAAATCTAATCTTTTACAAGGAAGCCGTAATCCAATTAGACTGCGGAATATTACGTATGAATCCACTGCAGATGAACAAGAAATCGCACCAGAAGTGTTAGTATGGCCGACTTCGTGCTACACAAATACAAGAAAAAGACAGGCAATACGTCATGCGGCTTAGTTGGCAATGACAAATCATCGAGCTTATCGCGCAGATAAACGACGTGTTAATCTTCGACTCAAAGGAAAGGTGAGGAAGTTCTCATTCCGAGAATTCCGATGATCCCAATCGATATGACATTCGAGATTAAACGAATTCAATTTCCGATCAACAGATTACAAGACCAATCCTTGAGTGTTTGTGGCCTGAATCTAGAAAATGAATATTTCTCTCACGGTCAATTTTACCAAAGCGTAACTATGATAAAGTGTGGAAAGCTAGCGACGTAGCCAGAAAAAGCACGTGGCAATAAGTGAGAAAGGATAGGCAAGAGTACATACAGTTTTCATAGGCAAAATCCATCAGCAGAAGAGAGAATGAAACGTTCTTTAAAAAACGCATGGAATTTAATAAATTACCCTAGGAATCTTAAATATGGGACCAAATCTTATAAATTTCCCACAGATACCAAAATAAAAAATTATCGCCAAATTTCTTTTTGCGGTGTGTGTGCATTTGTGTCTAAATTTCTGCTTGAGCTTCGTTTACATTTTCAAATTACCCAAATGCGAGAAATGGGATGTTTTTTAAAATAATGTTTCTCTTTCACCCATACGTACAATTTTTAGTTCTATCTATGTCAGCAGTGGATAGAAAATTGCTGGAAAATGAACAGGTAAATTTTGAAAAACGGCGGTACGGTAAGGATAGGAAGTTTCCCGGCTTTATTATTAGTTACATTATGATTTTACGTTGATTTTATGTTCACGTGTCGGCAAACCATCCACTTTGGTCGTTCTCGCACCTGATAACAAACCGAAAAATGTCGTATATCACAAGGTGATTCAATGAAAGGAATCGAGCCGGGTGCAATCCATCCAGCAAATAGTTAACAGAAATTAGTGCAACAATGCTACGCGAATTATTTCGATTCGCTTCAATACAGCAAATGCCTTGCTGCCACGTGAATTACATTCATTTCAATGTAATTAAATACATTTCATTTCGATTTTTGTACATTTACTGAACTTAATTCATTTTGAGTATTCATTTTTTATCTTAAAAAAAAAAAACTGAATTTAATTCAGCTAATAAGTTAACACAACATTTATTGATTCTGAGGCGGTACGAAGTTCGCCGGGTCAGCTAGTATAAAATAAAATTTTGATACACGTTTCGTAAATTTAAAAACAAACTTTGCTAAAAATAGTTACTTCACTACGCAAACCAAATTTTTAAATTTGGCGACAACACGTCTGTGATTTTGATCATATTAAGTTGGCAGACCCGAAAAATTCGACATTGGCATTGCCGTTATTTCAGAAAAATAATTTATTCTGAAATTTAGCCTTGCTATTTTTTGATTCCTGAGCGCCGGATACATAGAATGCAGATATACAGTGTTTCCTATTATCTTCGTCTCTTTTTTGTGCGCTGCTTTGTATAGATCAAGCGTAGGCATTACCTCGTTTTTACGATATCTGTGTCTGAAGCAGCGATTTTAGACCGCACTGTCAAATTTTGGAGGGGAAAAAATGGCATTTTTTAATTTATAATTTTTAGTGCGTTTAGGATTCCAAACCAAATTTTTTTGAATTAAATAATCAAACTTAAAAAATTTCCTATATAAAGTATTTAATTTCTGGGTGTAATAACAAACAACATCCAAAAATTTGTGGAATTTTTTTCGCAACTAAGTTTGACATATTTTTTATTAAAATGGGCGAATTTTCGTTCTTTCCGAATATATGGTGTTTATTTACTTATTGGTAATCAAATAGAAATTATGTTAATTCATAATTTAGAAAAAAAATTGTTTTTTTGAATCAAGTTTGAATCTAGACCGCAATGCCACATCCCACTTTTTTTATTTTAATTTTAACGAAAACTACCAGTGACAGTCACTTTTTGGTTAAAATGGGGGCAATTCTTAAAATTCGTCGAAGTTTTTGAAAATTCAGCATTTTCAGTTTTAAATGCCTTTTTTTGGTTTTAAAGTTTCGAAAAAATTATGCTCTACGTATAGAATAGCTTTCGGCTATTCGTTTACGCAGGAAAGGAAATATATAGGCACATACATGTTTATAATTATTATTTAATAATGTAATTTTGTATGTTTAAGGAAAACTTGATTTTTGTAGCAATCAAACGCAAACATTTTTTTGCAATTCGGATGTTCCAGAATGCATGAGCTTTTCGCCCATTTGTAATGTTGCCCCTCCGAATTCATGCTTTTAACGCCACCACTACGCCGCACACATAAGCAATAAAAGTGGAAGTGTATTCCAAAAGTGCTTCAATTTCCCCTCCGAAAGGCCCTAATCTAAGATATATTGATCAAATGCAAACCAAAATATTCATAGCGTATTGTTCACGTTTATCATTTTGTGAATATTTTATCATTTTAATAAAACATTTTCCTAGTGTGCCGAAAACTAATGCCACAAAAAGTTTACGAGCTCATGTGCAAGATTTTTAATTAGACAGAATAGCATGGTCGTCGAATTTTTTAATTCTTACCGAGACGTGGGTGAATAATGAAATTATTGTAGACATTCCAAATTTTGATATTGTTGTTCAATATAAAAGAAAATATGTGAGGGAGGCCGAGTTGTAATATACCATAATAATATAAATGACAACCCGTGTTGTTACTCCACAAATAGATGTACAACAACTAGAATCATTGTCTGTTCAGCTTTCTAAAGTGGAAGAAATATCTGCTTGTGAAAGCAGATTGGACCATAATAAATCAGTTATAATCGTGGCAATTTACATTTCTTCCAACCAATCAATAAATACAATTATTGAATTTATCCACGAGAATTTGCTAAAGTACACACCAGAGATATCGCGGATTCTTAAAAAAGATTACAATAAAATTCCGATGATTTTAAGTGGGGATTTTAATGTTAATTTTGCATTGGATACAGCGATCCCTTTGATTGAGTTCCTCAACACCAAACTAAATTTAAAAATGTGCAGTAGTCGCACTGAATCGACAACAATATCGAAAACAGTAATTGACGCTGTATTTCAAAGATATATTGATCAAATCCAAACCAAATCATTCATTTCACACTTTAGTTATCATAAGCCACTCATGTCATTTGTTGAAATTGAAAACAAAGAGTGTGAATAATAAAATGTAAAATAACTTTTAAACTTGGTACCAATATTTTAATAAATAAACCACCCCTGATACTGTATTCGTCCCATTCTCTGGCTGTTTAGTTTTCCGAAGGTTTCACTTCTACCGCGTGTGCACAGCACACATGATTTTTTTTTTTTTTACAGTAGTATGTGTTTAGCCTGAGGGGTCATGAAAAAAAACGCGTAACGAAAACGTGTTACGAAACGCATGCAGCAATTTTTGAAATTAATATGAAAAAAACGCATTAGAAAACCCAACACTTTTTTTTTCTATTTTGTTTGTGTTTCTAACCCGTTTTTTCTTGAATTTGAAAAGTTTAATTTCTCTTCTCTTTTGGCGGAACGATATTTACACAAACGTTTGTATTTTCTTTTAAATTCAAGTAAAAATTTCCGCGTCATTTTTTTTTGCAGAGTAATTAATAATTATTTAATTTAGAAAAACTTAAATTTTTCATATTTCCTAATTTTCTTTCTTGTTTTTTGAAGTGAAATGTTTCTATGGGGGCTATTAGCAAAAATATGTCACGATTTTGTGTGACGAAACGTCACATTAAAAATCTCATTATATGGACGTCCTAAGCGATTACTATGTTCGGCAATATTGTGGAAGTTATAATGAGGATTATTTCCGTCGAAGACAAAATAGTTCTATCTACCACCGTATTGGCACTGTAGTCGATACAAATTTTTGAACTTTTTATATAGAGGTCATACACGATTGAAATGTTCGGCAAAGTTGTGGAGGTTTTCATGGGGATTATTCCTGCCGAAGACCGAACAG
Organism: Xylophagus ater; assembly: GCA_963422695.1. Taxonomy (NCBI): domain Eukaryota; kingdom Metazoa; phylum Arthropoda; class Insecta; order Diptera; family Xylophagidae; genus Xylophagus; species Xylophagus ater. The sequence goes on from OY730478.1 coordinate 36,741,065, forward strand.
TTCTATTTCCCATCACTTCGGCGCTGTTTTTAAAAAAAACTTGTTTCACTTCTACAGTGTGGTCTAAAGCACACTTCCGTTTTGTTTTTTTATTAAAAGAATTTTATTTAAAAAGTGTGGTGGATTTTCAACAAATAAAGTTGTTTGAAGAACCATGTATTTTATTACTACCTTACACTGAGAAAAATCAGATCAATAGTCTACCAACAAAAGACTTATTAATGATCTCATGTTTTTCCCCATAAGGCAGATACTCGTTCCTTTTTTGTGTAGATTTAGATTTTTAGATTTATTTTATTGAGACTTAGAAATAATATAACATATAGTACAATTTATTTTAAAATTTCAAATTATCCACTAGTTGGCTTTAGCACCTAACTTAAACTAATCACTTCAAGAGAAAATAAAAAAAAAATTCATAAAAATTCAAACATTCAATTTCATTAAATAAAAATCTTATGTAAAAGTGCTTGCTCCCGGCACTACAAAAATTACTTAAAACTAAACTTAAAACTAGGTAACAAATACAATATTAAATAATAATATAAAAAAAGGAAACGACAATTCCAAGCCGTTTCAAGCAAGAGCTAGAGAGATGACCGACTTCACAACGAACTCTTCTCAATAGAGCTGTTAACCTCGGTAAATGTGGCCTGCATCTTTTTTATACAGATTCATTGTTAGAGGGTCATCGTCGGAAGGATTAAAAAACCAAACCGAGTTAACCCTTTTTTGTGTACACAACGACTGATTATAGAAGAATTAAACTGTAATTTTTTTTAGTTTTTATGAAATTTCAAATGGTGTGTATGTGTGTAATATTTTTCAATATTTATATTCACGATTCTTTGCTGTGTGGAATTGCTCTGAAAAATATCTTGGCTATAGGAATTGTTGCGTTTTTGATTTTAATAACAGATTTCTATACTAAAAACAAATATTTGTTAGTAGTTGTTCATTAAACAAACATTCTAAACAAATGGAGAAAATCGCTCTAAAAACCAAAAGTGTTAAAATTAGAGGCATGTAAAATTCCTATTTTGTGCATTCTTTTTGAGTAATTGTTTCATTCTTGATTGAATTGTGCGTCAGATTAGAAGATCTTTCATATTGAAATTTTCAATAACGACTTTGGCAATTTTTTTTACTGCAATTTTCCATTAGTGTTTGGCTATTTTTTTTTTTTGACACAATCTTAAGATTAAGACTTTGGATATAATTTGCACTTCAGCATGAAGCGCATTGTAAGTCATTGTGAGTCATCCTCTGAAAACCAATTAATTAAATTTTTTTCCTTTCCGTCATATGGTACACAAAAATTTGAAACTTGGTGTCAAGCAATGGATATTAAGTTGGAACCCGGAAAATTTAGTATATGCCATAAACATTTTAAAACTACTGATATTTCTAACAAACGATTGTCAAGATTTGCAGTACCATCACTAAATCTTAATGACTGTTTTTCTTATTCATTTGAAAGCGAAGTAAATTTGAATAAGTATACTGGTCAAAAGACTTACTGTAAAATACATAATGAATCTGTACAAAATATAAACTCAGAAAATAGCGAATGTTTTGGAAATCAGATGATCTTAGTTTACAAGATATGCCAAGACCTTCTGAGACAACACTAAACTATTTGAACGACAAAATTTATGATAATCCCTTTTTTGAAGTAATTTGTACTTCATGCACAAAAACCCAAAAATGTGTTGCCTATTGGAGAAAAAAATATTTTGATCTTCAACGGAAAAATTTGGTGGAAAATAAATTGAAGCGTAAACATTTGCAGAAAATGAAACAAGTGAAATTTGATGAACATATTGAAAATCTTAATTTGCCAGATGCTCCCAAAACATTTTGTAAAATGCTTCTATTCCCGAAAGTTAAAACTAATCCTTTCCCCGAGAAGCAACGTTTGCTGGCACATAGCATATACTATAAATCTGCAACGGCCTATTCCTTTATGCGTAATATGGACTTAAATTTACCATGTCCTAATACATTAAATAAATATTTAATCGTAAAAGCAATAACGCCAACTAAATATTACGATGTTTTGCATCAGCTGAAAGAAGTTTTCAAACATAGTGATCCAAAAGTAAGGCAAGCAGTACTTGTTTTGACGAAGTCCGCATTCGCCGAGCTGTGGAATATAATTGCAAACAAGACCTAATTGAAGGTATTATAGACAATGGATCTGAAAGGAAAAATATTCCAGCAACTGAGGCGAGTACATTTCAAATCAAAGGCTTATTGTCCAATTGGACCTATATAATAGGGCATGTATTATCGGCATGTCCAATCCATGGATCAGATTTGAAAACATTTATTCTGGAAATTTTAAAAGAATGCAAAAATTTCAATATAGAAATATCAGTTCTTGTTTGTGATCAGGTATCTAACAACAGAAAATGCTATAAATTGCTAGGAATTTCTTCAGAAAACCCGTTTTTTATTTTCCAAAGAAAACGTATTTTTCCGTTATTTGATATCGTTCATCTAATAAAATCATTTAGAACCATTCTTTATAATAAAAACTTATCAACTCAAGATGGTGAAGTTTCATGGGATGTTATCAAAGAATTGTACGATTTTGATAAAAATAAAACCGCAAAATTGTACTGTAAACTTAAGCAAGAGCATATACAGCTAAATAATTTCCAAAAAATGAAAGTTAAACTTGCTGTACAAGTCTTAAGTTGGTCTGTGGCTGCATGGATTCGAACAATAAATTCATTAAAAAAGTTTAACGAAAAGAGGTCTTTAATAGCGGAATCAACAGCTACTTGTTTCGAAAAAATAAATTTTTTTTTAAGTCGCTAATGTAAAATGTATTGGCTCCAATAATCCTTATTAAAAACCATTGAGCAAAAGTAATGTCCGGTCTATTAAATATGCTGAAAAAAATGTTAAAATATTTTCAGGATATTTCAGTAAAATCAAAAATATCAGTGAAAGTTTATGCCCTTGATGGCTTGGTGCAGTATGCAAATGGGGTTTTGTTGTTGATTGACACTATTTCCGAGCTTGAAGGATACAAATCCCTATTAACAGCTAAGCTACAGCAAGACGTTTTAGAAAGTATGTTTTCTGTAATAAGATCCATGGGTGGATTTAATATACCTTTCAGCTAAAGAATTTTCAATACATGTAAAGCATCTATAGCGTGTTGCTAAATAAAACCTAATTATTTTATAACAAGATTGTTAATAAGAACTAATTTTATTCAAATTTCAAAATTTATTAAAATGTGTGTTGATCGTTCGTTAGCTTTTTTGAGAAGGAATAATTTATTTAGAATAAGAAAAATTCATATAAAGAAAAAGTAACTCAATATTAAAACTTAAATTTACTAATTTATAACACGTAGGCCAATAAGTTCGTATGTTCTCACATAAATGGCGCCACTAAAAATAAATCGACACGATATCTCGAATCAACCATCTTTTTAATGATGCGTGTCAAAATTTGACAACAATCGGACCATCGGTTTTCAAGTTATTGCTCTGAACGTCACGTAACTTTTGTTATTGAACAAAAAAATTGATAATAAAGAATTTCGTGTGTTGATTAAACATTGCTTTATGGAAAAAAAATACCGTTGAAACAAAATTTGGCTTAATAATTATTATCCGGACTCTGCGCCAGCAAAATCAATCGTTGAGAAATGGTTTGCTAAATTCCGTACAGGCCACATGTGCATCGAAGTCGATGAACGCAGTGGACCTTCAAAAGAGGCTGTTACGGACGAAAACATCAAAAAAATCCACAAAATAATTTTCTATGACCGTAAAGTGAAGTTGCAGACATAGCGGACCCTCTGAAGATATCAAAGGGTAGCGTACATCATATTGTTCACGAATATTTGGGTATGCGAAAGCTTTGTGCAAATTGGGTGCCGCGAGAGCTCACAATCGGCTAAAAACAACAACGAGTTGATGATTCTGAGCAGTGTTTGGAGCTGTTCAACAGCAATAAAAAAGAATTTTTGCGTCGATATGTGACAATGGATGAAACATGGATCCACCACTACACCCCGGAGACAAATCGGCAGTCATCTGAGTGGAGAGCCAGCGATGAGGGCCGCCCAAAGCGTGGAAAGACGCAACAATCGGCTGGCAAAGTTATGGCGTCTATATTTTTGGATGCGCATGGAATAATTTTCATTGACTATCTTGGAAAGAGAAAAACCATCAACAGCGACTATTATATAGCGTTATTGGAGCGAAGGACGAAATCACGGAAAAACGACCTCAGTTGAAGAAGAAGAAAGTCATTTTTCACCAAGACAAATGCACCGTGTCACAAGTCGGTAAAAACGATGGCAAAATTACATGAATTGGGCTGCGAATTGCTTCCCCATCTACTGTATTCTCCAGATTTGGCCCCCAGTGACTATTTCTTGTTTGCAGACCTCAAGAGAATGCTCGCTGGAAAGAAATTTAGTACCGATGAAGAAGTAATCGCCGAAACAAAGGTCTATTTTGAGGCTAAACCAAAATCGTACTACAAAACCGGCATCAAAATTTTAGAAAACCACTGGAATCAGTGTATCGCCCTCGAAGGCAACTATTCCCCTTCCAGCTAATTCATTAATTACGAAACTTACTTTCTTTTTAGGTTTAATTTCGTTTGGCGGTGTATAATTTAAAATATGCGCTGGTTTCGTGCGGTTTATATTGTGACGTGCTGCTCTCTCGGTTCGATGTTATTAGAATGATAACACTTTTTATTTATGTGAATTTATTGTATAAAGTTTATTTATAATTATTTCTGCGTTACAATTAGTCTTAAAAATATTTGTCTTTCAATAATTTAATTATTACAATTAATTTATCACAGTTTTAGAGCTTCACTATTTTAATTACTTTTAAAATCAAAGTTTCTGTTTTACTCCGAATATTTCAAGTACGCAGCTCGGCTTTCTGATTTGAATTGATTCTAGCCTCGACTCTACGGCTGCTTTTATACAAAATTGGTGTGTTTCGGAATTTTCTCGAAAAGCCTGGTCGTTTGGCTTTCTAAAACTAGATGGCAACTTTTACACAAAGAATACTTCTCGAAAATTCTTATTCAATACACAAACAAAAATACTTCTGGAAAGTTCTTGTATTGTGAATCATTGCTTTGGTTCGTGACAATGATTTATTATTTATTTCGGAGCTTTCTGGAAAATATCGTTTGTATGTGCTTTTTTTTTTCTTGTTTTATGACATGATTCATTGCTATTGTTCACATTATTGAGAAGTGTATTGTATTGTCTTGGTCGTGTGAACAATTTAACTTAGTGCTTTCTGGAAGCATTTTGAAGAAATCAAAATATTTCCAGCAATTTCTAGTGATGTGTAGTGCACTACCCCCTCCTTATATCTGTTCGTCCCGAACAGAATCTTCTGAAGTCGTCCCGTGATATTTTGCTAGCCGATTTAAATGAGCCACTTTCATTTTTGCCCTTGGAGATCTTCGTATGCGATATACGACGTCATTTATCCTTTTTATGACGGTATATGGACCCTCCCAGTTTGGCATAAATTTAGGTGACATTCCCTTTTTCCATTGTGGATTATAGAGCCATACCAAGTCACCATCCTGGAATCCACAGCTGTTCGTAGCAATGTCGTACCTTATTTTCATCCGATCGCTAGCAATTTTTATCCGATCCCTTGTTATGTGATGTATCTCGTCTAGACGATCCCTCAGTTTATCGGTGTAGTCACTAACTTCCATTTTGTCACATTCTGGTCTACCAAACATTATATCCACAGGAAGCCGTATATTGCGTCCAAACAATATTTCCGATGGAGTATGTTTCGTGCTATCGTGGTCTGCAGTTCTATATGCCATTAGGAACAATGGAATGTGTTTGTCCCATTCACTTTGGTCTGATGTTACCACCTTTGATAAATGTTTCTCCAGGGTTCGGTTGAAACGTTCCACCATACCATCAGATTGCGGGTGCAGGGGTATTGTTCTGGTTTTATGTATTCCCAGTAATTGGCATACTTCCTGGAATACCGCTGACTCGAAGTTCCGCCCTTGATCCGAGTGTAGTTCTAGTGGAACCCCGTATCGACTTATCCAATTTTCAATTATTACTCCTGCCACTGTGGTAGCTTCTTGATTCGGAATGGCGTGCACTTCCGGCCATTTGCTGAAATAGTCGATGACAACCAACACGTATCGGTTCCCTTGTTTAGACTGAGGAAATGGTCCAGCTATATCAATTGCGATTCGTTCAAATGGAGCGCCAACGTTATATTACTTCATTGCTGCCCTAGTTCGTCTCTGTGGTCCTTTGCTCGCTGCACATGTGTCATATTTTCGACACCAACTTTCAACATCAGCTCGGCAATTTACCCAATAAAATCGTTCTCGTACTTTTTCTAATGTTTTGTTGACTCCCAGATGTCCCCCTGAAGTCCCACCATGTACTTCACCAAGTACCTCATGTACTTTGGACTTGGGCACAATCAACTGCATTAGTGTATCTCTACCATCAGAAGATTCCCATCTTCTACTGAGGACGCCATTTTCTATTTCCAGCGAGTCCCACTGAGCCCAATAACTCTTTGTCGAACTACTATAAGCTGCAATATCGCTCCGTCCCGGACGCTGACCCTGTTCTTTCCATTCCAGGATTGGTCCAATATCTTTGTCCTTTAGTTGTTCATTTCTGATACTAGTCTCGTCATCATTACCTATTCTTGTTGTCTTGACCATGACTATTTCCTTCTCATCTAGCCTACCACAGTGCTTACAATTCTCGCCGCATGGTCTTCTAGATAAAGCGTCAGCATTACCATGCGATGTCCCCTTTCTATGTTCTGTTTTGAAGTGGTACCCTTGTAGTCGCTCAATCCATCTTGCCGCTTGACCTTCTGGATTTTTAAATTGTAGCAACCATTTAAGTGTCGCATCGTCGGTTCGAAGTAGGAACTCCTGCCCGTAGAGGTATTTGTTGAAATGCCTAACAGTTTCAACTACTGCCAAGAGTTCTTTCCGGGTGACGCAGTAGTTTACCTCTTGTTTGGAAAGTTTCCTACTGAAGTATGCGATCACTTTTTCTTCACCTTCGATCTGTTGAGAGAGTACCCCTCCAATTCCGATATTGCTGGCATCCGTATCCACTATAAATCTTTCTCCAAATTTTGGACACGCCAATATCGGAGCAGAACATAGTCGATGTTTCAACTCTTCGAAAGCTGACTGGCATTCGTCGGTGCCCTCGTATGGTTTTCCCTTATCCGTTAGCTTGTGTAAACAACTGGCTATATTAGCAAAATTCTTTATGAAACGTCGGTAGTAAGTACACAAGCCTAAGTATGACCGGATTTCATGCTTATCTTTTGGTACTGGCCATTGTTGAACTGCTTTTATCTTGTCTTCATCGGTGGCAATTCCTACTGCAGACACAACATGTCCTAAGTATTTCACCTCATGATGAAATAGTTCGCACTTCTTCGGACTTAACTTCAAATTAGCTGCATGAAGACGTCCAAATACTTCTCGTAATCGCTGGAGATGTTCATCAAAAGTTTTCCCGATTACGATGATATCGTCCAAGTATACAAGGCACGTCTTCCATGTTAAGCCCCGTAGGACATGTTCCATCAGTCGTTCGAATGTTGCCGGTGCATTACATAATCCAAATGGCATCACTGTGAATTGCCATAGGCCTGTTCCCACTGTGAACGCTGTCTTTTCTCTGTCTTCCGGTTCAATTCCAACTTGCCAATAGCCACATTTTAGATCAAGTGTTGAAAACCAAGTTGCTCCTGAGAGTGTATCTAACGTCTCATCTATGCGAGGAAGAGAGTAACTGTCCTTCTTAGTTACGTCGTTCAGTCTTCGGTAATCTACGCAAAATCTTGTAGTCCCATCCTTTTTCCGTACTAGGACTACCGATGATGCCCATGGACTGATTGATGGTTCAATTACTTCCTCCTGATGCATTTCCTCGATCATGTCAGCAACCTCTGTTTGTTTGACTAATGGTAGTCTCCTTGGTGGTTGACGAATAGGATCTGCATTGCCGGTATTAATTCTATGTTTCACTTGGTCCGTTCGTCTAAAGTCCCCCTTACTGCATACAAAGACATCTTCAAACTCCTTCAATAAACCTGTAGCCTTAACTGCTTCCGACTCTGATACTCTTTTAGTGATATCAGAGACAAGTGGTTTCAAGGCTTCCGGAAGAACCCGTTCCTCCCGTTGAGTTTCTTTGCCTCTGCAGTCCTCATTTGTTATTGACGAAACCCCTTCAGCACTGCCAACAATGGTTCTCTTTTTCAATTTCTTGTTAATTTTTGAAAAGTTCGCCACTCTGACTGGAATTGTCCCTTTTTCGTTCACTTTCACTATTGTTCGCGCTATCATCAGTCCATCCTTTAAGTTTTGTCTGTCCGGTTCTATTATTTGTATTGCTGGCCTCCCAGTACCATCGACCAGTCTCGCCTCTACAACAGCTTCAGTATTTGCCGCAATTGTTTGGTCTTGTAGAATTTCTACTTTGGCACTGGAACCTGCTTCCTCCAACGTTAGCGAGAAATCAATATTTCCACATCGCAGAACTTCCTCTTCAACATTCACACTCACTCCATTCTTTTTCATGAAGTCCAGGCCCATGATACAATCGTCCATTATATCAGCCACCAAAAATGTATGTCGGAACACATACCCATCTAGCTCCAAAGCTAGATCGACTTCCCCAAGAATCGGAGATGATTCACCCGTAACGGTTTGAAGCACCCTGTTACTGCTTTCACTGATGTGTTTATGACTGATGAGTCTCTTGTTAATGATGGATTTACTTGCGCCTGTATCTATGATAATTCTGCACTGATGACCAGCAATTACACCCTGTACCGTTAGACTGTTGTTGTTGTGTTGCATAAGCGAGACAGATACAACGATGCTGGGGGCATTATTCTTTTGAGCTAACTTGTCCCCCTTTAAGTTAGCTCCGTTTCGTTTCCCGAACCTTTGTGTTTTGTTATTGAATTCGGGCACTTATATTGTACATGCCCCTCTTTTCCGCAGCCCCAGCATGTGATTTTCCTGCGCGTGTTTCTGTCCCCTTCTTTCTGGATTGACCGTAGTACTTCCTTTATCTGCTGCCTGAGGTCTTTGATGTCCAGTTGCGGCGACCCTTCAGCAACTGAAGCAGTCCTGATCCGTGGGACTGGCCTTGTAGCTTTCTTCGCACCTTCTAATGTCAAAGCGAACGCCAATACTTCTTGTAGCGTTCGCTTTCCGCTAACCCGGACGCTATTTTGTATGCCCGTATCCCGTATGGCGCTAACAAACCTTTCTCCCGCCATCTCGCACCGCATCTCCACAGGGTAATCAGGATAGGACATGTACACTAAACGTTCAATCCCCGCTGCTAACTCCTGAAGCGTTTCCTCGGATTTCTGCATTCGGTTGATATGCTCGATCCTGTATACATCCTTCATGTGGTTGTCCCCAAACCGATTGTCCAATTGCATTACAATGTAATTGTAATTTTTCTCATTTTCTGGTGAGATTGTCCGCAATAAATCGGCTGAGTTACCCCGTAGAGCCAGAATTAGTGCTGTGGCTTTTTCTTTATCGGACCAGTTGTTCGCACCAGCAGCCGCTTCAAACTGTCGTTTGTATACTGGCCATGAAGTTTTGCCGTCAAATATTGGTGGCTTCATCCTTTTACCTGATGACTCAATATTTGGTTTATTTTCTTTGATGTCAGTCATTTTTCCTTCTATTTCTGCTACTTTTTGTTCCAATTTCTGGTCCAATTTTTGTTCTATGTTGCTTACTTCCGCGCGAACTGTTGTAACTTCTGTAGTTATTTTGTCTTCCAATTTCTGTTCAACTTTACTTACTTCTGTGCGAACTGTAGAGACTTCTATAGTAATTTTGTCTTCTAAGTTCGCAACACTGGATTCAACTTGAGATTTTAATTCACCCATACTAGACTCCATTTTGGTTTCTAGTCCAGAAACGCTCGACTTAATTTTACTTTCAAGACTTGCAGAAGTCGAATCTATTTTACTCTGTAAACTTGAAGCAGTTGATTTTAATTCGCCTTGTAAATTGGAAGCATTTGAATCCATTTTGGTTTGAAGACTAGAAGCATTTGTTTTCATTTCTTCTTGTAGACTAGAAGCAGTTGAGTCCATTTTAGCCTGAAGACCGATCATCATGGTCATAAGCGTTTTTAAATCATCCTGAACACTTGCTGTTGTTTCAGCCGCGTCTTCGTTGGTAATTTCTTCTTCGTTTACCTCTTTCAGAATTTCACTAAAGTCGAATGTGCTACTGTCTAGTTTTCTTTCTACACATTCAGCGATTACTCTTTTCTTCTTTTCTGTTTTAGTTCCCTTGGAAGGTAAATTCCACACACTCAGAACTGTGGATAGTTCTGATGCACTCAAATTGTCTAATAATTTACTTTCCATTGTTCAAATATTTTTAATTGTTCACGAAATTCTATTGTTCTATCGAAACTTCTCGCACAGTATCTAAATACCACCAAATTTCCTAGTATAATCTTAATTGCTACGAAATTTCTCGTACAATCGAAATTTTCACACGATATACGACGTATAACCTCAAATTTCGCACAATCGAAATTTTTATACAACTCATACAAAAGTACACAAAATTTCTTGTACGCCCCTGAAATTTCTCACGCCGTGAAATTATTATATTCTCAAATTTCTTAATAACGAATTTCTTCGAAATTTTCCCACAGAAGTTTCTAGTTTAATTTCGAATTTTCTTGCAGAAAATTTAGCACAATTGTCTTTCCCGCATTGATTCACAATAAATAATTTCACTTCTGACACCAATGTGACGTGCTACTCTCTCGGATCGATGTTATTAGAATGATAACACTTTTTATTTATGTGAATTTATTGTATAAAGTTTATTTATAATTATTTCTGCGTTACAATTAGTCTTAAAAATATTTGTCTTTCAATAATTTAATTATTACAATTAATTTATCACAGTTTTAGAGCTTCACTATTTTAATTACTTTTAAAATCAAAGTTTCTGTTTTACTCCGAATATTTCAAGTACACAGCTCGGCTTTCTGATTTGAATTGATTCTAGCCTCGACTCTACGGCTGCTTTTATACAAAATTGGTGTGTTTCGGAATTTTCTCGAGAAGCCTGGTCGTTTGGCTTCCTAAAACTAGATGGCAACTTTTACACAAAGAATACTTCTCGAAAATTCTTATTCAATACACAAACAAAAATACTTCTGGAAAGTTCTTGTATTGTGAATCATTGCTTTGGTTCGTGACAATGATTTATTATTTATTTCGGAGCTTTCTGGAAAATATCGTTTGTATGTGCTTTTTTTTTTCTTGTTTTATGACATGATTCATTGCTATTGTTCACATTTTTGAGAAGTGTATTGTATTGTCTCGGTCGTGTGAACAATTTAACTTAGTGCTTTCTGGAAGCATTCTGAAGAAATCAAAATATTTCCAGCAATTTCTAGTGATGTGTAGTGCACTACCCCCTCCTTAAATCTGTTCGTCCCGAACAGAATCTTCTGAAGTCGTCCCGTGATATTTTGCTAACCGATTTAAATGAGCCACTTTCATTTTTGCCCTTGGAGATCTTCGTATGCGATATACGACGTCATTTATCCTTTTTATGACGGTATATGGACCCTCCCAGTTTGGCATAAATTTAGGTGACATTCCCTTTTTCCATTGTGGATTATAGAGCCATACCAAGTCACCATCCTGGAATCCACAGCTGTTCGTAGCAATGTCGTACCTTATTTTCATCCGATCGCTAGCAATTTTTATCCGATCCCTTGTTATGTGATGTATCTCGTCTAGACGATCCCTCAGTTTATCGGTGTAGTCACTAACTTCCATTTTGTCACATTCTGGTCTACCAAACATTATATCCACAGGAAGCCGTATATTGCGTCCAAACAATATTTCCGATGGAGTATGTTTCGTGCTATCGTGGTCTGCAGTTCTATATGCCATTAGGAACAATGGAATGTGTTTGTCCCATTCACTTTGGTCTGATGTTACCACCTTTGATAAATGTTCCTCCAGGGTTCGGTTGAAACGTTCCACCATACCATCAGATTGCGGGTGCAGGGGTGTTGTTCTGGTTTTATGTATTCCCAGTAATTGGCATACTTCCTGGAATACCGCTGACTCGAAGTTCCGCCCTTGATCCGAGTGTAGTTCTAGTGGAACCCCGTATCGACTTATCCAATTTTCAATTATTACTCCTGCCACTGTGGTAGCTTCTTGATTCGGAATGGCGTACACTTCCGGCCGTTTGCTGAAATAGTCGATGGCAACCAACACGTATCGGTTCCCTTGTTTAGACTGAGGAAATGGTCCAGCTATATCAATTGCGATTCGTTCAAATGGAGCGCCAACGTTATATTACTTCATTGCTGCCCTAGTTCGTCTCTGTGGTCCTTTGCTCGCTGCACATGTGTCATATTTTCGACACCAACTTTCAACATCAGCTCAGCAATTTACCCAATAAAATCGTTCTCGTACTTTTTCTAACGTTTTGTTGACTCCCAGATGTCCCCCTGAAGTCCCACCATGTACTTCACCAAGTACCTCATGTAGTTTGGACTTGGGCATAATCAACTGCATTAGTGTATCTTTACCATCAGAAGATTCCCATCTTCTACTGAGAACGCCATTTTCTATTTCCAGCGAGTCCCACTGAGCCCAATAACTCTTTGTTGTACTACTATAAGCTGCAATATCGCTCCGTCCCGGACGCTGATCCTGTTCTTTCCATTCAAGGATTGGTCCAATATCTTTGTCCTTTAGCTGTTCATTTCTGATACTAGTCTCGTCATCATTACCTAATCTTGTTGTCTTGACCATGACTATTTCCTTCTCATCTAGCCTACCACAGTGCTTACAATTCTCACCACATGGTCTTCTAGATAAGGCGTCAGCATTACCATGCGATGTCCCCTTTCTATGTTCTGTTTTGAAGTGGTACCCTTGTAGTCGCTCAATCCATCTTGCCACTTGACCTTCTGGATTTTAAAATTGTAGCAACCATTTAAGTGTCGCATGGTCGGATCGAAGTAGGAACTCCTGCCCGTAGAGGTATTTGTTGAAATGCCTAACAGTTTCAACTACTGCCAAGAGTTCTTTCCGGGTGACGCAGTAGTTTACCTCTTGTTTGGAAAGTTTCCTACTGAAGTATGCGATCACTTTTTCTTCACCTTCGATCTGTTGAGAGAGTACCCCTCCAATTCCGATATTGCTGGCATCCGTATCCACTATAAATCTTTCTCCAAATTTTGGATACGCCAATATCGGAGCAGAACATAGTCGATGTTTCAACTCCTCGAAAGCTGACTGGCATTCTTCGGTGCGCTCGTATGGTTTTCCCTTATCCGTTAGCTTGTGTAAACAACCGGCTATATTAGCAAAATTCTTTATGAAACGTCGGTAGTAAGTACACAAGCCTAAGTATGATCGGATTTCATGCTTATCTTTTGGTACTGGCCATTGTTGAACTGCTTTTATCTTGTCTTCATCGGTGGCAATTCCTTCTGCAGACACAACATGTCCTAAGTATTTCACCTCATGTTGAAATAGTTCGCACTTCTTCGGACTTAACTTCAAATTAGCTGCACGAAGACGTCCAAATACTTCTCGTAATCGCTGGAGATGTTCATCAAAAGTTTTCCCGATTATGATGATATCGTCCAAGTATACAAGGCACGTCTTCCATGTTAAGCCCCGTAGGACATGTTCCATCAGTCGTTCGAATGTTGCCGGTGCATTACATAATCCAAATGGCATCACTGTGAATTGCCATAGGCCTGTTCCCACTGTGAACGCTGTCTTTTCTCTGTCTTCCGGTTCAATTCCAACTTGCCAATAGCCACATTTTAGATCAAGTGTTGAAAACCAAGTTGCTCCTGAGAGTGTATCTAACGTCTCATCTATGCGAGGAAGAGAGTAACTGTCCTTCTTAGTTACGTCGTTCAGTCTTCGGTAATCTACGCAAAATCTTGTAGTCCCATCCTTTTTCCGTACTAGGACTACCGGTGATGCCCATGGACTGTTTGATGGTTCAATTACTCCCTCCTGATGCATTTCCTCGATCATGTCAGCAACCTCTGTTTGTTTGACTAATGGTAGTCTCCTTGGTGGTTGACGAATAGGATCTGCATTGCCGGTATTAATTCTATGTTTCACTTGGCCCGTTCGTCCAAAATCCCCCTTACTGCATACAAAGACATCTTCACACTCCTTCAATAAACCTGTAGCCTTAACTGCTTCCGACTCTGATACTCTTTTAGTGATATCAGAGACAAGTGGTTTCAAGGCTTCCGGAAGAACCCGTTCCTCCCGTTGAGTTTCTTTGCCTCTGCAGTCCTCATTTGTTATTGACGAAACCCCTTCAGCACTGCCAACAATGGTTCCCTTTTTCAATTTCTTGTTAATTTTTGAAAAGTTCGCCACTCTGACTGGAATTGTCCCTTTTTCGTTCACTTTCACTATTGTTCGCGCTATCATCAGTCCATCCTTTAAGTTTTGTCTGTCCGGTTCTATTATTTGTATTGCTGGCCTCCCAGTACCATCGACCAGTCTCGCCTCTACAACAGCTTCAGTATTTGCCGCAATTGTTTGGTCTTGTAGAATTTCTACTTTGGCACTGGAACCTGCTTCCTCCAACGTTAGCGAGAAATCAATATTTCCACATCGCAGAACTTCCTCTTCAACATTCACACTCACTCCATTCTTTTTTCATGAAGTCCAGGCCCATGATACAATCGTCCATTATATCAGCCACCAAAAATGTATATCGGAACACATACCCATCTAGCTCCAAAGCTAGATCGACTTCCCCAAGAATCGGAGATGATTCACCCGTAACGGTTTGAAGCACCCTGTTACTGCTTTCACTGATGTGTTTATGACTGATGAGTCTCTTGTTAATGATGGATTTACTTGCGCCTGTATCTATGATAATTCTGCACTGATGACCAGCAATTACACCCTGTACCGTTAGACTGTTGTTGTTGTGTTGCATAAGCGAGACAGATACAACGATGCTGGGGGTATTATTCTTTTGAGCTAACTTGTTTAAGTTAGCTCCGTTTCGTTTCCCGAACCTTTTTGTTTTGTTATTGAATTCGGGCACTTATATTGTACATGCCCCTCTTTTCCGCAGCCCCAGCATGTGATTTTCCAGCGCGTGTTTCTGTCCCCCTCTTTCTGGATTGACCGCAGTACTTCCTTTATCTGCTGCCTGAGGTCTTTGATGTCCAGTTGCGGCGTCCCTTCAGCAACTGTAGCAGTCCTGATCCGTGGGACTGACCTTGTAGCTTTCTTCGCACCTTCTAATGTCAAAGCGAACGCCAATACTTCTTGTAGCGTTCGCTTTCGGCTAACCCGGACGCTATTTTGTATGCCCGTATCCCGTATGGCGCTAACAAACCTTTCTTCCGCCATCTCGCACCGCATCTCCACAGGGTAATCAGGATAGGACATGTACACTAAACGTTCAATCCCCGCTGCTAACTCCTGAAGCGTTTCCTCGGATTTCTGCATTCGGTTGATAAGCTCGATCCTGTATACATCCTTCATGTAGTTGTCCCCAAACCGATTGTCCAATTGCATTACAATGTAATTGTAATTTTTCTCATTTTCTGGTGAGATTGTCCGCAATAAATCGGCTGAGTTACCCCGTAGAGCCAGAATTAGTGCTGTGGCTTTTTCTTTATCGGACCAGTTGTTCGCACCAGCAGCCGCTTCAAACTGTCGTTTGTATACTGGCCATGAAGTTTTGCCGTCAAATATTGGTGGCTTCATCCTTTTACCTGATGACTCAATATTTGGTTTATTTTCTTTGATGTCAGTCATTTTTGCTTCTATTTCTGCTACTTTTTGTTCCAATTTCTGGTCCAATTTTTGTTCTATGTTGCTTACTTCCGCGCGAACTGTTGTAACTTCTGTAGTTATTTTGTCTTCCAATTTCTGTTCAACTTTACTTACTTCTGTGCGAACTGTAGAGACTTCTATAGTAATTTTGTCTTCTAAGTTCGCAACACTGGATTCAACTTGAGATTTTAATTCACCCATACTAGACTCCATTTTGGTTTCTAGTCCAGAAACGCTCGACTTAATTTTACTTTCAAGACTTGCAGAAGTCGAATCTATTTTACTCTGTAAACTTGAAGCAGTTGATTTTAATTTGCCTTGTAAATTGGAAGCATTTGAATCCATTTTGGTTTGAAGACTAGAAGCATTTGTTTTCATTTCTTCTTGTAGACTAGAAGCAGTTGAGTCCATTTTAGCCTGAAGACCGATCATCATGGTCATAAGCGTTTTTAAATCATCCTGAACACTTGCTGTTGTTTCAGCCGCGTCTTCGTTGGTAATTTCTTCTTCGTTTACCTCTTTCAGAATTTCACTAAAGTCGAATGTGCTAATGTCTAGTTTTCTTTCTACACATTCAGCGATTACTCTTTTCTTCTTTTCTGTTTTAGTTCACTTGGAAGGTAAATTCCACACACTCAGAACTGTGGATAGTTCTGATGCACTCAAATTGTCTAATAATTTACTTTCCATTGTTCAAATATTTTTAATTGTTCACGAAATTCTATTGTTCTATCGAAACTTCTCGCAGAGTATCTAAATACCACGAAATTTCCTAGTATAATCTTAATTGCTACGAAATTTCTCGTACAATCGAAATTTTCACACGATATACGACGTATAACCTCAAATTTCGCACAATCGAAATTTTTATACAACTCATACAAAAGTACACAAAATTTCTTGTACGCCCCTGAAATTTCTCACGCCGTGAAATTATTATACTCTCAAATTTCTTAATAACGAATTTCTTCGAAATTTTCCCACAGAAGTTTCTAGTTTAATTTCGAATTTTCTTGCAGAAAATTTAGCACAATTGTCTTTCCCGCACTGATTCACAATAAATAATTTCACTTCTGACACCAATGTGACGTGCTACTCTCTCGGATCGATGTTATTAGAATGATAACACTTTTTATTTATGTGAATTTATTGTATAAAGTTTATTTATAATTATTTCTGCGTTACAATTAGTCTTAAAAATATTTGTCTTTCAATAATTTAATTATTACAATTAATTTATCACAGTTTTAGAGCTTCACTATTTTAATTACTTTTAAAATCAAAGTTTCTGTTTTACTCCGAATATTTCAAGTACGCAGCTCGGCTTTCTGATTTGAATTGATTCTAGCCTCCACTCTACGGCTGCTTTTATACAAAATTGGTGTGTTTCGGAATTTTCTCGAAAAGCCTGGTCGTTTGGCTTTCTAAAACTAGATGGCAACTTTTACACAAAGAATACTTCTCGAAAATTCTTATTCAATACACAAACAAAAATACTTCTGGAAAGTTCTTGTATTGTGAATCATTGCTTTGGTTCGTGACAATGATTTATTATTTATTTCGGAGCTTTCTGGAAAATATCGTTTGTATGTGCTTTTTTTTTTCTTGTTTTATGACATGATTCATTGCTATTGTTCACATTATTGAGAAGTGTATTGTATTGTCTTGGTCGTGTGAACAATTTAACTTAGTGCTTTCTGGAAGCATTTTGAAGAAATCAAAATATTTCCAGCAATTTCTAGTGATGTGTAGTGCACTACCCCCTCCTTATATCTGTTCGTCCCGAACAGAATCTTCTGAAGTCGTCCCGTGATATTTTGCTAGCCGATTTAAATGAGCCACTTTCATTTTTGCCCTTGGAGATCTTCGTATGCGATATACGACGTCATTTATCCTTTTTATGACGGTATATGGACCCTCCCAGTTTGGCATAAATTTAGGTGACATTCCCTTTTTCCATTGTGGATTATAGAGCCATACCAAGTCACCATCCTGGAATCCACAGCTGTTCGTAGCAATGTCGTACCTTATTTTCATCCGATCGCTAGCAATTTTTATCCGATCCCTTGTTATGTGATGTATCTCGTCTAGACGATCCCTCAGTTTATCGGTGTAGTCACTAACTTCCATTTTGTCACATTCTGGTCTACCAAACATTATATCCACAGGAAGCCGTATATTGCGTCCAAACAATATTTCCGATGGAGTATGTTTCGTGCTATCGTGGTCTGCAGTTCTATATGCCATTAGGAACAATGGAATGTGTTTGTCCCATTCACTTTGGTCTGATGTTACCACCTTTGATAAATGTTTCTCCAGGGTTCGGTTGAAACGTTCCACCATACCATCAGATTGCGGGTGCAGGGGTATTGTTCTGGTTTTATGTATTCCCAGTAATTGGCATACTTCCTGGAATACCGCTGACTCGAAGTTCCGCCCTTGATCCGAGTGTAGTTCTAGTGGAACCCCGTATCGACTTATCCAATTTTCAATTATTACTCCTGCCACTGTGGTAGCTTCTTGATTCGGAATGGCGTGCACTTCCGGCCATTTGCTGAAATAGTCGATGACAACCAACACGTATCGGTTCCCTTGTTTAGACTGAGGAAATGGTCCAGCTATATCAATTGCGATTCGTTCAAATGGAGCGCCAACGTTATATTACTTCATTGCTGCCCTAGTTCGTCTCTGTGGTCCTTTGCTCGCTGCACATGTGTCATATTTTCGACACCAACTTTCAACATCAGCTCGGCAATTTACCCAATAAAATCGTTCTCGTACTTTTTCTAATGTTTTGTTGACTCCCAGATGTCCCCCTGAAGTCCCACCATGTACTTCACCAAGTACCTCATGTACTTTGGACTTGGGCACAATCAACTGCATTAGTGTATCTCTACCATCAGAAGATTCCCATCTTCTACTGAGGACGCCATTTTCTATTTCCAGCGAGTCCCACTGAGCCCAATAACTCTTTGTCGAACTACTATAAGCTGCAATATCGCTCCGTCCCGGACGCTGACCCTGTTCTTTCCATTCCAGGATTGGTCCAATATCTTTGTCCTTTAGTTGTTCATTTCTGATATTAGTCTCGTCATCATTACCTAATCTTGTTGTCTTGACCATGACTATTTCCTTCTCATCTAGCCTACCACAGTGCTTACAATTCTCGCCGCATGGTCTTCTAGATAAAGCGTCAGCATTACCATGCGATGTCCCCTTTCTATGTTCTGTTTTGAAGTGGTACCCTTGTAGTCGCTCAATCCATCTTGCCGCTTGATCTTCTGGATTTTTAAATTGTAGCAACCATTTAAGTGTCGCATCGTCGGTTCGAAGTAGGAACTCCTGCCCGTAGAGGTATTTGTTGAAATGCCTAACAGTTTCAACTACTGCCAAGAGTTCTTTCCGGGTGACGCAGTAGTTTACCTCTTGTTTGGAAAGTTTCCTACTGAAGTATGCGATCACTTTTTCTTCACCTTCGATCTGTTGAGAGAGTACCCCTCCAATTCCGATATTGCTGGCATCCGTATCCACTATAAATCTTTCTCCAAATTTTGGACACGCCAATATCGGAGCAGAACATAGTCGATGTTTCAACTCTTCGAAAGCTGACTGGCATTCTTCGGTGCCCTCGTATGGTTTTCCCTTATCCGTTAGCTTGTGTAAACACCTGGCTATATTAGCAAAATTCTTTATGAAACGTCGGTAGTAAGTACACAAGCCTAAGTATGACCGGATTTCATGCTTATCTTTTGGTACTGGCCATTGTTGAACTGCTTTTATCTTGTCTTCATCGGTGGCAATTCCTTCTGCAGACACAACATGTCCTAAGTATTTCACCTCATGTTGAAATAGTTCGCAGTTCTTCGGACTTAACTTCAAATTAGCTGCATGAAGACGTCCAAATACTTCTCGTAATCGCTGGAGATGTTCATCAAAAGTTTTCCCGATTACGATGATATCGTCCAAGTATACAAGGCACGTCTTCCATGTTAAGCCCCGTAGGACATATTCCATCAGTCGTTCGAATG
Organism: Xylophagus ater; assembly: GCA_963422695.1. Taxonomy (NCBI): domain Eukaryota; kingdom Metazoa; phylum Arthropoda; class Insecta; order Diptera; family Xylophagidae; genus Xylophagus; species Xylophagus ater. The sequence continues at coordinate 36,760,992 of OY730478.1, forward strand.
TTGCCGGTGCATTACATAATCCAAATGGCATCACTGTGAATTGCCATAGGCCTGTTCCCACTGTGAACGCTGTCTTTTCTCTGTCTTCCGGTTCAATTCCAACTTGCCAATAGCCACATTTTAGATCAAGTGTTGAAAACCAAGTTGCTCCTGAGAGTGTATCTAACGTCTCATCTATGCGAGGAAGAGAGTAACTGTCCTTCTTAGTACGTCGTTCAGTCTTCGGTAATCTACGCAAAATCTTGTAGTCCCATCCTTTTCCCGTACTAGGACTACCGGTGATGCCCATGGACTGTTTGATGGTTCAATTACTTCCTCCTGATGCATTTCCTCGATCATGTCAGCAACCTCTGTTTGTTTGACTAATGGTAGTCTCCTTGGTGGTTGACGAATAGGATCTGCATTGCCGGTATTAATTCTATGTTTCACTTGGTCCGTTCGTCCAAAGTCCCCCTTACTGCATACAAAGACATCTTCAAACTCCTTCAATAAACCTGTAGCCTTAACTGCTTCCGACTCTGATACTCTTTTAGTGATATCAGAGACAAGTGGTTTCAAGGCTTCCGGAAGAACCCGTTCCTCCCGTTGAGTTTCTTTGCCTCTGCAGTCCTCATTTGTTATTGACGAAACCCCTTCAGCACTGCCAACAATGGTTCCCTTTTTCAATTTCTTGTTAATTTTTGAAAAGTTCGCCACTCTGACTGGAATTGTCCCTTTTTCGTTCACTTTCACTATTGTTCGCGCTATCATCAGTCCATCCTTTAAGTTTTGTCTGTCCGGTTCTATTATTTGTATTGCTGGCCTCCCAGTACCATCGACCAGTCTCGCCTCTACAACAGCTTCAGTATTTGCCGCAATTGTTTGGTCTTGTAGAATTTCTACTTTGGCACTGGAACCTGCTTCCTCCAACGTTAGCGAGAAATCAATATTTCCACATCGCAGAACTTCCTCTTCAACATTCACACTCACTCCATTCTTTTTCATGAAGTCCAGGCCCATGATACAATCGTCCATTATATCAGCCACCAAAAATGTATGTCGGAACACATACCCATCTAGCTCCAAAGCTAGATTGACTTCCCCAAGAATCGGAGATGATTCACCCGTAACGGTTTGAAGCACCCTGTTACTGCTTTCACTGATGTGTTTATGACTGATGAGTCTCTTGTTAATGATGTATTTACTTGCGCCTGTATCTATGATAATTCTGCACTGATGACCAGCAATTACACCCTGTACCGTTAGACTGTTGTTGTTGTGTTGCATAAGCGAGACAGATACAACGATGCTGGGGGCATTATTCTTTTGAGCTAACTTGTCCCCCTTTAAGTTAGCTCCGTTTCGTTTCCCGAACCTTTTTGTTTTGTTATTGAATTCGGGCACTTATATTGTACATGCCCCTCTTTTCCGCAGCCCCAGCATGTGATTTTCCTGCGCGTGTTTCTGTCCCCTTCTTCCTGGATTGACCGCAGTACTTCCTTTATCTGCTGCCTGAGGTCTTTGATGTCCAGTTGCGGCGACCCTTCAGCAACTGAAGCAGTCCTGATCCGTGGGACTGGCCTTGTAGCTTTCTTCGCACCTTCTAATGTCAAAGCGAACGCCAATACTTCTTGTAGCGTTCGCTTTCCGCTAACCCGGACGCTATTTTGTATGCCCGTATCCCGTATGGCGCTAACAAACCTTTCTCCCGCCATCTCGCACCGCATCTCCACAGGGTAATCAGGATAGGACATGTACACTAAACGTTCAATCCCCGCTGCTAACTCCTGAAGCGTTTCCTCGGATTTCTGCATTCGGTTGATAAGCTCGATCCTGTATACATCCTTCATGTGGTTGTCCCCAAACCGATTGTCCAATTGCATTACAATGTAATTGTAATTTTTCTCATTTTCTGGTGAGATTGTCCGCAATAAATCGGCTGAGTTACCCCGTAGAGCCAGAATTAGTGCTGTGGCTTTTTCTTTATCGGACCAGTTGTTCGCACCAGCAGCCGCTTCAAACTGTCGTTTGTATACTGGCCATGAAGTTTTGCCGTCAAATATTGGTGGCTTCATCCTTTTACCTGATGACTCAATATTTGGTTTATTTTCTTTGATGTCAGTCATTTTTCCTTCTATTTCTGCTACTTTTTGTTCCAATTTCTGGTCCAATTTTTGTTCTATGTTGCTTACTTCCGCGCGAACTGTTGTAACTTCTGTAGTTATTTTGTCTTCCAATTTCTGTTCAACTTTACTTACTTCTGTGCGAACTGTAGAGACTTCTATAGTAATTTTGTCTTCTAAGTTCGCAACACTGGATTCAACTTGAGATTTTAATTCACCCATACTAGACTCCATTTTGGTTTCTAGTCCAGAAACGCTCGACTTAATTTTACTTTCAAGACTTGCAGAAGTCGAATCTATTTTACTCTGTAAACTTGAAGCAGTTGATTTTAATTTGCCTTGTAAATTGGAAGCATTTGAATCCATTTTGGTTTGAAGACTAGAAGCATTTGTTTTCATTTCTTCTTGTAGACTAGAAGCAGTTGAGTCCATTTTAGCCTGAAGACCGATCATCATGGTCATAAGCGTTTTTAAATCATCCTGAACACTTGCTGTTGTTTCAGCCGCGTCTTCGTTGGTAATTTCTTCTTCGTTTACCTCTTTCAGAATTTCACTAAAGTCGAATGTGCTACTGTCTAGTTTTCTTTCTACACATTCAGCGATTACTCTTTTCTTCTTTTCTGTTTTAGTTCCCTTGGAAGGTAAATTCCACACACTCAGAACTGTGGATAGTTCTGATGCACTCAAATTGTCTAATAATTTACTTTCCATTGTTCAAATATTTTTAATTGTTCACGAAATTCTATTGTTCTATCGAAACTTCTCGCACAGTATCTAAATACCACGAAATTTCCTAGTATAATCTTAATTGCTACGAAATTTCTCGTACAATCGAAATTTTCACACGATATACGACGTATAACCTCAAATTTCGCACAATCGAAATTTTTATACAACTCATACAAAAGTACACAAAATTTCTTGTACGCCCCTGAAATTTCTCACGCCGTGAAATTATTATATTCTCAAATTTCTTAATAACGAATTTCTTCGAAATTTTCCCACAGAAGTTTCTAGTTTAATTTCGAATTTTCTTGCAGAAAATTTAGCACAATTGTCTTTCCCGCACTGATTCACAATAAATAATTTCACTTCTGACACCAATGTGACGTGCTACTCTCTCGGATCGATGTTATTAGAATGATAACACTTTTTATTTATGTGAATTTATTGTATAAAGTTTATTTATAATTATTTCTGCGTTACAAGTAGTCTTAAAAATATTTGTCTTTCAATAATTTAATTATTACAATTAATTTATCACAGTTTTAGAGCTTCACTATTTTAATTACTTTTAAAATCAAAGTTTCTGTTTTACTCCGAATATTTCAAGTACGCAGCTCGGCTTTCTGATTTGAATTGATTCTAGCCTCGACTCTACGGCTGCTTTTATACAAAATTGGTGTGTTTCGGAATTTTCTCGAGAAGCCTGGTCGTTTGGCTTCCTAAAACTAGATGGCAACTTTTACACAAAGAATACTTCTCGAAAATTCTTATTCAATACAAAAACAAAAATACTTCTGGAAAGTTCTTGTATTGTGAATCATTGCTTTGGTTCGTGACAATGATTTATTATTTATTTCGGAGCTTTCTGGAAAATATCGTTTGTATGTGCTTTTTTTTTTCTTGTTTTATGACATGATTCATTGCTATTGTTCACATTTTTGAGAAGTGTATTGTATTGTCTCGGTCGTGTGAATAATTTAACTTAGTGCTTTCTGGAAGCATTTTGAAGAAATCAAAATATTTCCAGCAATTTCTAGTGATGTGTAGTGCACTACCCCCTCCTTAAATCTGTTCGTCCCGAACAGAATCTTCTGAAGTCGTCCCGTGATATTTTGCTAGCCGATTTAAATGAGCCACTTTCATTTTTGCCCTTGGAGATCTTCGTATGCGATATACGACGTCATTTATCCTTTTTATGACGGTATATGGACCCTCCCAGTTTGGCATAAATTTAGGTGACATTCCCTTTTTCCATTGTGGATTATAGAGCCATACCAAGTCACCATCCTGGAATCCACAGCTGTTCGTAGCAATGTCGTACCTTATTTTCATCCGATCGCTAGCAATTTTTATCCGATCCCTTGTTATGTGATGTATCTCGTCTAGACGATCCCTCAGTTTATCGGTGTAGTCACTAACTTCCATTTTGTCACATTCTGGTCTACCAAACATTATACCCACAGGAAGCCGTATATTGCGTCCAAACAATATTTCCGATGGAGTATGTTTCGTGCTATCGTGGTCTGCAGTTCTATATGCCATTAGGAACAATGGAATGTGTTTGTCCCATTCACTTTGGTCTGATGTTACCACCTTTGATAAATGTTCCTCCAGGGTTCGGTTGAAACGTTCCACCATACCATCAGATTGCGGGTGCAGGGGTGTTGTTCTGGTTTTATGTATTCCCAGTAATTGGCATACTTCCTGGAATACCGCTGACTCGAAGTTCCGCCCTTGATCCGAGTGTAGTTCTAGTGGAACCCCGTATCGACTTATCCAATTTTCAATTATTACTCCTGCCACTGTGGTAGCTTCTTGATTCGGAATGGCGTACACTTCCGGCCGTTTGCTGAAATAGTCGATGACAACCAACACGTATCGGTTCCCTTGTTTAGACTGAGGAAATGGTCCAGCTATATCAATTGCGATTCGTTCAAATGGAGCGCCAACGTTATATTACTTCATTGCTGCCCTAGTTCGTCTCTGTGGTCCTTTGCTCGCTGCACATGTGTCATATTTTCGACACCAACTTTCAACATCAGCTCAGCAATTTACCCAATAAAATCGTTCTCGTACTTTTTCTAACGTTTTGTTGACTCCCAGATGTCCCCCTGAAGTCCCACCATGTACTTCACCAAGTACCTCATGTAGTTTGGACTTGGGCATAATCAACTGCATTAGTGTATCTTTACCATCAGAAGATTCCCATCTTCTACTGAGAACGCCATTTTCTATTTCCAGCGAGTCCCACTGAGCCCAATAACTCTTTGTTGTACTACTATAAGCTGCAATATCGCTCCGTCCCGGACGCTGATCCTGTTCTTTCCATTCAAGGATTGGTCCAATATCTTTGTCCTTTAGCTGTTCATTTCTGATACTAGTCTCGTCATCATTACCTAATCTTGTTGTCTTGACCATGACTATTTCCTTCTCATCTAGCCTACCACAGTGCTTACAATTCTCACCACATGGTCTTCTAGATAAGGCGTCAGCATTACCATGCGATGTCCCCTTTCTATGTTCTGTTTTGAAGTGGTACCCTTGTAGTCGCTCAATCCATCTTGCCACTTGACCTTCTGGATTTTTAAATTGTAGCAACCATTTAAGTGCCGCATGGTCGGTTCGAAGTAGGAACTCCTGCCCGTAGAGGTATTTGTTGAAATGCCTAACAGTTTCAACTACTGCCAAGAGTTCTTTCCGGGTGACGCAGTAGTTTACCTCTTGTTTGGAAAGTTTCCTACTGAAGTATGCGATCACTTTTTCTTCACCTTCGATCTGTTGAGAGAGTACCCCTCCAATTCCGATATTGCTGGCATCCACTATAAATCTTTCTCCAAATTTTGGATACGCCAATATCGGAGCAGAACATAGTCGATGTTTCAACTCCTCGAAAGCTGACTGGCATTCTTCGGTGCGCTCGTATGGTTTTCCCTTATCCGTTAGCTTGTGTAAACAACCGGCTATATTAGCAAAATTCTTTATGAAACGTCGGTAGTAAGTACACAAGCCTAAGTATGACCGGATTTCATGCTTATCTTTTGGTACTGGCCATTGTTGAACTGCTTTTATCTTGTCTTCATCGGTGGAAATTCCTTCTGCAGACACAACATGTCCTAAGTATTTCACCTCATGTTGAAATAGTTCGCACTTCTTTGGGCTTAACTTCAAATTAGCTGCACGAAGACGTCCAAATACTTCTCGTAATCGCTGGAGATGTTCATCAAAAGTTTTCCCGATTACGATGATATCGTCCAAGTATACAAGGCACGTCTTCCATGTTAAGCCCCGTAGGACATGTTCCATTAGTCGTTCGAATATTGCCGGTGCATTACATAATCCAAATGGCATCACTGTGAATTGCCATAAGCCTGTTCCTACTGTGAACGCTGTCTTTTCTCTGTCTTCCGGTTCAATTCCAACTTGCCAAAGCCACTTTTTAGATCAAGTGTTGAAAACCAAGTTGCTCCTGAGAGTGTATCTAACGTGTCGTCTATGCGGGGAAGAGGGTAACTGTCCTTCTTAGTTACGTCATTCAGTATTCGGTAATCTACGCAAAATCTTGTAGTCCCATCCTTTTTCCGTACTAGGACTACCGGAGATGCCCATGGACTGTTTGATGGTTCAATTACTCCCTCTTGATGCATTTCCTCGATCATGTCAGCAACCTCTGTTTGTTTGGCTAATGGTAGTCTCCTTGGTGGTTGACGAATAGGATCTGCATTGCCGGTATTAATTCTATGTTTCACTTGGTCCGTTCGTCCAAAGTCCCCCTTACTGCATACAAAGACATCTTCAAACTCCTTCAATAAACCTGTAGCCTTAACTGCTTCCGACTCTGATACTCTTTTAGTGATATTAGAGACAAGTGGTTTCAAGGCTTCCGGAAGAACCCGTTCCTCCCGTTGAGTTTCTTTGTATCTGCAGTCCTCGTTTGTTATTGACGAAACCCCTTCAGCACTGCCGACAATGGTTCCCTTTTTCAATTTCTTGTTAATTTTTGAAAAGTTCGCCACTCTGACTGGAATTGTCCCTTTTTCGTTCACTTTCACTATTGTTCGCGCTATCATCAGTCCATCCTTTAAGTTTTGTCTGTCAGGTTCAATAATTTGTATTGCTGGCCTCCCAGTACAATCGACCAGTCTCGCCTCTACAACAGCTTCAGTATTTGCCGCAATTGTTTGGTCTTGTAGAATTTCTACTTTGGCACTGGAACCTGCTTCCTCCAACGTTAGCGAGAAATCAATATTTCCACATCGCAGAACTTCCTCTTCAACATTCACACTCACTCCATTCTTTTTCATGAAGTCCAGGCCCATGATACAATCGTCCATTATATCAGCCACCAAAAATGTATGTCGGAACACATACCCATCTAGCTCCAAAGCTAGATCGACTTCCCCAAGAATCGGAGATGATTCACCCGTAACGGTTTGAAGCACCCTGTTACTGCTTTCACTGATGTGTTTATGACTGAAGAGTCTCTTGTTAATGATGGATTTACTTGCACCTGTATCTATGATAATTCTGCACTGATGACCAGCAATTACACCCTGTGCCGTTAGACTGTTGTTGTTGTGTTGCATAAGCGAGACAGATACAACGATGCTGGGGGCATTATTCCTTTGAGCTAACTTGTCCCCCTTTAAGTTAGCTCCGTTTCGTTTCCCGAACCTTTTAGTTTTGTTATTGAATTCGGGCACTTATATTGTACATGCCCCTCTTTTCCGCAGCCCCAGCATGTGATTTTCCTGCGCGTGTTTCTGTCCCCTTCTTTCTGGATTGACCGCAGTACTTCCTTTATCTGCTGCCTGAGGTCTTTGATGTCCAGTTGCGGCGACCCTTCAGCAACTGTAGCAGTCCTGATCCGTGGGACTGACCTTGTAGCTTTCTTCGCACCTTCTAATGTCAAAGCGAACGCCAATACTTCTTGTAGCGTTCGCTTTCCGCTAACCCGGACGCTATTTTGTATGCCCGTATCCCGTATGGCGCTAACAAACCTTTCTTCCGCCATCTCGCACCGCATCTCCACAGGGTAATCAGGATAGGACATGTACACTAAACGTTCAATCCCCGCTGCTAACTCCTGAAGCGTTTCCTCGGATTTCTGCATTCGGTTGATAAGCTCGATCCTGTATACATCCTTCATGTAGTTGTCCCCAAACCGATTGTCCAATTGCATTACAATGTAATTGTAATTTTTCTCATTTTCTGGTGAGATTGTCCGCAATAAATCGGCTGAGTTCTGATGCACTCAAATTGTCTAATAATTTACTTTCCATTGTTCAAATATTTTTAATTGTTCACGAAATTCTATTGTTCTATCGAAACTTCTCGAACAGTATCTAAATACCACGAAATTTCCTAGTATAATCTTAATTGCTACGAAATTTCTCGTACAATCGAAATTTTCACACGATATACGACGTATAACCTCAAATTTCGCACAATCGAAATTTTTATACAACTCATACAAAAGTACACAAAATTTCTTGTACGCCCCTGAAATTTCTCACGCCGTGAAATTATTATACTCTCAAATTTCTTAATAACGAATTTCTTCGAAATTTTCCCACAGAAGTTTCTAGTTTAATTTCGAATTTTCTTGCAGAAAATTTAGCACAATTGTCTTTCCCGCACTGATTCACAATAAATAATTTCACTTCTGACACCAATGTGACGTGCTACTCTCTCGGATCGATGTTATTAGAATGATAACACTTTTTATTTATGTGAATTTATTGTATAAAGTTTATTTATAGTTATTTCTGCGTTACAATTAGTCTTAAAAATATTTGTCTTTCAATAATTTAATTATTACAATTAATTTATCACAGTTTTAGAGCTTCACTATTTTAATTACTTTTAAAATCAAAGTTTCTGTTTTACTCCGAATATTTCAAGTACGCAGCTCGGCTTTCTGATTTGAATTGATTCTAGCCTCGACTCTACGGCTGCTTTTATACAAAATGGGTGTGTTTCGGAATTTTCTCGAAAAGCCTGGTCGTTTGGCTTTCTAAAACTAGATGGCAACTTTTACACAAAGAATACTTCTCGAAAATTCTTATTCAATACACAAACAAAAATACTTCTGGAAAGTTCTTGTATTGTGAATCATTGCTTTGGTTCGTGACAATGATTTATTATTTATTTCGGAGCTTTCTGGAAAATATCGTTTGTATGTGCTTTTTTTTTTCTTGTTTTATGACATGATTCATTGCTATTGTTCACATTATTGAGAAGTGTATTGTATTGTCTCGGTCATGTGAACAATTTAACTTAGTGCTTTCTGGAAGCATTTTGAAGAAATCAAAATATTTCCAGCAATTTCTAGTGATGTGTAGTGCAATATGAATTGGGGTGATTTTGTTAGAAATTTTAACGTAAACATGATTTTTAGAACGTTGTATAATTTCGTAAAGCCCTTCCTAAGATGGAGTTAAAACTGGTCGATGGCGATCAATTCTGACAAAAACATGGATGCGGGTATCTTGGTTTGGATGAAGGAGGGTTTCGTTAGTATTACTTGATCTAGGGGTGGTAGCTTTTACATCTTTCAATTTTTCTTTAGGTCCACCAGTATACGGGGAGTGTAGAGTCCGCGACTTAAACATTTATACTGATGAAATTGTGTTGACGTAACTTGCGTAACTTCGACACAATCTAATCACTAAATTTTAGCGGATAGATTGGTGGTACAAATAATAAGATTGTTTTGTTTGTAAATAGGAAGATTATTTAATAATTTTATTTAATTCAATATTACAATATCTATAATTCGTATATGTATCTTAGTTCTCTAATAAAATTCAAAAAAAAGCATCAATTTAATTATTAATTTTATAATCCTAAACAAGTAGTTTGGTGTTTGCTGTCTTGGTGAAATCTCTTTAACAATTCTCCGTGTTGGTTCGCTTAGTGATGAGACATATCATTTGTGATTTTACGATTGAAAGTCGGACGATTAGTTAATGTTTTGATAATGATAGATTCATGGGATTATAGTCCCTGGTTTTTACGTGCACAAAAACCAGGCTGTCGTGTCCTTGATTTTAACGTGAAAAAATCAGGCGATATGTCTGACTTTGTAAAGAGAAATCAGGCGAAATTGTCCGGGATTTAATGCGAGACCAATTAGGCACAAGTGTCCGTAATTGTCTCAAAGAAAAATTAGACGATAATATCCGTAATTGATTTGAAGAAAAATTAGGCGATAATGTCCATAATTTTATACAGGGACTAGCTGACCCGGCGAACTTCGTACCGCCTCAGAATCAATAAATGTTGTGTTAACTTATTAGCTGAATTAAATTCAGTTTTTTTTAAGATAAAAAATGAATACTGAAAATGAATTAAGTTCAATAAATGTACAAAAATCGAAATGAAATATATTTAATTACATTGAAATGAATGTAATTCACGTGGCAGCAAGGCATTTGCTGCATTGAAGCGAATCGAAATGATTCGCGTAGCATTGTTGCACTACTTTCTGTTAACTATTTGCTGGATGGATTGCATCCGGGTTGATTCCTTTCATTGAAACACCTTGTGATATACGACATTTTTCGGTTTGTTATCAGGTGTGAGAACGACCAAAGTGGATGGTTTGCCGATTCGTGAACATGCTACGTAAAGTCAAAGTGTAACTAATAATAAAGCCGGGAAACTTCCTATACTTACCGTACCGCCGTTTTTCAAAATTTACCTGTTCATTTTCCAGCAATTTTCTATCCACTGCTGTCATAGATAGAACTAAAAATTTTACGTATGGGTGAAAGAGAAACATTATTTTAAAAAACATCCCATTTCTCGCATTTGGGTAATTTGAAAATGTAAACGAAGCTCAAACAGAAATTCATACACAAATGCACAAATGCAAAAAGAAATTTGGCGATAATTTTTTATTTTGTATGTGTGGGAAATTTATAAGATTTGGTCCCATATTTAAGATTCCGAGGGTAATTTATTAAATTCCATGCGTTTTTTAAGAACGTTTCATTCTGTCTCTTCCTGATGGATTTTGCCAATGAAAACTGTATGCACTCTTGCCTATTCTCTCACTTATTGCCACGTGTTTTTTCTGGCTACTTCGCTAGCTTTCCACACTTTGGTAAAATTGACCGTGAGAGAAACATTCATTTTCTAGATTCAGGCCACAAACACTCAAGGATTGGTCTTGCAATTTGTTGATTGGAAATTGAATTCATTTAATCTCGAAAGGCATATCGGTTGGGACCATCGGATTTCTCGGAATGAGAACTTCCTCACCTTTCCTTTGAGTCGAAGATTAACACGTTGTTGATCTGTGCGATAAGCTCGATGATTTCTCATTGCCAATTGAGCCGCTTGACGTACTGCCTCTCTTTTTTCTTGTATTTGTGTAGCACGAAGTCAGCCATACTAACACGGCGCTCTTCTCGTGCGATTTCTTGTTCATCTGCAGTGGATTCATACGTAATATTCCGCAGTCTAATTGGATTACGGCTTCCTTGTGAAAGATTAGATTTTCTGACTCACAGCATTGTAAATAACACTGGAAAAATAATCTCACAATTCAAAATTACATAATGAAACAATTATCGATGCGCGCACAATTACACATGTGATAACCTCACAAAGTGAATATCTCCGAAGGCAGGCAGGTTTAAAAATCACGATCGAAAATAGAATTCCAGGGACTTACGAACAAATCCGCTTGGAAAATCAAACGCACAGTCCAAATTACCGATTGGATTGATTGACGATGCGCACCCAATGACAAACGACATAACCTTTCACAATGTGCACTTTATAAAAGTGAACCTACCTCTTTAAAATCAATTTTCGCTGATGAATTCCAGAAAAAATCGTTTGAAAAGAATTAATTGAATCGAACTCAAATGTAATAACGAAAAATTTGAATGAAAATTGAATGCAAATTGGTAAAAACTCGAAAAAAAATGTTGGTAAATCGCGGCACACGTCTGTACAGCTAGCTCAATGGCAATGAAAACTGATGAGTGACCTCCCTTTGTAACTATGCCAATTTTGCTTCCGCCCCTCTTTTTAAATACAATGGATGTGCGGTTTTTCTCAGTAAAAACATATGAATTCAAGCAGTCATCTTTTTAGCTATCTATCATTTTTTTTTAGATTTTATGACGTTAGTGCAACAGAGATAAATCTTAATTTAGCTTTAATAAGCAATTCCAAAACGTATGTAAATAATAAGAATGGCTATTCATACAAGAACTAACACTTAAAATATTTGAAATACATGTAATAAAAAAATTTCTTCTACTTACGCAAACACACGTGCTTATGAAAAATGTTTGTTATACATGCACCAATGCTTGAAAAATGTTGGGAAAATCATATTGGCGCCTAACAGTATAAGAAAACGCGTGGTTTTTGTTTACACAAATTGACTTAAAAAAAATTCCGATTGCTTTCTTTGTTTCATTCTTTGTTTAGTCCAAAATCCATAAGACTATTATAAGACTATTAATGCTCTGGCTTGCTACAATTATCTTATAGGAAGTGCGTTGTAAAATAAAAAATGGTTTATATGTTACTTCATTCTTTCTAATGAAAAATTTTAATTTTCTTCCCTTTCTTTTTTGTGATTTTCTTACTTTTCCAATGCGCGAGGAAACTTCTCGGGGCCGAGACGAACAGTAAAAAAAAATTCATCGAAATCAGTCAATCCGTTCTCGAGATATCATCAAAAAAGCCGTTCCATACAAAATTTATGAGAAAATTAATTTTCCTCATCAACTTTTTTTTCGTTACTTTTCCGATGTTTTAATAGTTATTCTGCTATTTGGGGAGGAGACAAATCCAACAAACTAAAGATCATAAAAATCGGTCCAGCCGTTCTTGAGTTATAAATGGTGTAATTAACACGACTTTGCTTTATATATAAAGATAATGTTGTCTATGGGTGAAACTTTCTTGATTGGATTTATCAAGCTATTTGACATTACGTTAATTCGGCAACGATATCCAAAATTAAATCCCGATTAAAATTAATGAGGCAAATTATCCGTCACCATTTTTAATATGAAAATTGATAAGGCTACGAATATTCTTTATCAATGCCCGATTGAAAATTTGCAAGGCGATAATGTCCGTTGTAAATTTGCAATTTAGCTTTTTCTATGTTTCACCATAGACAACTTAGTTTGAATTTTTACTCACCATTTTTTGGTAGTTGATCCTTTCTCGTTCTGTTGAAAAAACTAAGTGATTTTATATTGATTTGATTTCCCTTTTTATACTGGAAGTCTAACGGATTTTTCAAATGATACGGGATAAATTGACTTCTGAGTCAAATTGTTGACTTTAAAATTCAATATTGTGATATGCTACCCCTTTGGTTCGATGTTATGAAAATGATAACACTTTTTACTTTCCCGATAAACGAATGTTTATAGGAAAGTACTATAATCGTGCGAAAACCTAACTTTTGATCTAGAAGGGCTAGGAAGATGAAAATAAGTGCAAAATCTGTTTTGTCAAAAATAATTAGCCCCATATCCGTCCATCCGTCCGTCCGTCCGCTTTTTTAAATCGTTAATAAAATCTGAATGGATAGTCCGATTTCCATGAAACTTGCACCATTTTGGTGTTGCATTAAATGCCAGATGGTGTTAGATTTTGGCCGAAATTAATATATGGCAACACTATTTGGTAACGCTCTTTTTGTCTAAAAACAACAAAATTTTGTCCGCACGGTTCAGACTAAACTGCTCGGCCAATTTCGATAAAATTTAGACAGTTCATGTATTTGATCCTAACTTAGATCTGTTTAGTTTTTGGGCCATATTCGACTATGGCAACACTGTCTAAAAATACATTTTGTCCAAATATAGTCTATTTTTGCACTTGTTGTAAAACCGAAACTGCTCGTCCAATTTTGATGAGATTGGCACTGTTTGTGTACTAAGATCGAAATCAGAACATATTAACTTTTCAGCGGAATTTACACCTGGCAAAACTAATGCACAAAACTTTTTTAAAAAAATGTTGTGGTGGAAATATAGAATCTTCCCTAATTCGGTTAATAATAGTCGGATTTTAATGAAACTTCGAATGTACGGTTGGGATGGACCAAGTGAAAAATAAAATATGTCCCCCGCGATGGGAAGGTTGTGGAGGGCTAAAAAAGGAAAACTTCAATAATTCACACAATAATAGGCAGATTTTCTTTAAACTTATTGTGTACATTCTGGATAGGGGAAGTGAAAAGATAGAATGCGTCTCCTCTAGGTGGGGGTTGCGGGAGGGTGATATAAAAAAGCCTTAATAATTCGGTCTATAACCGGCGGATTTTAATGAAACCTGGAATGTACATTTGGGATGAGCAAACTGAAAAGATAAAATGTCTTCTCTCGATGGGGGGTTCTGGGGGGCTGAAATAGAAAAACTTCAAGAATTCACTCAATAATGGGCGAATTTTCTTAAACCTTAGTGAATACATTCTGGATAGGCCAACTGAAAAGATAGAATGCGACTACGGGAATGCAAAATAAAAAAAAAAAAATTCGGCCAATACTAGTCACATTTTCATGAAACTTGTAATCTACATTTAGAATGGGAGAACTGAAATAAATATTTGATGACATTATCGGGACAGTTCCATAGTGGTCCGGCCGATATAGAGAAAATGTAAATTCACTACGATGGTTTGCTTTGCCCATTTTTGTTTATGTGAATTTAGTGTATAAACTTTATTTATAATTATTTCTGCTTTAACAATTAGTCTTCAAAGTATTTGTTTTTCAATAATTAATTATTACAATTAATTTATCACAGATTTAAAAATTCACAATCACCATTTCCAATAATTGATCACTATTTTAACTTTTAGATTCAAAGTTTCAGCTTTACTTATTTCAAATACACGATTTGGCTCATTGATGTAAACTGATCCCAGACTCGATCCTCGGCTGCTTTTTATAGCAAATTAGTGTGTCTCTGGTAACTACAAGAAAAATCTCTATTGTGTAAAGAACGTAAGTCCCTATTAAACCAAGGTGGGGAAGATGAATTTTTGTGGCAGCTATAAGGAACGGCTAAAACAAAGATTTTTTTGTAGAAATCGGCGATGCGCATTTCAATATTCGCCTTACAAATAACACTATCAAAATAAACCTGCTCCAAAAGGCTGTTGAGTAGCTCGAAATTAGTTTTCCGAAAGTTGAAATAGAACGCATCTTCGGTGTTAGTATCATCCGTTTCACCTTCTTGAGAGAATAATACCTTTAGTGTGGGGTGATAGTCATCAATTCTGCAAAGATTTTCAGTGCTCTGCTGAACAACATAATTAGCGGACTCGGAAGTAAAAATTAAGTCTAGTTGTCTGTTTAGCGAATTTTGAACAACGCCCATTTGCTGCAGGCCACAAGCCATCAAGTTGTCAAGAAGCAAAGTCTCGGATTCAGAATTTGCATTCTGAGCAACGAAAAACACTTCTTCGCTCGGGCAAGACCAATGCACACCCGGAAGATTAAAATCTCCAAGGAGTATGATATCATCTGTAGGATCAATGATATCGGAAATCGATGTAATCGCGTTAGCTAGTAATTGGTACTTCACCTCAGTATTGGGTGGAATATAGCAATTCATGACATAAATGCTTTTTTGTGCCAATTTTATTTTAACACCGATAACTCCAGATCATCACAATTTGGAAAACTAATCAAAGAACTTTCAAAGTCAGTACGGACAGCTATTAGAACACCTCCTCCAAGCGTCTTCAAATCAATTGTAAAGCGATCCTTACGAAAAACCTCATAGCTGGAGGAGAACAGCTCATTACTGTGAAAACTGCAATTTAGCCATGTTTCGGTCAGAATAATGACATCGTAGTCCGAAGAAATGGTAGCGAGCAAAAGCTCGAGCGTTTTAGTTCTAAGTCCCCTTACATTCTGGTAGTAAAGGGACAGATCTGATCGTTTTTTGAAACATTTCTAGAAACGCCCGCCGCTTTCTTACGCTAGAATTCCTTGACAAAGGCCGCTTGTGGCCAAAGTTCATGGGAAATTAGGGTCGAGAACATATATAAGGGCACTGTAATTTTGAAAGATGAAACATGGGTGGACGGTTTTTATATTCTTTGATTTTAAGTAAAGAAGAATTTCATTGGCGGTTGTCAAAGGATCCAGACGCGAGAGAAAAATTATTTTAGAGGCCGGTACTGTTTTTAGAACTGGAGTAGTGGGCAGTAGTATTTCAGCCACCAAAGAATTGCCTGGTCTAGGAAGAGGGGACCGGCTGTCGGAAATATTATCAATTATGTGATTTTTGTCATTCTTATTCTTATTCTTTTTCTTTTTCTTATTGATGTTATTGTCATTATTATTATTATTATTATTGTTATTATTATCATTATTATTACCACTATTAATACTATTGCCCGGACTTGTATTATTTTTGTGCCTACTACGATATAGGAGTTACTGAATTAACCTCTGTCGGCTTAGTGAGCTGCATAGCATCATAAAACACCTGGGATTGTGAAGCAAACAGATCATTTATCTCAAGAAATTTAGTCCTAAGAATATCAAATGATTTATTGAGTGTTTGCATTTTTGATATCAAAACACTCTTAAAGAGCGGGCGACACTTTTTACAAAACCACTGAAGACCAGTATCGCTTTCTTTTAATTTATCGGCAATCCTGCCAGAAAGACCCGCACACGAGACTTGTGAAATTCCTGTACAACTATTACAGGAAATTTATATTTCGAGAGAATTCCATTCTTTGGCACATGATATGCAAGAAGTCATGGTCATCTAGAAATTTAGTTATTTAAGTATTAATTAATTGATTAACACAGAAAAATAGACAAGAGACCAAGAACGAATATCGCGACAAATAAATGAAAATAATGACAAAACAAACAGGTCAAAAAAGTTAAAAGAAGATCAAGGTAATATCACCAAACGTTGAAATTGTTAAATAAATTTTTTTTTCCTTTTACAGATATTACTGTAACAAAAAAAAAAAACACCACAATCGATTTTTGCTTAAACAATTTTTTTTTTTAATTCAGCGGAACTCAAAAACACGTCTGAACTCTTCGAAAACCAAAAATAAAAAAAATCATTTACGTGTTGGTAATAGTTCTTCTATTTCCCAGAATCTTTTCAATGTTTGATCAAGTTCGTTTTCAACAGTTAAGTTGAATGAGGTAGTTTGATTGAATCAATTGTTGCCACCGAATAAGATCCAACCCAAATGTGTTCGTTGGGCAATTGGATATCCAATCGGTCCCTTTCTTAAACCATCCAACAAGATTTCAGAATATATTTCGATCCCTAGCAATATGTCAATTTTGCCCGGTTGACCGAATTGTGGATCTGCGAACTCGAGATCCTGAAGATGCGACCAATTTTCTTTGGTAATAGTGTCAGCTGGAGTTATTCCAGTGATTTTTTTGAATACTAAAGCTTCTGAGTATAGTGCAAAATTGGAATTGATTGATTTTATGTTAAAGGTTACTTTTTTATTGATTGTCATTACCCTCGATTTTCCAAGTCCCGTGACTTGCATATCAACCCGTGAGCCTTTCAATTGTAGTTGTTGAACTGCTCTTCCTGTGATAAAGGATACTTGTGATCCCGAATCTATTAATGCTCGAAATGTTGCAGCATTATCTTGCGTGTTTGCTACCCGTACCATTGCGGTAGCGAGTAACCCTTGAGTGTTATCCCTTAGGATGGTTTTTTGACCCTTACTGTTCTGCGCGAACATGGTCGTATTTGAAACCCTGGATGGTGCTTTGACTACACCCTCCGTATGACTCACATCTTCCTCGTTTGCTATTGAAGATGTGTAGTCAGTATTAAGCAAGGTGTGGTGCTTTTTACCACATTTCTTGCATCCCTTTTTGATTGGACATTTCTTCGCTTGATGTCCTTCTCTGAGACAAATAAACCCATGCTTATTGTCGAGTACAGCTATTTTTGAGGCTTTCAACTTGAGTTGTTGACCCGCTCGTTTTGTGTTGTGGGATGCTTGAGAGCCCGAATCTACCAATGCTCGAATTGTTGCAGCATTGGTTTCTGTGTTTTCTACTCCTACCATTGCGGTGGCGAGTAACCCTTGATTATTTTCCCTGGGTGTTGTTTGCCGAACTTTACTAATTTGACTAAACGTAGTCACGGCAATTCTTCACTTGATGTCCTACCCTTACACAATTGTAGCACATCTGATTGTCTAATATGTATTTTCTTTTCATGGAGATGTCCATGTTCAAGAACCTGTTGCACGCATGCAAATAATGTGATTGCTTGCATAGTGGGCATCCACTTTTACAATCGACATGATGATTTTATATTTTTCCATTGTTGGGCCTTATATCGGCTAAAGCTTCCAACGTGCGGTACCTTGACTCTAAAAATTTGAAGAGTTCATTTAAAGAAGGTACTTCTTGCGTGTTTCCCAAGGATTGCTTCCATAGATTCCTCGTTTCGAGAGGTAATCGTTGATTTACCAAATGTATTATAATTGGATCCCATTCCCCGATGGGGATTTGTAATGCCTCCAACTCATGAAGGCATTCTGATGTTTGGTCGATAATAGCTTTAATGCCATTGACCGTTTCGTTTCGCAAAATGTTTTGATTGAATAGTACTTTTAACTGAGTGTGTACTAATACTCAATTATTGTCATAACGTTTGACTAATGTATTCCAGGCTGAGCCATAATTATCCCGAATGGTCTGGAACTGTCGGAGAAGCGTTTCTGCTTCGCGAACAGACTTGTGTTTAAATAGTGCAGTTTTTGCACTGAAGGAATTCCCGAATTTGAATGAATTAAAGAGACGAATAAATCATGGAACGACCGCCATGATTCGTAATCGCCGTTAGACTTTGGGAGGTTAATTTTTGGTAAATGTATTTCAGATCTATTCTGAATTCTTGATTCTCCGCTTGTTTGGTTAAAAGAAGCATTAAGAAGCACCGGGTTCTTTGGTTTGTTTATTATTTCGAAAGCTTCTTGTAGTTCACCAATGAATTCGAAATATTAACCTTCTATGTCCTCGAAAACCCCATTTTTTACATAGTCGGTGTTATTTAGTGTTTGTTCTTCCATGGAAATGAGAACCTGATTCTTCGTTATATCTTCCCATACTTTCTCAACGGCAGACATTCTTCGATTTAAGTAACCTCCCGTTTTTCTGGCTTCCCCCGTTTCCGGTGATTTGTGATCGTCCTCCGAATTTGGTTGATCAACCTCATTTGCGTTAATATGATTTTTGGATCACCGACTGTAACCCTCTCCAATTTTTTACAATAAAAACAAACGAAATTGAATGCAAGTCACCTACACACTAACCCTGATTCTACCTATCCAAGAGGACACAAATGCGTTACTACTCGTG
Source organism: Xylophagus ater (assembly GCA_963422695.1). NCBI lineage: Eukaryota > Metazoa > Arthropoda > Insecta > Diptera > Xylophagidae > Xylophagus > Xylophagus ater. The sequence goes on from OY730478.1 coordinate 36,780,190, forward strand.
GTTGTATATGAACTTTAAATAAACGCGAATTTCTACTACAAACAATCAATCGAAGGAGCAAAATGTTAAGTCCGCGACTTAAACATTTATAGTGATGAAGTTGTGTTGACGTAACTTGCGTAACTTCGACACAATCTAATCACTAAATTTTAACGGATAGGTTGGTGGTACAAATAATAAGATTGTTTTGTTTGTAAATAGGAATATTATTTAATAATTTTATTTAATTCAATATCACAATATCTAAAATTCATATATATATCTTAGTTCTCTAATAAAATTCAAAAAAAACATCAATTTAATTATTAATTTTATAATTCTAAACAAGTAGTCTGGTGTTTGTTGTCTTGGTGAAATCTCTTTAACAATTCTCCGTGTTGGTTCGCTTAGTGATGAGACATATCATTTGTGATTTTACGATAGAAAGTCGGACGATTAGTTAATGTTTTGATAATGATAGAATCATGGGATTATAGTCCGTGGTTTTTACGTGCAGAAAAATCAGACTATCGTGTCCTTGATTTTAACGTGAAAAAATCGGGCGATATGTCCGTGATTTTGTAAAGAGAAATCAGGCGAAATTGTCCGTGATTTAATATGAGACCAATTAGGCGCTAGTGTCCGTAATTGTCTCAAAGAAAAATTAGGCGATAATATCCGTAATTGATTTGAAGAAAAAATTAGGCAATAATGTCCGTAATTGATTTGAAGAAAAATTAGGCAATAATAAGAATTGATTTCAAGAAAATTAGGCGATAATGTCCATAATTTTAGAAAGGAATAAACAGGCGAAAGTTTCCGTGTTTGTGTGCAGAGAATCAGGCGTTAATATCCGTGATTGAATAATGTTGTCTATGGGTGAAACTTTCTTGATTGAATTTATCAAGCTATTTGACTTAACGTTAATTCGGCAACGATATCCAAAATTAAATCCCGATTAAAATTAATGAGGCAAATTATCCGTTACCATTTTTAATATGAAAATTGATAAGGCTACGAATATTCTTTATCAATGCCCGATTGAAAATTTGCAAGGCGATAATGTCCGTTGTAAATTTTCAATTTAACTTTTTCTATGTTTCACCATAGACAACTTAGTTTGAATTTTTACTCACTATTTTTTGGTAGTTGATCCCTTCTCGTTCTGTTGAAAAAACTAAGTGATTTTATATTGATTTGATTTCCCTTTCTATACTGGATGTCTAAGGGATTTTTCAAATGATACGGGATCAATTGACTTCTGAGTCAAATTGTCGTCCTTATGACTTTAAAAATTCAATATATTTATCATATAGAATGTAGCATTGATGCTCCAGTTCTTGTATTTCTTTATTCGAATTTACTTCTTACAAATTTTGATAACGCACCTGTGTCCCCATGATAATTGTGTGCAATAATTAATAAAAAAAAACTTCTTCATAATTTTAGGGGTGTGTAAATACAGTTTTGGATCTCATGAACTTATTTTATCGTATGCTCTTCAATTTTGATGCCATCATGTGTGTAAATAGTTTCCTTAAGCCTTTTTGTTATCCTTTTGGATTTTCCAATTAAATTGGATTAAAAAACTTAAATGAAAGTACCAAAATGCAGGGGTGTACAGTTGAGAGGATGTGGTTAAACTTATTGTTGAATCAAATTCACAACTAATGTGTTGGTTTTTATTGAATATTTCATCAAATATTCCTTTTCGTTGAAAACTAATTACATGGTAATTCAGCACATTACTTATAATGTGGTAATTTATTGAATGTACGAATTAATCGTCGAAAAATTATAATTCATTCTGAATAATTCTGTTCAGTGGATTCATAAAAAACATGGTCTCATTTCAATATGGTGTAATGGACATGGCTGTCGTTTGACAGTTCAAATGTAAACAAGGTATTTGTTATTTCATATTTTTTATTTATATATTTTTAATTTCTATTTTTTCTTTCCATAGAAAAATGTTGAGCAAGATTCAACAGGGAGTGTCTAAAGTTGATTCGGATTCGGTCCATAAACTAGTTATGGTATGTGGCACTCCGAATCTAGTTATATATTGAGTGAAAAATGTTTCTGCCACAGTTTGTGCCGTAATATCTGTAATAGGAAAAGCTTTTGGCCATCTTGTAAAACGGTCTTTTAATGTAAGAATATAAGTACATCCACCTGAAGATGGAAGTGGTCCTACCAGATCAAGATGGATGTGTCCAAAACGTCCTTTAGGAATATTGAAATGGCTCGGATTACATTTAGGTGTTTGTGAATCTTTGCTTGTTGACAGTTCAAACAAGTCTTAGACCACAAATTAATTTCTGTGTACATGCGGAGCCAATAATATCTTTGTGTAATAAAAGTTCGTGTAGAGCGAATACCGGGGTGTGAGATATTATGAAATTGGTCGAAAATAATTTGTCTAAAATTTTTGGGAATAAATGGGGTCTGTATTCTGAGGTAGAGACATCATACCACAAATTTTAATTCGTAAAAGGAATATTAATTTGTCGAAGTGTGTTATTGCCGTTTTGTGATAAATTGTTAATAATCGATTTAAATTCCGAATCGTTTTGTTGTTCTTTACTAAAAGATTTCACATCCAATTCTTTTGAAGTTATAACGGAAATGTCGTCTAATCTGCTACCACATTCGATTTACCCGAAATATGCCGTATATCTGAACTGAATTGCGCTATATATTCTATGTGTCGAATTATTTAATCGAAGAAGCCCTCAATTCTTCGATTAAATGCCGGAAATGTTTTACTGATGAGTAAATGGCGAACAGTTCTCTATCAAAAGCTGAGTATTTGGTTTCCGTTGAAGATAATTTTTTGGAAAAATGAACGATAGGTTCCCAAAAATCTTGAATGTGTAGTTCTAATGTTGCCCCTAACGCTGAAGAGTAAGATGACCTTCATTTGTTGGATGGGCCAACAAAGTTATGTCCGCCAGTTTGGCTTTAGTAGAGCAAAAATCTTTTTCATCTTCCATAGTCCAAGTAGTAATCTGTTTAAGTTTATTTTTGTTTAGTTGTGCTATCAGATTATGTAGAGAAGCTAAATCCTTGGACAAATTAGGAATAAAACGATGACAGTATGTTATCATGCCTGTGAATCGTTGTAGTTGTTTCAGTGTGGACGGACGTGGGAAATCTTTAATTATTTTAACGCGATCTTCTAATGGTAAAATACCATCTGATGATACGGTATGACTTAAAAATCGAAGTTGCGGAACTCCAAATTCGCATTTAGATGGTTTGCTGTTAATACCAAAGTCATTAAGGCGAATGAAAAGTTTTTCTAACCCTGGAGGCAATCTCGACGGACGCGACGGACGCAATGAACGCGTGATGTGTCAAAAACGTTAGTGACGGTATAAATATTTTTGTGTAGGCAAACTCGACGCCGTCGACGCCGTCGATGAAATTTGTAATTTTTATTATTATTTGATATAATCTTTGTGTTATAAGTTAAAATAGTTTTTTAAGTAGTGTAAATTAATAAAAAGAACTAAAGTACCGTTTTTAAATAGAATTTTCACAAAATAATTCCCACTCAAAAATTTTAAAATGACATTTGAACGCGTCCGTCACGTAAAAGTTGAACACGAATGAACTTTACAACGTCTAAACCGTCGCGTCCGTCACGTCTACGTCGAGATTGCCACCTCCCATACATTTCATATGAAATTAACTTTTAATTGACACTTCACGCGTCCGTCGCGTTCATTGCGTCGTTCGCGTCCGTCGAGATTGCCTCCAGGGTAAATGTTGGTAGTGTTCGATTTCGTTCTTACTTGCTACCAGTATGTCATCTAGGTAAACAAAAACGAAATCTGAACCGCTTAGGACAGTGTTCAGAAAACGTTCAAAAGTCTGGGCCGTGCTCCTTAAACCGAAACGCATTCGAAGAAATTCGAAGAGGCCAAAAGGTGTAGTTATAGCTGTTTTATAAATATCTTCCTCTGATACTGGAATTTGATGGTATGCGCGAACTAGATAAATTTTAGAAAAGAGGGTGCAATTTTTTAAATTCATATTAAAATTTTGTATTAATGGTAGAGGATATCTGTCCGGCATAGTAACCGCATTCAATTTCCTATAATCTCCACATGGTCTCCAATCATTAGAATCTTTTTTAGGAACCATATGTAAGGGGCAGGCTGATGATGAAGAAGATGGTCGACTAATTTCTAGTTTTACCGTATGTTCATATTCTGTTTTAGCTATTGTTGATTGAATAATGTCTAGTTTACGAGGTCGGGCGAAAGGTAAGTATATGGTGTCAAACACAATGTTTGAGTGGAGCATCATAATTGGGTTTCACGGTAAGCTGTGGAAATTTTTCTAAAAGGCTTGAATAAATTGAATTCGAAATTTGTAAAATTTTGGGTGAAATTGTATTTATATGACCAGAGAAGGCATCAGCAAAACAACTCGTATTAATATCTACTATTCTATTATTTTTTAGATCGACCATTAATCCAAATTTTCTTAGAAAGCCCGCTCCTGGAATTGGTTTTTCCAAATCTGCTATAGTGAATACGAATGGGAATTCGCGTCGCAAGCCCAGATTAATATTTATTAGTTTTTTACCGTAAGTGGCAATGCCTGAACCGTTTACTGCCGAAAGAATAATATGAGTGTGCTTTTTGCTGTTGGAGAAACTTTGATATGGTATAATCGAGATGTCTGCTCCTGTATCCACTTAGAAACTTAATTTTGATTTGAAATCGCGTACAAAAAGACGACGAATTTTAAAAGAAACATCGCTAGTCGCGTTTACGATGATTTTGGTTCGTTTTTCTGATTCGATTTTTGGGAAAATTTATCCCAGTAAAAACACCATGAATCGACACATTTTCGTGCTTTCTCTCCGAATCTGTAGTGAAAGAAACATGTTGGACTTTCGTTAAAATCTTGCAGACGTCCAGGCGATTTGCTTCTAGATCTGCACGGCTTTTGACTAGTTTGAAAAGCATTAATTTGCTTTTGCATTGATTTGAAACGATTATTTTGTGCCGTTTGTAAATCTAAAATTGTTTGAGTTAATTTGGTAATTGATGCTTGTAAAGAATCGTAGTTAGTTTCAGGTATATGTCTGAATTGGGTGTGGTATAAATTTTTATATTGTGTTTCGTGGAAACATGATGTTTCCCAAACCCTACCTGCAACTTTCTCCAGTTCGATTGATTAGTTTCCAAGTTGGAAGATAAAGCCACTGACACTGTTTTAGGTAGTCGACGCTTCCAAAGAGAGATAATCAATTCTTGACTAACAGAATCTCCGGCTCTCAAAATCATTCCGCGAAGTAAATTGGAAGGTTTGCGGTCGCCCATCTCTCCGCCTGAAAGTAGTTCTTCAAGCTTTTTTTGTTACTGCTGGAGAACGTCGATATTAAATACTTCGTTAAACTTAATATTTTCTTGTCTTGCTATTTCCATTACTTCTTTTAACGTTTGATCATGTTAATCTTTATTTTTGCCAACTATGTATTAATTAATATATCGTCAAGATATATAATTACTCCGGGGATATTACCAAAACGTTCATTATTGTATTTTGGGCATAATTCAGGACCAGATTTTAATCCAAATGGAAATCGCAAATACTTATAACACCCAAACGGTGTGCTGAATGTACACAACTTAGTTTCATCTTTGTCCAAAACAATTTGGTAAAAACCATCTTTCAAATTCAAAACCGTGTAGTGTTCAGCTCCATTTATTTTCTCTGTAATTTCCTCTAATGTAGAGATCATAAAAAATTCATTTTTTAATTACTTATTTAATTCCTGTGCATATCCTTAAATCTCCATTCGGCTTTCCCACAACCACCATATTGCTAATCCATTCAGCTGGCTCGGTGACTTGTTCGATGATCTTCATTTTGCACAATTCTTGTAGTTTATTTTTCACTTTCTCGTTTATTTTCAGCGGTATTCTTCTTGGCGGATTCGCAATGTGTGTTGCTGTCGACATCACTTCCAACTTTTGTTTTAAATTTAATGTACCCAATCCGGTGAAAACATCCTTATTTTTCTTAATAAATTCTTCCGCTGACACTGGTGATACCATATCGATGTGACCAGCTAATCTAAAATCAATACATGCATCCAATCCCAATATTGGGGTCACATTTCCATCTGCAATTACAAATTTTATCATTTTATTACTTTCTTTGTATTTACACTTTGCACTCATGATTTCAACTGGCTTTATCTTGAAGCCTCCAAATACTTCTAATAATAAATCTGTGCTAATCAATTCTATATTTCCTTTATGGATTAAATCTTTATAAATTTTAAATGGCAAAATATTTACGTTTGCGCCAGTATCCAATTTTAATTTGACATTTGAATTTTCAATTTCTATTATTTGATACCGACATTTAATAAAATTAACCTCGAATTTATTAACTGTATTAATTGAATCGATTAGAAAATTTTCCGATGACTCATCCCCTTGGACCTCATTTATTTGTCTTTTGTTCGTGCAGACGATTGCAAAATGATTGAGTCGAGAACATTATTACATTTTTTACCGTATGCTGGGCAACTTGCTTTTCTATGCGTGTAGTTGCAAAATTTGCATTTTTACTGACCTTCACTTTTTTGTTGTCCCTTTTTTAATATTTAAAATTTTCATTACCATGTTTTTTATTTGACCTCATGTTACCGAATTTCATTGCATCCACTAATGTCTTCGTTTCCAACGATCCCCCTTGAATAGTACTTGCCTGTTCTGTTTTCACTTCAAAAACTTTACATTTTATTACAATGCTGTCTAATGTTGGATCTTTGATTCTGAGTAACCTTTCCTGTAAATTTTGATGACATGTTCCCAAAATTAAACGATCTCTCACCATCTCCAATTCAGCTTCGATTCCTCCACGGAATTCACAATTTTTCACTAATTTCCTACCATAAAAATGGTCAAATTGTTCACCTTGCTTTTGATTTCTTGTATAAAACAAATATCGTTCAAATATCGCATTCTTTTGTGGCATAAAAAACAAATCGTATACGGCGACGACTTTTCCATAGTCGTTTTTCTCCTCACTTTTCTCAAAATTAAGTGATCCGAATAAATCAAATGCATCATCACCCATCAAATTCAGCATCAAAGCGCATTTTTCCGATGAAGTTTTCTTCTCAAATCCAACCAATGTTACATAATTTTCAAATTGCCTTTTGAATTTTCTCCAATTCTCAGCCACATCGCCGTCCATTTTTACAATAGCTGGTTTTCTATATATTTCCATGTTTTCGTTTTTTCACGATTTTTTTTAAATTTCTATAAATCCTTTATAATTAGACGTATTTAATGTTAATCCGCCTCAATGCGTCTGCGCCATGTTGTGGTTTTTATTGTCTTTTATTGATTATAGCAAATAATTAAAAGTCCATGAGTCAATTGACAATTCAAACACGTTCTTTATTATCTAGACATGCCAAAAGCCTGCTATGATTAAATCTATTAGATATATGGATGTGTTACAACTTCACTGTAAAACTATATTTTTTCTTTTCTATTTATAAGATTTCAATTTCAATTAATTAGTACACATAGTTTTAATTTTTTTATAAAAGTTGGCCACGATATTTCAATATAATTTTTGAAAAAAAACAAAACGACGCAGTCCACTAAAATCAATCAAAGACAACTGTTCGTATAACCTTGGAAATTTTCTTCTAACTTTTAAAATTGATTAATAAAGAATTTATTAAATTGTTCTAAAAGGATTACATTTTTTACTTAAAATCGTAACAGATGTAACGAAGTTCAAACGGATCACAAACCATTAGTGTCGATAATGAAAAAACGTTTACATGATGTTCATTCCATCCGTTTACAAGGCATCAAGTTAAAGTTAATGAAATATCAATTAAATTTTAAATTTATTCCAGGAAAATTTATGTACATGGCAGGTACATTATCACGAGCGCATCTACCTGATGAAATTGAATTCAAAAATTTGAACCAAATAGTTCACGAAGTAGCAGTCTCAGAAGAAAAACAACAAACAATCAAAATGGAAACTAACCGAGACCCACTGTTAATAGTAATAAAAAATACTACATGCAAAGGACAAATCTAACCTGCCACAAGAAGTTCAATATTATTGGAAACACCGAAATGAAATTTTGATCGAAAACGATATGGTGTTTTTCAACCATAGAATATTTATACCAAACAATTTACGACGGGATATGCTTGAAAAGGCACATAGAGGTCACTTTGGAATAAAACGTACATTAGCTAGAGCCAAATCAGTAATGTACTGGCCTAATATGAGTAATGAAATAATTGAATTGGTTTCAAAATGTTCGATTTGCGAAAAGTTTCAGCCGTCAACTGTAAAAGAACCTATACTCACATACGAAATACCAAAAACAGCGTTTGAACGTTTAGGGTGTGACTTTGGTGATTATGGAGGAAAAAATTATCTTATCATGAAAGATTATTTGCAAAATGGCTTGAAATCATCGAAACAAAAACAAAGACAGCAGAAGAAGTCGTTGAACAATGGCGTAAATTGTTTGCTACTTTTGGTTATCCAAAACAGATTATAGTTGATAACTGTTATGTTTTAACTTATTACGAACAAATAATTTAATTCCACAATTCAATTATTTGTTTTATCAATTATTTATTTAATTCAATTATTTATTAATTTCAATCATTTATTTTATTTACACGTCCTTACTCCATGAGTGTCAATCCAAGAAGAAACACTACTTTATCTTCATATATTTCTAATATTCGTATAACACTATTCTCGTATAACACATATATAACAACTTTCGCCCTTTTTAATTTTAGATACAAAATAAATAAAAAAAATTTTTTACTTTAATTTTTTAAATTCTGAAAATGTAAATCTTTTCGGTACATTTCTAATTCTTTGTGATTTTCTAATTACATCTGGTTGTTTAACATTTTCCCTTGGGGTACTCGAGGTTTCTTCCTTATTTTCTAACATTTCACAACAACTTTTTTCATTTGTTAATTTATTTGGACTTACTTACGTAGCTGATTTTCATGAACAATTCTATTAACATCGTTAAGTCTTATCAGATAAGTAGTTTTACTTAAAACCTTTTTAATTTGAGCTGGAATCCAGCGTATAAAATTTTTTACATGATTCCTATAATATACAATTTCATTTAGCTCAAATTTATTGTTTATTACAATTTTTGTAGGACTTTTATTTCAATTTTCTTTATTATTTTCCTGTTCACAAAACTTTTTATCAAAATCTGTATCTTGTTTTACTTTTACATTCATCATGTCTAACCGTGTTTTAGGTTTAAACGAAAATAATAATTCTGACGGAGTTTTAGAAATTGTCGAAATTGGAGAATTTCTATAAGTAAACAAAAAACTTTGAATATTTTTCTCTACAGAGAATTCGTTTTTGCTTCCAAGATAAAGCTTCTTCAATACGCTTTTTGCATTCTGCACCGCGCGCTCAGCCAGACCATTTGACTGTGGGTGATACGGAGGCGCTTTTGTCAATCTAATGCCAAATTTATTACAATATTTTGTAAATTCATATGATGAAAATGGAGGACCATTGTCAGACACTATCTCGTGCGGAAAACCAAATATTCCAAACACTTTCTCTAATTGACTTATTAAATTATGTATTGTGGTGTTAACCATTAATTTAATATCACAATATTTACTGTATGCATCCACTAATATACGAAATGTTTTGCCCAAAAAATAAAAAAAATCGAGATGTATTCGTTCGAAAGGATATTTTGCTTCAGGCCATTTCGTAAGTACTATATCTTTTGTTTGATTGCAAATTTGACATGATTGTACATAATGTCCTTATCACATGATGGTCACCAAATTTATGAGCGTGCTAACATTTTCATTCTTACTATACCCATATGATTTTCATGTAGGAGATCTAAACAAGCTTTTCGTAAACATGATGGCAATACTAATCTATTTCCATAATAAATACAACCTGCATCTGTACAGAGACTATTTTTAATTTTAAAAGAAGAACTTATGGTACTATCGATATTTTTTGGCCAATAGGTTTGCAGACTTTTATATACTACAGATAATTTTTCATTATGAACTATGTGGTTTTTAATTTTTGTAAGATCGGTTAGAATACTACTTTCTGAACTAAAATAATTTATTTCAGTTCTTCCGATGTCTGTTCCTGCTGCAAGAGGAAGACGTGACAGATGTAATGAGCCGAACTCATTACCATTCTTTATGTACACCCTGTAAAGATTAAAGAAAAACCAAAGTTTCACAGAAAAATCGAAATTTAATTCCGTTTAATTTCTAAAACAATAAATCATACGATTTATTGAATTTCACAAAAAACCACACCGGAAACTTAATTTCCTTTGTATTATGACTCGCGATAGAAAAAAAAGAAGCATAGTCAATTGTTTTCAAAAGGTAATGCAAAATATGATGCGTTAGCATAATTTTAAGTGCATTACCTTTTACCTTGAAAACGAAAAATATAAATTATAATTCGATTTTTCTGTGGGAAAGTGCGAATTCGGCAATTTTGATAATTAACGAAGCCAAAAGAAGAAAACAAAAATTGTTAAAAAGTGCAGTCGATGAGAAGCTTCAAGAAAAACAAGTGTTGACTCAAAAATCTAATTGTTAAAAAAGACAAATCAATATATTGTGACTATATGAATAAATAAATTGTCTCAGCAAATAAATAAATAAATTCATAAATTATGATTTAATTTAAATAATAAAATAATTGATATATTCAAGAATAATAAAGTGAATTGAAACAATTGTTGAAAAAGGACAATACTCTTTTATTTTCAAATTAATCATTAAAAGGACAATACTATTTGTTTTAGGGATGGTGAACTTCTATTTAAAAGCACTCCCAGTCCTTGTAGCACAATTCGCTACACAGAGCATATACATTGGACATGGCTGTACCTCTTCTATAAGTTATCTCATAGTTGTATATTGATAATATGACAGACCACCTATGTAATCGTGATGCTGCAACCGAAGGGGTGGGCTTTCGGGGATTAAAAATTTCTTTTAAAGCGTGATGATCGGTGCAAATTACAAAACGTTGACCATAAAGATAATTATGAAATTTTTTTTAGGCAAATACTATCGTTAGCGCTTCTTTGTGAAGTTGCGAATAGTTTTGTTCCGCTTTTGATAATGAACTTGACGCAAATAATACTGGTTTTTCGACTCCATTCACTATGTGGGATAAGACCGCACCGACTCCATAAGGACTTGCATCTGTGGCTACTAATATTGGTTTGTTTGGGTCGTATAATTCTAAAAATTTATTTGTGACTATTAACTTCTTACTTTTGTCAAAGGTTTCTTGGCACTGACTTGACCACTCAAACGATCCTTCCGTAATAATTTGTACAGTTCTTTTAGTTCTGTAGATAACTGTGGAACAAATTTCCTATAATAATTTACAAGTCCCAAGTAAGCTTGTAATTGGGTATTCTTTGGTACTGGGGCTTGAATAATAGCGCTAATTTTTTCCTCATTCGGACTTATACCCTTTACAGAAACCGTATGACCTAAATACTTTACTGATGGTTCTAAAAATTTTGACTTTTCCATATTTATACGAATATTTTGCGTATCTAAACGAGCTAAGACTTGAAACAATTTATCTTTACATTCTTTTCGAGTAGCTATTTCTCTTCTTGACCCGCTATTGTTATAAATAATGGCGTTTTTTGCTCTGATTTAACCTCATTTATTAAAAAATATTGACGTACCCTGTCTTCATATGCAATAAAGTTGCTTCCAGGCGTAAATGGTTGTATGTGCCCAATTAATACTGACATTTTGTGAAAAAAAAATAAAATAAAAATCGTATTTATTTTTTTTTCTCTTTTATCCTCGTCGCCAATTTTGTTATGTTTTAACTTATTACGAACAAATAATTTAATTCCACAATTCAATTATTTGTTTTGTCAATTATTTATTAAATTCAATTATTTATTAATTTCAAACATTTATTTTATTTATACGTCCTTACTCCATGAGTGTCAATCCAAGAAGAAACACTCTACTTTATCTTCTTATATTTCTAATATTCGTATAACACTATTCTAGTATAACACATATATAACAATAACCAGCCATTCAACTCACGAAATTGCATGGATTATACAAAAAACCATGGCATTGAAATAACTACAAGTAGCCCATATTATCCAAAATCAAACGGAATGAGCGAACGAGCAGTACAAACAGCCAAAAATATCGAAAAGCATCCGAGAGCCGAACGCATTACCAACTTTTATTAATGGAATATAGAAATTCATCGCTGCCAGGAGTTAATTTATCACCCGTTCAAATACTGATGCGAAGAGAAGTCCACACAATTTTACCAACGATTGAGAAGAATTTATCAAATCAATATACGAAAACGGTTCTAAATAAGTTAAAAGAAGCGCAAGTAAAAATGAAATCATACTACAATCAACAGTCAAACAAAAGACCAGATTTCAAAAAGGGAGATATAGTAAGAATTCAGCAGAATAGAAAATGGGAGCCAGCACGAATTGAAAACAAGACCAAGTATCTAAGATCATACATCGTACAAGACCAATTGGGTAAGTATAAAAGGAGAAACAAAGCTCACATAAGATTATCACAAGCTGAAAGTTTTCATACGAAATATTTCGGTTCTGATGACGAACTGGACCAACCAATGAAGCAGTCATCTGTTATTTTGACTAATTCGATTCTAACTGAACCTCAGTATAATACTTAAACACTAAATAGAGATAAACTTGAGAACCAGAATCAGTTGGAGGAATCTGATGCGATTGAGAGCAGTGAGGTTGATGAAACTGATGCTGAAGATGATCCAAACGATGCTGACTATAACCCATCGGGTTGATATAAGATTTAATATTCAAAATTGTAATGTTTAATTATAAAAATTTAAAAGAATTAAAGTTGAATTTAAAAGGGGAAGATGTTGTATAAAATTGTAATAGACTTAATCATAGGAGGCTTTCGGCATGTCTGAATAATAAAGAACGTGTTTGAATTGTCAATTGATTCATGGACTTTTGATTATTTGCGATAATTAATAAAAGACAATAAAAACCACAACAATTTACTGGAGGATTTTTAATTATATCATAAACAGAGTCTTCTGTGCGTAAAAATATTTGGTCGAATCTTGCGAAATATTGTTCAATGTAAATTGCATTTCGAGCCGCACGAAGCACATTTCTGGGCAATTAGCCTAGAATGGAGGAACTTTCATACACGCGGCTGCTATTATCGGTGGTACCGAATCACCTTTGGCACTATTATCGACACTTTCTCCTATTGTTGCCATATTATACACTTGAAATCACTCTTTCAATCAAAACCACACTGATAAAATCAGGATCACACTGATAAAACTCAAAATCACACTGATACACACTTGTTACGCCAAACGCGTAAGTAAAGTAACTTATTATTTGTTAGCTGGAAGAGAAATATACGTATGCGGGCACATAATTGAAAGAAATAATATGATGATGTAAAAATATATATATGAAATCAAATTAAAACACTTACATTATAAATGGCAATTGCTAGAAATGTCTTTATTTTTTGCTTTCGTCCTACCTTGTATACTGCCAAACCTGATCTAATGGAAAACACCTGTATTCAAATTTTCGTTTAAAAATTTGTTCTTCCTTAAGTTGTTTTTTGTTTTTTCTTATGGGATCAACACCCAAACGAAAATTCGTTTTCTTGCATACAATTTATTTTTGTTTCTTGAACTGCTTTTTATGTTCTTATGTGATCAACACACAAGCGAAAATTCGTTTTCTTGCATACAATTTATTCTTTTTTTCTTGAACTGCTTTTTATGTCATTAATTTTATTCAATTTTATTGAATTTATTAATGATAATAAAAATTCACTATTTCCATGAAATATTTTTCTTCTAGAGAAGGAAATTTCTGAATTTTTTTTTTTGCTTTAATATTTTTTATTTTTGATAAAATGATCACGTCGGGGTCACTAATTTTATAGCGTGTTGCTAAATAAAAACTAATTATTTTATAACAAGATTGTTTATAAAAACTAATTTTATTCAAATTTTAAAATTTATTAAAATGTGTGTTGATCGTTCGTTAGCTTTTTTGAGAAGGAATAATTTATTAAGAATAAGAAAAATTCATATAAAGAAAAAGTAACTCGATCTTAAAACTTAAATTTACTATTTTATAACATGTATTAAGCGAACTTTATATAAAGAAAAATATAAATTTACAGTAGTAAAAATTAAAGTATTACAGTGGTTCGGCCACATATCTCATTTCACAAAAGTAAATTCGAGCAGAAATGGTTGCAGAATCTTCACTTTTGATGAAGAACACACTGAAACGTTAAAGAATTTAATAGATATAAACGGCGGCGTGCAAAGCACGACGCAAATTAAGCAGTTGCTTCGGGCGGCACGTTTGGGGGCGGCAAAATTGCGAGCGCACAACCATGGGCCAAGAACTATTGAACAATTTGGCTATACTTTCAATTGAATCTAAGCTACTGGAATCAATTCCAAAAAGGATAATTACCGAAAAGTTCGCAATTGCCAAAGCGCGACATGTTATTTTTAATTAAACAGTTGACACTAAACCAGTCATAGTTAAATTTGTAACAAATTAAAACATTATTGATCATTTCAAAGTTAAAATTTAATTCAGTCTTTAAACTATTAACTTATCATTAATATGATAAATTCATATTTCTTACTTATTTCACGTGTTTCCGTTGTAACAACTGATTTTGATACAATAAATAGAAGTGAATATTGAAATCGCTCAATTTTTTATGTTGTGAAGTAAATTATTTACGTTTCATGTTTGTATAAAAATTGAAAGTAAAAGTGCAGCTAAAGGTAATTTCCATTAAATCAATGAATTTTCAAGCCTTTTTGTGATTTAAAATTTTGGGGCGGCATTCTGAGGGTTTGCTTCGGGCGGCTCATTTGCTTTGCACGCCGCCGGATATAAAATCAAACTCCACAAGCAATACCTCGGAAGAGGATGACGATTGAGTACAAGAGGTGTCATATGTTGAAGAATTTTTGAAAACTGAGGTTGTACAGCAAAATCTGATTTCAAACTTTGTAGAATATATTGTATTGCTTTTAAAATGATATGGAAACTTTCTTGTCAAGCATGATTTGATAATGCATGAAGAAAAAGTCATGGAAATGCCAAGAGAGTACCTAATTTCCTATAAAAATTATAACCATGGTACTTATTTGGAATGCCCTACAGAGACTTTCTTTTTCGTATGTGAAGCGCAAATAAAGTGCTTCGAGAGTTATTTTACAAACAATCTTCATAATAAAATGTTAAAAAGAATTTATGTACAAAATGTATCGAGCACACTAATCAACATTTCCCGGATTGGTTTGCACTAAATGATTGTAGAGAACATAAAATTAAAATTCTTGATTTTCTACTTTTGGTACCATATTAATTAGAAAAAATTGTATTTGGATAAATCAATGATCAATGAACTGCAATAAGAATAATGGAAATTTATCGCCGATAGCGAATCATATCGTAAATAATTTCTTTCATTTAAATAAGAAATCGAAATTATAAGTTGAAAATACACACATTTACATATCCATGCTGAAATCAATTATTTGCTTATTCAAAATTTGGCAACATTCGATGCCGTTAAAATTTCATATGCGGCCAAAATCCTTTCGTATTAATTGTCGAAATCAACTAGAGCAAAACCACCACGGGAATTCCTATACATATGTATTGAATTATTTATCTGAAAAACTGGATTTCATAAATATGACTAAATACGGTCACAACGTTTCAGTACGTTCGTATAGCATTCGAAGTATATATTTCTATAATGGTCCTATTATATAGAAACCATCCCGGTCCATATCAAAATTGAAAAATTTCATTCATTCATTGTAATTGGATTTCACTGATTTTCGGGGATAATCTTTCTTTCCTTGTATCTAAATTTAAAACCTTTTAAATTGTAGCAGGAAAAAAAGTTTTTTTTCTTTTTCGATAATTGTTGGGTCCGCTTCATAACATGTAAAAGCAACAACCCAACCCAAATATTTATCGGGGTCAGAGCCTGAGAGCCCGATAGATTTTAGTTACCTAAAACTGCTAGAGATCGTTTTCCATATAATGTGGATATTGTAATATAATCAATTTTATAAATTCGTGAAAAAAAATTTTTTTAAATATCATTCAATAAAGATTTTTGAGAATTTGCTAGTATTTATTTGATTTACGCTTAATTTGTTTAAAAAATGATCGAAAAAGTTGAATTTTTTTCAAAGACAATTTTTTTTTTCTTCTCGAGACTCAGATTTTTTTTTCGAAAATAGACCCTGTCCCTAATGATAAAAACACAGCAAATGATACATACTTTGAATAGAAGTTAATAATGAAATTGAATTTGTTAAAAGCATAGCTATTAAACCCAATTCCACACAGCAGAGAATCGTGATAATAAATATTGAAAAATATTACACACATACGCACCATTTGGAATTTCATAAAAACAAAAAAAAAGGAAGTGTGCTTTTGACCACACTGTAGAAGTGAAATAGAAGCTTTTTTTATGGTTGCAGTATTTGAATATTAATCTGTTTTTATTATCGGCGGCTCATGTAAAGATACAATGGGTTTGTATTAACTGAAGTAGGATGTATATGTTTTCGAGTGTAAATTTGGAAGTTGCCTTGTAAAGCATACACTAACCTTTTTTGTCGACATAATATGAAAGAAAAACAACATTTATATCAGATAACATCTAGTTCTATTCAGTTTCCATTTGTGTGGACTCATATAATGACAGAATAGGTTTGTGGTAACTGAAGTATGATATGAAAATTTTTGATTGAAAATTCTCAAGATATCTCGTGAAGACTGCATCGAGGGTAGTTCCTGAGTTTGTAGTGGCTTCTGTGGGTTCGTTGTTCATCCTTAGATGAAATGCGTCTTCCAAAAACGCAATCAACGGTTTTGCTTGCTCTGATGCAAAATTTGCGTTGAAGTCTCCGCTGAGTACCATCGGAATTTTGTCTGAATCTAATTGCAGGAGTGCAGCACCTTGAACCGTGTACGGGAGTAGTATTTGGTGGATGAATTTAATGATGTTGTTAATTGTTTGATTCGGTGAAATGTAAATAACAACCATCATAATAGTTTTTTTGTCCTTCGTTATGCATTGAGCAGCACATAATTCCCCGATGGCAGTGTTGTTGATATTGAAAATTTGGGTTTGATCAAACTGTAAGTCCATAATGGGTGTGAGAATGTTTGAAGTGTCATTAACGTTGTGATAAACCGCAACTCCTCCCGCTCTAACATTGGAACGTTTGAAATGGACAACGCAATTGAAGTTAGGGACATCAATATTAGCGTCATTGCTTAGCCAAGTCTCCGATGGAAGCAAGACAGAAGCCCGTTGAACAACAGCGCCGGTGAGATCAGCGGCGTGAGCACGTATACTCTGACAGTTGAAAGAGAACATCGATAATCCTCTTCTGCTGGTGATAAAGTCTATCATCAATGTATCAATTGTCTGTAGTCGATTAAGAGATAACCTGCGAAATTCATCTTGCAAAGCGACCATTGATGTCGCAGCGCGTCGCCCGTGGTGAAACGTAGAGTCATGCTGCCGCGATACGATGTACAGTCCTTGGATATTTGTCACTCTTGATAAAGCCACGTATAGTAGCTGTTGCGAATGTGTTTTATCATACTCATATACTATCTCATTGAACGTGCCTACCTGTGATTTATGTATAGTAATTGCATAAGCTGACACTAAAGGGAAATGATTTCGTTTCGCAACTATAGTTTTGTTGTGGTTGAGCGAAATAGTCGATGTCCTTCGATTAATTGGAACAGCGGTATGACTGATGTTATTGGCCTTAATGTATGCAGCTGCTTTTTTCCTGATTTTGTTGCCAGTTTTTGGCGAGTTCTGAAACTCTAGCCACGTACGCATAACATCACCATCTTCATTGCGTTCTATGTGAATTAACTTTCCCATTGCACCATTCGCCAACCCATCAGATACGTCGATATTTGTTGTAATAATATATGATTTATTAATTACAAATATAACTTCATATGGTAATCCGGCAGTATCTATTACAGACATTTTATGTAATTTTTGCTTGACGAAGGTTTGCTGTTCGGCGTTATGACAACCAATGTAGACGTCAGTTGCTGTAGAAGTAATTTTGTCAATTGCATTGTTTAACAGTGTGTTGTTGTACTCTGTGACGGAGTTGTTTGTTAAAAATAGACGTATTCCATGCGGACATTGTTAATCAGCATCTTCTTTGGTAAAGAATCGCGCTTCGATGATTTGCAATTCTTGATTGTCCAGTACTGTGCCATTTCCAATTTTAGTTAGTATAGAGGCGAAGGATTCATTGGACTGCCTCATTACCTGAATCAATTCATAAAATTTTAATCCCCGCCATAAAATTGGACCCACCAACCGCTGTTTTGTCTGCTTGTAGATTGGTGTAGCTCGTACAGGTGGCAGTTGGCGTAGGTCACCAATTAAAATGATATCCAGTCCCCCAAAGATTGTTTCAAAATTGCCAGTGATTTATTTAAGCCTGGAGTCGATTTTGGACAAGAGTTCAGCACTTATCATACTAATCTCATCAATAATTAAGACTTGCACATATTTGAAAAGTGTCCTATATTGCTGAGCAACTTCAATCGACAGCGGAAGTAGTTTGGAAAGTGATATCTTCAATGCAGTGTGAACAGTTGTTCCGTCTATGGCCACAGCAGCTTTTCCAGTGGACGCGCAAGTTATGTATGCATTACAGTATGAATCATTGTTAGTGAATCGATTATAAATTTCCATGAGAAGTTGGATGACAAAAGTTTTACCACATCCAGCTGGTCCCGTGAAGAATATTTGTAGCGGTGATCGATTTGTGGACAAGAGGTTTGAGATAACGTGGAGCAGAAGTCCTTGTTGTTTTTCGTTTGTTTTTCTGATTAGTTGACAAAATTCTTCATGTGGCCTAACATTCTCCTTCTTCTTCGCAATTGCACCCAGCTTATTCAATGTTGCAAACAGAAGGTCACTGTTAACATCGGAATGTGGATTGTTGTACAAGTGTTCGAAGGGATTAGGTTCTGGATGTCGATTGACTACGTGTGGTGTGTCTTGGTCGCCCGTATTTCCATCTTCGCGACACAATTGTCGGTAAATCTCGATTGTTTTCTCGATTTCCAAGTTTGATTGAAAGTCTTTGCATCGTTGTAAAATTATGTCTTGATTATCGTTATAAATGCCTATGAACTTCATATCAGCTAGAATGTCTCGTTCTTCATTTCTAAATGAAATATGTAAAGTCACCATTTTGCGTTTGTAGTCATTGCAATCCTTGGCCATATCATAATTCCGATACCGAATTATACGCGGATATTTGCGTTCATTGTAAGTCCCCTCGTTAGTTTTCGTATATTTCGAAACAAAATGTGCCAGTATGAGATTTTCCATGTCTTGAGGTCTTCGTTCGTATTTATCAAACCAATTGTCTTTCCAAATATTAGTCGAATCGTCGCCACCATCTATTTCATGTAACTCTGCTTGAGTTTTTCTGATTCGTTGTCGTTCTATAGGCCAAACCGTCGGAATGTAAACTGCAACGACCGAACTTTTCGATATAGGCTCACGTAATAAGTACCACGCTGCTTCTTGACTTGTCATTTCGACACAGTTGAGCACGTCCACACTCATTTTCTTTGTAATTTCAACGATGTCGAACTCTGGATGTTCGTCCATAATTTCTATAATTTGTCGCTGCAAATTACTGATACCCCTGTTTGTTTCATTAACATACTCCACAACGTAAGCTGCACAGGAGTATTCTTCAGTTATAAATTGGATGTCCATGTTGGACTTTACAACATTGGAGGAAAGGATTAAAAGGATTGTGCCACTTTTCTGTCGGTGTACGTTTGTAGAATACTCTTGGTCTAGTTATTCCAGCCCGAAGTATATTGAGATAGTCTTCATCATCAATAACATTGTTTCTCTCGTAGAAAGTGCCAATATCTGGATAGTCATCATTCTCCAAAGTCACTCTGAGGTCTTTGTATCTTTGTGCATCTCGTGCAAATCCCACGTCTGCTTTTGGCATGAGTGTTAATATAGCTGTTTTCCGACAAGGCATGAAGGGTGCTTCAAATCTGCATTTTTGTTGCCTATTAGCAACAATTTTTTTGTAGCAAGTAAATGTATGCTTATGTGTTTGTAATTTGATATTGCCAGAAGCTTGTGTTGATGACACCGAGATTAAGGTGTCAATCAGTTTTACCGCATCTTGATAATTTACACCTAGTGCATCCAATGGAGCATTTTCCAACCATAATAGAATGTGCGCGTGCGGACTACCACGGTGTTGAAATTCAATGCGCTTGAAGTAATGCATTACGCGATACTTTCCAAACGGCGACGATTTCTTAGATTGCAAAATTGTCAATAAGATATTGACCAACTTATTAAAGTAAATAGCGCAAGTAACTGCATCCTCATTCATGAGCGTACTTTTTGCGATGAAATCAAGCTGAGCCGCGTCGTCTTCCGAAATGTCTGCTCCGTTATTCTTCAATTTATATAACAGTTGTAGTAAGCTAGTCCATCCAATTTCATTTGCGCTCAAAGTTAGGAATAAGGTTGGCTTTCCTAGCTGTCTTATCATAGCGAAGAGATCCCTTTTCCTTTCAGCCCAGTACCAAGTGGAATTTGGTATTGTCCGAAGGAATGCGAGGTTGCTTTCAATGCAATTGTTAATATACTCTTCAGATTGTATTTGTCGTCGTGTAATGTTGGTATTTCTGCCAACGTGTTTAAAAGCCACAGTGAGAGCGTCACGCACACGCAATCGCATGATCTTCATAGCCATGTATAGCAAATGTTGAGGAGTCACCCCACGCCTGTCGCAGCGCCTCAGTTCACTGGTTGCCATCATAAACGGTGTAACCCTCACACCCTCTCTAAATGTTCGAAATTGCCCTATATATATACCAGGAAAGGAAAGCTCCTCTGCATGTTCATCAAATAACAAACTTTGTGGAACGTTGTTTTCTCCAGGCGCTATTCTTAGAAATTTTTCCTCGTTCCATAGTAATGTTTGCTGTTGTGCAGTTAAGCTTTCTTCAATGTCTATGTTTTCGCTCATGTCATCCATTTGAACTGGATCTGGAATGAGGTCTTCATTGAAGAATGACTCATCTATAGTCACATTGTACAAATGGTAGAGCGGTGTATCCACCAAATGCCGCAACCATGCCTTTATCGTCCGTTTCTTAACCAACCCGTGCAAGTAGGAAGATTTGTGAATTTTCTTTCTCTTAATGTGAACGTTAATACAGTGGTCGTCGTTAATGTTTCGTGGTAATCTGTGGGCCATAATATTAACGCAAACAGGAACATTGATTATTTGCCCATAAATGCCATACTGTCCTAGAACGTGGCGCAGTCTGCGTATTTGCATAAATGGAATCCTTGGCGAAATCAGTCGTTCCGATATCAAATCCAGTGGAGGTAAGGTTGTCGATATTAGCGGGTATTTAAAGCCATTGTGTGTTGACATTGGCGGTATTTTGTCTTTATTCAACATTAGTTTACAAGTAGAGCATACCGCAATATTATCAATATCCATGTGTGGAATTATTGTTCTTAAGATTTCGTTATGTTTCGGCTTTGGTTTTGCCAAGTCTCCTTTGAACCATAATCTATCACAAACGAAGCATGCGTGACCGAACGTATTTCTTTTAAAATATTTATCGAATGCATTATGAGCCGATTTATGTTGATCAAACCCGTTGTATGTCGGCACGGTGATGGCTTGATTTTGTTCCGCTTGTAGTACAAGTTGCCTAGCCCTGGATGACCGTTTCCGTTCTGCACCGGTCATAGCCGTACTTGTGGAAGCCGTACCCGTCGAAGCATTGTTAGTGAGTTGATTTTGTTGTCCTTGTGGTGCAAGTTGCCTAGTCCTATATGTCCGCGTCTGTTCTGCACCAATCATATCCGTACTCGTCGAAGCCCTACTCGCCGAAGCCCTACTCGCCGAAGCCTTGTCAGCGAGTTGCCTTTGTTCCGCTTGTTGAGCAAGTCGCCTAGCCCTACATGCCCGCATCCGTTCTGCACAAGTCACAGCCGTACTCGTCGAACCCTTGTCCGCGAATTGGTTTTGTTCCCCTTGTTGTCCAAGTTGCTTAGCTCTATATTCCAAAGTCCGCTCTGTACCAATCACATCCGTACTCGTCGAAGCCCAACTGCCGAAGCCTTGTCAGCGAGTTGCTTTTATTCCGCTTGTTGAGCAAATTGCCTAGTTCCACACACCCGCATCCGTTTTGCACCAGTTGTAGCCGTACTCGTTAAAGCTTCGTCAGCGAGTTGGTTTTGTTCTGCTTGTTGTGCAAGTTGCCTAGCCCTACATGCCCGCGTCCGTTCTGCACCAGTCATAGCCGTACTCGTCGAAGCTTTGTCAGCGAGTTCCTTTTGTTCCGCTTGTTGTGCAAGTTACCTAGCCCTACATGCCCGCGTCCGTTCTGCACCAGTCATAGCCGTACTCGTCGAAGCTTTGTCAGCGAGTTGGTTTTGTTCCGCTTGTTGTGCAAGTTGCCTAGCCCTACATGCCCGCGTCCGTTCTGCACCAGTCATAGCCATACTCGTCGAAGCTTTGTCAGCGAGTTGCTTTTGTTCCGCTTGTTGTGCAAGTTGCCTAATCCTACGTGCCCGCGTCCGCTCTGCAATAGTCATAGGCGTTCTCGTGAAAGCATTGTCAGCGTGTTGTGATTGATCAGAATTGTCGACTCGCAAACGTTTCTTACCCGGAGTCATTGTAGCCGTAGTAAGAAGCAATGTTTTGTTTCCAGTAACTGCCGGCAGTTTTTCGCTGTTGGCTGTCTGTCAGCAGTAATCGGTTTATTCTGTCCACCTGTAATATTCGTTGATTTTTCTAATTTTTTGCGTGTTCTTCTTTGTGGTGTCAATTATTTGACTTTTCGCAATTGTAGATGCTTAAACTCTGATATAACTTAATGAAATGTATATAAATCAACAAACCTGTAATGAAACTCTATATAAATCGAGGCACAAAACACGTGTTTGGGGTAGAACAATTAATAACTTTGACTTGTATTGATTTATTGATAAAATGCCAACTTGAATGAATCTAATATGAATTGCTTCCGTTGAATGTTTCGTGATGAATGAATCTAATATGAACTGCTTCTGTTGAAAGTTTCCTGACGACTGAATCTAATATGAACTGCTTCTGTTTAAGGTTTCCTGAAGAATGAATACCGGCTGCATATGCATAGTTTATTTCTCTTCTCTTTCCTTTTGAACACCATTCGCTTCTCTTGGTTTTATTCAGCGATGTATGTATAAGATCGTATTGCTTAATATTTCTCCATTGCGTTCATGTGTGTGAGATCCATGGTACAATCTGTTTGTATCTTTTTTCTGTGCCTGTATGCATGCGATCATGATTAAACATGTTCAGTAGTTCTGAACACCATGCTTTCCCTACCTCTTACTATGTTTCAGTGCATTATGTGCTTTCAAGCACATGCTTACAGAGACACGCAACGCGTGTGCCTGTTAAGGAATGTACGATGCGGTGACCGCTTTCCGCTATGCAATATTCGTATGCGCCAGCCTAATGCACAGAAACGACGCGATTGTTAGTCAGCTTACACTGATGTGACACGCCGCGTTACAGAGTTTGCGTTCCATGATTTTTTCCAAATAAAAAGTTAAAAAATTTGTATCGACCAGAGCGCCAATATGGTGGCAGATAGAACTATTTGGTCCTCGCCGGAAATATTCCTCAGTATAACTTCCACAATATTGCCGAACATTGTAATCGTCTAGGACGTCCATATAATAAGGTATTTTGTAATGTAATGTTTCGTCAAATTGTTATTGAATACAGCGCCGAAGTGGTGGGAGATAGAACTATTGTCTCTTCGAAGGAATTAATCGCCATAAAAATCCCCACAACTTTGTTGAACATTTCAATCGTGTACGACCTCTACATAAAAAGTTTTAAAAAATTTCAAAAATTTGTATCGACTACAGCGCTAATACGGTGATAGATAGAACTATTTGGTCTTCAACGAAAATAATTCTAATCACAACCTCCACAATATTGTTGAACATTGTAATCATCTAGGATGTGCATATAATGAGATATTTTGTAATGTAACGTTTCGTCAAATTGTTATTGAATACAGCGCCGAAGTGGTGGGAGATAGAACTATTGTGTCTTCGACGGAATTAATCGCCATAAAAATCTCTACAACTTTGCCGAACATTTCAATCGTGTACGACCTCTGTATAAAAAGTTCAAAAAAAATTTCAAAAATTTGTATCGACCAGAGCGCCAATACGGTGACAGATAGAACTTTTTGGTCCTCCACGGAAATATTCCTCATTATAACTTCCACAATATTGCCGAAGATTGTAATCATCTAGGACGTCCATATAATAAGATATTTTGTAATGTAACGTTTCGCCAAATTGTTATTGAATACAGCGCCGAAGTGGTGGGAGAAAGAACTATTCTGTCTTCGACGGAAAGAATCCTCATACAAACATCCACAACTTTGTCGAGCATTTCAATCGTGTACGACCTCTATATAAAAAGTTCAGAAAAAATTTCAAAAATTGATATCGACTGCTGCGCCAATATGGTGGCAGATAGAACTATTTGGTCTGTGACGGAAATATTATTCATTATAACCTCCACAATATTGCCGAACATTGTACTCTTCTAGGACGTCCATATAATAAGATATTTTCCAATTTAACGCTTCGTCAAATTGTTATTGAATACAGCGCCGAAGTGGTGGGAGATAGAACTATTTGGTCTGTGACGGAAATATTACTCATTATAACCTCCACAATAATGACGAAGATTGTAATCGTCTAGGACGTCCATATAATAAGATATTTTGTAATGTAACGTTTCGTCAAAGTTCAAAAATTGTTATTGAATACAGCGCCGAAGTGGTGGGAGATAGAACTATTGTGTCTTCGACGGAATTACTCGCCATAAAAATCTCTACAACTTTGTTGAACATTTCAATCGTGTACGACCTCTACATAAAAAGTTTTAAAAAATTTCAAAAATTTGTATCGACTACAGCGCTAATACGGTGATAGATAGAACTATTTGGTCTTCAACGAAAATAATTCTAATCACAACCTCCACAATATTGTTGAACATTGTAATCATCTAGGATGTCCATATAATGAGATATTTTGTAATGTAACGTTTCGTCAAATTGTTATTGAATACAGCGCCGAAGTGGTGGGAGATAGAACTATTGTGTCTGTGACGGAATTAATCGCCATAAAAACCTCTACAACTTTGCCGAACATTTCAATCGTGTACGACCTCTGTATAAAAAGTTCAAAAAAAATTTCAAAAGTTTGTATCGACCAGAGCGCCAATACGGTGACAGATAGAACTTTTTGGCCTTCCACGGAAATATTCCTCAGTATAACTTCCACAATATTGCCGAACATTGTAATCGTCTAGGACGTCCATATAATAAGGTATTTTGTAATGTAATGTTTCGTCAAATTGTTATTGAATACAGCGCCGAAGTGGTGGGAGATAGAACTATTGTATCTTCGAAGGAATTAATCGCCATAAACATCTCCACAACTTTGTTGAACATTTCAATCGTGTACGACCTCTACATAAAAAGTTTTAAAAAATTTCAAAAATTTGTATCGACTACAGCGCTAATACGGTGATAGATAGAACTATTTGGTCGTCAACGAAAATAATTCTAATCACAACCTCCACAATATTGTTGAACATTGTAATCATCTAGGATGTCCATATAATGAGATATTTTGTAATGTAACGTTTCGTCAAATTGTTATTGAATACAGCGCCGAAGTGGTGGGAGATAGAACTATTGTGTCTTCGACGGAATTAATCGCCATAAAAAGCTCTACAACTTTGCCGAACATTTCAATCGTGTACGACCTCTGTATAAAAAGTTCAAAAAAAATTTCAAAAATTTGTATCGACCAGAGCGCCAATACGGTGACAGATAGAAGTTTTTGGTCTTCCACGGAAATATTCCTCATTATAACTTCCACAATATTGCCGAAGATTGTAATCATTTAGGACGTCCATATAATAAGATATTTTGTAATGTAACGTTTCGCCAAATTGTTATTGAATACAGCGCCGAAGTGGTGGGAGAAAGAACTATTGTGTCTTCGACGGAAAGAATCCTCATACAAACATCCACAACTTTGTCGAACATTTCAATCGTGTACGACCTCTATATAAAAAGTTCAGAAAAAATTTCAAAAATTGATATCGACTACAGCGCCAATATGGTGGCAGATAGAACTATTTGGCCTGTGACGGAAATATTATTCATTATAACCTCCACAATATTGCCGAACATTGTACTCTTCTAGGACGTCCATATAATAAGATATTTTCCAATTTAACGCTTCGTCAAATTGTTATTGAATACAGCGCCGAAGTGGTGGGAGATAGAACTATTTGGTCTGTGACGGAAATATTACTCATTATAACCTCCACAATAATGCCGAAGATTGTAATCGTCTAGGACGTCCATATAATAAGATATTTTGTAATGTAACGTTTCGTCAAAGTTCAAAAATTGTTATTGAATACAGCGCCGAAGTGGTGGCAGATACAACTATTGTGTCTTCGACGGAATTACTCGCCATAAAAATCTCTACAACTTTGTTGAACATTTCAATCGTGTACGACCTCTACATAAAAAGTTTTAAAAAATTTCAAAAATTTGTATCGACTACAGCGCTAATACGGTGATAGATAGAACTATTTGGTCTTCAACGAAAATAATTCTAATCACAACCTCCACAATATTGTTGAACATTGTAATCATCTAGGATGTCCATATAATGAGATATTTTGTAATGTAACGTTTCGTCAAATTGTTATTGAATACAGCGCCGAAGTGGTGGGAGATAGAACTATTGTGTCTTCGACAGAATTAATCGCCATAAAAACCTCTACAACTTTGCCGAACATTTCAATCGTGTACGACCTCTGTATAAAAAGTTCAAAAAAAATTTCAAAAATTTGTATCGACCAGAGCGCCAATACGGTGACAGATAGAACTTTTTGGTCTTCCACGGAAATATTCCTTAGTATAACTTCCACAATATTGCCGAACATTGTAATCGTCTAGGACGTCCATATAATAAGGTATTTTGTAATGTAATGTTTCGTCAAATTGTTATAGAATACAGCGCCGAAGTGGTGGGAGATAGAACTATTGTGTCTTCGAAGGAATTAATCGCCATAAAAATCTCCACAACTCTGTTGAACATTTCAATCGTGTACGACCTCTACATAAAGTTTTAAAAAATTTCAAAAATTTGTATCGACTACAGCGCTAATACGGTGATAGATAGAACTATTTGGTCTTCAACGAAAATAATTCTAATCACAACCTCCACAATATTGTTGAACATTGTGATCATCTAGGATGTCCATATAATGAGATATTTCGTAATGTAACGTTTCGTCAAATTGTTATTGAATACAGCGCCGAAGTGGTGGGAGATAGAACTATTTGGTCTGTGACGGAAATATTACTCATTATAACCTCCACAATAATGCCGAAGATTGTAATCGTCTAGGACGTCGATATAGTAAGATATTTTGTAATGTAACGTTTCGCCAAATTGTTATTGAATACAGCGCCGAAGTGGTGGGAGATAGAACTATTGTGTCTTCGACGGAATTACTCGCCATAAAAATCTCTACAACTTTGTTGAACATTTCAATCGTGTACGACCTCTACATAAAAAGTTTTAAAAAATTTCAAAAATTTGTCTCGACTACAGCGCTAATAGGGTGATAGATAGAACTATTTGGTCTTCAACAAAAATAATTCTAATCACAACCTCCACAATATTGTTGAACATTGTAATCATCTAGGATGTCCATATAATGAGATATTTTGTAGTGTAACGTTTCGTCAAATTGTTATTGAATACAGCGCCGAAGTGGTGGGAGATAGAACTATTGTGTCTTCGACGGAATTAATCGCCATAAAAACCTCTACAACTTTGCCGAACATTTCAATCGTGTACGACCTCTGTATAAAAAGTTCAAAAAAAATTTCAAAAATTTGTATCGACCAGAGCGCCAATACGGTGACAGATAGAACTTTTTGGCCTTCCACGGAAATATTCCTCATTATAACTTCCACAATATTGCCGAAGATTGTAATCATCTAGGACGTCCATATAATTAGATATTTTCTAATGTAACGTTTCGCCAAATTGTTATTGAATACAGCGCCGAAGTGGTGGGAGAAAGAACTATTGTGTCTTCGGCGGAAAGAATCCTCATACAAACATCCACAACTTTGTCGAACATTGCAATCGTGGACGACCTCTGTATAAAAAGTTCACAAAAAATTTCAAAAATTTGTATCGACCACAGCGACAATATGGTGGCAGATAGAACTATTTGGTCTGTGACGGAAATATTACCAATTATAATCTCCACAATATTGCCGAAGATTGTAATCGTCTAGGACGTCCATATAATAAGATATTTTCTAATGTAACGTTTCGCCAAATTGTTATTGAATACAGCGCCGAAGTGGTGGGAGAAAGAACTATTGTGTCTTCGGCGGAAAGAATCCTCATACAAACATCCACAACTTTGTCGAACATTTCAATCGTGTACGACCTCTATATAAAAAGTTCAGAAAAAATTTCAAAAATTGATATCGACTACAGCGCCAATATGGTGGCAGATAGAACTATTTGGTCTGTGACGGAAATATTATTCATTATAACCTCCACAATATTGCCGAACATTGTACTCTTCTAGGACGTCCATATAATAAGATATTTTCCAATTTAACGCTTCGTCAAATTGTTATTGAATACAGCGCCGAAGTGGTGGGAGATAGAACTATTTGGTCTGTGACGGAAATATTACTCATTATAACCTCCACAATAATGCCGAAGATTGTAATCGTCTAGGACGTCCATATAATAAGATATTTTGTAATGTAACGTTTCGTCAAAGTTCAAAAATTGTTATTGAATACAGCGCCGAAGTGGTGGGAGATAGAACTATTATGTCTTCGACGGAATTACTCGCCATAAAAATCTCTACAACTTTGTTGAACATTTCAATCGTGTACGACCTCTACATAAAAAGTTTTAAAAAATTTCAAAAATTTGTATCGACTACAGCGCTAATACGGTGATAGATAGAACTATTTGGTCTTCAACGAAAATAATTCTAATCACAACCTCCACAATATTGTTGAACATTGTAATCATCTAGGATGTCCATATAATGAGATATTTTGTAATGTAACGTTTCGTCAAATTGTTATTGAATACAGCGCCGAAGTGGTGGGAGATAGAACTATTGTGTCTTCGACAGAATTAATCGCCATAAAAACCTCTACAACTTTGCCGAACATTTCAATCGTGTACGACCTCTGTATAAAAAGTTCAAAAAAAATTTCAAAAATTTGTATCGACCAGAGCGCCAATACGGTGACAGATAGAACTTTTTGGTCTTCCACGGAAATATTCCTCATTATAACTTCCACAATATTGCCGAAGATTGTAATCATCTAGGACGTCCATATAATTAGATATTTTCTAATGTAACGTTTCGCCAAATTGTTATTGAATACAGCGCCGAAGTGGTGGGAGAAAGAACTATTGTGTCTTCGACGGAAAGAATCCTCATACAAACATCCACAACTTTGTCGAACATTTCAATCGTGTACGACCTCTGTATAAAAAGTTCACAAAAAATTTCAAAAATTTTTATCGACCACAGCGACAATATGGTGGCAGATAGAACTATTTGGTCTGTGACGGAAATATTACCCATTATAATCTCCACAATATTGCCGAAGATTGTAATCGTCTAGGACGTCCATATAATAAGATATTTTGTAATGTAACGTTTCGTCAAAGTTCAAAAATTGTTATTGAATACAGCGCCGAAGTGGTGGGAGATAGAACTATTGTGTTTTCGACGGAATTACTCGCCATAAAAATCTCTACAACTTTGTTGAACATTTCAATCGTGTACGACCTCTACATAAAAAGTTTTAAAAAATTTCAAAAATTTGTATCGACTACAGCGCTAATATGGTGATTGATAGAACTATTTCGTCTTCAACGAAAATAATTCTAATCACAACCTCCACAATATTGTTGAACATTGTAATCATCTAGGACGTCCATATAATGAGATATTAGGTAATGTAACGTTTCGTTAAACAAAATCGTGACATAATTTTGCTAAACGCCCCCATATAAGTATTTCACTTTGAAAAAATTCGGTTTAATTTTTTCTATAAGAAGTCGTTATGTACATACAAAAATGAGATTCTAACTTGAAAATACATACAATTTACGTTTTCTATAGCAACATGAATGAAAAATATAAAGTAATTTAAAATCGGCCTATGGTAGAAATGTGAGAAAAATTGTGAAAGCTAACAATATTTATAACTTTGTTTTGTTAAACAACTGATATTGTGAAAAACTGGGATTATGCGCTTTTGGATTATCTTGTATACGAACGGACATGCATAAATCGATATAACTTTTAATTCCCTCCACAACCATACCCTTTAGACCTTTCTACGACGATTATTTGGATGTGTTACAAATGGAGTAACAAAACTAATATACCCTCTAATAGTACTTATCATAGGACATACAAATAATAAATACAACATTTCGCACGAAAAAGAGAAAAAATATCGACAAATATTGACAAATGCCAGAACGAATAGGAAGATTTCAAAGATTTAAAAAACCATCGTAGATCCAAATAAAAACCAAAATCCATTGACTAATATTTTGGTAAGAGATGGCGTAGTTTTATGCACCTAGAAATCAGAAAAATCTGAAAAAAATTTCTTCTACTTCTGGACTCTATATACTATTTACTGAATGCCCTCCGGCAAGGGCAATAGCGCCAGAAGAAGAGAGTGCGTTGGCGAAAGCTGCGGTACCACCTTACAACGCAAAGACCTTGCCATAATAGGTAAAGGAGGACGCACTAGGGTTGTTATGTAAAAGAAAACTTGAATGTACTCACCTTGGCTCTTTCCTGAATTTGAAATGAATATAACAAGAATTGATTTCTCTTGTCAGGCTGTCGAAAGGTGATCAACGCGGTGGTATTCTCGACTTAAGGTATTATTTTTAATATAACCAGCTTTTGTTTGTACTTGCGACGTATTTAGGAGATGTGACAATATTAATAAAAGGCACTTACGAAAGTTTGCTGATACTCGAATTATGATTTTTATTCTCTTTTCTCTTTACTTTGGGTTACAACTTTATTTTTACTTAACTATTTTTCAGATCTCACTCTGGTTAACAATTTTTATGTTCACTTAGTATTCTTTAAAATCTTATTTCGATTAATAACTTTATTTAAATATTTTCTAAATTAACAATTTAATTTAAATGTTTTCAAAATTAACAATTTAATTTAAATATTTTGAAAATTAAGAATTTAATTTCCATTTAGTATTTTTTATTTTGATTAACAGTTTTATTTTCACTTAACTACCGAAATTATATAATTACTGACTTAGAACTGGACTTTGTTTAGAACTTAACGATTTTCGGTTTATAAAAATTTAACGACTTTATCGTAAGTAACTTAGCGACTTTTATTTTAACTAACTTAACGACTTTTATTAAAAAAAACTTAGCGACTTTTATTTTATAAAAACTTAATGACTTTAATTTAAAAAACTTAACGACTTTT
Organism: Xylophagus ater; assembly: GCA_963422695.1. Classification (NCBI taxonomy): domain Eukaryota; kingdom Metazoa; phylum Arthropoda; class Insecta; order Diptera; family Xylophagidae; genus Xylophagus; species Xylophagus ater. The sequence continues at coordinate 36,812,056 of OY730478.1, forward strand.
ATTTTATGTCGTCCGCGTTGTAACGACCGCCTTTGTATTTGAAACCTGAAAGTAGAAAAATGGAAGAAGCTTTGTTGTTTTATTAAAAGATATATATGCAAGTCACTTATCTGTTGGTGTGATGTCTTCCTGTGTTCAGTCCACCATGCGTGTTATCTGTAAAAAAAAAAAAAAAACAGATTTCTCTTTTAAGAAAATTTCTTTTATAGGATACTTACGCGGTTTGGAATGGTCCATCGTTGATGAAATAAAAAGATCCTGGAGGAAGCAATACATCTGCAATTATAGAAAATCAACATGAGTTTTTTTTGATTATCAAGATTTGCCAAGTTTTTTTTTATTTTTCCTTTTAAATATTAAGGGTATAAACATTTTGTTTACCACGATACTTGTTTGGCACTAGGGCGAATGGAAGGTTTTCACTACAAATGATGAGGCTAAAAGTGGCTTTAACAGTGATCCTTTCAAGTCTTCCGTAGAAAGTAATATATCTGCGGAATCAGCATTACTAAAATTACAATTACATTGTAACACAATTGGACATTCGATATGGGGATAACCATATGAAAGACGTATACCGAATGGAGCTCGTTAAAAGAATGCAAGAATCTTGAGAGACACTTCAGGAGTTGTCAGCAGATATTGAGCGGTTGGTATACTTGTCATACTCCGATTATCCCCTGGAGCTGCAGAATAACTTGGCTGTAGAAAGATTTACTAATGCCATTCGGGATGCAGACATTCAGTTCAAGGTCCGGATTAGTGGAAAGCACATGTTGCACGATGTGTTGGTTGTAGCGTTGACATTGGAAGCTGCAAAGAGAGCAACAAGGGCGGTTCCAATGGTACGAGCTGCTATGGTTGATGAAGACTCAACAGAACTAACAATGGGCCAGCTAACCGAAAAGATAAAGGCGGATGTGCAACAAGCTATCCAGGAATTGGAATTGAACGATTCTAAAAGAAGACTGAAATGCTGGGGCTGCGGTAAAGAAGGACATTTAGAGCGGCAGTGCCCCAACCAGACAAAAGCGCCGATTATGGTATCAGTCTCTCTCCTACAACAGAAGAATGACAGATTGACGACGCAAGGAGTAATTGCGGGTCATCGATGCAGGATCATCGTAGATACGGGTGCAAGTAGATCCATCGTGAACAGGAAGCTCATTAGTACAAAACACATGAGCAGAAGCAGTAGCAGTGTTCTTCAAACGGTTACAGGGGAATCATCTCCGATTCTGGGTGAAGTGATTCTAGCATTGGGGCTAGATGAATATGTGTTTCGACATACGTTTTTGGTGGCTGATATAATGGACGATTGTATCATGGGCCTGGACTTCATGAAGCCGAATGGAGTGAGCGTAAACATTGAAGATAGGTTATTGCGAAGTGGAAATATTGAGTTCCCGCTAACGTTGGAGGAAGCAGATTCCAGTGGCAGCAAATCAAATCTACGAGACCAACAAGTTACGTCAGATGCGAATGCTGTTGTAGAAGTGGAACGGACAAACGACATTCGAGTGACAACTCAAGATACGGAGTTGTCAAAAAGTTAAAATAAAAGGAATAGAAGCAAATCCAGTGTCGCGGATGCTGAAGGGGTTTTTGAGGAAACGAGTAAGGACTGCAGGAATGTCAAAAAGGTAGTAGCTATCGGTACATTAAGGATTGGAGGCGATGACATGTCGAGCATCTGAAACGAGCAGCTAAAGGATGAAGATGTTGGACCAATCCTTAAATGGAAGAAAAGGAGTCAGCGTCCAAAATTTAGCGATATTGTAATACGCGGTGATACGACAAAAAGTTGTTGGGCTCAGTGGGACTCGTTACAGATAGAAAATGGCGTTCTGAGGACAAAATGGGATTCTCCTGATGGAAAAGCCAAACTAATGCAGTTGATCGTGCCCAAGTCCAAAGTACATGAGGTACTTGGTGAGGTACATGCTGGAACTTCAGGGGGACATTTGGGAGTCAACAGAACATTAGCGAAGGTGCGAGAACGATTCTATTGGGTATACTGACAAGCTGATGTCAAAAATTGGTGCAGGAGTTGTAACACCTGCACAAAAAGTGGAGGACACCAGAAAGGGACCGAAACTGCGGCAAGGCAATATGGTGACGCTAGATTGGAGCAAGATATGAGCGAACAGGATAGCACCGGTCAGACTCCACCGGAAAGATCATCTGGACAGCATATACGACTTCCGGTGGAGAAAGTATTTGAGGAACCTGCAAGCAACAAATTAAGAGATAGTGACTGCACCAACGGGATGGACTCTTTGGACGTGGTATGGCGAAAGCGAAAATCATCAAAAGTAAGAATGAAGGTGATTCATTCAAATCAGCTAGCGAAGAATCGCGGCACGAGTTCAAAAGATTCTGTTCGGGACGAACAGATTTAAGGAGGAGGTAGTGCACTATATTTCACGAGTTAGAATTCATGAAATCATCAAATATTCTATGAAACAAGAAAAAAATAACTAACACAAAAACACAGAACACAAACAAACGATCTTTTCGAGAAACATCAAGAAAAAGCTTTTTCAACACATTTCAATGAAGAAATTAAGAAGCTTCTCGTCAAATAATTTCAACACGTTTCGATGAAACTTCTCGAATTTAGACCGATAGGTATATAAGGGGTAACATCGTCGAAACAGACACAGTTGAAGTCTAAAGCTTCGTCAGAGATTATACAAAACAGAGATTGGAAACGTGATTAATTTGTGGAAGCGATTAGGAGAGCGATTTTGAATTTAAAAGTAAAAATAGCGAATGATTGAAACTCTGATAAATTGATTCGAATAATTAAATTATTGAAAGACAAATATTTTTAAGACTACTTGTAACGCAGAAATAATTATAAATAAACTTTATACACTAAATTCACATAAATAAAAAGTGTTATCATTTTAATAACATCGAACCGAAAGGGTAGCACGTCACAATATATATTCAAAAAGTTAAGAATATATAAAAATATATATAAAAAGGAAAAAAATAATAAAGGAAAAAAAAGGCAATATTGGTGAAGGTGCAGCGGTATTGAAACCGGCATATAAGGTCAAAGACATCTGGCAGACTTGAAGGGATCACTGGAGGTCAAGGTCATCAGAAGTTCCGTCTTTCATGGAGAAATAAACACCAAAAAGAAAAGGAAAAAAGATAAGTGCTTTTTTTTTGTTTTTTTTTTAATTAAATATAAAGGAAGAAATTTATACACATACTTACTTGTGTGAAAACAGCTTCATTGAATTTTCGCGTCATCACATTTGTTTTGTTTATTTCTTGATTTTTTCTTTTTTTTTCAAAATTTTTTTTTTAAATAATTTTGCATTTAGCACTGTCAAAATTTAATTTATTTTCTTATTCACGTTATGGAGCACATCACTTACTAAAATTTATTCGCGCATGACAAAAGAAAAGAAAATAAAAGGAATTAAAAGAAAAATATGGGTCAATATGGAACGATAAACAAACGTTTTTTTTTGTTGACATTTCATAAACAAAACAAGTGCAGTTCGGGAGAAAGGTTAAGCCATAAAGAAATTCGGCCTGGTGTACAAAACAAAATTTAGTGGTGAAATAAATGATCGTGTGGTGGATTTTGTGAATTTTGAATATTTTTTTTTTATTATTAGTATGGATATTTTTAATGGTTTAGAAAAAAGTCCTTTTCGTTTTTTTTGATTTTTCTTTATTATATTTTTCTTTTTTTTTGAAATTTCCATGCACACGATTATAACATTTCATTAATCATTTTTAATTCTCTGTTTTTTTTAAAGAAGGAATTTTTCTTTAATTTTTATTTTTTTTATTATCACATAAGTTACTAATAAATCTGCTTAATACCGAATTTAAATAAATAAATAATAAATATTATTGTACGAAAGAGTTTTCCTATTATATGTTTTTTTTTGTGATCGTTTCTTAGTATAATGTCGTGCTAAGCAAGCATTGAGTGACGAGCTTGGTGCTGAACAATCGGTTGCGACATGTAGACTGGTCAGTTGGCAATCATTTTTTTTTTGACTAAAATCGGGTTTTTTTGAAGGATAAGGCAATCATCAATTACCTCTGAAGTTGAATGATGCAATTGTTACGTCAGTTTTGTTTCTTTTTGCTATATATGTCTTCATAGGGAAATGCATTATTACGATTATAAGCAATTTTATTTTAAATTTTATTTTTACCACGCGTAGCAAGCATTTTGGTCGCTGATGGGAATTCTGAAATATAACTCAACTGAGACACCCGGCAAAGCGTGGCCATCAGCAAACCAAAATGAAAACGCAAACTAAACGAATACATACGTTACAGCGTTTATCCGATAATTTGGAACTGACTTTTGGTAATCTTACTATTGTGTTTTATAGGCGGAAAATTCCAACCTTTGCACCCATTGTTCTAAATAATTTTCGCGAACTACTGCATTATTGGGCAATATCCCGATTTTATTAATTTCAATATTTGAATTTCGCAATTTCTTAATTAACTGCTATTTCGAAATTCAAATATTTCTTTTGTTGATGGTAAATTTTTTATTCCGAACTTTCGCCAATAAAAATAGTGTCTGAAATTATTTTGAGTTTGGATGTGTACTTGAAATAAGTCCGCAACATGTTGAAACGGTTCTGGTTCCATGGTGGAATAAGACTCTATCAGGATTAAAAAGCAGCGTAAGAAGACTATTCCATAAGGCCAAAAGAACAGGCAGTGGGAGGTTTATAAAAGGGAGCTCACCAACTATAACCACGAAATATGAGAAGCGAAACGGAATGGCTTTAGGGTTTTCTCTGACAGCATCTCGAACACACCGACCGCGGCGGGACTGCATAAAGCACTGGCTAAGAACAGTACCGATATGCAGTGTACGCTGAAAAGACCGGGTGGCAGTTATACCAAAAGTGAAGAGGAGAGAACTCTTCTCCTTTTAGAAACTCACTTTTCTGGTAGCCATCCAATGACGGAACTAGATAATAGTGAGAACATCACAAGACCAACCTTGGATGACTGGAAGCAGGCCTCAATCATCTGCTCTGAGCAAAGAATAAGCTATTGAGTGTTTCCAACCATATAAATCAGCCGGGGTTGACAAGATTATCCCAGCTTTGTTGCAAAAAGGGAAAAAGGTAATCTTACCACACCTAGTAAGAATACTTAGAAGCAGCCTAGCACTCGGGTATATATCGAGAGCATGGAGAAGTGCCATGGTGGTATTTATACCAAAGGTAGTTAAAACCGACCACTCCCAGCCTAAAGCCCTCAGACGTATTAGCTTAACATCCTTCTTGTTAAAAACAATGGAGAAGTTAGTAGAAAAGGACATAAGAACTACGGTTCTAAAGAGAATACCTCTGCGCTGGAATCACCATGCATATAGAGTGGGCAGATCTAAAGAAACCGCTCTATATGAACTGAAAAGTAACATTGAAGAAGCACTAGACTATAAAAAAAATAGCTCTATGCGCCTTCTTAGACATCGAAGGTGCTTTCGACAACACCTCACATGAAAGAAGAGAGGTAGATCGCACAACCTCAAAGTGGATGTGCGAGATGCTTAGAACTAGGACCGTGGTGGGAAATAACACCGCCACGATCAAAACAACGAGGGGCTGCCCATAGGGAGGGGTATTATCACCTCTTATGTGGAGCCTTGTTGTAGACGAACTCTTAGAAATACTAAGTAGTAAGGGCATAGAATCCCAAGGGTATGCGGATGACATTGTCCTCATAATGAGAGACAAATTTGAGGAAACCCTCCGTGATATATACTAGAAAGGGGTCTAAGAATCACCCATGAGTGGTGCTTGCCTGTGGGACTCAGGCTCAACCTGGGAAAAACCACAGTGGTACCATTCACCAATAGGAGAAAATTAGAACATATGCATCCTATTTCGTTAAGAGGGGCATTAAAGGATATGAAAGAAGAAGTAAAATACCTGGGACTTACCATTGACAGTAAGCTCCTACGGAATAAACATTTAGACAACGTGGCAAGCAAAGTGACAAGGGCCATAATGGTATTCAAGAAAGAGCTAGAGATGTAGACCAAACACACTGAGATGGATGTATACCATGATGATATGACCTATTATCACCTATGGGGCACTTGCTTAGGCTAATAGAACACAGCTCACCACCGAAAAAGAAGCTGGGGAAAGTACAAAGATTGGCATGCGTATGTATTACATGAGAACCTGCCCCACTGCTGCATTACAGGTGCTTCTGGAACTAACTCCACTACACCTAAAGATACAAAAGGTCTCCAAAGCTACATTAATCTAACTTGGAAAAGAAACAGCAGAGACAGAAGCAATGCTAGGTACTAAACACCTTAGCTCCCTAGCGAAGGAGAACCCATGGCTGTTAGGCCCACGGGATGACGTTGGTAGAAGACTTAACTTCAGAAGGAACTTCACTTCAAAGTTGAGCAGCAAATAGGAATGGAGAGGGGAAAACACCAACTACCACATAGAAAACCACGCCATCAAATGGTATATAGAAGGTTCCAGGACAGCCGAAGGCACAGGGATCGGACTATATGGGCTTAAAACCAAATACTCCGAACCTATGGTAGTACATACCAATATCTTTCAAGCAGAGGTGCACGCTATTGCAAGGTGCACGGAAGTCAACCTTAAAAGAAACTATGGGAATAAGAACATAGCGATAATGATAAATAGTCAAGCGGCCATCAGAGCACTAAGCTCGCATACAATATGCTCCAAGATGATAGAAGAATGTATGGCCAAATTAAACGAATTAGGCTCAAGCAACAAAGTTATCCTGTACTGGATACCAGGGCATGGCGAAACAAGGGGTAGGAACACCCTTCATAGGTCCAGAACTCTTCTGTGGAATCGGACCACATATAATCCGAGAAATTTTAATGAAAGAAGAGCCGGCAGCAAAAACCAGACACTTGGAAACACAACCAGGACTAAGGCAGGCCAAGGATGTCCTTGGGGAATACAACCCGCAGAGATTCAAAGCCTTTATCAGCACTAAGTGGAATATAAGTGTACTGACAGGAATTCTAACCGGACACTGCAGATTCAAAGCACACCTTAAAAAACTAGGACTTCAAAGAGATAGCACCTGTAGGTTCTGCGAGGGGACGAAGAAACCCCAATGCATATTCTCTCCGATTGTGAGGCACTACTGCGTAGGAGAAGGAAACATATGGGGGCGTACTGCTTCTCTCCAAGTGAGATCCAATCTCTTAACCCATTCTGGATAATAAAATTCCTAAGAGAAATAGGCCTGGAGGAGGTGCTGTAGAATGGGAAGTTAACCTAGCTATTGCACCAAAGAAAAGGGGGTACAATAGATCTTAAGGTCGCAGCACAGGAACACCCTAAAAATCTAATCTAATCTACTCAATGCCTGAATCAAGCGAATAGTGATTATTTGTGGTAAATACCAAATTAGTTTTTTGAATAACTTTTTAAAATATGTTTATATTAAACCAAATAAATGTCGAAAGTAAAAATTTAAAAAAAAAATATTTGTTAGCAAAATGGAAAAGTTTTAATAAACTCATTTTTTACAATTTTAATTAAAACCAGATAACCCAGAAATAAATTTCACCGTTACATAAATCATTTTTAAGTGTGAACAATCACCACAAATGCGCTGATTAAGTTAACGAAAAGTGTTTATGGTATTATTTGATGGAAGACGCAACCAACTTCAGTTATGTCTTTCGAAATTAGAACAAGCGTAGGCATTAACTCGTTTTTACGATATCTGTGTCTGAAGCATCGATTTTCACGCCGAACTGTCAAATTTGGAGGGGAAAAAAATTGCGTTTTTTTAATTTATAATTTTTAGTGCGTTTCGGATTCCAAACCAAATTCTTTTGAATTAAATAATCAAAGTTAATAAATTTTCTATATAAAGTGTTTAATTTCTGGGTGTAATAACAAACAACATCCAAAAATTCGTTGAATTTTCTTTCACAACTAAGTTTGACATATTTTTTATTAAAATGTGCGAATTTTCGTTCTTGCCGTATAAAAAAAAGTTTTTATGGTGTTTATTTACTTATTGGTAATCAAATAGAAATTATGTTAATTCATAAATTAGTAAAAAATTCGTTTTTTTTTAATCCACGCCGAAACGTCAAATCCCACTCTTTTTTTATTTTTATTTTAATGAAATCTACCAGTGACAGTCCTTTTTTGGTTAAAATGGGGGCAATTCTTAAAATTCGTCGAAATTTTTGAAAATTCAGCATTTTCAGTTTTAAATGTTTTTTTTTTGGTTTTAAAGTTTCCAAAAAATGAGGCTCTACGTATGAAATGGCTTTCGGCTATTGGTTTACGCAGAAAAGAAATATATAGGCACATAAATATTTATAATTATTATTTAATAATTTAATTTAGTAAGTTTAGGAAAACTTGATTTTTGTAGCAATCAAACGCAAACATTTTTTTGCAATTCGGGTGTTCCAGAATGCATGAGCTTTTGGCCCATTTACAATGTTGCCCCTCCGAATTCATATTTTTAACGCCAGCACTACGCCGCACACATAAGCAATAAAAGTGGAAGTGTATTCCAAAAGTGCTTCAATTTCCCCTGCGAAGGGCCTATCCATATCATCCCTAATCTAAGAGTTAGAACAAACTAAAAATTCTTTTTTAGACAAGTAGTGAAATTATTTCACGACACGGGTATTTGAAGTATTGTTTTACCCAAATAAAACAAAAATCCATAAAAAACATAGTAATGTAAAATCGGCCTATAGCCGATTTTTTGAAATCCTGTGGTAGAAATGGGACTCGTAGTTAACAATGAATTAACTCTGAGAAAGAAGCACCAAAACTAGTAATATTTTAAGGTTTTTTCTCAATAACTTTCTTTCGTCTTTTTCAAATTCGCTCTAATTCACAGATTTTATGAACAAGCTTATTTTCCCCTACGACTATTTCTATCTCAACTATCGTGGTACCGATTTCACTGGAATTTATGGTAGTACCTATCATTTGGTATAATAATAGAAAACAAAATACGAAAATCATGCAAGAAATTCGATTCAATTTTCTGTTAATTGGAAAACTGCACACAAAATACAAAAATTTTGATTCGTGCCATCAATTATCTGAAATATAATACGAAATAGCTGTGGTTAAATTAGACTTCGATATTATACATTCCTTAAATAAGCCCATATAAAATGTAATGTAAACGTGCTCATTTTCTCAAAAAATCACAGCTGTTGTAACTTAAAATCGTCATATTGCCGATTTCTTGATGGCCTACGTAGAAATGGGACTCGTAGTTAACAAATCTATAGTTCAATGAATTAACTCTGAGGACAAAAAAACAAAACTTATGGTATAATTATATTTCAACGCTTTTTCTCTATAACTTCCTTTTATCTTTTTCAAATACGCTCTAATTCACAGGTCGCTAATAATATACATCTGTTCTGAATTTTAATAATAAACTAAATTTTATTTAATTACTGATTATGGTTTAATATAATATTGCGTTACTCCCTATGTACAGTGTTTTCATTTCACACCCTTTGGTATGCTTAGAACTTGCAACTTTTATAGAAATTACTAGAAAATGATATTTAATTTTAAAAAATTTGAGTACAAGAAATGTCAAATTTGTTGGCGGTTGTTTTTTTTTTAAATTCTGAAGCGAAGCTTCTTTTGCCGCATTAGAGTGATTTGTCAAGGCCGTCAGGTTTTCTGACGATTTCATGACGGTTTCATGATGGTTTTTCGTCATGAAACGTTTTCAATTTTTCATTGCAAAAATCATATTATATGGACCGTCATAGACGATTATAATGTTCGGCAAACTTGTGGGGGTTTTTATGGGCATTATTTCCTTCGAAGACCAACTAGTTCTATCTCCCACCGCTTTGGCGCTGCAATCGATAAAATATTTTGAACTTTTTATATAGAAATCATACACGATAGCAATGTTCGGAAAAGTTGTGGAGGTTTTTATGGGGCTTATTTCAGTTGAAGATAAAATAGTTCTATCTCTCATCGCTTTGGCGCTGTAGTCGATAGAAAATTTTTAACATTTTATGTAGAGATCATACACGATTACAATGTTCACCCCTTTGGCGCTGTATTCAGTAACAATTTTTAAACTCTTTGAACTTTTTATATATAGGTCATACACGACTACAATGTTCGGAAAACTTGTGGAGGTGTTTATGGGGAACATTTCAGTTGTAGATAAAATAGTTCTATCTCTCATCGCTTTGGTGCTGTAGTCGATAGAAATTGTTTAACTTTTTGTATAGAGTATAAAAGAATTAAAGGATTAACAGTCCTGTAGGAAATCAAACTACAAATTATTTATTAATTTTGCCAACGTTTCGAACTTAAAATTTCCGTTTTTCTTCTTTATTCTAGAATTGGAGATGTACATATAAATATTTAACAATGATTGAATTATAAAATCTTACAATAATTTTTAACTAGAATGTAGTTCTTGTCATAAATAAAATAATTGTTATAGAACATTTAAATTACAGCCACGAATCTATGTAAAAAAAAATCGTAAATGTTACTGAATATCTTATGTAATTATGCCCTGGTTTATATATACTTTTTATGTACCTATCGCAGGTGTGGATAAGTAAGAAAAGTTTTTTTTTAAATGCATCACTAACACAATCACATAAGCATGCCGAAATGCATTGATTTCCAACGACAATATCCATATATACACTACTCACACGCGCAAACATCAATAGAGTATAATACAGAATAAGCTTAGATTATAGAAAATACAGATGGGCGTAGTGGCGGTGTTAAAAATATAAATTCGGAGGGGCAACACTGTAAATTGGCTCGAAAGTAATTACTTATATATGCAGTAGTTCGACTTCTCAAATTATGAGGGGAAATTAATTAATTAAAAACAAATTGTTTTATTTACCAGAAAATAAATGAACATTATACGCCCAATATTTTATTTACATATGTTCAACGCAAAATTGATTTTGCTTATAAAAAATATATCTCACGATTTTTAAAATGAAAATTTTCTTGAAACCGTAGATTTGTGGCGACCGCGTTTCACCAAATTAAATTTCGTCGGTTTCCACATATAAAAAATTCCTATTGGAAAAGTGCATTAATAAAAATGCACTGTGCCAAATTAGGAAACGATTCCGAAACGTAAATTTTGAAATCACACTACCTGTTCTTTATTTCTTCTTGACGAAAAAACAAATTAAAATCAGTTGAAAATTCGGACTGAAAAAAGAAAGATGTCTTTACAGAACTATCGGAAAGTGCAACTAAAAATCTAGAATATAAAACTAAAGAAAATTTTTGATTATTTGTTAATTTAATTTTTTTAATTTTTATTCAATTAATTCCTTAATTGTTAAAAAAGGAAAACCTTTTAAAATTTTAAAAAAGTTAAAAAATAAAAAGTTGTATTACTAAGAGTTTGAAATTTCCGAGTTTTTATTTCATTCTTGGAGGTAACTCGTTGGTCATTCCCTCTGACGCCCAAAATAAATGAAAATTGGAAGCACCCCTTCCATAATTGGTGACCCCGACTAAGTCAAGGGTAATTTAACATTTAATCAACAAATCCAAACACCTTTCGACATCAAAAGAAAAATTGTTTTCTTCCGAATCAACCCAATCAACTCCATCAGCCATCATCCATCAAAACGGAATCTGCAATCAATTTCATCTGTACCAGATCATCTTAACGGCAACAAATTCATCAGAAAATCTACCACCAGAGAACTAATGTCATTCGCAGCGAAATCATCACGAAGGCCGTAAATATATCAACATTTTTTTTTCTTTTAAAAAAAAAAACCTACATGCAGAGGTAAATCGCAAGATTTGAAAAAAACAGGAACAAAATTAACAACTCTTTAATTTAAAAAAATATTTTGAGCAGAGAAATTAATTAATTTTGTTTTATTTAAAAAATTGACTTACACAAAATTTGATCTATTAAACAAATGTTTTACTATTAAAAATTACACATCATTTTTTAAAAAAATTTGTACCAACATTTTAATTTTGGGTTTTTAAATTGCACTAGTTCAGTAAGTGGACTGTGTCTTCGAGTCCAGTTTGTCGCGTTTGATTTGTTTTTGTTTCTTTTCGTCAGAGTGAGTGAGTGTGGAAGTGTGAATTTATTTAAAAAATATAATACATTAAATATTCTTTCGTGAAAGCAAACGTTTTTATAATGACCACCAATCACAATCCCGAAGCCAATCCTCCACCAGTGTTCGATACTAATATACACAGAATCGCCCTAATGCCACCCCCGTTTAATCGTGACGATCCAGAAATTTGGTTCACTCAACTAGAGGCACAATTTGATATTAGTGGTATAACAACAGACGGGACCAAATATAGCCGTTTAATAACCGCGCTTGACGGCGAAACGGTAAAGAGAGTTCGCGATAAACTGTTAAACGCACCAACATCTGACAAATACCCTGACTTAAAAAATGCAATTATCGACAGATTAGGAGATTCAACTCGGACTAAAATCGACAGACTGTTAAAGGGTTTACAGTTAGGTGACAGAAAGCCTTCGCAACTGCTAAGGGAAATGCAAACCCTAGCTGGTGGGCAAATACAAGGCCCAATTTTACAAATACTTTGGCTGCAACGTTTACCTGCTCATATACAAGAAATTTTGTCTAGCATTGAAGATACCAGTCTCGATAAATCGGCAGTCGTGGCTGACAAGATTGCTGAAGTAAATCAAATCGCAAACGTTTGTACAGTTGAAAGTAAACCACAGTTGAATCATGTCGATCAAATTTCTACGGAAATGTCAACATTAAAAGAACAAATCAATACTCTGACTCGGAAACTCGATGCAATGAACATAAATTTTGGCTCAAATAAGGCCAACACCAACACTCGTTCACATTCTAGATCTGCTGCACGCAAAACAAAATATAGTACGTGTTGGTACCACTACAAATTCAAAGCCGACGCTCGAAAATGCATTAAACCTTGCGACTTCGAGCATTCACAATCCAACACTAATCAAAAAAACTAAAATCGGCTACGCTGTTGGCAACCAGCGATTTTAGCCAACATAATTGCCGTCTCGTTATTTTAGATCCTCTGTCAAAATCTCAATACTTAATAGACACGGGAGCCGATATTTCCGTTGTACCTCCTACCTTCAGAGACAAATGCACAAAAAGCGAGGTCAAACTGTTCGCAGCAAACTCAACCATGATAGACACGTTCGGCCAAAAAACCTTAAACCTTGACTTAGGATTGCGTAGACGTTTTCCGTGGCGTTTCACCATTGTAAATGTGGATAAACCAATCATCGGAGCTGACTTCTTAAACTATTTCGGATTAATTGTCGACATCAAAAGGAAAAAATTAATCGATCCTATTACCAAACTCGAAATAATAACGAAACTATTAAAAGGAACTTCCTACGCTTTGACAACTATCTCTTCTTCTCTAGATCCGCAAATTTTTCGTCTACTTCAAAAATTCAAAGAGATCACTATTGAAGGACCCAAATTAAATTTTCCCAAACACAATGTCACCCACTCTATCGTTACCACAGGTCAGCCGTGTGTTGCGAGAGTTAGGCGTTTAAACACGGACAAATTTAAGGTTGCCAAAGGAGCTTTTACTATTATGCTTGAACAGGGAATCTGTCGACCATCTCAAAGCGATTGGTCTAGCCCACTTCACTTGACAATGAAAAAGAACGGGGAATGGCGTCCATGCGGCGATTATCGCGGTCTTAACTTCATCACGAAACCTGACCGATATCCCATCCCTTATATTACCGACTTTGCTCATCAACTCGATGGCTGTACGGTATTCACATCATTAGATCTGGTACGGGCTTATCACCAAATACCCATTAGTGAAGAAGATATCCCAAAAACCGCAATCTGCACCCCTTTCGGTTTATTCGAATTCACAAGAATGACGTTTGGTTTACGAAATGCCGCGCAATCATTCCAACGCCTCATGCATTCTGTCTTGCGCGGGTTAAACTTTACTTTCCCATATATTGACGACATATTAATTGCTTCCAAAACCCCATCCGAACATTTATCGCATCTCGAAATCGTCCTACAGCGCCTCAAAGAGGCTGGATTAGTGATTAATACGAACAAATGCACATTTGCCGTTCCTAAAATCACTTTTCTTGGTCACGATATTTCTGCATGCGGCATCAAACCGTCCAAATCAAGAATCGAAGTCATCGCCAACTTCAAACAACCCGAAACTGTGAAAGAATTAAGACGTTATCTTGGAATGATAAACTTTTATCGTATTTACATCTCACACGCTGCTGAGGAACAAGTCTTGTTAAACGCTTACCTAAAAGGAAGTAAAAAAAATGACAAACGGAAAATAGACTGGACCGTAGACTCGTTAAAGGCATTTGAACTGAGCAAAAAAAGATTACGCGAAGCTACACATCTTGCTCACCCATCTCTTAACGCAACTCTAGCTGTCATGGTGGACGCATCAGATATCGCAGTTGGAGCCGTGGTTCAGCAACTTATTTCTAACGTATGGCAACCGTTAAGCTTTTTCTCTCTAAAACTAACGGAAACCCAACAACGTTACAGTGCATACGACAGAGAACTTTTGGCAGCATATTCCGCTATCAAACACTTCAAACACTGGTTGGAAGGTAGAACTTTTACCTTATACACGGACCACAAACCTCTCACATATGCACTATGTCAAAACTTGGACAAAGCTTCCCCTCGTCAACGTCGTCATTTAGATCTAATTGCCCAATACACTTCCGACATTAAGCATATTTCCGGCAAGGAAAATATCGTCGCTGACACCCTTTCTAGATTGGCTCAGCTATCAATTCCAGAAAGTCTCAACTTCGAAAAAATGGCTGAGGCGCAAAAGGAAGACAGCGAATTAGAAAATTCCCTTCGGTCAAATCCTAAATTCCAATTTCAACTTCTACCCATCTTTGGTTCTAACAAAATGCTAACTTGTAACATGTCAACCGGAAAGGCAAGACCCTACGTGCCCAAAGGTTTCAGGAAAATAGTATTCAGTAGTGTCCACAACTTGTCACATCCAAGCATTCGCTCAACTTCCAAAGAAATCTCTAAAAACTTTATTTGGACCGACATGAACAAACAAACCCGAGACTGGGCAAGAGCATGTATCGCTTGTCAGAAAACTAAAATCGGAAAACATGTCAACAGTCCATTAGGTGACTTTCAGCTTTCCAAAAATCGTTTTGAAAATATTCATCTGGATATTATCGTCCGCTCCCTCCTTCGGAAGACCAAAAATATTGTGTAACACTCATTGATAGATTTACTCGGTGGCCTGAAGCTATACCCTTACCTGACATCAAGAGCGAATCAGTCGCAAATGCGGTGTATAAACACTGGATTTGCCGTTTTGGAATTCCTCTAACCATTACAACAGACCGTGGAGCACAGTTCGAATCAGAGCTGTTTTCTGAATTATCTAAACTCCTTGGTTTTACTCGTACTCGAACAACGGCGTACCATCCAGCGTGCAATGGGATGATAGAAAGGTGGCACAGAAGCCTCAAAGTTGCTATCATGTGCGCAGACAACAGACAATGGACCAAATCTCTTCACACAGTATTGTTAGGACTGAGAACCGCTTTTCGCGAAGACTTTAACACAACTTCTGCAGAACTAGTGTATGGCACTAACTTGCGATTACCTAGTGATTTCTTCCAAATCACAAAACATTTTTTGCCTCAATCTGAATTCGTTCAAAGACTAAAAAAGCATTTTGAAAGGACAAAATTTTCGTTAGTAAGGATTTACACAATTGCACGCATGTCTTTATCCGAACAGATGCTTTAAGACCAGCACTTACACCTCCTTACGAAGGACCATTCCTAGTTTTGCGGCGAAACGAAAAGTACTTTTCTATTCAAGTCAAAGGAAAAGAGTCGACAGTTTCAATTAACCGTCTAAAACCTTTTTTTTTTGAACTGACGGACATAAACACATCCCCTAATATTTCTCCTTCACCTTCTGGAAATTCTAATAACCTCTCGCAGCCCGAAGGCCCAATTAAGAAAAAAGTTCGTTTTCAGGACCATGAAGAACCTCCTAAACCAACGTTCACACGATCTGGACGGAAAATCAGAATTCCTACCCATTTTCCTACGTAACGTTCACTTCGTTCTCTGGTGGAGGAGTACTGTGGCGACCGCGTTTCACCAAATTAAATTTCGTCGGTTTCCACATATAAAAAATTCCTATTGGAAAAGTGCATTAATAAAAATGCACTGTGCCAAATTAGGAAACGATTCCGAAACGTAAATTTTGAAATCACACTACCTGTTCTTTATTTCTTCTTGACGAAAAAACAAATTAAAATCAGTTGAAAATTCGGACTGAAAAAAGAAAGATGTCTTTACAGAACTATCGGAAAGTGCAACTAAAAATCTAGAATATAAAACTAAAGAAAATTTTTGATTATTTGTTAATTTAATTTTTTTAATTTTTATTCAATTAATTCCTTAATTGTTAAAAAAGGAAAACCTTTTAAAATTTTAAAAAAGTTAAAAAATAAAAAGTTGTATTACTAAGAGTTTGAAATTTCCGAGTTTTTATTTCATTCTTGGAGGTAACTCGTTGGTCATTCCCTCTGACGCCCAAAATAAATGAAAATTGGAAGCACCCCTTCCATAGATTTGCTTTCCGGTAACAAATTTTATTCAGAAATCTGATAATCACATTCCTATTGTGAGAATAATTTTTATAAGCAAAATTAATATGCTGATACGCAAAATGTATAATTTTGAAAAATTTAACTTTTTCCCATGGATAAGGAATTCTGCTGACCAGATCCACGGAAAAACAGTCAAAAATCAACAGCGTGGTTCAGCGGTTTATCTAGTATTTTTCGTTCAATTTTAACAAATAACCTTTAAATAAATTTTAATAAAAATTGTATTTTCATTATAAAGAATTAATAATTTTCATTAAATAAATTTTATCCACAACTTTTCTTAAATAATTATAAAATTGTGAAAATTCTTAATAAAGTATTGTGTTTTTTATTGTACAAGTGACGTTTTTTTTTTCATTCATATTTTTTTGTGTTAGTTTTGTTCTGTTTGGTGTACAATTAATTGTGCACTTGCAGTGTTGAAAACTTTTCTTACTTTCTGTGTGTTTTTTTTTGTTTCGGTGTGCATTTACCCTATCCGATAACATTTTGGTCCTTCGAGCCGGATTTATAACCTGGTAAGTCCTTTTTTTTTCCTATCGTAGAAAGTAGTTCTTTAAAAAAAAATATGGATATTTTATTAAGATCACAAAAATCGTTATTGGAGCAAATGCAAAAATTTGTCTCCAATACAAGGAAAACTGCTGTGGTGAAGAGAACACACGGTTATTATTCAGGTCGTGCAAGTGGTTGGTCTGAGGTTTGGTACAACGTGCTAAATAACCAAGAGAAAATACAACAAATAAAAACCGTGGCTGATTTAGAGGTAGCATACTTCAAAGAAGATCATTTTGCTATCATGGAAGAGTTGTATTATGAGTTCAAGGGAGAGTTGACAGACCAGATAGAGAAGCTGGAAAAGACGGAAAAAATTGGATATCCGAAGGATGCAAGTGGAGACAGTAGTAATGAATCCAAAATACCGAATCCGGTATCAACTCAACTCCCCATAACCTCATTGCCCAAATTCGCTGGAGATTACAATGATTGGGTTAGTTTTCGTGATTTATTTTTATCTGTAATTGATTCAAATCCAAATTTGGTAGATGTGCAAAAGTTGCACTATCTAAAATCACATTTAACAGGTGAAGCAGTTCAAGTTATCAAGCAGTTTAGCATCACAAACGCTAATTATCAATCGGCTTGGACAGCTTTGTCATCTCGTTTTGAAAATACGAGGGTTTTAATTACTACGCAACTAAAAATATTAACCTCTCAACACAAAGTTGAAAATGAATCAGCTTCGTCGTTAAAACAATTATTGGATGTTACTTCTGAATGCTTGGCTTCTTTGGAAAATTTGAACGTTAACACGGTGAATTGGGATCCGTTATTGATACATTTATCGATTCAGAAACTATCTTTCGAAACACATAAATGTTGGGAAGAGTCCATATCTGATTCCAGCAAATTTCCTTCGTGGAATGATTTCAAAAGGTTCTTAGAACTTAGATTCAGAACTTTGGAGGCAATTTCAGACAATAAACCGAAAAATAAGAACATCCAATTAGAAAGGGCTGCGACTCACCATAAATCACAATCACGATTGCAAACTTTTCAATGTACCAAACAAAATTGCAAATTGTGTAATGGGGATCATGTACTACGTATATGTCCTAAGTTTCAAGATATGAATACACAAAAAAGAATCGAGTTTGTGAAATCAAAGGGTAATTGTATGAATTGTTTAGGAAACAATCATAAGATTGATAAGTGTTTAAGCGTAAAAAAATGCTTGAAATGCAAAAGAAAGCATCATACGCTACTTCACATATATAGAGAAAAGGAAAATAATATGCAATCAAATAACTCGGACACGAGTCTTGATACAACTACTTCCCATTCTTTATCAGGAGAAAAAAGGATTAATACCTCGGCACCTACGGTGCTAAACCATTTTATAACGGATAATTAACATTTGCTTTTGGCTACTGCTATTATAAACGTAAAAGCCTCACAAGGCTTACGCTCTTTACGTGGTCTTATTGATCCTGGATCGCAGGCTAGTTTTATTATAGAGGTAGCTGCCCGCAGACTTAATGCTCGGACACTACCCTCAGCTATGTGCATAACTGGTTTAGGGAAATGTGAGACCGCTAAATCTTCAAAAATAGTTTGTTTAGAAATTCAGTCATCAGAAGAAAATACGTGCATTAATGTAAACGCTATTGTTTTACATACACTAACCGATTTATTGCCATCTAAAGGCATACTACATAGAAATTGGGAACATATACAAAATTTGAACTTGGCCGATCCTCAATTTTACAAACTGAATCGTATAGATGCTATTTTGGGAGCGGATTTATATCCACTTATCTTGTTGGATGGTGTACAAAAGGATCAACCTGAGTCACCTATAGCCCAAAATACGATATTCGGATGGATCTTGTCAGGTCCAATTAAGGAAAACTCAAATTTGGAAAAAGGGGAAGTGCTATCTTTCATCAACACGTTTGATCTCGACAATCAATTGAAAATGTTTTGGGATTTAGAATAAGTTAAAAGACCAATACGACTTAAACATGAGGATGAATTATGTGAGCACAGTTTCAAAACAAGTCATACCAGAAGAGAAAATGGGACATATTGTGTGAGACTACCGTTTATTAGCACAGAGGACAACATTCTAGGAGTATCTAGAAACATTGCACTTCGCAGATTCAGATCATTAGAAAGGTCATTAGAAAAAAGTACTTATTCTGAATAATACAACGAAGTATTAAATGACTATCTCTTATCAGGACATATGGAAGAAACTTTTTCGAATGAATCTTACAAAATGCTAACCATTAAGGGAGAAACGTGTGCCAAATTTGAAAGCAATTATCTTCCTCATCATGCGGTTATAAAACCAACCAGCAGTACAACAAAACTTCGAGTCGTTTTCGATGCTTCATGCAAAACCACTAGTGGAAAATCTTTAAACGACATATTGTTGACTGGACCAATTTTACAGAACGATATCACCTCCTTAATAATGAGATGGTGTCTATATAAATATGTTATAACCGCAGATATTGAGAAAATGTACAGGCAGATCTGGGTCCATCCTGAAGACGTAGATCTGCAACGAATTCTATGGAGAAGGAACAAAGAAGTTAAAGGCTTTCGTCTGTTGACTGTGACATTTGGTATTTCCTGTGCACCATATCTCGCAATCAGAACTTTGCATCAGTTAGCACAGGGTGAAGGTTCGAAATATCCATTAGCAGCAAAATGTTTAATTGAAGACTTTTATGTCGATGATGTTTTGACCGGCTGTGATACTATCGAAAAACTAAATCAATTGAAAGATGATCTGAGAACTTTGTTAAGAAAAGGTGGATTCCACCTCAGAAAATTTTCTTCTAATAACGAATTAATATTAAAAACTATTTCATCGGAAGACATATCTCAAGAGTCCGTACTTAATTTTGATGAAAATGCCACAATAAAGGCACTCAGGCACTCGGCATTTACTGGAAACCCGCTTCAGACATTTTCCAATACAAACTCAATCTAGATATCAATGATATCAATACGAAACGAAATGTGTTATCTAATATTGCACGGCTATATGATCCCGTAGGTTGGATCAGTCCTATTCTTATTATGAAAATCTTTATGCAAAGGTCGTGGATTGCAGGATTAGGCTGGGACGACCAACTTCCTAATGATTTAAAGCAGGAATGGGAAACTTTTATAGAAAATTTACCATTGCACGAAAAGATAATAATACCAAGATGGATCGGCTGTGACACTGAGTCGGTCTTTGAAGTACATGGGTTTTGCGATAGCTCAGAGAGGGCATATGCTGCGGTAATCTACGCCCGTCTCAAAAATGGCGATGGTATTGTTACCACTCATCTCATTACATCTAAGACAAGGGTCGCACCCGTGAAAACGGAATCATTGCCACGCCTAGAATTATGCGGAGCAGTTTTACTATCACGATTAATTGTCAGTACTAAACGAAATTTAAAAATCAAACCACACATTGTCCTATGGACGGATTCTACAATTGTTCTCTCTTGGTTGAATCAACTACCGAAGAAATGGAAATCATTTGTCGCTATTAGACGAAATATTAGACAATGTCGGAAACACACGCTGGAGACATGTACCGTCAAAGGACAATCCTGCGGACTTAACTTCAAGGGGGTCATCACCACAAGATCTTATTAAAGACAATCTCTGGTGGAAAGGTCCAACCTGGTTGAGCCAATCCGAAACATATTGGCCCAATCTAAAGGCTAATATTATGCTTGGATGTAATAAGGAGTTAAAGAAGATAAAAGCATTTAATCTATTTGTAAACCAATATCAACTAATACAACGGTTTTCATCGCTTTCTCGAGCGATACGAATTACCGCTTACTGTGTCAGATTTAGCAAGTATTGCCGATTGAAGGAATCATCCTTAACAACAAAGTGTATAGACTAGTTACAAACAGAAGAATTACTCCACGCAAAACATGTTTTGATTCGAGAATGTCAAATGCAGGAATTTGGGCGTGAAATTCAGAATCTACAATTACCAACATGGGTTTTTGAAAGGTAGGTCTACTGTGTAGGAGTATTAGTTTCATAATAGTTGTTTAATGCAAAATAATTGGCATAGCAATTGAAAGGTTATGGAATAGTTGTTATATTTAGAATAACAGTTGTATTGTTTGAATAATGTTTAGAATTTAGAAAAGGCAAATTGAACAGATCGATAAACACAGTGTTGAATGGTCGAGTTGGTAAAGACCTCGTTTCTAGAAGCTGATGAGTCCCGGGTTCAATACCGGGCTCGGTTCTTCACGTATTTATTTTTCTTTGCCTACAACTGTCACCAGCTTAGTTGAACTAGTCTCAACGTCAACATGTGCTATGAAAAGAGGAAACATTGTGGACTGTATTACTACCGATTTTAGCAAAACATTTGACAAAATATCGTTCCACTTAATTTTATTCAAGCCTAGTGCTTTAAGATTTCCTAATTTACTTATTGAATGGATTAGGTCCTATCTATATGGTCGAAGCTACCAGGTCCTGTTCCGATCCTCTAAATCTGAAACCTATCTGGCCACATCTAATGTCCCTCAGGGTAGCCACCTGGGACCCATCTTATTTGTTCTGGCTCTGAACGATGCTGCTTCTCTGATGAAACACTCGAAACTCTCTAGCTTTGCCGATGACATGACGATTTACAAAGTAATAACTAACCCCTCGGATTCACAATATCTGCATGAAGACCTTATTAACTTTACTACTTGGTGTGGCAATAATAATCTGACGCTTAACTGTGACAAATGTCAGGTTATTTCCTTTGGCAGAAAACGGAATTTTATTCCATACCTGTATGGTTTGAGAGACACGCCACTACGCAGGGTAAGTAACATTATTAATCTGGTTGTGATCTGTGACAGTGAACTGAATTTCCATCTACATATTGACTCACTGGTCCGTAAAGCCAATTCGACACTAGGCTTTATTAAGCGTTGGTCAAAGGAATTTGATGATCCTTACGTTACCAAAATGCTTTTTATTACTCTGGTTAGGCCTTTACTTGAATATGCCAGCCAAGTGTGGTCTCCCTACTCTAAGGTCCAAATTAATAGACTTGAATCTGTTCAGCGTAGATTTTTACGGTTCGCCCTAAGAAACCTTCCATGGGAAAACCCACTCATGTTGCCATCGTACGAAAAAAGATTAAAACTTCTTGACCTCCACCCTCTGGAAAAAAGACGACTGGTCGCTGATATGGTTTTTATCCACCAAAAAATTAGTGGCTTTATTAACGCTCCCTTTCTTCTTGAAAAGATGCAGCTAAAAGTCAATACTTGTTCACTGAGGTCCGTAGATATATTCAAAGAAATATATCATAAGACTGACTATGGGAAAAATGAACCGATTTCGCGAATGTTGCGGGCGGTAAACAATAACGCTAATGAATTTGATTTCAACCAGAGTAAAGCGAGTTTAAAGAAATCTTTATATATGCGGCTAAAAATTAAATTATTAAACATAATATCTTCTTATGACTGGCGCTTGTATTAAGCGGTAAAAAAAAAAAAATAAAGAAAATATCAACACCAAGAGCAAAGTACTATCTCTCAATCCATTCTTAGATGAGAATGGAACTCTACGGGTTGGAGGTCGCTTAGAGCATTCTGATTTAAGTTTTGATGAAAAGCATCCTATCGTCTTGCCCCAATCAACCCATTTCACGAATCTTCTTCTCGAGCAGATTCATAAAGAAACCTTACATGGCGGAATTAATCTAGTTGTGTGTACTATCAGAAAGGCGTATTGGATTTTCGGATTAAAAAATATGGTAAAGAAGAGCATACATCAGTGTATAACATGTACACGTTGGCGCAAGGAAAACACTAATCAAATTATGGGAAATTTACCAAAGAATCGTGTCATTATTAATCGTCCTTTTACGAATACTGGAATAGATTTCGCTGGTCCAATTATCATCAGATTAAATAAAACCCGTAACTCTAGAACTTGCAAAGCATACATAGCAATTTTTGTTTCTTTCTCATCAAAGGCAATTCACGTAGAACTTGTCAGCGATCTTACTTCTGAAGTATTTTTAGCGGCTTTTCGAAGATTTTTTGCCAGGAGAGGCCTTAGTAAAAATATATATACTGACAACGGAACTAATTTTGTGGGAGCATCAAAAATACTAAACAAAGATTTGAATCAAGCTATTAAAATGAGTACCGAAAAGGCAGCTGAAAGCTATTCTGTATGCAATCTAAAATGGCATTTTATTCCACCAGCAGCTCCTCATTTTGGAGGGTTGTGGGAAGCTGATGTAAAGTCGGTGAAATATCATACGAGAAGAATAATTGGTCAAACAGTTTTAACTTTCGAAGAATTGGCTACACTATTAACTCAAATTGAAGCAATTCTCAATTCAAGACCACTCTGCCCGCATACAGACAATCCAGAAGATTTTAACCCGCTCACACCAGGTCATTTCCTCATTGGAGATTCATTATTAGCTCTACCAGAGAATAACGTGGACAATATTAAAATCAACTGCTTTTCTCGATGGGAGCTATTACAAAAGTTGAAACAAGATTTCTGGAAAAGGTGGTCATCTGAATATCTTTCGCGTTTACAAAATAGACCGAAATGGAAAACCACAAAAAG
The DNA here is from genome assembly GCA_963422695.1 of Xylophagus ater. Lineage (NCBI taxonomy): Eukaryota > Metazoa > Arthropoda > Insecta > Diptera > Xylophagidae > Xylophagus > Xylophagus ater. The sequence goes on from OY730478.1 coordinate 36,835,908, forward strand.
AGACATAAAGGAAGGTGAGCTAGTTCTTCTGAAGGAAGACAACATGCCACCTTCAGCATGGAAAATGGCACGAGTTACTCGTGTTCAGGCGGGGAAGGATGGTCATACTCGTGTTGTGTTGTTAAAAACTAAGACGTCCGAATTGAAACGCCCAATTACAAAAGTATGTCAGTTGCCCTTTACGGAGACATCTAAAGAAAATGAAGCAATTTAAATGCATAGTTGTACTCCTCGGAACGTATCTTCTCTAATTTACAAATTTAAAATTTCTCAGCACTATTTTTAATCAGGACTTTTCTTTAACACGGTATTTGGGTTTTAACTTCTGTAACAAAAGCGATAATAGTATATGTTAAGTCCGCGACTTAAACATTTATAATGATGAAATTGTGTTGACGTATACTTCCGTAACTTCAACACAACCTACTCACTAACTTAAACGGATAGGTAGTTGGTAAAATAACAAGATTGTTGTGTTTGTAAAAAGAAATATATAAATAGTTTTATTTGATTTAAAAAATATACAATTTGGTTTAAGTTCTAATAATTCATAAAATATAGTTAAGTGTCCTCCTGGGGTTTCGATAATTCAACGTCTCTGCTGTAGCAATTTTCCTTGCTGCTATTTCAATATGTAAATTTCGTAAATGAAATTATTCGTAATTTTGTGTAAGAAAAATCCGATGATAATTATGATTAGTATACAATAGTCCGTGGTTGTGTATGATTATCTTGACTAAGATACCCCTGATTTTGTGTAAGAAAATCAGGCCTATATCCGTAGTCTAATCAGGTTAAATGTAGTGATTTTTCGTGTGAAAATCAGGCTACTTTATCCGTGATTTTGCTTGTGAATATCAGGCTATTATATCCTTGATTTTCCTTGTGAAAATCAAGCTATTACATCCGTGATTTTCCTTGCGAAAATCAGGCCTTTATATCCGTGATTTTGCTTGTGAATATTAGGCTAGTATATCGGTAATTTTCCTTATGAAAATCAGGCTATTACATCCGTGATTTTCCCTGTGAAAATCAGGCCTTTATATCCGTGATTTGAGAAGAGACCATCAGGCTAAAATGTCCGTGATTGTACTTGTGAATATTAGGCTAGTATATCCTTGATTTTCCTTGTGAAAATCAAGCTATTACATCCGTGATTTTCCTTGTGAAAATCAGGCCTTTATATCCGTGATTTTGAAAAGAGACTATCAGGCTAAAATGTCCGTGATTGTACTTGTAAATATTAGGCTAGTATATCCGTAATTTTCCTTGTGAAAATCAGGCTATTACATCCGTGATTTTCCCTGTGAAAATCAGGCCTTTATATCCGTGACTTGAGAAGAGACTATCAGGCTAAAATGTCCGTGATTGTACTTGTGAATATTAGGCTAGTATATCCGTAATTTTCCTTGTGAAAATCAGGCTATTACATCCGTGATTTTCCCTGTGAAAATCAGGCCTTTATATCCGTGACTTGAGAAGAGACTATCAGGCTAAAATGTCGGTGATTGTACTTGTGAATATTAGGCTAGTATATCCGTAATTTTCCTTGTGAAAATCAGGCTATTACATCCGTGATTTTACCTGTGAAAATCAGGCCTTTATATCCGTGATTTGAGAAGAGACTATCAGGCTAAAATGTCCGTGATTGTACGTTAAAATGCAATTGTCTATGCGTGAAACATTCTTGAATAAAATTATCAAGTTACTTTACTTATTTGTTAATTCGGCAACGATTATCCAGAATTAACCCCGATTAAAAATAATAAGGCTAAAATATCCGTCACTATGAAAAAATTGATAAGGCTACGAATATCCGTTATCAAATCCCGATTGAAAATTTGCAAGGCGAAATATCCATTGCAAATTGCCAAGTGTACATTTCTATGTTTCACCATAGACAATTTTTAAAATTTAGTACTCACCATTTAGCTGTAGTTGATTCCCTTCTGCTTGAGCTGAAAATACTTAGTGATTTTATATCGATTCGGTTCGCCCTTTTATAGTCGAGTCCTAACGGTTATTTAAAACTGACAATGGACGAACTGACTTCTGAGTCAAAATGAGGTCCTTATGATATTTAAAATTCAATATTTTGATCATGTTTCTCTATAATGATCTAATTCTTTTATCTTTTAATTCGATTTTTATTTCTTTCTAATTTTCCATAGCATATTTGTGTCTTCCTGATAGTTTTTTGTACATAAAATAAAAAAAACTTATTCATAATTTAAGGGGTGTGTAAACCATAAGATACAGTTTGGGAATATTATTTTCTAACTTTATTGGATTTCATTCAATTTTGTTGTCATTATGTTTGTAAATGATTTCTTTAAGTTTTTTTGTTATCCTTTTTAACTTTCCAATTAAATTCGATCAAAAAACTTAAATGAAAGTTCCAAAATGCGGAGGTGTACAAATGAGCGGAAGTTGTTAAACTTAGGTTGAATCAAATTCATAACTTATGTGTTAGATTTTTTGAAATATTTCATCAAACATTCATTCCTGCTGAAAACCAATTATATGATAATCCGTAGCATTACTTATAATGCTGTAAATTATTAAATATACGAATTATTCGTCAAAAATTATAATTTTAATTATAATGCAATCTGAGGACTTCTGTTCAGTGGATAATAAAAACACCGCTGTACAGAAACGTTTGTCGCATTTTAATCTGGTGCAAGGGACATGGCTGCCGTTTGACAGTTCGGCAAATAAACAAGGTATTTATTGTTTTTCTTATATTTTTTATTTATTATATTTTTTTTAAATTCTTTTTTTCTAGAGAAAAAAAATGTTGAAGACTCAACAGTATACGATTGCGGCCATGAAAAGATGAATTTGAGTACGATTTCATTATTAAACGTAGATCAATGGGATGTAGAGCGGGCAAAAGTCAATCATGAAGATGAAAATATACAGCTATTACAGTTGAGTGAAGTGGCTCCAATCCATATTTATCAATGCAAAATAAACATCCTGCAAACAATATATCGATTTGGAATGTTTAGCCACGTCTCGTTGGTACCAGGAGGATTCACCACATACATTGCGGATATATCTAGAGAGAATTGTATGAAAATACAAAATTTAGGCATCTATATATTAGAAAATGGTCGAATAATATCAAATATAGCTGCAAACTCATATTCCAGATATTCTGAGATTTTGGCTGGCTCACTTGATCAATCAGGCAGTCGCCAAGGAATACCATTTACCTATGGGTCAAATTCGTGGGAGGACGTAGTAGTACAACACGTTTTAGAACTCACCATTACCGACTATGAAAGTACAGTACGATTGGAAGATAACAATGTTATGCTTAGAAATGCTATTTCGTGTCCGTACCTTAAAGGAAAATGTACAGACCCAGAATTCGGTATGAGTTTTGGGACATGATCCCTGACACCTCGTGTGAGGCCACTCATTACGATGTTCTCTATGAAGGTATCGCGACAAAAATCCAAAGACTCAACCTTAATCAGGAAACGATGGAAAGCACAATCTATGCTGTCCATTCAGGAGAAATCATCTTTACTCTCGAAATAATAAAACAAATTTCTGTTTGTCGATTTTTTGGTTACCAGACCGAGCATCCTCGATTAGTGATTGTAAAAAAGGCCACGCACGATTACTGGTTTAAAAAAAGACCAATCAACACTAAAAATCTAGACTTGTTCACTTATGTCAATTCCAAGTTTATTTATGTAGAAAGGCATATAAGAGAGCAGATTGAAAATTTATATATACATATCGCAAGGAAAAGATGTGAAATTGAGCGGGAAGTTTTGAAAACTGAACTTATCATTGCCCACTATCATCCGTTAGAGTTTGCTCTGTTAAGACTCAATGAACTTGGTTACACAGCAGTACCACGAGGAGAAATCATCCACTTAATAAAATGCCAACCTGTTGAAGCGTCAGTTAGGAGAACAGAACGATGCTTTATAGAACTACCCGTTGACTACAATAACAAAACGTATTACATGACTCCAACCACTCATTTACTACAAGAATTTGGAACAGAAATTCCATGCTCATCTTTGATGAGTCCTGGTTATTTTCTACATGGCGAGTGGTATGCTTTGAACCCCCACATCCATCGCATAAAAACACCACATTCGTTAAAACCCTCTGATGACTTGGAATGGAAATATGACTATCCTGCGGATTTAATCAAGTCAGGAATTTACTCAATGGAATCGATGGAGGATTTGCGCCGTCAAATCATGTTTACATCAGAAAGGCATGCAATCACGAACGTGTTAACTCAAACACTTATGGGACAGAATGTTGATTCACAACAAGTCAACATGATGCAACTATTTTCATTCGAACATATCAATACGTTAGCAAAATCTATGAAAACCAAAATTTGGTCCATGTTCATTGAATTCGGAACTATGTCAGCAGGAATTATGGGGGTAATTATGCTTATCCGTACCATCGAATTTATTATAAACACTGTCATCAACATCAAGCTAATAAGAACCACTAATGGAAGTAATTGGTGGCTCCTGGCATCTCTGTGTACTTCTATCACGAGGCTACTACAACATAAACATCAACAAAATCGCGACGAAGTAAAGTTAACCTCAATGAATGTCATGGCCAACAATGCTACAACCACATCAGATGAATCGACTGCCACCAGGACTGACCCTAATTTAGTTATACCGGGCCCAACTTCTGATGCTACTTTGAATGCTCTGCAAAATAACATAAAATTGTATCCACCTATAATAAATTGAACAACTTTCTATTCCCTATTATCCGCTTCCTTAATCGAGGGCGAGTCGGAGCGCCCCCTTTTTTTAAAAAATAACTCCTAAGTACGAGGACATGTTATTCATTAGCACGGAGGAAATGCCGCTATGAAAACCATGTCGATCATCAGTCAACTTTATTGTTCTTGTTTTTTGAAATCAACTATTTCAAGGCGTACGAGAATGTTCAACGCAAAATTGATTTTGCTTATAAAAAATATATCTCACGATTTTTAAAATGAAAATTTTCTTGAAACCGTAGATTTGCTTTCCGGTAACAAATTTTATTCAGAAATCTGATAATCACATTCCTATTGTGAGAATAATTTTTATAAGCCAAATTAATATGCTGATACGCAAAATGTATAATTTTGAAAAATTGAACTTTTAAGGAATTCTGCTGACCAAAACAAAAAACATTTTTATCATAAAAATGATTTCCACGGAAAAACAGGGTTGAGTCCTCCTCAACAAATCTAAAATAAAATAAATTGAATTTTTATAAGAAAAATATAAGATGTGAAAACTTGCTTGTTTGATTTATTCAGATGTCAACAAAATTGACATCTCGATTTTTGTTGTATTCCTTTCCCATTGTTATGCCTCTAAATGTTGATAGAGGTCATGAGCGAAATCAAAATGAAAAATTATTTCATTTTTTATTCATAAGATAAAAAACATTTTTTTTATAGAAAAGGCCAATGTGAAAAAAAAGGGGCTGAAAAAATTAATCAGACCAATCTAAAAAACCTAGGCTGGAAAATTAACTTAATTAAGAGATTAATTAAGTTTTTTTTTCATTAAGGTGATCAAGGCATAATGAGATGTCCGAAAGGGTTGGAGTATTCGATAAGGTGCATTCGTACACAGCCTTCCGACACCTTATTACCATATATGTTTTTTAGAGAAAAAAATCGGTTGGAGGGCATAGGTATATTGCATATTCCTGTAGGGAATTTAAAGGGCAAAATTTTGATGTTAATATGTTTTTTTAGAAATGTAGGGTTCGCAAGTTATTTAGGATAAACAAAGTTCGAACTAACACTATTGAATGAAAAAAACGGTACACCCTACTACTTGTTTAAAAAAACCAAGTTCGAACTAATACTATTATATGAAAAACCATACATCCTATAGCTTGATACAAGGATCCGTTACGAGTTATGGTATAAAAAGGGATCCGATCGCCATACAAATGGTCAGTTTTGCAGAATTCATAAACCAGATGACATCAAACCAACAAGAATTAAATAGACGGATGAACCAACCATCAACAAGTATTGTAAGTTACATTTTGTTTATTAATTTTAAATTATCAAATTAGAACTTAGAAAGATTTCCGATACAAAGTGTTCGAGTACATCGAACAAAAATCAACATTTTGTATTTGGAAGTTTTATAAGTATAAATTAGGGACTTACAAGGATTTCCGATACAAGGTGTTCGAGTACATCGAACAAAAATCAACATTTTGTATTTGGGGATTTTGTAAGTCCAAATTAATTTTCCGGGTTTCGAACAACCACTTTTATGTTTAGAGTTTATTGTTAATTGCATATTACGATCTCAGGTGTATGGTACTTGGATACACTGAACAAATGCCAGTACTTGAAGTTGAGATCGTTAAATAGATTCAGAGAATTCAAAACACAAATCGTTCGAGTACATCGAATCAAAATCAACCTTTTGTGTTAGGAGTTCTCAGTAGTTTGGACCTGATTTTCGGGTATATAGACCAGGTCAAGTCCATTCTAAGTTGTTGTCGTAGCTACACTAACAGGGTTTCGAGGATATAGGGTTTGGGTATACCAAAAAAAACCGACCCTGTGCCCGTGAGATCTTGAGAGTAAAACCATAAAGTCGTTTCCTACCAGAGCCACATAGGACCGGGTTTTTTGCACTATTTTTCATTTAGACAATCTGGACCAAGGAGAGCATATTAGATTGTCCAAGGAGTTCATCACGAACCATCAACCCAGAGGAGAGGAAGAACCACAATCACTTGAGTCAACAACTATCTGTTTCATTTTTTTTCTCATTTTTTTTTATTTTTATTATATTGTTTATGAATTTAAAGTAATAGTGAATTAATTTAGAAATTTAAGCCAAAACAGTTGTCTAGATTATAAGTACTGAATAAAGAATATTTTTTTATTTTTACCGAATAACCAATTTCTTGTTATTTACCCAGCAACCAATCCTTCATAAATTTTTTGTGTTAAGCAAAGGGCTTACCATTTTGGCCCTTCGAGCCGGATTGGTTAACGGGATAATAAAAAGAATTCGCGTTAGACAACTGTTTTGACAAGCTTCAATACGATTGAATTGTAATACGCCTGTGCGTTCCACACCGGTCGTTGTTAGTCAGTAGATAGGAAACAGAATTGTTTTGTGGCATTTTGGGCATTGATTAGTTTCTGTTAAAATAGGTGACTTTTCCTCTAAATTAAAAATTAATAATGGAAATTGCAGATCTTATTTCTTACCAGATGGGGTGGATTGACCAAATAAATAAGGCAATCTCCAACCATAAAAAAACTAGTGAGTCTAGACGTTCAGCAGGTTATTTAACTCGGAGAATAACTGCTTTAGAACAACTTTGGGAAAAGGTCACGACAAACCAAGTTAAAATTTCTACTGGGAATCAAGATACTAACTACATCAAGGATGATGTATTTGGTATAATCGAAGCCAAGTACTTTGATTTCTTAGGTGAACTTGAGGAGGCTCACGAAGCTAAAATAAGACCTAGAAATCCCATATCTGCGAACGATTCATTTGATGGATCACTATTAGGGCCACAATCAGCCAATCGAGCGGAGATACATCTCCCAAAAATCAATTTGCCAAAATTTAGTGGCGACTACGTCGCATGGCGATCTTTCCATGATCTGTTTGTATCACTGATACACGCAAATGCAGCAATTCCATCAGTGCAAAAGTTGCATTACCTCAAAACTAGTCTCACTGGTGAAGCTGAAAGACTACTAAGACAATTTCAAACGATTGGTGACAATTATATTCCAGCATGGAATTCTATGATAAAACGCTACGACAATAAACGAATATTAGTCAATATGCAGCTGAAATTGTTATTCAATCAAAATACCATTCGCTCAGAATCAGCTAATGCCATTAAGACTCTAATCGACCAGACTACGGAATGTCTGCACGAATTGGAAGCACTTAAAGTTCCAATCAAGGATTGGGATTTGATGATCATTCATTTATCCGTCCAACGACTTCCATCAGAAACTAGAAATTTATGGGAACAGTCGTTAGGAAACTCAGAAGAGTTACCCACCCTGGAAGATTTCGCCAATTTCCTAGAAGCACGTTACCACACTTTGGAGGCTTTGTCAGACATAAAGCCTAATTTTCCTTCTACTCACCCAAAGAAGGAAACAAATCATCACGTTGGTTTGACAAAAGGTGTGAACAATCACACGGATTGTATTCATGTGAGAAATTCATTGCAATGGATGTTTCTACGAGACGAAACTTCATTAACAAAGGGTCCTATTGTTTTAATTGCCTAAGCAAAGGACATTTGATCAAAAACTGTTCAAATAAATATAAATGTAGAAAGTGTGGTAAAAGACACCACACTTTGCTTCACTTGAACGATACCAAGGGTCAAAATCAAGGCACACTACAAAAAACAAGTTCAAATAATGCCAATGTCAAGCATCAAGCATCGTCTATTGTTTCCACCAAAACATCATTTCAATTTCAACATGGAGATTGTCATGGGCTGCTCGCCACTGCACTTGTGCGAATTCAAAACTCTCAAGGGGATTCTTCAGTTTTTCGAGCGTTGTTGGATTCAGGGTCGCAAGTATCATTTATTACTCAACGAGCTGTTCAATTACTTAGACTCAAGAGTTCTAAGATTTCTCTCCAAGTCACAGGACTAGGAAAATCGAAGGTTGCGCAAGTCAACCGAAAGGTGTCCTTTATACTAAAGGCACAACATAATTCAACATTTTCACTGGATGTTAAGGCTTTGGTATTACCTAAAATCACTGAGATGATGCCAACAAATCGTGTTCAAGCCAAGCATTGGCCACACATTCAGGATCTGAAATTAGCAGATCCTTTGTTCACTCAACCAAGCAAGATAGATATCTTATTAGGGGTTGAGGCTTATTCTGCCATATTGTTAGACGGAATCAGGAGAGGGCCTATTGATACTCCAATAGCCCAAAACACATCATTAGGTTGGATTCTGTTTGGAAACGTTACCGATAACGACCAAACAAGTTCAAATTGCATTAATTGTAAAATAACAGTTGAAAATAGTCTAGACACTCAACTGAGGAAATTTTGGGAAATGGAAGAATTACTTCCACCCAGATCTATGACGTCCGAAGAATTGAAATGTGAACAATTCTTCGAAACGACTCATAAACGTATGTCTACCGGGAAATACGAGGTAAGTCTTCCTTTTATAAGACCCCCTATTCTCGGAAATACGAGGAATCTCGCTGAAAAATGGTTTCAGCAACTAGAAAAGAAATTTGCGAAAAATTCGGACTTTTACAGTCAATACGCATCCTGTATTAAGGAATATATGAGCCTCAACCATATGAGACCTTTATTGGAGAGCGAACGTTGCCTCTCAAATACATCTTCGCACTTTTACCTTCCTCACCATGCCGTCATTAAGGACAGTAGTACAACAAAATTAAGAGTAGTATTTAATGCCTCAGCAAAAAGTTCTAATGGCAAAACATTGAATGAATTTTTAATGGTTGGACCTACAGTCCAACCTAAGTTAGCTGCCACTTTATTGAAGTGGCGAAAATACAAATATGCATTTACCGCGGACATCGAAAAGATGTATCGCATGATAAATGTTGAATCATCAGATCAACATTACCAAAGAATTCTTTGGAGAGACAATCCAGGTGAACCTTTGTTGGAATATGCGTTAACTACAGTAACGCTCGGTACCACTCCAGCTCCATATCTTGCTATCAAAACATTGCAGCAATTAGCAAAGGATGACCAAGAAAAGTTTCCATTAGCCTATAAGGTAGTCATGGAAGATTTTTACGTCGACGACGTACTTACAGGTGCGGATTCGGCACATGAAGCATTAGAAATCCAATTTGAATTAATTAACCTGCTAAAGAGTGGAGGATTTAATCTACGCAAATGGGCTACTAATGAACCCGATTTGCTTAACGCAGTGCCACCCGAACACCGGGAATTACAACTTCCCTTAACATTTGAAGAAAACGAGCAAATAAAGGCATTAGGTCTCCGATGGCATCCTGGTTCAGACTATTTTGAGTTCAATGTTAGCTTTATCAATATCTCAACCGAAATTAATTCAAAACGAAAAATTCTGTCTGAAGTTGCACAACTCTTCGAACCATTAGGATGGATTTCGCCATGCATTGTAATCGCTAAAATCATAATACAGAAATTGTGGATGAATGGGTGCTCATGGGACGAACCAGTACCAAACCACTTAGATTCAGAATGGAAACATCTCAAAAATCAAATCATGACAGATTTAAAACATATTAAAATTCCCCGTTGGATCCATACGATTCGTCATCGAATAGTTCAATTACACGGATTTTCTGACGCATCGACTAAAGCATTTGCTGCTGTAATCTTTGTAAGAGTTACTGACCAACAGGGAACCACATTTGTGAATCTTCTCACGTCTAAAACCCGCGTTGCACCACTTAAAATAATATCATTACCTCGACTGGAGTTATGTGCTGCTGTATTATTGAGTCGTCTTCTTAGACAAATACGCCAAGATATGCTCATGACAAATGTTCCGTCCATTTCATGGACCGATTCAAAGATTACCTTAGCATGGATCAAAGGTAATCCAAATAAATACAAAACATTTGTGGCAAATAGGATCGTAGAAATTCAAGAAAATAATTCTTTTAACGACTGGCGGTATGTTCCAACAAAGGAAAATCCCGCCGATGACGCATCACGTGGAATGGATCCACTGATGTTAAAAACTCATGAATTATGGTGGCACGGACCACTATGGTTATTGGAGGACCAAGATTGTTGGCCAAAAGATACAACTACAACTCCTGATCACCAGCTTGAAACTAAATCACTCAATGTAACAATTATGTCAAATAAAAATCACTTTGATTTATTTGAAAGGTTCTCCTCGTTTACGAAATTAACAAGAATTATAGCATGGTGCCTACGATTCCGGAAAAAGGATAACGAGCACAAACTAGCATCAAACCAATTTTTAACTAGCGAAGAATTATCATACGCTAAAAACCTAGTTGTAAAATATATTCAAAAACAAGAATTCAGTAATGAATTTAATTGTTTAAAGTTAGGAAAACCATTACCTAATAGAAGCAAGTTGCTTACATTAAACCCATTCATTTCAAATGATGGTTTACTAAGAGTGGATGGTAGGTTAGATAAATCGGCACTTCCATATGCACAACGACATCCACTCATTATACCAAAATCTCATCACATTACTGACATATTGATTGACAAGGCACATTTGCAAACTATGCATGGTGGTACCCAATTAACACTAAATTTATTAAGGTCAGAATATTGGATTTTGGACTCTAGAAATTCGGTCAGACACCGGATTTTCAAATGCAATCGATGTGCTCGATTCAAGGGAAGCACGCAAACCCAATTAATGGGCCATCTCCCAGCTCCACGAGTTAATGTTTCAAGACCATTCCAACATTGTGGTATTTATTGACTATGCAGGTCCGATCGATCTCAAAATATCAAAACATAGGAATTCTAAGAAATACAAAGGATATTTCACTATTTTTGTATGTTGGGCTATCAAGGCCATTCATATCGAAGTCGTGTCAGATTTAACATCAGAAGCATTCATGGCTGCGTTCAAACGCTTCATTGGCAGAATAGGTTGTCCATCCGACATCTACTCTGACTGCGGTACAAATTTTGTTGGAGCAAACAGGATAATTCAAAAGGAAATCCAAACATACATAAAAAACGCCAATCAGGCAATTGCTCCATTCGCAGCTGAATTAGGTATTAAGTGGCATTTCAATCCACCAGCGGCTCCCCATTTTGGAGGCCATTGGGAAGCAGGAGTAAAATCCATCAAGTACCACTTAAAGCGAGTATTAGGTAACACTTGTCTTACGCATGAAGAGTTAAGCACCACCTTAATTCAGATCGAAGCTTGTCTCAACTCGAGACCTTTATGTCCCTTGTCGTCAGATATATCAGATTTAGAAACATTAACTCCAGGCCATTTTTTAACAGGAAAATCATTACTTTCCATGCCAGAAAAATGTCAATTAGAAACTAAAATGTCGCTTTTGTCAAAATGGCAGTACCTTTCAGTCCTGCAACAAACATTTTGGAAAAAATGGTCAAATGAATATTTGACACGATTACAACAAAGACCGAAATGGTTGAAGGAGGTCCCTAATATAGTACCTGGGGACATAGTTATAGTAAAAGATAATAATATGCCACCTGCTCAATGGCATCTAGGACGGGTAATGGAAATACATCCGGGTAGCGACACATTGGTTAGAGTAGTCACCATCAAAACCAAGGGAGGTTTATTCAAACGACCCATTTCTAAAATCTGTAAACTCCCTACTAACCAATGATTGTACGTATGTTCGTGTGTGTTCAGTAGTGTATATGTTATTATAATAATTAAGAAAACACCTCTTTAGATGGATCCCGATACACTAATCATCGATAATGATTCCGAGATGTCAGATTGTAGTCGACCCCCAACTCCAGGACGAAGTATTGATTTCGAAGAGATACAGAGGATAACAAGACATCCAATTGTGGCCCCACCAATCGTTCGCAACTACACCAAACAACAAAAGAAGCGGTTTCGAGAATTGTTTGGTACTGATTCGGAAACGGAAGAACCAAAGGCCGATGAAGACGTCGTGACAATTACCACCAAGGAAGGTACCACATTTACCATATCCAACGACGAAATAGCGAAGTTACCGTGGAACCAATTAAAATCGAACAAACGTAATAAAAAAACCGTCAAGTTGAGCAATAACCGATCTGTTAAGATCAAGATGGTAAAAAAACCCATATCCGCAAAAAATATCACTTCTCAATGGTCCATCATATGGTATGGTTTTAAAATGAAATAATAATCCGGACTTATGTTTGTTGTTTCCTTTTTTCTTTTGGGGTGGAGAATGTTGAGTCCTCCTCAACAAATCTAAAATAAAATAAATTGAATTTTTATAAGAAAAATATAAGATGTGAAAACTTGCTTGTTTGATTTATTCAGATGTCAACAAAATTGACATCTCGATTTTTGTTGTATTCCTTTCCCATTGTTATGCCTCTAAATGTTGATAGAGGTCATGAGCGAAATCAAAATGAAAAATTATTTCATTTTTTATTCATAAGATAAAAAACATTTTTTTTATAGAAAAGGCCAATGTAAAAAAAAAAAGGGGCTGAAAAAATTAATCAGACCAATCTAAAAAACCTAGGCTGGAAAATTAAATTAATTAAGAGATTAATTAAGTTTTTTTTTCATTAAGGTGATCAAGGCATAATGAGATGTCCGAAAGGGTTGGAGTATTCGATAAGGTGCATTCGTACACAGCCTTCCGACACCTTATTACAATATATGTTTTTTAGAGAAAAAAATCGGTTGGAGGGCATAGGTGTATTGCATATTCCTGTAGGGAATTTAAAGGGCAAAATTTTGATGTTAATATGTTTTTTTAGAAATGTAGGGTTCGCAAGTTATTTAGGAAAAACCAAGTTCGAACTAACACTATTGATTGAAAAAAACAGTACACCCTACTACTTGTTTAAAAAAAACCAAGTTCGAACTAATACTATTATATGAAAAACCGTACATCCTATAGCTTGATACAAGGATCCGTTACGAGTTATGGTATAAAAAGGGATCCGATCGCCATACAAATGGTCAGTTTTGCAGAATTCATAAACCAGATGACATCAAACCAACAAGAATTAAATAGACGGATGAACCAACCATCAACAAGTATTGTAAGTTACATTTTGTTTATTAATTTTAAATTATCAAATTAGAACTTAGAAAGATTTCCGATACAAAGTGTTCGAGTACATCGAACAAAAATCAACATTTTGTATTTGGAAGTTTTATAAGTATAAATTAGGGACTTACAAAGATTTCCGATACAAAGTGTTCGAGTACATCGAACAAAAATCAACATTTTGTATTTGGAAGTTTTATAAGTATAAATTAGGGACTTACAAGGATTTCCGATACAAGGTGTTCGAGTACATCGAACAAAAATCAACATTTTGTATTTGGGGATTTTGTAAGTCCAAATTAATTTTCCGGGTTTCGAACAACCACTTTTATGTTTAGAGTTTATTGTTAATTGCATATTACGATCTCAGGTGTATGGTACTTGGATACACTGAACAAATGCTAGTACTTGAAGTTGAGATCATTAAATAGATTCAGAGAATTCAAAACACAAATCGTTCGAGTACATCGAATCAAAATCAACCTTTTGTGTTAGGAGTTCTCAGTAGTTTGGACCTGATTTTCGGGTATATAGACCAGGTCAAGTCCATTCTAAGTTGTTGTCGTAGCTACACTAACAGGGTTTCGGGGATATAGGGTTTGGGTATACCAAAAAAAACCGACTCTGTGCCCGTGAGATCTTGAGAGTAAAACCATAAAGTCGTTTCCTACCAGAGCCACATAGGACCGGGTTTTTTGCACTATTTTTCATTTAGACAATCTGGACCAAGGAGAGCATATTAGATTGTCCAAGGAGTTCATCACGAACCATCAACCCAGAGGAGAGGAAGAACCACAATCACTTGAGTCAACAACTATCTGTTTCATTTTTTTTCTCATTTTTTTTTATTTTTATTATATTGTTTATGAATTTAAAGTAATAGTGAATTAATTTAGAAATTTAAGCCAAAACAGTTGTCTAGATTATAAGTACTGAATAAAGAATATTTTTTTATTTTTACCGAATAACCAATTTCTTGTTATTTACCCAGCAACCAATCCTTCATAAATTTTTTGTGTTAAGCAAAGGGCTTACCATTTTGGCCCTTCGAGCCGGATTGGTTAACGGGATAATAAAAAGAATTCGCGTTAGACAACTGTTTTGACAAGCTTCAATACGATTGAATTGTAATACGCCTGTGCGTTCCACACCGGTCGTTGTTAGTCAGTAGATAGGAAACAGAATTGTTTTGTGGCATTTTGGGCATTGATTAGTTTCTGTTAAAATAGGTGACTTTTCCTCTAAATTAAAAATTAATAATGGAAATTGCAGATCTTATTTCTTACCAGATGGGGTGGATTGACCAAATAAATAAGGCAATCTCCAACCATAAAAAAACTAGTGAGTCTAGACGTTCAGCAGGTTATTTAACTCGGAGAATAACTGCTTTAGAACAACTTTGGGAAAAGGTCACGACAAACCAAGTTAAAATTTCTACTGGGAATCAAGATACTAACTACATCAAGGATGATGTATTTGGTATAATCGAAGCCAAGTACTTTGATTTCTTAGGTGAACTTGAGGAGGCTCACGAAGCTAAAATAAGACCTAGAAATCCCATATCTGCGAACGATTCATTTGATGGATCACTATTAGGGCCACAATCAGCCAATCGAGCGGAGATACATCTCCCAAAAATCAATTTGCCAAAATTTAGTGGCGACTACGTCGCATGGCGATCTTTCCATGATCTGTTTGTATCACTGATACACGCAAATGCAGCAATTCCATCAGTGCAAAAGTTGCATTACCTCAAAACTAGTCTCACTGGTGAAGCTGAAAGACTACTAAGACAATTTCAAACGATTGGTGACAATTATATTCCAGCATGGAATTCTATGATAAAACGCTACGACAATAAACGAATATTAGTCAATATGCAGCTGAAATTGTTATTCAATCAAAATACCATTCGCTCAGAATCAGCTAATGCCATTAAGACTCTAATCGACCAGACTACGGAATGTCTGCACGAATTGGAAGCACTTAAAGTTCCAATCAAGGATTGGGATTTGATGATCATTCATTTATCCGTCCAACGACTTCCATCAGAAACTAGAAATTTATGGGAACAGTCGTTAGGAAACTCAGAAGAGTTACCCACCCTGGAAGATTTCGCCAATTTCCTAGAAGCACGTTACCACACTTTGGAGGCTTTGTCAGACATAAAGCCTAATTTTCCTTCTACTCACCCAAAGAAGGAAACAAATCATCACGTTGGTTTGACAAAAGGTGTGAACAATCACACGGATTGTATTCATGTGAGAAATTCATTGCAATGGATGTTTCTACGAGACGAAACTTCATTAACAAAGGGTCCTATTGTTTTAATTGCCTAAGCAAAGGACATTTGATCAAAAACTGTTCAAATAAATATAAATGTAGAAAGTGTGGTAAAAGACACCACACTTTGCTTCACTTGAACGATACCAAGGGTCAAAATCAAGGCACACTACAAAAAACAAGTTCAAATAATGCCAATGTCAAGCATCAAGCATCGTCTATTGTTTCCACCAAAACATCATTTCAATTTCAACATGGAGATTGTCATGGGCTGCTCGCCACTGCACTTGTGCGAATTCAAAACTCTCAAGGGGATTCTTCAGTTTTTCGAGCGTTGTTGGATTCAGGGTCGCAAGTATCATTTATTACTCAACGAGCTGTTCAATTACTTAGACTCAAGAGTTCTAAGATTTCTCTCCAAGTCACAGGACTAGGAAAATCGAAGGTTGCGCAAGTCAACCGAAAGGTGTCCTTTATACTAAAGGCACAACATAATTCAACATTTTCACTGGATGTTAAGGCTTTGGTATTACCTAAAATCACTGAGATGATGCCAACAAATCGTGTTCAAGCCAAGCATTGGCCACACATTCAGGATCTGAAATTAGCAGATCCTTTGTTCACTCAACCAAGCAAGATAGATATCTTATTAGGGGTTGAGGCTTATTCTGCCATATTGTTAGACGGAATCAGGAGAGGGCCTATTGATACTCCAATAGCCCAAAACACATCATTAGGTTGGATTCTGTTTGGAAACGTTACCGATAACGACCAAACAAGTTCAAATTGCATTAATTGTAAAATAACAGTTGAAAATAGTCTAGACACTCAACTGAGGAAATTTTGGGAAATGGAAGAATTACTTCCACCCAGATCTATGACGTCCGAAGAATTGAAATGTGAACAATTCTTCGAAACGACTCATAAACGTATGTCTACCGGGAAATACGAGGTAAGTCTTCCTTTTATAAGACCCCCTATTCTCGGAAATACGAGGAATCTCGCTGAAAAATGGTTTCAGCAACTAGAAAAGAAATTTGCGAAAAATTCGGACTTTTACAGTCAATACGCATCCTGTATTAAGGAATATATGAGCCTCAACCATATGAGACCTTTATTGGAGAGCGAACGTTGCCTCTCAAATACATCTTCGCACTTTTACCTTCCTCACCATGCCGTCATTAAGGACAGTAGTACAACAAAATTAAGAGTAGTATTTAATGCCTCAGCAAAAAGTTCTAATGGCAAAACATTGAATGAATTTTTAATGGTTGGACCTACAGTCCAACCTAAGTTAGCTGCCACTTTATTGAAGTGGCGAAAATACAAATATGCATTTACCGCGGACATCGAAAAGATGTATCGCATGATAAATGTTGAATCATCAGATCAACATTACCAAAGAATTCTTTGGAGAGACAATCCAGGTGAACCTTTGTTGGAATATGCGTTAACTACAGTAACGCTCGGTACCACTCCAGCTCCATATCTTGCTATCAAAACATTGCAGCAATTAGCAAAGGATGACCAAGAAAAGTTTCCATTAGCCTATAAGGTAGTCATGGAAGATTTTTACGTCGACGACGTACTTACAGGTGCGGATTCGGCACATGAAGCATTAGAAATCCAATTTGAATTAATTAACCTGCTAAAGAGTGGAGGATTTAATCTACGCAAATGGGCTACTAATGAACCCGATTTGCTTAACGCAGTGCCACCCGAACACCGGGAATTACAACTTCCCTTAACATTTGAAGAAAACGAGCAAATAAAGGCATTAGGTCTCCGATGGCATCCTGGTTCAGACTATTTTGAGTTCAATGTTAGCTTTATCAATATCTCAACCGAAATTAATTCAAAACGAAAAATTCTGTCTGAAGTTGCACAACTCTTCGAACCATTAGGATGGATTTCGCCATGCATTGTAATCGCTAAAATCATAATACAGAAATTGTGGATGAATGGGTGCTCATGGGACGAACCAGTACCAAACCACTTAGATTCAGAATGGAAACATCTCAAAAATCAAATCATGACAGATTTAAAACATATTAAAATTCCCCGTTGGATCCATACGATTCGTCATCGAATAGTTCAATTACACGGATTTTCTGACGCATCGACTAAAGCATTTGCTGCTGTAATCTTTGTAAGAGTTACTGACCAACAGGGAACCACATTTGTGAATCTTCTCACGTCTAAAACCCGCGTTGCACCACTTAAAATAATATCATTACCTCGACTGGAGTTATGTGCTGCTGTATTATTGAGTCGTCTTCTTAGACAAATACGCCAAGATATGCTCATGACAAATGTTCCGTCCATTTCATGGACCGATTCAAAGATTACCTTAGCATGGATCAAAGGTAATCCAAATAAATACAAAACATTTGTGGCAAATAGGATCGTAGAAATTCAAGAAAATAATTCTTTTAACGACTGGCGGTATGTTCCAACAAAGGAAAATCCCGCCGATGACGCATCACGTGGAATGGATCCACTGATGTTAAAAACTCATGAATTATGGTGGCACGGACCACTATGGTTATTGGAGGACCAAGATTGTTGGCCAAAAGATACAACTACAACTCCTGATCACCAGCTTGAAACTAAATCACTCAATGTAACAATTATGTCAAATAAAAATCACTTTGATTTATTTGAAAGGTTCTCCTCGTTTACGAAATTAACAAGAATTATAGCATGGTGCCTACGATTCCGGAAAAAGGATAACGAGCACAAACTAGCATCAAACCAATTTTTAACTAGCGAAGAATTATCATACGCTAAAAACCTAGTTGTAAAATATATTCAAAAACAAGAATTCAGTAATGAATTTAATTGTTTAAAGTTAGGAAAACCATTACCTAATAGAAGCAAGTTGCTTACATTAAACCCATTCATTTCAAATGATGGTTTACTAAGAGTGGATGGTAGGTTAGATAAATCGGCACTTCCATATGCACAACGACATCCACTCATTATACCAAAATCTCATCACATTACTGACATATTGATTGACAAGGCACATTTGCAAACTATGCATGGTGGTACCCAATTAACACTAAATTTATTAAGGTCAGAATATTGGATTTTGGACTCTAGAAATTCGGTCAGACACCGGATTTTCAAATGCAATCGATGTGCTCGATTCAAGGGAAGCACGCAAACCCAATTAATGGGCCATCTCCCAGCTCCACGAGTTAATGTTTCAAGACCATTCCAACATTGTGGTATTGACTATGCAGGTCCGATCGATCTCAAAATATCAAAACATAGGAATTCTAAGAAATACAAAGGATATTTCAGTATTTTTGTATGTTGGGCTATCAAGGCCATTCATATCGAAGTCGTGTCAGATTTAACATCAGAAGCATTCATGGCTGCGTTCAAACGCTTCATTGGCAGAATAGGTTGTCCATCCGACATCTACTCTGACTGCGGTACAAATTTTGTTGGAGCAAACAGGATAATTCAAAAGGAAATCCAAACATACATAAAAAACGCCAATCAGGCAATTGCTCCATTCGCAGCTGAATTAGGTATTAAGTGGCATTTCAATCCACCAGCGGCTCCCCATTTTGGAGGCCATTGGGAAGCAGGAGTAAAATCCATCAAGTACCACTTAAAGCGAGTATTAGGTAACACTTGTCTTACGCATGAAGAGTTAAGCACCACCTTAATTCAGATCGAAGCTTGTCTCAACTCGAGACCTTTATGTCCCTTGTCGTCAGATATATCAGATTTAGAAACATTAACTCCAGGCCATTTTTTAACAGGAAAATCATTACTTTCCATGCCAGAAAAATGTCAATTAGAAACTAAAATGTCGCTTTTGTCAAAATGGCAGTACCTTTCAGTCCTGCAACAAACATTTTGGAAAAAATGGTCAAATGAATATTTGACACGATTACAACAAAGACCGAAATGGTTGAAGGAGGTCCCTAATATAGTACCTGGGGACATAGTTATAGTAAAAGATAATAATATGCCACCTGCTCAATGGCATCTAGGACGGGTAATGGAAATACATCCGGGTAGCGACACATTGGTTAGAGTAGTCACCATCAAAACCAAGGGAGGTTTATTCAAACGACCCATTTCTAAAATCTGTAAACTCCCTACTAACCAATGATTGTACGTATGTTCGTGTGTGTTCAGTAGTGTATATGTTATTATAATAATTAAGAAAACACCTCTTTAGATGGATCCCGATACACTAATCATCGATAATGATTCCGAGATGTCAGATTGTAGTCGACCCCCAACTCCAGGACGAAGTATTGATTTCGAAGAGATACAGAGGATAACAAGACATCCAATTGTGGCCCCACCAATCGTTCGCAACTACACCAAACAACAAAAGAAGCGGTTTCGAGAATTGTTTGGTACTGATTCGGAAACGGAAGAACCAAAGGCCGATGAAGACGTCGTGACAATTACCACCAAGGAAGGTACCACATTTACCATATCCAACGACGAAATAGCGAAGTTACCGTGGAACCAATTAAAATCGAACAAACGTAATAAAAAAACCGTCAAGTTGAGCAATAACCGATCTGTTAAGATCAAGATGGTAAAAAAACCCATATCCGCAAAAAATATCACTTCTCAATGGTCCATCATATGGTATGGTTTTAAAATGAAATAATAATCCGGACTTATGTTTGTTGTTTCCTTTTTTCTTTTGGGGTGGAGAATGTTGAGTCCTCCTCAACAAATCTAAAATAAAATAAATTGAATTTTTATAAGAAAAATATAAGATGTGAAAACTTGCTTGTTTGATTTATTCAGATGTCAACAAAATTGACATCTCGATTTTTGTTGTATTCCTTTCCCATTGTTATGCCTCTAAATGTTGATAGAGGTCATGAGCGAAATCAAAATGAAAAATTATTTCATTTTTTATTCATAAGATAAAAAACATTTTTTTTATAGAAAAGGCCAATGTAAAAAAAAAAAGGGGCTGAAAAAATTAATCAGACCAATCTAAAAAACCTAGGCTGGAAAATTAAATTAATTAAGAGATTAATTAAGTTTTTTTTTCATTAAGGTGATCAAGGCATAATGAGATGTCCGAAAGGGTTGGAGTATTCGATAAGGTGCATTCGTACACAGCCTTCCGACACCTTATTACAATATATGTTTTTTAGAGAAAAAAATCGGTTGGAGGGCATAGGTGTATTGCATATTCCTGTAGGGAATTTAAAGGGCAAAATTTTGATGTTAATATGTTTTTTTAGAAATGTAGGGTTCGCAAGTTATTTAGGAAAAACCAAGTTCGAACTAACACTATTGATTGAAAAAAACAGTACACCCTACTACTTGTTTAAAAAAAACCAAGTTCGAACTAATACTATTATATGAAAAACCGTACATCCTATAGCTTGATACAAGGATCCGTTACGAGTTATGGTATAAAAAGGGATCCGATCGCCATACAAATGGTCAGTTTTGCAGAATTCATAAACCAGATGACATCAAACCAACAAGAATTAAATAGACGGATGAACCAACCATCAACAAGTATTGTAAGTTACATTTTGTTTATTAATTTTAAATTATCAAATTAGAACTTAGAAAGATTTCCGATACAAAGTGTTCGAGTACATCGAACAAAAATCAACATTTTGTATTTGGAAGTTTTATAAGTATAAATTAGGGACTTACAAAGATTTCCGATACAAAGTGTTCGAGTACATCGAACAAAAATCAACATTTTGTATTTGGAAGTTTTATAAGTATAAATTAGGGACTTACAAGGATTTCCGATACAAGGTGTTCGAGTACATCGAACAAAAATCAACATTTTGTATTTGGGGATTTTGTAAGTCCAAATTAATTTTCCGGGTTTCGAACAACCACTTTTATGTTTAGAGTTTATTGTTAATTGCATATTACGATCTCAGGTGTATGGTACTTGGATACACTGAACAAATGCTAGTACTTGAAGTTGAGATCATTAAATAGATTCAGAGAATTCAAAACACAAATCGTTCGAGTACATCGAATCAAAATCAACCTTTTGTGTTAGGAGTTCTCAGTAGTTTGGACCTGATTTTCGGGTATATAGACCAGGTCAAGTCCATTCTAAGTTGTTGTCGTAGCTACACTAACAGGGTTTCGGGGATATAGGGTTTGGGTATACCAAAAAAAACCGACTCTGTGCCCGTGAGATCTTGAGAGTAAAACCATAAAGTCGTTTCCTACCAGAGCCACATAGGACTGGGTTTTTTGCACTATTTTTCATTTAGACAATCTGGACCAAGGAGAGCATATTAGATTGTCCAAGGAGTTCATCACGAACCATCAACCCAGAGGAGAGGAAGAACAACAATCACTTGAGTCAACAACTATCTGTTTCATTTTTTTTCTCATTTTTTTTTATTTTTATTATATTGTTTATGAATTTAAAGTAATAGTGAATTAATTTAGAAATTTAAGCCAAAACAGTTGTCTAGATTATAAGTACTGAATAAAGAATATTTTTTTATTTTTACCGAATAACCAATTTCTTGTTATTTACCCAGCAACCAATCCTTCATAAATTTTTTGTGTTAAGCAAAGGGCTTACCAAACAGTCAAAAATCAACAGCGTGGTTCGGCGGTTTATCTAGTATTTTTCGTTCAATTTTAACAAATAACCTTTAAATAAATTTTAATACAAATTGAATTTTCATTATTAATAATTTTCATTAAATAAATTTTATCCACAACTTTTTTTAAATAATTATAAAATTGTGAAAATTCATAATAAAGTATTGTGTTTTTATGCCCTATGGTAGGTACTACCAGAGGGTATATTAGTTTTGTCACTAAGTGTGTAACACATAGAAATAATGATCGGAGAAAAATTTCAAGGGTATGGTTGTGTAGGGAATCAAAAGTTATATCGATTTATGCATGTCCGTCCGTCCGTCCGTCCGTCCGTCCGTAGACAAGATAACTCAAAAACGCGTTATCCGATTTTGATGAAATTTATAATTTGAGTTGGTTATTCCTTAACTTGGTTTGGTATTGCATTTGAGCCAAATCGATCCACGGGGGGCAAAGTTATAAAGGAAAAACCAGGGTGACCAGAAAGTTTTGTCGTTTTTTTGGTTATGGTTTTTCGGATGTAATTGGAAAATTTGTGACCCGAATTTGTACAAATTAATTATGTGGGTTAGCTGCATAAATAGACGATACCGAGTTAATTTTCAGTCAAATCGGTCCAAGGATAGTGGAGAAAGAAATAGTTGTAGCTTAAAATAAGCGTGTTCATAAATGTTTTCCAATGTATTTTAAAAAGTTATACACGGATTTGAATCAAATTTACGAAACGTGTTTATACTATTAGACGCCACCCTACCTGTGAATTTGGGCCAATTTGAGAAAGAAGAAACAAAGTTATGGAGAGAAAAACCTTAAAATATTCAGTTAAGCAGAAAGTTCGTGGCGCTTTTTTCCAATAGTTGGCTTTAGAATCGTATAACTTTAGTAGTTCTAATCCTATCAAGTTATATTATAGTGCGCTGAAAAGGTAACATTTCATAGAATACTTAGAAAAAAAATTGTGAAATTCTGGCAGAACAAATTGGGGTAATTGGGTTTTGAAAATGAGCCAAAATTCTGAAAAAAATTCCCTATATTAATGCTCTATGTTTGGTACTACCGTCCGTCCGTTGACAAAATAACTCAAAAACGCGTCATCCAATTTGGATGAAATTTAGAATGCTACTTGGTTATTGCTATAGTGGTTTTGGTATTGCATTTCAGCAAAATCGACTGAGGGGCAGCGAAGTTATTAAGGAAAAACAGGAATAATCCTGTTCAGAAAGTTTTTTTGATGTATTTTCAGAACTAATGCACCGATTTGAATGAAATTTGCAAATTAGACTTATGCTACCAGGGTCTGAGTTACTTACAAATTAGAGAAAATTTTGACAAGGGCAAACAAAGTTATGAAGAAAAACCTTGATATATTGTTAGTTTTCACAATTTTTCTCTCCCATTTCTACCATAAGGCATCAAAAAATCGGCTATAGGCCGATTTTAAATTACTTTATGTTTTATTGTACAAGTGACGTTTTTTTTTCATTCATATCTTTTTGTGTTAGTTTTGTTCTGTTTGGTGTACAATTAATTGTGCACTTGCAGTGTTGAAAACTTGCTACTTTTTGTGTGTTTTTTTTTGTTTCGGTGTGCATTTACGCTATCCGATAACAACATATTTTGTTTAAGGGATATAGGTACCTATGAACGCAAAATATCGTTTCTAATAAAAAGGTAAAAACAAATTCAAAATGTTCTTGAAAGAATTCTACCCAAATTGAAATTTAATGGAGAAACCAAAGCAATGTGTTGCGCCGCCAGAAAAATTAGACTGCCTCAACTTGCAGAACCGTCAGAGCCATTAAAAACTTTGCTTGCCGGATATATCGCCGAATCAAAGCATTTCCTATCTAACATCGAGAAATACAACTCATGCTTCCAAATGACATCATTATGCGCAGAAATTGTAACAGTTCAATTCATGCCAACTTTCAAACTGAAAGAACAAATTTATTATAGGGCTGGCTCCCTGCTTCCGTTCCCAGATGATCAACATAAATTCTTACAAATGTATTTCATCGGTGATGGCAATGATAAATTGAATGCACACTGCGGAATTTCTACCGGCCAAAAAAGATCAAAACAGTAATTAACATGATGCCATCTGATTCACACAAGATTTTTATTCATGCTGACAAAACGTCTGCTAGAGAACATGTACGAAGATTCAATGCTCTAACTATAGATGAAGCGGCAATTGTTATAATGATGGTGCCGATGGATATCACTCCAACGTTAAGATGATAAATCCAGTCAGTGGGAACAAACAAATATGAAATGCAGCCAATGAACTATTACAGATCCAAATCAAATTCATGCAGTATTTCCCAATATCCAAACCAATTACAAGGATCACAATTGGATGAGTAAATGAGCTATTCTTGGGGCAAGAACAAGGACGTCTACGAACTTAACAATAGCTGTGTTTTATTTATCGAGGTCAGCGCCTATTTTGAAAAAACGATGTAGTTTTCGAAAAGAAAAAAATTTTTTTCTTTGAAAAAAATTCAACTTTTTCGATCATTTTTTAAATAAATTATGCGTAAATCAAATAAATACTAACAAATTCTCAAAAATCTTTATTGAATGATATTAAAAAATCATTTTTTTCACGAATTTATGAAAGTGATTATGACATTTAAATCCTCAATATATGGGAAACGATGGCTGCGTCATCTCTTGTAATTTTAGGTAACTTAGGTAACTAAAATCTATCGGGGTCTCAGGCGCTGAACCTGTTAAATATTTGGGTTATGTTGTTGTTGCTTTTACATGTTATGAAGCAGACCTAGACGCTGACCCCGATGAAGAAAACACAGCTATTATTATTCACTCTAACATTCAAAGCGAGGCAGTCACATACAAGTCCGTCGCTGCTATTTTGGAGCAGATCAAACGGTTCAATATCCACCCGAATTTTTCAATTCTCTCGATTTGCCACCGCAGACCTTTCAAAGGTGAAGATGTCCTCATTTCTCGCCTTCCTATGATTCCAACGGAAATGGCATTTCAATCTAAGAGATTGCAATTCCCAATTCCATTGGCGTTTGCAATCACCATCAACAAAGTTCAGGGCCAATCTTTAGAATTGTGCGGTTTAAATTTAGACACGGATTGATTCTCACATGGACAATTAAATGTTGCTCTAGATTCGGCAAACCAGACAATCTCTATATCTGCACAGAGAATAGAAAAACAGAACATATTGTATACCCACAAACATTGAGAAATTAAACATATTGGAAACGAGCGCTTTCTCTTTTCCATTTTACCAGACTGAGCCACAGCAACGCGTGGCCGGGTACTACAGCTAGTAATATATAAAATAAAATATGAATTGTTTAGCCCTAGTGATTTTTAAAATTTAATTTGACAGCTGGAACGCCCAGAAAATTTTTTTTGGTGTTTTGCTTTAAAATAAAGTCTAAGGCAGATAGCAAATCAAGTTAAGTAACGAGCAGTTGATGGACGTAATTAGTTGCTATTCTTTCGGTCGAATTTTTTTGGTTCAACAACGTTATTGGTAGAGGTTGAACTAACATCAACCCGTTGGTGAGTAATCCTAGATATTTTCATCTTCACTTTGTCTATGAGTCTGTTGATCAAACGTGGGGGAAAATCACTCAAACCCAGTAATGTTCTGATTTTAACATCATTTAAATGATCAAACGTTGGATGACTTAGTTGGAATACTCTGTGTATAAAATTGGCAACGTTTCATCTTTATAATGTAAATTCAATTTATTTTACATCTCTTAAAAATCATCGTATTTTCTCTTTACTTAAAACGAATTAAACTCCTGTTATTTTAATGTACAATTTTGTATAATGAAAGAACTGTACTCTTGTACAGCACAAATAAATTATTCGTATTTTAATCATCAACCAATACAGTCATTTTTACTGAATTCACTAAAAACCTAATCACTTCAACTTTTCACAAAACAAAAATAATTATTGGTCCTTCGAGCTTTTTTCTACACATATGAACACACATCGTTCACACACATTTCTGGTCCTTCGAGCCGGATTCTTCACATATCAAGCTAAGTATTAACTTATATGAATTTATTTTGTAAAACATTTAATTTAACAATTGGCTGGCATTGTTTTCTTGAGTTATACTGTACTGTTATCGTAAGTACTAACTCTTTGTTCACCTTTGTTAACATTATAAACCTTATATAATAAATACGTGATTGTACATTGAAATATATAAGAAATATTTAATTTAATAAAAGATTCTTTTGCGCTACATATAATCATTTACCATAAAGTTGTAAATTTTCCCAAACCTTTTGTCTTTGCACACAAAGAACATAATTTGTTAAATGTCATTCTTATAAAGTGAATTTTTTGTTGTAATTAAAGTGATTCATAGAATAGTGATTCAATACATATTCTTAAAACAGATGTTAAACATGAATATGACTCATATCAAATTATCAAATCGCAATTAAATTACGGCGCTTGAAATTCTGATACGGTTCTGTATTTCAACCGTTATTTTCCAATTATCTTTAAAGCCTTTGTTAGGCTAAAATTTTTGATTATTTGAACGAATCATAAATTCAAATTTCTTAGTTTTATTGAAAAAAAAATATATTATATTTAAAAATCAAACTATTGTTTTAAATTTGTTTGTGCTTGTTTCTACCTAAAATCTAAATAAACGATTTAAGTTGTGAAAAGTGATTTTATTAAGCAATCAATTTGTATTTGCTCAATTAAAATACTATACGTTTTGGTTGAATAGAGTTGCAACATAAAACCATAATTCGTGTTAGTGATTCGATTCTTTTGAGAAACTTTCGTGGACTTGGATTCAGTTTTCAGACTATTTCGCGTAACTCAGAATCATGTCAAATTTGCAAGTTCTTATTAAAGCTAGAGGTCGTCTTAAGGGTACAATTACTCGTTTTCGAAGCTTTGCTTCTACCATAACCGATAGTACACCCAAAGAAATCATCCAATCGAAATTATCGAAATTGGATGAAATATGGTCTGAATTTTCTGTGATTGATGATCAAATAGCTGCACAAAATGAAACTACTGAGTTTGGAGATTTTGAAGAAAACTATTTTGAAATACAAAGTTTATTTACCCGTGCGTTAACTAGGTATGATTCAGATAATCCTGATGGTAGCGACAATAGTCTGAACATAACGCTCAATCGTTTTACTTAACAACAAAGGTCATTTCTCGAAAGAACTAGTATACAAAATTCAGATGTTCGTGTGCAAAAGTTAAATATCACTCCATTTGATGGCAATTACAAGGATTGGCCTTCATTTAAAGACATGTTTGAGTCATCCGTTCATAATAATCAAAATTTATCAAACGTATACAAACTTCAATATCTAAAAGGTCTACTAAAGGGTGATGCTGGTGTATTAATTAAACACGTCAACCTTACTAACGATAATTATACACAAGCATGGCAAAAGGATAACGATCGATACGATCGAAAGAAGCGTATAGTTACTTCATATGTTAAAGCATTTTTGGCAGAAGAATCTGTCACTGAGCTGACAGCGATTCAACTTCGTAAAATTGCTGATACCTCTGATGAAATTATTCGTGACATTAAGTCATTGGGTCATGAAGCACAAAATCGAGATGTGTGGTTAAATCATCTAATATTAAATAAATTAGATGCTGAAACAAGACAATTATGGGCTGAAAAAACGGCAGAAGTTGATTTTCGTACATTGGACCAACTTTTAAAATTTCTTGACGTTCGATGTATGGCCCTAGAGTCCGTTCAAGATGTATCCAATAAAAAACGAAGTGTTTTAAGAAGTGGCAAGGTGCTCAAAAGTATGTCCATTACATAAATGCTTCAAGTTCAACTCGATGACCACTTCACGTCGCAGAGACTTTGTTGCCAAGAATAAATTATGTTTCAATTGTCTAAGTATTAGACACCGATCTGAGCTATGTACATCCAAGAGTAACTGCCTTCATTGTCAAGCAAAACATCATTCCAGTTTACATTTTGAGACACAATCGAATTTGAACAACAGTTCAACTAACTCCAATCAACATAATCTTCAATCACAATGGTGCCCAAAATAGCAACATTAGCTTCAATCAACCACCACCTACATGTTCAGAATTTAACACTAATTCACCATTCAACACAAATGAAACATCAAACACAAAAGAAATAATTGCAAATCAATCTGAGTTCAACTCGTTCTCTTCATCTAATCTGAAAATACTGTCACTTCTTCCAACTGATGAAGTATTTGTCATGGATGGTTATGGGAGACAACAACTTTGTCGAATTCTTTTAGATTCCGGCTCACAAGCTTCTTTTATCTCCGAAACTTGTGTACAACGACTTCATCTAAAACGATAGAATGCTAGGATTCCTGTATTTGGGTTATCATCTACTGGTGTTGGTACTACAAAGGGCGTAGTATCACTTCAATTATTATCGCAGCATAATAATTCAGCAGTCATCAAAGTAAATGCTTTGATTCTTAACAAGTTAACATCGTTACTTCCTACAGTTGACATTGATACATCTCATTGGTGTCACTTACAAACATTGCTGTTAGCGGATAGCAAATTTAATCACTCAAGGAAGATTGACATACTTCTTGAAGCTGATCATTTCTTTGACATCCTTCGACATGGACGGGTCATGGGACCTGATAAATTGCCAATAGCGCAAAATACCATGTTCGGTTGGGTATTAGCAGGTCAGCTGTCAAATAGTGATACGACCCTGCAATCATTTTCTACATCTATTGACCAAGTAAGTGGTTCTGATATAGATGCAGCTCTCAGACGTTTCTGGGAAATCAAAGAAATTGCGAAATGTGACAATCATTTAACTGAAGAAGAAGAATTTTGTGAACCACACTTCACCAAAACATTTTCTTGTAATTCAACTGTTCGATATGTTGTCAGGCTTCCATTCAGAGCTGATGCATCAGCTCTAGGTGACTCTGAAAAGACAGCAACATCTCGTTTACTTTCTGTTGAACGCCGTTTACAACAAAATAATCAACTACGCAAAGACTACAACCTGTTTAGGAAGCAATACCTTGAGTTGGGGCATATGGAATTAATACAACCGAAAGAAGTGTTAAATGACTGTACCAAATCTTACTGCATTCCTCATCATGCTGTTGTTAAGGAATCCAGTACAACAACGAAGTTTCTAGTAGTGTTTGATGCGTCGTGCAGAACCAAGTCTGGCAGCTCACTCAATCAAACGTTGTGCGTACGACCAACCATTCAGAGGGATCTCTACACGATTCTTCTTAATTATCGACTTCATAAAATTGCATTCTCTGCTGACATTGAGAAAATGTACAGGCAAGTTCAAATGAGTTCACTGGACGGTGACTTCCAAAGAATTTTATGGCGCGAAAACGCATCTTTACCTATTCAACATTTCAAGCTTCTCACTGTCACATATGGCACTGCGTCTGCTCCTTTTTTGGCAACACGATCATTACTCCAAACAGCAATTGATACAAAAAATGAATATCCAGAAGCAGCGAGAATTATTGAAAAAGATTTTTATGTTGATGATCTTATTTCTAGTACAGACAATGTATCACAAGCAATTAAGTTACAGCAGCAGATTGATAGTATCCTAAAATCTCATGGTTTCCAATTAAGAAAGTGGACAACTAATTTAAAAGAATTATTGCAGAACATATCCATTGACAAACTTGGTGTCACTTCCGTTGATATTGGCGAAGCAACTAAATCAATAAAGGTTCTTGGACTCAATTGGCAGCCTTCAGATGATTACTTTTCTTTAAAAGTTCAATTGCCAAATCTTGGTCTTCCATCAAAAAGAAGCATTCTTTCTGAATCAGCTAAAATTTTTGACCCCCTAGGTTTTTTGTCTCCTTCCACAATAGCAATAAAAATTATGTTTTAACGATTGTGGATTGAAGACTTAGGGTGGGATGATAATATCTCAGATTCACTTACAGAAGAATGGTTAAAACTTCTTTGAAAGACTCAAAATTCCGAGGTGACTGTCAACTTGTGGCAATGATATTGAACTTCACTGTTTTTGCGATGCATCAGAACTTGCTTATGCTGCAGTAATATATAGCCGCTCCACAGATCAGTTTGGGAATATTATTGTCAGACTTATATCAGCAAAAACAAAGGTAGCTCCTATAAAACAAATTTCGCTACAGCGCTTGGAACTTTGTGGAGCAAATTTGCTCATAAAACTCCTTGCTGCTATAAAAATTCACTACACCTGAAGGAAGTCAAATGCTGTGCTTGGACAGAGTCTACCATTGCACTATCATGGCTATCATCTCACCCACGTCGCTGGAAAAATTATGTTGCAAATCGGGTGTCAGAGATTATTGACGCAATTCCACGGCTTTCATGGAATCATGTTTGTTCCAAATATAATCCTGCCGATTGTGCATCACGGGGAATCTCACCATCAGAATTTGTAAATTTTGACTTATGGTGGAGAGGACCTAAATGGTTGTCTTTAAGTAAATCTGATTGGCCGAAAACAGTCAGCACTTCAGCTGATTCCATCCAAGTTCAAGTTGAAGAAAGGACAACAGTTGTAGTATCACGTCATGCTGATACATCAAATGATGATCTCGATAAATTATTCACATCGATTTCATCCCTAACAAAAATTTGTCGTATAATTTGTTATTGCAAGCGTTTTATCTCTAAATCAAAACGATTATGTTATGAAGAAAGTTATATCACTTCACAAGAGCTTTCTGACACTTTATACCTTTGTGTTCGCTGGGCTCAATCAAGCAGTTTTTCACCAGAAATTAAGAATATCAACACAGTTAGGGCAGTTTCATCTAAAAGCTCATTGTACAAACTTTCTCCATTCATCGATCAAGCTGGTTACCTACGAATTAGTGGTCGAATCCAGAACTCAGATTGCTCATACAATACACAACATCCATAGATTTTCCAAAATCTCATATTTTGAGCAAACTTATTATGTCAGATATTCATTTAAAATATCTTGATGGTGGACCATCTATGTTACTTAATTTAGTTCAGCAAAGGTCTTGGATTCTTGGATGCAGAAATTTAGCAAAGCAAATAGTCAATAAATGCATCATATGTTGTCGACAACGAGCAACTTCTTCACAGCAAATCATGGCAAATCTTCCTCGTCTGAGAGTAATTCCTGGGCGAGCTTTTCTCAGAACTGGTGTCGACTATGCTGAACCTGTCATCCTGCGGTTGCACAATCGTCACAGCAGTAAAACAAGTAAAGTGTATATTGCCTTATTTGTATGCTTCGCTACCAAGGAAATTCACATCGAACTCGTTAGTGATCTTACGTCAGACGCATTTATAGCGGCATTAAAAAGGTTTATTTCACGAAGAGGTGTACCTTCCGACCTTTTCAGTGTTAATGGAACCATTTTTATTGGTGCTAAACGCCAACTTGCTAATTCGTTTAACTTAAGTTCTATTGATAATAATTTAATTGGTAATTTTATATCGCAGATGTTTATCAAATGGCACATGATTCCACCTTCAGCACCACATTTTGGAGGCCTCTGGGAGGCTGGAATCATACACGTTTACAATGTTCAGCAAAGTTGTGGAGGCTTTTAGGAACATTATTTCATTCGAAGATAAACCAGTTCTATCTCTCATCGTTTTGGCGCTGCATTCAATAACACTTTTTAAATTCTTTGAACTTTTTATATAGGGGTCATACACGATTACACTGTTCGCGTGTGACCTGTATACACGAAGTTGAAAAGTTTGTATTGACTCCAGCGCCATCTATATCAAGTGCATGACATCATATACTTTTTACACCCTTCGTTGCTAATTTACAGCCATGCAGGTGCTGCAGCTCTTGGTAAGGAAGAAGCCAAAATACCATTAATTCTTGATGGTGATTTTAACGTAAATTTTGTATAAATGATTCATTACCACTAACCAACTTTATTCGCGAAAAATTCAATTTACACTTTGTGATGTATTAAATACAAATTATTACTACAAATCACATTTTATTTCATTCATTTATTTTTTTCTTTCTTTACAATTATAACCTTAATGTATGATGAGCGAATTAAAACTGACTGTGGCAACCAATACACTATTTGGTATTGGGGTAAACACATACTACTATACTACATTATCCCCCTTAATTCGCTTATTTGCAATTTAATTCTTTACTTTACTTAATTTACTTTGTTTCTTTTTCTAAGATTATACCGGTTTTGACTCTGTTCAATTTCAACAGTTAGTTCCGGATTTTCTGTTATTTCTTCATCAGAAAATAGTGTAGAACAGTTCATTATTTCGTTATTATTTTTTTTTAATATTTCGACAAAATACACGTGACTATTACGAGAACTTGAACAAAGCCTTAACTGGTTTACATGTCTTTTCCATTGAATATTATTTTTTTCTATTACTTCAATTAAATAATATTGTTTGCCTAATATTTTATGAATTTTTCCTTTAATCCAAAAAATTTTACCAGGTATACTATGTAGGTTGGCCAAGTTAAGATGAATAAGATGTAACATGTAGACTCAGTTGCATGATAAAATAAGGCCTATGTAAACATAAGCCATGTATATAAGAAATCTACATGATAGTCTTATGCTAACCGGATGATGACTTAACATAAGAAAAGGTCCAAGTAAAATATAAGTAATGTAGATAAGAGGTTTGCATGATAAATAAAAGAAGGCATATGATGTTTGAAGGCAGTCGATACTCAACCGCGAATAAAACGAGGACTAAAAACGAAATAAGAAGAAATAAAGATAATTTAGAAATATAAATCATGAAAGTGTTTTCATTTTATAAAGCAATTGTCGTTTTTCCTACAAATGGGGGTTCAACCGAAAGTTTAAATTCAAAAAGTTAAAAAAATATATTTAATGTCGTGTGTTTTTCGGGCATTGACGATAACGAAAAGAAGGAGAAGCAACAATTAAGTGAGTTGAGAAAGCAATTTCTTATCGTCGATATTGTTGTGATCGTGATATCGCGAAAAGTACGGAAAGATTCATAAATTGTTTACAAGTGATTCCGTGAAACATAATTATTGTCCATAGAAAGTTAAAGGTGCCAAATGTGTTAGATGAAAAATAAATCATACACCTAATGAATGTCTTAACAGTATTAACAAAAAAGAGAACATACTAAATATCCTCAATTGTACGGCAAGTTCTAATAATGAAACGATAAAGAAAGTTATAATAGAAAACGTGGAAGTTGAAGTATTAATTGACAGGAATTAAAATAATAGCAGAATTTATGAAAATGTTGGTTCAGCAGAATGGTTTTCAACTAATTTATTACTATCTGGTTTTAGTTGAAATCGAATACGACCAATACGATATTTTAAAGGAGTTATAAAAGTCGATAATGTGGAACACATTTTAAACATTTATTTTGTTACGCAAGATACAATGACTGTTCCAGCCGTAATTTTAAACTACATTCCGAAATTGAAAGAAGTGATTGCGAGGATTAGTGGGTCGAAAATGAAAAATATCAATACAATAAAAAGATGTCATACAATTCAAGTACTTGTGGAAAGGTGAAACCAGACAGTGAAAGAAATATTGAAATTAAAGGAAGAATTGGAGATAAAACACAATTCGAAGATGAAATAAAAATTGTGAAGAAATTAACCTCAAAGGATGGTGAGTTAATTGTTCAATGAGATGTATTCTTTAATTCAAGAAATGCTCGTCTTAAATTAAAATATTTAAAATTCTTAAAATCGCAAATGGTCTATTATGAACG
The DNA here is from genome assembly GCA_963422695.1 of Xylophagus ater. Classification (NCBI taxonomy): domain Eukaryota; kingdom Metazoa; phylum Arthropoda; class Insecta; order Diptera; family Xylophagidae; genus Xylophagus; species Xylophagus ater. The sequence goes on from OY730478.1 coordinate 36,870,346, forward strand.
ACTAGACGTTGCGGGACCAAAACAATCACAATATAATAAGATTGAAGTCGATGAACCGGAAATTCTCGAGAAAATTTTAACAGCTAACAATGGATCAAGAGGAGTCCTTAAGGAATGTCGTCCTTTATTTATTTACGAAAATACGCGAATTCATTTGGATTAGGTCGATGATTTGGATAACTTTTTAGAATCGGAAATATGCTTAAAACCGGAACAAACTATCGAAGAGGGACAAAACTCGAAATTTTTCACATCGAAGAAATAGATTTAATGACTGAAGCTTAGTTCGATGAATTGAAATTAAAGAAGTAATTGGTAATGAATTACTACGAGAAGCGGAACTAATAATTAATATCGCCAACACAAAATAAAGAAAATTAGTTTGAACGTGTCATTTTTAATGAACATTGACATCAAAGACGAAATATCGACGAAAACACTACTGAAATGAATCAGCTTAAAGAACGCGAAACAAAATTACGAACAGCCTATGTTACAAAAGCATTAATGGAACAATTAAATGATAAGAAATCCTTTCATTTACACAAAAAAAAAAATTGCAGCAAAAAGATATCAAATTTATAGACCAAGCGCGAGGTAAGGAAACGGTTCGTTTAATTCAGGACCGTAAAAATGAAGGTAATCGAAAAGTATTTTATCGACAGGAACTGCAAAAACAAATGAATTCAAAATGTCAAGCCAATGCAACACGAGATAAAGATTTCATTCAAGAAAAGAAAATTGTTGATGAGATTGTCCAGAAACTAGACAATTAGAAGAAATAAAATTGCAATATTGTGAAGAAGAAGATATTTGCTGTCGTGGAAACGAGGGACATGAAGCTGAGAAGAAATTCCTCGAAGATCAAATGAGATTTAGCGCCGAAGAATTATGTTTAGAACGGCGTATATTACGACATGCTGAAGAAGTGTCAAATTTTACTAAAGTTAGAAACGAAGAAAAAGCCAATAGTGAAGATCGCGATTTGAATATTCATTCTAAACTGTGCTATATTAGAAATTCACTCATCACCAATACAAATCGCTCAAAATGCTGAATTAGTCGAAGAAATAAAGAATAAAGAAGCAAGCGTTGATGACGAGGGGCGACAAGCTGTTGCGCCTCAACCGTCAGTTCCAGACGTTGACGATGATGACGATGACGATGATGACGACGCAACGACAAATGACGATGATGATGAAGATGTATTTGAAGATGCTTTACAAGAAGATGATAATGATGATGACGATGACGATGACGATGATGATGATGACGACGCAACGACAACTGACGATGATTATGAAGAAGATGGTTACTTGGAAAGAATATTTGACGATATTTTAGATAACGGTGATGACGATGAAGATGATGATCCAAGTCTAGCTATTGTACAATCTCCAATTGCAGCTCAACCACAAGCAGCTGTTTCCTAACCAGTAATTTCAACAGTTGCAAACGAAATTGATACTGCTGGTGCAGCTGGGTTAAATGCCGATTATCCAAATGAAGGTGATCAACAAGTCTTCAATGATGAAAAGAATACAACGATCGATACCAAGGCTGATATATAGTACAATCATTGAATACTAAACCTCAGAAATCTAGTTCAAATATTCAACGATACACAAATAAATGATATCGAATGCGATAGTATATGATAAGTTGAACATTCTCTATTACGGACGTTTTAAAAATGTGAACAAGTATCAAGTTATGGTTAGCATTGCGAAGAAGAATATAACGAAGTACTTAAATTTCAATGATAACTATTCTAAACCGAAATAATAAAAGACAAATTCCTTATAATGCGCAGTCATTATCCACGCCAACAAATTGGATTTTTTGACGGAGAAAACTTATTTATATTATACAATCAATATGGTAAAACAGAAGAATATGATTTGTTGCCTGAATCAGAAATTTTAAAGTCGTTGATGAAATTAATACTCCTAATAATTAATTTGAAAAAAAAATTAAAGGAAATATATAACAAAAATGGTTATATTTATCAACGGTTGGCTAGTAGAGTTTGTCACGTAGTTTTCGCCATAATAGTTCTATAATATATCGTGGTATAGCATCAATGCTCGGTACACAGTCATCACTATCGAACTAGAGGCCAAGAACAACGGGGTATGCCGACAATTATACATCGTAATAATTTGAAAAGAAACCGAACAACCATCATCCTCAAGAACAACCTAATGGAATTTGTAGAATTCAACTCCAGCACACGGGAAAACAACAAGAAGGCGAACCAAAAACTCCAGACGAAGGATCAACGAACTCATCCATCTAACGAGAAGCAGTGGCAGATCATCACCGGACATCATCACCAATTCCAGCAAAACCATCAATGACAATATCTCGCATCAAGAGAAGCCGGGCTGCAAACTGAGAAAAACGCGAAGTCTATTTGAGGTTTACAGTAAATAATTAATGGGACGTTATATGATAGTATAGTCATGACTCAAAGAACACTTGAGTCAATAGATAGAAAAATAGTAACTTAGGAACGAAAGAAAGAACACTTGCGTATTTACACAAGTGTTCTAACTATTTAGTCAGGAAAGAAATGAATCAGCGAGTTTAGGTAAGAAATTTGTAATGTGTATTTAGGATTCGGCCAAGAAATAGTTAGAATAAATAGTTTAGTTATTTCATGGATAAAAGGATATTTAGTTAGGACCCGCCAAAGAAATCCCTTTTGGCATTAATAAACAAAAAGCGCAAATGGTGTGAAAACCATGTTTTCCCGTCTTCGTGGGTAATAAAGACCAAGGTTTAGCTAGAATATGGTAACATGATGTTTAAAGGATATAGATAATAAAAGCATATATGCGATTAGGCGGGGATATAAGTAGAATTAGAAAATGGAATGTTAGTCAGTTAGCGGTTAGAGTTTGAACGCGATGGTCTAAACTACCACGGGGCACGAAGACGGATTGACGTGCGCATAATAATAATAAATTTTAAAGTGAATTTTCTAATAAATTTGTTTTCGGTTGAATACTGTATGTTACAATAGCAATATATTATTCAGATATAGTTAAAGTGATATTTCAATTTTCAGATATGAAAGAAGCCAGGAAATTATGTTGTATCAACACCTAGCCGATATGCCATCGAAAAATCAATGAAGCCGGTCTGTCAAATATTTATAGATGAAAATACGAGTTATGAGCGGCAAAGAATTTTATTTCGTCATTAGTGTATATACTATTACTGAGGTGGCGTGGTTTGCAAACTACAAATGTGACCAAATCAGAATCGAAGTTGAAAACTCGGTCTTCGTTGGTAAAATGCATACACATATCGTTGGATAATACAGAAGAAGACGTAATATACTACAATATATGAAGACATATAACAGTTTTTGATGAACTTGATTATTTTTAATCGAAATGAGAATGCGTATGAAAAATGCGTACGATTAATTTTTTTTCATTCGAAATTTTTGTGTTTCCAAGAATTCTTTAAATGAGAAACTTAAAAAAGATGTTATTATGTGGATAAGGTAAGATGCCCACATGAGAATTCTTATGCGGATAAGAAGCCTGCACGGTAGTGGTCAAAAAAAAAAAAAAAAGATGTTATGTGGATAAGATGCCCACATGAGGACAATTATCATGCAGATAAGATGCCTGCATGGTAATAGTCTAAAAAAAAAAAAAATAAAGATGATGTCGTGTGGATAAGATGCCCACACGGCGACAATTATGACGCAGATAAGACGCCTGCATGGTAATAGTCTAAACAAAAAAAAACAAAAAAAAAAATAAATAAGTAAATAAAAAATATAGATGATGTCGTGTGGATAAGATGCCCACACGGTGACAATTATCATGCATATAAGACGCCTGCATGGTAATGGTCGAAAAAAAAATGATTGACTCTGAAGCGTCAAAATATTAAATTTATTTTAATTATCATAGATGTTCGGGATGAACATTATTGACGACGGGGGCGATTGTAGGATGGCCAAGTTAAGATGAATAAGATGTAACATGTAGACTCAATGAATCTATGCGCCACAACGAATTAGCCACATGTATTGTTTTTTTAAAAAAAATTAGTGAAAAGTGTTTCGTTTTACAGATAATTTTGGAATTTGGTTGAACTTGTACGCGATTAGGTACAATTAAAAAAAAAGAGAAATAGTGAGAAGAGTTAACTTTTGTTTTTATTTGAATTTGACGAAACGCGCGAAACTTTTTGTTTTTATTTAACTTTTGAATTTGTGTGATCGGTGATATATAGTGAAATATACAGTGCAATTAAACAATTTTGTTTAATATGGAAGAGAACCAGGAACCAAAGACAACGGCGAGGCGATCAGCATGTAAAGTGGCCAAGAATGTGTCACTGGTAAGATCCGAGAAGAAAGGTAAGAGTAGTAGTAGAAAAACTTTACAACTTTTACGTGAGGAAGTAACGTCGCTACGGTTACAAAATGAGAAATTAGTTGCGGTAACTAACGAATCTATGACTGCGAGCGTTTCACCAACATCAATTGGTTCGATCCCTCCGGTGAATTAACTTACTAATGCAAGTTTTACGACGGGAATTAATGAAGTTGGAGCTCTAGTTCCAAAATTTGATCCAGATAATGAAACGAATCCAACCGCCATTAATTGGACGAGAAACATTGATGGGCTAATCGCAGTTTATGGGTGGGATGATAGAACTGCACTTTTTTATGCAGCACTTAGATTAAAAGATGCTGCTAGGTTTTGGTATCAGGGTAAACAAAGTGAGTTAAGATCGTGGAATGACTTCAAAAACGAATTTGTGAAAAATATTTTTATAATATCAGTGCTATGGCAAAACAGATAAATCTGACGGAAGAGACCACTATTAATTATATTATCTCAGGGTTACAGAACCAAAATTTAATAAATGTTTGAACGAGTTGTTGTTACAAGTGAAGAAGTATGAAAATATTGAACAACAAGGAGTGCGTCGTAATTTTCTGAATAATATGTCGACATCCACAATTCAGAATACAAATAATAAGAATATATGGAAATCAGTGCGTTACAATAATATAAGACAATCTGGACACCCATCAAAATATTCGCAAAATTTTGAGCGTGGCCCAAGTAACTTTAAAAGAAAATTTGTAGGTGATTATAATGCGAATAAAAGACATAAATCGGACGAACAAACCTTGGTAAAGGGTCAGAAGATAGATCGGTGTTATAAGTGTGGTGAAGTGGGACATTATGCTAATAATTGTGTTACGAACCTGTCTACCAATTGTTTTACGTGTAATCAGCCGGGTCACCTAGCTACAAATTGTCGAAATAAGACAAGAATTAACATTCGATGTATTAACAAAAAATAGATGAGCCCTAAAAATCAATATTATCCTAATATTAAAGTTGACGGTAAAATATGGTAGTATTTTGAAATTTGGGAAATGAGTGTAATACTATACTATACTAGAATCGATCGTGAATGAACATAGTTGGATGGTAATATTGTAGTTTTATTATTTGAATAAAACTTTTTTCAAATAATCGAATATAGTTAAACGCACCTTAATTATATTTTATCAAATTAAAAGCAACTAGATTATTAATAAAAAGAAAATCTAGATTAAATAAAATACAAAAATCTAAACTAAGTTTTATATCTCAAACTGAGTAAAAATTCAAAATTAAAACTAAGTGCAAATCTTAATTGTTTTTAAGAAAATGGGACACCACAGTAACAAAGTGTAAAACAGTTTTGCATGGCTTTGGGGAAAGTCAATGCCAAGTTAAGGGAAAAATTAAAAAAACTTGTGAGTGCAGGAGAAGTGGAAAGTGAAATTGAATTGATGATAGTTCATTATGGCGCGCAGAATGAGCCCGTGATTCTCGGTAAAAATTTCTTAGACCACCGCGGCGTCAAAATAGTGAAACAAACGGGTAAATATGATATCATATATGAAGATGAACAAAATAACATCATCAAGTTCAAGCGATAAATCGGAAATAAAAATCTTAACCCTGTCAGAAATTAATATCGGTTCCGACATACCATCAAATTATATCAATGAACTTTTGAAATTAATTAATACCTATCGCAGTTGCTTTTCGTGTGATATAAACGAATTAGGAAAGACTGAATTAATTACCATGAAAATCGAGTTAAAGCAGGAGAAAATCATTCGATATCAACCTTATAGAGTAGCATATGGCTTAAAATCGACTTTACGGAATTTGGTACAAGAATTGCTGGACCAAAACATTATACAATTATCATCATCAGAATACGCCAGTCCTGTAATGTTAATTCCAAAGAAAACTGGTGAATATAGAATGTGTGTGGATTATCGACAATTGAACGCGATCATCAAGCGCGAATACTTCTGGGTCCAAATATAGAAGAAACATTAAATTCATTAAGCAACAGGAGTGTTTTCACACCTGATGAATGTTTATTATCAAACACCCATCGCGGAAGAGTGCCGACATTTGACAGCATTTGTCACCCCAGATGGTCATTATGAATTTAAACGTGTACCATTCGGGTTGACCAATTCTCCAGTGACGTTCCTCCGGTTAATGAATAAATTAGTACAGCCGTTGCAACCGGGGAAGATAATCGTATATATGGACGACATTTTAATTGCTACAGAGAAAATTGAAGAAAATTTGAAAATATTAAAAGAATTTCTGGTAGTATTGCAAGGAGCGGGAGTTACTTTAAATGTAACAAAATGTGAGTTCCTGCGAAACAGTATCAATTTTTTAGGACACGAAATAACAAAAGAAGGCGTGCGGAGCGTTGAGACTATCCCCACCCTGCGTACGTCATTATGAATATGCGGAGGCAGGCGGACGTAAGACGCTCGTGAGCTTGAAAGATACTCTTAAATGAATCCTATTGGATGAAGCGGGTTACGCTTACAAATTGATGCTCGAGGAGCGAGATTCATTGTAAGAATGGACTCTGGGTTGAGTCGTATTGGATGAAGCGGGTTACGCTTACCAATTGATGCCCGAGGGGCGACATTTATTGTGAGGGCTGAGCAAGTGTGTACCACGTGCGTAATTATAGTATTCAGATACATTGCACAATTACGGCTCGTGATGTTTTGTTTAGGTTGGCCCATTAAGTTGAGTCAATCGATCAGAGTAGTAAGCACTACCCCCGCACTGGGTTCGGTAATACGAATATCCGGTGATTGGTGGGCGTGTGGAGCGTCGAGACTATCCCCACCCTGCGTACGTCATTTTGAATATGCGGAGGCAGGCGGACGTAAGACGCTCGTGAGTTTGAAAGTGGACTTAAATTGAGTCGTATTGGATGAAGCGGTTTACGCTTACCAATTGATGCTAGAGGGGCGAGATTTATTGTGAGAATGGACTCTGAGTTGAGTCGTATTGGATGAAGCGGGTAACGCTTACCAATTGAGGCCTGAGTGAGGAATGAAAATTGAATATTCAATACCCTAGTATTAAGGTCTGTTTCGAGAGCTAATTGATTAGATCATTGCTAAGAAGTGGTGATTCATTTGAAATCATTACCATTCCAAATGGCAATAATCAAAAATATATCACTGAGGACAGTGATTGACAGATTGGCCGAACTATAGTCATGACTCAAAGAACACTTGAGTCAATAGATAGAAAAATAGTAACTTAGGAACAAAAGAAAGAATACTTGCGTATTTACACAAGTGTTCTAACTATTTAGTCAGGAAAGAAATGAATCAGCGAGTTTAGGTAAGAAATTTGTAATATGTATTTAGGATTCGGCCAAGAAATAGTTAGAATAAATAGTTTATTTATTTCATGGATAAAAGGATATTTAGTTAGGACCCGCCAAAGAAATCCCTTTTGGCATTAATAAACAAAAAGCGCAAATGGTTTGAAAAGCATGTTTTCCCGTCTTCGTGGGTAATAAAGACCAAGGTTTAGCTAGAATATGGTAACATGATGTTTAAAGGAAATAATACCGACAGGATATAGATAATAAAAGCATATATGCGATTAGACAGAGATATAAGTAGAATTAGAAAATGGAATGTTAGTCAGTTAGCGGTTAGAGTTTGAACGCGAAGGTCTAAATTACCACGGGGCACGAAGACGGATTGACGTGCGCATAATAATAATATATTTTAAAGTGCATTTTCTAATAAATTTGTTTTCGGTTGAATACTGTATGTTACAATAGCAATATATTATTCAAATATAGTTAAAGTGATATTTCAATTTTCAGATATGAAAGAAGCCAGGAAATTATGTTGTATCAACATCTAGCTGATATGCCGTCGAAAAATCAATGAAGCCGGTCTGTCAAATATCTATAGATGAAAATACGAGTTATGAGCGGCAAAGAATTTTATTTCGTCATTAGTGTATATACTATTACTGAGGTGGCGTGGTTTGCAAACTACAAATGTGACCAAATCAGAATCGAAGCTGAAAACTCGGTCTTCGTTGGTAAAATGCATACACATATCGTTGGATAATACAGAAGAAGACGTAATATACTACAATATATGAAGACATATAACAGTTTTTGATGAACTTGATTATTTTTAATCGAAATGAGAATGCGTATGAAAAATGCGTACGATTAATTTTTTTTCATTCTAAATTTTTGTGTTTCCAAGAATTCTTTAAATGAGAAACTTAAAAAAGATGTTATTATGTGGATAAGATAAGATGCCCACATGAGAATTATTATGCAGATAAGAAGCCTGCACGGTAATGGTCAAAAAAAAAAAAAAAAGATGTTATGTGGATAAGATGCCCACATGAGGACAATTATCATGCAGATAAGATGCCCGCATGGTAATAGTCTAAAAAAAAAAATAAAGATGATGTCGTGTGGATAAGATGCCCACACGGCGACAATTATCACGCAGATAAGACGCCTGCATGGTAATAGTCTAAACAAAAAAAAAACAATATTATCCTAATATTAAAGTTGACGGTAAAATATGGTAGTATTTTGAAATTTGTGAAATGAGTGTAACACTATACTATACTAGAATCGATCGTGAATGAACATAGTTGGATGGTAATATTGTAGTTTTATTATTTGAATAAAACTTTTTCCAAATAATCGAATATAGTTAAACGCACCTTAATTATATTTTATCAAATTAAAAGCAACTAGATTATTAATAAAAAGAAAATCTAGATTAAATAAAATACAAAAATCTAAACTAAGTTTTATATCTCAAACTGAGTAAAAATTCAAAATTAAAACTAAGTGCAAATCTTAATTGTTTTTAAGAAAATGGGAACACCACAGTAACAAAGTGTAAAACAGTTTTGCATGGCTTTGGGGAAAGTCAATGCCAAGTTAAGGGAAAAATTAAAAAAACTTGTGAGTGCAGGAGAAGTGGAAAGTGAAATTGAATTGATGATAGTTCATTATGGCGCGCAGAATGAGCCCGTGATTCTCGGTAAAAATTTCTTAGACCACCGCGGCGTCAAAATAGTGAAACAAACGGGTAAATATGATATCATATATGAAGATGGACAAAATAACATCATCAAGTTCAATAAAAGCGATAAATCGGAAATAAAAATCTTAACCCTGTCAGAAATTAATATCGGTTCCGACATACCATCAAATTATATCAATGAACTTTTGAAATTAATTAATACCTATCGCAGTTGCTTTTCGTGTGATATAAACGAATTAGGAAAGACTGAATTAATTACCATGAAAATCGAGTTAAAGCAGGAGAAAATCATTCGATATCAACCTTATAGAGTAGCATATGGCTTAAAATCGACTTTACGGAATTTGGTACAAGAATTGCTGGACCAAAACATTATACAATTATCATCATCAGAATACGCCAGTCCTGTAATGTTAATTCCAAAGAAAACTGGTGAATATAGAATGTGTGTGGATTATCGACAATTGAACGCGATCATCAAGCGCGAATACTTCTGGGTCCAAATATAGAAGAAACATTAAATTCATTAAGCAACAGGAGTGTTTTCACACCTGATGAATGTTTATTATCAAACACCCATCGCGGAAGAGTGCCGACATTTGACAGCATTTGTCACCCCAGATGGTCATTATGAATTTAAACGTGTACCATTCGGGTTGACCAATTCTCCAGTGACGTTCCTCCGGTTAATGAATAAATTAGTACAGCCGTTGCAACCGGGGAAGATAATCGTATATATGGACGACATTTTAATTGCTACAGAGAAAATTGAAGAAAATTTGAAAATATTAAAAGAATTTCTGGTAGTATTGCAAGGAGCGGGAGTTACTTTAAATGTAACAAAATGTGAGTTCCTGCGAAACAGTATCAATTTTTTAGGACACGAAATAACAAAAGAAGGCGTGCGGAGCGTTGAGACTATCCCCACCCTGCGTACGTCATTATGAATATGCGGAGGCAGGCGGACGTAAGACGCTCGTGAGCTTGAAAGATACTCTTAAATGAATCCTATTGGATGAAGCGGGTTACGCTTACAAATTGATGCTCGAGGAGCGAGATTCATTGTAAGAATGGACTCTGGGTTGAGTCGTATTGGATAAAGCGGGTTACGCTTACCAATTGATGCCCGAGGGGCGACATTTATTGTGAGGGCTGAGCAAGTGTGTACCACGTGCGTAATTATAGTATTCAGATACATTGCACAATTACGGCTCGTGATGTTTTGTTTAGGTTGGCCCATTAAGTTGAGTCAATCGATCAGAGTAGTAAGCACTACCCCCGCACTGGGTTCGGTAATACGAATATCCGGTGATTGGTGGGCGTGTGGAGCGTCGAGACTATCCCCACCCTGCGTACGTCATTTTGAATATGCGGAGGCAGGCGGACGTAAGACGCTCGTGAGTTTGAAAGTGGACTTAAATTGAGTCGTATTGGATGAAGCGGTTTACGCTTACCAATTGATGCTAGAGGGGCGAGATTTATTGTGAGAATGGACTCTGAGTTGAGTCGTATTGGATGAAGCGGGTTACGCTTACCAATGGATGCCCGAGGGGCAAGAAACTCTAACACTACCCCCACACTGGGTTCGCTAATACGAATATCTGGTGACCGGTGGGCGTGTGGCGATTGAGACTATCCCCACCCTGCGTACGTCAATATGAATATGCGGTGGCAGGCGGACGTGATACGCTACAGAGTTTGAAAGTGGACTTAAATTGAGTCGTATTGGATGAAGCGGGTTACGCTTACCAATAGATGCTCAAGGGGCGAGAATTATTTTGAGAATGGACTCTGAGTAGAGTCGAATTGGATGAAGCGGGTTACGCTTACCAATTGAGGCCTGAGTGAGGAATGAAAATTGAATATTCAATACCCTAGTATTAAGGTCTGTTTCGAGAGCTAATTGATTAGATCATTGCTAAGAAGTGGTGATTCATTTGAAATCATTACCATTCCAAATGGCAATAATCAAAAATATATCACTGAGGACAGTGATTGACAGATTGGCCGAACTATAGTCATGACTCAAAGAACACTTGAGTCAATAGATAGAAAAATAGTAACTTAGGAACAAAAGAAAAAATACTTGCGTATTTACACAAGTGTTCTAACTATTTAGTCAGGAAAGAAATGAATCAGCGAGTTTAGGTAAGAAATTTGTAATATGTATTTAGGATTCGGCCAAGAAATAGTTAGAATAAATAGTTTAGTTATTTCATGGATAAAAGGATATTTAGTTAGGACCCGCCAAAGAAATCCCTTTTGGCATTAATAAACAAAAAGCGCAAATGGTTTGAAAACCATGTTTTCCCGTCTTCGTGGGTAATAAAGACCAAGGTTTAGCTAGAATATGGTAACATGATGTTTAAAGGAAATAATACCGACAGGATATAGATAATAAAAGCATATATGCGATTAGGCAGAGATATAAGTAGAATTAGAAAATGGAATGTTAGTCAGTTAGCGGTTAGAGTTTGAACGCGAAGGTCTAAATTACCACGGGGCACCAGATAAGACGCCTGCATGGTAATAGTCTAAACAAAAAAAAAACAAAAAAAAAAAAAAAATAAATAAAAAATAAAGATGATGTCGTGTGGATAAGATGCCCACACGGCGACAATTATCATGCAGATAAGACGCCTGCATGGTAATGGTCGAAAAAAAAATGATTGACTCTGAAGCGTCAAAATATTAAATTTATTTTAATTACCAAAGATGTTCGAGATGAACATTATTGACGACGGGGGCGATTGTAGGATGGCCAAGTTAAGATGAATAAGATGTAACATGTAGACTCAGTTGCATGATAAAATAAGGCCTATGTAAACATAAGCCATATAGATAAGAAATCTACATGATAGTCTTATGCTAACCGGATGATGACTTAACATAAGAAAAGGTCCAAGTCAAATATGAGTAATGCAGATAAGAGGTTTGCATGATAAATAAAAGAAGGCATATGATGTTTGAAGGCAGTCGATACGCAACCGCGAATAAAACTACTACTAGTGTTTTTTAAAAATGTCTCAAATTCTTGCGACACAAATGACGTCCCATTATCTGTAACCACTAACTTAGGCAAACCAAAACGAGCAAAAATGGATCTCAATTGTTCTATTGTACGACTACTTGTTATGCTACTTCCCATGTCAATACATTCTATCCACTTACTATGGGCATCTACTATTATCAAGAAATATTTGTTGAATATAGGACCCATAAAATCTAAGTGAAGTCGTTGCCAAGGTTCTTGTGGCCAATTCCAGGTTATCAGAGTATTTTTAGGTGGGTTACCTTTGTAAGGCAAGCACATCTCACAGGATTTAGCTGTATTTTCTAATTCCAAATCTAATCCAGGCCACCAGAAATAACTTCGCGCCAATCCTTTCATTTTAACAATCCCTAAATGTGTTTTATGGACTTCCTGTAAGATTGAATCTTATAATATTTTAGGTATGACTGTTCTATATCCCCAGAATATGGATCCACTCTCTTCTGAAAGTTCGCTTCGTCTGTTAAAACATGGAATTAAATTTGAGTCAGTAATTCTGTGTGGCCACCCATTTCGGACATAGTTCAGTACGGTTCGTAAAACTTCATCTTTTAAAGTTTCTTCAATTATTTGTTCGAATTTTATTGGACTCAATTCACTATTTTTTATGTAATTTATGAACACATCGGTGGATAATAATCCTCGAATTGACGTAGTCTCAGCCGGAAAATTGTTAACAGCGGTAGAAAAATAGTCGGCTAAATTTTTTTTTGTATTTATATATTGCGTCTCATATTGATGCCGTGAGAGGAATAGTGCGTAGCGTTGGAGTCTATTTGCTGATAAGGTAGGAACTTCCCTTCTTTCGCCAAAAATTGAAATCAATGGTTTATTGTCTGACGCCAGAGTGAATTTTTTTCCAAAAAAATATTGGTGATATCTATTGACACCAAAAACTATGGCCAAGGCTTCTTTTTCAATTTGTGAATATTTCATTTCGGTAGCTGAAAGTCTTTTTGATGCGAATGATATCGGTCTTTCGACTCCGTTACCATATGCATGAGCTAACACAGCTCCCAAACCAACAGGGCTTGCATCCACTATCAATTCAACTGGTAATGAAGGGTCAAAATGAGCTAAGCACGTTTCTGAAGCCAACATATTCTTAATTTCCAAAAAAGCCTTTTCTTCGAATTCGTCCCATTTAAATTTATTTGGTAACAGCTCGTATAAGGGTGCAGCTTTTGTTGCCATATCTGGCATAAATTGTCTATAGAAATTTACTACTCCCAGAAATGATTGCAGCTCTCCAATATTTGATGGAGAAGATAATTTTAGGATTGATTCCACTTTATTTGGATCTTTGTGAAGCCCTTGCGCATCAATGGTGTGACCCAGGTAATTAATTGATGTTTTTAAAAATTCGCATTTAGATTTTGATACCTTGAACCCGGCTTGTTTCAGTTTTGATAACACTATATTTAATGTATGAATATGTTGTTTTCTATTTTTTGCTGTTATCAAGACATCATCCATGAAAACCGTAACTCCTTCTATACCCAATAAAAGAGAATCAATTATTTTTTGAAAAATTGCTGGCGCGGATGCGATACTATAAACCATTCTTGTATATCTAAAAAGTCCTTTGGTTGTTGAAATCGTGGTTAGATCCTTTGAATTTTCAAAACAAATCAAGTTTTGTAAATTTTTGGCCACCATGTAGTTTAGCAAATAACTCTTCAATTTTTGGCAAAGGATATTGGTCGATTAACAATTCTGGATTAATTGTTACTTTAAAATCACCGCAAATCCTAACGGAACCATCTTTTTTTTAAGATAGGAACGATGGGTGTTCCCCACTTACTATATGTAACTGGTTCCAATATTCCTAAATCTACTAATTTTGAAAGTTCCTTTTCAACCTGAACAGCGATTCAGGCGTACATTTGCCGACATTCGAAGTCACTTTTCCAAGACACCACATATAGTTGATAAAATGCTTCAGTATGTGTGTAACTGTACGTGTATTTAGTCATTGAGTTCGAAACAGATGTTTTTATTATTCGGAGAATACATTGCCATTTTTTGTTGATCTTTTTTTTTAACTAAAAATTTTTTTTTTTGTAAAATTATTATTTTTTTAAAAGAGAAAAAAAAGTTTTTTTAGTTTAGTGCTAAATAGTATTAAAGTGAAAATTAATTTAATTGAGAATTAATCGTCAAACAGAAAAAAAAATTTTTATTCAAAATTAACGAAATCTTTCATACAATTTACTAACGCAAAAATACTGACTAGCTCCAGAGGACATCAGAAAAATTGGTGAGAAAAAATTTCCCGACGGTAGAAATAATTTCCTTTTCGAAATTAGATTTAGCGAGGTGGCAAACCCTTTTTCCATATTAGGGAAATTTTTCAAAAAAGGTAGCGACAAACGTCGACAAATGCCTGAATCGATGTTCTGGTCTTTGTAACGACCGCGTTTTTTTTTTTTTTTCTTCCTATTTTCTTTCAAGAATTTCCTTTTAAACCTAAAAAAAAAGAGTAAAGGAAGCTTCAATGTTTATTAAGGGATGTATGTTTATTTTACTTATCTGTTGGTGTGATATCGTCCATCATGCGTGTTATCTGTGAATATGGAACAGATTTTCCTTTTAAAGAAAGTTCTTCCTTATAGGATATGTACGGGATTTGGAATGGATAATCATCGTTGAAGTAAAGATGACCCGGAAGAAGAATTCAACTGTAATGGAAGAATGCAATGAATAAATGATTTTTTTTAATGAATATTATTATTTGCCATCGTTTTTTTTTATAGCGTTGTGATATTAGTTTTTTTATTTTACTACAAAAATTATCTAGGACTAGGGCAAGGGTATAAAAGAGTTTAAATCCAAAAGATCGTATGACAGATGGTGACAACTTAAACATGCCTATAACAATGATACCTTCAAGTTCTCCTTAGACACTGTTATATAAACTGAATCAGCGTTACGAGCTGATATGATTTTCGTGGAAATTAGCTGATATTTCAGGGAAATCTAAGTTTTCTCATCGGTACTAACCTCACACTTTTCGCTGATTTTTTTTTTTAATTTTTTTGGTTAAAATGGAAGAAAAAATTCGTAAACATCAAAAAATAGGGATCAGGAGGCCCAAAATTGATGGAAAACATGAAAACTTCTGTTTTTTGTTAAAAATAATTTTTTTAAGTTTCACCAATAACCGCGGCGAAAAGGAAAATGGAAATTTTGCATTAAAATCCATGGTAGAGGTAACGCTTACAGGACAAAGGAAAAAACCAGTATTTGGTTAAATATACAAAATTAAGTAATTTTACAACATCTAAATAGACTTAAAATATAAAGAAAATCCGTATCTAAATTTTGATATGTAAAAGCATATCAAAGAAAAAGGGAAAAACATAAGAAAATCAAATTTTAAATATGAGTCCAAAACTCCGTTATATCAGAGAGTATATAAAGGATCGCTGGACAAGTGAAAAAGAGCAGTAAAATTTTTAAATTAGAAGTGTAAGGTGTTTCTCTGCCCAAATAATTAGGGAAGATTTTAATTTTTTTAACCGTTTTTTTTTGTAAGAGTGAGTTTTTTATTTTAAACTGAAAGAAGTTTCTATGGTTATCTGAAATATATGGCTGCTCGCAAAATTCATTTTATCAACGAGGATTAAGAAACAAGAAAATATATATTTGGAATTCGAAAACAAAAGAAAAAAAGGAGAACAGCAAAAGGTGTACCGGTTTCAGGAAAACTTCAAACGGTGACGTATCTAGTGAGCTGAGGTTAACAAAGGTCAAGGACATCATAAGTTTCACCATCAAAAAAAAAGCTAAGTCACTTTTTTTGCATTTATTTTTTGTTTTTTTTTTTTAAATATATAAATATATCCAAATATAAATAAAAAGAATAAAAACTTACGTGAATTTTGATCCAATTTTATCGTTGTTTACATCAAACGCTTTTTTTTTTTTTGAATAATTTCCTTATTATTATGTTTTCTTGTTGATCACAATTTTTTTTTTAATTATAATGAAATTTTCTTAAGACGTCTCTTAAGAGGTTGCGTTATTAAGAAAATTTCTTTTTATTTTAACTGATTTTATATCTTTTCACAACTAAAAACCGGCGAAAACAAAACAAAACTTAAAAATAATTCACGTAAAAAAAAAAAAGAAAAATGTAAACAAGTTTTGACATTTACAAGATCCAAATAAACAACTATTTTATACCAGTTGCGCCTAGGATCCATGAAAACAAATTTGTGGTGAAATCAATTCTTTTGAAAGTGAATTTTGATTTTTTTTTTATTTCTTTTTGGAGTGAAATTAATTTAAATTATTTATTGAATTATAATATTTAAAGATAAAATCTTTCTAAGATATCTATCTAAATAACTAGGTTTTTTTTGTGTTTTTTTTATATATAATTTTTTTTTCTTCTTCAGAATTTCATTATTCATTTTTGTTTATTCTAAGGCAAATAAAATATCGTTTATTATAATTTAATTTTAAACAATTTTTTTTTTGTGTGTGTTAGTTTTTTTTTTTTCTCAAATTATTTTGATCTAAGATTTGAAGGAAACAAAATGAAGTGCTAATTAAACATAAACCAAGGGAGTGGAGTTGAATATTTCTTTCGTCATGTAAGGAAGGAAATGTCTCTCCCAATGCGGTTACTGGGGAGGTTCCATTAGAAAGGAACGTCTTTCTTGTATTTCTAAAGCGAGGTCATCTGGTGTTATTTTTTGATTTGATTCATGTTTTTTTTTGAATTGTATTAGTTTTTTTACCTATCCACGTTTCTCAAGCATTCTGGTCGCTGATGGGAACCCCGAAAACAAACTAGGCTGAAGACACCCGGCAAAGCGTGGCCATCAGCAAGCCAGTAATGAAAACCCGAACTAAACGAACATTTCGTTACAAATGGCGCCCGAGTCCAGGGACTTGAAAGATTTTTCAGGTCTATATTATTACATTAATTTATTTTATTTTTTTATAGTTTTAATTTTTTTTCGGCAATTTAAAAATAATTTTTTCTTAATATTTTCTAGTTTTTTTTATTCCAAACGCTTCATTGTGATAATTTCTTTAATTTTTTTTTGTTTCAGTTTTCGGGAAATAATTTTAATTCTTTAGTATTTTGGTGAAATCTCAATTTCGTCCATTTTTTTTTAGTTTCAGTTTCCATTTAATTTTTTTTTATTAAGTAGTCATTATTTTTTTTTATTTTCTTGTTTATCGCAATTACCACCGCTTCCGTCGAATATGGTGAGTCCATTTATCCGGGAGCGGATGATTGTTTGAAGACAGAAATAATTAAATGATTTCAGTGCTTTCTTAAACGTGAAAGGATCCTTTATCACTGGTGCAAGGTAGGCTGTTGAGTTTTGCGTAAACATCCAAGTAAATGTTGCACTGGTTTGAATAGGTAAACCGAGGTACATATTAAAGTTGAACTATTTTTTTTAGATTTTGAGATTTTGAGTCAATACAAGGATTTGTTATATTTTATTTCTGTTTATTGTAAATTTAGCCGTAATATTTAATTTCACATTTTAATTTTTTTTTCTCTAAGGTCCGATCCCTTTTAGTTTTCTTTGCTACACATATACATATTTCCTTAATTTTTATCGTTAATTTCTGAAAAGATGACCTCGCACATGCGTATTAGTTATTCAACTCCATCCCTGTTTCTCTCACACATATATCGTACAAGTTTCGTTTCGTTAGCTATAATTATAGAAAAAGTTAGAGTATTATATCTAGTTATTAGTGAATGTTTTTTTTGCCTACATATAAATAAACATTATCGTTTCACCATCGGAATTGGAAACGGGCAATTTATTAAAAAAAAAAATATATATATATATATATATATATATATATATATAAATAGATAAATATACATCTTTTAATGAGAAAATTTATCAGAGTTTTGTTTTGATTCTTACTTTTTGTATCTGGGGTTTCTTTTACTTTATTGTTTCCTATATTTATTTTTCCTTCGTCTATTTAACCATATATATATTGTTTTTCTTTTACTTAATTTTTTTTTTAATTTTGTTTATACACCTACGGTGTTGTGTATTGCGAAGTTTACTGATTATAGGGGTACTTTCAGTAGAAAACGGCCAACATTTTTGCTCTTTTGCTTTCTTTGGTGCTCTTAGTGCTTGATAGTGCGTAGTGGTTATATTCAAATACAAACGATGTTATTATTAACGACAGAAATAGACTGGTTAAGTCCAACCGAGTTGACAGTTGAACTTCAAATAAGAAAGATGGCTGCTAATGAACCGAAATCGATGCAGAATTTAGCTCGTGCATTGGAAGCCGAAGCCAGTGATGATGCAATGACACCGATGTTCTCACATAATTGCAAAAACCCAAATGCAGAAGCACAGGCATGTAAAAAGGCAGGAGAGGTATTGGATCTTAAGGCTAGCAAAGAGGGGATGCAACCACATGAGATACATATTTTAATAGCAAGAGTCAAACACTGCTATGGTCGAACATTACGTCTCAGTGCTACGGATTCATCAATGTTATCAGAAACCGAGAATGTCATTGTAAAATTAGAAGTGGTTTTAGCCAGATTAAAGAACCTGTTAATGCGCCAAGAAGTCACAAATCCCAGTAAAGGTGCAGTCAACAAAATTACTACAAGAAGCGATGAGCCACGGATTGAATTTAGTTCGAAAGAGCAGCTAAATCATTCAGAAAGAACTGAGGAGATTTGCCGCCTCAGAGATCTTAGTCTTGAGCATCACTCGTCACCAGTTGAAACTGCAACTGGATTAACTGGTCCAACAACTCGAGGAGTTTATGGGAGTAGTTTCAATCAACTTAGAACATCGACTACAGAGCCATATATAAGAAGTGTACACCAGAGGCAGCAACCGATGATGTTCAATAACATACCAGAAGAGGACCACGATCGATACCGTCAAAGCAACTTATCAGAATTAACACCAGCCACCCGTTCAGAATCAAGCTACAGAAATTCACCGAAATGGAATGTGTTTTATGATGGCACTACCCAAAGCATGGATGCAAATGAATTCATTTATCGGTTAGAGTCACATGCTAGAACTGACCGCTTTTGGATTTCCGATCTAGGTCCTGTTATGGCTAACCATTTGGAAGACAAACCCAGCAACTGGTACTGAGTGTATGATAGGAAATTTCCGAATGCAACGTGGGTACAACTAAGATCAGCCTTTCTATCTCGCTTCTGCAGTTATGATTCTGACCAGGAGACACGCAGAGTAATCCAAACGAGGAAACAAAAACCGAAAGAAAGTTTCAACGATTACCTACTAGAGATGGAGACGTTGAACTGCAGATTGTGCAAAGCTTACAAGGAAACAGAGCTCCTAGATTTCATAAGCAACAATATGCACCCAGCACTTCAGACGTCTACAATGACCAACTTTTTCAATAGTACCGAGGTACTACGAATCATGTGCCAAAGATTGGAGCGATTGTGGTCTAGGTCAGGGTATGATCCTCGACTACAATATAACACCAGCAACTATGGTTGAGGAACTCACGGAATTCATGCACTTAATGATTTCGCAACACAAGCTTTCTCACAAAAGCTAACGTATCCAGAAGAAGGGGATCAATTTTGTAACATGGAAGTTCAGGCGTTGACAAACTGTAATACAACATACAGAAGTCAAATTGCAGCCCCAACTAACACCACAATGCCAGACAACATGCGCGTATGTTGGAACTGTAAGGACATAGGCCATTCATATCAAGATTGCTCAATCCCTGCAACTGAAATTTTTTGTTATGGATGTGGACGCAGCCGAGTTCTTAACCCTAATTGTGCAAATTGCAAAAGAAATTTGGGAAACCGAATGCAGAACGTGAGAGCACAACGGGCACCACGTTCGATGCAAGTACTCAGACGTCGCAATCAATTGACAGATGCAGCAACAAATACCGAACCGACAGCACACCGATAAATGATTTCACCATAGCACCGTTCATGTCAAGTACAAACATATCAGTACCGGTGGCACCTATAAAACCGACAGAAAGTAGTACTCAAACAATCCCAGAAACATCCAAAACATCGTCAAGTTCTTTTCGTTCCAGCAAATATTGGGCGACCAGAAAACAAATAAAAATGTCGATATCTACTATTCTGACAAATCTTCATGATCAAAGACCATTCATTACACTCTCCGTTGGTGGACAAATTTTAGAAAGCTTACTTGATAGTGGTGCGAAAGTCAGCATTCTAGGGATTGATTCGGTTTTATTTTTACAAAACAACAACCTTAAGCTCAATAAATTACAAGCTTCTATCAGTACTGCAGACGGCACTAACAAGAGGGTATGGGATTATGTGGATGTTGAGATAATATACGCGCAAAAGAAGAAATTAATGCGGTTGTATGTCGTCCCAAGTCTAAAAGAAAAACTATACTTACCACAAATAGTAAACTCCATAGATGGCGGAATTCCAGTGGATTTACCAACACATGAGTTAACTCCAGCACAGACAGTAAAACTAGAAGAAGTTAAATCACAGTTTCCATCGTACCATAGTATTGGTTTGGGTCGTACTAAGTTAGAAGAACACGTGGTAGAGGTTGATGATACTCAAGCAATAAAACAGCGCCACTACCCGGTATCACCAGCAATACAATGTTGGAATTGGACGTAATTGAAGAAAGCACCAGTCCTTGGAGTGGTCCAGTGGTTTTAGTGAACAAAGCCGGTGGTAAAGTGCGGTTATGTTTGGACTCGCGAAAGGTCAACAATGCGACGATGAAAGATCCGTATCCATTGCCACATATTGATGGTCTTCTTAGCCGAATGCAGGATACAAAATACATTTCAAGTTTGGACTTAAAGGATGCATTCTGGCAGATTCCTCTGGAGCCTGCTTCTAGAGAGAAAACAGCATTTACAGTGCCAGGTAGACCACTATACCAATTCAAGGTCATGCCTTTTGGATTTTGCAATGCGGCGCAGCGGATGTGTCGGTTGATGGATAAGGTAATTCCTCACCAAATCAGGGATCGAGTCTTTGTGTACCTAGATGACTTATTACTTATATCTACAACTTTCGAAGAGCATGTCAACTTGTTATCCCAAGTAGCGAAGTACTTTATACAGGCTGGGTTGACGATAAATGTCGAAAAAAGTAAATTCGTGCTAAAAGAAATTAAGTATTTGGGCCATCTGGTGGGCATGGACGGATTACGCCCTGATCCTGCGAAAATTGAGGCAATTAGGAATTTCCCGACTCCATCAACTGTGAAACAGACGCGTCGTCTATTAGGTATGTCTGGTTGGTATAGGCGGTTTATTCCGAATTATGCGGCTTTAACAGCGTCAATTTCTGACTTGTTAAAGAAAGGAAAGAGGTTCCAGTGGACGCCTGAGGTGGAAACATCCTTTAATCATCTAAAAGAAGGTCTCACTACCAAGCCTCTTCTGGCGAATCCCGATTTCGATAAACCATTTTTCATTCGCTGTGATGCTAGTACAAGTGGAGTTGGAGGTGTTCTCTTTCAGAAAACCATAGAAAACGAGGAACAACCGATAGTGTCCCAAAAATTGAATCAAGCACAGAGAAACTATAGGATTACCGAGTTGGAATGTTTAGCTGCTATCGTGAGCGTAAAGTAATTTCGTCCATACATCGAAGGCTTCAACTTTACTATCATCAGAGATCACGCGAGCCTTAAGTGGTTGATGAACCAAAAGGAACTTGGTGGTAGACTTGCGCGGTGGAGTTTGAAACGGCAGGCATTCGGCTTCCAAATTGAACACCAAAGAGGATCTCAAAATGTGGTACCGGATGCGTTATCTCGAGTGTACAGTGAACAACCAAACGAGATACTCCAAGAACTGCCTAAATTAGATATCAATGCCGTTAGCCTTCAATCAGGTCATTTTCAGGATTCTGACTATATCAAACTAAAATCCACAATAGGAAGTAATCCAGAACAATATCGGAACATCAAAATACATAACGACAGACTATATATACGACTAGAACTATTGGCAAAAGACAAATAGTCCGACATATCTCTTTGGAAACTGTGGTTACCGAAACAACTTGGAGAAGAAGTTATGCTCAAAGAATATGACGACCCCCTCGGATCTCATGGAGGTATTACAAAGACATTAGATAGAATTCGCAGATATTATTATTGGCCTAGGATGCGACAGCAAATTTACGAATACGTAAAAAACTGTTCTGCGTGCAAGACGACCAAAGCATCCAACAAAATATTAAGACCTCCGATGGGAAAGCAGTTTATGTCTGAAAGATCGTGTCAAAAACTTTACATAGATTTTCTAGGACCCTTTCCACGATCAAAATCTGGAAATACTACAATTTTAGTAATAGTCGACCATTTGACTAAATTTGTAATATTAAAAGCTTTCAACAAGGCCTGTAGTAAAAAGATATCAATATTCTTGTTACGAGAAGTGTTTCACGTTTTTGGGGTGCCAAAGGTAATTCATTCAGATAATGGCGTGCAGTTCAAGTCACATGAATTTAACAGGTTATTACCGCAGCATGGGATAAAGCATTTATATACAGCTGTATACTCGCCACAATCAAAAGCTTCTGAAAGAGTGAACCGATCGATCTTGGCAGCGATACGAGCTTACATTAACACAGACCATAGATGTTGGGATGAACATTTATCACAAGTAGCATGCGCTTTGCGGAATTCAGTACACGAAACCGTCGGTAACTCCCCACATTTCCTGTTGTTTGGGTACCATATCATTACCAACGGTGCTATATACGAATTATTACGAAACATTGATTGTGTAGGAGAGAACGACATTGAAATACCGGCAAAAATATACTCGATGCCAGTCATCCACGACAAAGTCCACAAGCTTCTGAAAGAGTCATACCAACGCAATGAAAAAAGGTATAACTTAAGAACTAGACAGGTTACATTCAAACCAGGTCAGTCGGTATTTGTACGCAATTTCACACAGAGTGACGCTATTAAAAGGTTTTCAGCTAAACTTGCACCCAAGTTTACTCACGCGATAGTAAACCGTAAGATAGGGCAGGTGAATTATGAGCTTAAAATCGAAGATAGCAAGATAATTGGTGTTTACCACGCCAAAGATATGGTTACCTGAAAGTAAGATAGATTGAACATGTACTATTACAAACATTTAGGTCATACCTCGCTATAGGACTTCTATATGATCTTCCTTTTATTGATTTCATTTTTTTTTGCAATTTAACGTAGATACCATTTCTAATTTTTTTTTAAATTTTTCTATAGTTTTAAGATTTGATTTTTTTTTCTTTTTCCTTCTTCATATTTTTTATTTCTTAATTGAAAACGGTGTTTTCAAAAGCTGAAAAGTCGGTTGTCAAACCAATGGTTTGATTCTTCAAATTCGTTGGTTCGATTGGGAATCTACAACAAATCTGCCTGTAACGAGTGCCTTTTTTTTGGTTTTTTTTCCTTTTTCTTATTTCCTTTCAAGAATTTCCTTTTAAACCTAAAAATAAAAGAGTAAAGGAAGCTTCAATGTTTATTAAGGGATGTATGTTTATTTTACTTATCTGTTGGTGTGATATCGTCCATCATGCGTGTTATCTGTGAATATGGAACAGATTTTCCTTTTAAAGAAAGTTCTTCCTTATAGGATATGTACGGGATTTGGAATGGATAATCATCGTTGAAGTAAAGATGACCCGGAAGAAGAATTCAACTGTAATGGAAGAATGCAATGAATAAATGATTTTTTTTAATGAATATGCCATCGTTTTTTTTTATAGCGTTGTGATATTAGTTTTTTTATTTTACTACAAAAATTATCTAGGACTAGGGCAAGGGTATAAAAGAGTTTAAATCCAAAAGATCGTATGACAGATGGTGAAAACTTAAACATGCCTATAACAATGATACCTTCGAGTTCTCCTTAGACAGTGTTATATCAACTGAAACAGCGTTACAAGCTGATATGATTTTCCTGGAAATTAGCTGATATTTCAGGGAAATCTAAGTTTTCTCATCGGTACTAACCTCACACTTTTCGCTGATTTTCTTTTGAATTTTTTTGGTTAAAATGGAAGAAAAAATTCGTAAACATCAAAAAATAGGGATCAGGAGGCCCAAAATTGATGGAAAACATGAAAACTTCTGTTTTTTGTTAAAAATAATTTTTTTTAAAGTTTCAACAATAACTGCGGCGAAAAGAAAAAGGAAATTTTGCATTAAAATCCATGGTAGAGGTAACGCTTACAGGACAAAGGAAAAAACCAGTATTTGGTTAAAAATACAAAATTAAGTAATTTTACAACATCTAAATAGACTTAAAATATAAAGAAAATCCGTATCTAAATTTTGATATGTAAAAACATATCAAAGATAAAGGAAAAAACATAAAAAAATCAAATTTTAAATATGAGTCCAAAAGTCCGTTATATCAGAGAGTATATAAAGGATCGCTAGACAAGTGAAAAAGAGCAGTAAAATTTTTAAATCAGAAGTGTAAGGTGTTTCTCTGCCCAAATAATTAGGCAAAATTTTCATTTTTTTAACAGTTTTTTTTTGTAAAAGTGAGTTTTTTATTTTAAACTGAAAGAAGTTTCTATGGTTATCTGAAATATATGGCTGCTTGCAAAATTCATTTTATCAACGAGGATTAAGAAACAAGAAAATATATATTTGGAATTCGACAACAAAAGAAAAAAAGGAGAACAGCAAAAGGCGTACCGGTTTCAGGAAAACTTCAAACGGTGACGTATCTAGTGAGCTGAGGTTAACAAAGGTCAAGGACATCTTAAGTTTCACCACCAAAAAAAGCTAAATCACTTTTTTTTGCATTTTAATTACTAAAAAACTGCTTTTGTTGTTGTTGCACATTTTTTTAAGGTGACCCTTCTTGTTGCACTTTTTACATGTATAATTCTTAAACCTGCATTGGTCTGTAGAGTGATTTTTATATCCGCAAACCTTGCATGCTGCATTTGTATTTGGATCTGTCTCTAACGATCTACTTCTGTTGCTAGGCGGCAATATTGTTTTTTTATTGTGATGTATTTTGTATACTGGTTCAATTTTAACGAATTCAACCGAATATTGTTGACGCACACATTCAACAGCTAACGCTATTTCGACTGGTTTATCGAAAGTTAATGTTTTTGCATCTTCTAGGAGTAATTTATCTTTTTCTGGACTTTTGTCCAAACGTAGGGCAATGCTCAAAATTGATTCGAAATTACAGTTTGATGCCAGTGATCTTAATCTTGCTGCCCACTGCTGAAGCGTTTCATGCTGTTCTATTTGAGCTGCGTAAAATTTATTTCTTTCAGCAAATATAGATTTTGACGGTTTGAAATGATCTTCCAATTTTTTAATTATTTTTTCAAAAGTTGCGGTTTCGGCTGCCGGATTTGTAGGATGCATTAAAGCCGCCAATAATTTAGATGTGTCATCACTTAAAGAAATCAACAATAAGGCCTTTTGTCGACCATTATCACTTACACCATTTGCAATAAAAAAATGCTCCAATTTACTTTTATAAATGGACCACTCATTTATTTCGTGATGAAATTTTGGTAATTCACCAAATGTCGACATTTCTTCTTTTTTTTCGATTCTGAATTTATTTATTTTGCGTGGTTTCGTTTTTTTTTTATTTCCTCGTCGCCAATTGTGATGTATTAAATACAAATTATTATTACAAATCACATTTTACTTAATTCATTTATTTTTTTCTTTCTTTACAATTATGACCTTAATGTATGATGAGCGAATTTAAACTGACTGTGGCAACCAATACACTATTTGGTATTGCGGTAAACACATACTACTATACTACACACTTGAATAACCATCCAAATTTCGCAACGACTAGATGTTTAACTACGATAAATGGTATCTTTTGTAGATATTTAGAAAATATGGGATCAAGAACATATATCTCATATTTTGTTACCATAAAGCTATAGTGTCTGTTTTATCGATAGTAGAAGAATAACTTGAAGGAATTTCAAAATTCGAAGAAATAAACTGAATATTGCATTTACATTCGAAATGTTATTTTTATAATATAAAACTTTTACATACTATATACCACTGTGTTGAAAAAGTAAGGTTAATTTTAAACTTCCCGCGTTAACCGAATCGGACAAATGAATTTTTTTTCAAGTTGGTACTAATGTTAGTGACATGTGTGACAAATTACATGTCAATATCATCAATAGTTTTTAGTTTACGCTTGGTTTTGTGAACAGGCTTCAATGCGCGTAGCGATTCACGTTTGATCTCTTCAATCGACTCAAAACGATTTCCCTGGAGTGGTCTCTTGAGCTTTGGGAACAGCCAGAAGTCACGTGTGTAACACCAGAAACTATGGTTGAGGAACTCACGGAATTCATGCACTTAATGATTTCGCAACACAAGCTTTCTCACAAAAGCTAACGTATCCAGAAGAAGGGGATCAATTTTGTAACATGGAAGTTCAGGCGTTGACAAACTGTAATACAACATACAGAAGTCAAATTGCAGCCCCAACTAACACCACAATGCCAGACAACATGCGCGTATGTTGGAACTGTAAGGACATAGGACATTCATATCAAGATTGCTCAATCCCTGCAACTGAAATTTTTTGTTATGGATGTGGACGCAGCCGAGTTCTTAACCCTAATTGTGCAAATTGCAAAAGAAATTTGGGAAACCGAATGCAGAACGTGAGAGCACAACGGGCACCACGTTCGATGCAAGTACTCAGACGTCGCAATCAATTGACAGATGCAGCAACAAATACCGAACCGACAGCACACCGATAAATGATTTCACCATAGCACCGTTCATGTCAAGTACAAACATATCAGTACCGGTGGCACCTATAAAAACGACAGAAAGTAGTACTCAAACAATCCCAGAAACATCCAAAACATCGTCAAGTTCTTTTCGTTCCAGCAAATATTGGGCGACCAGAAAACAAATAAAAATGTCGATATCTACTATTCTGACAAATCTTCATGATCAAAGACCATTCATTACACTCTCCGTTGGTGGACAAATTTTAGAAAGCTTACTTGATAGTGGTGCGACAGTCAGCATTCTAGGGATTGATTCGGTTTTATTTTTACAAAACAACAACCTTAAGCTCAATAAATTACAAGCTTCTATCAGTACTGCAGACGGCACTAACAAGAGGATATGGGATTATGTGGATGTTGAGATAATATACGCGCAAAAGAAGAAATTAATGCGGTTGTATGTCGTCCCAAGTCTAAAAGAAAAACTATACTTACCACAAATAGTAAACTCCATAGATGGCGGAATTCCAGTGGATTTACCAACACATGAGTTAACTCCAGCACAGACAGTAAAACTAGAAGAAGTTAAATCACAGTTTCCATCGTACCATAGTATTGGTTTGGGTCGTACTAAGTTAGAAGAACACGTGGTAGAGGTTGATGATACTCAAGCAATAAAACAGCGCCACTACCCGGTATCACCAGCAATACAATGTTGGAATTGGACGTAATTGAAGAAAGCACCAGTCCTTGGAGTGGTCCAGCGGTTTTAGTGAACAAAGCCGGTGGTAAAGTGCGGTTATGTTTGGACTCGCGAAAGGTCAACAATGCGACGATGAAAGATCCGTATCCATTGCCACATATTGATGGTCTTCTTAGCCGAATGCAGGATACAAAATACATTTCAAGTTTGGACTTAAAGGATGCATTCTGGCAGATTCCTCTGGAGCCTGCTTCTAGAGAGAAAACAGCATTTACAGTGCCAGGTAGACCACTATACCAATTCAAGGTCATGCCTTTTGGATTTTGCAATGCGGCGCAGCGGATGTGTCGGTTGATGGATAAGGTAATTCCTCACCAAATCAGGGATCGAGTCTTTGTGTACCTAGATGACTTATTACTTATATCTACAACTTTCGAAGAGCATGTCAACTTGTTATCCCAAGTAGCGAAGTACTTTATACAGGCTGGGT
Source organism: Xylophagus ater (assembly GCA_963422695.1). Lineage (NCBI taxonomy): Eukaryota > Metazoa > Arthropoda > Insecta > Diptera > Xylophagidae > Xylophagus > Xylophagus ater. Next base: position 36,898,755 of record OY730478.1, read on the forward strand.
TGACGATAAATGTCGAAAAAAGTAAATTCGTGCTAAAAGAAATTAAGTATTTGGGCCATCTGGTGGGCATGGACGGATTACGCCCTGATCCTGCGAAAATTGAGGCAATTAGGAATTTCCCGACTCCATCAACTGTGAAACAGACGCGTCGTCTATTAGGTATGTCTGGTTGGTATAGGCGGTTTATTCCGAATTATGCGGCTCTAACAGCGTCAATTTCTGACTTGTTAAAGAAAGGAAAGAGGTTCCAGTGGACGCCTGAGGCGGAAACATCCTTTAATCATCTAAAAGAAGGTCTCACTACCAAGCCTCTTCTGGCGAATCCCGATTTCGATAAACCATTTTTCATTCGCTGTGATGCTAGTACAAGTGGAGTTGGAGGTGTTCTCTTTCAGAAAACCATAGAAAACGACGAACAACCGATAGTGTCCCAAAAATTGAATCAAGCACAGAGAAACTATAGGATTACCGAGTTGGAATGTTTAGCTGCTATCGTGAGCGTAAAGTAATTTCGTCCATACATCGAAGGCTTCAACTTTACTATCATCAGAGATCACGCGAGCCTTAAGTGGTTGATGAACCAAAAGGAACTTGGTGGTAGACTTGCGCGGTGGAGTTTGAAACGGCAGGCATTCGGCTTCCAAATTGAACACCAAAGAGGATCTCAAAATGTGGTACCGGATGCGTTATCTCGAGTGTACAGTGAACAACCAAACGAGATACTCCAAGAACTGCCTAAATTAGATATCAATGCCGTTAGCCTTCAATCAGGTCATTTTCAGGATTCTGACTATATCAAACTAAAATCCACAATAGGAAGTAATCCAGAACAATATCGGAACATCAAAATACATAACGACAGACTATATATACGACTAGAACTATTGGCAAAAGACAAATAGTCCGACATATCTCTTTGGAAACTGTGGTTACCGAAACAACTTGGAGAAGAAGTTATGCTCAAAGAATATGACGACCCCCTCGGATCTCATGGAGGTATTACAAAGACATTAGATAGAATTCGCAGATATTATTATTGGCCTAGGATGCGACAGCAAATTTACGAATACGTAAAAAACTGTTCTGCGTGCAAGACGACCAAAGCATCCAACAAAATATTAAGACCTCCGATGGGAAAGCAGTTTATGTCTGAAAGATCGTGTCAAAAACTTTACATAGATTTTCTAGGACCCTTTCCACGATCAAAATCTGGAAATACTACAATTTTAGTAATAGTCGACCATTTGACTAAATTTGTAATATTAAAAGCTTTCAACAAGGCCTGTAGTAAAAAGATATCAATATTCTTGTTACGAGAAGTGTTTCACGTTTTTGTGGTGCCAAAGGTAATTCATTCAGATAATGGCGTGCAGTTCAAGTCACATGAATTTAACAGGTTATTACCGCAGCATGGGATAAAGCATTTATATACAGCTGTATACTCGCCACAATCAAAAGCTTCTGAAAGAGTGAACCGATCGATCTTGGCAGCGATACGAGCTTACATTAACACAGACCATAGATGTTGGGATGAACATTTATCACAAGTAGCATGCGCTTTGCGGAATTCAGTACACGAAACCGTCGGTAACTCCCCACATTTCCTGTTGTTTGGGTACCATATCATTACCAACGGTGCTATATACGAATTATTACGAAACATTGATTGTGTAGGAGAGAACGACATTGAAATACCGGCAAAAATATACTCGATGCCAGTCATCCACGACAAAGTCCACAAGCTTCTGAAAGAGTCATACCAACGCAATGAAAAAAGGTATAACTTAAGAACTAGACAGGTTACATTCAAACCAGGTCAGTCGGTATTTGTACGCAATTTCACACAGAGTGACGCTATTAAAAGGTTTTCAGCTAAACTTGCACCCAAGTTTACTCACGCGATAGTAAACCGTAAGATAGGGCAGGTGAATTATGAGCTTAAAATCGAAGATAGCAAGATAATTGGTGTTTACCACGCCAAAGATATGGTTACCTGAAAGTAAGATAGATTGAACATGTACTATTACAAACATTTAGGTCATAACTCGCTATAGGACTTCTATATGATCTTCCTTTTATTGATTTCATTTTTTTTTGCAATTTAACGTAGATACCATTTCTAATTTTTTTTTAAATTTTTCTATAGTTTTAAGATTTGATTTTTTTTTCTTTTTCCTTCTTCATATTTTTTATTTCTTAATTGAAAACGGTGTTTTCAAAAGCTGAAAAGTCGGTTGTCAAACCAATGGTTTGATTCTTCAAATTCGTTGGTTCGATTGGGAATCTACAACAAATCTGCCTGTAACGAGTGCCTTTTTTTTGGTTTTTTTTCCTTTTTCTTATTTCCTTTCAAGAATTTCCTTTTAAACCTAAAAATAAAAGAGTAAAGGAAGCTTCAATGTTTATTAAGGGATGTATGTTTATTTTACTTATCTGTTGGTGTGATATCGTCCATCATGCGTGTTATCTGTGAATATGGAACAGATTTTCCTTTTAAAGAAAGTTCTTCCTTATAGGATATGTACGGGATTTGGAATGGATAATCATCGTTGAAGTAAAGATGACCCGGAAGAAGAATTCAACTGTAATGGAAGAATGCAATGAATAAATGATTTTTTTTAATGAATATGCCATCGTTTTTTTTATAGCGTTGTGATATTAGTTTTTTTATTTTACTACAAAAATTATCTAGGACTAGGGCAAGGGTATAAAAGAGTTTAAATCCAAAAGATCGTATGACAGATGGTGAAAACTTAAACATGCCTATAACAATGATACCTTCGAGTTCTCCTTAGACAGTGTTATATCAACTGAAACAGCGTTACAAGCTGATATGATTTTCCTGGAAATTAGCTGATATTTCAGGGAAATCTAAGTTTTCTCATCGGTACTAACCTCACACTTTTCGCTGATTTTCTTTTGAATTTTTTTGGTTAAAATGGAAGAAAAAATTCGTAAACATAAAAAAATAGGGATCAGGAGGCCCAAAATTGATGGAAAACATGAAAACTTCTGTTTTTTGTTAAAAATAATTTTTTTTAAAGTTTCAACAATAACTGCGGCGAAAAGAAAAAGGAAATTTTGCATTAAAATCCATGGTAGAGGTAACGCTTACAGGACAAAGGAAAAAACCAGTATTTGGTTAAAAATACAAAATTAAGTAATTTTACAACATCTAAATAGACTTAAAATATAAAGAAAATCCGTATCTAAATTTTGATATGTAAAAACATATCAAAGATAAAGGAAAAAACATAAAAAAATCAAATTTTAAATATGAGTCCAAAAGTCCGTTATATCAGAGAGTATATAAAGGATCGCTAGACAAGTGAAAAAGAGCAGTAAAATTTTTAAATCAGAAGTGTAAGGTGTTTCTCTGCCCAAATAATTAGGCAAAATTTTCATTTTTTTAACAGTTTTTTTTTGTAAAAGTGAGTTTTTTATTTTAAACTGAAAGAAGTTTCTATGGTTATCTGAAATATATGGCTGCTTGCAAAATTCATTTTATCAACGAGGATTAAGAAACAAGAAAATATATATTTGGAATTCGACAACAAAAGAAAAAAAGGAGAACAGCAAAAGGCGTACCGGTTTCAGGAAAACTTCAAACGGTGACGTATCTAGTGAGCTGAGGTTAACAAAGGTCAAGGACATCTTAAGTTTCACCACCAAAAAAAGCTAAATCACTTTTTTTTGCATTTTAATTACTAAAAAACTGCTTTTGTTGTTGTTGCACATTTTTTTAAGGTGACCCTTCTTGTTGCACTTTTTACATGTATAATTCTTAAACCTGCATTGGTCTGTAGAGTGATTTTTATATCCGCAAACCTTGCATGCTGCATTTGTATTTGGATCTGTCTCTAACGATCTACTTCTGTTGCTAGGCGGCAATATTGTTTTTTTATTGTGATGTATTTTGTATACTGGTTCAATTTTAACGAATTCAACCGAATATTGTTGACGCACACATTCAACAGCTAACGCTATTTCGACTGGTTTATCGAAAGTTAATGTTTTTGCATCTTCTAGGAGTAATTTATCTTTTTCTGGACTTTTGTCCAAACGTAGGGCAATGCTCAAAATTGATTCGAAATTACAGTTTGATGCCAGTGATCTTAATCTTGCTGCCCACTGCTGAAGCGTTTCATGCTGTTCTATTTGAGCTGCGTAAAATTTATTTCTTTCAGCAAATATAGATTTTGACGGTTTGAAATGATCTTCCAATTTTTTAATTATTTTTTCAAAAGTTGCGGTTTCGGCTGCCGGATTTGTAGGATGCATTAAAGCCGCCAATAATTTAGATGTGTCATCACTTAAAGAAATCAACAATAAGGCCTTTTGTCGACCATTATCACTTACACCATTTGCAATAAAAAAATGCTCCAATTTACTTTTATAAATGGACCACTCATTTATTTCGTGATGAAATTTTGGTAATTCACCAAATGTCGACATTTCTTCTTTTTTTTCGATTCTGAATTTATTTATTTTGCGTGGTTTCGTTTTTTTTTTATTTCCTCGTCGCCAATTGTGATGTATTAAATACAAATTATTATTACAAATCACATTTTACTTAATTCATTTATTTTTTTCTTTCTTTACAATTATGACCTTAATGTATGATGAGCGAATTTAAACTGACTGTGGCAACCAATACACTATTTGGTATTGCGGTAAACACATACTACTATACTACACACTTGAATAACCATCCAAATTTCGCAACGACTAGATGTTTAACTACGATAAATGGTATCTTTTGTAGATATTTAGAAAATATGGGATCAAGAACATATATCTCATATTTTGTTACCATAAAGCTATAGTGTCTGTTTTATCGATAGTAGAAGAATAACTTGAAGGAATTTCAAAATTCGAAGAAATAAACTGAATATTGCATTTACATTCGAAATGTTATTTTTATAATATAAAACTTTTACATACTATATACCACTGTGTTGAAAAAGTAAGGTTAATTTTAAACTTCCCGCGTTAACCGAATCGGACAAATGAATTTTTTTTCAAGTTGGTACTAATGTTAGTGACATGTGTGACAAATTACATGTCAATATCATCAATAGTTTTTAGTTTACGCTTGGTTTTGTGAACAGGCTTCAATGCGCGTAGCGATTCACGTTTGATCTCTTCAATCGACTCAAAACGATTTCCCTGGAGTGGTCTCTTGAGCTTTGGGAACAGCCAGAAGTCACGTGTGTAACACCAGAAACTATGGTTGAGGAACTCACGGAATTCATGCACTTAATGATTTCGCAACACAAGCTTTCTCACAAAAGCTAACGTATCCAGAAGAAGGGGATCAATTTTGTAACATGGAAGTTCAGGCGTTGACAAACTGTAATACAACATACAGAAGTCAAATTGCAGCCCCAACTAACACCACAATGCCAGACAACATGCGCGTATGTTGGAACTGTAAGGACATAGGACATTCATATCAAGATTGCTCAATCCCTGCAACTGAAATTTTTTGTTATGGATGTGGACGCAGCCGAGTTCTTAACCCTAATTGTGCAAATTGCAAAAGAAATTTGGGAAACCGAATGCAGAACGTGAGAGCACAACGGGCACCACGTTCGATGCAAGTACTCAGACGTCGCAATCAATTGACAGATGCAGCAACAAATACCGAACCGACAGCACACCGATAAATGATTTCACCATAGCACCGTTCATGTCAAGTACAAACATATCAGTACCGGTGGCACCTATAAAAACGACAGAAAGTAGTACTCAAACAATCCCAGAAACATCCAAAACATCGTCAAGTTCTTTTCGTTCCAGCAAATATTGGGCGACCAGAAAACAAATAAAAATGTCGATATCTACTATTCTGACAAATCTTCATGATCAAAGACCATTCATTACACTCTCCGTTGGTGGACAAATTTTAGAAAGCTTACTTGATAGTGGTGCGACAGTCAGCATTCTAGGGATTGATTCGGTTTTATTTTTACAAAACAACAACCTTAAGCTCAATAAATTACAAGCTTCTATCAGTACTGCAGACGGCACTAACAAGAGGATATGGGATTATGTGGATGTTGAGATAATATACGCGCAAAAGAAGAAATTAATGCGGTTGTATGTCGTCCCAAGTCTAAAAGAAAAACTATACTTACCACAAATAGTAAACTCCATAGATGGCGGAATTCCAGTGGATTTACCAACACATGAGTTAACTCCAGCACAGACAGTAAAACTAGAAGAAGTTAAATCACAGTTTCCATCGTACCATAGTATTGGTTTGGGTCGTACTAAGTTAGAAGAACACGTGGTAGAGGTTGATGATACTCAAGCAATAAAACAGCGCCACTACCCGGTATCACCAGCAATACAATGTTGGAATTGGACGTAATTGAAGAAAGCACCAGTCCTTGGAGTGGTCCAGCGGTTTTAGTGAACAAAGCCGGTGGTAAAGTGCGGTTATGTTTGGACTCGCGAAAGGTCAACAATGCGACGATGAAAGATCCGTATCCATTGCCACATATTGATGGTCTTCTTAGCCGAATGCAGGATACAAAATACATTTCAAGTTTGGACTTAAAGGATGCATTCTGGCAGATTCCTCTGGAGCCTGCTTCTAGAGAGAAAACAGCATTTACAGTGCCAGGTAGACCACTATACCAATTCAAGGTCATGCCTTTTGGATTTTGCAATGCGGCGCAGCGGATGTGTCGGTTGATGGATAAGGTAATTCCTCACCAAATCAGGGATCGAGTCTTTGTGTACCTAGATGACTTATTACTTATATCTACAACTTTCGAAGAGCATGTCAACTTGTTATCCCAAGTAGCGAAGTACTTTATACAGGCTGGGTTGACGATAAATGTCGAAAAAAGTAAATTCGTGCTAAAAGAAATTAAGTATTTGGGCCATCTGGTGGGCATGGACGGATTACGCCCTGATCCTGCGAAAATTGAGGCAATTAGGAATTTCCCGACTCCATCAACTGTGAAACAGACGCGTCGTCTATTAGGTATGTCTGGTTGGTATAGGCGGTTTATTCCGAATTATGCGGCTCTAACAGCGTCAATTTCTGACTTGTTAAAGAAAGGAAAGAGGTTCCAGTGGACGCCTGAGGCGGAAACATCCTTTAATCATCTAAAAGAAGGTCTCACTACCAAGCCTCTTCTGGCGAATCCCGATTTCGATAAACCATTTTTCATTCGCTGTGATGCTAGTACAAGTGGAGTTGGAGGTGTTCTCTTTCAGAAAACCATAGAAAACGACGAACAACCGATAGTGTCCCAAAAATTGAATCAAGCACAGAGAAACTATAGGATTACCGAGTTGGAATGTTTAGCTGCTATCGTGAGCGTAAAGTAATTTCGTCCATACATCGAAGGCTTCAACTTTACTATCATCAGAGATCACGCGAGCCTTAAGTGGTTGATGAACCAAAAGGAACTTGGTGGTAGACTTGCGCGGTGGAGTTTGAAACGGCAGGCATTCGGCTTCCAAATTGAACACCAAAGAGGATCTCAAAATGTGGTACCGGATGCGTTATCTCGAGTGTACAGTGAACAACCAAACGAGATACTCCAAGAACTGCCTAAATTAGATGATATCTAATTTATGCCGTTAGCCTTCAATCAGGTCATTTTCAGGATTCTGACTATATCAAACTAAAATCCACAATAGGAAGTAATCCAGAACAATATCGGAACATCAAAATACATAACGACAGACTATATATACGACTAGAACTATTGGCAAAAGACAAATAGTCCGACATATCTCTTTGGAAACTGTGGTTACCGAAACAACTTGGAGAAGAAGTTATGCTCAAAGAATATGACGACCCCCTCGGATCTCATGGAGGTATTACAAAGACATTAGATAGAATTCGCAGATATTATTATTGGCCTAGGATGCGACAGCAAATTTACGAATACGTAAAAAACTGTTCTGCGTGCAAGACGACCAAAGCATCCAACAAAATATTAAGACCTCCGATGGGAAAGCAGTTTATGTCTGAAAGATCGTGTCAAAAACTTTACATAGATTTTCTAGGACCCTTTCCACGATCAAAATCTGGAAATACTACAATTTTAGTAATAGTCGACCATTTGACTAAATTTGTAATATTAAAAGCTTTCAACAAGGCCTGTAGTAAAAAGATATCAATATTCTTGTTACGAGAAGTGTTTCACGTTTTTGGGGTGCCAAAGGTAATTCATTCAGATAATGGCGTGCAGTTCAAGTCACATGAATTTAACAGGTTATTAACGCAGCATGGGATAAAGCATTTATATACAGCTGTATACTCGCCACAATCAAAAGCTTCTGAAAGAGTGAACCGATCGATCTTGGCAGCGATACGAGCTTACATTAACACAGACCATAGATGTTGGGATGAACATTTATCACAAGTAGCATGCGCTTTGCGGAATTCAGTACACGAAACCGTCGGTAACTCCCCACATTTCCTGTTGTTTGGGTACCATATCATTACCAACGGTGCTATATACGAATTATTACGAAACATTGATTGTGTAGGAGAGAACGACATTGAAATACCGGCAAAAATATACTCGATGCCAGTCATCCACGACAAAGTCCACAAGCTTCTGAAAGAGTCATACCAACGCAATGAAAAAAGGTATAACTTAAGAACTAGACAGGTTACATTCAAACCAGGTCAGTCGGTATTTGTACGCAATTTCACACAGAGTGACGCTATTAAAAGGTTTTCAGCTAAACTTGCACCCAAGTTTACTCACGCGATAGTAAACCGTAAGATAGGGCAGGTGAATTATGAGCTTAAAAACGAAGATAGCAAGATAATTGGTGTTTACCACGCCAAAGATATGGTTACCTGAAAGTAAGATAGATTGAACATGTACTATTACAAACATTTAGGTCATACCTCGCTATAGGACTTCTATATGATCTTCCTTTTATTGATTTCATTTTTTTTTGCAATTTAACGTAGATACCATTTCTAATTTTTTTTTAAATTTTTCTATAGTTTTAAGATTTGATTTTTTCTTTTTCCTTCTTCATATTTTTTATTTCTTAATTGAAAACGGTGTTTTCAAAAGCTGAAAAGTCGGTTGTCAAACCAATGGTTTGATTCTTCAAATTCGTTGGTTCGATTGGGAATCTACAACAAATCTGCCTGTAACGAGTGCCTTTTTTTTGGTTTTTTTTCCTTTTTCTTATTTCCTTTCAAGAATTTCCTTTTAAACCTAAAAATAAAAGAGTAAAGGAAGCTTCAATGTTTATTAAGGGATGTATATTTATTTTACTTATCTGTTGGTGTGATATCGTCCATCATGCGTGTTATCTGTGAATATGGAACAGATTTTCCTTTTAAAGAAAGTTCTTCCTTATAGGATATGTACGGGATTTGGAATGGATAATCATCGTTGAAGTAAAGATGACCCGGAAGAAGAATTCAACTGTAATGGAAGAATGTAATGAATAAATGATTTTTTTTAATGAATATTATTATTTGCCATCGTTTTTTTTTTATAGCGTTGTGATATTAGTTTTTTTATTTTACTACAAAAATTATCTAGGACTAGGGCAAGGGTATAAAAGAGTTTAAATCCAAAAGATCGTATGACAGATGGTGAAAACTTAAACATGCCTATAACAATGATACCTTCGAGTTCTCCTTAGACAGTGTTATATCAACTGAAACAGCGTTACAAGCTGATATGATTTTCCTGGAAATTAGCTGATATTTCAGGGAAATCTAAGTTTTCTCATCGGTACTAACCTCACACTTTTCGCTGATTTTCTTTGAATTTTTTTGGTTAAAATGGAAGAAAAAATTCGTAAACATCAAAAAATAGGGATCAGGAGGCCCAAAATTGATGGAAAACATGAAAACTTCTGTTTTTTGTTAAAAATAATTTTTTTTAAAGTTTCAACAATAACCCCGGCGAAAAGAAAAAGGAAATTTTGCATTAAAATCCATGGTAGAGGTAACGCTTACAGGACAAAGGAAAAAACCAGTATTTGGTTAAATATACAAAATTAAGTAATTTTACAACATCTAAATAGACTTAAAATATAAAGAAAATCCGTATCTAAATTTTGATATGTAAAAACATATCAAAGATAAAGGAAAAAACATAAAAAAATCAAATTTTAAATATGAGTCCAAAAGTCCGTTATATCAGAGAGTATATAAAGGATCGCTAGACAAGTGAAAAAGAGCAGTAAAATTTTTAAATCAGAAGTGTAAGGTGTTTCTCTGCCCAAATAATTAGGCAAAATTTTCATTTTTTTAACAGTTTTTTTTTTGTAAAAGTGAGTTTTTTATTTTAAACTGAAAGAAGTTTCTATGGTTATCTGAAATATATGGCTGCTTGCAAAATTCATTTTATCAACGAGGATTAAGAAACAAGAAAATATATATTTGGAATTCGACAACAAAAGAAAAAAAGGAGAACAGCAAAAGGCGTACCGGTTTCAGGAAAACTTCAAACGGTGACGTATCTAGTGAGCTGAGGTTAACAAAGGTCAAGGACATCTTAAGTTTCACCACCAAAAAAAAGCTAAATCACTTTTTTTTGCATTTTAATTACTAAAAAACTGCTTTTGTTGTTGTTGCACATTTTTTTAAGGTGACCCTTCTTGTTGCACTTTTTACATGTATAATTCTTAAACCTGCATTGGTCTGTAGAGTGATTTTTATATCCGCAAACCTTGCATGCTGCATTTGTATTTGGATCTGTCTCTAACGATCTACTTCTGTTGCTAGGCGGCAATATTGTTTTTTTATTGTGATGTATTTTGTATACTGGTTCAATTTTAACGAATTCAACCGAATATTGTTGACGCACACATTCAACAGCTAACGCTATTTCGACTGGTTTATCGAAAGTTAATGTTTTTGCATCTTCTAGGAGTAATTTATCTTTTTCTGGACTTTTGTCCAAACGTAGGGCAATGCTCAAAATTGATTCGAAATTACAGTTTGATGCCAGTGATCTTAATCTTGCTGCCCACTGCTGAAGCGTTTCATGCTGTTCTATTTGAGCTGCGTAAAATTTATTTCTTTCAGCAAATATAGATTTTGACGGTTTGAAATGATCTTCCAATTTTTTAATTATTTTTTCAAAAGTTGCGGTTTCGGCTGCCGGATTTGTAGGATGCATTAAAGCCGCCAATAATTTAGATGTGTCATCACTTAAAGAAATCAACAATAAGGCCTTTTGTCGACCATTATCACTTACACCATTTGCAATAAAAAAATGCTCCAATTTACTTTTATAAATGGACCACTCATTTATTTCGTGATGAAATTTTGGTAATTCACCAAATGTCGACATTTCTTCTTTTTTTTCGATTCTGAATTTATTTATTTTGCGTGGTTTCGTTTTTTTTTTATTTCCTCGTCGCCAATTGTGATGTATTAAATACAAATTATTATTACAAATCACATTTTACTTAATTCATTTATTTTTTTCTTTCTTTACAATTATGACCTTAATGTATGATGAGCGAATTTAAACTGACTGTGGCAACCAATACACTATTTGGTATTGCGGTAAACACATACTACTATACTACACACTTGAATAACCATCCAAATTTCGCAACGACTAGATGTTTAACTACGATAAATGGTATCTTTTGTAGATATTTAGAAAATATGGGATCAAGAACATATATCTCATATTTTGTTACCATAAAGCTATAGTGTCTGTTTTATCGATAGTAGAAGAATAACTTGAAGGAATTTCAAAATTCGAAGAAATAAACTGAATATTGCATTTACATTCGAAATGTTATTTTTATAATATAAAACTTTTACATACTATATACCACTGTGTTGAAAAAGTAAGGTTAATTTTAAACTTCCCGCGTTAACCGAATCGAACAAATGAATTTTTTTTCAAGTTGGTACTAATGTTAGTGACATGTGTGACAAATTACATGTCAATATCATCAATAGTTTTTAGTTTACGCTTGGTTTTGTGAACAGGCTTCAATGCGCGTAGCGATTCACGTTTGATCTCTTCAATCGACTCAAAACGATTTCCCTGGAGTGGTCTCTTGAGCTTTGGGAACAGCCAGAAGTCACGTGTGTAACACCAGAAACTATGGTTGAGGAACTCACGGAATTCATGCACTTAATGATTTCGCAACACAAGCTTTCTCACAAAAGCTAACGTATCCAGAAGAAGGGGATCAATTTTGTAACATGGAAGTTCAGGCGTTGACAAACTGTAATACAACATACAGAAGTCAAATTGCAGCCCCAACTAACACCACAATGCCAGACAACATGCGCGTATGTTGGAACTGTAAGGACATAGGCCATTCATATCAAGATTGCTCAATCCCTGCAACTGAAATTTTTTGTTATGGGTGTGGACGCAGCCGAGTTCTTAACCCTAATTGTGCAAATTGCAAAAGAAATTTGGGAAACCGAATGCAGAACGTGAGAGCACAACGGGCACCACGTTCGATGCAAGTACTCAGACGTCGCAATCAATTGACAGATGCAGCAACAAATACCGAACCGACAGCACACCGATAAATGATTTCACCATAGCACCGTTCATGTCAAGTACAAACATATCAGTACCGGTGGCACCTATAAAAACGACAGAAAGTAGTACTCAAACAATCCCAGAAACATCCAAAACATCGTCAAGTTCTTTTCGTTCCAGCAAATATTGGGCGACCAGAAAACAAATAAAAATGTCGATATCTACTATTCTGACAAATCTTCATGATCAAAGACCATTCATTACACTCTCCGTTGGTGGACAAATTTTAGAAAGCTTACTTGATAGTGGTGCGACAGTCAGCATTCTAGGGATTGATTCGGTTTTATTTTTACAAAACAACAACCTTAAGCTCAATAAATTACAAGCTTCTATCAGTACTGCAGACGGCACTAACAAGAGGGTATGGGATTATGTGGATGTTGAGATAATATACGCGCAAAAGAAGAAATTAATGCGGTTGTATGTCGTCCCAAGTCTAAAAGAAAAACTATACTTACCACAAATAGTAAACTCCATAGATGGCGGAATTCCAGTGGATTTACCAACACATGAGTTAACTCCAGCACAGACAGTAAAACTAGAAGAAGTTAAATCACAGTTTCCATCGTACCATAGTATTGGTTTGGGTCGTACTAAGTTAGAAGAACACGTGGTAGAGGTTGATGATACTCAAGCAATAAAACAGCGCCACTACCCGGTATCACCAGCAATACAATGTTGGAATTGGACGTAATTGAAGAAAGCACCAGTCCTTGGAGTGGTCCAGTGGTTTTAGTGAACAAAGCCGGTGGTAAAGTGCGGTTATGTTTGGACTCGCGAAAGGTCAACAATGCGACGATGAAAGATCCGTATCCATTGCCACATATTGATGGTCTTCTTAGCCGAATGCAGGATACAAAATACATTTCAAGTTTGGACTTAAAGGATGCATTCTTGCAGATTCCTCTGGAGCCTGCTTCTAGAGAGAAAACAGCATTTACAGTGCCAGTTAGACCACTATACCAATTCAAGGTCATGCCTTTTGGATTTTGCAATGCGGCGCAGCGGATGTGTCGGTTGATGGATAAGGTAATTCCTCACCAAATCAGGGATCGAGTCTTTGTGTACCTAGATGACTTATTACTTATATCTACAACTTTCGAAGAGCATGTCAACTTGTTATCCCAAGTAGCGAAGTACTTTATACAGGCTGGGTTGACGATAAATGTCGAAAAAAGTAAATTCGTGCTAAAAGAAATTAAGTATTTGGGCCATCTGGTGGGCATGGACGGATTACGCCCTGATCCTGCGAAAATTGAGGCAATTAGGAATTTCCCGACTCCATCAACTGTGAAACAGACGCGTCGTCTATTAGGTATGTCTGGTTGGTATAGGCGGTTTATTCCGAATTATGCGGCTTTAACAGCGTCAATTTCTGACTTGTTAAAGAAAGGAAAGAGGTTCCAGTGGACGCCTGAGGTGGAAACATCCTTTAATCATCTAAAAGAAGGTCTCACTACCAAGCCTCTTCTGGCGAATCCCGATTTCGATAAACCATTTTTCATTCGCTGTGATGCTAGTACAAGTGGAGTTGGAGGTGTTCTCTTTCAGAAAACCATAGAAAACGACGAACAACCGATAGTGTCCCAAAAATTGAATCAAGCACAGAGAAACTATAGGATTACCGAGTTGGAATGTTTAGCTGCTATCGTGAGCGTAAAGTAATTTCGTCCATACATCGAAGGCTTCAACTTTACTATCATCAGGGATCACGCGAGCCTTAAGTGGTTGATGAGCCAAAAGGAACTTGGTGGTAGACTTGCGCGGTGGAGTTTGAAACGGCAGGCATTCGGCTTCCAAATTGAACACCAAAGAGGATCTCAAAATGTGGTACCGGATGCGTTATCTCGAGTGTACAGTGAACAACCAAACGAGATACTCCAAGAACTGCCTAAATTAGATGATATCTAATTTATGCCGTTAGCCTTCAATCAGGTCATTTTCAGGATTCTGACTATATCAAACTAAAATCCACAATAGGAAGTAATCCAGAACAATATCGGAACATCAAAATACATAACGACAGACTATATATACGACTAGAACTATTGGCAAAAGACAAATAGTCCGACATATCTCTTTGGAAACTGTGGTTACCGAAACAACTTGGAGAAGAAGTTATGCTCAAAGAATATGACGACCCCCTCGGATCTCATGGAGGTATTACAAAGACATTAGATAGAATTCGCAGATATTATTATTGGCCTAGGATGCGACAGCAAATTTACGAATACGTAAAAAACTGTTCTGCGTGCAAGACGACCAAAGCATCCAACAAAATATTAAGACCTCCGATGGGAAAGCAGTTTATGTCTGAAAGATCGTGTCAAAAACTTTACATAGATTTTCTAGGACCCTTTCCACGATCAAAATCTGGAAATACTACAATTTTAGTAATAGTCGACCATTTGACTAAATTTGTAATATTAAAAGCTTTCAACAAGGCCTGTAGTAAAAAGATATCAATATTCTTGTTACGAGAAGTGTTTCACGTTTTTGGGGTGCCAAAGGTAATTCATTCAGATAATGGCGTGCAGTTCAAGTCACATGAATTTAACAGGTTATTAACGCAGCATGGGATAAAGCATTTATATACAGCTGTATACTCGCCACAATCAAAAGCTTCTGAAAGAGTGAACCGATCGATCTTGGCAGCGATACGAGCTTACATTAACACAGACCATAGATGTTGGGATGAACATTTATCACAAGTAGCATGCGCTTTGCGGAATTCAGTACACGAAACCGTCGGTAACTCCCCACATTTCCTGTTGTTTGGGTACCATATCATTACCAACGGTGCTATATACGAATTATTACGAAACATTGATTGTGTAGGAGAGAACGACATTGAAATACCGGCAAAAATATACTCGATGCCAGTCATCCACGACAAAGTCCACAAGCTTCTGAAAGAGTCATACCAACGCAATGAAAAAAGGTATAACTTAAGAACTAGACAGGTTACATTCAAACCAGGTCAGTCGGTATTTGTACGCAATTTCACACAGAGTGACGCTATTAAAAGGTTTTCAGCTAAACTTGCACCCAAGTTTACTCACGCGATAGTAAACCGTAAGATAGGGCAGGTGAATTATGAGCTTAAAAACGAAGATAGCAAGATAATTGGTGTTTACCACGCCAAAGATATGGTTACCTGAAAGTAAGATAGATTGAACATGTACTATTACAAACATTTAGGTCATACCTCGCTATAGGACTTCTATATGATCTTCCTTTTATTGATTTCATTTTTTTTTGCAATTTAACGTAGATACCATTTCTAATTTTTTTTTAAATTTTTCTATAGTTTTAAGATTTGATTTTTTTTTCTTTTTCCTTCTTCATATTTTTTATTTCTTAATTGAAAACGGTGTTTTCAAAAGCTGAAAAGTCGGTTGTCAAACCAATGGTTTGATTCTTCAAATTCGTTGGTTCGATTGGAAATCTACAACAAATCTGCCTGTAACGAGTGCCTTTTTTTTGGTTTTTTTTCCTTTTTCTTATTTCCTTTCAAGAATTTCCTTTTATACCTAAAAATAAAAGAGTAAAGGAAACTTCAATGTTTATTAAGGGATGTATATTTATTTTACTTATCTGTTGGTGTGATATCGTCCATCATGCGTGTTATCTGTGAATATGGAACAGATTTTCCTTTTAAAGAAAGTTCTTCCTTATAGGATATGTACGGGATTTGGAATGGATAATCATCGTTGAAGTAAAGATGACCCGGAAGAAGAATTCAACTGTAATGGAAGAATGTAATGAATAAATGATTTTTTTTAATGAATATTATTATTTGCCATCGTTTTTTTTTTATAGCGTTGTGATATTAGTTTTTTTATTTTACTACAAAAATTATCTAGGACTAGGGCAAGGGTATAAAAGAGTTTAAATCCAAAAGATCGTATGACAGATGGTGAAAACTTAAACATGCCTATAACAATGATACCTTCGAGTTCTCCTTAGACAGTGTTATATCAACTGAAACAGCGTTACAAGCTGATATGATTTTCCTGGAAATTAGCTGATATTTCAGGGAAATCTAAGTTTTCTCATCGGTACTAACCTCACACTTTTCGCTGATTTTCTTTGAATTTTTTTGGTTAAAATGGAAGAAAAAATTCGTAAACATCAAAAAATAGGGATCAGGAGGCCCAAAATTGATGGAAAACATGAAAACTTCTGTTTTTTGTTAAAAATAATTTTTTTTAAAGTTTCAACAATAACCGCGGCGAAAAGAAAAAGGAAATTTTGCATTAAAATCCATGGTAGAGGTAACGCTTACAGGATAAAGGAAAAAACCAGTATTTGGTTAAATATACAAAATTAAGTAATTTTACAACATCTAAATAGACTTAAAATATAAAGAAAATCCGTATCTAAATTTTGATATGTAAAAACATATCAAAGATAAAGGAAAAAACATAAAAAAATCAAATTTTAAATATGAGTCCAAAAGTCCGTTATATCAGAGAGTATATAAAGGATCGCTAGACAAGTGAAAAAGAGCAGTAAAATTTTTAAATCAGAAGTGTAAGGTGTTTCTCTGCCCAAATAATTAGGCAAAATTTTCATTTTTTTAACAGTTTTTTTTTTGTAAAAGTGAGTTTTTTATTTTAAACTGAAAGAAGTTTCTATGGTTATCTGAAATATATGGCTGCTTGCAAAATTCATTTTATCAACGAGGATTAAGAAACAAGAAAATATATATTTGGAATTCGACAACAAAAGAAAAAAAGGAGAACAGCAAAAGGCGTACCGGTTTCAGGAAAACTTCAAACGGTGACGTATCTAGTGAGCTGAGGTTAACAAAGGTCAAGGACATCTTAAGTTTCACCACCAAAAAAAAGCTAAATCACTTTTTTTTGCATTTTAATTACTAAAAAACTGCTTTTGTTGTTGTTGCACATTTTTTTAAGGTGACCCTTCTTGTTGCACTTTTTACATGTATAATTCTTAAACCTGCATTGGTCTGTAGAGTGATTTTTATATCCGCAAACCTTGCATGCTGCATTTGTATTTGGATCTGTCTCTAACGATCTACTTCTGTTGCTAGGCGGCAATATTGTTTTTTTATTGTGATGTATTTTGTATACTGGTTCAATTTTAACGAATTCAACCGAATATTGTTGACGCACACATTCAACAGCTAACGCTATTTCGACTGGTTTATCGAAAGTTAATGTTTTTGCATCTTCTAGGAGTAATTTATCTTTTTCTGGACTTTTGTAAAAACGTAGGGCAATGCTCAAAATTGATTCGAAATTACAGTTTGATGCCAGTGATCTTAATCTTGCTGCCCACTGCTGAAGCGTTTCATGCTGTTCTATTTGAGCTGCGTAAAATTTATTTCTTTCAGCAAATATAGATTTTGACGGTTTGAAATGATCTTCCAATTTTTTAATTATTTTTTCAAAAGTTGCGGTTTCGGCTGCCGGATTTGTAGGATGCATTAAAGCCGCCAATAATTTAGATGTGTCATCACTTAAAGAAATCAACAATAAGGCCTTTTGTCGACCATTATCACTTACACCATTTGCAATAAAAAAATGCTCCAATTTACTTTTATAAATGGACCACTCATTTATTTCGTGATGAAATTTTGGTAATTCACCAAATGTCGACATTTCTTCTTTTTTTTCGATTCTGAATTTATTTATTTTGCGTGGTTTCGTTTTTTTTTTATTTCCTCGTCGCCAATTGTGATGTATTAAATACAAATTATTATTACAAATCACATTTTACTTAATTCATTTATTTTTTTCTTTCTTTACAATTATGACCTTAATGTATGATGAGCGAATTTAAACTGACTGTGGCAACCAATACACTATTTGGTATTGCGGTAAACACATACTACTATACTACACACTTGAATAACCATCCAAATTTCGCAACGACTAGATGTTTAACTACGATAAATGGTATCTTTTGTAGATATTTAGAAAATATGGGATCAAGAACATATATCTCATATTTTGTTACCATAAAGCTATAGTGTCTGTTTTATCGATAGTAGAAGAATAACTTGAAGGAATTTCAAAATTCGAAGAAATAAACTGAATATTGCATTTACATTCGAAATGTTATTTTTATAATATAAAACTTTTACATACTATATACCACTGTGTTGAAAAAGTAAGGTTAATTTTAAACTTCCCGCGTTAACCGAATCGGACAAATGAATTTTTTTTCAAGTTGGTACTAATGTTAGTGACATGTGTGACAAATTACATGTCAATATCATCAATAGTTTTTAGTTTACGCTTGGTTTTGTGAACAGGCTTCAATGCGCGTAGCGATTCACGTTTGATCTCTTCAATCGACTCAAAACGATTTCCCTGGAGTGGTCTCTTGAGCTTTGGGAACAGCCAGAAGTCACGCGGTGCTAAATCAGGCGAATACGGTGTTTGTGGAGCGACATGAGTGGAGTTTTTGGCGAAAAACTCACGAAGAAATTCAAACAAATGGAGAAATTTTGGTACCAAACGCGATTTGACTCGTCTGAGGCACAAATGATCCTTCAAAATTGCTTGCACTGATCCAATTGATATTGCAAGCATGTCGGCAAGGTCTCGAATTGTTAATCGACGATTTTCGAGCACCAATCCTTTGATTTTCTTGATGTGTTGCTCATCAATTGACGTCGATGGTCGTCCAGAGCGTTCCAAGTCATCAACACGTTCTCTGCCTTCTTTGAAGTCTTTGTACCACTTGTAAACATTTTTCTGTGACATAGTCTCGTCACCGAAGGATTTTTATAACATTCGATACGCAAAATTTAATAGCACTTCTTTGCTCAACAAAATTCGACATCGTAAAAATCGCCAAATTCACTTTTCTTTGTTCACAAAACCAAGCGTAAACTAAAAACTAATGATGATATGACATGCAATTTGTCACACATGTCACTAACAGTAGTAGCAACTTGAAAAAAATTCATTTGTCCGATTCGATTAACGCGGGAAGTTTAAATTAATTACTTTTTGAACACAGTAGTATACATATATTCGCCTTCTCTCTCTCTCTTTTATAAGATCGCCAATACGCACAGAATTGCACACGCTGTTTTTTTTTTCTTGTTACTTCACGCTAATATAGAATTTTGAAATTTCAGTTTCCGAACTTTAAAACCAAATAAAACATACAAATTTTACGAAATATACTTATTTTATTTTGTTAATCACAAATATTTCATTAATTTCAATTAAATGGCCGCCTCTCAACCTTCTGCAGTAGCCGATCCTTAATTTTCGATAACTTCTTCGTAAATTTCGGGCGGTATCTAGGCAATAACTTGGCGGATGTTGTTTTTTTAGGTACTCCAACGTTTCGGGTTTGTTGGTGTAGACACGACTTTTAATGTAACCCCACAATATGAAATCCAACGGCGTTAAGTCGCATGATCTTGACGATCAGTTGACGCCACCAAAACGTAAAATAATGCTACCTGGGAACCTGGGAACCGCATGTCTTCCACAGCAATATCTTCGATTTCGTGCCAGAAATAATCGATTTTTTTTTAAATTGCTTACTTCAAGCGTTAGAATTATATAAGAGCTTCTTTCAATTGATTTTACTAAGACAGAAATAGAAACTACAAGCATTCACATTAACTGCAAATTTTAAATAAGTACACTGACCTCAAGGAACCTACATTAATATTTAGCGGCATCTTTTCTAATAGTAAAGGGGTAACAATATCGCCATTGAAAATTTGATGGACAAAAACAATATCAGCCACCTGGCGACGCTTTTTTAAGGACTGCAGGTCAATTAATTTTTACCTATACGGGGGTCTCTTAATGCAAAACGTATGAATCTACGTTGTACAGACTCCAATCTGTTAATTTGACTTTCACCACTATCTCGGAATCAGGTCTTGAAGGTCTCGCTGTAAGGTACTGGTGACGTAAACAGCGAGCGGTTTTTCTGGTCTTGGATCAGGGGCAGGTACCTTTTGCAAGGCTAATAATATAGTACCACCACTAAGGGGTACTATGTAGGGGGCGGGCCTTTGTATGAGTACTGGTGACGTCATACAAAGAGCAACGCTTTCAAAAAATCGGCATCGTGTTTTGGTGGTCCAATCTCTTCCCGTATGAGTACTGGTGACGTCATACAGGTGTCCCTTTCGAGCTGTTCCTAAATACTGGCGGTACTTTCGTAGGAGTGCTGGCGGCGTCGAACGAAAGACTTTTAGTAAACTACACTTAGCTCGGAGTCTGTGGATAGACTGATTTGTTCTAGTTTTTGTTCTAAGTCTTATACTTAGAACAAGTCTTTTACTTAGAACAACACTTTTGAACTGCGAATCGTAGGATTCGAACGAAAATTTTATTAAATATTTGTTCAGATTGTAACTTCGTTACAGTCTAACCAAGGGAATGAAGAGTTGTATGAGGGTCCGAGAATTTTTTAGACCATCTATTACTAAGCCTAATATAGAGTTAGTTCTATGAACGAGTGAATTAATATGTCGCTTGAAGTTAAGTTCACTGTTACAAATTATTCCCAAATTTCTAATGTTAGTCACTCTACGAAGAAACACATCGTTAACATTATATACACATCGAGAATTTTCACGCTTCCTGGAGAATGTGATAACCTCACATTTGTCGCTGTTGAGTGCCAAACTATTTTTAAAACACTAGATTACAAAATTATCTAAATCGCTCTGGAGATACAGAGGGTCTTTTAAGTTACTCATTTCTTTATAGATCGTCATATCATCGGCAAAGTTAGAAATTTTAGAGTATTTAACCAAGGAGGACACATCATTAATTGTAAGAACGAATAAAATTGGTTCCAAATGGCTACCTTGAGGGACGGCATATAAAGCTCAGATTTGGAAGGTAGGAAAAGTTCCTGATAACTCCTTTCCTGGAGATAGGACTGAATGCAGTGAATAAATATACCCCGAGAAACCAAGGGCACTAAGCTTAAACAAAATTACTTGATGGGATAATTTATCAAACGCTTTGCTGAAGTCTGTAGGTTATCATGGGTCTATATCACTATTGACTGTAACAGTCTGACCCTGATCGTTTTAGTAAAAGTAAGTAGTCACTTTTTGGCCATGTAATGGTGTCCCCATATGCGGCAATTTTGCTTATTAACACACCCAGAGAGCTGGAAATGTGCCTCATCAGAGAAGAGGATTTTCTTTCAAAAATCAGCATCAACTTCCTTCTGCTGTAATACCCAATCTGCGTAAATTCTTCGCTGTCCATGGTTTTTGGTTTCAGTTTTTGCGATAGCTGGATTTTATACGGGTGTAGATGCAAGGCTTGGTGCAAAATGAGCCATAAGAAAAGCGCAAAAGATGCGAACGCCGACGAATAGACAATTGCGGGTCTTCGGCCACACTTTCACTTACAGCAGCAATATTTTCGGCTGAACGCACTTTACGTTGATGCACAGGTTTACCCTATCTCTAATGCTTCCAGTATCTTCAAATTTTTTCACGACGTTGCGAATCGTTTGCTTAGTAGGACGATTAAATTGACCATAATCATCCCGTAAATTTCGAAACACAGTTCGTACAGAATTGTTATTTCTGGAGAACAATTGAACAATTTTAACACGTTGAGCGGTGGTTAAGTGACACATTTCGTAAATGTGTTATTGCAAACTGACATTTGACACTTTGGAAATAAGTGCTTATTGACAGCTGCTTGATTTACAGTGTCTGGCTATATAGAAAACTCAAATTGGATCACGTTATAGTGTTGGTCGTGAAAAACCATTCTTATGCCATTATGTAAAATTGCTACATGTATTTTAATCCAATACACAAATTCAGAGATGTAAAATATTTTTAAAATTACTATAAAACATATTGTAATATTTCCGTAATAGCTTCTTACACTTAAATACGCAAATAAGCATTGGATGTAACATTGATTTGTGCAATTTTATATATTGAAAGTATGTACATTATCGATGTGTATATAAAGGGACTTGTACTAGTAGCTGAAAATCGGCCTGTAGCCGATTTTTTGATGCCCTATGGTAGAAATGGGAAAGAAAAACTGACAAAACTAACATTATTTCCCGGTTTTTTCTTCATAACTTTGTTTCTTCTTTTCAAAATTCTAATTTGCAGGTAACGTAGGCCCTGATAGCATAAGTCTAATTTGCAAATTATATTCAAATCAGTGCATTAGTTTGTCAAGTACATCAAAAAAACTATATGAGGAGGGTTATTTTCTCCTAGGATTATTTTTTCTCCACTATCCTTAAACTGCTTTGACTAAAATTTAACATGGTATTGTCTATTTGTTAACTTACATAATTAATTTAAACAAAATTGGTTCAAAAATTTTCCAATCAAAGCCTAAAAACCATAAACAAAGAAACGACAAAACTTTCTGGTCACCCTGGTTTTTCATTTATAACTTGGCTCCCCCTGGATCGATTTTGCTGAAATATAGTACCAAAGCAAGTTAAGGAATAGGCAAGTCGCATTGTAAATTTCATCAAAATTGGATAACGCGTTTTTGAGTTATCTTGTATACGGACAGACGGACGGACTCACATGCATAAATCGATATAACTTTTGATTCCCTATACAACCATACCCTTAAAACTTTTCTACGACGATTATTTCGATGTTTTACAAATGGAGTGAGAAAACTACTATACCCTCTGGTAGTTCCTACCATAGGTCATAAAAATGATTTCGCCTATAAGTCGACAATATAAACTAACAAAGTGGTTATAAACATGTGAAATAAACTTGTTTCTTCATTTAATGCAAGCGTAGGCATTAACTCGTTTTTACGATATCTGTGTCTGGAGCAACGATTTTCAAGCCGCACTGTCAAATTTTGGAGGGGAAAAAATTGCTTTTTTTTAATTTATAATTTTTAGTGCGTTTCGGATTCCAAACCAAATTCTGTTGAATTAAATAATCCAACTTAAAAAATTTCCTATATAAAGTGTTTAATTTCTGGGTGTAATAACAAACAGCATCCAAAAATTCGTGGAATTTCCCTTCACAACTAAGTTTAAAATATTTTTTATTAAAATGTGCGAATTTTCGTTCTTGCCGTATAAAAAAAAGTTTTTATGGTGTTTATTTACTTATTGGTAATCAAATAGAAATTATGTTAATTCATAAATTAGTAAAAAATTCTTTTTTTTTAATCGAAGCCGCAACGTCAAATCCCACTTTTTTTTTATCTTGATTTTAACGAAATCTACCAGTGACAGTCATTTTTTGGTTAAAATGGGGGGAATTCTTAAAATTCGTCGAAATTTTTGAAAATTCAGCATTTTCAGTTTTAAATATTTTTTTTGTTGGTTTTAAAGTTTCCAAAAAATGAGGCTCTTCGTATGAAATGGCTTTCGGCTATTGGTTTACGCAGGAAAGGAAATATATAGGCACATACATGTTTATATTTATTATTTAATAATTAAATTTTGTATGTTTAAGAGAAACTTGATTTTTGGAACAAATAACGCAAACATTTTTTGCAATTCGGATGTTCCAGGTTGCATGAGCTTTTAGCCCATTTACAATGTTGCCCCTCCGAATTCATCTTTTAAACGCCACCACTACGCCGCACACATAAGCAATAAAATTCCCTAATCTAAGATTTAATGCTACACTAGTATACTGATACTAATAACATGGTCGTTTTCTTTAAAGTAAATATGCTTTGCGCATTGTCATAGAGTAAATATAACTTTTATAGAGTGTAGAAGTAGAAGCAATTTTTTTTCAGATTTTTCTGATTTCTAGGTGGATAAAACTACGCCATCTCTTATTAAAAATATTATTCAAAAGTGTTTGGTGTTTGTATTCGGATAAATTCTTTAAAATTTAAAATTCTTTTGAATTT
Source organism: Xylophagus ater (assembly GCA_963422695.1). Lineage (NCBI taxonomy): Eukaryota > Metazoa > Arthropoda > Insecta > Diptera > Xylophagidae > Xylophagus > Xylophagus ater. The sequence goes on from OY730478.1 coordinate 36,923,143, forward strand.
TCTTATTTTACTGGCATTTGTTAATTCAATATTTTTCTCCTTTTCTGGCGAAAATGTATTTAATATTTTTTTCATTCATATTGCTATAGGAAACGTAAATTGTGGTATTTTCAACTTAGAATCGCATTTTTTTTTGTGTACACAACTTCTTATAGAAGAATTGAACTGAATTTTTTTTGTTTTTATGAAATTCCAAATAATGTGTATGTGTGTAATATTTTTCAATATTTATTATTATGATTCTCGGCTGTGTGTAATTGGGTTTAATAGCTATGATTTTAACAAATTCAATTTCAATAATAACTTATCATGGAATGTTGCCAAATTTTGAAAAAACAAATAATTGATTTCAGTATGGAAATGTAAATGCGTTGTGTACTTTTAATTTAGAATTTCGATTTCTTATTTGAATGAATGAAAGTTTTTACGGTATGATTCGCTATCGGCGATAAACTTCCATTCTTCTTATTGCAGTTTTGGATACGTTGTTTTGATCATTTATCCAAATACAATTTTTTCTAATTAATACTGAAAGTAGAAAATCAAGAATTTTAATTTTATGTTCTTTAACCAATCCGGGAAATGTTGATTAGTATATTAATATTAATATTTAATGTTAAAAGCAATAACGCCAGGTATTTATTACGATGTTTTGCATCAGCTGAAAGAAGTTTTCAAACATAGTGATCCAAAAGTAAGGCAAACATTTTTTTTGACGAAGTCCGCGTTCGTCATTGAAGGTGTTATAGACAATGGATCTGAAAGGAAAAATATTCAAACAACTGAGGTGTGTACGTTTCTAATCAGAGGCTTATTGTCCAATTGGACCTATATAATAGGGCATATATTATCGGCAGGTCCAATCCATGGATCGGATTTGAAAAAATTGATTCTGGAAATTTTAAAAGAATGCAAAAATTCCAATATTGAAATATCAGTTCTTGTATGTGATCAAGGATCTAACAACAAAAAATGCTATACATTGCTAGGAATTTCTTCAGAAAACCTGTTTTTTTATTTTCCAAGTATAACGTATTTTTGCATTATTTGATATCGTTCATCTAATAAAATCATTTAGAATCATTCTTTATAATAAACATATAGTAACTTAAAATCGGCCTATAGCCGATTTTTTGATGCCCTATGGTAGAAATAGGACAGAAAAACAGTCAAATCTAACAGTATTTCAAGGTTTTTTCTTCATAACTTTGTTTCCTCTTTCCAAAATTTCCTTTAATTCGCAGGTAACCTAGGCCTTAATAGGACAAATCCAATCCGCAAATCAGTATGTTAGTTTTTAAAGTACATCAAAAAAACTTTGTGGACAAACTGATTTTCTCCTAGGATTATTTCTTTCTCCACTATCCCTGGACCGATTTTGCTCAAATTTAACATGATATCGTCTATTTGAGTATTTAATCAATATAATTAATTTAAACAAAATTGATTCACAAATTTTCCAGTTAAATCCGAAAAACCATATAAAAAAACGACAAAACTTTCTGGTCACCCTCGTTTTTGCTTAATAACTTCCCTCCCCCTAAGTCGATTTTGCTGAAATGCAATACGAAATCCGCTATAGCAATAACCAAGTAGCATTCTAAATTTCATCAAAATTGGTTGGCACGTTTTTGAGTTATTTTGCCCACGGACAGACGGCAGTACATTTAGCATTAATATAGGGAATTGTTTTCAGAATTTTGGCTCATTTTCCAAAACCAATTACCCCAATTAGTTCTGCCTGAATTCCACAATTTTTTCATAAATATTTTATAAAATATCACCTTTTAAGCGCGCTATAATATAACTTGATAGGGTTAGAACTAGTAAAGGTATACGATTCTAAAGTCATCTATTGGAAAAAAAACGCCACGAACTTTCTATTTAACTCAATATTTTAAGGTTTTTCTCTCCATAACTTCATTTCTTCATTCTCAAATTTGCCCAAATTCACAGGTAGGGTGGCGTCTAATAGTATAAACACGTTTCGTAAATTTGATTGAAATCGGTATATAACTTTTTAAAATACATCGGAAAACTTTATGAACAGGCTTATTTTAAGCTACAACTATTTCTTTCTCCACTATCCTTGGACCGATGTGACTGAAATTTAATATAGTATCGTTTATTTATGTAGTTAATCTGCACAATTAATTTAAACAAAATCGATTGACAAATTTTCCAATTACATCCGAAAGCCATAACCAAAAAAACGACAAAACTTTCTGGTCACCCTGGTTTTTCCTTTATAACTTTGCCCCCCGCCGTTCGATTTTGCTCAAATGCAATACCAAACGCAGTTAAGGACCAACCAACTTACATTCTAAATTTCAACAAAATCGGATAACGCGTTTTTGAGTTATCTTGTCCACAGACGGATGGACGGACGGACGGACGGACGGACATGCATAAATCGATATAACTTTTGATTCCCTGCACAACCATACCCTTGAAATTTTTCTGCGATGATTATTTTTATGCGTTACACACTTAGTGACAAAACTAATTTACCCTCTGGTAGTACCTACCATAGGGCATAAAAACTTATCAACTCAAGATGGTGAAGTTTCATAGGACGTTATCAAAGAATTGTACGAATTTGATAAAAATAAAACCACGAAATTGTGTTGTAAACTTAAGGAAGAGCATACACAGCCAAATAATTTCCAAAAAATGATTGTTAAACTGGCTGTACAAGTCTTAAGTTGGTCTGTGGCTGCAGGAATTCGAGCAATAAATTCATTAAAAACGTTTAGCGAAAAGAGTTCTTTGATAGCGGAATCAACAGCTGCTTGTTGCGAAAAAGAAATAATTTTTTTGATGTCGCTAATGTAAATTTTATTGGCTCGAATAATCCATTTAAAAAACCATTGAGCAAAGGTAATGTCGGGTCTATTAATATACAGAAAAAAATATTTTCAAGATATTTCAGTAAAATCAAAAACCCCAGCGAAAGTTTATGCTCTTGATGATTTGGTGCAGTATGCAAATGGAGTTTTGTTGTTGATTGACACAATTTCCGAGCTTGAAGGATTCAAATTTCTATTAACAGCTAAGCTACAACAAGACGTTTTAGAAAATCTGTTTTCTGTAATAAGATCCATGGGTGGATTTAATAGATACCCTTCAGCTAAATAGTTCTCAATACATGTAAAGCATATCATTTCGCAAAAGTATATTCGAGCAGAAATGGTTGCAGAATCTTCTAATTGTGAACCAGCTTGTGACTTCATTTATGATGAGGGCCACGCTGAAACGTTTAACAATTCCATAGATATACAAACAAAGTCCACAAGCAATACATCGGAAGAGGATGACGATTGGGTACAAGAGGTGTCATATGTTGAAAACTTTTTAATAACTGACGTTGTACAGCAAAATTCCATTTCATACTTTGTAGGATATATTGCTTTTAAAATGACATCGAAACTTTCTTGCCAGGCTTGTCATGATTTGATAATGCATAAAGAAAAAGTCATGGTCATGCCAAGGGAGTACCTAATTTCCCATAAAAATTATAATCATGGTACTTATTTGAAATGCCCTACAGAGACTTTCTTTCTCGTATGTGAAGCGCAAATAAAGTGCTTCGAGAGTAATTTTAAAAATAATCTTCATAATAAAATGTTAAAAAAGAATTTATGTATAAAATGTATCGAGCACACTAATCAGCATTTCCCGGATTGGTTTGCACTAAATGATTGTAGAGAACATAATATTAAAATTCTTGATTTTCTACTTTCAGTATTAATTAGAAAAAATTGTATTTGGATAAATGATCAAAACAACGTATCCAAAACTGCAATAAGAAGAATGGAAGTTTATCGCCGATAGCGAATCATACCGTAAAAACTTTCATTCATTCAAATAAGAAATCGAAATTCTAAATTAAAAGTACACAACGCATTTACATTTCCATACTGAAATCAATTATTTGTTTTTTCAAAATTTGGCAACATTCCATGATAAGTTATTATTGAAATTGAATTTGTTAAAATCATAGCTATTAAACCCAATTACACACAGCCGAGAATCATAATAATAAATATTGAAAAATATTACACACATACACATTATTTGGAATTTCATAAAAACAAAAAAAATTCAGTTCAATTCTTCTATAAGAAGTTGTGTACACAAAAAAAATGCGATTCTAAGTTGAAAATACCACAATTTACGTTTCCTATATCAATATGAATGAAAAAAATATTAAATACATTTTCGCCAGAAAAGGAGAAAAATATTGAATTAACAAATGCCAGTAAAATAAGAAAATTCAAAAGAATTTTAAATTTTAAAGAATTTATCCGAATACAAACACCAAACACTTTTGAATAATATTTTTAATAAGAGATGGCGTAGTTTTATCCACCTAGAAATCAGAAAAATCTGAAAAAAATTGCTTCTACTTCTACACTCTATAAAAGTTATATTTACTCTATGGCATTGTGTACTGTTTATGAAGACACATATGCAAACGCATATTTTCAAAAAGCCGACTATGCAAAGCAAATTATAGGAATACGAATACGATTTTGTGACTATTCTTATCTGTTTATATTAGGAGGTACCATAAGACTTAAGCGATTTCTAAGAGATAGCGCTATTCATAAATCATGACATTTTTTTAAATCACAGCTATTGTGTGTGGGAGAGTTGTTGACAAGCTAAAATAATCAGCAAGGCATTTGAAATTCAAGCGAAAACAAATAAGTTTTTTCTACGCTTAACCATAGAGTAAATATAACCATTATAGAGTGTAGAAGTAGAAGCAATTTTTTTCAGATTTTTCTGATTTCTAGGTGGATAAAACTACGCCATCTCTTATTAAAAATATTATTCAAAAGTTTTTGGTGTTTGTATTCGGATAAATTCTTTAAAATTTTAAATTCTTGTGAATCTTCTTATTTTACTGGCATTTGTTAATTCAATATTTTTCTCCTTTTCTGGCGAAAATGTATTTAATATTTTTTTCATTCATATTGCTATAGCAAACGTAAATTGTGGTATTTTCAACTTAGAATCGCATTTTTTTTTGTGTACACAACTTCTTATAGAAGAATTGAACTGAATTTGTTTTTGTTTTTATGAAATTCCAAATAATGTGTATGTGTGTAATATTTTTCAATATTTATTATCAGGACTCTCTGCTGTGTGCAATTGGGTTTAATAGCTATGATTTTAACAAATTCAATTTCAATAATAACTTCTTGGCAGCATATAAAATTTTAAGACCATCGAATGTTGCCAAATTTTGAAAAAACAAATAATTGATTTCAGTATGGAAATGTAAATGCGTTGTGTACTTTTAATTTAGAATTTCGATTTCTTATTTGAATGAATGAAAATTTTTACGATAAGATTCACTATCGGCGATAAACTTCCATTCTTCTTATTGCAGTTTTGGATACGTTATTTTGATCATTTATCCAAATACAATTTTTTCCAATTAATAATAAAAGTAGAAAATCAAGAATTTTAATTTTATGTTCTTTAACCAATCCGGGAAATGTTGATTAGTATATTAATATTAATATTAATATTAATATTAATATTAATATTAATATTAATATTTAATGTTAAAAGCAATAACGCCAGGTATTTATTACGATATTTTGCATCAGCTGAAAGAAGTTTTCAAACATAATGATCCAAAAGTAAGGCAAACATTGTTTTTGACGAAGTCCGCGTTCGTCGAAGTATGGAATATAATTGCAAACAAGACCTAATTGAAGGTGTTATAGACAATGGATCTGAAAGGAAAAATATTCAAACAACTGAGGTGTGTACGTTTCTAATCAGAGGCTTATTGTCCAATTGGACCTATATAATAGGGCATATATTATCGGCAGGTCCAATCCATGGATCGGATTTGAAAAAATTGATTCTGGAAATTTTAAAAGAATGCAAAAATTCCAATATTGAAATATCAGTTCTTGTATGTGATCAAGGATCTAACAACAAAAAATGCTATACATTGCTAGGAATTTCTTCAGAAAACCTGTTTTTTATTTTCCAAGTATAACGTATTTTTGCATTATTTGATATCGTTCATCTAATAAAATCATTTAGAATCATTCTTTATAATAAACATATAGTAACTTAAAATCGGCCTATAGCAGGTAACCTAGGCCTTAATAGGACAAATCCAATCCGCAAATCAGTATGTTAGTTTTTAAAGTACATCAAAAAAACTTTGTGGACAAACTGATTTTCTCCTAGGATTATTTCTTTCTCCACTATCCTTGGACCGATGTGACTGAAATTTAATATAGTATCGTTTATTTATGTAGTTAATCTGCACAATTAATTTAAACAAAATCGATTGACAAATTTTCCAATTACATCCGAAAAGCCATAACCAAAAAAACGACAAAACTTTCTGGTCACCCTGGTTTTTCCTTATAACTTTGCCCCCCGCCGATCGATTTTGCTCAAATGCAATACCAAACGCAGTTAAGGACCAACCAACTTACATTCTAAATTTCAAAAAAATCGGATAACGCGTTTTTGAGTTATCTTGTCCACAGACGGATGGACGGATGGACGGACGGACGGACATGCATAAATCGATATAACTTTTGATTCCCTGCACAACCATACCCTTGATGATATACCTGTGATGATTATTTTTATGCGTTACACACTTAGTCACAAAACTAATATACCGTCTGGTAGTACCTACCATAGGGCATAAAAACTTATCAACTCAAGATGGTGAAGTTTCATGGGACGTTATCAAAGAATTGTACGAATTTGATAAAAATAAAACCACGAAATTGTGCTGCAAACTTAAGGAAGAGCATACACAGCCAAATAATTTCCAAAAAATGATTGTTAAACTGGCTGTACAAGTCTTAAGTTGGTCTGTGGCTGCAGGAATTCGAGCAATAAATTCATTAAAAACGTTTAGCGAAAAGAGTTCTTTGATAGCGGAATCAACAGCTGCTTGTTGCGAAAAAGAAATAATTTTTTTGATGTCGCTAATGTAAATTTTTTTGGCTCGAATAATCCATTTAAAAAACCATTGAGCAAAGGTAATGTCGGGTCTATTAATATACAGCATAAAAACAGCAGCGGCTTATTAAATTTTTTTTTTTTTTTTCTATCAAGTTATATTATAGCGCGCTTAAAAGGTGATATTTTATAAAATATTTATGAAAAAATTGTGGAATTCAGGCAGAACTAATTGGGGTAATTGGTTTTGGAAAATGAGCCAAAATTCTGAAAACAATTCCCTATATTAATGCTAAATGTACTGCCGTCTGTCCGTGGGCAAAATAACTCAAAAACGTGCCAACCAATTTTGATGAAATTTAGAATGCTACTTGGTTATTGCTATAGCGGATTTCGTATTGCATTTAAGCAAAATCGACTTAGGGGGAGGGAAGTTATTAAGCAAAAACGAGGGTGACCAGAAAGTTTTGTCGTTTTTTTATATGGTTTTTCGGATTTAACTGGAAAATTTGTGAATCAATTTTGTTTAAATTAATTATATTGATTAAATACTCAAATAGACGATATCATGTTAAATTTGAGCAAAATCGGTCCAGGGATAGTGGAGAAAGAAATAATCCTAGGAGAAAATCAGTTTGTCCACAAAGTTTTTTTGATGTACTTTAAAAACTAACATACTGATTTGCGGATTGGATTTGTCCTATTAAGGCCTAGGTTACCTGCGAATTAAAGGAAATTTTGGAAAGAGGAAACAAAGTTATGAAGAAAAAACCTTGAAATACTGTTAGATTTGACTGTTTTTCTGTCCTATTTCTACCATAGGGCATCAAAAAATCGGCTATAGGCCGATTTTAAGTTACTATATGTTTATTATAAAGAATGATTCTAAATGATTTTATTAGATGAACGATATCAAATAATGCAAAAATACGTTATACTTGGAAAATAAAAAAACAGGTTTTCTGAAGAAATTCCTAGCAATGTATAGCATTTTTTGTTGTTAGATCCTTGATCACATACAAGAACTGATATTTCAATATTGGAATTTTTGCATTCTTTTAAAATTTCCAGAATCAATTTTTTCAAATCCGATCCATGGATTGGACCTGCCGATAATATATGCCCTATTATATAGGTCCAATTGGACAATAAGCCTCTGATTAGAAACGTACACACCTCAGTTGTTTGAATATTTTTCCTTTCAGATCCATTGTCTATAACACCTTCAATGACGAACGCGGACTTCGTCAAAAAAAATGTTTGCCTTACTTTTGGATCACTATGTTTGAAAACTTCTTTCAGCTGATGCAAAACATCGTAATAAATACCTGGCGTTATTGCTTTTAACATTAAATATTAATATTAATATACTAATCAACATTTCCCGGATTGGTTAAAGAACATAAAATTAAAATTCTTGATTTTCTACTTTCAGTATTAATTAGAAAAAATTGTATTTGGATAAATGATCAAAACAACGTATCCAAAACTGCAATAAGAAGAATGGAAGTTTATCGCCGATAGCGAATCATACCGTAAAAACTTTCATTCATTCAAATAAGAAATCGAAATTCTAAATTAAAAGTACACAACGCATTTACATTTCCATACTGAAATCAATTATTTGTTTTTTCAAAATTTGGCAACATTCCATGATAAGTTATTATTGAAATTGAATTTGTTAAAATCATAGCTATTAAACCCAATTACACACAGCCGAGAATCATAATAATAAGTATTGAAAAATATTACACACATACACATTATTTGGAATTTCATAAAAACAAAAAAAATTCAGTTCAATTCTTCTATAAGAAGTTGTGTACACAAAAAAATGCGATTCTAAGTTGAAAATACCACAATTTACGTTTCCTATATCAATATGAATGAAAAAAATATTAAATACATTTTCGCCAGAAAAGGAGAAAAATATTGAATTAACAAATGCCAGTAAAATAAGAAAATTCAAAAGAATTTTAAATTTTAAAGAATTTATCCGAATACAAACACCAAACACTTTTGAATAATATTTTTAATAAGAGATGGCGTAGTTTTATCCACCTAGAAATCAGAAAAATCTGAAAAAAATTGCTTCTACTTCTACACTCTATAAAAGTTATATTTACTCTATGGCATTGTGTACTGTTTATGAAGACACATATGCAAACGCATATTTTCAAAAAGCCGACTATGCAAAGCAAATTATAGGAATACGAATACGATTTTGTGACTATTCTTATCTGTTTATATTAGGAGGTACCATAAGACTTAAGCGATTTCTAAGAGATAGCGCTATTCATAAATCATGACATTTTTTTAAATCACAGCTATTATGTGTGGGAGAGTTGTTGACAAGCTAAAATAATCAGCAAGGCATTTGAAATTCAAGCGAAAACAAATAAGTTTTTTCTACGCTTAACCATAGAGTAAATATAACCATTATAGAGTGTAGAAGTAGAAGCAATTTTTTTTCAGATTTTTCTGATTTCTAGGTGGATAAAACTACGCCATCTCTTATTAAAAATATTATTCAAAAGTTTTTGGTGTTTGTATTCGGATAAATTCTTTAAAATTTTAAATTCTTGTGAATCTTCTTATTTTACTGGCATTTGTTAATTCAATATTTTTCTCCTTTTCTGGCGAAAATGTATTTAATATTTTTTTCATTCATATTGCTATAGCAAACGTAAATTGTGGTATTTTCAACTTAGAATCGCATTTTTTTTTGTGTACACAACTTCTTATAGAAGAATTGAACTGAATTTTTTTTTGTTTTTATGAAATTCCAAATAATGTGTATGTGTGTAATATTTTTCAATATTTATTATCAGGACTCTCTGCTGTGTGCAATTGGTTTTAATAGCTATGATTTTAACAAATTCAATTTCAATAATAACTTCTTGGCAGCATATAAAATTTTAAGACCATCGAATGTTGCCAAATTTTGAAAAAACAAATAATTGATTTCAGTATGGAAATGTAAATGCGTTGTGTACTTTTAATTTAGAATTTCGATTTCTTATTTGAATGAATGAAAATTTTTACGATAAGATTCACTATCGGCGATAAACTTCCATTCTTCTTATTGCAGTTTTGGATACGTTATTTTGATCATTTATCCAAATACAATTTTTTCCAATTAATAATAAAAGTAGAAAATCAAGAATTTTAATTTTATGTTCTTTAACCAATCCGGGAAATGTTGATTAGTATATTAATATTAATATTAATATTAATATTAATATTAATATTAATATTAATATTAATATTAATATTTAATGTTAAAAGCAATAACGCCAGGTATTTATTACGATATTTTGCATCAGCTGAAAGAAGTTTTCAAACATAATGATCCAAAAGTAAGGCAAACATTGTTTTTGACGAAGTCCGCGTTCGTCGAAGTATGGAATATAATTGCAAACAAGACCTAATTGAAGGTGTTATAGACAATGGATCTGAAAGGAAAAATATTCAAACAACTGAGGTGTGTACGTTTCTAATCAGAGGCTTATTGTCCAATTGGACCTATATAATAGGGCATATATTATCGGCAGGTCCAATCCATGGATCGGATTTGAAAAAATTGATTCTGGAAATTTTAAAAGAATGCAAAAATTCCAATATTGAAATATCAGTTCTTGTATGTGATCAAGGATCTAACAACAAAAAATGCTATACATTGCTAGGAATTTCTTCAGAAAACCTGTTTTTTATTTTCCAAGTATAACGTATTTTTGCATTATTTGATATCGTTCATCTAATAAAATCATTTAGAATCATTCTTTATAATAAACATATAGTAACTTAAAATCGGCCTATAGCAGGTAACCTAGGCCTTAATAGGACAAATCCAATCCGCAAATCAGTATGTTAGTTTTTAAAGTACATCAAAAAAACTTTGTGGACAAACTGATTTTCTCCTAGGATTATTTCTTTCTCCACTATCCTTGGACCGATGTGACTGAAATTTAATATAGTATCGTTTATTTATGTAGTTAATCTGCACAATTAATTTAAACAAAATCGATTGACAAATTTTCCAATTACATCCGAAAAGCCATAACCAAAAAAACGACAAAATTTTCTGGTCACCCTGGTTTTTCCTTATAACTTTGCCCCCCGCCGATCGATTTTGCTCAAATGCAATACCAAACGCAGTTAAGGACCAACCAACTTACATTCTAAATTTCAAAAAAATCGGATAACGCGTTTTTGAGTTATCTTGTCCACAGACGGATGGACGGATGGACGGACGGACGGACATGCATAAATCGATATAACTTTTGATTCCCTGCACAACCATACCCTTGATGATATACCTGTGATGATTATTTTTATGCGTTACACACTTAGTCACAAAACTAATATACCGTCTGGTAGTACCTACCATAGGGCATAAAAACTTATCAACTCAAGATGGTGAAGTTTCATGGGACGTTATCAAAGAATTGTACGAATTTGATAAAAATAAAACCACGAAATTGTGCTGCAAACTTAAGGAAGAGCATACACAGCCAAATAATTTCCAAAAAATGATTGTTAAACTGGCTGTACAAGTCTTAAGTTGGTCTGTGGCTGCAGGAATTCGAGCAATAAATTCATTAAAAACGTTTAGCGAAAAGAGTTCTTTGATAGCGGAATCAACAGCTGCTTGTTGCGAAAAAGAAATAATTTTTTTGATGTCGCTAATGTAAATTTTTTTGGCTCGAATAATCCATTTAAAAAACCATTGAGCAAAGGTAATGTCGGGTCTATTAATATACAGAAAAAAATGTTAAAATATTTTCAAGATATTTCAGTAAAATCAAAAACCGCAGCGAAAGTTTATGCTCTTGATGATTTGGTGCAGTATGCAAATGGAGTTTTGTTGTTGATTGACACAATTTCCGAGCTTGAAGGATTCAAATTTCTATTAACAGCTAAGCTACAACAAGACGTTTTAGAAAATCTGTTTTCTGTAATAAGATCCATGGGTGGATTTAATAGATACCCTTCAGCTAAATAGTTCTCAATACATGTAAAGTATCTCATTTCATAAAAGTATATTCGAGCAGAAATGGTTGCAGAATATTCTAATTGTGAACCAGCTTGTGACTTCATTTATGATGAGTGCCACGCTGAAACGTTTAACAATTCCATAGATATAACATAAAGTAATGTAAAATCGGCCTATAGCCGATTTTTTGATACCCTATGGTAGAAATGGGAGAATTGCTTTACCAATTTTCCAATTAAACCCGAAAAACTATATTAAAAAAAACGACAAAACTTTATGGCCGCCCCTGTTTTTCCTTAATAACTTCGCTGCCCCTCAGTCGATTTTGCTAAAATGCAATACCAAAACCAATAACAATAACCAAGTAGCATTCTAAATTTCATCAAAATTGCATAACGCGTTTTTGAGTTATTTTGTCAACGGACGGACTGTAGTACCAAACATGGAGCATTAATATAGGGAATTTTTTTCAGAATTTTGGCTCATTTTCAAAACCCAATTACCCCAATTTGTTCTGCCAGAATTTCACAATTTTTTTTTCTAAGTATTCTATAAGATGTCACCTTTTCAGCGCGCTATAACATAACTTGATAGGATTAGAACTACTAAAGTTATACGATTCTAAAGCCAACTATTGGAAAAAAAACGCCACGAACTTTCTGCTTAATTGAATATTGTAAGGTTTTTCTCTCCATAACTTTGTTTCTTCATTCTCAAATTGGCCCAAATTCACAGGTAGGCTGGCGTCTAATAGTATAAACACGTTTCGTAAATTTGATTCAAATCCGTATATAACTTTTTAAAATACATTGGAAAAACTTTATGAACACGCTTATTTTAGGATACAACAATTTCTTTCTCCAGTATCCTTAGACCGATTTGACTGAAAATTAACTCGGTATCGTCTATTTATGCAGTTAACCTACATAATTAATTTGAACAAAATCGGGTCACAAATTTTCCAATTACATCCGAAACACCATAACGAAAAAAACGACAAAACTTTCTGGTCACCCTGGTTTTTCCTTTATAACTTTGCCCCCCGTAGATCGATTTGGCTCAAATGCAATACCAAACCAAGTTAAGGAATAAGCAACTCATATTATAAATTTCATCAAAATCGGATAACGCGTTTTTGAGTTATCTTGTCTACGGACGGACGGACGGACGGACGGACGGACATGCATAAATCGATATAACTTTTGATTCCCTACACAACCATTCCTTTGAAATTTTTCTCCGATTATTATTTCTATGTGTTACACACTTAGTGACAAAACTAATATACCCTCTGGTAGTACCTACCATAGGGCATAAAAATAAAAGTCCACAAGCAATACATTGGAAGAGGATGACGATCGGAGACAAGAGGTGTCATATGTTGAAAACTTTTTAAAACCTGACGTTGTACAGCAAAATACAATTTCATACTTTGTAGAATATATTGCTTATAAAATGACATCGAAAGTTTCTTGTCAGGATTGTCATGATTTGATAATGCATAAAGAAAAAGTCCTGGACATGCTAAGGCAGCACTTAATTTCGCATAAAAATTGTAATCATGGTACTTATTTGAAATGCCCTACAGAGACTTTCTTTCTCGTATGTGAAGTGCAAATAGAGTGCTTCGAGAGTTATTTTAAAAACAATCTTCATAATAAAATGTTAAAAAAGAATTTATGTATAAAATGTATCGAGCACACTAATCAGCATTTCCCGGATTGGTTTGCACTAAATGATTGTAGAGAACATAATATTAAAATTCTTGATTTTCTACTTTTAGTATTAATTAGAAAAAATTGTATTTGGATAAATGATCAAAACAACGTATCCAAAACTGCAATAAGAAGAATGGAAGTATATCGCCGATAGTGAATCTTATCGTAAAAATTTTCATTCATTCAAATAAGAAATCGAAATTCTAAATTAAAAGTACACAACGCATTTACATTTCCATACTGAAATCAATTATTTGTTTTTTCAAAATTTGGCAACATTCGATGGTCTTAAAATTTTATATGCTGCCAAGAAGTTATTATTGAAATTGAATTTGTTAAAATCATAGCTATTAAACCCAATTGCACACAGCAGAGAGTCCTGATAATAAATATTGAAAAATATTACACACATACACATTATTTGGAATTTCATAAAAACAAAAAAAAATTCAGTTCAATTCTTCTATAAGAAGTTGTGTACACAAAAAAAAATGCGATTCTAAGTTGAAAATACCACAGTTTACGTTTGCTATAGCAATATGAATGAAAAAAATATTAAATACATTTTCGCCAGAAAAGGAGAAAAATATTGAATTAACAAATGCCAGTAAAATAAGAAGATTCAAAAGAATTTAAAATTTTAAAGAATTTATCCGAATACAAACACCAAAAACTTTTGAATAATATTTTTAATAAGAGATTGCGTAGTTTTATCCACCTAGAAATCAGAAAAATCTGAAAAAAATTGCTTCTACTTCTACACTCTATAATGGTTATATTTACTCTATGGCTTAACAAAACAGCATTCGCAGAAAGTTCTAATTTTTTGATTTAACTTGAAGGAAAATTCAGCTGGAACGCATGGATGGATGAAAAAAGCTTGTGATGAACATGCTCCATCAATTTCAATTTGTGAATTTTGGTTTAAAGGATTCAAAGATGGCAATTTTGATCTAGGCGATAAAAGGTATGGAAAACTGCCAAAGAAGTTTAAAAACGAAGAATTACAGGAATTATTGTATGAATATTCATGTCAAATACAATAACAACTCGCAACCGCATTAAGCGTTAGTCGGATGATGTTTTCCAGACGTTTGAATGCCATGAGAAAGATTCAAAATGAGGGAGACATTGGAAGGCCACGTGCGAAATGTTGGTTGAAAGATTCAAACGAAAATTATTTTTGCAACAAATTGGTGCTAGTGATTAGAAATGGATTCTTTATGACAATTCTAAACGCAAAAAATCTTCGTGCGATCCCGACCAGCCATCAACATCACCTGCAAGTCCAAAAATCCATGGAAAGAACGTCTGTTTTTACACTTGGTGGGACCAGACGAGTAGGGAGTATCATGAACTTTTGAAAACGGGTGAAACAGTTACTGCTGATCGTTACAGACAACCACTGACCAAATTGAATCGCGCTTTGGAGGAAAAGCGACCAGAATGGACTCGTAGACATGATTTTGCAGCTTGACAACACTAGGCCACATGTTGCTAAACCGGTTCAGGAAACATTTGAAGCGCTTGGTTGGGAAATGCTACCCCACCCGTTGTATTTACCAGATATTGTTCCCTTCATTTACCATTTGTTTCTGTCGATGCAACATGTACTTGGTGATACACATGTGCTCAATCTTCAAAAACTGCGAAAATGGCTTGAAAGGCGAAGAATTCTTTCAGCACAGAATCTGTGCCCTGCCTAAAGGATGGAAAAAAATTATACTATAGCTAATAATGAAAAATATTTTGATTAAAAAAAACACGGTTTTCATTTAAAATAAATGTGTTGCTTTTGATGAAAACGCGATTTTTTCATCAAGGCATATATTATCTCCTAATAGATGTCAAAAAATGGAAGAATCGATTATATTTCTTTTAACGATTTAAAAAAATTTTAATATTTTCCCAGTACGAATCTGGCTATTTTCCAAATGCGAGAATTTGTTTGAAAAAGCAAATGAGAATACGAGTTAATATGATTTTGCTGACTTACATATTTCTCAGTCAGGCAAACAACCATGCAATAAAGAAAACGCCCCACTTTTTAATACAAAATAATTAAAAACATAGTGCATGTGCATATGATGCTGCTAATGCACAGATTAAAGCACTAACACATATCCAAATCAAAGAAAAAAAATAATACCATTTTCTTTGGCTTAGGCAGGTATGTTAAGTTACCTTTGCGCATACATGGAGCTTTACCGTCCCCATCAACAATTTTCACAAGAAATATCAAACTAGTCGATTGGATACTTTCGTTGAGAACAGTTGAGTGCATGCGCAACGGTAGTTTTTTTGTGGATTGTGTTAAATGGCCGCCTTTTAAAGAAATTTTAAAATCATTTGAAATAAGAAAAACTTTTTTTTCGTCATTATTATTTTTTATTTTTATTTCTTTAAATAGAATGAAAGATTTTCTAGTGTTATTTTCCTAAAATATTATAAAAGAAATGTTATGATTATATGAATTAATTTGGTGGATATAAATAAAATTGCAGTACCAACTTATGTAGAAGTAGTACGAACATATAGAGAATAAGTGATTCGTGAAAATTTTGTGTGAACTTATTTAATCCTACACTATTTTTTTGTTTTCGGAGTTTTTTTCCAAAAAAGAGGAAAGAAAACCATTCGGATCTTAAAGTTTTTGCACAATATCAGGTACGTAAGTCGGTGAATTTTTTTTTTGATGCGAATGTAGCTTTGTGTTTTATACAACGGCATCTTAACAATTCTTCTATATAATATCTGGAGGCAATATAAGTGGAAAGTCGTGGTAAACTAGTTTTTAAATTATAGTATTGACGTGACACAACCACATATGAAACAAAATTCATATTCTGTCTAATTTTCTTCGAGAAAGTTTTGCTTTGGAAGGGACCAAGAGAAATTAACTTAAAAAACAACAGAAGTTGAAAACAAATTTTATATAAATAAATAATTGAAAAAAGTGATTTCATATACAATTGCATTCGCATAACTTGTTCATATATTTTACATAAATTAGAAGTTATTATACTCCGACCAATTACCTCATAACCCCAATATGAAAAACTTGTGCGATGTGCAGAGATAAATTGCACTTTCGCAAATCTGTTTTTGGTGATATCTTAATTGTCTTCAAGGTGAGTGTGATATACAATGTATTGTATATAGCCGGCCAGTTTCAATTCGACAAATAGTATATTTGGGTTATCCAGAAAACGAATTAAGAATGAATTTGCAATTTCTTTCTTGCATGTGGATTTGAATCATTTAAGTCGAAATATACGGCGATCTAAAGTAAACATATTTTCCGTTCTTTTACAATTGAAATAGCTGGTTTTGCAAACCATTCAACTGTCTTAAGTTAATTTTCTCATAAAATATGCGATATTTAAAAAAATCTTTGCATACAGGAAATATACAATATCGTGCTTTATAGCTGTATCGTTGTATAATTCGATATTTTTGTATAGAAATACAATTATACAGCGATACAACAATTCGCCAGGAAGTACCTATAGAATTTGAGCCTTTTGAGTAATTTGCACATTACATTAAAACTATTTGAATTTCAAAAAGTATGGAAAATACGGGTTAATATGTAGTACGGAATTGCTATGTGCTTTTCAGGTCTTATATATTGCAGTTTCTGTTGTCAAACTCCCCTGCATAAAGACAACATATGCAAAGTCGTCTAAACTGCAATTTCTAGATTGAAAAGCCCCTTAATTTCTGCATCCAAATTTATTTATGCATTTTATTTATTGAAGTAGTACAAGATATGTTCCAAAAACTTTCTGCATTTTAGCAAAAAAAAGTTATTTACTTTCAGTTTACAAGTTCTGACCAAAAACTAATCACATCATCGTTCATAAGAACAAGCCAGTGTACAAAATTCTATCAAGATTTGTCCTGTTCTTATGTCAACAAAAACTGATCAACAGGAAAAAGATGAAAATTTGTCCTCGTCATACTAGATTTTATGATAACCCAAAGAACTCTATTTGAAACTGAAGTGAAATTTTAAAAATGTCAACACATATTTTAGTCATTCGGTGACAATATGTGCTTTTTACACAGATGGTTCGCAGATAGAAGTAGTCTCTAGAGCGGGTTACATTCTTGAAAGTATTTGTTGGATCATATTCTTTTTAACATTTTCCAGATTAACGGGATTAAGAGAAAGATCAAAGATTTAATGTACGGAACTTTTTCACTTAGAACTGTTTTTTTTTATTTTTGCAAAAAGAATTATACTAAAATACAAAAATTCATTCACAATTTGGTTCGAATTTTTCAAATATTAATAATGCTTTTTCAGTATCTGTTCATAAATAATATGAGAATAT
Organism: Xylophagus ater; assembly: GCA_963422695.1. Lineage (NCBI taxonomy): Eukaryota > Metazoa > Arthropoda > Insecta > Diptera > Xylophagidae > Xylophagus > Xylophagus ater. The sequence continues at coordinate 36,941,154 of OY730478.1, forward strand.
TATGAACTTGCCGTCTTAGACTCAGTATCTTCCAGCTATTAAAATATATAGTCATATAAAGTAGGTTTAAGCCGATTTTTCTTTATTATACTACCTTGTATGGAAACAGAAATTATTGTTCATAAAACGAACGAAATCAATAAATTGCTTCCTGCTTTTTATTTAAAAGGCATATTTGTAAAACAAATAAAAATTGCAAATGTTTTGTGTATAACTTCAGGAGATTGATTGCACAAAATTGTATTCTAATGCCCCTAGTAATTCCGTTTATATAGTGTCTTTAAATAGGGACATAACAATTTTGTATCTTTATATGAACGCACCATTAATAATGACCTGTCAATGTCAAAACGTAGATTAAAGTGAACATTTTCATCATGGTAAAGTTCACGAATGAGCAACGCTTGGAAATTATTAAAAATTACTACCGAAATTCCGAGTCGGTGTCGCAACTTTAAGAGCACTTATTCCAATTTTCGGCCGTAATAATCGTCCCACCCGACAGGCTGTGCGTGCTATAGTGAATAAATTCGAATCAACATTTTCACTATTGGATGTTCCAGTGCCAACGAGCAGCAATGAAAATATCGCAGCCGTAAGTGAATCAATTCAAAATGAGCCAAATCAGTCCATTTCACGTCGTTCTCAAGAATTGGGCATATAATAAAAAATTGTGTTTTTATGTCCAAATTCATGCATTTGTGGTCCCGGGTTTCGGCACCAAAAATGTATAAATTTGGACTAGCTACATAAAAACACAATTTTTTATTATATGAATTTTTAATGTTTATTGTTAGAAGGTTCAACAAGAACTAGAACTGTGGTGTAAAATTCTTATTTCATATACTTAACAGTATTGCCAGCACGACAATTCACAGATCATTTTTTCTTATTTAATATAAATTGTATGGTTATGAACAAGATATATGAATATTGAATCAGCCTATAAAAAACAAGTTATCGTGCAAATCCACAATTGAAACTTCTATATATTCTGATCAAATTATTTTACTGGTAAATTTAAATTTTACTAAACTGCTTCGTAAACAACGCGCTATTTTGTATGGAAATTTTTAACTTTTGCCTCATACAAAAATCGATAATTTTGTTCGGCAGCTAACCGAAGCTTTAAGTGGATTCAATTTAACTTCGAACATAATTGTTCTTTTATTGGGAAACTTCGTAATACCAAATTTTGTTCAAATCAGTTTCATAAGTACTATCATAGTACTATCTCATTTAAAAACTTTAAAAGTCAAATCTACCATCCGATTTTGGAATGACAAACTAGATTGGATGAAAAGTTTGTTATAGTTTCCGTGTACTCACGATCAAACTTTTTATCCGTCTTTTCATCAGTATTCCTTGTGTATATACAAATTGTTTATGTGAAAAAAAAACATCACAAAAATTATTATTCAAAAAAACAACATAAAAAATACTAAAGAAATTCCAATGACTATTTCTTATTAAAATTTCAATAAATTTGTTGGTTTGTTGGACGGATTTGATGGCATTTTTGCATACGCACGATCCGTATTGATTGACACATTATTTGTATCCAATAGGGTTTTTCGTAATTCCATCACTTTCTTAAAGTCTTCTGTTAAGTTGTCTATACACACGGTCAAATCTAGCGTCCAATCTAGTTTGTCATTCCAAAAGCGGATGGTAGATTTGATCATGTGTATGGGCTTTAACACATAACTTTGGCTTGTTAGCTACGTAAGCTATTTGAAACCTATCTTCTGATATAATTCATCTCGAGTGGTAAAATATCCTTTCACTAATTTTCGTTCAAATCACATAATAAATATATTCATAATTTTATTTACACACAGAACGACGAACGGACAGAAATAGCATAGGATTACTGTTATGTCTGATTCCATATGGGTTCTGCCTTAAAACAATTTTTTAAAAAAATTGTTTTTCATGATTCCAGTAACCATTTAATGCTACAGTATATATGTGTATGTTAGAAATCTTGTTCGCAATTTCCCATTCAAAACTCCAATTTTTCAAGTTCCTGGTGTCGGTTATAATGTTTTATGATCTCATTCGTTTTGGAATTTTTGTGTTAATAATAAAATCTACAAGGCTATTTGAATGTAAACCTGACCAACTTGCTATAGCATTATTTTGTTATTATCACCAATCACTTTTCTTCTTAATGGCTTGTTTGAGCTTTGAGACTAAAAAGAAGTTTTTATTTATTTTTTTCTTTTTTTGATTTCAGTAAAATGTATTCTCATCGCGCCCCACTCTTGGTTTTATTGTACGTAAAACTATTAAGAAACTGGTTTCGTGATTTTTTAATCCAAAGATTGACATATGAACTTTTCTGTCAAGGTTAAAATCGTTCTATTTCTTTTCAACAAAATTTTGTAGATAATGGCATTTTTATTATTATAGTATATACATAAATAGTGGCTATTGGGTATTATATTTGGGTCCTGGGTAATATTTATGCAAGAGCAACCGGGCAAGTTGAGACAATTTTTTGTTTATTATTACGTACTAAATGATATTAGTAAAATTAGGAAAATAACATACTATTTTTGTTGGACGCTTTTTTTTTTATACATCTGTGATCTCAGGAAAACGAGCATAGCTCCGTTTTAAAAGTTTTAGGCGATGATCTATTTTTTTGGAATTGATTAATGAATTAATTAATTAATTGATGAATACTTTAATTCGGATATACTTGTTAGACAAAAAAATACTTTAAATTGTTTATACATAATCCAATTGAAATTGAATTATGTATGCCTAAAGGTATTTGCACATGAGGCGCGAACTGCGAATATACGCGAATTTTGACATTTTTTTCACATGATTGCGAATAAAATGTTTAGAATTTTGAAAATAATAATTTTACAATTCTTATCTTTTTTTTATTACCTTTTTTTTTCGTTAATTTAACTAAAAAAATTAATAAACCAAAATAAAAATAAACCTACTTACATCAAAATTAAAAAATTTGGGTTAAAAACCACCGAATTTTTTATTCGCAACTATAGGTTCCACCGTGGAATGCGAATAATAATTAATTTTAAAAATTCTAGGTAGGAAAATTAATCAAATAAAATTTATTAAACCTGGAATAGCTGATTTGTTCATAATTCGCAGTTCGCAGTTCCCGTCTCATGTGCAAAGGCCTTAAATACTTAGGATTCAAGTTTTGTTATAATGAAATCTGTTAAATTTTATTTGGACATAGTGTGCGAGTGTATCAGCTTAGCTCATTCAAATCATGAGTGAAAGAATATACAGATTACGCCTTCTCATATTTCAAATTGCTTTTTTCTGTGCACCTACGTCACAGGGGTGTTTATATGAAACGTTTTTTTTTTATGAAAAATCACAAAAAAATTGGTTCTGAAGAAAGTTTCTACTTCTAATTATATTTTTTTAAGTAGAATAACTAAATGAACCAAAATTAATGTAAATTTAACGTTTATTTTCATTTATTATTATAAAATTGTGTTAAAATTTTTCTAAATTTTTCTAAATTTTCTTTGTTTAAATTTTAAATTTTCAATAATTTCTCGATTTAGATTTAGTTTCTTAATACGAAAATACGTTCTTTCCCGAAAAAACAGTTTTTTTACTTTTATGTCGACGTTTTGTTATTAAAACAGTCACTTTTAGAAAAATGCATTTTTTAATATTGTTTGTTCTTTTGGGAAATAGTAAAACCAACATTTATTTTCTTTTTTCTCCTTGTTATTATTGCAATGAAACACGGCACACCTCATTTTTTAATTCACAAAATTTTTTAAATGTTAATTATTTACTTATTTAGTTTTTGACAGCATCACCCGTGTTACATCATAAAAAAATGAAAATAACAATTCAAAATGACCGACATGCGCATGGCGCAATCTGTATATTCTTTCATTCATGCATTCAAATAATATTATAATCGTCTTTTTTTAGCTATAATTATGTTTTTAATAATTTCATCTGAGATAGCCAGACAGTTTAGTATAGGATGTTAATCAAAAAATGAGCAAAGCCAACCATAGTAGTGAATTTACATTTACTCTATATCGGCCGGACCACTATGGAACTTTCCCGATAATGTCATAAAATATTCATTTCAGTTCTCCTATTCTAAATGTACATTCCTAGTTTCATGAAAAAGTTACTACTATTGGCCGAATTATTAAGGTTTTTTTATTTTGCATTCCCGTAACCCCCACAGAGGGAGTCTATCTTTTCACTTGGCCAACCAGAAAGTACAAGAAGTTATTTTTTTAGCCCTCCACAACCCCCCACCGGGGGAGACATATTTTATTTTTTCAGTTGGTCCATCCCAAACGTGCGTTCGAAGTTTCATTAAAATCGGACTATTATTGGCCGAATTAAGGAAGTTTCTATATTTCCACCACAACATTTTTTTAAAAAAGTTTTGTGCATTAGTGTTACCAGATGCAAATTCCGTTGAAAAGTTAATATGTTCTGACTTCGACTTTAGTACACAAACTGTCCAAATCTCATCAAAATTGGACATGCGGTTTTGGTTTTACAACAAGTGCGAAAATAAACTATATTTGGACAAAATGTATTCTTAGACAGTGTCATAGTCAAATATGGCTCAAAAACTTATCAGTTCTAAGTTAGGGTCAAATAGACGAACTGTGTAAATTTTATCGAAATTGGCCCAACAGTTTAGTCTGAACCGTGCGGACAAAATTTGGCCGTTTTTAGACAAAAAAGCGGTACCAAATAGTGTTGCCATATATTTATTTCGCCCAGAATCTAACACCATCTGGCATTTGATGCAGCAACAAAATGGTGAAAGTTTCATGAAAATCGGACCATTCATTCAGATTTTATTACCGATTTAAAAAAGCGGACGTACGGACGGACGGACGGACATTGGGCTAATTATTTTTGACGAAACGGATTTTGCACTTATTTTCATTTTTCTAGCCCTTCTAGATCAAAAGTTAGGTTTTCGCACGATTATAGTACTTTCCTATAAACATTCGTTTATCGGGAAAGTAAAAATATTTTCCCAAATACAGGTAGGTGGCTTAGTTTTTTTTTATTGATTGCCTTTTTACAATAATGAAACTCTTCTTTTCTAAATATTAGCACCAAATTTTATTTAGTAATTGGAAATTTACATTTTCTATTGTATTACTTTTATCCTGCTGACTATTTTTATAGCTTTGTCCGTCTGAAATATGCGATAAACCATATTCCTATGTTGTATAATAAACATTAAGTTCAAAATTAATTCATTTTTGTATTAACTAAATATTTTTTAATATTTTTAAAGTGGAAATGATTTTAGTTAAAATTAAATTAAATCTGCATTGTTTCACAATAAGCTAATAAAACTCAAAAGTGTATAAATTAAGTATGTATTGCAATATTAGTTAACATTATTTTTATTTAAACCACTCTTCAATAATGCTAATACAATGATTATTGGTGCGTTGTTTCCTATAATCATAATTATAAGCGGGTTACTTTCGATTTCATAACAGATATTTCTACTTATGGGGAAGTGATTAAATGTTAAGAAGAAATAATTATATTCCTTTTGTGGCAACGTGTAAAATAAAATATTGTATTTCCTATGGATAAGTTGCAGTTATAAGAAATATATATTCGCTATATCAGAAAAATATACATACTATATATATTCTAACATTCTATTCTACATGTTTTCCCAAAAACGATATCAAATTATCGATATGCTGGATTCTTAGTTCTAAATTTCGGCTTCGAAAAATTGTACATATCTGGATTTTGGACCGCTCTGGATTTTTCCAAATACAAATCTTTAAAATTAATCTCAATTAATGAGTCAAGTCAGTCAAGTGAAACTGATTGTTGGCATACAGCTCTAAGCCGATACATTATTCACAGAGCGTCGCAATTTCTCCCATTGCATTTGGAAACTGTACGTTTTCTCAATACATGAAATTCCAACATTTAGAAAGCAAAATTTTATTTAATGCCATCAGATGGAAAATTAAGTTTCAAACGAACTCATGATGATAAGAATACGAGCTGGTGTACGAACAGAAAAAAGCATAAACATATACACAAAATGAAGTCACATTGACATTTTAAATTTACATTTATTGGATTCAAAAATATAAATAAATACACATTAAATTAAAAATGAAATAGTTTTGAGCGTTCTTCTTTTAAGAAATTATTTCAGTCATCAATAATTAATAACTTTAAGTTCTCTTTTGACGTCATATTCACTCCCTAACCCAAATATATTTATGTTCTTAGATCATGAATTATGACGTCGCACGGGTGATGCTGTCAAAAACTAAATAAATAAATAATTAACGTTTAAAAAAGTTCGTGAATTAAAAAAAAAGTTTAAATTGAAAAATGAGGTATTGTAAGGCAAAGAAAAGTAGAGAAAAAGTGGAGAACCGAGACCTGGATTGGAACCAGGGTCTCATCAGTCTCATGAGGCGAGGTCGAGGTCTTAATCAACTAGACCATTCTACACTGTCTCTACTAGTCTGTTCATTTGCCTTTTCCTCTACTACTAATATTAACAAATTATTACAACTGTTCTTGTATTAAACCTCTCAATTGTTTTTACCAAATTCAAGTTGTATCTTATTTTTAATTCTTACCCTGGAGGCAAACTCGACGTAGACGTGACGGACGCTACGGTTCAGACGTTGTAAACGGACGCGTTCAAATGTCATTTTAAAATTTTTGTGTGGGAATTATTTTGTGAAAATTCCATTTAAAAGCGGTATTTTAGTTTTTTTTATTAATTTACACTACTTAAAAAACTATTTTAATTTATAACACGAATATTATATCAAATAATAATAAAAATTGAAATTTCATCGACGGCGTCGAGTTTGTCTGCACAAAAATATTTATAGCGTCGCTAACGTTTTTGACAATGCATGCGTCCGTCGCGTCCGTCGAGATTGCCTCCAGGGTTACAGTATTGTGTTTCATTGCAATAATAAAAATAACAAAAAAAGAAAGAAATTTTGGTTTCATTTTTTCCCAAAAGAACAAACATTATTCAAAAAATGCATTTGTGTAAATGAAGTTTTAATACCAAAACGTCGACATAAAATTAAAAAAACTATTTGTTCGGGCAAGGATGTATTTTCGTATTAAGAAACTAAATCTAAATCGAGAAATTATTGAAAATTTAACATTTAAAAAAAGTAAATGTAGAAAAATTGTAACATAATTTTATAATAATAAATGAGAATAAATATTAAATTTACATTAATTTTTTTAATTTAATTTATTTAAAAAAATATAATTAGAACTAAAAACTTCCGTAAGGATCGCTTTTTAGTAAAGAATTGTGATTTTTCATACAAAAAATTTTTCATACAAAAATTTTTTCATACAAAAGATTTTTCATATAAACATCCGTGTGACGTAGATGCGCAGAAAAAACCAATTTGAAATATGGGAAGGCGTTAGTCTGTATATTCTTTCATTCATGTTCTTAAGCTAAGATCACACACAGCAACTTTTGCATCAGGGTTTTTTTGGTTGCAGCTACAAATTTGCGAGTCTTGTTCACACATGTATGTAAAAGTGTCGCGCAATCTGAAGTTTTTATGCTGCTGCAACCCAAAATGCTGCAACCTTAAAAAAAAAGTTGCAGAGGTGTTCACACATAGCGTGCAGCTTTTATTGCTTGCAACTTCCTCGCAGTTTTTTCGTCATGTATGTGTTTAAAATTTGACGTCTTGTTTTAATTTTAACATTTAATTAATGAAATAAAGTATGTTTTATGGCGAGGAAGAACAACCTGATGCATGCAGCATGCAGCAAAAGTTTCAACCATTTTAATATTTTTTGTTGCAACTTTGTTTTTTGCTATTCACACGTTGAAACTTTCCAGGTTGCGCGCAATATAAAAATCTAGTCATGCAGCAAAAAAGAATCGCAACTTTTTGTGTTGCAATGCTGTTCACACTATGCAGCATTCTAGTTTCGCATCTTTTTATGCTGCATTACAACAAAAGTTGCTGTGTGTGATCTTAGCTTTAGATCAACTTTCATTCCTTTTATCATGTATGAAGCCAACTTACATCAAATCTGATTGTGAATTAAATAAAAGTCATATTTATAAATAGGAATGAGGGAGCTCCTTTGATGAGAAATTAATTTTTTTTAAAATTTTTTCTATTTTTTATCACTTTTTCGTATCATAAGAAAATAAATAGTTTAACAATTAAGCTTAATCTATTCGACCATTCCTATATGTCGAACTATAGCTCAAAAACGGTGACTAATTTCATGGAAATTTGGAAAATGGTTTGTGATATGATACAAAAAGTAATGAGACTATTTTTAAAAATACGCGCGCAATGAATATAAAAGTGTATATTTATTTGATAGATTGGTATGACTGTTGTGAACAGTTAATAGAAATCAGCGTCTTATGTAATTGTGGAAAAAAGCGGCCAGCGAATTCTCTTGGATGACTTCTACTGACTTAAAACGAATGTCCACGGAGTGGTAATTTCAATCGAGGAAAAAGAAAAAAATCACACGGCGAATACGGTGCTTGCGGAACGACATTCACTTGATTTTTGATGAAAAACTGACGAAAAGCTGACGTTGTCTTTCAAACAAATTCAATGATTTTGGGACAAGACGAAAAGACACACGAGGCAAGCCCAAATCGTCCTTTAAAACTGTTTGTATTGATCCTTTTGATATACCAACAATGTTTACAAGGTTTCTTTGAGTAATTTTTAGTTTGAATAGAATACAATTTTTATTACCTCCGCCAAAATACAAGTATTGTATTCATACTTATACAGAGTCTTGTTGGTTAACAAAAATTCTAGAAGAGAATCATCCCCGCCGACACAATATGATGTCGTTAAAGGTTAACTTTGACATCAAAATGTAACAGAAAGACATATTTTTATACAAATAGATGTTTATGAACATCATACATAAATTATTAATACAGCAACGGTCATGGCGAATGATCATTTTCTTAAGCTTTTATGTTTTGAACCGTGACAGTGTCATTACCCTAAATCTGATCAATCAAATCGAACTAACATGGAATAAGTTTTATAGTTGAAGTTATTGGGAAAAGGTGGTCGTTAATTAGCATGAAGGTCATTTAGATTTAAAAACAGAAATTACAAAAAATTATTGAATTAGTAATGGGTAAATTTTATTTTTTTTTTAGTAGTAGTCGTAGTATAGTGATTGATCTTTTGAATTCAAAACTTGTAAAAAGAAGGCAAATTTAAGAATTCTCTTTAAAGTTCATTGTATCTAATTAATGATGAAAAACTTTTGATTAGCTTTATGTTGTTTTATAATAATACTATTTTTTTTATCAATATTGTCACTACATTTTTCTAATAAACATAATTTATAATATAAAACCATAACTTACATCATCATTGTTTCATTTTGAGACACAAGATTGTTTCTTTTCAAAACGCCTAATAATACAAATTATTAACAAAAGAATATATATATATATATATATATATATAATCAAAACTGTTTTGTTCAGCGATCTTGTGAAATGCTCCAGCAATTCAGTTGTTCTGTAATATACTTACCTGTTCTTGTATCTTATCTTTATACTTACGTATTTTATTTGGAAAAACAAGTGAAAAAATAATAAAATAATAATAAAATAATTTTATGTAGCTCTGGTTTACACGGAGTAGAAATGAAAAACAAAAATCAGCGTGTTAAGTACGCGCAATTGTTCATATACAGGAATTTTGGAAGATTGCAATCATTTCACCCATTTATACATATACATATGTAATATATAATTCAAATGGACATTTCTTTTTAAAATAAGACAATCACGCCATGTACTATTAATGTTTTCTCTAATATGTACTTTAATTACCTGCAACTTTAGCCTCACAATATTCAGGTATTTATACAAAATTTCCCAATATGCGAGCAATATAATCGAACTACAAATACACAATATATTTATTCCAGCGACTAAAAGGCAACATTCAATATATCAAAAGTTATTTATTTAATATCAAAAACTTTCTACTGACCACTCAGGTTTTTCTGTACCAGTGCAATATTAAGCATATTTTAGTCTAAGATATTTCAATTTGACTATAATAACGCTCATGAGTACATTTTTAAATGCGTGTATTTAGGTACAAACTAGAAATTTTGTTGAACTTGTTTATTTTTTAAAAAATAGCATGGCTACAAGCTATTGAATTACAGGGTGGGTTAATAGTCATCATGTTAGCTTAGTGTTTTCCAATTAATTAGAACAAATTTAGTCGCAGAAATGTCCATTATCGGCTTCCCTTACATACATATTTTTGGTCCGACCAAAAGAGTATCCAGAATTACCATATATATCTGCATTAAGTGCTTTACTTACTACAGAAGTGTTGTTTTTTAATTCCACTAGTGTCTGCGGTAAGTTCATATATTGGGTAAGAAACCCGCAAACGCGCATTAAGTGTGACAATATTGTCAGCTACGAAAACTATTCTTAAAAATCAAATTGTTGTCCTCGAAATGTCAGGTATTCCTATATCTTACAGGAACCTTGCTTAATGCTGCTAAACACAAGAAATTGTATATCATCGATCTTTCTACCAATTTAGAACCACAGCACTACTGTCATCATATTTATAGAAATTGAGTACTATACATTGGACATATCATTTTTTCTGAAGGTCCAAGTTCAGGATCATATTTTGTTTCGGGCATTTGTAAATATGTGTAGTAATTGAGTTTCTGCTAGTAAAATAGAATTCAATAGTTTTGATGTAACTGTTCTTTATGGATTTTCCAGGGCTATTTTATTCGTCTAACTGAAAACAATATAAAAGTTTAAACTATAATTTACTTTTGGGTCTCCCAATATATTTTAATAATAGATAATAATTCCACTAGGTGGTATGTATGTATATTTACGAAGAGAAATTTTACATTTTTTAAATATGCATTTGAAATAACTGATTTTAAGGAGGAGGTGGAAAATATCTATTATAAATTTCTTGCTTGCAAATATCTTACAGTGAAAATGATTTACAATCATGTCTAAACTAATCGGTTATTTCATTTTATTACATTTTGATTCATTCAAGTTTGATTGGCTCGAGCACGATTCATATAAAGTGTAAATCTTTGTGACCTACAAAAATCCTCTTTATGAAAGACGAAAAAAATAATCAACTTGTGAAACCAAAAATTTTAATTAACAAACCAATAAAACTACTTGTAAGTACATGCTAGTATGCTGAGAGATAATTTTTATTTATGTATTTACTCAAATTTCAATGAAAGTTGAAGTGGATGTTCATGCTTAAAGCGTAACCCTAAGCGATTTCAATTAAAATGAAACTTTTTCATGCTCCTCCGCCTAGGGTCGCTTTTCACTATCTTATTCATGGTAACAAGTGTTTCTTTGGAGATGCTGACCGCATTATGTAAAAAAGAAATGTATGCGATCCGACCTAGAAAAATTTTAAGACAATATTTTATTTATTTTGAAATGGCTTAAGAATGTAGTCATCGAAGTATCTCGTTTTTTCGTTCATTTCTTAATGAATTGTAATTCGAAATTTTAATCGAGAGTTTGATTTTGGAATTTGATTTTGAATTTTGTATAGACTACGTTTTCTGCTTGTTTTATTTTAACCAGCCAACTGTTTGAAGGCATGTTTTGAAGCCATACTATTAAATCGGGTAGGCATACAACATCAATGCTAATACGTAAACAGTTTTTAATGATTAACACAACCTTATCCGCAATAAAATATAAAATAGTTAGTAGATGGCCTCGATAAAGACCTACTCACATATAATTATTTTCTTTCCAAGAAAATCTTCTGGAATATTTAAAATATGGAAATTTTAGGAAATTTCATTTGATTGCAATTTTAGAATTCCTCTGAAAAATACCGGGCGCAGGTAAAATTGATTTTTAAATTTATAGCCTTATGCCCAATTTACATCACCGAGGCATGCAAAATAAACAAGCGATGGATTGATACAAAAATCAATTAGTATGAAAAGTACATTTGCCGCAAAATTTTGCCTGAGCGCGTTTGAAGATGTGTGGGATATACCGTATATTAATTTTGTCGCACATAAATTTAAATTAGGATATCTCATTCACATTGTTAGTAAATTTTGCATGCTTCGGTGATGTAAATTGGGTTTTATCCTCCAACCGTATTGATAAGTTGATTTATCGATATTACAAAGTCAAAAATTAAAATTCCTATTTTACAAATACAAAATAGCAATATGCGCAATTTCTGACACGCGAATGTGAGAGCTTATTTAATGACAGTTTTCTATATGACTTGTCACGCAACTTGATTGTTTTTGCAAACATTTTTCACATGTTTGACAGCTCATTCTGATTCAGGGAAAACTTTTAATAATCTGCACCCGTGACAACGTTTCACAAATATAATTTTTTATTTTAGCAGAAATGACATTAGATAGTCATTTATTTTGAATCTAAAATTAAATATAGAATAAAAATTCTACTAATTCCCTTTTTCCTGACATTTTATACAATTTAATAGTTTTTGGTATTCACTTCCAGAAAAAAAACCCGTTCAAAAATTCAAGATTGCATCTGTCAAAATTTAAAAATTCATCTTCGCAAGTTTGCGAAAATGATCAGCTCCAGGGCATGCATATTTTTGACATAGGCTTCGCAAATCCGCGAAATCTTTTAACCATTTTGATTGGTTCAACGAATTGTCAAAAATAATCAAATAATTTCGCAAGTTTGCGAAGTAACGCGTAACAAGCCCTTATGATTTTGAACTTTTTTTTTAGATTAAAGAATACGCGATCACAAAATTTTCAATATTAAAGAATTTTAAATAAGGACATTTTTCTACGGGAATACCACTTTTTTTGTTTTATGTCGTAAGAGCCGCAAATAAATATATAACGACGTAGAGTGTCGGAGTCGATACGGTTGAAAAGAAGGGTCCTAAATATTATAAATCTAGTACGTCGCAAAGCATATAAGTAGAACTGGTATTACAGGAAAAATATATCGTCATGACTTCAGTTTGTGCGATTGTAAATTCCGCTTTTAGCAGACGGAAGGCTTCATAAAGTATGACCAACTAAATTTGTCTATAAAACTAAATGTTTTTACAACAAATTTGTTGTCTTGTTTTATCGAAAACGGGTTTTATGTTTTCTTTCGGAATATTTAAACTTTCATTTGTTGATTAAGTGTCTATAAAATCTGAATAAAAAGTTTAAATTGCGTGAAATTTTCTGTATTTTTCTCATAAATAAATAATTTTTTAGCATTTTGTATGACGGGATGAACTGGAACTAGAGGTGGATAGCTCAAATCTGAGCCAGTATTTTAATTATCCTGCTTAAATTCAATATGTTCTAATAAACCATAATTGTTTTCTCTATTTCTCTTAAACATATTTTGTATGCGCTTTTAAATACATTGTTGGGATACACGAAAATTACCACCTATTGGTACTCCTACTTCACATTTCAGGTTTACAAATCCAAATAAAAAGCTCTTTTTCCATTAGGTGTTATACGAGTAAGAAAATTTTCCACTTTTTCTTCTTCACCTATATTGTGACGATCGATTAACTTATCGAAAAGTCAACAATATACGTTTATGCTTAACTCAATAATCAATAAAATGTGCGATCCACTAATAAATTTTATTATAAAACGAAACATACGTGAAGCTAATGCTCAATCTACTGAGAAAACAAAGTACCTAATTTTGAAATGTTTAGAACACGAGCTGAATTTTAAATATTTTATTACATTAAACTTGCTGTGCTTTCCAAGTCATTAAAATGATTATCAAAAATTTCGATTCAGCTACAAATAATTATAATATTTTTTTTCTTGTCCAAATTAACACGAACTACAGAAAACCAATGAATAGAAATATTTTGGTTTTAAATTACATAAGAAATTATATTATTTTATAATACCATAGCATATCTTTTTCTTTTTGCAGATGTAAATTAGCCTTTACAAATGGCTTTACGACTTCGTCGTGATGTTCAAAAGGCATCTTATTATGTTTGGTTTTTGGGAGCTGAAGAAGCGAGAGGATTACGTGGTCCACGAGTTATAAATCCAGTAGTACCATACTTAATAGAAAGATCTAGACAACAGGAACCTCTCAAGGTTACATTACAAGTTTCACATAAAGGAATAAAAATATTACAAGTAATATCTAAATTTAATCTTTTTATTTGTCAAAACATTATGTAACATATATTTCTAGGGTTCTTCGAAGCATTTTATTCCTCATAGTGCCATAACAAGTTCCATTCAAATAGAAGATGTTGTTGCTTGCGTTTTATTACTTTATAATCCAGTGACAAAATGTCCATTACACGTCCATGGCTATAGATGTGATTCAGAAACTACTGCTGAAGCATTAAATCAACAACTTCAAGTACTAACCAATCGGCCAGAGAATCAAAAACGCTTTTCTGAATTAGAATCAAAGTAAGAGAAAAACATGCATACATATGTATATATATTCACACCTGTATATGTTCTTGGAGTAAACATGTATTATAATTATAAATAATATCGAAAAAATTGTTAAAAGTGAAAGTAATTTGTTTTGTACATTGCAAAACCGTAAAACCTTTAACCAATTTCTTAAATGATATTTAGTAGATTCACATTTCAATATCTCCAATTCCTTTAATAATTTGAGAAGAAAAAAAAACAATAAAAAACTCAAGTAGAAATATTGGAAACAAAAATGTAATTTAATTTATTTAATAAAAAAATTAAACTGATTAATTTTTAGGCTTGGTATAAATTCGGCTCCAATATTATCTGTAGTTCCGGAACCAAAAAGAGTATCACGAAGATTAGAAGCTTCTCCAAAAAGGTTTGAATCATCTTTGGGAAGTGATACTGGAACAAGTACAAGAGAATCCGAATGTAGTGAAGAACATTGCGTATCATCGTCAATATCACCAATGCGTAAACCAAAAGGTGATATTTTCGATTCATTAGCAGCTGAATTGAGAGCGAAATTGAATGGAAATGGTCCCCCTCTGTTACTCCCACCAAGAGACTATGATACGGTTCATAGATCTAAAGGGAATTTGGCTGCTATAGAACTGCGACGATGCCGTAATAGCCTAATAGTGGGCGCCAAGAATAATGCTAACAAACAAATTGTGTCATCCCGAGGATCATCTGGTATTGGATCTGATTTAGCACCAAGTCCAGAAAGGCATGATACTCACAGTTCAACTGGTATAACAATACAAAGTGTAATAAAATTTAAGCTAATTTAATTTTTTGCAGATGAAGAAAATTGGTCAAATGAAGCAGACAATTCTTTAGCGAGAGAAGAATCTTTAGATACCCGCAAACCTGTTGAAATTAGTGCAAAATATCGATCAAGCAAAGAAAAGATCCATCAACAGCTAGAAAAGTATCGACATGAAATAGCTTCACGAGAACATGGTCAAAGCTGTGAAAAGGATGGAATTGGAGAAAAATGGTCAAAAGAAGATGAAATTACACCAGTCCTTATGCGACCGTCAAATTTTGATGCAAGATTTAAAAAAGTCCTGATGGATAAATCATATCATGATAGAAAAAATGGCGATTTCGACCATGAAGATCACCACATTAAGGAGCAACTTCCTATCCAAGAACGCAAATATAGAAAACATTCAGATGAAAAGAAGTCACTCCCAAATTTTAAATATGCTCCTGATTCATGTAAATATAGTAAGGACAGATTATTTTCTCAATCTAGTAAGAGGCAAGTCTATGATAATTATGATGATGAATACAATTTAGAACAGGATGCAATAATTCAAAAGGAGAATAAAACTGATAAACAGAAATATCAAGAAGCTTTTATTAAAAAGGATAACATTGATTTAAAACGGTACTCAAGTAGTCCAAAATATAGAGATGATGAAGATATGATTCACGGGGGAAGAAGAGAATATCATCCATCCCCGGAAAGAACACACTGGATACCTATTAATCGCTATAGGCATAATAATGAACAGGAATATTACTTTAGAGAATCTGCAGAACGCAATTTTTATAGGGAATCTCAATCTTCACCATATCGCGACAGTCATGATACCATGAAATCGCCTGTATTGAGATACAAGTCATATGATGATGCTCCGTGTAGGCCAGAATACATTGACAAAGAACCCCTACGTAGATCAGATGGGAGAAACTTTTACATACCAAAAGAGAAATACAATGTCAACTATTTGGATAGATGTGATGTTTCACCGAAAGATAGATTCAATGATGCAAAACAAAAATTCCGGGCAATGGAAAAAGTAGTTAGTCCATATATTTACAATGAATACAATGGGCATGAATCTTGTAATCATCCAGGTATAAATGGTAAATATGAAAATTTTAGTGATGAAGAACATTTCCAAAAGAGGGATAGACGAGATGAACCCCCACAAAATTCTAGATTTAACGACAGAGCTCGAGAACCGTCATACCGAGGAATAACAAATTCAAAGAGTTTATCGAATTTAGCTAAAGGTTATCGACACAGTTATGCTGAAGCTCGGTCAGTAATTCCGCGATCTGGAGGTCGAATCGGTCTTGCCGCTGTTAATCCATTTTAATATGATTCTTAATTGACAATACATATTAAATATAGTCAATTTTGATGTTTGATTGTATAAATAAATATTATTTTGTTTCAATTTAAATGAATACCATTTAAATATGAAGCTGATTATTTTATTTTAATTCATGTCTGTAACTGGTGAATTTTCTTATGAAATTTCTTCTGTTACTACTTTTTCGAATGGGGACTTACTATGTGCTCAAATATTATATATTTCTTTCCTAAAGAAATCAGCTTGTAACTTGTTAAAATTTATTTATTAAATTTTGTATGTGCCTATAATTGTATAACTTGTAAAAGCAATAAATGAATAACATATTAATATCCTAAATCTAATCTGTTTCCATTTTCCATTTTGAACACAAAGCGGCATTAATTTTGAATAAATAATGTATGAATATCTTAAAGCAAGTAATTTTTTTCATAGGAATATGAAAAGGATCAATTTTACATTAAAAACATAAAGTAATTTAAAATCGGCCTACAGCCAATTTTTTGATGCCCTATGGTAGAAATGGGAGAGAAAAATTGTGAAAACTAACAATATATCAAGGTTTTTTCTTCATAACTTTGTTTGCCATTTTCAAAATTTGCTCTAATTTGTAAGTAATCCAGACCCTGATAGTATAAGTCTAATTTGCAAATTTTATTCAAATCGGTGTATTAGTTCTAAATGTACATCAAAAAAACTTTCTGAACAGGCTTATTTCCTCCTACAACTATTTATTTCTCCACTATCCTTAGACTGATGTCACTGAAATTTACAATGGTATCGTCTATTTATGTAGTCAACCAATATAATTAATTTAAACAAAATTGCTTTGCAAATTTTCTAATTAAATCCGAAAAACTATACAAAAAAACGACAAAATTTTATGGTCACCCTGGTTTTTGCTTAAAAACTGCTCCCCTCAGTCGATTTTGCTGAAATGCAATACCAAATCCACTATAGCAATAACCAAGTAGCATTCTAAATTTCATCAAAATTGGATAACGCGTTTTTGAGTTATCTTGTCCACGGACGGACGGTAGTACCTAACATGGAGCATTAATATAGGGAATTTTTTTCAGAATTTTGGCTCATTTTCAAAATCCAATTACCCCAATTAGTTCTGCCTGAATTTCACAATTTTTTTCACAAATATTCTATAAAATGTCACCTTTAAAGCGCGCTATAACATAACTTGATAGGATTCTAACTACTAAAGTTATACGACTCTAAAGCCATCTATTGGAAAAAAAACGCCACGAACTTTCTACTTAACTCAATATTTCAAGGTTTTTTTCTCCATAACTTCCTTTCTACATTCTCAAATTGGCTCAAATTCACAGGTATGCTGGACTAATAGCATAAACACGTTTCGTAAATATCATTGAAATCAGTATATAACTTTCTAAAATACATCGGAAAAACTTTATTAACAGGCTTATTTTAGGCTATAACTATTTCTTTCTCCACTATCCTTGGATCGATTTGACTGAAATTTAACATGGTATCGTCTATTTATGTAGTTAACTGATATAATTAATTTAAACAAAATTGATTCACAAATTTTCCAATTACATCCGAAAAAGCATAACCAAAAAACGACAAAACTTTCTGGTCACCCTGGTTTTTCCTTTATAACTTGGCCCCCCGTGGATCGATTTTGCTCAAATGCAATACCAAACCCAGTTAAGGAATAAGCAACTCATATTATAAATTTCATCAAAATCGGAAAACGCGTTTTTGAGTTATCTTGTCTACGGACGGACGGACGGACGGACGGACGGACATGCATAAATCGATATAACTTTTGATTCCCTACACAACCATATCCTTGAAATTTTTCTGCGATGATTATTTCTATACGTTACACACTTAGTGACAAAACTAATATACCCTCTGGTAGTACCTACCATAGGGCATAACCAGCTACCCACTAGTTTTTCCAAATATATCTAAAGCGTCGTTTATAGCTTCATTATTATTGTATAATGAAGAATAAGTAATAAATATCTCCCCCTAATATTAAATCAATCTAACCTGGTACATACAATTTGGGATCAGCTAACGTTATATTTTTTATGTGCTCCCAATTTTGAATGTTCCAGTGTTGACCCGGTAATTGCTTTGTTGACTTAGGTAAAACAAAGGCATTTGCCTTGATGGTGATGTCTGATGTAAACCTAGGATTTATCTTTACTTGTGTTCTACTGTTGCATGCTTCACTGGACTCGCCTATTCCAGATATATTAGCATAAATCGTGTTTTTCCTTAATCTTAAAAGTTGAACAGCTTTTTAAGTTATAGATGTACGTGCCAATCTTGATCTAATAATGCACGCAATTGTTGTGTATTTTGTATTGGATATGTTGTTGTATACACAATGGGATACGTTGGTGTTGTGATTTGGAAAATAATAAAGTTTTATTTGTTTTTCTTTTATAATCTTTATTTAATTTAACTTTTAAACTGCAAAATTAATTACACTCACAGTAAAACATTTAAATGTAATCTATGAAGCTTTGATCTTAACTATATGTATATATTTCATATACAACTTATTAACACTTGTATTTTGGTACTTCTTTTTTCACTTTTTTATTTTGATCTTCCCTTATACCTTACCACTGGTGGGGGGCAAAAGTACTATTAACGGTGTAATTGACAACTAACTAATTTTCCGTCAACTCAGCCTTTTTATATAAAAATTCTAGCCTTTAAATGGCTAGGCTTGGGTAGGGATATGTATTTTTTATGAAGATGTAAGAAAAACAAATCCTTTCCATATATGTTTACATCACATACTTTAAAAGATTTGTTTATTCGAGCGGTAAGAACAAATGCATAACAGATATTTTTTACAATTTTCACCGTGATCGTAAAATCCTGATTCCTTGGAAAAAGGGATCTTTGCATCCATAAATACCATTTTTATGACTTTAGATGCAAAGATGCAACATGATTTTGTAGACCCTTTTTTACGATCCTTTTTATTGACATTTAGATGGCAAAGAGTTTTAAAAGATTTGCCTATTTCTTTGCATTCAAGCGATCACAAAGAACATGCGCCTTTTTTAAAAATTATTTTCTGAAATTTTATTGCCACGTTGTAAAAGAGTCTATTTCTAGGACATCATATTTGAAAATATATTTCGATATCCTAGATGGTCATGAGAAAGTATTTTAGACTTGCACGTTTTTCTTCAAACATAAAATTTGCGTTTCTTAGAAAACGTGGTCTATTCAAATTTTATGATCGCGTAGTGTGATCATTTTTTTCAAAACGATATTTTTATATCCTTTTGGGCTTGGGTTTTTGGATGCACGTGTTCTTTACAACATTTCAGAATTTTAGAAAACGTAGTCCACTCAAATTTTACGATCGTGTAAAACGATCTTTTTTACCAAAACGATATTTTTATATCCTTTTGGACTTAGCATTTTGAGTGCACGTGTTTTCACAACATTCCTCCCCCCTTCGAGAAAAGAACATTATTGTTTTCGAAGAACATAATAATTTTCGTTTATATAAAAATGGCTGTGTTTTTTGAAAATTAGTTTACATATTTTGTTGAACTTTTATAATTCTTAAAATTTATTAAATTTTAAACTATATCTTAAAAATAGTTTTTTTTTTTTTTTTTTTTTTAAATTTTGAATATATTTAATGTTATTTATTCATCTATTTATTTATTTTTTCTTCTTATTTACTAATTGTTCTTTCAATATAAATATATATATATATATATATATATATATATTTTAAATATTTACTACAAATTTCTTAGTAGGCTCGAGTGCTTTATTCGATGTATTTTGTGGTTCGATTTTTGTTTTAATTTCCTCATTCTTTATATTTTCTTTTGGGTGAACATGAGTTATGGTATTTGTTTCGGTTTTGGTCTGAGATGGATTTATTGTCTCACTGATTAAAACCGTAGGGATTCTCGACATTTCGATTATTTCCCCCGTTTTAACTTCACTCTTAGCTTTACTATTTTTTGATATGTAGAAATACAATATTAGGATGATAGAACATACTGATAATGTACCAAATCCGATACTGTTAGCATGGGTTTGTGTGTTAATTCTTTCGGTTTGTCGTTTATGTTCTGTATCTGCTAAACTTTTCTCTAAGTCAGCAATAGACACACTAGTTTTTGCTAGTATCTCATTAAGGTGAACATGAGAGTGGAAACTCAAATCAGTTTCTGGTGTGGTCATTTGAAAATGGAGCCCTAATGGTATTTTGATTTTTAACATAGGTATGTTGAAGATTTCTGGTTGATGTATAGGCATGTCATACTCTTGAGTGCTTTCATAAGGTAATTCTAAACTTCCCAATGTATATGAACATGCTTCTTTTAAAAATAATACTCCCATTCCTCTTAAAATTTTTTGGGTATAAGTATTATTGCAATATATGAATAAACTTCGTTCTTGTTGTATTTATTTTATTCTTTTATTTTCGTTCTCTGTTATTTTTTCAATAAATATGGACAGGCATATTTATTTTAAGTGCGTTAACCCTAAGATCGAAACTATTTTGTTTTTGAAAACGTTAGTTTTGTAGGTGGACATATGTTTTTCCTTGCTTTATGCAAAGATTTTTTTTTCCGTTCCTTTTTATATTTTCACATTCAATTGTTTTTGTTTGTACATATTTTATTACCATTTTTATGATCCGAATGGTTATTGAGATTTCACTATGTTTTGTGAAATTTGTTTTTATTATTATTTAGGCAAAGGTTTTTCGTGTCGTTTTTTTTCACATACCCTTTGTATACCTAAAACTTACCAGGCGGATTTGAACTATCGCTTAATACCTGATTGATTATTTTTAACAGACGTTTTGTACCTGTTTTTCTTAGGTGAACCAGAAAAAAAATGTTGTTTTCTTTGGCACCTGTGCTAAACATTGTTTGTTTCAAACTCTTTTTTTTTCTTATGTATGTTAATTGTTAAATGTGTAATTGGAAATGTGAATTTCTCTCTGAGTCTCCACTTCACATTCCCAAAAATTAAATGATTTAACCTTTTTATACATGTTGTATTCAATATGTGTTTAAATTAACGAAAGTGAAATCAAGGAAACTTGGAAATTTAGTTTGGACATATGTTTAATTATTTAGGAACAATCTTATCCTGTTATTGTGCACTCTTCTTAATTTATGTCCAATTTTGATTGTTGTATTAACCTCGCTATCTATTTTTTTTACTTCGAAAGGACCCATCCAAATTGGTGAGAGTTTGTGTTTCTTAACTGAGTTTCGTAAAAGAACTTTATCCCCTATGTGGAATTTTACGACACGGGCATTTTTGTCATAATGTGATTTGGATTTATTTTTAGCAGTTATTAAATTCTGCCGTGCCTTTTTGTGTACCTTTTGCAACTTATTTTTTATATAAGAACAATAATCATCAAAATTATAAACAGGTTCCGGTTCCTTATTAAGATTTGTTGGAAGTGGACGATGATAGCCATATAATGCGTAAATGGGAGTAAACTTACTTCCTGTGTGGGGAGTGTGATTATGTACAGTAGCTGCTTCACCTAACCAATCATCCCAAGAGGCAGGATTGTCATCCACTATACTTCTTAAGTATTAAACTAATGGACCGTGTGTTCTTTCTAAAGATCCATTTGATTGTGGATGATAAGCAGTTGTTTGTAGTTTCTTAATTTTAAGTAATTTGCACATTCCTTTGAACAAGTCACTTAAGAAATTTGTGCCTTGATCGGTTATTAGTTTTTTAGGAACTACGAAATATTTTAAAATAACATTTTTATAGAAACAATCCGCCACCGTTTTTGCTTCACAATCATTTAACGGAAAGCAATCTAATATTTTAGTTAGATCGTCCTGAAAAGTTAGTATATATTTATTACCTTGTTGAGTAGTTGGTAGTGGTCCTACTATATCTAAATACACTTTATCAAATGGTTGCTTAGCTGTATCACTTATTACCATTGGCATTTTTGTGGTTTTTCCCCGTTTATTTTTCTGACATTTTGCGCATTTTCGGATATATTCTGCGATATCATGTAGCATATTTTCCCATTTATAACTTTGTCTTATTCGTTTGTACGCTTTTTGAATCCCACAATGTCCTCCAAGCGGTGAATTATGATGCGCTCTTAACACTGTTTCAATATCTTTCCGATCTGTTAAGATTTCTATTTGATTTGTATCGTCTATATTAAACGATTCATCGGAGTCAATTGATTCATTTTCCAAATCATTATCACCAACTTTTTGATTATTTTCATCTTTTCTTTCTATCAATTCAGTACTATCTTCGTTAGAAACTTCATTTTTTTCTAATTTAGATTGTGCTCGTGTGATTGCTAGACACTTTAATGGATAATCTTGTTCAATGTCTGAATCTAGAGCATGGTGTACTTGAGCTTGAATGGTGATTTTGTTTTGTTTTGGATAGCTTTGAGATGGTATTCTGCTTAACGCATCGGCATTGGTATTATATTTACCCGCTTTGTATTCTATATGATAATCATATTCTGACAATTTGTGGTGAAATCGAACTAAACGTGAAGTTGGGTCTTTGACATTAAACACTCCCTTGAGGGGTTGGTGGTCGGTATATACTACAAATTTCCTCCCATAAAGATAACAGCGAAAATTTTTTGTTGCCCATACTATTGCTAACAACTCTTTCTCAATTGTTGAATAATTTCTTTCAGCTTT
The DNA here is from genome assembly GCA_963422695.1 of Xylophagus ater. Taxonomy (NCBI): domain Eukaryota; kingdom Metazoa; phylum Arthropoda; class Insecta; order Diptera; family Xylophagidae; genus Xylophagus; species Xylophagus ater. The sequence goes on from OY730478.1 coordinate 36,964,477, forward strand.
ATTGAGAGAACGACTTGCGAAAGCGATCGGTTTATCTTTTCCTACTTCACCTTGCGATAAAACCGCGCCTAGTGCTTCACTGCTTGCATCAGTTGTTAATATGAAAGGTATATTGAAATCCGGATATATAAGAAGTGGTGGTGATATTAATGCTTGTTTTAAATTTTGAAATGCACTCTCGCATTTGTCACTCCATTTGAATTTGACATCTTTTCGTAAAAGCTTGTTTATTGGTTCCGCAACTTTTGAAAAATTTGGTATAAATTTTCGGTAGTAGTTTGCAAGTCCCAAGAAAGATTGGCATTGTCTTATAGTTTTTGGTGCTGGAAAAGCTTGAACACATGCAATGTTCGAAGGATCTGGTAAAGTTCCTTCTTGTGAACACTTATGCCCTAAATAAACTATTTCTTTACGCAAAAAATTACATTTATCTGGCTGTAGTTTCAAATTATTCTCTCTTAATCGCGCAAAAATTTCTTCGAGTTTCTTGTTATGGTCTATTAAATTTTTCCCATAAATAACAATGTCATCAATATAAACAAAGCATAAAAAACCTTGAAGGCCGGTTAATACGTGATTCATTAACCGTTGAAAAGTAGCAGGAGCTCCAGTTAGTCCAAATGGCATTCGTTTAAATTCATAATGCCCAAATGGTGTACTAAAAGCAGTTTTTGATCGCTCTTTTTTGTCAAATAGAACTTGGTGATATCCACTAGCAAGATCTAAAGTAGTGAAATATCTTGAATGCCCCAGTTGATCTAAAATATCCTCGATTCTTGGTAGTGGGAAAGCATCACCAATTGTTATTTGGTTAAGCTTTCTAAAATCAACCACTACTCTCCATCTTTTCTCTCCTTCTGTTCCATCTTTTTTAGGCACTACCAGAAGTGGTGAATTCCAAGGGCTTTTACTTGGGGTAATAATATCATTATCGAGCATATCTTCGACTTGGTCCTGCATTATTGTTCGTTGCTTTTCTGGCAAACGGTACATTTTTTGGTTTACAGGACCTTGATCCTTTTTAATTGGTATTGAATGTGAGCACGAGTTTGTGTGGGTGAGTTTATCTCCCGGTAAATGGAATACGTCATTGTACTCCTTACAAATTTCTAAAATCGAGATTTTTTCCTCTTCATTTATAGAGTTGTCTAGTTTAATAATTTCATCTATTATTTTTACTCGTTTTTCAGTTTCACACTCAAAATAATTGAACATATGCTTTACTTTTTCTTCTGGAGAATTTTCTTCAATATTTTTATTTAAATTTATTATACTGTAGTTTTTCAATGACTCTACTTTTATTTTAAATGGCTTGATATTTTTGTCTTCACTGTTAATATTCAGGATACTCAACGTAATTTTTCCTTCACTTGGTCTAACCAAACAATTGCCAAGAAAAACTCCTTCGCTTATCTCATTTGATAAACAAAGCTTTTCTTGCTTAAAATCCGCTTCTATTTGAATTACTTTTCTCGTTCGAGCAGGAATGTGAATTTCTCTCTGAGTCTCCACTTCACATTCCAGGTCTTCCAATACTATTTCAGTATTGAACCCTTTTATACTCTTCGAGTTGTAAAAAGTTTCTTCAATTGGGTTTTGATGTTTGCTCTGTGAGGCTTTTTCAAACACAATTTTTTCAGACTTTGCAAAATCTTTATTCTGCGACTGAATTTTATTGTGTTTACCCTTTTCCACTAGAGTCAAATCATCTTCGTTTTGAATTGGTATTTTATAACTGCTTTGATTAAATTCAGTTTCTGGAAAAACTAACTGTTGATTTGGTCCTTCAATATTACAGTGTTGAGACAAGAAATCGTAACCCAAAATTCCGTCTCCCGATATTTCGTTTGTTGATTTGATAACATGAAATTTAACATTGCGGGGAGTTGGTGTAGAAATTTTACCTATGCAAGTACCTAAAGTTTTGCCTTCGCCAAACACAGTTTTAATCTGTATTTTATTATTTGCATTTATTTGGACACCTGGTTTTAATGCCGTATTTTTCACAATACTAATGTCGGCACCAGTGTCTATTAATAATTTAGCTGGATTATGTGTAACTAAATCCAGAGGTATTTCTACTGAACATTTAAGGGTTTTTTTATGTGGGGGCTGATACCTTGTCTCATTTACTGGTCGGGGGTGACAGCCCGATTTTAGTTTTCCGACTGATTGGTCGAAGAAGAGTTTTGGGAATCCCATTTCTTTTTGGCAAAACATTTGGCGGGTTTGTGACCTTTTCTTTGGCAGAATGAACATTTTAATTCCGAATTTTTTGGTTCGTTGTTCGAATTAACCGCATGAACTTGTCTATTGTTATTTCGTTCAACTGGCCTTTTCGAGCAACTATCAAAATTGTGGCCATATACGCGACAAATTGTGCAATAAGGAGTCTTTTTACGCATGTTGCATTCCACGTAAGTGTGACCTAATTTACTACAAAACCCACATTTAAAACTATATTGCTTTTTCTGTACGTTTATTCGTTGACTTGAGTTATCATTTTGGTTTGCATTGCTATTTGAATGCACTAAAGGTGAAGAAAAAGGTGTAAAAGCGGGCGGTAAAACTGAAAGTGAAGTTAACCCAGACATGTGTTGATACAACGACATTTGTTTTTCGGCTTCATCCAACTCACTTACTTTCTGCAACAGAGTTTCGAATACTTTTTCGCTATTGTGGAGTAAGTAAAGGCGGTGATTTGGATCTATTATACCGGATTTAAACGCAAATATCGCGGTTTCCTCCAAATCATTTCTAATAGCTTCGGCGCCTGAACTATACCGAGCATCTGCCTTTTCCCTACAACTTTTTAACAAATTATATACTCTATTCGCAAAAGACGATAAAGTTTCGCCAGGAAGTTGACGTGATATCCTAAGTTTATTAACCAAAGTCATATATGGCTTTGTATTAATGAACTTTTCGGTTATCAATTTTTTAAGATCTTCCAACGATTCGAACTTTGTCCCGTTTAACACTGATATTGCCCGCCCTCGAAACCGGGTAGGCAATAGTTTTAAGAAGAGTTTTTTCTCTTCTTCTTCTAGCACATCGATTACATATCCACAACACCGAATAAAACAATCTGCTTGCCATACTAAATTAGAGGTGTTTTCCCCATCAAACAATGGTATACTATTAAATACAAACTGGTTCACTTTAGAATAATCTACACTCATTTTTATTGTTTTACTTAAATCTACCTTATCTAATTTATTTATTTTATTTGCCTCTACCTCAATCTCCTTTATCGGTGTGCTTGTGCTGTATATTTTTCCGCTTCTCAGTTCTCTTAGTTTTGGTGCTCCCTCGTCGGATGCGTCGTAGTCCTTTTGTAGTACGATGGTGGTGTCCTCTTCTGAAATGCTGCTTTCACTTGACATCAGTTTTGCTGCTGTTCAATTTTTATTGTTCACTGTTCTCTTTTTTTTTTTATTGTTAATTTTTTAGTTTTTGATGTTTTATTAGGAATACGTCAAAAAATTTTAGTTTCACTAAATCGCAACACGCTTTTTTTTTCGATTCGAAAAATCCAAGTTTTTTAAAGTTTTATAACTCCTTGAATCCTACCGGCTGCGCCAAATTGTTGTGTATTTTGTATTGGATATGTTGTTGTATACACAATGGGATACGTTGGTGTTGTGATTTGGAAAATAATAAAGTTTTATTCGTTTTTCTTTTATAATCTTTATTTAATTTAACTTTTAAACTGCAAAATTAATTACACTCACAGTAAAACATTTAAATGTAATCTATGAAGCTTTGATCTTAACTATATGTATATATTTCATATACAACTTATTAACACTTGTATTTTGGTACTTCTTTTTTCACTTTTTTATTTTGATCTTCCCTTAGATGGCAAAGAGTTTTAAAAGATTTGCCTATTTCTTTGCATTCAAGCGATCACAAAGAACATGCGCCTTTTTTAAAAATTATTTTCTGAAATTTTATTGCCACATTGTAAAAGAGTCTATTTCTAGGACATCATATTTGAAAATATATTTCGATATCCTAGATGGTCATGAGAAAGTATTTTAGACTTGCACGTTTTTCTTCAAACATAAAATTTGCGTTTCTTAGAAAACGTGGTCTATTCAAATTTTATGATCGCGTAGTGTGATCATTTTTTTCAAAACGATATTTTTATATCCTTTTGGGCTTGGGTTTTTGGATGCACGTGTTCTTTACAACATTTCAGAATTTTAGAAAACGTAGTCCACTCAAATTTTACGATCGTGTAAAACGATCTTTTTTACCAAAACGATATTTTTATATCCTTTTGGACTTAGCATTTTGAGTGCACGTGTTTTCACAACACAATATTATATATGAGCGATCTGCAGATAAAACATTAATCAAAGCTGTGGCCAATAACACATTTAATTTATTCTCAAATTGGGTGTTATTGTAACTTCTTGCGTTGAAGTTCCTTCATTCACTTGTTCTTTATTTGTTTTTTCTGTGTTAAAATTGTGTAACAGCGAATAATGTCTTTTATGGCAGATTTTGCATGTTCTTTTTTTTAAACACTTTGATATTGAATATCCGGTTCGCAGGACATTCTAGCATAATTGCTGTTTTCTTCTTATTTCTTTCTGTTAACCAATTTTCATGCTTATGAATTTTTGCAACTCCTATATATGATGTGTTGACTCACATAAGCTACATTTTGTGTTGATCGATATTGAAAAGGATTTGACTATATTCTTCGTTTTTCGCCTTTTGGGTCTTCTAAGGCTGAGGACACACTGAATCAGACAAAACAGCCCAAAACAAATATGTCAAATTTATCGAAACGAATTTGGCTTAACCTAACGAACGTTAATAACACAAAATTAAATGTTTTAGTTATTTTGCCTAATCAGGGCATTCACAAAACAGAATTAATTAGAATCAAAATTTCAAATTTAGATGGATATATCATTCCCATTATGTGAGATTTTTCAGCCAATTTTAAAATTCACACAAGATTTTCAAAAATCGAGCTCCGAATTTATTTTAACATTTTTGATATTGCACTAGATTTCTAAGTCGAACACTTTCCTTAAAATCATAAAACACTAAACATTAAATTAATCTTTAATCTATATAAATAAAATCGTAAATGTTCGTTTGTTCCTAACCGGTAATCTCCGAAACTTCTTGACCAATTGCTTTGAAACTTTGACAGAATGTCCTATGTGATTATGACCATGTTTATATGTACCTTTTATTTACCTAGGCTATACCTGAGCCAGGTAAAAATTGATTTAAGAAAATCAATCACTAACACATAGCCACAAGCTGGTTGAAAATCACTGCCCTTCAATGAGAAAACGTGATTATTCTTACTCACACGCGCATACATCAATAAGCTTATATTATAAAAATAGAGATGGGCGTAGTGGCGGCGTTAAAAATGTTAAATCGAAGGGGCAACACTGTAAATGGGGTTAATGCTTACGTATTCTGGAACATTAGAATTGCGAAAATTGTTTGCGTTATTTTTTCCAAAAAACAAGTTTCTCTTAAACTTACAAAATTAAATGATTCGCTTTTGATCCTCTTTATTGAAACGTAACGAGCAAATTATATTTCTAGTAAATGGCGTAAAATTTTGTAAGCCCATAGCCGAAAGCCATTTCATTTCTCATTTTTTGGAAAGCTTAAAGCCAAACAAAAGGTATTTAGAATTGACAAGGCTGAATTTTCAAAATCTTCGACGAATTTTAAGAATTGCCCCCATTTTCACAAAAAAAATTACTGTCACTGGTAGTTTTCGTTATAATTAAAAAAAAACCAGGGGTATTGGGCTACGATCTAGATTGATAGTTGATTCAAACAAACAAATTTTTTACTAAATTATGAATTAACATCATTTCTGTTTGATTAATTATAATTAAATAAAGCCTATAAAAACATATTTTTTGCACGGCAGTAATGAAAATTCGCCTATTTTAATACAAAATATGTCAAACTTAAGAAACAAACAAAGCAAATTCCATAAATGTTTTCCCCTCTGAAATTGATAATACGAGCTAAAAAGATATCGTAAAGAAAGAGTTTATGCCTCGCTTGCTTGAATTTCTGTTACAGGTATTGAAAATATGAATTCGGAGGCGCAATACTCTAAATGGGCTGTATGCTCATGTATTGGGGAACATTCGAATTGAAAAAAGATTTGCGTTTTTTATTTCAAAAATCAACTTTGTTTAAAACATACAAAATGAAATTATAAAATTATAAAATTATAATGTACTCTCTACTAATTGGCGTAAAATTTTGAAAACCCGAAGCCGAAAGACATTTAATACGTAGAGTCTCATTTTTTGGAAACCGTAAAACCAAAAAAGGCATTTAAAAATGAAAATGTTGAATTTAATAAAATCTTAGATGAAATTTCCAGCTTGGGACGATTTACAATACAAAAGCTCTTACTTCCTGGGCAATCGCCGGTGGATAGGCATGACATCACAGCACCTGTTTTCAGACAGAAGCTGAAATCGCTGATGGATTTCATGATAAAACATTAAGTGTTTGGGTCTGTGCGCTGCTGGATGTACTCAGTGGAATGGCAAAAGAGAGGATTCCCAAACGTACTATACATATACTAATCTGGCGCTATAACAAAATCACTTTATCTGCAATAGAGTTATAGGAGAAATTTAAAACCCACATGGCTGAAGATATCTTCCGTCGGATATGCAAGGAAAATTCAAATATGAACCTGGATTTCACAGCAGAAATCTACAACGAAGTGTTTATAATGATTGAAGATTTCTGCTTAGAAATCGCGGACAAAGTTCTCAATCAATTGGGAATGCCATCACTGAATCGATCTGCTGCTGCTTTGTTTGATGTAGAATTGGGTCGTGAACAAAATTACAACACGGGTGATCTTTTGTCCTATGTGCAATCAAATATTCCTAAACTAACGTTTGAGCAAAAGGGCATTTACGATCAAATAATGCAAACTGTCAATAACGGAGTTGGAGAAATATTCTTTTTAGATGCACCAGGAGGAACTGGTAAAACGTCCCTGATTAGATTGATTCTGGCCACAATTCGATCCCAAAATGACATAGCCTTAGCTCTTACGACATTCCGCTTTGAAATTGCCATTAAACATTTAATTCATTGAAAATCCCACATGCAACATTTCCAAAGCATCCGGCATGGGAAAAGTATTGCAGAAATGCAAACTTATTGTTTGGGATGAATGCACAATGGCGCACAAAAAATCGCTCGAGGTCCTTGATCGAACATTGCAAGACTTACGTGCAAATATCAGACCATTTGGGAACGCATTAATATTGCTTCAGGCAAACATTACCTGTAATTCCTCGATCGACAGCAGCGGACGAAATAAATGCTTGCCTGAAATACTCTACTTTGTGGCGACGCGTAAAGACGTTAAAATTAACTATAAATATGCGAGTCCAGCTGCAAAACGATCGGTCAGCAGAGATATTCTCACATCAATTGCATCAATTGAAAGGTGGCGGTTGATCTGACGTCAGGACGAATTTTATTGCCTCATAACTTCAGCGATTAGGTGACGTCGAAAGAAGAATTGGTTGAAAAAGTATTTCCCAATATTCAAACCAATTACAAGAATCACGATTGGCTAAGTGAACGAGCTATTCTTGCGGCCAAGAACAGAGACGTTTACGAACTTAACAATATTATTCAGTCTATCATTCAAAGCGAGGTGGTCACATACAAGTCCGTCGACACTATTGTTGAAGCAAATGAAGCGGTTAATTATCCAAAAGAATTTTTGAATTCACTCGATCTGCCGGGGATACCACCGCACGGACTGCAATTGAAAGTCCATTTAACCAGACTGAGCCACAGCAACGCGTGGTCGGGTACAGCTAGTTAATTACTTACAATCTCAACTTTTAACAATGACGGCCTCAATCGAACGTTATTTTTTGGCTTAAATCACTTATTTGATCGGATTAAATAGAATGCTGATTTCTGTGCATGCTCGAAATATAATTTTTGCTATAAATTATTATCCTTTTCTCTTTAGTGACGATTCTATTAAGTTGGTACTGTTAGTGTAATTAATTTTCCACTGAAAGTATGAAATATCTGAAACTTGAATTCGTATTACTTATGATTTCATGAATTTTTTATTTTCATACGTTCTCCATTTTTTCATGCAGTTGAAGGTAACGACTACTAAAAAGCTACGGAAAAGACATATTAAGGGAACTATTTTTTGGGGGAAATAAAGAATTCGCCATCTTCATACATTTTCTTTAGAAAAGTTTTTTGTGAGGATTTCATTTCTTTTCTCAATAATTGTGTTTGCAATAGTAATGTTTTTAATTGTAATGCTAATACATTGTAATCGGCTGTGACCGCTATATACGAAGTTCAAAAGTTTGTATTGACTCCAACGCCAAAGCGGTGAGAATCAGAACTATAAGATTTTCGATCGAAAGAATCCCCATGGAAACCTACACCACCTTGCCGAACATTGTAACCGTGTGTGACCCCTATATAAAAAGTTCATACAATTTTATTGCTTCCAGCGCCAAAGCGGTGGTAGATGGAACTTTGTCGTGTGTGTCAGAATATCTGCCATAAAAATCTCGATAATATTGCCATAGATCAGAATCATGTCCGATGTACATTTCAGTTTATAAAAGAGGTTTTCCAAAATGAGCTTTCAAACCCGCCTTTTGTTACTCCTGCTGCCTCCAATCTCCCCGGAAACAAAATGTCTCGATGTTTCAAGTAATTCCCTACAACATTTTTTTGCTCAACGATAGAACGATAGACGGACGCACAGAAAGAAACAAGCTTAAGCCTTTTATTTATATGTATTTATATAATACTAACAGAATACCCGACGTGGTTCGGGCTTTCTTCAGGACTTTGTTGAACATGCGTTGCAGTTGAGTACTTCAACATTTTCTGATTACTTTGCAAACGCCGCTCTGTCCTTAAATTTGCATAAGCCTGCCCGATACTTCGTGCATTTCGAGTATTTCTACCGATGTTTCCTCCTCTCGAATGTCTCGGCATTTTTTCTATTAACAAAAATGATTAAATTGAAATTTCTTGACCACGACACCTACCAAAATAAAACTTAAAACAAACCTAGCTTCGCCCGAAACCAACAGATGGTCCAAATATGACGCCCATACGCCGAGCTGTTCTTGAGTCTGACCGCAGCGTGATCTACCGGGATAAAACCTATCTCCGCGCGGAACCAACATATGGTCCAAATATGGTGTCAATAGGTCCAGCCGTTCTTGAGTTTGACTGCATCGCCTTCCACCGGGATAACACTTAATAAACCTAGCTCGGCCTGGAACCAACATATGGTCCAATCCCCTCAACCCCACCAAGTGGAGACATACCCCATTTTGACAGTTGGCCTATTCTGAATGTACATTGAAAGTTTCAAGAAAATTGGACTAATATCGTTGAAGTTTTAAATTTTTCCCGTCTTGCAACCTCCCCATCATGTTTAATCAAAATCGGTAAAGCCGTTTAGGAGCCTACCCGGATCATACATACATACAGACAACATTCCACAAATATTATATGGATTCACAGATTTGATATAGCAAGCGATGAATTAAATCTGAGTAGTATCGGGTAGATTTTATATAGCATGCGATGAATTAAATCTTACTAATACCGCATACATTTTATATAGCAGGCGATAATAATACGATGCCTAAAATGCGATGCATTTTTATGCCCTATGGTAGGTACTACCAGAGGGTATATTAGTTTTGTCACTAAGTGTGTAACGCATAGAAATAATCATCGCAGAAAAATTTCAAGGATAGGGTTGTGTAGGGAATCAAAAGTTATATCGATTTATGCATGTCCGTCCGTCCGTCCGTCCGTCCGTAGACAAGATAACTCAAAAACGCGTTTTCCGATTTTGATGAAATTTATAATATGAGTTGCTTATTCCTTAACTGGGTTTGATATTGCATTTGAGCAAAATCGATCCACGGGGCGCCAAGTTATAAAGGAAAAACCAGGGTGACCAGAAAGTTTTGTCGTTTTTTGGTTATGGTTTTTCGGATGTAATTGGAAAATTTGTGAATCAATTTTGTTTAAATTAATTATATCGGTTAACTACATAAATAGACGTTACCATGTTAAATTTCAGTCAAATCGATCCAAGGATAGTGGAGAAAGAAATAGTTATAGCCTAAAATAAGCCTGTTAATAAAGTTTTTCCGATGTATTTTAGAAAGTTATATACTGATTTCAATGAAATTTACGAAACGTGTTTATGCTATTAGAGTCCAGCATTCCTGAATTTGAGCCAATTTGAGAATGTAGAAAGGAAGTTATGGAGAAATAAACCTTGAAATATTGAGTTAAGTAGAAAGTTCGTGGCGTTTTTCTTTCAATATATGGCTTTAGAGTCGTATAACTTTAGTAGTTATAATCCTATCAAGTTATGTTATAGCGCGCTTTAAAGGTGACATTTTATAGAATATTTGTGAAAAAAATTGTGAAATTCAGGCAGAATTAATTGGGGTAATTGGATTTTGAAAATGAGCCAAAATTCTGAAAAAAATTCCCTATGTTAATGCTCCATGTTAGGTACTACCGTCCGTCCGTGGACAAGATAACTCAAAAACGCGTTATACAATTTTGATGAAATTTAGAATGCTACTTGGTTATTGCTATAGTGGATTTGGTATTGCATTTCAGCAAAATCGACTGAGGGGAGCGAAGTTATTAAGCAAAAACCAGGGTGACCATAAAATTTTGTCGTTTTTTTTGTATAGTTTTTCGGATTTAATTAGAAAATTTGTAAAGCAATTTTGTTTAAATTAATTATATTGGTTGACTACATAAATAGACGATACCATTGTAAATTTCAGTGACATCAGTCTAAGGATAGTGGAGAAATAAATAGTTGTAGGAGGAAATAAGCCTGTTCAGAAAGTTTTTTTGATGTACATTCAGAACTAATACACCGATTTGAATAAAATTTGCAAATTAGACTTATACTACCAGGGTCTCGATTACTTACAAATTAGAGCAAATTTTGAAAATGGCAAACAAAGTTATGAAGAAAAAACCTTGATATATTGTTAGTTTTCACAATTTTTCTCTCCCATTTCTACCATAGGGCATCAAAAAATTGGCTGTAGGCCGATTTTAAATTACTTTATGTTTTTTATATAGCATGCCTGCCAGAATCAATCTAATTAGGAACGGTTTACCACTTCCTTCTGGCGCGTAAGAAGAATATTTTTCCAACCACATTATTGAGAGTTTGCATTAGTTGATCGTAACTGAATTTTGCTTTAATCTTAGCTTAGGAATATTTGATTGCACATACGGCAAAAGATCACCCGTGTTGTAATTTTGTTTACGACGCAATTCTATATCGAACGAAACAGCACCAGATCGATTCGGTGATGGCATCCCCAATTGATTCAGAACTTGGTTCGCGATTTCTAAGCACAAATCTACATTCATTATCAACACTTCGTTGCAGATTTCTGCTGTGAAATCTATGCTCATATTTAAATTTTCCTTGCGTATTCGACGGAATATATTTTCAGCCACGTGTGCTTTAAATTTCTCCCATAACTATGTTGGAGGTGAGGGAGAGCAGGCGGTCAATGCACAAATTTGATCTGGATGTGAGGTGTTGCACGCGTCATTAATGCATACATCCCAGTGTCGGTTGTTCTCCAGTGTACAGTCTGCCTATCGTAGTTTTTTGAATATGCCAGGTTGTCCGTCGACTCGTTCTCCTCGTTCGCGTCGTAGGCACTTACGAATAGAGTAGTGCTTCCGCAAACGCTTCATTTTGACATAACGTGAAGAAAGCAGTTAACGTTGTAGTCGGTGGATTCAGGGACTTCGTTCATGTATGGGAAATGAAAAAATTTGCCATACAACTTCATTGCTGTTTTTGCTGATTTGGTGTTTCTCCCTGCCGTCTTTCAGCCACTCGCAACCTGTTGCGTTGAGAACGAAGCAGATCTGAAGCTGCAGAACGCGATCGCCGGGCTCGCAACGATGTATTCTCAAGTGTGGCTGCACGTCGTCCTGCTGCTTCCTCAGCACGTATTTGAGTAATTCTTTGTCTGTTTTGTTCGTTCGCTAATCCCCGTTCTTCCTCAGTTTGATTTACCGCACTGCTTCCGTTTTCCGAGGACGACGACCTAAGTTTCATCTTCTCCGAAGCAGATGAATTAAAGCCGATTGCACTGATTCCAACGATGCTACGAAAAAGCCAACAGAAAACGTAATTTGCCAACAATGCTATGAAAAACGAAGAAAAAATGTCTTTTTCCAACAATGCTACAAAAAACGAAAAAATCGTTGTTTTTTAACTACGCTATCAAAGACAAACAGAGGAAATGAGAAGCGTTAGGGCCACTGAGTTTCATGATTTTTCAAGTCATAAGAGCTTACCAGCGTTGTCGCTGTCAAAGAAGATTCTTTGAGCGCCAAATTTCCAACGATGATAGTGAAAACGAAGAAATGAAAGGAATTTTCAAATCAACAAAGCCAACAAAATGGAAGAAAATGCGTTTAACGAAGAAAAAATGTCTTTTTCCAACAATGGTAACAAAAAACAAAAACGTCACAAAACCTTTTTTTTGCACTAAAAAAACAGTCGTAGAAATGAAAAAACAAAAACAAAAGTTTTTTTCACAAACTTTTTCACAAATATTAATTTTTTTTTATATGCACTAAAAAAAACGAAAACATCGGAAGAAAAAAAAAATTTTATTCGCAGTGCATTTCACTGCCTGCGATGCTTACTCGTTGAAAGCAAAATGTAAACTGAGAACATTCGTTATTATTCTGTGGGGAAGCCATCATTAATACTTTATTGATGTATATGCTAGCCACTATTTTGTGTATAAATGACGTATGTTGGTATATATTGGTATATTCTGGTTGGAAATGCATAGATTTCACGATGCTTGTGTCTTTGTGTTAGTGATGCATGTTTTAAAACGATTTTTTACCCGTCTCAGGAGTGACATAGGTACATAAAAAGTATATATAAACCTGGTCATAATTACACAGGATGTTCAGTAAAAATTTCAAGCCAATCGGTCAAGATTTTCCGGAGATTATAGATTTTGTACAAACGTACAGAAACGATTTTATTTATACAGAATAGCTGTACCCGCCCACGCGTTGCTGTGGCTCAGTCTGGTTAAATGGAAAAGAAAAGAAAAAGCGCACGTTTCTCGTATATTTAATTTCACAATACTTGTGGTTATACAACATTTCTTGTTGTTCCATTTTCTGTGCAGATATAGAGATTTTCTGGTTTGCCGACTTTAGAACACGCAACATTTAATGGTCCATGTGAGAAGCAATCCGTGTGTAGATCTAAACCGCACAATTTTAAAGATTGGCCCTGAGCCTTGTTGATGGTGATTGCAAACGCCAATCGAATCGGGAATTGCAATCTCCTAAATTGAAATGGCATATCCGTTGGAATCATAGGAATGCGAGGAATGAGCGCATCTTCACCTTTTAAAGGTCCTGCCAAGATTGTTGCTTCTACGATGTTGCAAAGCTTTGGCTGGTTGATATTTCGCAACATGATAATTGGCACACCGACTTTCTATTACAGTACGTGCGGTGGCATCCCCGACAGATCGAGTGAATTCAAAAATTCTGTTGGATAATTAACCGGTTCATCTACTTCTATAACAGTGTCGATGGACTTGTATGTGACCACGTCGCTTTGAATGTTAGACTGAATAATATTGTTAAGTTCGTAGACGTCTTTGTTCTTGGCCGCAAGGATAGCTCGTTCACTTAGCCAATCGTGATTGTTATAATTGGTTTGAATATTGGGAAATACTTTTTCAACCAATTCTTCTTTTGACGTCACTAAATCGCCGAAGCTATGAGGCAATAAAATTCGTCCTGACGTCAGATCAACCGCCACCTTTCAATTGAAGCAATTGATGTGAGAATATAGAGTATTTCAGGTAAGCATTTATTTCGTTCCCTGCTGTCGATCGAGGAATTACAGGTAATATTTGCCTGAAATATCCTGCAAGAAATATTAATGCGTTCCCAAATGGTCTGATATTTGCACGTAAGTCTTGCAATGTTCGATCAAGGACCTCGAGCGATTTTTTGTGCGCCATTGTGCATTCATCCCAAACAATAAGTTTGCATTTCTGCAATACTTTTCCCATGCCGGATGCTTTGGAAATGTTGCATGTGGGATTTTCAATGAATTAAATGTTTAATGGCAATTTCAAAGCGGAATGTCGTAAGAGCTAAGGCTATGTCATTTTGGGATCGAATTGTGGCCAGAATCAATCTAATTAGGGACGTTTTACCAGTTCCTCCTGGTGCATCTAAAAAGAATATTTCTCCAACTCCGTTATTGACAGTTTGCATTATTTGATCGTAAATGCCCTTTTGCTCAAACGTTAGTTTAGGAATATTTGATTGCACATAGGACAAAAGATCACCCGTGTTGTAATTTTGTTCACGACCCAATTCTACATCAAACAAAGCAGCAGCAGATCGATTCAGTGATGGCATTCCCAATTGATTGAGAACTTTGTCCGCGATTTCTAAGCAGAAATCTTCAATCATTATAAACACTTCGTTGTAGATTTCTGCTGTGAAATCCAGGTTCATATTTGAATTTTCCTTGCATATCCGACGGAAGATATCTTCAGCCATGTGGGTTTTAAATTTCTCCTATAACTCTATTGCAGATAAAGTGATTTTGTTATAGCGCCAGATTAGTATATGTATAGTACGTTTGGGAATCCTCTCTTTTGCCATTCCACTGAGTACATCCAGCAGCGCACAGACCCAAACACTTAATGTTTTATCATGAAATCCATCAGCGATTTCAGCTTCTGTCTGAAAACAGGTGCTGTGATGTCATGCCTATCCACCGGCGATTGCCCAGGAAGTAAGAGCTTTTGTATTGTAAATCGTCCCAAGCTGGAAATTTCATCTAAGATTTTATTAAATTCAACATTTTCATTTTTAAATGCCTTTTTTGGTTTTACGGTTTCCAAAAAATGAGACTCTACGTATTAAATGTCTTTCGGCTTCGGGTTTTCAAAATTTTACGCCAATTAGTAGAGAGTACATTATAATTTTATAATTTTATAATTTCATTTTGTATGTTTTAAACAAAGTTGATTTTTGAAATAAAAAACGCAAATCTTTTTTCAATTCGAATGTTCCCCAATACATGAGCATACAGCCCATTTAGAGTATTGCGCCTCCGAATTCATATTTTCAATACCTGTAACAGAAATTCAAGCAAGCGAGGCATAAACTCTTTCTTTACGATATCTTTTTAGCTCGTATTATCAATTTCAGAGGGGAAAACATTTATGGAATTTGCTTTGTTTGTTTCTTAAGTTTGACATATTTTGTATTAAAATAGGCGAATTTTCATTACTGCCGTGCAAAAAATATGTTTTTATAGGCTTTATTTAATTATAATTAATCAAACAGAAATGATGTTAATTCATAATTTGGTAAAAAATTTGTTTGTTTGAATCAACTATCAATCTAGATCGTAGCCCAATACCCCTGGTTTTTTTTTAATTATAACGAAAACTACCAGTGACAGTAATTTTTTTTGTG
The DNA here is from genome assembly GCA_963422695.1 of Xylophagus ater. Lineage (NCBI taxonomy): Eukaryota > Metazoa > Arthropoda > Insecta > Diptera > Xylophagidae > Xylophagus > Xylophagus ater. The sequence goes on from OY730478.1 coordinate 36,980,077, forward strand.
AAAATGGGGGCAATTCTTAAAATTCGTCGAAGATTTTGAAAATTCAGCCTTGTCAATTCTAAATACCTTTTGTTTGGCTTTAAGCTTTGAGAAATGAAATGGCTTTCGGCTATGGGCTTACAAAATTTTACGCCATTTACTAGAAATATAATTTGCTCGTTACGTTTCAATAAAGAGGATCAAAAGCGAATCATTTAATTTTGTAAGTTTAAGAGAAACTTGTTTTTTGGAAAAAATAACGCAAACAATTTTCGCAATTCTAATGTTCCAGAATACGTAAGCATTAACCCCATTTACAGTGTTGCCCCTTCGATTTAACATTTTTAACGCCGCCACTACGCCCATCTCTATTTTTATAATATAAGCTTATTGATGTATGCGCGTGTGAGTAAGAATAATCACGTTTTCTCATTGAAGGGCAGTGATTTTCAACCAGCTTGTGGCTATGTGTTAGTGATTGATTTTCTTAAATCAATTTTTACCTGGCTCAGGTATAGCCTAGGTAAATAAAAGGTACATATAAACATGGTCATAATCACATAGGACATTCTGTCAAAGTTTCAAAGCAATTGGTCAAGAAGTTTCGGAGATTACCGGTTAGGAACAAACGAACATTTACGATTTTATTTATATAGATTAAAGATTAATTTAATGTTTAGTGTTTTATGATTTTAAGGAAAGTGTTCGACTTAGAAATCTAGTGCAATATCAAAAATGTTAAAATAAATTCGGAGCTCGATTTTTGAAAATCTTGTGTGAATTTTAAAATTGGCTGAAAAATCTCACATAATGGGAATGATATATCCATCTAAATTTGAAATTTTGATTCTAATTAATTCTATTTTGTGAATGCCCTGATTAGGCAAAATAACTAAAACATTTAATTTTGTGTTATTAACGTTCGTTAGGTTAAGCCAAATTCGTTTCGATAAATTTGACATATTTGTTTTGGGCTGTTTTGTCTGATTCAGTGTGTCCTCAGCCTTAGAAGACCCAAAAGGCGAAAAACGAAGAATATAGTCAAATCCTTTTCAATATCGATCAACACAAAATGTAGCTTATGTGAGTCAACACATCATATATAGGAGTTGCAAAAATTCATAAGCATGAAAATTGGTTAACAGAAAGAAATAAGAAGAAAACAGCAATTATGCTAGAATGTCCTGCGAACCGGATATTCAATATCAAAGTGTTTAAAAAAAAGAACATGCAAAATCTGCCATAAAAGACATTATTCGCTGTTACACAATTTTAACACAGAAAAAACAAATAAAGAACAAGTGAATGAAGGAACTTCAACGCAAGAAGTTACAATAACACCCAATTTGAGAATAAATTAAATGTGTTATTGGCCACAGCTTTGATTAATGTTTTATCTGCAGATCGCTCATATATAATATTGTGTTGTGAAAACACGTGCACTCAAAATGCTAAGTCCAAAAGGATATAAAAATATCGTTTTGGTAAAAAAGATCGTTTTACACGATCGTAAAATTTGAGTGGACTACGTTTTCTAAAATTCTGAAATGTTGTAAAGAACACGTGCATCCAAAAACCCAAGCCCAAAAGGATATAAAAATATCGTTTTGAAAAAAATGATCACACTACGCGATCATAAAATTTGAATAGACCACGTTTTCTAAGAAACGCAAATTTTATGTTTGAAGAAAAACGTGCAAGTCTAAAATACTTTCTCATGACCATCTAGGATATCGAAATATATTTTCAAATATGATGTCCTAGAAATAGACTCTTTTACAACGTGGCAATAAAATTTCAGAAAATAATTTTTAAAAAAGGCGCATGTTCTTTGTGATCGCTTGAATGCAAAGAAATAGGCAAATCTTTTAAAACTCTTTGCCATCTAAATGTCAATAAAAAGGATCGTAAAAAAGGGTCTACAAAATCATGTTGCATCTTTGCATCTAAAGTCATAAAAATGGTATTTATGGATGCAAAGATCCCTTTTTCCAAGGAATCAGGATTTTACGATCACGGTGAAAATTGTAAAAAATATCTGTTATGCATTTGTTCTTACCGCTCGAATAAACAAATCTTTTAAAGTATGTGATGTAAACATATATGGAAAGGATTTGTTTTTCTTACATCTTCATAAAAAATACATATCCCTACCCAAGCCTAGCCATTTAAAGGCTAGAATTTTTATATAAAAAGGCTGAGTTGACGGAAAATTAGTTAGTTGTCAATTACACCGTTAATAGTACTTTTGCCCCCCACCAGTGGTAAGGTATAAGGGAAGATCAAAATAAAAAAGTGAAAAAGAATTACCAAAATACAAGTGTTAATAAGTTGTATATGAAATATATACATATAGTTAAGATCAAAGCTTCATAGATTACATTTAAATGTTTTACTGTGAGTGTAATTAATTTTGCAGTTTAAAAGTTAAATTAAATAAAGATTATAAAAGAAAAACGAATAAAACTTTATTATTTTCCAAATCACAACACCAACGTATCCCATTGTGTATACAACAACATATCCAATACAAAATACACAACAATTTGGCGCAGCCGGTAGGATTCAAGGAGTTATAAAACTTTAAAAAACTTGGATTTTTCGAATCGAAAAAAAAGCGTGTTGCGATTTAGTGAAACTAAAATTTTTTGACGTATTCCTAATAAAACATCAAAAACTAAAAAATTAACAATAAAAAAAAAAAGAGAACAGTGAACAATAAAAATTGAACAGCTGCAAAACTGATGTCAAGTGAAAGCAGCATTTCAGAAGAGGACACCACCATCGTACTACAAGAGGACTACGACGCATCCGACGAGGGAGCACCAAAACTAAGAGAACTGAGAAGCGGAAAAATATACAGCACAAGCACACCGATAAAGGAGATTAAGGTAGAGGCAAATAAAATAAATAAATTAGATAAGGTAGATTTAAGTAAAACAAGAAAAATGAGTGTAGATTATTCTAAAGTGAACCAGTTTGTATTTAATAGTATACCATTGTTTGATGGGGAAAACACCCCTAATTTAGTATCGCAAGCAGATTGTTTTATTCGGTGTTGTGGATATGTAATCGATGTGCTAGAAGAAGAAGAGAAAAAACTCTTCTTAAAACTATTGCCTACCCGGTTTCGAGGGCGGGCAATATCAGTGTTAAACGGGACAAAGTTCGAATCGTTGGAAGATCTTAAAAAATTGATAACCGAAAAGTTCATTAATACAAAGCCATATATGACTTTGGTTAATGAACTTAGGATATCACGTCAACTTCCTGGCGAAACTTTATCGTCTTTTGCGAATAGAGTATATAATTTGTTAAAAAGTTGTAGGGAAAAGGCAGATGCTCGGTATAGTTCAGGCGCCGAAGCTATTAGAAATGATTTGGAGGAAACCGCGATATTTGCGTTTAAATCCGGTATAATAGATCCAAATCACCGCCTTTACTTACTCCACAATAGCGAAAAAGTATTCGAAACTCTGTTGCAGAAAGTAAATGAGTTGGATGAAGCCGAAAAACAAATGTCGTTGTATCAACACATGTCTGGGTTAACTTCACTTTCAGTTTTACCGCCCGCTTTTACACCTTTGTCTTCACCTTTAGTGCATTCAAATAGCAATGCAAACCAAAATGATAACTCAAGTCAACGAATAAACGTACAGAAAAAGCAATATAGTTTTAAATGTGGGTTTTGTAGTAAATTAGGTCACACTTACGTGGAATGCAACATGCGTAAAAAGACTCCTTATTGCACAATTTGTCGCGTATATGGCCACAATTTTGATAGTTGCTCGAAAAGGCCAGTTGAACGAAATAACAATAGACAAGTTCTTGCGGTTAATTCGAACAACGAACCAAAAAATTCGGAATTAAAATGTTCATTCTGCCAAAGAAAAGGTCACAAACCCGCCAAATGTTTTGCCAAAAAGAAATGGGATTCCCAAAACTCTTCTTCGACCAATCAGTCGGAAAACTAAAATCGGTCTGTCACCCCCGACCAGTAAATGAGACAAGGTGTCAGCCCCCACATAAAAAAACCCTTAAATGTTCAGTAGAAATACCTCTGGATTTAGTTACACATAATCCAGCTAAATTATTAATAGGCACTGGTGCCGACATTAGTATTCTGAAAAATACGGCATTAAAACCAGGTGTCCAAATAAATGCAAATAATAAAATACAGATTAAAACTGTGTTTGGCGAAGGCAAAACTTTAGGTACTTGCATAGGTAAAATTTCTACACCAACTCCCCGCAATGTTAAATTTCATGTTATCAAATCAACAAACGAAATATCGGGAGACGGAATTTTGGGTTACGATTTCTTGTCTCAACACTGTAATATTGAAGGACCAAATCAACAGTTAGTTTTTCCAGAAACTGAATTTAATCAAAGCAGTTATAAAATACCAATTCAAAACGAAGATGATTTGACTCTAGTGGAAAAGGGTAAACACAATAAAATTCAGTCGCAGAATAAAGATTTTGCAAAGTCTGAAAAAATTGTGTTTGAAAAAGCCTCACAGAGCAAACATCAAAACCCAATTGAAGAAACTTTTTACAACTCGAAGAGTATAAAAGGGTTCAATACTGAAATAGTATTGGAAGACCTGGAATGTGAAGTGGAGACTCAGAGAGAAATTCACATTCCTGCTCGAACGAGAAAAGTAATTCAAATAGAAGCGGATTTTAAGCAAGAAAAGCTTTGTTTATCAAATGAGATAAGCGAAGGAGTTTTTCTTGGCAATTGTTTGGTTAGACCAAGTGAAGGAAAAATTACGTTGAGTATCCTGAATATTAACAGTGAAGACAAAAATATCAAGCCATTTAAAATAAAAGTAGAGTCATTGAAAAACTACAGTATAATAAATTTAAATAAAAATATTGAAGAAAATTCTCCAGAAGAAAAAGTAAAGCATATGTTCAATTATTTTGAGTGTGAAACTGAAAAACGAGTAAAAATAATAGATGAAATTATTAAACTAGACAACTCTATAAATGAAGAGGAAAAAATCTCGATTTTAGAAATTTGTAAGGAATACAATGACGTATTCCATTTACCGGGAGATAAACTCACCCACACAAACTCGTGCTCACATTCAATACCAATTAAAAAGGATCAAGGTCCCGTAAACCAAAAAATGTATCGTTTGCCAGAAAAGCAACGAACAATAATTCAGGACCAAGTCGAAGATATGCTCGATAATGATATTATTACCCCAAGTAAAAGCCCTTGGAATTCACCACTTCTGGTAGTGCCTAAAAAAGATGGAACAGAAGGAGAGAAAAGATGGAGAGTAGTGGTTGATTTTAGAAAGCTTAACCAAATAACAATTGGTGATGCTTTAAACGAATGCCATTTGGACTAACTGGAGCTCCTGCTACTTTTCAACGGTTAATGAATCACGTATTAACCGGCCTTCAAGGTTTTTTATGCTTTGTTTATATTGATGACATTGTTATTTATGGGAAAAATTTAATAGACCATAACAAGAAACTCGAAGAAATTTTTGCGCGACTAAGAGCGAATAATTTGATACTACAGCCAGATAAATGTAATTTTTTGCGTAAAGAAATAGTTTATTTAGGGCATAAGTGTTCACAAGAAGGAACTTTACCAGATCTTTCGAACATTGCATGTGTTCAAGCTTTTCCAGCACCAAAAACTATAAGACAATGCCAATCTTTCTTGGGACTTGCAAACTACTACCGAAAATTTATACCAAATTTTTCAAAAGTTGCGGAACCAATAAACAAGCTTTTACGAAAAGATGTCAAATTCAAATGGAGTGACAAATGCGAGAGTGCATTTCAAAATTTAAAACAAGCATTAATATCACCACCACTTCTTATATATCCGGATTTCAATATACCTTTCATATTAACAACTGATGCAAGCAGTGAAGCACTAGGCGCGGTTTTATCGCAAGGTGAAGTAGGAAAAGATAAACCGATCGCTTTCGCAAGTCGTTCTCTCAATAAAGCTGAAAGAAATTATTCAACAATTGAGAAAGAGTTGTTAGCAATAGTATGGGCAACAAAAAATTTTCGCTGTTATCTTTATGGGAGGAAATTTGTAGTATATACCGACCACCAACCCCTCAAGGGAGTGTTTAATGTCAAAGACCCAACTTCACGTTTAGTTCGATTTCACCACAAATTGTCAGAATATGATTATCATATACAATACAAAGCGGGTAAATATAATACCAATGCCGATGCGTTAAGCAGAATACCATCTCAAAGCTATCCAAAACAAAACAAAATCACCATTCAAGCTCAAGTACACCATGCTCTAGATTCAGACATTGAACAAGATTATCCATTAAAGTGTCTAGCAATCACACGAGCACAATCTAAATTAGAAAAAAATGAAGTTTCTAACGAAGATAGTACTGAATTGATAGAAAGAAAAGATGAAAATAATCAAAAAGTTGGTGATAATGATTTGGAGAATGAATCAATTGACTCCGATGAATCGTTTAATATAGACGATACAAATCAAATAGAAATCTTAACAGATCGGAAAGATATTGAAACAGTGTTAAGAGCGCATCATAATTCACCGCTTGGAGGACATTGTGGGATTCAAAAAACGTACAAACGAATAAGACAAAGTTATAAATGGGAAAATATGCTACATGATATCGCAGAATATATCCGAAAATGCGCAAAATGTCAGAAAAATAAACGGGGAAAAACCACAAAAATGCCAATGGTAATAAGTGATACAGCTAAGCAACCATTTGATAAAGTGTATTTAGATATAGTAGGACCACTACCAACTACTCAACAAGGTAATAAATATATACTAACTTTTCAGGACGATCTAACTAAAATATTAGATTGCTTTCCGTTAAATGATTGTGAAGCAAAAACGGTGGCGGATTGTTTCTATAAAAATGTTATTTTAAAATATTTCGTAGTTCCTAAAAAACTAATAACCGATCAAGGCACAAATTTCTTAAGTGACCTGTTCAAAGGAATGTGCAAATTACTTAAAATTAAGAAACTACAAACAACTGCTTATCATCCACAATCAAATGGATCTTTAGAAAGAACACACGGTCCATTAGTTGAATACTTAAGAAGTATAGTGGATGACAATCCTACCTCTTGGGATGATTGGTTAGGTGAAGCAGCTACTGTACATAATCACACTCCCCACACAGGAAGTAAGTTTACTCCCATTTACGCATTATATGGCTATCATCGTCCACTTCCAACAAATCTTAATAAGGAACCGGAACCTGTTTATAATTTTGATGATTATTGTTCTTATATAAAAAATAAGTTGCAAAAGGTACACAAAAAGGCACGGCAGAATTTAATAACTGCTAAAAATAAATCCAAATCACATTATGACAAAAATGCCCGTGTCGTAAAATTCCACATAGGGGATAAAGTTCTTTTACGAAACTCAGTTAAGAAACACAAACTCTCACCAATTTGGATGGGTCCTTTCGAAGTAAAAAAAATAGATAGCGAGGTTAATACAACAATCAAAATTGGACATAAATTAAGAAGAGTGCACAATAACAGGATAAGATTGTTCCTAAATAATTAAACATATGTCCAAACTAAATTTCCAAGTTTCCTTGATTTCACTTTCGTTAATTTAAACACATATTGAATACAACATGTATAAAAAGGTTAAATCATTTAATTTTTGGGAATGTGAAGTGGAGACTCAGAGAGAAATTCACATTTCCAATTACACATTTAACAATTAACATACATAAGAAAAAAAAAGAGTTTGAAACAAACAATGTTTAGCACAGGTGCCAAAGAAAACAACATTTTTTTTCTGGTTCACCTAAGAAAAACAGGTACAAAACGTCTGTTAAAAATAATCAATCAGGTATTAAGCGATAGTTCAAATCCGCCTGGTAAGTTTTAGGTATACAAAGGGTATGTGAAAAAAAACGACACGAAAAACCTTTGCCTAAATAATAATAAAAACAAATTTCACAAAACATAGTGAAATCTCAATAACCATTCGGATCATAAAAATGGTAATAAAATATGTACAAACAAAAACAATTGAAAGTGAAAATATAAAAAGGAACGGAAAAAAAAAATCTTTGCATAAAGCAAGGAAAAACATATGTCCACCAACAAAACTAACGTTTTCAAAAACAAAATAGTTTCGATCTTAGGGTTAACGCACTTAAAATAAATAGGCCTGTCCATATTTATTGAAAAAATAACAGAGAACGAAAATAAAAGAATAAAATAAATACAACAAGAACGAAGTTTATTCATATATTGCAATAATACTTATACCCAAAAAATTTTAAGAGGAATGGGAGTATTATTTTTAAAAGAAGCATGTTCATATACATTGGGAAGTTTAGAATTACCTTATGAAAGCACTCAAGAGTATGACATGCCTATACATCAACCAGAAATCTTCAACATACCTATGTTAAAAATCAAAATACCATTAGGGCTCCATTTTCAAATGACCACACCAGAAACTGATTTGAGTTTCCACTCGCATGTTCACCTTAATGAGATACTAGCAAAAACTAGTGTGTCTATTGCCGACTTAAAGAAAAGTTTAGCAGATACAGAACATAAACGACAAACCGAAAGAATTAACACACAAACCCATGCTAACAGTATCGGATTTGGTACATTATCAGTATGTTCTATCATCCTAATATTGTATTTCTACATATCAAAAAATAGTAAAGCTAAGAGTGAAGTTAAAACGGGGGAAATAATCGAAATGTCGAGAATCCCTACGGTTTTAATCAGTGAGACAATAAATCCATCTCAGACCAAAACCGAAACAAATACCATAACTCATGTTCACCCAAAAGAAAATATAAAGAATGAGGAAATTAAAACAAAAATCGAACCACAAAATACATCGAATAAAGCACTCGAGCCTACTAAGAAATTTGTAGTAAATATTTAAAATATATATATATATATATATATATATATATATATATATATATTTATATTGAAAGAACAATTAGTAAATAAGAAGAAAAAATAAATAAATAGATGAATAAATAACATTAAATATATTCAAAATTTAAAAAAAAAAAAAAAAAAAAAACTATTTTTAAGATATAGTTTAAAATTTAATAAATTTTAAGAATTATAAAAGTTCAACAAAATATGTAAACTAATTTTCAAAAAACACAGCCATTTTTATATAAACGAAAATTATTATGTTCTTCGAAAACAATAATTTTCTTTTCTCGAAGGGGGGAGGAATGTTGTGAAAACACGTGCACTCAAAATGCTAAGTCCAAAAGGATATAAAAATATCGTTTTGGTAAAAAAGATCGTTTTACACGATCGTAAAATTTGAGTGGACTACGTTTTCTAAAATTCTGAAATGTTGTAAAGAACACGTGCATCTAAAAACCCAAGCCCAAAAGGATATAAAAATATCGTTTTGAAAAAAATGATCACACTACGCGATCATAAAATTTGAATAGACCACGTTTTCTAAGAAACGCAAATTTTATGTTTGAAGAAAAACGTGCAAGTCTAAAATACTTTCTCATGACCATCTAGGATATCGAAATATATTTTCAAATATGATGTCCTAGAAATAGACTCTTTTACAACGTGGCAATAAAATTTCAGAAAATAATTTTTAAAAAAGGCGCATGTTCTTTGTGATCGCTTGAATGCAAAGAAATAGGCAAATCTTTTAAAACTCTTTGCCATCTAAATGTCAATAAAAAGGATCGTAAAAAAGGGTCTACAAAATCATGTTGCATCTTTGCATCTAAAGTCATAAAAATGGTATTTATGGATGCAAAGATCCCTTTTTCCAAGGAATCAGGATTTTACGATCACGGTGAAAATTGTAAAAAATATCTGTTATGCATTTGTTCTTACCGCTCGAATAAACAAATCTTTTAAAGTATGTGATGTAAACATATATGGAAAGGATTTGTTTTTCTTACATCTTCATAAAAAATACATATCTCTACCCAAGCCTAGCCATTTAAAGGCTAGAATTTTTATATAAATAGGCTGAGTAAGGATAGTGGAGAAATAAATAGTTGTAGGAGGAAATAAGCCTGTTCAGAGAGTTTTTTTGATGTACATTCAGAACTAATACACCGATTTGAATAAAATTTGCAAATTAGACTTATACTATCAGGGTCTGGATTACTTACAAATTAGAGCAAATTTTGAAAATGGCAAACAAAGTTATGAAGAAAAAACCTTGATATATTGTTAGTTTTCACAATTTTTCTCTCCCATTTCTACCATAGGGCATCAAAAAATTGGCTGTAGGCCGATTTTAAATTACTTTATGTTTTTAATGTAAAATTGATCCTTTTCATATTCCTATGAAAAAAATTACTTGCTTTAAGATATTCATACATTATTTATTCAAAATTAATGCCGCTTTGTGTTCAAAATGGAAAATGGAAACAGATTAGATTTAGGATATTAATATGTTATTCATTTATTGCTTTTACAAGTTATACAATTATAGGCACATACAAAATTTAATAAATAAATTTTAACAAGTTACAAGCTGATTTCTTTAGGAAAGAAATATATAATATTTGAGCACATAGTAAGTCCCCATTCGAAAAAGTAGTAACAGAAGAAATTTCATAAGAAAATTCACCAGTTACAGACATGAATTAAAATAAAATAATCAGCTTCATATTTAAATGGTATTCATTTAAATTGAAACAAAATAATATTTATTTATACAATCAAACATCAAAATTGACTATATTTAATATGTATTGTCAATTAAGAATCATATTAAAATGGATTAACAGCGGCAAGACCGATTCGACCTCCAGATCGCGGAATTACTGACCGAGCTTCAGCATAACTGTGTCGATAACCTTTAGCTAAATTCGATAAACTCTTTGAATTTGTTATTCCTCGGTATGACGGTTCTCGAGCTCTGTCGTTAAATCTAGAATTTTGTGGGGGTTCATCTCGTCTATCCCTCTTTTGGAAATGTTCTTCATCACTAAAATTTTCATATTTACCATTTATACCTGGATGATTACAAGATTCATGCCCATTGTATTCATTGTAAATATATGGACTAACTACTTTTTCCATTGCCCGGAATTTTTGTTTTGCATCATTGAATCTATCTTTCGGTGAAACATCACATCTATCCAAATAGTTGACATTGTATTTCTCTTTTGGTATGTAAAAGTTTCTCCCATCTGATCTACGTAGGGGTTCTTTGTCAATGTATTCTGGCCTACACGGAGCATCATCATATGACTTGTATATCAATACAGGCGATTTCATGGTATCATGACTGTCGCGATATGGTGAAGATTGAGATTCCCTATAAAAATTGCGTTCTGCAGATTCTCTAAAGTAATATTCCTGTTCATTATTATGCCTATAGCGATTAATAGGTATCCAGTGTGTTCTTTCCGGGGATGGATGATATTCTCTTCTTCCCCCGTGAATCATATCTTCATCATCTCTATATTTTGGACTACTTGAGTACCGTTTTAAATCAATGTTATCCTTTTTAATAAAAGCTTCTTGATATTTCTGTTTATCAGTTTTATTCTCCTTTTGAATTATTGCATCCTGTTCTAAATTGTATTCATCATCATAATTATCATAGACTTGCCTCTTACTAGATTGAGAAAATAATCTGTCCTTACTATATTTACATGAATCAGGAGCATATTTAAAATTTGGGAGTGACTTCTTTTCATCTGAATGTTTTCTATATTTGCGTTCTTGGATAGGAAGTTGCTCCTTAATGTGGTGATCTTCATGGTCGAAATCGCCATTTTTTCTATCATGATATGATTTATCCATCAGGACTTTTTTAAATCTTGCATCAAAATTTGACGGTCGCATAAGGACTGGTGTAATTTCATCTTCTTTTGACCATTTTTCTCCAATTCCATCCTTTTCACAGCTTTGACCATGTTCTCGTGAAGCTATTTCATGTCGATACTTTTCTAGCTGTTGATGGATCTTTTCTTTGCTTGATCGATATTTTGCACTAACAACAGGTTTGCGGGTATCTAAAGATTCTTCTCTCGCTAAAGAATTGTCTGCTTCATTTGACCAATTTTCTTCATCTGCAAAAAATTAAATAAGCTTAAATTTTATTACACTTTGTATTGTTATACCAGTTGAACTGTGAGTATCATGCCTTTCTGGACTTGGTGCTAAATCAGATCCAATACCAGATGATCCTCGGGATGACACAATTTGTTTGTTAGCATTATTCTTGGCGCCCACTATTAGGCTATTACGGCATCGTCGCAGTTCTATAGCAGCCAAATTCCCTTTAGATCTATGAAGCGTATCATAGTCTCTTGGTGGGAGTAACAGAGGGGGACCATTTCCATTCAATTTCTAATCTTCGTGATACTCTTTTTGGTTCCGGAACTACAGATAATATTGGAGCCGAATTTATACCAAGCCTAAAAATTAATCAGTTTAATTTTTTTATTAATTAAATTAAATGACATTTTTGTTTCCAATATTTCTACTTGAGTTTTTTATTGTTTTTTTTTCTTCTCAAATTATTAAAGGAATTGGAGATATTGAAATGTGAATCTACTAAATATCATTTAAGAAATTGGTTAAAGGTTTTACGGTTTTGCAATGTACAAAACAAATTACTTTCACTTTTAACAATTTTTTCGATATTATTTATAATTATAATACATGTTTACTCCAAGAACATATACAGGTGTGAATATATATACATATGTATGCATGTTTTTCTCTTACTTTGATTCTAATTCAGAAAAGCGTTTTTGATTCTCTGGCCGATTGGTTAGTACTTGAAGTTGTTGATTTAATGCTTCAGCAGTAGTTTCTGAATCACATCTATAGCCATGGACGTGTAATGGACATTTTGTCACTGGATTATAAAGTAATAAAACGCAAGCAACAACATCTTCTATTTGAATGGAACTTGTTATGGCACTATGAGGAATAAAATGCTTCGAAGAACCCTAGAAATATATGTTACATAATGTTTTGACAAATAAAAAGATTAAATTTAGATATTACTTGTAATATTTTTATTCCTTTATGTGAAACTTGTAATGTAACCTTGAGAGGTTCCTGTTGTCTAGATCTTTCTATTAAGTATGGTACTACTGGATTTATAACTCGTGGACCACGTAATCCTCTCGCTTCTTCAGCTCCCAAAAACCAAACATAATAAGATGCCTTTTGAACATCACGACGAAGTCGTAAAGCCATTTGTAAAGGCTAATTTACATCTGCAAAAAGAAAAAGATATGCTATGGTATTATAAAATAATATAATTTCTTATGTAATTTAAAACCAAAATATTTCTATTCATTGGTTTTCTGTAGTTCGTGTTAATTTGGACAAGAAAAAAAATATTATAATTATTTGTAGCTGAATCGAAATTTTTGATAATCATTTTAATGACTTGGAAAGCACAGCAAGTTTAATGTAATAAAATATTTAAAATTCAGCTCGTGTTCTAAACATTTCAAAATTAGGTACTTTGTTTTCTCAGTAGATTGAGCATTAGCTTCACGTATGTTTCGTTTTATAATAAAATTTATTAGTGGATCGCACATTTTATTGATTATTGAGTTAAGCATAAACGTATATTGTTGACTTTTCGATAAGTTTCATTGAATATGCTGGCTGTTAATTTACCGCCATCTTCTGCTGATCTTCTTCTCTACAAAGGATATCCATCGTTTCCTGTAACTGTGTTGGATACTATCATGCATGGTGAATTTGGTTTCAGTGTACCGCAAAGTCCATGTATCATATTTCTCGTCACAACTTCATGCAAATCCTTATCGACATCGGTATTTCAGCGCATATTACATCGTCGATTTCGTTTGAAGTGATTTTCTTATAGAGCCAGATTAGTGTGGCGTCTAGTACACGCAGCGCACTGGAATCTAGTACAAAAATTAATTTTACAATATATATGTTGACGGCTATGCTTCACATGGCGTCAGTTAGTAAGAGTCAGATAATGAAAAGAGTTCGAAGTTAGACATCTAGAATAAAATAAAATTGTTAAGTTAGAATATAAAATACGCATTTTATTTCGGCCATTCGCATCCATTAAAAATAGTGGCGCAAGATTTCAAGTAATATCCTGAAATTATCGAACACGCCAAAAATTGGTGACCCACGACGCAAGTTAAAAATCGCGACATTTTTAAAAAAAAAAAAAAAAATTGGATTGCGGCCATTACGAAAACATTTCGTGTACAACAGACACACAGAGCACGACACGTGTCAACATTTCAACAAGAAATAACAAGAATCTCTCGTGCCTGACGCAATTTTTAAACTTTTTCTGGAAAAACTACCAATCGAACTCAAATGTTAGCAGTGGAACACAAATTCTTCCAAGTTTCTGCTGATTTATTTTAGAAAATTACACGAAAAGTGTAATTTAATCCAGGGGCGTATACATATTTTGTAAACAAAACCGATTGTTTATGTAAGTTTTTTTTAAGGTTCGACGCTACATTCAACATGGTCGAGCAGGCTCCACCAAAACAAGAAATCACTAGAGTTTCTGTGAAAATACCGCCATTTTGGGCAGAATCACCAGACATTTGGTTCGCCCAAGTAGAGAGCCAATTTTCTAATTGCGGCGTAACTACCGACGAAACAAAGTTCAACACAGTGGTAGCAGCCATGGAAAGTAGTATTTTACGCCAAGTTTCTGATGCAAGCCTTCAACCGCCGATCGCCAATAAATACAACAATTTAAAGGCAAAGATTATCGAGCGATTTTCAGAATCAGAACAAAAAAAGTTAAAACGACTACTTAACGAAACGGTATTAGGAGACCGCAGTCCCACACAACTGTTAAATGAAATGAAGAATCTGGGTGGCACTAAAGTTGGAGACGAAATGTTAAAGACGTTATGGCTTAACTGTCTTCCGGTACAAGCTAGAACCATTTTATCAGCCAGTACAATTACGTCATTGAAAGAATTAGCAACTTTAGCCGATAAAATTGTCGAAGTTTCCGAAATCAACCTGGTTTCGAATTCATCCGAACAGTCAGTGTCTTCTATTCAACAAAATCAAATGGCGCAATTGACCAAACAAGTAGCAGACCTTAACAAACTCGTCAGCAAGTTAACATCGAAACGTCAAAACAGAAGTTTTTCATCTAATCGTAAATCAAATACAACTATGGCTAACGATAAACAAAATATACTTTGTTGGTATCACCACAAATACGGTGACAAAGCTCAGAATTGCAAACAGCCATGCAATTTTCAACAAAAAACAACAATCAAAAAACGAATAGGGAGGCAGAAGGTGTTTCGTCTTTATATTCCTGAGAAGTTCACATCCCAGAAATTCCTAGTCGACACCGGCGCAGATGTTTCCGTCATCCCACCTTCTGCCAATGAAATAAAAATATTCAAAAATAAATACCCAAATGCTGAGTTATTCGCTGCTAACGGAAGCCGAATAAAGACTTACGGTTTTAAACGATTAAAAGTAGATCTTAACCTTCGCCGAAATTTCGAATGGACATTTATTATCGCCGATGTTAAAGTGCCAATTATCGGAGCCGATTTCCTTCGCAAATACGATTTGTTGGTCGACATGAAACATAACAAACTCATAGATAACAAAACGAAATTCACTCTCCATGGACAACGAGCTTCAGTTCAAATCAATGGGCTGAAAACATTTAATTCTTCTGACGAATTCACAGACATTCTTTCACAATTTCCAGAAGTTACTTCACCAAATTTCGAAACATTTTCAACACGGACAACAAAAGTTTTTCATTATATCGAAACCAAGGGAACACCTGTTTTTTCAAGACCTCGTCGATTAACACCTGAGAGGCTTAAAGCGGCTCAGGAAGAATTTCGGCACATGATGGAAATGGGCATTTGTCGCCCTACTAATTCACCATGGGCAAGTCCACTACATATAGTGATGAAAACTTACGGCACATTGAGGTGTTGTGGTGATTATCGTGCACTTAACGCGGTAACGAATCCACATCGGTATACAATACCATTTATCCAAGATTTTTCATATATTCTTTATGGAAAACAAATATTTTCATCAATTGATCTGCAAAAGGCCTACTATCAAATACCAATAGCAAAGGAAGACATTCCTAAAACTACTATTACCACACCATTTGGAAACTTTGAATTCCTTGTCATGACGTTTGGGTTACGCAATGCTGCACAATCTTTCCAACGTTTTATGCGTGAAGTATTTGACGGATTGGACTTTGTTTTCGTCTACATAGACGATATTTGCATTGCTTCCAAAAATATCGAAGAACACAAAAGGCATCTAAGAATGGTTTTTGAACGACTTCAAAAATATGGTCTTAAGATCAACGTCAACAAATGCCAATTCGGCAAACCTCAATTGAAATTTCTTGGACATCTTGTGTCGCCTGATGGAATTGCACCTCTTCCAGAAAAGATTGAAACAATCCAAAATTTCAAATTACCGAAAGTGGCGAACGAGTTAAAACGATTCTTAGCGAT
Source organism: Xylophagus ater (assembly GCA_963422695.1). NCBI lineage: Eukaryota > Metazoa > Arthropoda > Insecta > Diptera > Xylophagidae > Xylophagus > Xylophagus ater. The sequence goes on from OY730478.1 coordinate 36,996,548, forward strand.
GATCAATTATTATCGTCGGTTCATTCCGCACGCTGTAAATAACCAGATGATTCTACAAAAATTAGTTCCTGGGAACAAGAAAAACGATCAGTCTGAAATTATTTGGTGCGAAAACACAACTAAAGCATTCGAGGCATGCAAAAATGATTTGTCAAAGGCATCACTATTAGCTCATCCAGCGGCAGACGCACTATTATCACTCAGTGTCGATGCGTCTGAAAATGCAGTTGGCGCTGTTTTGCACCAACTCATCAACAATATTCCTCAACCACTTGGATTTTTTTCTAAAAAACTAACTACCGCAGAAAGTAAATACAGCACGTACGATCGGGAGTTATTAGCAATGTACCAAGGGGTTAAGCACTTCAGACCCATGTTGGAGGGTCGAAATTTTCATATCAACACATACCACAAACCACTTACGTTTGCTTTCCAACAAAAAGCTAATAAAGCTTCACCCAGACAACTTCGACATCTCGATTTAATTAGCTAGTTTACAACCGACATTCGCTATTTACCTGGTGAAAACAATACCGTTGCAGATTTTCTATCCAGAATTGACAGCATTAATAGTAAAATAACTATTGACTATTTTGCAATCGCAGCCGAGCAACGGAAGGATGATGAATTAAGAAAATTACTCGACAATCAAACGAATCATTCGCTGAAATTGCAACCTATTACATTTCCTGATTCAACCGTTGAAGTTTATTGTGATACTTCAAACAGCATCATCAGGCCATACATTCCAAGGAAATTTCGGGCAGACATTATCATGAAATTTCATCAGTTATCTCATCCAGGCGTAAAATCATCAACGAAATTAATTACACAGAAATTCGTTTGGCCGGGTATGAACAAGGAATGTGCCAAAATTGTTCGCCGTTGCGTACCATGTCAACGAGCCAAGGTACACAAACATAACCGAACACCTGTTCCAACGTACATTTTACCAAACAATCGATTTGAACATATCAATTTGGATATAGTTGGTCCGTTACCAGTTTCACACGGTTACCGATAAGTTCTAACATGCATCGATCGTTACTCACGCTGGCCAGAAGCTTTTCCGTTAACAGATATTACGGCGGAAAACGTCGCATCCGAATTAGTTACTGGATGGATCTCTCGTTTTGGAATTCCTCTTCGCATTACTACTGACCGTGGCAGACAATTTGAGTCTACCTTATTTCGTGAAATTTCTAAATTGCTCGGAATCCACCACTTACGTACCACTGCCTACCATCCTCAATCGAACGGACTAATTGAGAGATGGCATCGTTCATTAAAAGCAGCCATTATGTGTTATCAAACAAAAGATTGGGTTAGCATATTACCATTCGTGCTTCTTGGTTTACGAACGACATACAAACACGATCTGCAGTCAACACCAGCAGAAATGGTATACGGTACTTCTATCACCTTACCAGGCCAGTTTTTCACCGAAACTGACCAACAAACTCTTCAAACCGATTTCGTCAAGCTGTTGAAACAACATATGGCATCACTTCGTCCTACACAAACATCAAATCACGCTAAGGAAAAAGTATTTGTTCAATCAACTTTAAAAACATGTACACACGTTTTTATGCGAAACGATACTGTTCGACCTTCACTAACACCACCATTTGAGGGACCGTACAAAGTAATTCAGAGGGCGGACAAATACTTTAAAATTTTAATCAATAACAAAGAAGTGACGGTTACTATTGATCGTCTCAAAGCAGCACATATGTCTTCAGAGGAGACTGAAATTTCAACAACCACCAACAACTCAACCACTTCTGAGGATCCTTCCACACCGGAAGATGTGCCAGAAGTTACGATCCCAGCATCCACTACTATGACAAGATCCACTCGATCAGGCAGACGAGTCGTAATTCCAGCACGCTTCAAATGATTATTTCATTCCACCACCTTTCCATTGGAAGGGGAGTTCTGTGGCGTCTAGTACACGCAGCGCACTGGAATCTAGTACAAAAATTAATTTTACAATATATATGTTGACGGCTATGCTTCACATGGCGTCAGTTAGTAAGAGTCAGATAATGAAAAGAGTTCGAAGTTAGACATCTAGAATAAAATAAAATTGTTAAGTTAGAATATAAAATACGCATTTTATTTCGGCCATTCGCATCCATTAAAAATAGTGGCGCAAGATTTCAAGTAATATCCTGAAATTATCGAACACGCCAAATTAGTATATATACGTTTGGGAATCCTCTCTTTTGCGATTCCACTGAGTATATCCAGTAGCGCACAGGCCCAAACACTTAATGTTTTATCTTGAAATCCATCAGCGATTTCCGCTTCTTTCTGAAAACAGGTGCTGTGATGTCATACCTATCTACGGGCGATTGCCCAGGAAGTAAGAGCTTTTGTATTGTAAATCGCCCCAAGTTGGAAATTTCATCTAAGATTTTGTTAAATTCAGCATTTTCAATTTTAAATGCCTTTTTTCGTTTTAGGGTTTCAAAAAATGAGACTGCGTATTAAATATCTTTCGGCTTTGGGTTTTCAAAATTTTGCGCCAATTAGTAGAGTAGATTATAATTTTATAATTTCATTTTGTATGCCTTAAACAAAGTTGAATTTTGAAATAAAAAACGCAAACATCTTTTCAATTTGAATGTTACCCAATACATGAGAATACAGCCCATTTAGAGTATTGCGCCTCCGAATTCATATTTTCAATACCTGTAACAGAAATTCAAGCAAGCGAGGCATAAACTCTTTCTTTACGATATCTTTTTAGCTCTTATTATCAATTTCAGAGGGGAAAAAATGTATGGAATTGCCTTTGTTTGTTTCTTAAGTTTGACATATTTTCTATTAAAATAGGGGAATTTTCATTACTGCTGTACAAAAAATATGTTTTTATAGGCTTTATTTAATTATAATTAATCAAACAGAAACGATGTTAATTCATAATTTAGTAAAAAATTTGTTTGTTTGAATCAACTATCAATCTAGATCGTAGCCCAATACCCCTGGTTTTTTTTTTTAATTATAACGAAAACTACCAGTGACAGTAATTTTTTTTGTGAAAGTGGGGGCAATTCTTAAAATTCGTCGAAGATTTTGAAAATTCAGCCTTGTCAATTATAAATACCTTTTTTTGGCTTTTAGCTTTCCAAAAAATGAGAAATGAAATGGCTTTCGGCTATGGGCTTACAAAATTTTACGCCATTTAGTAGAGATATAATTTGCTCGTTACATTTCAATAAACAGGATCTAAAGCGAATTATTTAATTTTGTCCGCTTAAGAGAAACTTGTTTTTTGGAATAAATAACTCAAACATTTTTCGTAATTCTGATGTTCCAGAATACATGAGCATTAAGCCCATTTAAAGTGTTGCCCCTCCGAATTAATATTTTAACGCCGCCACTACGCCTATCTGCATTTTTTATAATGTTTTCGTATTATACTATATTGATGTATGCGCGTATGAGTAAGAAAAATCACGTTTTCGCGCTTGAAGATTTTGATTTGAAACATGCTTGTGGCTATGTGTTAGTTAATGGTTTTTTAAATTAATTATTACGTGACTCAGGTGAAACATAGATAAATAAAAAGTACATATAAACATGGTCATAATCACATAGGACATTCTGTAAAAATTTCAAGTCAATTGATTCAGGAGTTTCGGAGATTACCGGTTAGGAACAAACGAACATTTACGATTTTATTTATATAGATTAGTGAAAAAAAATGAGCAAAGCAAACCATAGTAGTGAATTCACATTTTCTCTATATCGGCCGGACCACTATGGAACTTTCCCGATAATGTCATCAAATATTCATTTCAATTCTCCTATTATAAATGTACATTCCAAGTTTCATCAAAATGTGACTAGTATTGGCCGAATTATTAGGGTTTTTTTATTTTGCATTCCCGTAACCCCCACAGAGGGGAGTCGCATTCTATCTTTTCAGTTGGCCTATTCAAAATGTATACACTAAGTTTTAAGAAAATTCGCCCATTATTGAGTGAATTCTTGAAGTTTTTCTATTTCAGGCCCCCACAACCCCCCATCGAGGGGAGGCATTTTATATTTTCAGTTTGCTCATCCTAAATGTACATTCTAAGTTTCATCAAAATGTGACTAGTATTGGCCGAATTATTAGGGTTTTTTTATTTTGCATTCCCGTAACCCCCACAGAGGGGAGTCGCATTCTATCTTTTCAGTTGGCCTATTCAAAATGTATACACTAAGTTTTAAGAAAATTCGCCCACTATTGAGTGAATTCTTGAAGTTTTCTATTTCAGGCCCCCACAACCCCCCATCGAGGGGAGGCATTTTATATTTTCAGTTTGCTCATCCTAAATGTACATTCTAAGTTTCATCAAAATGTGACTAGTATTGGCCGAATTATTAGGGTTTTTTTATTTTGCATTCCCGTAACCCCCACAGAGGGGAGTCGCATTCTATCTTTTCAGTTGGCCTATTCAAAATGTATACACTAAGTTTTAAGAAAATTCGCCCACTATTGAGTGAATTCTTGAAGTTTTCTATTTCAGGCCCCCACAACCCCCCATCGAGGGGAGGCATTTTATATTTTCAGTTTGCTCATCCTAAATGTACATTCTAAGTTTCATTAAAATCCGCCGGTTATTGACCGAATTATTAAGGTTTCTTTATATCACCCTCCCGCAACCGCCACCGAGGGGAGACGCATTCTATCTTCTTCCTTGCCCTATCCAGAATGTACACACCAAGTTTAAAGAAAATCTGCCTATTATTGAGTGAATTATTGAAGTTTTTCTTTTTTAGCCCCCCACAACCCCCCACCGCGAGGGGACATATTTTATATTTTCGGCTGGTCCATCCCAAACATTCGAACTTTCATTAAAATCCGACTATTATTAACCGAATTAGGGAAGTTTCTATATTTCTGCCACAACATTTTTTAAAAAAAGTTTTGCGCATTTGTGTTGCCAGATGTAAATTCCGTTGAAAAGTTAATATGTTCTGATGTCGACTTTAGTACACAAACTGTGCAAATATCATCAAATTTGGACCAGCAGTTTCGGTTTTACCACAAGTGCAAAAATAGACTATATTTGGACAAAATCTATTTTTAGACAGTGTTGCCATAGTCGAATATGGCCCAAAAACTAATCAGATCTAAGTTAGGATCAAATACATGAACTGTGTAAATTTTATCGAAATTGGCCCAACAGTTTAGTCTGAACCGTGCGGACAAAATTTTGTCGTTTTTAGACAAAAAAAGCGTTACCAAATAGTGTTGCCATATATTAATTTCGCCCAAAATCTAACACCATCTGGCATTTGATGCAACACCAAAATGGTGAAAGTTTCATGGCAATCGGACTATCCATTCAGATTTTATTAACGATTTAAAAAAGCGGACGGACGGACGGACGGACGGACATGGGGCTAATTATTTTTGACGAAACGGATTTTGCACTTATTTTCATCTTTCTAGCCCTTCTAGATCAAAAGTTAGGTTTTCGCACGATTATAGTACTTTCCTATAAACATTCGTTTATCGGGAAAGTAAAAAAGACAATTGCGTGAAAATTTCTGCGGGAAACTTCCAAATTAGACTAGAAACTTCTGTGATAAAAATTTCGAAGAAATTCGTATTATATAAGAATTTCGGGAGTATATAAAAATTTCAATGGTGCGGGAAATTTCGGTAGTGTACAAGAAATTTTGGATTATACTTTGGTGTGCGGTATAATAATTTTATTAGTGCGAAATTTGGGATTGTACTTTAGTGTGTCGTATAAAAATTTCGATTGTACGAGAAATTTCGGAAATTTGAGATTATACAAGGATATTTCGTTGTATTGTATAAGAATTTCGATATTGTGCGAGAAGTTCCGGTGGCATATAAGAATTTCGAGTTAAATAGACAATAAAGAAATATTTGAACTATGGAAAGCAGATTATTAGGCAGTTTAAATGCAGCAGAACTATCCACAGTTCTGCGTGTATGGAATTCATCTTTCGCTGGAAATAAAGCGAATAAAAAAAAAGAATACTAGAGGAATGTGCAGCGAAAGACCTAGGCAGTAACGTATTCGATTCGTATTCGATCATGTGGTGCTCAAACATTAAGAAATGAGGTGAATTCTGTGTAGTCTCATGAAAAGAATTGCGCAACGAAAAACTTACAGCAGATAGGTTTTCATTCCAACTCCTATGATCTTTCTTCAGGTAGGACCTGATAGCAGCCCGGATTGAACGATTTACACGTTCAGACGCATTGGACTGAGGTGAATATACAGCAGAGTACACATGTTTGACCCCATGGTTTGTCAGCAACGCGTTAAACTCCTTAGATATAAATTGTACACCGTTGTCAGTACGTATAATTTCCGGCAACCCGTATACATAGAATACTTCGTGTAAAAGGTATTGCGCAATTTTGTTGCGTCTGCCTTTCGTAATGTCTTCAATAATACAATTTTCTTTAATTTGTCCAGAATTACTAGAATTGAGGTATTACCTTTCTTAGAGTGTGGGTACGGACCTAATAAATTTATGTACACCCGTTGCCATGGACGTTCTGCAAAGGATTGTGTTCCTGATGGAAAAGCTCGCCTACTAGGGGTTTCGATATCCACAGTTTCCATAACGAAATATCTGACACCTTTATAAGCTCAAGGCGAATATAAATATTGCCGTTATGTATTTTTAAGTTAGTGTATACTTCTGGCGACTTCATAATTGATTCTCTCAAATTAACGTACTCTGGATCCTGAAACTCAGCAGATTGTAGGCCAATTATTTCAACTAAACTTTTTTATATCTTGTATCAGTTCTTCAGGTAATTCACTATATACCCGAGGTAGTGCATCCGGAACTACCTTTTGACTACCCTTCTGGTGTTTAGTGTTAAAGTCAAAGGGTTGTAACTTTAGGCTCCATCGCGCTAGAGGACCACTTAATTCATTCTGCTTTATCAAGCATTTCAGACTGACATGATCTGTAATTATCATGAACGGAAAACCTTCGATGAATGCTCTAAATTTTTTTACACTTAAAACAACCGTCAAACACCCCATCTCTGTAACACTGTAGTTTTTCTATGCTGCGTTCAACTTTTGTGAAACGAACGCAATGGCCTGTTCATCTCCGTCACATTTTTGATACAGCACAGCCCCTATTCCAGAAGTACTGGCATCACAACGGATGAAGAAATGTTTTGTGAAGTCTGGATTTGTCAGAACTGATTTTGTGATTAGAGCATTTTTTAATTTTTCAAACGCATCTTGAGGTTCTACCGTCCACGAAAATTGTATGCCCTTTCGCAACAAATCTATTGATGTGACCGCTGCATAGTTAGGAATGAAGCGTCTGTACCATGCCGTCATACCTAGTAGTCGTTTAGTCTGTCTTACAGTTGTCGGAGCTGGAAAACTGACTATAGCTTCCACTTTACCAGGATCTGGCCGCACAAGATCTTCTCCAACTATATGCCCCAAGTGGCGAATTTCCCTCAGCACAAATTTGCTTTTCTCGATGTTGATAGTTAGCCCTGCTTGGCTTAGGAAGGTCGTAACCTGTTTAAGCAGGGCGTTGTGTTCTTCAAAAGTCGTAGAAACAACCAACAAATCATCGACATAAACAAATATCCTATCGCGAAATTTCTGTGGTATTACTTTATCCATTAAGCGGCATATGCATTGCACTGCGTTACATAACCCGAAAGGCATAACTTTAAGTGTCCTACATGGCACAGTGAACGCGGTCAGCTCTCTCGAAGAAGTTGCAAGAGGAGTTTGCCAAAAAGCATCTTTCAGGTCCGAACTGGAAATATATCTGGTATCTTGTAGCCGACTCAATAGCCCCTCGATATGTGGAAGTGGATACGCATCCTTTTTCGACATACGAACTATTGCGTTTTTAAATAAGTTTAAAATAAAATCCTCTTTAATATTTCTAAGTTAGAATTTTATTTTATAATGAGGAATGATTGTGAAAATATTATTACACAATAGGTTTTAGCTTTAATTATTAAAATTTTAATTTTAGTTTTAGCTGACCTTGTTATGCTAGGCTCTCTGAAATAACTGCATATTATTTTTCACACGACAAATAATTATTATAAAAAACGTAAGTAGGTCTAAAATTTATTATTTTAGTGTTTTTAACAAGTGTTATAAGTACTAGATTAAAAACTAAAACTAAGTAAAAACATAAAGTTATTTAAAATCGGCCTACAGCCGATTTTTTGATGCCCTATGGTAGAAATGGGAGAGAAAAATTGTGAAAACTAACAATATATCAAGGTTTTTTCTTCATAACTTTGTTTGCCATTTTCAAAATTTGCTCTAATTTGTAAGTAATCCAGACCCTGGTAGTATAAGTCAAATTTGCAAATTTTATTCAAATCGGTGTATTAGTTCTGAATGTACATCAAAAAAACTTTCTGAACAGGCTTATTTCCTCCTACAACTATTTATTTCTCCACTATCCTTAGACTGATGTCACTGAAATTTACAATGGTATCGTCTATTTCTGTAGTCAACCAATATAATTAATTTAAACAAAATTGCTTTGCAAATTTTCTAATTAAATCCGAAAAACTATACAAAAAAAACGACAAAACTTTATGGTCACCCTGGTTTTTGCTTAATAACTTCGCTCCCCTCAGTCGATTTTGCTGAAATGCAATACCAAATCCACTATAGCAATAACCAAGTAGCATTCTAAATTTCATCAAAATTGTATAACGCGTTTTTGAGTTATCTTGTCCACGAACGGACGGTAGTACCTAACATGGAGCATTAATATAGGGAATTTTTTTCAGAATTTTGGCTCATTTTCAAAATCCAATTACCCCAATTAGTTCTGCCTGAATTTCACAATTTTTTTCACAAATATTCTATAAAATGTCACCTTTAAAGCGCGCTATAACATAACTTGATAGGATTCTAACTACTAAAGTTATACGACTCTAAAGCCATCTATTGGAAAAAAAACGCCACGAACTTTCTACTTAACTCAATATTTCAAGGTTTTTTTCTCCATAACTTCCTTTCTACATTCTCAAATTGGCTCAAATTCACAGGTATGCTGGACTAATAGCATAAACACGTTTCGTAAATATCATTGAAATCAGTATATAACTTTCTAAAATACATCGGAAAAACTTTATGAACAGGCTTATTTTAGGCTACAACTATTTCTTTCTCCACTATCCTTGGATCGATTTGACTGAAATTTAACATGGTATCGTCTATTTATGTAGTTAACTGATATAATTAATTTAAACAAAATTGATTCACAAATTTTCCAATTACATCCGAAAAACCATAACCAAAAAACGACAAAACTTTCTGGCCATCCTGGTTTTTCCTTTATAACTTGGCCCCCCGTGGATCAATTTTGCTCAAATGCAATACCAAACCCAGTTAAGGAATAGGCAACTCATATTATAAATTTCATCAAAATCGGAAAACGTGTTTTTGAGTTATCTTGTCTACGGACGGACGGACGGACGGACGGACATGCATAAATCGATATAACTTTTGATTCCATACACATCCATATCCTTGAAATTATTTGGATGTAAAAATGTTTCGGCTGTATTATTAGAGCGTGTTTCAATACCTTTAATGTCTTTAAATAAATTTTTAAGTTCCACGATTATTTGTGGGGTGTCCAGGGTTGATTCAGATGCTGTAAAAAACTCTTCTGGAAGTAGAAGATTCTGTCCATAAACTAATTTCGCAGGAGAACAACGTATATCCTTTTTTTAAAGCTGTACGTAGACCCATTAGAATAATTGACACTTCCATTTTCCAATTGGAACAATTATGTCGTGCCATTAGTGATGCTATTAACGTACGATGAAATCTCTTCACTATGCCATTACTTTGTGAATGATAAGTTTATGTGTGAATTTTATGCGCGCCCAGGAAGAGTATTAGTTCAGTAAACAATCTTGATTCAAATTGTCTACCTTGATCGGTAGTGATTGTGTGCGGAACTCCGAATCTAGATATGAATTGTGTGAAGAATGTTTCGGCAACAGTTTGTGCTGTACTATCTTTGATTGGGAATGCTTCTGGCCATCTAGTGAAACGATCTATTAAAGTAAGTATATAGGTACATCCACCTGAAGACGGAAGGGGTCGTACCAAGTCTAGATGGATATGCTCAAAACGTCCTTTCCTTACGGGGAAAAAAATCGGATTAGCTTTATTGTGCCGATGTATTTTTGCTTGCTGACAATTTAAACAAGTTTTAGACCACATGTTAATTTATGTGTTCATGTGGGGCCAATAATATTTTTGGGTTATAAGAATTCGTGTTGAATGAATGCCTGGGTGTGTAACATCATGAAATTTATCAAATATAACTTTCCTAAATATTTTAGGAATAACAAAAAAGGTTTCGAAATGGAGACATCACACCATAGATTATAATTAGAAAAAGGAATATTAATTTCTCGAAGAGCGTTTTTGCGATTGCTCGAATTATTTGTAATAATTGATTGCAGTTCGGAATCGTTTTGTTGTGCCTTACTGAAAGTTTCGATATCTAATTCCTTTGAAGTTAAGACTGAGATATCGTCTAATCTAGATAGGGTATCTGCTACAACATTGAATTTACCGGAAATATGTCGTACATCTGTTGTGAATTGAGCAATAAATTCCATATGCCTTATTTGTCGTGGGCTCCTATCAGTTTTAGCCAATAATGCGGTAATCATTGGTTTGTGGTCCGTAAATATTATGCAACTACGACCTTCTATGAGGTATCTGGAGTGCTTAACTGCTACATACATTGCTAACAGCTCCTTGTCAAAAGTAGAGTAGCGAGACTCAGTTGCAGATATTTTTTTAGAGAAATGTGCTATCGGTTGCCAAGTTTCCTGTTCATGTTGTTCTAGCGTGGCTGGTAGGGCTGAGGATGAAGCATCTATAGGGAGAGTTAGGTAACCTTTGTTGTTCGGGTGAGCTAATAATGTTACGTCCGCTAGTTTAGTTTTAATGAAACAAAAGCTGTCTTCATTTTCCTGAGTCCAATCACCAATTTGTTTAATTTTATTTTTATTTAAGTATGCTACCAGGGTATGTAGAGAAGCTAGACTTTGGGATAGATTTGGAATAAATCGATGGTAATCTGTTACCATGCCAATGAATTTTTGTAATTGCTTAAGTGTGGAAGGACGAGGAAAATCTTTAATAACTTGTATGCGATCTTCAGCTGGCTGTATTCCTTCGGACACGTTATGACTTAAGAATTGAAGTTGAGAGACTCCAAATTCGCATTTTGAAAGTTTAATATTGATACCATAACCTTTAAGATGAGAAAAAACTATTTCCAGATGTTTAAAATGCTCGTTCTCATCTCTACTTGCTACCATAATGTCATCTAAATAGACAAAAACAAAGTCCAAAGCACTTATAACTATGTTCATAAATCGTTGGAACGTTTGGGCTGCATCTCTCAACCCAAAAGGCATTTGTGGAAACTCAAACAGGCCAAATGGTGTAGTTATAGCAGTCTTATGAATGTCTTCTTCTCCTACCGGAATCTGATGGTAAGCGCGAATTAAATCAATTTTGGAAAATACTCTACATCCCCTAAGATTCATATTTAGGTTTTGAATTAGTGGAAGAGGGTATCTATCTGCAACTGTAACTGCATTCAATTGTCTGTGGTCGCCACAGGGTCTCCAATCATTGGAATCTTGTCTGCGTACCATGTGTAAAGGAGAAGCATCCGACGAGGAAAAAGGACGACAGATACCACGCTTGCTCATGTGTTCAAATTCCATTTTAGCTTCTTTAAATTTGGTATTGTCTAGATTACGAGGTCGAGTGAAAGGGAGATGACCTTTAGTAATAATGTTATGGCGAATGCTATTAAGTGGAACAGTATAATTAGGATCTGACGTAAGTGCTAGACATTTTGATAGAATGTTTGAATATGAATTGGAAATTTGGAAAACTTTAGGTGAAACGGCATGCGCTTTACAGGAGTAGGCATTAATAAAACAATATGTGTTATAATCGATTAATCTTTTATTTTTGAGATCCACTATTAAACCAAATTTCGTTCAAAAATCGGCACATAAAATCGGTTTATATAGATCCGCCACTGTAAATATAAAAGGAAATTCACGTCGTAAGCCAAGCTTAATGTTTAAAAGTTTCTTGCCATAAGTGTTAATATTTGATCTGTTAACAGAAGAAAGAAGAACGTGATGATCTTTTTTACTATTTGGAAATATGTGGTGAGGAATTATAGAGATATCAGCCCCTGTATCAACTAAAAAACTTAAGTTTGATTTGAAATCTTGCACGATAAGGCGATGAATTGTGAATAAACCATCGTTAGTCGCGTTCACGATGATTTTGTTTAGTTTTCCTGGTCAGACTTTGTTACGAATTTACATTCATCCCAGAAAACACGCCATGTCCTCTAATTTTTTTTCGTTGCTAAGTGAAATCCTAGCGATGAGAGGTCTTTTTAAATTTTCGTATTTTTCGCTTGCTGGAGGGTTCATTATAATAACAAAAACTGAATTAAATATCTCTTCAGTTAATGCTCCAGGAGCATAAAAATATTTTGTGGAGTCCTGCGTGATGTTATTTAAAGAGAACTGCATCTCTAATTGAGCAAACCACATTTCTAGCCGGTTTGCTCAAAATGGAGGAATCTTTATTGCTGCAGCCGCTATAACAGGGGTACATACTCACCCGGGGGCGTTCTCTTCCTGTCGACACCAGGAGCACACTTCAGACACAAAATATAACTGAAAGTTTCCATACCGAAACAATTCACACACACAGAAAAATGAAAATAAAAATAAAAAAAACTTATTATAATCGATATCGCGTAACACAGGAATCTAACTGGAAGTGAAAGATTTTTTGACAGAATGTGTACTTAATCTAAACTTAAAGTAAGATATATACACAAGGATAAATGAATATTTATTTTATTTTATTTTGTCTTGTTGGAATAAGAACTTTCCTACGGAATGAAAATTTGTATTCTAGACTCCTACGGAATTTCGAAATTCATTCCGAAAGGAATGTTGGTATTCCAAACTCCGTAGGAATCGAAAATTTCACGTTTTTTTCTCCGACAGAAATATTGTAGAGGAATTTTCTAATTGTGTACATAAAATAAAAACGTAAGCTATGAATTTAATTTAATTTAAAAAAATTTTAATTTTTTAAATGTTATTAAAATGTATGTCGTTGAATTCAACAAATAAAAAGCAATACAAAAGGCTGATTGAATTACTTAGTGAATATCCAAATATTGAACAAGGATATGCAAAAATTGAAAAGGGAAAAGTAGTTAATCACCCTTGTTCTGTTTTACGGCGTTAGGTGAGTAAACGAAACGAGTTCGATTTGATTCCTAACGCGATCAGTGTTCTGAAGACTACGTTTCCCATTTAAAAAAACGGCAATCATCGCATGTCAAAAATCAGCTGGTTGTGTTTTTTGTAAGTCATTTCATCAATAAATGTTTTACAAAATAAAGTTCTTGTCATTATTAAAATAAATTTCATATATTTTTCAGCAATGTTTATTTCAAAATATAAATTATATTTTTGTAACATTTTTTCCATTCACTAATCATTAAAAAATTTAAAAATGGAAAAAAAACATTTTTTTTTATGAATATATCCTTCATAAAAGCCATTTCAGGCCCAAAATGAGATTAAAATTGATTAAAATTGATATTATGGTGGATAGTGTGGGTGGGTTTAGAAATAAAGGAAATTCATACAAAAATATTCATTCGAACGCGCAAAAACTGAAGTGAGTAATTTAACCTGAAAATCGAGTTCCGGGCGAATATCAGAACATCAAAAATCGAATCCGTTGCTACGCGTTGAACTGAAATGAAACGTTGCGTATTCCAGAACACCAAAAATGAATTAAAGGAATATTGGAAAGAAATTTCAAATATTTACTTTTATTAAAGTTTATGGGTAAGGTATGAATATGATGCATTTCGTTTTTAATATGATTTTAATATTTCTTTCTTTTTAGTGCACATATGTATATGTATATGTGTAGGATGGCCAAGTTAAGATGGATAAGATGTAATATGTAGACTCAGTTGTATGATAAAATAAGGTCTATATAAAGATAAGCCATGTAAACAAGAAGTCTACATGATAGTCTTAGGTCTTTTATTTAATAGAATAATTATTGTTTTCCTACAAATGGGGGCTCAACTAAAAAGTAGAATAATAATAATAAAGTTAGTGAATTTATTAAACTTTAGTGTCTATAAAAAAGCAACAATTAAGTGAGTTGAGAAAGTTATTGACACCAGTGCGGGTAGTTGCCCAAGGCAAATTTCTTATCGTCGATACTGTGATGAGGGTGATATCGTGACCAGTAGACGTACTAATCCTTTGCCGAGAAGAAAAGTACGGAAAAATTAATAAATCGTTTACAAACGATTCCGTGAAACATAATTATTGTCCACACAAAGCTAAAAGTGGCAAATGTGTTAGATGCAACATAGATCATAGATCTAGTGAATGTCCTAACAATATTAATAAAAAAGAGAACGTATTAAATATCAATATCAATTGTACGGCAAATTCTAATAATGAAATGATAAAGAAAGTGATAATAGAAAACGTGGAAGTTGAAGCATTAATTGACAGGAATTTAATTAATAGCAGAATTTATGAAAATTTTGGTTGTTTTCAACTATTGTATTACTATCTGGGTTGGTAGAAATCAAGTACGACCAATGGGATATTTTAAAGGAGTTATAAAAGTCGATAATGCCGATTTCATTTTAAGCATTTATATTGTTACGCAAGATACAATGACTGTTCCAGCCGTAATTTACAGCTGCATTCCAAAATCGAAATAAGTGATTGTGAGGATTCGTGGAACGAAGAAGAAAAATATCAATCCAATAAAAAAGGTATCATACAATTCAAGTGCTTGTGGAAGGGGGAAACCAAACAGCGCAAGAAATATTGAAATTAAAGGAAGAATTGGAGATAAAACCCAATTCGAAGATGAAAGAAAAATTCCAAAAAAGTTAACTTCAAATGATGGTGAAATGATTGTATTTTTTAATTCAAAAATGGTCGTCTTAAATTAAGATATTGAGAAAACTCAAAATCACAATTTGTTAATTATGAACGACTAGACGTTGCGGGACCAAAATAATCACAATATAATAAGACTGAAGTCGATGAACCGGAAATTCTCGAGAAGATTTTAACAGCTAACAATGGATCAAGAGGAGTCCTTAAAGAACGTCGTCCTTTATTTATTTACGAAAATACGCGAATTCATTTGGATTAGGTCGATGATTTGGATAACTTTTTAGAATTGGAAGTATGGTTAAAACCGGAACAAACTATCGAAGAGGGACAAAACTCTGAATTTTTTTAAATCGAAGAAATATATTTAATGACTGAATCTTAGTTCATGGAATTGGAATTAAAGAAGTAATTGGTAATGAATTACTACGAGAACCGGAACTAATAATTAATATCGCCAACACAAAAATAAAGAAAATTAGTTTGAACGTTGCATTTTTAATGAACATTGACATCAAAGACGAAATATCGACGAAAACACTACTGAAATGAATCAGCTTAAAGAACGCGAAATAAAATTACGAACAGCCTATGTTACAACAACATTAATAGAACAATTAAATGATAAGAAATCCTTTCATTTACACAAAAAAAAAAAAAAAAATTGCAGGAAAAAGATATCAAATTTATAGACCAAGCGCGAGGTAAGGAAACAGTTCGTTTAATTCACGACCGTAAAAATTAAGCTAATCGAAAAGTATTATATCGAGAAGAACTGCAAAAACAAATGAATTCAAAATGTCAAGCCAATGCAACACGAGATAAAGATTTCATTCAAGAAAAGAAAATTATTGATGAGATTGTCCAGAAACTAGACAATTAGAAGAAATAAAATTGCAATATTGTGAAGATATGGAAAAGTCTATTGAGACCCAAAAGATTTGGAAAGATTGTAAGAAACTAGAAACCGAAGAAAAGGATCACTTTAAAAGAATATCTTAAAAAGTAAGAATTGAAAATAAAGAAGATGGAAGAAAAGAAACGAGTGGAAGATTTGAAAATAGGTGAAATTAGTAAACTAATTGAAATGAAATTATTCCTATTAACCGAAAAAAAAATGTAAATGGGAAGAACTCCTATTGGAACTTCATATGAGAGAGTGGCGTGGAAAAGACGAACGTAAACGACGAGAACAGTTGGAAAAGCAATGACGATACGAAATCGAGGTCCGTCTTGAATTGGATCGTGAAGAAGAAGGTATTTGCTGTCGTGGAAACGAGGGACATGAAGCTGAGAAGAAATTCCTCGAAGATCAAATGAGATTTAGCGCCGAAGAATTATGTTTAGAACGGCGTATATTACGACATGCTGAAGAAGTGTCAAATTTTACTGAAGTTAGAAACGAAAAAAAGCCAATAGTGAAGATCGCGATTTTAATATTCACTCTAAACTGTGCTATATTAGAAATTCACTCATCACCAATACAAATCGCTCAAAATGCTGAATTAGTCGAAGAAATAAAGAATAAAGAAGCAAGCGTTGATGACGAGGGGCGACAAGCTGTTGCACCTCAACCGTCAGTTCCAGACGTTGACGACGATGACGATGACGATGATGACGACGCAACGACAACTGACGACGACGATGATGATGAAGAAGGATTTGAAGATGCCTTACTAGAAGATGATAATGATGATGACGATGACGATGACGATGACGATGACGATGACGATGACGATGACGATGACGATGACGATGACGATGACGATGACGATGACGATGACGATGACGATGACGATGACGATGACGATGACGATGACGATGACGATGACGATGACGATGACGATGACGATGACGATGACGATGACGATGACGATGACGATGACGATGACGATGACGATGACGATGACGATGACGATGACGATGACGATGACGATGACGATGACGATGACGATGACGATGACGATGACGATGACGATGACGATGACGATGACGATGACGATGACGATGACGATGACGATGACGATGACGATGACGATGACGATGACGATGACGATGACGATGACGATGACGATGACGATGACGATGACGATGACGATGACGATGACGATGACGATGACGATGACGATGACGATGACGATGACGATGACGATGACGATGACGATGACGATGACGATGACGATGACGATGACGATGACGATGACGATGACGATGACGATGACGATGACGATGACGATGACGATGACGATGACGATGACGATGACGATGACGATGACGATGACGATGACGATGACGATGACGATGACGATGACGATGACGATGACGATGATGACGACGCAACGACAACTGACGATGATTACGAAGAAGATGGTTACTTGGAAAGAATATTTGATGATCCAAGTCTAGCTATTGTACAATCTCCAATTGCAGCTCAACCACAAGCAGCTGTTTCCGAACCAGTTATTGCAACAGTTGCAAACGAAATTGATACTCCTGGTGCAGCTGGGTTAAAAGCTGATTATCCAAATGAAGGTGATCAACAAGTCTTAAATGATGAAAAGAATACAACGATCGATACCAAAGCTGATATATAGTATAATCATTGAATACTAAACCTAAGAAATTTAGTTCAAATAATCAACGATACACAAATAAATGATATCGAATGCGATAGTATATGATAATTTGAACATTCTCTATTACGGACGTTCTAAAAATGTGAAGAAGTATCAAGTCATGGTTACGATTGCGAAGAAGAATATAACGAATGCGCACAAATTGAATTTTTTGACGGAGAAAACTTATTTACATTATACAATCAATATGGAAATAGATAACAAAAATGGTTAAATTTATCAACGGCGGGCTAGTAGAGTTTATCACGTAGTTTTCGCCATAATAGTTCTATAATATATCGTGGTATAGCATCAATGCTTGGTACACAGTCATCACTATCGAACTAGAGGCCAAGAACAACGGGGTATGCCGACAATTCTACACCATAATAATTTGATAAGAAACCGAACAACCATCATCCTCAAGAACAACCTAATGGAATTTGTCGAATTCAACTTCAACACACGAGAAAACAACAAGAAGACGAACCAAAAACTCCAGACGAAGGATCAACGAACTCATCCATCCAACGAGAAGCAGTGGCAGATCATCACCGGACATCATCACCAGTGCCAGCAAAGTCATCAATGACAATATCTCACATCAAGAGAAGCCGGGCTGCAAACTGAGAAAAACGCGTAGTCTATTTGAGGTTCACAGAAAACAATTAATGGGACGTTAAATATGATAGCAATATATTATTCAGATATAGTTAAAGTGATATTTCAATTTTCAGATAGGAAAGAAGCCAGGAAATTACGTTGTATCAACACCTAGCTGATATGCTGGCGAAAAATCAATAAAGACGGTCTGTCAAATATATATAGATGAAAATACGAGTTATGAGCGGCAAAGAATTTTATTTCGTCATTAGTGTATATACTATTACTGAGGTGACGTGGTTTGCAAACTACAAATGTGACCAAATCACAATCGAAGTTGAAAACTTGGTCTAATGTGTTCGTTGGTAAAATGCATACATATACCGTTGGATAATACAGAAGAAGACGCAATATACTACAATATATGAAGACATATAACAATTTTTGATGAACGTGATTATTTTTAATTGAAATGAGAATGTGTATGAAAAATGTGTACGATTAATTTTTTTTCATTCATTAAATGAGAAACTTAAAAAAGATGTTATTATGTGGATAAGATGCCCACATGAGGACAATTATCATGTAGATAAGAAGCCTGCATGGTAATGGTCTAAAAAAAAAAAGAATAAATAAAATAAAATAAAGATGATGTCGTGTGGATAAGATGCCCACACGGCGACAATTATCATGCAGATGAGATGTCTGCATGGTAATAGTCTAAAAAAAAAAAAATTAAGATGATGTCATGTGGATAACATGCTCACATGGCGACAATTATCATGCAGATAAGACACTTGCATGGTAATAGTCTAAAAGATGCCCACACGGCGACAATTATCATGCAGATATGTTAAGATGTCTGCAGGGTAATGGTCGAAAAAAAAGATGATTGACTCTGAAAGATGAAAATATTAAATTTATTTTAATTAAGATGTTCGGGACGAGCATTATTGACGAGGGGGGGGGCGATTGTAGGATGGCCAAGTTAAGATGGATAAGATGTAATATGTAGACTCAGTTGTATGATAAAATAAGGTCTATATAAAGATAAGCCATGTAAACAAGAAGTCTACATGATAGTCTTAGGTGAAGCGGATGTTGACTTAAGACTAAGAAAATGTCTAAGTAAAATATGAATAATGCAGATAAGAGGTTTGCATGATAAATGTAAGAAGGCAGATGATGCGTTACGAGTCAGTCGAGAAACAACCGCGATGAAAAGTAGAGAAATAAAAAGAGCTAAAAAATATAAAATGAACAAAAGTGTCTTTTATTTAATAGATTAATTATTGTTTTTCCTACATATATATATTCCATGGATGCATCATATTATCTACGGTTCACGGTTTTTTTTTGTCGTTGGGATGATCGATTTGATCTTAAATTTTATTTAAGTTTTTAGTGTACTTTAATCGTGTGTTACAACTAATGAATCTCGTTTTGTTTCGTTATCAGTTATTGGCAAAAGACATAGTTTCGTAATAGGTCTTTTCAATGTAGAGTATTGTATTTTTACTGTCGCAACTCGTATCAAACTGTCTTTCCCAGCGTGTGTTTCTATTACTCTACCGCTACCCAATAACCAATTGGATGGTGGTAATCGTTCATCTTTGATGAGCACTAGTTGTCCAATTTTTATGTTCGGATGTTGTGACAACCATTTCGGCCGCTGTTGTAAGCGGGTTAAATATTCATGACTCCACCTCGTAGCTAATTGTTGAAGCATTCCAATATGGGGCAAATGTCACTCCAAATGTTACTCTTGTAAGATAGTAATCTCGAATTGATTCGTTGTATGACTTTCGCCATACAATTCTTTGATATTCAGCATCTTCTTCTTTGACCTTGATTTGACGGTACATTTTCTCGATGTCTGCAATGAAACCAATCTTATTACGTCTCCATTTTAATAGAATTGATGCAAGGTCATCTTGTATGGTGGGTCCTGTATAAAGAGTGTCATTTAAACAGATACCGCTTTTAGTTTTTCTGGATCAAAAACAACTCGAAATTTAGTAGTAGAACTGGTTGCTTTTTAACTGCATAATGAGGTAGATAGTTGTATGTTAGGAATGAGACTTCATTCGTGTTCCTTATGTTGTCATTTTCTGTGGTCGCCTCTAGCATATGTCCTAGGTTAATATATTCTGATATCAATTTATAATATTCTTCAGAGAATGTTGGATCCTTTTGAGAAAGACGTTCCATTGGAAGGAGGCTAGATATCGCAATATCTCGTGATTTTCCCAATCCGCGATTTTTAGGTCCATGTATGAATGCTAAATCCAATTGATATCGTCCGTTGGAGTCTCTCATACAACTTTGTTGGAAAATTTGATCACATATTCCATGTTCAGGTCGTTTTGGAATCGAAATTGACATTTCTTCTATTTCCGTGGATTTCTTCAATTGTTGTACTAAGTCAACTGCTGCATGGAAACTTACAATACTTCTCTTCGGATTTGCGGTAGTAATTGGTTCTCCTTCGTTTCCTCTTCGAAGGCCTCCGCAAATTTCTTTGGAATAAATATCTGCACCTAAGATAAGGTCGATTTTTCCTGGTCGTTTGTAGCCTGGATCTGCTAATATCAAACGGTCAAGATGACTAAAATCATCATGTTCAACTGAGCTATTGGGTAACCAATTTGTGAGATTTTTCAGTATGAACGCTTCTATCTTAATGTTAGGTGTGTTTTATCGTTTCGTTGTTAAGCAGAAATTGACAGAACTGTTTATTTTACCTGCATTGCATCCACCTACTCCAGTAACATTAGCATACATTGATTGTCTCTTCAGTTTAAGTTTTTGCACGACAGTTTTTGATACAAATGATCCGTGTGATCCTTGATCTATCAAAGCTCTAAGATATGTTTGATTTCCATCGTCCGAAATAGCTTTGATAACTGCTGTGGCCAAAAGAACTTGTTTGTTTCTATTGGTTTGACTGCTTAAAGAATTCATTTGAAATGGAGTTGCTTCCGCATGGAGATGATCATTTGATGTCGAAGCTTCATGCGATGTTGCAGATGTCGTATTTTGTTTCGAAAGATTGCTATTATTGCTTTGTTTATGCGATTGTTCAGCATGTTGAATGTGTAGAGGCGTGTGGTGTCGTTTCTTGCAGTGGAAACAATTCATTTTACTGGGACAGCTCGCTAAAATGTGTCCTCTTCCTAAACAGTTTATGCACAGGCCATGTGTTTTAACTTTATTCACTTTATTGGCATAATCCATTTTAAGAAATATGGGACATTTACGCAGATGATGTGGTTCTGAGCAAATAAAACAAATTAATGTAGTTTCAGAGTGAAATGATTGCATAAACTTATTTTCGAATTTGTTTCTTGGTGGCATTCTAGACTCTTTAGATGTCGTTTTAGCTTTATCAAGCAATGCCTCTAATACCCTAAACCGAGTTTCAAGAAACTCTTTGAATTGAGAGAGTTTTGGTAATTCAATACTCGCACTTAATTCTGCTTCCCACTGTTGGTGAGTTTCAGTTGGCAATTTTTGAACTATCAAATAAATAATAATGGAGTCCCAAGTACTTGTGTCTATTCCTAGGTTTGTCAGCGCATGTAGACTTTCACATGTAGTATCCACAAGTTGTTTTATTCCCTCACATGATTCTATATTATGAATTGGCTGATTCAATAGGTTTTTTAATTGCGTATTTACGAGTACTCTTTTATTTTCGTATCTCTGCACCAAAAGATTCCAAGCAGGTATATAATTCATTTCGGAAATTGAATAGTGTCTCAAAAGATGCTCTGCTTGTCCCGTTACACTTGTTTTCAGGTAATGTAATTTTTGTACCGATGGAATGTGTTTATTATCATGCATTAATGATTTAAATAAATCATGAAATGATGTCCAAGATGAATAATCTCCAGAAAATTTTGGGATTGAAATTCGTGGAAGTTGTACTTCTTCACGTGGCTCTGGAGTAGGCATTGCTTTCGTTTCTACTTTACTAGATACTAGATACTCCCACGACGGTAGGCACCTTGACGCGGTGTGGGGGCTTAAATTGTGAGGACCATCCAGCAGGCCCAACCTGCAGGATGGCCTGAGCAACGTACCAAGAACTACCCCCCTAAGCCAAAGAGGTTATGCGACCCGTGCCCAGTGGACTGGTTGGTAGTCCGGGGGTATACCGACTATCGTAAACGGAGCCTCTCTGATACCTGGCGACCTCAGAGAGTATTTAGCCTTACCATGGTATGCAGGGCTCTGGCATGGTGGACCTACTTTCCCGTGCTTTTCGTGGGATACACATGGAAAAGAAAAAAATTCAAAAAATGAAAAATATGCGGGATGTCACCGCTACACAGGCTTTCGATCGAGTGTAGCAAATCCTCCGCCATGATGATCCTAAGCCTGGAGTTTCTAGAAGGGAGCCAGTGGCTAAGGGTGTCCGAAAGGGTACTCCTACAGTCACCAGTACTCCCAAACCAAGCACCTCTAAGTTAGGAGAATTTAAACCTCCTGCGCAAGAGGTACTAAAGACTGCGGGGGCAAAACGGTGCCGCAAGGTGCCGATGCTCCCAGCACTTGGCCAACCAGGTGGACTGGGTGACCCGCTGAGAAGAGGCCTCAGTGGGGCGGGAGTAAGATGGTACCTCCGTTTCTTAGCTCAGGGATTATCACCTGAAGAAGCTAGGAAGAAAACGGATGAGAGAAAGGTTGATAACCAACCAACCATCGTTCAGAAAAGAGGAAGAGGAGAATCCTCCTCTAACTTAATTCTGGATAGTAGAGTTGCCAAAAAGGCAAAACAGAGTACACCGCCGATGAAAGGCCCTGCAGGGCTGAGTAGCGAAGGAGCGAGAGCAATCCCAGGCTCCAGCTACGCCGGCGTTGTGAAAGCCGTGAGGATAGCAGTCCTCCCGGCCAATTATCCTCACGAAAGCCTTACCACGGAGGATCTTACGGCCCTGGAGGAGGCAATCATCGAGGAGGTATCACAGGGGTGGCAGATTAAACTCCGGTGTGAAGGTATTCACTTCAAACCGGGTATGCTGCTCATAGACTGTGAGAACAGTGACACAGATAGTTGGCTTAGGGAAAGAACTCCTGAGCTAGCCAGCTGGAAGGGTGTCAAACTCAGCACTAGGGTAGGGGATGATATTCCGAGACCTCACATCGTGACTATCTACCTACCCAGAAGCTCAGGCCAAAAGCCTAATAAAGTAGTGGCACTTCTAGACGCGCAGAATTCCGGGCTGGAAACAAAGGAATGGAAGATTCTCTCCAGCAGGAATGAAGCGAATGGAATGATCCTAAAGATTGGGATGGACCAAAAGTCCGTAGACGCTATCATCAAAGGGGGATACACTCTTTGCTATGGATTTGGCAAGGTAGACGTCCGCGGACTTAGAAAGGATAAAGGGAAGGGAGCCGATCCTCCTATCCCAACTGAGAAAGGTGCGAAGACATCGGCTGAGGAGGTAGTCACTCCTCCGCTCGACAGGAAGGCGGAGTCGGAGACGGAAGTCGAGGAGGAATTTGACATAACTCCTCTGCATCTCCTCCCTCCGGCAAGGGCAATAGTGCCAGAAGAAGAGAGTGCGTTGGTGAAAGGTGCACTTCCACCTCACAACGCAAAGACCTTGCCATAATAGGCAAAGAGGGAAGCACTAGGGTGGCCCAAGTGGATGTCCACCACGCTAAAGCTGCATCTGCAGTCATAGCGAGGGCATTCACAAGACAACAACTTGGGCTAGTGCTTATCCAAGAACCCTGGCTCTTTAGGGGACAGATAAAGGGACTGTCAGGTTGTAATGCAAAAGTAATTTATGTTGTAAGGCAGGACAAACCAAGAGCCTGCATTCTCATAAAGAAGAGCATTAATTATATTTTACTTGCAGAATATGCGACCAGAGACCTAGTCCCCATTAAAATCTCGGTGGACTTAGGAAACAACAAACAGCGAGAACTCATCGTTGCCTCTGCTTATTTTGAGGGGGATGGGAAGCACCCACCACCAGAAGAAGTTCAGAGACTGGTCGGATACTGTAGGAGGGAACGAACACCCATAATCGTAGGATGTGATGCAAACGCTCACAACCGAGTATGGGGAAGCAAAGATACCAACAAAAGAGGTGAGTGCTTATTAGAATTCCTAATTAAAGACAACTTAGAAATATTTAATGTGGGGAGTACACCCACTTTTACTAACAGGATCCGGGAAGAAGTCCTGGACATTACTTTCGGGAGTCCAGAGGTTAAAAATGTAGTAAAAAATTGGAGAGTCTCTAGTGAACCCTCAATGTCGGATCACAGTATTATAAGGTTCGATCTTGAGGGGATGAGTGAAAAAGCTATCTCCATAAGAAACCCAAGGAAAACCGATTGGGTAAAATATGACACCTATTTAAAGTGTAATTTAGAACAAGTGAAAGTGAAACAGGTGGCAAAAAATTACCGTGAACTCGAACTTGCAGTAGAAGAACTAAATGGAGCTATAATCAACGCCTATGAAGAGAGCTGCCCTCTAAAGGAAAAACAAAATAACGTTGATGTTCCATGGTGGAATAGGACTCTATCAGAATTAAGAAGCAGCGTGAGAAGACTATTTAATAGGGCCAAAAGAACAGGTCAGTGGGAGGATTATAAAAGGGAGCTCACCAATTATAACCTCGAAATAAGAGAAGCGAAACGGAATAGCTTTAGGGCATTCTGTGAAAGCATCTCGAACACACCGACCGCGGCGAGACTGCACAAAGCACTGGCTAAGAACAGTACCGACATGCAGTGTACGCTGAAAAGACCGGATGGCAGTTATACCAAAAGTGAAGAGGAGAGAACTCTTCTCCTTTTAGAAACTCACTTTCCTGGTAGCCATCCAATGACGGAACAGGATAAAAGTGAGAACATCGCAAGACCAACCTCGGCTGACTGGAAGCAGGCCTCAATCATCTGCTCTGAGCAGAGAATAAGCTGGGCTATTGAGGGTTTCCAACCATATAAATCAGCCGGGGTTGACAAGATTATCCCAGCTTTATTGCAAAAAGGGAAAAAGGGAATCTTACCGCACCTAATAAGAATATTTAGAAGCAGCCTAGCACTCGGGTATATACCGAGAGCATGGAGAAGGGCCAGGGTGGTATTTATACCAAAGGTGGGTAAAACTGACCACACGCAGCCCAAAGCCCTCAGACCTATTAGCCTAACATCCTTCATGTTGAAAACAATGGAGAAGTTAGTAGAAAACAACACAAGAACTACGGTTCTAAAGAGAATATCTCTGCACCGGAACCAGCATGCATATAGAGTGGGCACATCTACAGAAACCGCTCTATATGAACTGAAAAATATCATTGAAGAAGCACTAGACTATAAAGAAATAGCTCTATGCGCCTTCTTAGACATCGAAGGTGCTTTCGACAACACCTCACATGAGGCGGTAAGAAAGGCACTAGAAAGAAGAGAGGTAGATCGCACAACCTCAAAGTGGATGTGCGAGATGCTTAGAACTAGGAGTGCGGAGACCGTGGTGGGAAACAACACCATCACGATCAAAACAACGAGGGGCTGCCCACAGGGAGGGGTATTATCACCTCTTCTGTGGAGCCTTGTTGTAGACGAACTCTTAGAAATACTAAGCAGCAAGGGCATAAAATGCCAAGGGTATGCGGACGACATTGTCCTCATAGTAAGAGGCAAATTTGAGGAAACCCTCTGTGATATACTACAAAGGGGTCTAAGAATCACCCATGAGTGGTGCCTGTCTGTGGGACTCAGGCTCAACCTGGGAAAAACCACAGTGGTACCATTCACCAATAGGAGAAAATTAGAACATATGCATCCTATCTGGTTAAATGGGGCATTAATAGATGTAAAACAAGAGGTAAAATACCTGGGACTCACCATTGACAGTAAGCTCCTGTGGAACAAACACTTAGACAACGTGGTAAGCAAGGCAACAATGGCCATAATGGTATGCAAACGTATTTCAGGAAAGAGCTGGGGATGTAGACCAGACACACTGAGATGGATGTATACCATGATGATAAGACCTATCATCACCTATGGGGCAATTGCTTGGGCTGGTAGAACACAGCTCACCACGGCGAAAAAGAAGCTGGGGAAGGTACAAACTACCACATAGAAAACCATGCCATCAAATGGTATACAGATGGTTCCAGGACAGCCGAAGGTACAGGGATCGGAGTATATGGGCCCAAAACCAAATACTCCGAACCTATGAGAACACATACCAGTATCTTCCAGGCAGAGGTGCACGCTATTGCAAGGTGCACTGAAGTCAACCTTAAAAGAAACTATCGCAACAAGGAAATAGCGATAATGATAGATAGTCAGGCGGCCATCAGAGCACTAAGCTCGCATACAATATGCTATAAGATGGTAGAAGAATGTGTGGCCAAATTAAATGAATTAGGCACAAACAACAAAGTTACCCTTTACTGGATACCAGGGCATGTCGGTATCGAGGGCAACGAAGAAGCCGACAAACTGGCGAAACTAGGGGCAGGAATACCCTTCATAGGTCCAGAACCCTTCTGTGGAATCGGACCACATATAATCCGAGAAATTTTAATAAAAGAAGAGGTGGCAGAAAGAACCAGATACTGGGAAATTCAACCAGGACTAAGGCAGGCCAAGGATCTCCTTGGGGAATTCAACCCCCAGAGATTCAAAGCCTTTATTAGCACTAATAGGAAGAATATAAGAGTTCTGACAGGAATCCTTACAGGACACTGCAGACTCAAAGCACACCTCAAAAAACTAGGACTTGAAAGAGATAGCACCTGCAGATTCTGCGAGTGGGACGACGAAACCCCAATGCATATTCTCTCCTACTGTGAGGCATTACTCCGTAGGAGAAGAAAATATCTCGGGGCATATTGCTTCTCTCCAAGCGAGATACAATCTCTCAATCCACTCCGGATACTAAAATTTCTAAGAGAAATAGGCCTGGAGGAGGTGTTGTAGAATGGGAAGTTAACCTAACTATTACACCAAAGAAAAAGGGGGTACAATAGATCTTAAGGTCGCAGTACAGGAACAGCCTAAAATTAAATCTAAATCCACTAGATACTACTATAGGAAACTGTTTCATTTGATCGTCTTTAATACGACACAAAGCATCTATAAAGGCTGATTCAAAGACAGATAAGAAATCTTTTGTGAAATATGGAAGGGCGTCTGAAGTTGTATCTTTACATAGAAGAATTTCATCATGCACCCGTTTGTACTCTTTCCAATATTCATTGAATTGGTTTATGCGAAACTGGTAATACGTTGGACTCTCTTTTCGAGTCTTTCCGTCCTTTTTGTAATTTTCGAATGACTTACACATAGTTTGATATGCATTCTGTTGTTGTTCAATATATGATTCCATATTGTTCGACAATATATATATTTTTCAATAAAAAACTTTCTTTTAAATTTGTTAAAATCTTTAACTCACACAATAAATAATAAGAAAAAAGGGAAATATGAAAGGACTTACCAATCGACTTCGTCTAAAATCACTCCCGACACGTAACCGTAACCGTAAAATTTCACTATATAATTAAATCTTGAAATTTTCACTTTTTATTTTTCTTTAAGAAAACTCGTTTTCTTTGCTATTTTCTATTGAGATTTGGCTAAATCCGGCTCGAAGGACCAATGTTTTGTTCTGTAAAGGCTTCCAGTTTTTTTCAAGAAAAATTTCTTAATTTTTTTAAACAAAAAAAATAAATTGCTATAGAAAATAATAACACTTATGTTTTCTTATTGGTTTTTTATTCTAAAGCACTTTTATTATGTATAATTACAACTTTATTTGTTGTTTCTATACATTTAATAATTCCCTCTAAATTCTAATTGTAAAATTCAAAAAAAGTATATATATATATTAAAAAATATGAAATTGAAATAATCCAACTTTGGTAAATTCTACTTGTAATTATGTTACAATTGCAATTGAAAATGATTCTACGTTAAAAAACACGAAAAAACTTATTTTTTTTTACTTTTGATAAGATCTAAGATAAATACGGAACGAATTTTGATATAGTTGTCGGTTTAGAGATTTTCTTTCAACTCACTGAAAAAATCCTTTTTTATCTTGTAAATTATAAAATACCAATGTAAAGAAAAGAAAACAGGAAAATTAACGTTCTATTTAAGTTCGTCGACCGATTATATATTAATTTCTTTACAAGGTCGAAAGAATGTTGGATCCGAGCTTCACACCATACTTTCGTTTTTTTTTTTAGTTTTCCTGTTGTGCATTTCAATTGATGATCTGTTTTCATATCGATATCGGGTGATAGTTCAAAGGTAAACAAACATTCTGGTAAGGAAAAAAAATAATATTAAATAATTGATGATTAATGTTTTATTTTTTCTAGGTATTATCTGGTGATGTTCTTATGTGAGTATTGTTCCATTGAATATTATTATTAACTCCTTTCTGATATAATTTTTATAATTTCAGGTCAGCATATTGATGAGTCTTCAACAGCTTCAAAAAATTCAGATTCGTTAATATCAAATCACAACAGAATAAAATATTATTTTATTATTTTATTATTATTGTTATTTTATTTTTATTTTATTGTTTTACAAATTACGCCAAGGAAATTAGCGCCCCAAAATATTCAGATTCGTTAATATCAAATCGCAACTAAATAAATAACCTATCTATTATCACATGTTGTCATTTCTATATAAATTGGAGAGACGTTTGCAGTGCTGTAAAGCTCTCCTCATTTTTAATAGTATTTGTAAAAAAGACTGTAAATACATGCCATTTTATATAACACGGAGTGTTTTATACAAATCCTATTATAATAGATTGGCCTTTTTGTCACGTCAGAAAAAACAGACGTAGAAGCAGAAGAGGTATAAAAATAGAGTGCAAGCTAGAACACAAGGTCGTAAAATATGTAGATATTTGAAGAGGCCGTGAAATAAATAAGAAAAACAGGTATTTTTTTTGCTTCTTACTCTATTACACTTCATTTTTTACAATTACATTACACGAAAACTAAAATCCACTTGAAGCCCACTCCGGGAACCAGGGTTGGCGAGCGAAGCGAGCAAGGGCCGAGCCCCCTAGTGTTAAAATAAAAAAAAATATTCGAAAAACAAGAGAAAATATTTGAAAATATTTGAAATCGCCTACTTTTGGCAGTTTCGAAATTCGTTCGAAATTTTAGTTCATATGGCAACCTTTGTATACATTCCGTCGTAGTTTAGAATAGCTACCAAAATTCCGTTGGAATTACTTTGTCCGACGGAATTATATTCCAACGGAGTTTAGAATAGCCCAGATTATTTTTATTTCTGGTATTTTAAAATACTTATGTAATTTTCCTGTCTTAAAACTTTACATAAACTACCAAATACCTGTTAGAAATTCTTTTAATGGGATCAGCACCCAAGCGAAATTAAAAATTCCCAACTTTCTTTTGTTAATTTTTCTTCTAACTTTCTTGTCTGGAACTTTTTCAATCCTGCATTTCTTCACGATTTTTATTTGTGTAATCCAATTTTTTTTTCTGCTACTCGAATGTTAAAGAACATGATCTTGCTTTAAAATGTGTGCTTGGTTGTAATTGTCCCAAAAAAAAAAACTTTCGTTATTTCCGAATAGAAGATATTCAATATTTTTACAATTCTAAATGTCTTTTATTTTGATATTAATTTTATTACATAATTGTGGTAAAAGTGCCCGGTGCAGCCTTACACCAGTAAAAAGACTTGGTCCACAGTATAGTAATAATCACGTCGGGGTCACCAACTATTCCGTTTTTAAATAAGTTTAAAATAAAATCCTCTTTAATATTTTTAAGTTATAATTTTATTTTATAATTAGCTGTACCCGGCCACGCGTTGCTGTGGCCCAGTCTGCTCAAATGGAAAAGAGAAAGCGCACGTTTGTAATACAAGGTGGAGTCCAAAGTAATCAGGACTTTTTGAATCTAGCGCCCCTAGTGGCCGTTTTCGACGTGTTCGGCCCGAATATCGCGAAGATGGAAGTTGGCTTGCACCGGCATACTGGCGGCCATACAGGCCAACGAGCTAAAACGCTCGTTCGACATGCTTTTGGACCGTGCAAAAAGCTGTATTGAAGCAGAAGGAGACTATTTTGAATAAAATCAATTGATTTTGCCGAAAAAACCATTTGTTCTGTTTTTTTTTAAAGTCCTGATTACTTTGGACACCACCTTGTATGTTTAATTTCATAATGTTTGTGGGTATACATTATTTTTTGTTGTTCCATTTTCTATGCAAACTGTGCCGACTCTAGAACACTCAACATATAATTGTCCATGTGATAAGTAATCCGTTCTAGATATAAACCGCACAATTTTAAAGATTAGCCCTGAGCTTTCTTAATGGTGTTTACAAACGCCAATCGAATTGGGAATTGCAATCTCTTAAATCGAAATGGCATTTTCGTTGGAACAATATGAATGCGAGGAATGAGGACATATTCACCTTTGAAAGCTCTGCGGTGGCAGATCGAGTGAATTGAAAAATTCGGGTGGATAATTAACCGGTTCATCTGCTTCCATAACACTGTCGACTGACTTGTATGTGAACACTCACTCACCCAATGGTGATCCTTGTAATTGGTTTGAATATTGGGAAATACTTTTTCAAACAATTCTTCTTTCGACGTCACTAAATTGCGTAATGAGGCAATGAAATTCGTCCTGAAGTCAGATCAATCGGCACCTTTGCGTTCCCAGTTTCCAGCAATTGTTGTACGAATATCTCAGCTAATCGGCCGTTTTGCATCTGGACACGCATATTTGTAGTTAAATAATACGTATTTACGTGTGGCCACAAAGTAGAGTATTTTAGGCAAGCATTTATTTCATCCGTTGATGTTGATCGAGGAATTACAGTTAATGTTTGTCTGAAATCTCCTGCAAACAATATTAATGCGTTCCCAAATTGTCTCATGTTTCCATGCAAATCTTGTAATGATCGATCAAGAGCCTCGAGCGATTTTTTGTACGCCATTGTGCAATCATCCTAAACTATAGGTTTTCACTTCTGAAATACTTTTCCCATGCCGGGTGCTTTGGAAATATTGCACGTGGGAGTTCCAATGAATTGCATGTTCAACGGTAATTTCAAAGCCTAATAAGCAGTTCTTCCACCTGGTGGCAATGTCGCAGCTATTCCGGACTACGCACTAGCTAAGACTATGTAATTTTGGGATCGAATTGCAGTCAGAATCAATCTAATTAGGTACGTGTTACCAGTTCCTCCTTGCGCTTTTAAGAAGAAGATTTTTCCAACCACGTTATTGACAGTTTGCATTATTTGATCGTAAATGCCTTTTTGCTCAAATGTTAGCACCCGTATTGCAATTTTCTTCACGACCCAATTCTACATCAAACAAAGCAGCAGCAGATCGATTCGGTGATGGCATTCCCAATTGATTGAGAACTTTGTTCGCGATATGTAAGCATAAATCTTCAATCATTATCAACACTTCATTGTAGATTTCTGCTGCGAAATCCATGTCCATATTTGAATTTTCCTTGCATATCCGACGGAAAATATCTTCAGGCATGTGGGTTTTAAATTTCTCCTATAACTCTGTTGCAGATGAAGGAGAGCAGGCGGTCAATATAATTGCAAACAATGCAAAAATTTGATCTGGATGTGACGTGTTGAACGCGTCATTAATGCATGCATCCCAGTGTGGGTCGTTCTGCAATAAATTCAGAGCTTGACATGCCCTCCGGAAAGTGACATGTGTATCCCAATTCTCAACAGTGTGCGAAGAAAGAAAAATTCATTTTGATTGGGATGCAGGGGGTAGGAAATTTTATGTAAGATTTTGTTAAATTCAGCATTTTAAATGCCTTTTTTTCAAACATTTTTCGCAATTCTGATGTTCTGGAATACATAAGCATTAAGCCCATTTGCAGTGTTGCCCCTCCGAATTGATATTTATAACGCCGCCACTACGCCCATCTGTAATTTCTATAATCTTAGCTTATTATTGTTAATTATACTTTATTGATGCATGCGCATGTGGGTAAGAGTAATCACTATATACTATAGTGTATACATGGATATTGTCGATGGAAATCCATGTCTTTTGTGATGCTTAGGTCATTTTGTTAGTGATGCATTTTATGAAATCTATTTTTAACTATCTCAGGTGTAGCATAGGTACATAAAAAGTACATATAAACATGGTCATAATCACTTTGGAGATTCTGTAAAAGTTTCAAAGCAATTGGTCGAGAAGTTTCGGAGATTACCGGTTAGGAACAAACGAACATTTACGTTTTTTTTTTTATATAGATAGATGAGAAACGAATTATTGCGTTTTAAATAAGTTTAAAATAAAATCCTCTTTAATATTTTTAAGTTGTAATTTTATTTTATAATGAGGAATGATTGTCAAAATATTATTACTCAATAGATTTTGGCTTTAATTATTAGAATTTTATTTTTAATTTTAGCTGACCTTTTTATGCTAGGCCCTCTGAAATAACTGGATATTATTTTTCACACGAAAAATAATTATTATAAAAAGTAGGTCTAAAATTTATTATTTTAATGTTTTTAACAAGTGTTATAAATACTAGATAAAAAATTATAACTAAGTAAAATTAACATAAATAATGTCACATGCATTTGCATGTGTATTCACTACAATACTCCCTTTCCAGTTAATTTATTACGAAACTAACCTTTTTCTTAGGTTTAATTTCTTCAGACGGAGAGTTTATAATATGTGCGGCTTTAGTTCTACTGATGTGAATTGGAATTATTTTTTCTTCTCTCCTGATATAAACATCGTCCCTAGTACGTCGAAAAATTTCGTAAGGCCCATCATAAGGAGGAGTTAAACATGGACGAGAACGGTCAATTTTAATGAAAATGTGAGTACTGTTATCCTGATTTGGATGTAAAAACGTTTCGGCTGTATTATTAGAGCGTGTTTCAGTACCTTTAATGTCTTTAAATAAATTTTTTAAGTTCGACGATTATTTGTGGGGTGTCCAGGGTTGTTTCAGATGCTGTAAAAAACTGTCATGGGAGTCGAAGATTCTGTCCATAAACTAATTGCGCAAGAGAATAACGTAGATCCTTTTTGAAAGCTGCACTTCCATTTTCCAATTGGAACAATTATGTCGTGCCATTAGTGCTGCTATTAACGTACGATGAAACCTCTTCAATATGCCCTTACTTTGTGGATGATAAGTTTATGTGTGAATTTTATGCGCGCCCAGGAAGAGTATTAGTTCAGTAAACAATCTTGATTCAAATTGTCTACCTTGATCGGTAGTGATTGTGTGCGGAACTCCGAATCTAGATATGAATTGTGTGAAGAATGTTTCGGCAACAGTTTGTGCTGTACTATCTTTGATTGGGAATGCTTCTGGCCATCTAGTGAAACGATCTATTAAAGTAAGTATATAGGTACATCCACCTGAAGACGGAAGGGGTCGTACCAAGTCTAGATGGATGTGCTCAAAACGTCCTTTCCTTACGGGGAAAAAAATCGGATTAGCTTTATTGTGCCGATGTATTTTTGCTTGCTGACAATTTAAACAAGTTTTAGACCACATGTTAATTTATGTGTTCATGTGGGGCCAATAATATTTTTGGGTTATAAGAATTCGTGTTGAATGAATGCCTGGGTGTGTAACATCATGAAATTTATCAAATATAACTTTCCTAAATATTTTAGGAATAACAAAAAAGGTTTCGAAATGGAGACATCACACCATAGATTATAATTAGAAAAAGGAATATTAATTTGTCGAAGAGCGTTTTTGCGATTGCTCGAATTATTTGTAATAATTGATTGCAGTTCGGAATCGTTTTGTTGTGCCTTACTGAAAGTTTCGATATCTAATTCCTTTGAAGTTAAGACTGAGATATCGTCTAATCTAGATAGGGTATCTGCTACAACATTCAATTTACCGGAAATATGTCGCACATTTGTTGTGAATTGAGCAATAAATTCCATATGCCGTATTTGTCGTGGGCTCCTATCAGTTTTAGCCAATAATGCGGTAATCATTGGTTTGTGGTCCGTAAATATTATGCAACTACGACCTTCTATGAGGTGTCTGAAGTGCTTAACTGCTGCATACATTGCTAACAGCTCTCTGTCAAAAGTAGAGTACCGAGAATCAGTTGCAGATATTTTTTTAGAGAAATGTGCTATCGGTTGCCAAGTTTCCTGTTCATGTTGTTCTAGCGTGGCTGGTAGGGCTGGGGATGAAGCATCTACAGGGAGAGTTAGGTAACCTTTGTCGTTCGGGTGAGCTAATAATGTTACGTCCGCTAGTTTAGTTTTAATGAAACAAAAGCTGTCTTCATTTTTCTGAGTCCAATCACGAATTTGTTCAATTTTATTTTTATTTAAGTATGCTACCAGGGTATGTAGAGAAGCTAGACTTTGGGATAGATTTGGAATAAATCGATGGTAATCTGTTACCATGCCAATGAATTTTTGTAATTGCTTAAGTGTGGAAGGACGAGGAAAATCTTTAATAACTTGATTGCGATCTTCAGCTGGCTGTATTCCTTCGGACACGTTATGACTTAAGAATCGAAGTTGAGAGACTCCAAATTCGCATTTTGAAAGTTTAATATTGATACCATAACCTTTAAGATGAGAAAAAACTATTTCCAAATGTTTAAAATGCTCGTTCTCATCACTACTTGCTACCAGAATGTCATCTAAATAGACAAAAACAAAGTCCAAAGCACTTATAACTATGTTCATGACTGAAAATTTATTCTGTAGCCATTTTTTACCATTTGACTAACAGATAGTAAATTTGCACAAAGCTTTGGAATGTACAAAACATTTTTAATACTAATAACTTTTACCTGAGAAACCATGCCACGCACTTCAACTATTAAAGAAAGTCAGATTCGTTAATATCAAATCAGTACTGAAAAAATAATGTTATAACTGAAAATCCATCTATTAGATATCTATTATAATAATAATAATAATAATAATAAATAATAAAATAATAAAATTATAATAAAAAAGTTTTTTCCGGAACATCATTTATAAATTTTGTAGTAGAAAAAGCTTAATAATTAATTTATAACTAAAAAAAAAAAAAATTTTCGGCACCGGTGGGGATTTGATTTCAAGCACTTGGTCTTATACTAAGCCAATCTCTTGCTAACCATACCGTCGACTTCAATTACTAAACTAGATCAGATTCGTTAATATAAAATCAGGACTGAATGGTCTATCTACACGGAGTCTTATTTACAAATATTGTATTATTAAAAATGAGGAGAAATGATCATACGCGCTATTATTTGTATTATTTATACTATACGTATACTCATTTTATATTCCCTGGAAGAAAATAGAAAATGTCATATGGCCAACTGTATGTCGCTCTATCACGATGTAGAAGCAGAGGAGGTATAAAAATAGAATGCAAGCTAGAACAAAAGGTCATAAAAAACATTGTCTTTGAAGAAGCAGTGAAATAAATCAGAAAAGCAGTTACATACTTTTTTTGCTTGTTACTCTATTATGCTTTATTTTTTACCATTACATTACAAGAAAACTAAAATCTACTCGAATTCCACTCCGGGACCCGGGGTTGGCGAGCGAAGCGAGCAGGGGCGGAGCCCCATAGTAATAATAAAAAAAAATTTAAGAAAATTTAGTATCCGCATCTATAAAAAAAAGAAAGAGAAAAACGTAACAAATTGTTTTTTTTAATGAAAAACTCTCAGAATCGAATAAGACTTCTGAGGCTAGTTCAACGTCGAAGTTTATTAAATACAAACGGTACTTATCCAGTCTGTACGACAATGCCTTCTATTAAACCACCTAAACCATTGGTTATTAATGACAATATAAGCCAAGAATGGAAAAGGTGGGTGAAATAATGTGAATGGGTATGCTTTGGCGGCGGGTATTAATGAAAGACCCGCAAACGTGCATGCCGCTACATTCATGTGCTCAATTGGTGCGGAAGCTATCAGAATTTTTGAAACATTTGGAATGAGCGACGTTGACTCAGTAAATGTAGTGAAGATTAAAGAAAAATTTAATGAAGTCTTTCTACCTGAGACAAATATCACTTATGAACGATACAAATTCAATCAGCTACAACAATCAGAGGGAGAATCAATTGAAGAATTCATCACCAAGATTAAGTGCCAGGCAATGAGAAGTGAATTTGAACAGTTAGAAGATAGCGTTATTAAGGATAAATTGGTCATAGGAGTGAAAAGTGGCACAATTAGAGAAAAGCTTCTGAGTGAATTAGACTTAAATCTCGACAGAGCAATTAAAATTTGCCGTGTAAGTGAACAAGCAATGAAACAATTACTTGATATTAAGCATCCAGCTGTTACTTCAGTGGATGATATAAGTAAAACAAACAAAAAAGAAACCAATTGTGGTTGTTGTGGTAGAAAACACAATAAAAATGAATGCCCAGCGTATGACAAATTATGTAAAAAGTGCAACAAAAAGGGGCATTTTATCAAAATGTCTAAATTAAAAAGGTCTAAGAAAATTTACGAAGTACAAAACGAATACGATAGCGAAGATAGTGTTGCCGATTCAAATAAAGTAGTAAATTAAGTCACTGAATCAAAGGATTTGTATGTCTCTCAATTAAAGTCTAATGATGATTGGACCGAAAGAATTCTAGTGGAAAATACACCGATCATATTCAAATTAGATAGCGGAGCTCAGTGTAATGTGATTGCAGAAAGTGTAGTCAAAAAATTAAAATTGAAATTGAATAAATCGAATGCAAACCGACTCACATCGTACAGTAATCATAAAATTAACGTACTTGGTGAGATAAAAGCAATTTGTCGATTTAAAGAGGGAGTCCATGGAGTGTTGTTTAAAGTCGTTCGCCCAGATTTTTCACCAATATTAGGTCGTAAAACATGCGAGGCATTTAGCTTAATTCAACGTATACATGAGGTGACTCCAGAAAATGAAATATTTAACGGTTTAGGTTGTTTGAAGGATTACGAATATGACATTGACTTTATCGATACACCAGTTTTTAAGATACTGCCACCAAGACCGGTACCGTATGCTATTCGAGATCAAGTGAAAGCAGAATTAGAGCATATAGTCCAAATAGGGTAATTAAACCCATAACTAAACCAACTCCAGCTGTTAGTCCTATGTTAGTAGTAAGAAAAAACAATAAAATTCGTATTTGCATTGATCCGGTAGAACTCAAAAAGAATATCAAACGAAGGCATTATACATTAATTTCATCAGCTCCTGAAGTATTCACCGAACTTCTAGTAACTACGTTAAATGGACTGGAAAATACTGAAAATGCAATGGACGATATAATAGTTCATGCAGAAACACTTCCAGAACTCAAAAAACATACTGAAAATGCTGTGAAAAGACTTAACGAGGCTGGGTTAACATTAAACCACGAAAAATGTGAATTCAACCAAACAACTATACAATTTTTGGGTCATATTTTTACACAAGAGGGTTTATTACCAGATCCGGAAAAAGTAGAAGCTATTAACAAATTGGAAACACCTTCCGACAAAAATCGTCTACAAAGGATTTTGGGAATGGTAACTTATCTTAATAAATTTATTCCTAATCTCTCACTCGTGACAGATCTACTGAGGCAGTTACTAAAGAAAGACAGCCTTTGGGTTTGGGATGCCAATCATACAAAAGCATTCGAAAAATTAATATTAATTTTGTCATCACCACCAATTTTACAATATTATGACGTCAAAAAGAACGTTAAATTATCAGTTGATGCTAGCTCAATAGTTGTTGGAGCAGTTTCATTGCAAGATAACAAACCAGTAGCTTGCGTTAACTAAATCATTAACAGAAACTCAAAGGAATTATCCACAAATCGAAAAGGAAGCATATGCTATTCAATTCGCCTGTAAAAAGTTCCACACATACATTTATGGTCGCGCACTTACAATAGAAACCGAACATAAGCCACTCGAATCGATATTTAAAAAGCCAATTTCAAACGCTCCAGCTAGACTTCAACGTATACTATTAGATGTTCATCAATATAATCCAAAAGTAACTTACGTCAAAGGAACTCAACTGTATATAGCTGACTCTTTGAGCCGAGATTGTGCCAATCAAGAACCTTTAGAAGAAGAAGAATTAGAAGTACAAATAGTCACGTCATTAACATCTGAAGCTCTAGAACGTTACAAATTAGCGACTAAAAATGACTCTGAATTACAACAGGTTTGGCATTATGTTCAACAAGGTTGGCCTGAATACATCAAACTCGTTCCTGACGCAGCAAAAAAGTATTATACCTACCGAGATGAAATATCATGTTATGATGGGTTAATTTTCAAAGGGGAAAAGCTAGTAGTGCCAACAAATGAACGTCAAAACGTAATCGAAAAAACTCATGCAGGGCATTGTGGTATCAACAATTACTTGAAAAGAGCCAGACAATTTTTATTCTGGCCAAATCAGACAAAAGATATAACAGATTTTGTCGAAAAAAGTTACATATGTAACAAAATCAACGCAGCAATATTCGTGAGCCAATTCATGAGAAACAGAAACCAGAATATCCATTTCAAATTGTATCATCCGATTTATTTTCGTTTAAAGCTCGTGATTACCTCCTGATTGCAGACAAATACTCTGGATTTTTTGATTTCAAAGTTCTAAAATCGCCATCATCCGATGAAATAATTAAGCAGTTCAAAAAATGGTTCTCAGTTCACGGAATACCAGAAATTTTAGAAAGCGACAGCGGCACCCAATACACTTCACTTAATCATATCACGTCCAGCCCACATTTTCCACGATCAAATGGATACAGTGAAAGATACGTACAAACAGCTAAGAATTTGCTCAAGAAATGTCAAAAAGATGGGTCAGACATACATTTAGCACTGCTGTTACTTCGCAACACACCGTGTAACGAAACTATTAAATCATGCAACGAGCGTCTATTAAGCCGTCTAACTCGATCTACGATGCCTTGTCCGAAAGAAAAGCTTAAACCGACCATTATCAA
This sequence comes from Xylophagus ater, assembly GCA_963422695.1. Lineage (NCBI taxonomy): Eukaryota > Metazoa > Arthropoda > Insecta > Diptera > Xylophagidae > Xylophagus > Xylophagus ater. Next base: position 37,035,808 of record OY730478.1, read on the forward strand.
TAATGTACCGTCAGAACTAAACAAAATACGTCAAAAGCAAAACATGTACGCCAATCATAAAACAAAAATAGCAAAAAAGGTTGAAGTTGGTGACAAAATTCAAATGCAAGTAGGTTATCGAGACTGACGTAGTGGTACTGTCAGACAAAGCACCAAATTCCCATGTTCAGTCATAGTTCAAACCAACAATGGTTCAACATTCAGAAGAAACACACATCATTTGAGAAAATCGCGAGCCATTATACCAAATGAAATTGCAACGTCATTATCAAACAATGATCAGAATGTAATTGCAGATACTACCAGCAACCAGTCCTTAATTAATCCAACTAAAGCAAAAATAGTAAAGCCGAAACCAACAATTTGTACATCGCCATCACAACCAGTCGTCACCAGATATGGAAGAATTATTAAGCCGACCAAAAGATTCCAACCGAATTTTAAACGATATGGAATCAATTTTATTGCTTAATTACATTTTTTTTTAACAATTAGCTTAGTAAAACATGTTAATTAATTTTATAAAAGAAAAAGGGAAATGTCACATCATTGAACGCACCTAACTTTTATACTCACATTGTAAACCATTCTTATTCAATAAAGTCATTACATTACAAAAATCGCACTTATCTTTCTTTTTCTTTGAATAATTTTTACTAATATGTCCAAGTTGATTACAATCATAACATCTTGGAACCCATTTTTTATTTTTAATTTTATTGTTACCTATTTTAAGCAGCATCTTTCATATCTCCATTACTGTCGTCTTTTATATCTTGTAGCAACTTTGTTTTTATGAAATCCGCTGTAATTTTCACACCATAGCTTTCAATACCCATTACCATAGGTTAATAATCATCCGGTAAACCCGCCAACAATAGAGCACCAATCCATTCATCGGTAACCTCCATTCCAATGGATGTAAGCTTGTGTGCAGTTACAATTATTTTATTAACGTATTCTTCCCCAGACACACAATTCATAAGATTTGTTGAAATTAATGCACGTAATAAGCCAACTCGTCTAGTAAGACCAGAATCATGAAATGCAGCTTTTAATTTCTCCCATACCTGTTTCGCCGTTACCGCACCTTTAACATGTACAAAGTTAATAGGATCAATTAAAAGAATGATTTTTGACTTCGCTTTGCTAATTTTCTTAGCATCAGTTTCCACACCAATTGCAGCATCCCATAAATCTTCATGAACCAAATAATTTTCCATAGAAATTTCCACGTATCGTAATTTTCTCTTACATGCAATTTTTCAATGGTTCACGAAATATTTGCCATCATCTTGTAATCGGAATATATTTACTATATTTATTGCAATCCAGAAATACGAATAAACTTAAAAACACCTTTGATCAATTTACTTTTTAATTAGCTTCTTATTTTTAATGAGACTGGGCCCATAACCTGTTGAAATTGAAAAGTCGGAGATCGAAATAAAAGACGTGCGATGAGATTGACAGTTTGAGCAAGAAGAAAGTTTATTATTCAGATAAGAAAAGGTTGGCTACAAAACAGTGTTGCCAACGTACATAAATATTAATAATGTGTCTTAATCGAAATTATGTTAATTTCCAACAAGAATTAGAATATCATATTGAAATTCACAAGTTTAACTTTTAATTATTACAATCGGTATTTTAATTTTCATTTTATTAGGTCGAATTTCGACCAATGAGCGGTACTGGTTAAAATAATTAATTTGTTTTCAATGATAAGTGAAAAATTATAAAAAACAAAAAAAGAAAATATAAAATTTAAAATGTAAATAATTAAGTCTTTTAGTTTCCATATATACAAAAAAAGATCATGTGTGCTATGCATACCCGGTAAAAGTGAAACCTTCGGTAAACCAAAGTGTAACTAATAATAAACTCGCGAAACTTCCTATCCTTACCGCACCGCCGTTTTTTAAATTTTGCCTGTTCTTTTTCTAACAGTTTTCTATCCACTGCTGACATACAAGTAGATAGCACTAAAAATTGTACATACGGATGAAAGAGAAACATGATGTCAAATGATTTTAAATCCCACATTTTCGTTATTTTTTTGTTTGAAGAATCGATCCCATGATGGTGTTGCCATTAATGTATTTTTTTTAAAAAAATTATGAAAATCTTTAATAAACGAGTTACTATTTAAATAAATCCGCACTCTAATAAATAAATTTAACAAAAAGATAAGTCAAAATTTTGTTGGTTCCATCTTAAGCAAAGAATTATAAAGAATTATCGTTTAGATGTTTTGAAATTATGAAGGAATTAAATGTCCTCTGGAATTGAATGCAATTACCAATCTACAATTTTCGAATTTTTTAAATCGAGTAAATGTGAGCGAAGAATGATCGTAAAATTCTGAAACAATGGGTGGCAAATTAAAAAACCGTACTTGACTGTTTTCAGATGTTGAAAAGCACCCAGGTACAAAACACTTAAATTTTTTTTGTTTCAAAATTTTAAAATTTTCCATATTTTAAAAGCGCATGTAACTCAATTGACTTTTTTTTTGAAAGAATAACATTTTGTAATATTGGCAACATCACTAATGAGTAATTTTAAAATGTAAACAAAGAAACTAAGCTAGAAATTTATATAAAAATCCACATTTGGTGCTAATTTTTTTTCCGGTGTGTATGTAAAATTTTATAATATTTGTGCCCAAACTGAAGATTCCAAGTGTAATTTATAAGATTCCTTTTGTTTTTTAAAAATATTTCATTCTCTCTTCCTGATGGATTTTACCTGTGAAAACTATATGTACTCTTGCGCATTCTTTCCCACTTATTGCCACGTGCTTTTTCTGGCTACTTCGCTAGCTTTTTTCACTTTATTAAAGTTACACTTTGGGAAAACTAAACAGCGAGAGAATGAGAGGAATACAGTATCGGGGGTGGGATAGTTATAGGGTTTATTTATTAAAATATTGGTACCAAGTTTAAAAGTTATTTTACATTTTATTATTCACACTCTTTGTTTTCAATTTCAATAAATGACACGAGTGGCTTATGATAACTAAAGTATGAAATGAATGCTTTGGTTTGGATTTGATCCATATATCTTTGAAATACAGCGTCAATTACTGTTTTCGATCTTGTTGTCGATTAAGTGCGACTACTGCACTTTTTCAAATTTAATTTGGTGTTGACGAACTCAATCAAAGGGAGCGCTGTATCCAATGCAAAATTAACATTAAAATCGCCACTTAAAATCATCGGAATTTTATCGTAATCTTTTTTAAGAATACGCGAAATTTCTGGTGCGTACTTTAGACAATTCTCGTGGATGAATTCAATAATGGTATTTATTGATTGGTTGGGAGAAATGTAATATGCCACAATTATAACTGATATATTATGGTCCAATCTGCTTTCACAAGCAGATATTTCTCGCACTTTAGAAAGGTGACAGAAAATGATTCTAGTTGTTGTGCATTGAGATCCATTTGTGAAGTAACAATAAGGGCTCGGTCATTTATATTATTATCGTATATTGCAACTCGGCCTGCCCTCCTATATTTTCTTTTATATTGAACAACAATATCAAAATTTGGAATATCTATAATAATTTCATTATTCATCCACGTCTCGTAGGAATTAGAAAATTCGACGAACATTCTATTCTTTCTAATTGAAGATCATGTACTATACATGAGATTGTAAACTTTTTGTGGAATTACTTTTCGGCATACTTAGATAATGTTTTATTAAAATGATAAAACGGTTCACGTGAACAATACACGACACTATGAATGCTTTCTACTTGATCAATATATCTTATCGAAGCAGCGCACAAAGAGGAGACGAAAATAATAGGAAACACTGTATATCTGTATTCTATGTATCCGCCGCTCAGAAATCAGAATAATAGCAAGGCAAAATTTCAGAAAAAATTATTTTTTCTGAAATAAATGCCGATACATATCAGAAAAATTTTTTTATACAAACTTTTTCTTGCTATGAATTCTGATCGACTGGTATTTCATCTTGGTAAAAAAGTGTTGCTTTTTTAGCGTTTCATCAAGTTTCAAATCACTTCCAACGCGGCTAAAGAAGTTTTCACTTCAAAAAGAGATTTTGGTTAAATTTAGAAATTTTTTGGTCAACGAAAAATTGTTGAAAATCATGCATATTTAAATACAAAAAAAAACAAAAAACAGCCAGAGAATGAGATGAATACAGTATCAGGTGTGGGATAGTTATACAGGGTCTATATTAGCCAATATTTCTGGTATACCAATTGGCTTACAGAAATAAAATACTACCAGTTTTTTTTTTACGTAGGCCAATACTGGTATACCAATTCAGTATCTGACATGCCGTTGAACCGAGAACAGGAAATAAAAATAGCCCAAATATTTGCTTTAAAGTGTCGAATTCAATTCAGTGGCAATATCTTCCCATGCCCCCTTTTTTTAAATCAATCTTTCTATATTTTTATTCTTTTTCTCGAACATATTTATCTATTTGATAATTTCACTTCGCAAAAATTTAGTTTCCGCCATTTTATTAAATGCAAATGTCAAAAATTGGTATACCAGCGCTCTCTACGAAAATGGTATACCAGAATTGTCATACCAGAAAAATTGGTACACTAGCAGGGTCTACATTAGATTTTAGCAACCAATTTTGCTGATATACCAGAAATATTGACTAATGTAGACTCTGTGTTATAGGGTTTATTTATTAAAATATTGGTACCAAGTTTAAAAGTTATTTTACATTTTATTATTCACACTCTTTGCTTTCAATTTCAATAAATGACACGAGTGGCTTATGATAACAGAAGTATGAAATGAATGCTTTGGTTTGGATTTGATCAATATATCTTTGAAATACAGCGTCAATTACTGTTTTCGATCTTGTTGTCGATTCAGTGCGACTACTGCACTTTTTCAAATTTAATTTGGTGTTGACGAACTCAATCAAAGGGAGCGCTGTATCCAATGCAAAATTAACATTAAAATCGCCACTTAAAATCATCGGAATTTTATCGTAATCTTTTTTAAGAATACGCGAAATTTCTGGTGCGTACTTTAGACAATTCTCGTGGATGAATTCAATAATTGTATTTATTGATTGGTTGGGAGAAATATAAATTGCCACAATTATAATTGGTTTATTAGGGTCCAATCTGCTTTCACAAGCAGATATTTCTCGCACTTTAGAAAGCTGAACAGACAATGATTCTAGGTATTTTACATTGAGATCTATTTGTGAAGTAACAACACGGTTTGTCATTTATATTATTATGGTATATTGCAACACCGACTGCCCTCGCATATTTTCTTTTCTATTGAACAACAATATCAAAATTTGGAATGTCTGCAAGAGAAATTAGACGCGACCGTCCCAATACCTCTTTTGAAAATGACAGAAACAAAAAAAATCCGCACAGAATAACAAACGAAAATTAAAATTTTTCATTAGAAAGAATGAAGAAAATTTTTTTGTTATATACTCCTAGGCCTGGCGTTGCGTCATTTCATGTTGCGTTTTTTCGATATTGTGCCGTTCCTAAAAATACACCAATTTTCACTCCGCGTAGTAGATTTTTCGAAGTTGCGTCGTTAATTTTTTTGATTTTATTTTTGAAGCTGCTAATTTAAATTTTTTTGTTATAAATAATTATTTTACAATTAAAAAATATTATAATATTAATTTTGTTTTAAAAAAATATTAAAGTTTCTTTTATTTATGTTTCTCAAATTATTAATTTTATTAGTTTTTTTCTTCATATAAAATGTCAATTCACTTTGCTTTGTTTCTGGAATTTTGTTGGGAACCTATCTTCAATATTCACATGGTTTCTCATACAAAATGTTAATACTTAAAATAATTTCGAGGCTTATTCTTACGCTTGAAAAAAACTTTGGTCCTGCTTATTTGTTTAGGTAAAATCTTTGGCAAAATCATATTCGCGCTTAAAAAGCACGTGTTGTTTGTTGACAAAAATCGACTTAAAAAAAATTTCGATCGTTTCTTTGTTTCATTCTTTCTGGCTTAGTGCAAAACCCATAGGCTATTATAATACTCTCCATTGCTTAAATTATCTTATATGAAGCACGTTGTAATTGTAAAATAGAATATATTTGATTTATAGAGGTTACTTCATTCTTTCTAATCAAAAATTTTAAATTTTTTTCCTTATATTTTGCGGAATTTTTTGTTTCTGTGATTTTCAAACGGTAAGTTGCTTTTTAAGATTTTCACATTTTTAATTGTGCGCGCATCGGTAATTGCTCCATTATGTAATTTTGAATTGTGTGATTATTTTCCAGTGTTATTTATAATGCCGCGAGTCAGAAAAACTAATCTTTCACAACGAAGCCGTAATGCAATTAGACTTCGAAATATTGCGAATCAATCTACTGGGGACGAACTAGAAATCGTACGAGAAGAGCGCCGCGTTAGTATGGCCCGACTTCGTTCTTCACAAACACAAGAACAAAGAGAGGCAGTACGTCAAACGGCTCAGTTGGCAATGCGAAATCGTCGAGCTTATCGTACAGATCAACAACGTGATAATCTTCAACGCGCGAGAAGAAATGCTTCAAGTGTTGAGCTGAATCGAGTAGCGTTTCAATACGATTGCGCAATTGACTACTGCTTGCATCCTTTCGTTCGAATTGGCCCAATGGAGGTTGTGTGCGACCATTGCGGTGCATTAAAGTTCGCTGGAGAAACGCCTGGATTCTGCTGTCTCAGTGGCAAGGTGAAATTACCGTTATTGCCTCCGCCACCTGAGCCATTGTATTCATTGCTTCGTGGCGAAACACCAGAATCACGACATTTTCTATCGAACACTCGAGGATACAACGGATGTTTCCAAATGACTTCATTTGGAGCACAAATTATTGAAGAATGCGGCTTCAATCCGACATTCAAGGTAATTTCTGCTCGAGAGAGTAAATATTCATTTTCCTTTGGTGATCATAAATCAGTAATTCGAAGACTTCGTCTTCGACTTTACAGATCCAAGGCCAAATTCACCATCGAATTGGATCATTGCAACCGCTTGAAGACGCACAGCATAAATTCATCCAAATTTACTTCATGGGCAATATGGAGGACCAACTTGATCGGCGTCAAACGATCAATACGGCAATGAAAAGAGCAATTCTTCAAGATCTGCAGCAACTACTTCATGAACATCATTCATTAGTTCGGTTGTTCAAAACTGCGTTGGATCGCATGCCAAGTGATGACTACAAAGTCGTTATCAGAGCGGATAAACGACCCGCTGGAACACACGAACGCCAATTCAACGCTCCAACAATAGATGAAGTCGCAATTGCGATTGTTGGTGAAAACTTGGAAACGCGCGATATTGTGCTTACACGTCGTGACGCTGGACAACTGCAACGAATATACGAAACACACCGTTCATACGATGCATTGCAATACCCGCCTATGTTTTGGCAAGGAGACGATGGATATCATTTCAGTATCAACATGATAAATCCATTGAGCGGTGAGTATTGATATGATAATTTTCATTTTAACATGACACTAATTTCAATGATTTCATTTCAGGTCAGGAAACTACCAAGAAGGTTAGCGCGATGAATTATTACGCATATCGTTTGATGATTCGTCAAAATGCTGACAACTATTTGCTGCGATTTCGTCGATTGCTTCAGCAATATTGCGTTGACATGTACGTCAAAATCGAAACGGAGCGCCTCACTTTCATTCGTTTGAATCAAGCCAAACTGCGTTCGGAGGAGTATATTCATTTACGCGATGCAATCAGCACTGAAGGAAATGCAGCTAATGTTGGTCGATTGACTATTCTACCTGCGACGTATATTGGCAGCCCGCGTCATATGCATGAATATGCGCAAGATGCAATGACATATGTTCGTCATTACGGTCGTCCAGATTTATTCATCACCTTTACGTGCAATCCGAAATGGATAGAAATTGTTGAACTGCTGATCCCCGGACAAATATCAAGTGATCGGCACGACATCACCGCACGCGTCTTCAAACAAAAAATCCGGTCACTGATGAACTACAATGTTAAGCATCGCGTCTTTGGGGATACTTCGTGCTGGATGTATTCAATTGAATGGCAAAAACGAGGCTTACCGCATGCACACATTCTTATTTGGTTAGTGGAAAGAATTCCAAAGACCAAATAGATGAGATCATATGTGCCGAGATTCCTGATCCCGAAACAGATCCAGACCTGCATGATGTTGTAGTTACGAATATGATTCACGTGTGGCGCCATCAACCTCCAATCACCATGGTGCATGGTTGACAACAAGTGTTCCAAGCGTTATCCGCGAAATTTGACGGCGGAAACTATCACTGGCAACGATGGTTATCCACTGTATCGGCGTCGATCACCCGATGATAAGGGTGGAACTATCACAACGAAAGTGAAAGGAAACGATTTCGTAGTCGACAACACTTGGGTTGTTCCGTATTCGCCACTTCTTTCCAAAACATTCAAGGCGCATTGTAACGTGGAGTATTGCAGTTCGGTGAAATCCATCAAATACATCTGCAAATATGTCACGAAAGGCAGCGATATGGCGGTTTTTGGCGTTCAACCTCCCAATACCATCGATGAAATCATATACTATCAAGTTGGTCGATATGTGAGCTGCAATGAGGCGATTTGGCGTATATTCTCATTCCCCATTCATGAACGTCATCCCACTGTTGTACAATTGGCGGTGCATCTGGAGAATGGTCAACGAGCTTATTGCAACGCATCGAATTTTGCTCAACGTGCTGAAACACCTCCAGCAACAACATTGACCAGCTTCTTTTCGATTTGCCAAAGCGATGTCTTTGCACGAACGTTGCTCTACTCTGAGACGCCACGTTATTACACTTGGAACACTTCATCGAAGAAATTTCAACGTCGGAAGCAAGGTCATGCGGTTCCTGGTCACCCGGATGTGTGTTCTACTGATGCTCTTGGTCGCATTTACACAGTTCATCCGAAAAATGACGAATGTTTCTACTTGCGATTGTTGCTGGTGACTGTTCGTGGGGCGACATCATTTAAATCACTTCGAACTGTCAATGGCGTAGTGTGCCCAACATTTCGTGCTGCATGTCAACAGCTCAATTTGCTTGAAAACGATACTCATTGGGACATGACAATCGCTGAAGCAATTGTTTCTGCATCTCCAAGTCAGATACGCACATTATTTGCTATCATTATTTCGACATGCTTCCCATCGAATCCACATGAACTGTGGAACAAGTATAAGGATGACATGTCAGAAGATATTTTACATCGAATTCGTATCAGTTTAGGGAATCCCGATCTCCAGGTGAATGAGGAGACACATAACCAGGCTTTGGTTTTGATCGAAGACATGTGTTACCTCATGTGCGGGAGTTTGTTAGTCAAGTTAGGAATGCCAACGCCATATCGAGGAATGAACGACGCTTTCAATCGAGAATTAGAACGGGAACGTGATTACGATCGAGATGCATTGAACCAATCAGTTCGAACGAATGTACCACTGTTGAACGCCCAACAGAAGGAAGTGTACAATACGTTAATGAAGGCAATTGATGACGGAAATGGTGGCTTATTTTTCCACGATGCGCCCGGTGGAACTGGAAAGACATTCCTCATGTCATTGATTTTGGCCACTGTTCGTGCGAGATCCGAAATTGCTGTAGCAGTTGCTTCTTCTGGGATAGCGGCCACGTTGCTAGAAGGATGCCGAACAGCTCATTCAGCGTTGAAATTGCCGTTAAATCTTCAAACGACTGAACAACCGACATGCAACATTGCGAAACACTCAGCAATGGCTAAAGTTTTGGTAGCAAGTAAAATCATTATCTGCGATGAATGCACAATGGCGCACAAACGCGCATTTGAAGCACTGAACCGAACTATGAAAGATTTGCGCAATGACTCAAGATGTTTTGGAGGAGCAATGATTCTACTGTCTGGCGATTTCCGCCAAACACTACCAGTCATTCCAAGATCGACCGCTGCCGATGAAATAAACGCTTGCCTCAAATCATCGACTCTGTGGCGCTATGTGAAGAAACTTCAGCTGACGATAAACATGCGATTTGCATTGCTAAACTATCCATCTGCCGAAGATTTCTCCAAGCAATTGCTGACTATCGGTAATGGCCGTGTTCCTGTCGACGAATCGAACGGATTGATTTCGTTTCAGCCGAATTTTTCCAATTTCGTCTCAACGAAGCACGAGCTCATCAACAAAGTGTTTCCGAACATCAGTGCTAATCACAAAAATCACAATTGGTTGAGTGAACGAGCAATTCTTGCGGCAAAAAACAAAGATGTGGATCACTTAAACTTCACCATTCAAAATCAAATCGTTGGTCCACTGCATTCCTTCAAATCTATCGACTGTGTAACAAACGAAGACGAAGCAACCAACTATCCAACTGAATTTTTAAACTCATTGGATCTGCCTGGCTTGCCACCGCACAATTTACAACTGAAGGTTGGCTCGATAGTCATCATGCTTCGAAATCTGAGCGAACCAAAACTATGTAACGGAACGCGTTTGGTGGTGATAAAACTCATGGGCAATGTGATTCACGCGACGATACTTAAAGGAAAGTTCAAAGGTGAGGAAGTTCTCATTCCGAGAATTCCAATGATCCCAACCGATATCCCATTCGAGTTTAAACGACTTCAATTTCCGATTCGCCTTGCATTTGCCATGACAATCAACAAATCACAAGGCCAATTCTTGAGTGTTTGTGGCCTGAATCTAGAAAATGAATGTTTCTCTCACGGCCAATTGTACGTAGCGTGTTCACGTGTCGGCAAACCATCCGCTTTGTTCGTTCTCGCACCTAACAACAAACCGAAAGGAATCGAGCCGGGTGTAATCCATCCAGCAAATAGTTAACAGAAAGTAGTGCAACAATGCTACGCGAATCATTTCGATTCGCTTCAATAAAGCAAATCTCTTGCTGCCACGTGAATTATATTCATTTCAATGTAATGAAAATACATTTCTTTTTGATTTTTGTACATTTATTGAATTTAATTCATTTTGAGTAGTCATTTTTTATTTTAATAAAAAACTGAATTTAATTCAGCTAATAAGTCAACACAACATTTAATGATTCTGAGGCGGTACGAAGTTCGCCGGGTCAGCTAGTTAATGAATAAATTTAATTCCTTTGACTTTAAAAATAGAATATTGAATAAAAAATTTATTTGAAAACTAGCTGTACCCGGCCAAGCGTTGCTGTGGCTCAGTCTGGTTAAATGGAAGAGAAAGAAAAAAAAGCGCACGTTTCTCGTATATTTAATTTCACATTCACAATGCTTGTGGGTATACAACATTTTTTTTGTTGAAGTGAAATACTTCTATGGGGGCGTTTAGCAAAATTATGCCACGATTTTGTGTAACGAAACGTTACATTACAAAATATCTCATTATATGGACGTCCTAGATGATTACAATATTCGACATTATTGTGGAGGTTATAATGAGTAATATTTCCGTCACAGACCAAATAGTTCTATCTGCCACCACTTCGGCGCTGTATTCAATAACAATTTGACGAAACGTTACATTATAAAATATCTTATTATATGGACGTGCTAGATGATTACAATGTTCGGCAATATTGTGGAGGTTATAATGAGTAATATTTCCGTCACAGACCAAATAGTTCTATCTGCCACCATATTGGCGCTGTAGTCGATATAAATATTTGAAATTTTTTCTGAACTTTTTATACAGAGGTCGTACACGATTAAAATGTTCGACAAAGTTGTAGAGATTTTTATGGCGAATAATTCCGTCGAAGACACAATAGTTCTATCTCCCACCACTTCGGCGCTGTATTCAATGACAATTTGACGAAACGTTACATTACAAAATATCTTATTATATGGACGTCCTACATGATTACAATGTTCGGCATTATTGTGGAGGTTATAATGAGTAATATTTCCGTCACAGACTAAATAGTTCTATCTGCCACCGCTTTGGCGCTGTAGTCAATAACAATTTGACGAAACGTTACATTACAAAATATCTTATTATATGAACGTCCTAGACGATTACAATGTTCGGCAATATTGTGGAAGTTATACTGAGGAATATTTCCATCGAAGACGAAATAATTCTATCTGCCACCGTATTGGCGCTGTGGTCGATAAAATTTTTTTAACTTTTTATATGGAAAAAATCATTGAACGCTAACTTTGTAACGCAGCGTCATATGTCAAATCAGTGTAAGCTGACTAACAATCGCGCCGTTTCTCTGCATAAGGCTAGCGCATACGAATATTGCATAGCAGAAAGCGGTCAGCGCATCTTACATACATTAACGGGCATTATTTCTTACTACGGCTACAATGACTCCGGTAAGAAATGTTTGATGAGTCGACAATTCTGCTCAATCACAACACGCTGACAATGCTTCCACGAGAACGCCTTTGACTATTACAGAACGGACGCGGGCACGTAGGGCTAGGCAACTTGCTAAACAAACTGAACAAATGCAAATCGCTGACAAACCATAAAGAAAAGCTTCTACTTCACTTCTACAGTGTGGTCAAAAGCTCACTTCCTTTTTTTCCATTTTCTGTGCAGATATAGAGATTTTCTGGTTTGCCGACTCTAGAACACGCAACATATAATTGTCCATGTGAGAAGCAATTCGTGTCTAGATCTAAACGCCAATAGAATCGGGAATTGGAATCTCTTAAATGAAATGGCATATCCGTTGGAATATACGAATGCGAGGAATGAGGAGATCTTCACGTTTAAAATGTCCTGTCAAGATTTTTATTTCTGCGATGTTGCTCATTAATTGTTTTATTGCAAGCCGCGTGCCGTTGCAAAGCTTTGGACAGTTGATATTTCGCAACATGATAATTGGCACACCGACTTTCAATTGCAGTACGTGCGGTGGCATCCCTGGCAAATCGAGTGAATTCTAAAATTTTGTTGGATAATTAACCGCTTCATCTGCTTCTACAACAGTGTCGACGGACTTGTATGTGACCACCTCGCTTGGAATGTTAGACTGAATGATATTGTTAGATTCGTAGACGTCTTTGTTCTTGGCCGCAAGAATAGCTCGTTCACTTAGCCAATCGTGACTCTTCTAATTGGTTTGAATATTGGGAAACAGTTTTCAACCAATTCTTCTTTTGACGTCACTAACTTTCAGAAGCTATGAGGTAATAAAATTCGTCCCGACGTCAGATCAACCGGCACCTTGTCTGATAGTTCCACCTAAGCCTTGCTATGATCGATCAAGGGCCTCGAGCGATTTTTTATGCGCCATTATGCGTTCATCCCAAACAATAAGTTTGCATTTCTCCAATACTTTTCCCATGCCGGATGCTTGGGAAATTTTCCATTTGGGATTTGCAATGAATTGAATGTTTAATGGCAATTTCAAAGCGGAATGACCCGTTCTTCCATCTGGTAGCAATATCGCAGCTATTCCGGATGACGCAGGAGCTAAGGCTATGTCATTTTGGAATTGTGGCCAGAATCAATCTAATTAGGAACGTTTTACCAGTTCCTCCTGGCGCATCTAAAAAGAATATTTCTCCAACTCCGTCATTGACAGTTTGCATTATTTGATCGTAAATGCCCTTTTGCTCAAACTTTAGCTTAGGAATATTTGATTGCACATAGGACAATAGATCACCCGTGTTGTAATTTTGTTCACGACCCAATTCTGCATCAAACAAAGCAGCAGCTGATCGATTCGGTGATGGCATTCCCAATTGATTAAGAACTTTGTTCGCAATTTCAAAGCACAAATCTTCAATCATTATCAACACTTCGTTGTAGATTTCTGCTGTGAAATCCATGTCCATATTTGAATTTTCCATGCGTTTTCGACGGAAAATATCTTCAGCTATGTGCGATTTATATTTCTCCCACAACTCTGTTGGAGATGAAGGAGAGCAAACGGTCAATATAATTGCAAACAATGCGCGAATTTGATGTGGATGTGATGTGTTGCACTGGTCATTAATGCATACATCCCAGTGTCGGTCGCTCTCCAATAAATTCAGAGCTTGACATGCACTGCGGAAAGTGGCTGACAATTCTCAATTGGTGGAAAGAGGGTGGACCGGGCACATTTACCAACAGCATGCGAAGAATCACTCATCTTGATTGGGATGCACGATGTGCAGTCTGCCTATAGTAGTTTTTTGAATGTACCAATTTGTCCGTCGAATCGTTCTGCTCGTTTGCGTTGTTCAAATGATTTTCTACTCGCATTCCATGTGTAATACGTAGGTACTTCCGAATACAGTAGTATTTTCGAAAACGCGTAATTTTGACATAACGTGAAGAAAGCAGTTAACGTTATAGCCAGTGGATTCAAGGCTATTTGTTGCACATTTGCAGCTGTGAAATAAACGCTACTTTCTAGATGTACTGCTAAGTGAACAACAGTTGGGTTTCGTTCATGTATTGGAAATGAAAGAATTCGCCATACAGATTCATTGCTGCTTATGTATCTACCAGTGTGATACTGTGCGATTTCATCGATATGTATGACCGCATTCCTATCACTTCTTTTTGGTTGCACGCCAAAAACTGCCATGTCGCTGCCTTTGTTCACGTACTCACAAATATATTTGATCGATTTAACGGAGTTAAAGTATTCCACGATTATGTGGCTTTGTATGTTTTTGATAGCAAAGGCGAATATGGAACAACTGTAACATGTGAAATTCTCGAGGGATTTGGTTTTTCCGCCACTGCATTTTGCTATTTTTTTCCATTTTTTTTATTTAATAAAAATAACAGTTGGCGGCAGAATCAAAGTTCCAACAGGATTTTCCTTTGAATTTCTTTTTTTCAAAAAAAAAACAAGAGCGAGAGAAGTTTTGACAAGGTCAAAGGGTCGAACTGGGTTTAGATTTTCAAATTGTGGGTTGATGGAACAAAAACGGGAGTTGAATTGATATAGTGTAGATATTAGGACGTTTTGTTTTTTGCGTCGCTGTTGTTCTTGTCCGTCACACGCTCATGCACTCTATTTAGCCAATATCCAATTTTGATATTTATAGAATAATTTTTTTTTGGTACATACGATTTAATTTCGACTTGATTCGATAAATTAGATTTTGTTTGAATTTTTTTTGTTGTGGTGTGAACCAAATTTATTTCGAAGTATTTAAACTTTGGGGCTGATTAACTCCATTTATTGAATTTCTGAGATAACCGAAAATTTATTTTGTTTGAATAAATAATAATAAATAATAATAAATATAAATAAATATAAATAAATATAAATAAATACAAATAAATACAAATAAATAATATTGAATAAAAATGAACTATTAATAAGTTAAAATAAATTATTAATAAATTAAATAAATATTAATATATTGATTTTTTTATTATAAATTCTTTATATTTGGTTTTTGTTTCATTTTTATGCCCTATGGTAGGTACTACCAGAGGGTATGTTAGTTTTGTCACTAAGTGTGTAACGCATAGAAATAATCATCGCAGAAAAATTTCAAGGATATGGTTGTGTAGGGAATCAAAAGTTATATCGATTTATGCATGTCCGTCCGTCCGTCCGTCCGTAGACAAGATAACTCAAAAACGCGTTTTCCGATTTTGATGAAATTTATAATATGAGTTGCTTATTCCTTAACTGGGTTTGGTATTGCATTTGAGCAAAATCGATCCACGGGGGGCCAATTTATAAAGGAAAAACCAGGGTGACCAGAAAGTTTTGTCGTTTTTTGGTTATGGTTTTTCGGATGTAATTGGAAAATTTGTGAATCAATTTTGTTCAAATTAATTATATCAGATAACTACATAAATAGATGATACCGTGTTAAATTTCAGTCAAATCGATCCAAGGATAGTGGAGAAAGAAATAGTTGTAGCCTAAAATAAGCCTGTTCATAAAGTTTTTCCGATGTATTTTAGAAAGTTATATACTGATTTCAATGAAATTTACGAAACGTGTTTATGCTATTAGAGTCCAGCATTCCTGTGAATTTGAGCCAATTTGAGAATGTAAAAAGGAAGTTATGGAGAAAAAAACCTTGAAATATTGAGTTAAGTAGAAAGTTCGTGGCGTTTTTTTCCAATAGATGGCTTTAGAGTCGTATAACTTTAGTAGTTATAATCCTATCAAGTTATGTTATAGCGCGCTTTAAAGGTGACATTTTATAGAATATTTGTGAAAAAAATTGTGAAGTTCAGGCAGAACTAATTGGGGTAATTGGATTTTGAAAATGAGCCAAAATTCTGAAAAAAATTCCCTATATTAATGCTCCATGTTAGGTACTACCGTCCGTCCCTGGACAAGATAACTCAAAAACGCGTTATCCAATTTTGATGAAATTTAGAATGCTTCTTGGTTATTGCTATAGTGGATTTGGTATTGCATTTCAGCAAAATCGACTGAAGGGAGCGAAGTTATTAAGCAAAAACCAGGGTGACCATAAAAGTTTGTCGTTTTTTTGTATAGTTTTTCGGATTTAATTAGAAAATTTGTAAAGCAATTTTGTTTAAATTAATTATATTGGTTGACTACATAAATGGACGATACCATTGTAAATTTTAGTGACATCAGTCCAAGGATAGTGGAGAAATAAATAGTTGTAGGAGGAAATAAGCCTGTTCAGAAAGTTTTTTTGATGTACATTCAGAACTAATACACCGATTTGAATAAAAGTTGCAAATTAGACTTATACTACCAGGGTCTGGATTACTTACAAATTAGAGCAAATTTTGAAAATGGCAAACAAAGTTATGAAGAAAAAACCTTGATATATTGTTAGTTTTCACAATTTTTCTCTCCCATTTCTACCATAGGGCATCAAAAAATCGGCTGTAGGGCGATTTTAAATTACTTTATGTTTTTTTTCTTATTTTAGCATTTTGGTTGTTTTATTTCTTGTTTTTTTCTTTTTTTTTTCTTTCTTATTTTGCCCTCTAGTTTCTTTTTTGTCTACGAATTTTCGCTTAAAGATAGCGATGGCAGATGCATCGAAAGGTGCCAAACCAAAAGATAAACCATATAACACCCGGTCCACGGCAGGAGTAACTGGAACAAACTCCGAAGACATATCGGACCATAATCTATATGGATCGCCTCCCAAGGGCCACCAATTACCACACACTCCTCATACTGCTACCTCACAAAAAGGGTCCTCCAAAAGAAGCCCTAACACGCCTAGACCAAATTTCTTCTGTAGTTGCTGCTTCAATAAATTATGAGTTTCCAAAACGAAATGATGATAATTTCATTGACCTTCCATCTACTCTTCCAAGTCTGGACCAAATCGTTGAGATTGTGTCGGAAACGTTACGGAAAAGAGAATCCATTTTATCTGAGCTCCGATCGGAGATGTTAGTTAAGGAATCGACCAAAAGTACGTTGCCAGATCAGGTTCCACGCATGGTTGAACAAAACAAACACAGCCGAAATAATCCTCACTTTAGACGTAGGTAACGATCTTACAATCCCCAATTTCAAATACCCGAAATACGTCCCAATTATCCGGACATGCGATTAGATAAATGGGTTATCAAATTTAGTGGCATACAGCACGAAATGACGGTGGATGATTTCGTCTTCCGGGTCGAAACCTTGCAACATAGAAGCGGAATTTCATGGCAAACCATCTGCGCCCAGTTCCACATGCTTCTATCTGGCGCAGCAGAGAGATGGTACTGGCAGCTCCTGAGGAGAGAACCAATATCAGACTGGCCAACGCTGCAAAATGCCCTCAAACGTCAATTTCGAGGTCTCGACACGGATCATGAAATTATCCGGCAGATCCTCCAAACCCGCCAAGCAAACAACGAATCCTTTGATAGTTTCTATGACTCAGTATTGCCCCTATACTATCAAATTCAATACCCAATGACCTAGTATGATTTGGTATAAATTGTCAAAGGAAACGTGAAGGATCGAGTTGTCAATCTTATATTTGGTACCTCTATTGGATCTTTAAATCATTCGCAGGACATATGTAGAAAAGCAGAGCGACATATAACTATGCAAGAACCTATTCGGCGACCCGTATCTGCATGGACACCACCTACCCGAAGGGTCAATGAATTAGATCCGTCTTTTTCCGATCTATCACGTGATCTCGAGGCTTTTGACCTTGGTAGCAGATCGATAATTAAATGTTGGAATTGTGATATGGAAGGACACAGTTTTCGAGACTGTCCTTCAGAACATCGTCAGATCTTTTGCTACCGTTTTGGTCGAAAAGATGTAATAACCCCGAAATGCCCAAAATGTTCTTCGGAAAACCACACTGGGCATCGAGTACTTCCCGGGAATCCTCGGATACCGTACAAACCTCCGGGGCAAAAGTTCAATCACAATTGACTAATATCGACCTGTTAACACCACCTATCACCTTCTTGACCACAAAAACTGAAAGGGCCCTATAGTTGTCGCAAAAACTCAAAACGCCGCGAAAATCACTTCATCAACGTAAAATCGAATATGCTGAAGCGCGAAAGAGAATATTTGGGACCAATTCAGAAATTTCCACTACTTCAAATCATATAATACGCTGTCTGGCAAGGGCGCGACGACGTAGACAATTCTGAAGGGACATAGAAGCAACGTCTAGACTAAATGAGGATGACATACGACCTTACGCCCAGGTAGAAATTGCCGGTGAGCAGACAGTGGCGCTAGCATTTCATGCCTTGGGGCTAGGACCGTACGATTCTTTGAACGGAAGAGCTTGCAGTTATTAGGACAAAGCTCTGAAGGCAGAACAGCCGACGGTGCTTCTCAATCTGTCCTGGGATATGTTTTGTTGCCAATTACGTACAAAAAGGTAACAAAACAAGTCAAACTTTTCGTTGTGCCAGGCCTGGTAGAGGTATTATATCTAGGTGTGGATTTTTGGAAAGACTTTGGATTGGCTTCCCAAATATTCGCTTCGGTAGACGGGATTTTTGAAACACCCATTGATGATCCCAGAATACATATCCTCGAACCCGAACAACAGAGGCAACTCGAATTAATTAAGATGCGATTTCCATCTTTTAATAAATTAGGACTTGGTACAACTAAACTCGAAAACATATCATTGATGTAGATGGCACTGAACCGATTAAATAGCGACACTACCCTGTTTCTCCAGCAATACAGGAAATGATGTACGCGGAATTAGACCGTATGTTGAATATGGGGGTAATCGAAGAAAGCCACAGTCCCTGGAATTCACCTATAGTTTTAGTGCGCAAGCCCGGAAAAGTTTGCTTGTGCCTAGACTCCATAAAGGTGAATCTGGTGACTAAAAAGGACGCTCACCCCTTGCCTCACATAGATGGTCTACTTAGCCGACTAAACAAAATACATTTCCAGTATTGACTTAAAGGACGCCTTTTGGCAAATACCTTTGGAGGAACAGAGTAGGGACAAAACCGCCTTCACTGTTCCTGGTCGCCCACTATATCAATTTAAGGTAATGCCCTTTGGTTTGTGCAACGCTCCCCAGCGGATGTGCAGGCTAATGGATAAAGTTATACCAACCCACTTAAAAGATAGGATATTCGTTTATCTCGACGATTCATTGGTTGTGTCGGAAGAATTTAAGAACCACCTAGAATTATTGTCCACCGTAGCTAGTTGCTTATCGGCAGCTGGACGTACAATCAATGTTGAAAAGAGTAAATTCTGCTTCAAGGAAGTGCGATATCTCGGATATATTGTCGGAAATCAGTGTTTAAAAACTGATCCCGACAAGGTATCCGCGATAAGTCAATTTCCTTCACCCAAGACAGCGAAGCAGGTCAGGAGGTTTCTAGGAATGACAGGCTGGTATAGAAGGTTTATAGCCAACTATGCTAGTTTGGCGTCCCCGGTGAACGACTGTCTCGAAAAACATGCTAAGTTCAGTTGGACCCCCGAAGCACAAGCTGCATTCGAGAAATTAAAGTCCTCTTTAACTTCGGCACCCGTATTGGCGAACGCCGACTTCAGTAAGCCTTTCATCATTCAATGTGATGCGTGCAAAACTGGAGTCGGTAGTATATTGTTGCAATGTCATCATGAAGGAAAGGAAAAACCTATTGCATACATGTCGCAGAAACTAAACGCTGCACAGCAAAATTATAGCGTTACGGAATTAGAATGCTATGATGCTGTTCTCAGCGTAAAGAAGTTTCGTGCGTACGTGGAAGGGCAAACCTTCAAAATTATTATGGATCATGGAAGTTTGAAGTGGCTCATGGACCAGAAGGACTTGAGCGGGCGTCTGGCGCGTTGGAGTTTGAAGCTCCAAGCCTTCGACTTTAGCATAGAACATCGCAAGGGAACGGAAAATGTGGTTCCTGACACCCTATCTCGAGCATTTGCCGAGGAAGTGTCGGAAGCTGCGTTGATCTAGAATCCCAAGAATTCAAGTCGGAGGAGTATCTGTCTTTGATTGAGGTAGTTAAAGAAAATGGGCACAAGCTTCCCGATACACAAGTATCTGATGGGTTTGTGTACGTTAAAACAACTTTTAGCCGAGGAAACAATTCCAATCAAGAAGATACTAACTGGAAGCTATGGATTCCACCGCGTTTGACGACCGAGTTGGTCCGGTTGGCCCATGATCCACCTCAATCTGCTCACGGCGGTATAGCTAAGACCTTATACCATCTGAGACAACAATACTACTGGCCAAAAATGGCTTCCGAAGTCCGCGATTACATTTCTAAATGCGCGGTCTGTAAAGAGACGAAAGCACCAAATGTTATTCTCAGACCACCAATGGGTTCGCTTACGGAAGTTGATAGGCCTTTTCAGTTTTTGTACATTGATCTTCTAGGACCTTACCCAAGATCAAAAAGGGGAAACACCGTTTTATTGGTAATCCTCGACAAATTTTTGAAGTTCGTCCTTTTGAAGCCGTTACGCCAGGCAACGGCCTGGAATATCTCCAACTTCTTCGAAGAAAATGGATTCCATCTTTTTGGAGTGCCAGAAACTATCTTTTCAGATAATGGCACTCAGTTCGTGTTCAAAGACTTCGAATCTCTCCTGAAGACTTACGGCGTTAAGCACACACACACGGCAGTGTATTCGCCGCAGTCGAACGCATCGGAACGTGTAAATCGGTCCATTTTGGCCGCTATACGAGCCTACGTGACGATCATCGGGAGTGGGATCATAATCTGGGAAGTATCGGCAGTGCCCTCAGAAGCACTGTGCATTCATCCACTGGTTCTGATCCATACTCCCTAGTGTTCGGTAAGTACATGGTGACACACGGAAGCACATACCAACTTCTCCGTAAGCTCGACTGTGTGGCGAATCACGATTTTGAAATACTTACGCCTAGTGACCACCGTAAGTGAATTCAGGAGAGAGATAAGAAGAATTTGGAGAAAGCGCATGAACAACACGAAAGACAATACAACAAAAGGGTGAAATGCATTACCTACGTGCCCGGGTAAGAGGTTTACCGAAGGAACTTCACGCTTAGCGACTTTTCGAAAAACATAAACGCTAAGTTCAGCCGTAAGTTCCTGAAGTGCCGAATTGTACGTGCCGTAGGAAGCGCGCTATACGAAGTTGAGGATCTTCGAGGCAAAAGCCTGGGAGTATTTCATGCTAAAGATTTACGGCAGTAGAAAGTCCGGCTCGCTCAATCGGTGTAACACAAAACTCCTCAGGGCGTGGTCGAGTCCCACGTTGGGCTGGTTCAAGATTTCACTGACCTCCAATGCACTCACATGCTTTTCAGCTTCTCACGGAACGTTTGCACATTCCTTGAGAACCTGCGTTGTAACATGTGAAATTCTCGAGGGATTTGGTTTTTCCGCCACTGCATTTTGTTATTTTTTTAATTTTTTTGATTTTAATAAAAATAACAGTTGGCGGTAGAATCAAAGTTCCAACAGAATTTTCCTTTGAATTTCTTTTTTTCAAAAAAAAAAACAAGAGCGAGAGAAGTTTTGACAAGGTCAAAGGGTCGAACTGGGTTTAGATTTTCAAATTGTGGGTGGATGGAACAAAAACGGGAGTCGAATTGATATAGTGTAGATTTTAGGACGTTTTGTTTTTTCTTTGGTTTTTTTTTAATTTTGATAAAATTTAATCAAGTTTCTAAAAGTTTTCATAAAATCTTGAATCATGTTGGTTTTTTTGATGAGTTATTAGTGGTGATTATCTTCGTTTGCTATAAAATAAAAAAAAAGGAATATATTAGTGAAAAGTATAGGCAAAATTATGAATGTGCGTTCAGAAAAATTCAGACGAATGAATCACGATATATAACTTAAACTAAAACAAAACATAAATTTAACATAAAACATACAAACACAAAAGTTAAAATACAACCATCATTGAAATTAAAACCAAGAACTTAAAATAATTTAACTTGAAAACCTAAAAATACATAATTTAACCTAAAAATAAAACAAACATTTTTTAATTGAAATAAAAAAACCATAAAATTTAATTAAAAACCCATAATCTAAAATAAAACCTAAAAAGTTACACAAACTTAAAAATGAAACGAAACATAGAATTTATAACATAACACATATAAACATTACGTATAACAAAGGACCTGAAAGCATAAAAATACAATATAACATAAAATATAAATTGCAACCTATGGCATAACATATAAAACATAAATAAGTTTAAAATAAAATACTTACCTAAAAACACGAAAAGTCTGTGGAATTCATACAATTTTCTTCAGCATATTCAATTTATGAAATCATAATTCAGAGGTTGCCAACCGTTATAATCCAATTGAATATTTGTATGGGCCAAAAGAAATTTTACTCAGTGCCAACGACATCACAACTAAGATTTATATATGCACTCAACATACGCTCTACCATTACGGATGATTTAAAGAAAATTAAAAACAAGAAAAAGAGAAAACGATAAAACGATAAAACTCAAAAGAAATTTCGTAACGGTTTCACGCGTTTTTTTTATATTTCGATTGTTTTTTTTTCTCAAACAGATACAGTGCTCCAGGAAGGCCTTTTTGGAAAGCGAAATACCGTAAGTGTTTTAGAAATTTTTTTAATTCATACTTTTTTTTGATACTATATTTAAAGCCTAATTTTCTTTTGGGTTTTCCTTTATTTAATAGTTTTCTAAAGTACTTTTAATTTGAAATTCTTCTTATAATTAGTTTTTTTTTTGTTAAATTTGGTTATATTTACTATTATTGTTTTTCATTAAGTCGAAATTAAAGTTTTGCTATCAAATTTTAGTTCCTTTATATTATACGGATATTTAGTTTTTTTTGATTTTTTTTTGCATATTTTCGAACATTAAATTACATAATTTGTTTTTTTTTTTTCGAATATGAATTTATTTAAATAAGAATAAATAATTAATTTTTGTTTTACATATCTAAATTTTTATTTCTTTAGCTTTTATTTATTATTTTCTGTATTGCTTTGCATATTGGTTGCTTTTTCATTTTTTTCTTGAAAAATTAAAATAAAACAACATTTCGTTAATGAAATATCATGTGTTTGCTTTTCTTGTTTAGCCCAGAATCGTTTAGTTCTCCTTTTTGAAAAATTACTTCTCTCATGGTTGAAATCCGCTTTCGATTTTCATCACCCCGTATCCTCAGTACTTTCTTATGAAATTTGGATGCAATATTGGACGAAATGAATAATTAAAGGAAAAAATTATGAGTGAGAGCAGTGACGGCCGAGGATGATGGGGGCTAGGGTTTCTCTTTTCGAATCCTTCGGATTCGTATTCGTCGAATCTTTGCTATATATTCGGATTCTTGATTCGCTGATAATTTATCGAATCCACGAATATTTTAAGTGAATGCATTTTCATCTATACTTTGAGATATATATATATAATATAATTTTAAAATGGTTTAAAAAGTTCAAAATATTTATAGAAAAACAGAATTTTCAGAAAAAATAAATACTCACAAGTTTGGGATTACTTTATCCCACAGCCCAATTCCTCCAACAACAGAAAATTCTCAAAGGCAACGTGCAATGAATGCAAGAGTAATATTTCCAACAATGATGGCAATGACAAAACACCTAAATGTCGTTCATCATATTAATTTAATCAAAAGATCTTCTGCTGGAAAAGATGCAATTGCAAATGACAACAACGAAACCAAAAAATCCAAAACCATGACGAATTTCGTCACTGTACATCGCAAAAGTATGGGAGAGGTTGTGGCGAAGCTAGCTGCATTTGATGGGATATCTGTAAGAGCCATCGCAAATTCTGAATTCATCAGAGAATCAATTTTTCCAAATGTGGAAAAGCAATTACAAAAAACGAGTCACATGTTATGAAATTAATACATGACTATTACGAATACAAAAAAAACGAAATGTCTGAGGAACTCCAAAATATAAAACGCGAAAAGAAAAGATTTAGCACCACCCTTGACGGATGGACAAGTTTGCGAATGAAAAGATATGTTAATATAAATTTACATAGTAGTGGGGAAATTCGTCCTTATAATCTTGGATTAGTTAGAATACATGGATCATGTACGGCAACACCATTAGTGATGATTGTGATAGATCGCTTGAAAGAATTCAATATTGATTTCGAAGAAGATATTGTTGGAAGTACTAACGATGGTGCCAATGTTATGGTAAAGTACGGTCGTGAGTCTCCTGTTATCAATCAACTATGTCTGAATCACGGCATACAGCTAGCAATTTGCGATACTTTGTAGAAACAGAATTCATCGGCAACAAATATTTATACCAAAGATGCTAGTAGTGAAATACCACAAGATGACGAGTTTGACAAAAATGATATTGGTTCTGATCTTGCAATCGATTTTGATGATTCTTTAGACTTGGATTTTGACGAAACGGATTATAGAGCCAGTACATTGAAATTGAAACAGGAATTCACAATGTTCAGAAATTCGGGAAAGCGTACAGCAAATTTACAAAAATTATATGATGCCCTTACAACCCTAAAACCAACATCAACGGATTCTGAAAAGGCTTTTTCCGTCTCATCAAATTTTTGTACCAAGCTACGGTCAAGACTCTCTGATACGTCACTAAATGCGTTAGTATTTTTAAAGTATTACTTTCAACGCAGTACTGCAAACGAATAAGTGATAAGTACTGTACAGTTAATAGTAACATAACACTACTGAACACTAATGAATGTTTTAAATTTAAAACTGTCTGATTTGATTACGACACGATCAATGAATTACGTTAAATAAATTTATGTTCTTTTATTAAATAAAACCGTTCTTTTTTTGGTTGATTGATGCTTTCTGTTCCTGTGTTATTTGAACTTGAAGCTATTGATATATACAGGGAATGATGATATGATGATATGTATTATTTTAATGTAACTTTGTAAACTAAACGAATCCGAAGGATTCGCCAATTTTCAGAACGAACGATTCGGATTCGTCGAATCCGAAAATACCGAATAAAGAGAAACCCTAATGGGGGCGTAAAATTTTCTCTTTTTTTTCAGCTTCCATTTTTATTTTAGGTTGTGGTGATCGCACTTTTCACGTGTATTACCAGGGCCGGATGTGATCCACAAAGGGGAATTATGTTGTGTGTTGCCCTTTGGGTGGGATAAAGGCCTCGGTGTTGACAATAACATCTGCCGACACCAATTGAACAATTTGCTTCGGGTGGACCCATCTTCAGAATTTTCTGTCCATCCATCTGCTATTTTAATTGAATTCCGTTTCGTGGGTTTTCAATGTAAAATTAACCTATTCAAAAATCTTGCTATCTCTTTTCTTTCTTTGTGACATTAGTCACAAATATTTCTCTTTTATTTTAATTTAAACATTTTTACCCATTCCGCTAGTGACCTGAGAGGGTGTGAATTATTATTTTCACATCTCCAGCCCTCTTGCTAGCCCAAACAATTTTGTTTTCTGCACGCATAAAAATTATTTGTAGGTGACGGCATATGGTAAAAGGTAACGAAACACCCCATCCGGCGAGCTAGCTAGTGCAATGAGCTACCATAAAACGCACTTTCTGCCGCAAGATAGAAGTGTTTGTTTAATCAAAGTGTTGTTCTGCTAACACTTTGATGCCTAATTGTTATCACGTTACACAACCCACCGGTTATCTACTTCGATTTCACTGTTTCGCATTTGTATGGTTGCTAATTTACCGCCATCTTCAGCTGATCTCCTCTGTATAAAGGATATGCATCGTTTCTTGTAACTGTGTTGGTTACTAATGCTCGGGGATATCGTTTAGAGCATTTACCGTTTATCACGGTGAATTTGGATTCAGTGTACCGCAAGGTCCATGTATCACATTTTTCGTCACAACTACATGCAAATCTTTATCGACGTCGGCATCGGGTATTTCAACGCATACTAGCTCGTCGATTCGCTTGACGTGATTTTGTTATAGAGCCAGACTAGTATATGTTCATATGGCAGTCCTCTCTTTTGCCATTCCACTGAGTGCATCCAGCAGCGCAATTAGGAAACGATGTACCTTTTATACCGGTAGAAATTCGGCAGCGTGCATTCAATTCATCATTGTCATCACCGATGAAATACATTTGCAAGAATTTATGTTGACCATCTTGGAATGGAAGCAGGGAGCCAGCCCTATGATAAATATGTCCTTTCACTTTGAAGGTTGGCATGAACTGAGCTGTTACGATTTCTGCGCCGAACGCTGTCATTTGGAAGCATGAGTTGTATTTCCTGATGTTAGATATAAAATGCTTTCATTCGGCGGTATATCCGGTCAGCAAAGTTTTTAATGGCTGTGGCGGTTCTCCAAGTTTAGGCAGTTTAATGTTTCCGGCGCAACGCCTTCCTTTCGTTTCTCCATCAAATTTCAGCGCTTTGCAATAAGGAT
This sequence comes from Xylophagus ater, assembly GCA_963422695.1. Classification (NCBI taxonomy): domain Eukaryota; kingdom Metazoa; phylum Arthropoda; class Insecta; order Diptera; family Xylophagidae; genus Xylophagus; species Xylophagus ater. Next base: position 37,062,611 of record OY730478.1, read on the forward strand.
GCACCTCACTCATAGTGCCGATTAAAACATGCTGGCTCAAACTATAATCATCACCTGGCAAGTACCGGAATGCAAGGCGATTATTATCGCGTGATTGCTCTGCACGGTGTCTTGTTTGACGTTGCTCTGCAGTTTCTCGTTCACGTCTTCCAGTCACTCTCAGCCTGTTGCGTTTTTTCGTGAAAAATCGTTGTTTTTGAAAGGCAAAGAAAGGAAATGAAAAGTGTTAGGGCCCCTGAGCCTTATGATTTCTCAAGTCATAAGAGCTTACCAGCGTTGTCGCTGTCAAAGAAAATTCTTTGAGAGCCAAATTTCCAACGATGACAATGAAAGGAATTTTCAAATCAACGATGCCAACAAAATTGAAGAAAAAGCGTTAAACGAAGAAAAATGTCCTTTTCCAACAATGGCAATGAAATGAAAACACAAAAATACGTCACGTTCACAAAAATCAGAGTTTTTTTTTATTTCCATTGAAAAACAAAAACCTTGCCACAAATATTATATTTTTTTATTTGCACTGGAGAAAAAAACATTGAAGAAAACCGCTAATTTTTTCCAACGATACAAAAAAAAAGAAAAGATTGTAGCCATACCTTTTTCACAAATATTATATGTTCACTCGTTGAAAGCAAAATGTAAACTGAGTACATTCGTTATTATTCTGTGTGGGGATGACATTAGTAATACCTTATTAATGTATATCAAAATCACTATTTTGTCTATCATCTATAGACAAAATAGTATATAATAGTAGTAATAGTATATTGGTATATATTAGTATATTCTCGCTTGAAATGCATGGATTTCACGATGCTTATGGCTTTGTGTTACTGATGTATTTTTAAAATGTTTTTTACCGTTCACAGGTGTGATATAGGTAAATAAAAAGTATGTAAAAACCTGCTCATTGTTCGAAAGGAAAGATTTGTGAAAGTTTCAAAGCAATTGGTCAAGAATTTTCGAATATTACCGATTTGGTACAAACGTACAGAAACGATTTTATTTCTATAGGTTAAAATAAAAACAAACATGGCTGAATTCATAGGCAAGTATTCTACTAACTTTCTTGAGAGGAACGCGCATGTGGGGTCATCATTTGATATAACTTCTCGAGAAAGTAGACGTGACTATTTTACTATCGGCAATCCGATAGGTTTGTGTATGAATTTTTCATATATTCGGTGTATTGATTCGTTCGCTGGTAGTGATTTTAAAATTAGTTCGTTTTCATGATTTTCTATTTTGTCGATAAATTTGTTCATTTGTGCCATAATAATGTCTTTTATTTGTTGCAAGTTCGCCATTTTGTAGAGTTCAGAGTTATTTAGTGTATTAGAGTACTTTTCATGAGAATTAGGCCTTTTGTAAGTTACTCCTGAGCAGTTCCTCAACCATTTTCTCTTTTGAATTTCAATTTTCTTCCATTACGTTATGGATACTTTATATGCCCAGATATGCACGGCATACGTGAGTGTTTATAAAGCAGGAGCTTTATTTCATTTTTTAGCAGATTGTTCCGATTTACTTTACTGAATTGACGGTTTTTATTTTGTCGTAGTTTATAATGACGTCAATATTGGTTTTCACCCTTTTAAGTTTTCTTTTGTATTTGCAGTTTGGTCCAGTGAAATGTATTGTCTCGTATTTTCCGGTGTTTATTTTTAATATCCATGTCGTTAAGTAGTCGTGTATGTTTTTTAGTTCATTCGTCAGTCGTTTGGTTGCATCTTCGATTGACCATGAAGAGGTGAATACAATTAGGTCGTCTGCGAAGACAATTGTATTGCAAGAGTTAATAGGGTTGTTGGTGTATATGGGAATATGTGTTGATGGGAAGTGGGAAATGAAAATGTTAAAGAGGGTTGGAGATAATAATGTCCATTAAGGGACAACCACGGGTATTGTTAGAATATTTGAGAATGTGTTAATTTTTAGTACGGAAAATTGCTTTTTTTTTGAAGAAACTCGGGACGAAAAGGATTAGGTAACTAGGAAAGATAAATAGTTGTAATTTCCAGATCAAACGGTCGATCCAAACGGTGTCGAAAGCCTTTTCAAGGTCAATCAAAGACGAAACAGTTATTCTGCGTTTGGTCATGTTGTGTATTATGTTGTTATGTAGTATGGTTAATGTGTGCTTTTCTCTGAGTTGTAACCTTGCCGTGGTAGAAGAGCTTGCGTACCCCAATGGTCCTGACAGCGATGCTAGCAAAAACAACAACAAAAACAACAACAACAACAACAACAACAACAACAACAACAACAACAACAACAACAGCAACAACAACAGCAACAACAACAACAACAACAACAACAACAACAACAACAACAACAACAACAACAACAACAACAACAACAACAGCAACAACGGAAGGCACCGCCTCCGATGTCGTCAATGGAGGCAACAAAAGCAACGCTCGGAACAGGGACCGCTTGCCAGTTCACTAGAACCGGTGGCAGGGACCACTTCCGTGTCCACCGAAGCGAAACCTCGCAAAAAGAGGAAGAGGAAGAGGAAAAGAGCAGGAACAGAGAGTGCCGCCAAATAGGCGCGCACCCCTGAGACCATCTCAGCCTCCTCTACTCCCGAAGCGAGTACCCCCCTGGCGAAGAAGGTTAAACCTTCTAACCCCGGGTCTAAAGACACATCTCACCAAAAAGGGCAGAGAGCAACATTTGCGGAGATCCTTAAAACGAACCTGAAAGTGAAAGTCTGCCTAACATGCGAGACTCCTGTGAGGAGAGACATCTCTTTAATGTAGGCAGATCGCATAGAAGCTGCAATCATCGGAGCAATCGAGAGACTACCCAATGATGAAGTCCCACGCATACGTAATTGCAGACTGACGCAAGGTTCTCTCGTCCTTTCATGCGAGAACAAAGCGACCAAGGATTGGCTAGTTAAACTGGCACAATCCAAACCCCTGCTAGAAGGAATAGACCTTTCGGTCCGAGATTTTGCTCTACCCAAGTTGAAGAAGGGGAGGATCTGGTTGCCGAGCTCCGAAAGGAGCGCGACCCAGATACTCACCACCAGGAATTTCCTTATCTCAATGACCAACTAACCAACTAATTGTAGGCGTAGACGCTCAAGGACTCAGTGATCTTGAATAGGAAAACTTCCGCCTCCTCTCAGGAGTTCGCCTTGCTACCTGTATGGTTCTAGGCAAGCCAGAAAAAGGTGGAGAAGGGGATGAAACCACAGGACCTAACTAATGCCAAATTCGGGACTGAATTTTCTCCAAATAAATGCGTACCACTGCAAAGCGGTCACCGACATATTAGGTAGGCAGATTGCTATCGGACGTGCCAACATATGCCTCGTGCAAGAACCTTGGGTATACAAGGGCATTGCACGGGGCTACACCACTCAGTTGGGGTATGCATTATACAGCACAACTGCGACTAGACCTAGGACATGCATCTATATCTCCAATGGTATTGATGCCGTCCTTCTTAAATCCTTTTGTTCTGCAGATCTTACTGCAGTCAAGATAATTTACTCCACAGAATTGGGCGAAAAGGAAGGAGAAGTGTGCTTCTCATATCTGCCCTACGACGCAGTCACCTCTGCCCCTTCAGAGGAGCTGGTCGACTTAATGTCCTTCTCCGAGACACACAATCTACCTCTTGTCATTGGCTGTGACTCCAACGCGCACCACACACATCGGGGCAGTACGGATATCAACCAGAGAGGTAGAACACCTTTTGAACTACTTGGTGCAACCACCCTGGAAATTGCCAACAAGGGTATAGCACCAACCTTCATCACCTCTACACGTGAAGAAGTGTTGGACATAAAGCTGTGCTCACAGGGCATTGCCCAAGTTATTCAAAGATGCAAAGTGTCCTCCGAATCTTCGATATCGGACCATAAGCACATTCTCGTCAGTCTGTTCACAGAACGGTTGAAACCGGTCTCCTACAGGAATCCTAGGTTCACTGAATGGTTCTTCTTTCACGAAGATCTGTCAGAAAGAATCCGGGCAGTCCCAAAAGCAGCCCGGAATATTCCGGAACTAGAAAAGACAGTCACCCTAATATCGGAAGCCATTTACTCCTCTGAGGAGAGTAACTATGTCTTACGCACTAACAGGCTCCCCAAGAAAACGCCCTGGTGGGACACATCCTTGAAGAGCCTCAGAAAAGAAACGAGAAAAAGTTTCAATAGGGCCAAACAACATGGTTTGAACAGCGAGTGAGAAGCCTGGAAGGCGGTCCAACACAAGTACAAATCGGCTGTTCGGAAGAAAAAACGAGAAGCATGGAAGAGCTACTGCGGCCAAATTGAGGAACTCCCTCAGGCTTGTAGACTCCAAAAAGCCCTCTCCATGCGAGGATACCAAGTATCCTCCCTCTCCACCCGAACCAACACGCGTATCAAGAGGGCAAATCCACGAATTCTGCACTCCATCTAGTGTTCAGCATTGAAAAAACTCTAGACACTAAATCATACGCTCTTGGTACATTTCTTGACATAGCAGGGGCATTAGACAATGTCACTTTGATGCCATGAGCGAGGCAGCCGAAGTGCACGGCGCGGGTCTGAATGCCACTAGATGGATAAGAACCATGCTGCCCACTCGAACTGCATCGTCCAGTCTGGGAAGAGATACAGAATCAATCCCAGTTATGAGAGCATGCCCGCAGGGAGGTGTACTATCTCCACTGCTGTGGTGTCTGCTTGTAGATGACCTTCTCAGGATTTTAAACAACTCGGGCTACTATGCCCAAGCGTATGCGCATGACATAGCTCTTCTTGAATCTGGAAAATTCCCCAGTACATTGGCTGAAGCTCTTATCAGGGTTCAAAAATGGGACCTTTCCAAGGACTCTCCGTCAATCTTGACAAAACTGAACTCGGTATGTTCACCAGGAATAGGAATCTCGAAGGTTTTGAGGCTCCTTTTCTAGGTGAAACGAGACTGCAACTCTCCGAGTCGGTGAAACATCTAGGAGTATATCTAGATAAAAAGCTGACCTGGAAAAAGCACTTGGAGTTCAAAGAACAGAAAGCGGCGGCGCTCCTATGAGCCTGTCGCAGAACCCTTGGACCCACCTGGGGACTAAAACCTAAAATGTTGTACTGGTTGTACAATGTGGTGGTTAAATCTCTGCTGACCTACGCATCAATAGTTTGGATGCCTCGTACCCTAGTATCCAATGCTAGAGATATTTTAAGTCGTTTTCAAAGACTAGCTCTTTTAAGTATTACGAGTGCAATCAGAACCACGCCAACTGTAGCCATGGAGGCCATCTTGGCACCTCCACCGCTGCACTTGGTGGTTCAAAGTACAGCAATGAATGGCAACGTCGTATAGACTGCGAAATGCCGAACTCTGGATTAATCGATTAGATATCAATTAATAACTAATCTGATCAAATCATGCCCCATACTTTCGATGCCATCGGACGTCATGTGCCCAGCGTTCGTTTTCAAACGCAGATTCGAGACTGTCATGCTTCCCAGAGAAACCCGGATAGCGGACGGTGAGAATTTCGCAAAAGCACTTGGCCTCATATGATTCACGGGTGGGTCTAAATCGGATGCAGGCACTGGGGTAGGTGTCATTACAGCGCCCAAAAAGACAATATCTATCGCCTTGGGCACTCATTGTTCAGTCTTTCAGGCTGAAATTCTTGCCATTATGACCTGCGCCAATGAGAATCTAAACAGGGGCTACATAACCTGCATATTAAAATCTTCTCTGACAGTCAAGCTGCGATACAATCTCTGAGTGCAGTCAAGATAACATCTTGCATTGTCCAAGAATGTTTCAACACTCCCAATCCACTAGCTGGATACCGGGTCACCTCTGGCTCGCAGACAACACAATGGCGGATGTACAGGCCAAGATGGGCACCATTAGAAAACCTATCGGGCCGGAACCCATCGTTGGCATTCCTAAGAGCCCAGTCAAACTCTCCATTAGAGAGTGGATCACCGTACAACACAAAATTCAGTGGCGAAACGAATCTCTTCGACCATCCAAAATATTCATAACTCAACCAGGCCTAGTCGTTACTGCAGTTGGACCGGAATAAAACCAGAGTGCTAGTAGGCGCCCTCACGGGACACTGCCTCCGCAGGCATCTGCATACCATAGGTATCCTATCTGATCCCACCTACCGTAAGTGCAGAGCCGTTGAGGAAACATCACTACACGTTATCTGTTTATGTGATGCCTTAACGCGCCTGCGAAAGAAGATCTTCGGAAAACCTTTCTTGACTTTATCGGACACCCGGAATCTGAAGGTGGAATCCTTAATCGATTACCTGAAGAAGACAGAATTGGGATAACCTGCCACTCTGCAAACAGGACATGGGTAGTTAGTCTTTTTCCCATAGGTTTTCTTGGAAAACTTCTGCGACCCCAGGACATATGTCCAGCTTTTCCCGAGAGTACAATGGGCCACAAGGCCTAAGTACGGGGTGTCTTTCAGCACCCACTTCCTTCAAAAAAAAAAAAATAAAAAATTGTTAATGTGTCTAAAGTTGGGTGTCTTCTTTTGAATCCAAACTGTAATTTTGGTATGATGTCGTTATCTTCTAAAATGTTTGTCATTACTGTGTGTATTATACGTTCTAAAACGTTCTAACGCAGCTTAACAGAGAGACAGGGCGGTAACTTGTCGGGAGATAGAAGTACATTTGTTTTTGGTTTTTTTAGCGGAATAATTTTGGAGGTCTTCCACGCTGTCGGAAAGTAGGCAATGTTTATGCAATTGTTGAAGACAATCGTTAGTATATTGATGATGTTGCCTCACAGATTTTTGATGACTAAATTCGGAACACCATCGAAACCGCAAGATTTTTTGATCTGTATTGTGGTTCAATTCTTTTGGTGTAATGAATATCTCTTTATGTAATGTACACTTGGCAGGATTATCTACGTCAAAATTTGTAATGTGGCAGTGTTTGTGTTGGTCAAGCAATAACTGTGTCTTTTTGTTGATATTGTTGGTGTAGTGAATGGATCCTAAGTTTTGATTCCGACAGAGAGATTTTAAAAAGTTTGTTGCTAAAGCGTTATTTATTGTAGGAATGTCAAAAACTGTTTTATTGTCGATGTTTCATTTTGTGATGTTCATATTTGATTTGTTTGATTTCAATTTATTTATATTTTTAAAAAGGTTATGGTCTTTCTGTATACTTTGTAATTTTAATTTGAAATTGTCATATACGTTCGTTTGAATCTGCGTCGCTATGTCATCGTTTAGTTCCTTAAAGTCGGATTCTAGTTGGAAATAGTGATTGTCTTTGATGAATCCATTGGTCACTAGCGTTCAGTATATTTTTCGTTTAAGTCGCTTTTGGTCGCTAATAGGTTTATGAGCTGTCGATTTGTGTATGTATAATGCGTGTTCTTGAGTATGATTGTAGGTATTACCTGCTTCATGGCCTCGTTAATATGGTCTGTAAATTTCTCTATTGTTTCGTCCAATTGTATCTACTTTAGGGCTAATATCAAGTGCAAGTGACTTTTTGTCGACAAGTTGATTCAATTTTTTCCAATTAGCCTTAGTGTAGTCAAAAAGTTGTATTGGGGCATGCATTTGAAAGTCAATTGGCCGGTATTGTAACTTGTGTTTTGTCATGTTTGTCATGCAGAGAGTAAAGAGAAGTAAAGTTTGGTAGTGTTAGTTGTGTCGTTTGAATGGCGAATTTAGAAAGAATAGCCACACCTGCACCAGTATCATTTGTACGGCCGTAGTGGTAGATTCTATCGCCAGGAAATTTATTAGCTAAGTTACTGCTTGTGTTTTTAAATTTAGTTTCCGTTATATGAGCAATGTCAGGGTTATATTTATTTAGAAGAGAATAAGGTTCTATCTGTTTTTGGGTGAAGTGAAGAGAATTAGTATTGAGGGGAAAAATTTTCATAGTCAATTTATGGGTTCAATAAATGTATGTACGGTGCGAGTTTGAATGCAAATTCGAACAATTATTGTTTTTTCGTTTCGTCATTTGTGTTTGTTTTTAGAATTTCTATCAATACATTTATTTTATTGGAAAGTTCAAAAAGGGACATGTTGAAATGTTGCTGAAACTGTTGTTGAATGATAACTAAGTTGTCAAAGTCTGGTGCCGTGGTAAGTGGAAATGTTGTAGGAGGATGTTTTGGCTTAGAATCCGTGTGTTGCCTTTGCTTATTGCATCAGCGAATGAGATTTGAGATTGAACAAAGTTCGAAAATCTGTGCTGTTTGTTTGAGATTTGTGTGCTTTGTCTATTGTTATTTACTTGTTTTTCTTTTTTTGTCTAAAAGCTATTGCTGCGGGGCAGTCCCTGTCGTTGGCTGGGTGTCCGTATTTCTCACAATTTATACAGGAGGGATCTCCCTCCTCTGTATTTGTACGAAGACATTTTACGGGCTCATGTGTATAAGCACATTTTATATAGCGGTATGGCATGCTACAGTTTGCTTTGACATGGTCATATCGCTGATATTTCTTGCACTGCAGATTGGGGCGCGGGTTTACTTTTTCCCAACTTATTTTCTGCTTAATTGGTTGTCTTGGGCGGTTTTCATTTTCTTGCATATGCATAGTTTTTGAATTGACGCTTGACACAAAAGAATTTGATGGACTCCTCCTAAGGTCGTAGACGGAGTGATTTGTTTTCACGTCAGCTGCAAAAGAGCCGCATTGTAGATGTTGATGCAACGTTAATATTTTTTGAACTTAAATTCAGTTTATCCATGCATTAATTTGATGTTATTAAAACTTATACGTGAGTAATTAATTGAGAAAAAAAAAAAATAAAAAAATGAGGAAAGCAAACCATAGTAGTGAATTCACATTTTCTCTATATCGGCCGGACCACTATGGAACTTTCCCGATAATGTCATCAAATATTCATTTCAATTCTCCTATTATAAATGTACATTCCAAGTTTCATGAAAATGTGACTAGTATTGGCCGAATTATTAGGGTTTTTTATTTTGCATTCCCGTAACCACCACAGAGGGGAGTCGCATTCTACCTTTTCAGTTGGCCTATCCAAAATGTATACACTAAATTTTAAGAAAATTCGCCCATTATTGAGTGAATTTTTGAAGTTTTTCTATTTCAGGCCCCCGCAACCCCCCATCGAGGGGAGGCATTTTATATTTTCAGTTTGCTCATCCTAAATGTAAATTCCAAGTTTCATTAAAATCCGCCGGTTATTGGCCGAATTATTAAGGTTTCTTTACATCACCCTTCCGCAACCCCCACCGAGGGGAGACGTATTCTATCTTTTCACTTGCCCTATCCAGAATGTACACAGCAAGTTTAAAGAAAATCTGCCTATTATTGAGTGAATTATTTAAGTTTTTCTTTTTCAGCCCTCCACAGCCCCCCACCGCGGGGAGGCTTATTTTATTTTTTTAGTTCATACATTCCAAACGTACGTTCGAAGTTTCATTAAAATCCGCCTATTATTGGCCGAATTAAGGTAGTTTCTATGTTTCATTATTATTAGGGTTTTTTTTATTTCACTCTGTCGCAACCCCCACCGAGGGGAGACGCATTCTATCTTCTCACTTGCCCTATCCAGAATGTACACACCAAGTTTGAAGAAAATCTGCCTATTATTGAGTGAATTATTGAAGTTTTTTTGTTTTTAGCCCCCCACAACCCCCCACCGCGGGGGACACATTTTATTTTTTCGGCTGGTCCATCCCAAACGTACATTCCAAGTTTCATTAAAATCCGACTATTATTAACCGAATAAGGGAAGTTTCTACATTTCCGCCACAACATTTTTTAAAAAAAGTGTTGCGCATTAGTGTTGCCAGAAGTAAATTCCGTTAAAAAGTTAATATGTTCTGACTTCGAATATAGTACACAAACTGTGCAAATGTCATCAAAATTGGACCAGCAGTTTCGGTTTTACAACAAGTGAAAAAATAGACTATATTTGGACAAAATGTATTTTTAGACAGTGTTGCCATAGTCGAATATGGCCCAAAAACTAATCAGATTTAAGTTAGGATCAAGTACATGAACTGTGTAAATTTTATCGAAATTGGCCCAACAGTTTAGTCCGAACCGTGCGGACAAAATTTTGTCATTTTTAGACAAAAAAGGCGTTACCAAATAGTGTTGCCATATATTAATTTCGCCCAAAATCTAACACCATCTGGCATTTGATGCAACACCAAAATTGTGAAAGTTTCATGGAAATCGAGCCATCTATTCAGATTTTATTAACGATTTAAAAAAGCGGACGGACGGACGGACGGACGGACGGACATGGGGCTAATTATTTTTGATGAAACGGATTTTGCACTTATTTTCATCTTCCTAGCCCTTCTAGATCAAAAGTTAGATTTTCGCACGATTATAGTACTTTCCTATAAACATTCGTTTATCGGGAAAGTAAAAATTTAAGAGTATTTATATTGAATAGAAAAAATAAAAAATAAAAAAAGAGACAAGTTTTACTTGATGATTCATGATTTGGTGAGTTGACGATGAATATTGTTAGGTTGTATATGTGTAAATTAGTGTTGAGTGTTATTCGTTGTACTGTAGTTATGAGTTGATGGCCTTTTTGAATTTTGTGTTTAAAGTTGAAATGACCTTGTTTGATTTTTTTTGTGTATAGAGTGTGTTGGTGTTCCAAAGAAATTTTTTGTTTGCTCTGCATATAATCAAACCTTTCTTAACCATCAGAGCAACAACACATATTGTATTGCATCATTCTTAAATAAATAGTTACTGAGTGTTTTAATTTTATTCGCCTGTTTTTTTTTGCCCTGTTTTTTAACAGGTTATGAGCCCAGAAACGCGAATGCACACTGTGTAAAGTTTTTTTTTGAGGAACTTTAATTAAAAAAAAACATTCCAGAAGCTTCTATTGTGAAGTTCGGTTTATGACATTCAGTTGACATTGTATTGTGAAATTGCGGGGTTTTTTTTATGTAAAAGCTCAAAGCGTGAACATTAAAATTAACAAAAGTGTCTTTCAATTTTTTGAGAAAAACTATTCAGCGGCGATATTGTGTTCGCGCATGGAATAGGTTTTGTGTCAAAAGAATTGAAATTTGATTGTTGAAGAGATTTGCCGAAAAAACGTTCAAGATGGAAAATGAATATGCGAAAATTGATAAACTAGCATTCTGTAGTTTATCAATTTTGGTTGGACCGTCTGGAAATTCCAACGGAATTTAAACGGACAAAAGTTTTTGAAAGATAAACATAGTGAAGCCTTGATGTGTTACAGCAGTGTTCCGCATAATACTGGGCAGGAATGGTGGCTGGATTCTGGAGCAACGGATCACATGTGTAATAAACTCGAATGGTTTGTCGATTTTGTGAAAACACCTTCGTCGATTATTATTGGAAATGGTCAACATATTAAATCTGAGGGTCATGGTAGATTCAATATTTTGGCATTCGGTGGAAAGAATTGGCATAAATTTAGCCACAGCTCTTTATCTTCCTTCATTACACACGAATTTATTATCAACTGGTGCAATGACAGAACGGGGGATGCAAATTATTGAAGACATTGGCGGATGCAAACTGTTAAAGAATGGAACTATCATTGCAGTGGGAGTGAAACAAGGATGAATGAATCGTATGAATCAATGTTGTTCAATGTTGTTTCATTCAATGAAAATGTTGAAGCGAATATTACATCAACATCTCAGAAACTTCCACTCCGAATTTGGCAAGAAAGACTTGGGCATCAAAATTCAGCATATGTTAAGAATTTTCTTCAAAACAATAACATCGAATTTATTGATGAGAATTTTATGTGTGAAGCTTGTGTAAAAGGTAAACAGCGTCGTTCAAGTTTTGACAATCGTGAACAAAAAGCGACAAAGTGTGGTGAAATCATTTACAGTGACGTATAAGATGATCACTCAAAATATCGTTATGTATTTTTCTTGAAACACAAGTCAGAAGTTTTTGAGAAATTTAAAATTTTCATTGCATTGGTCAAAAAAAAAATTATGATGTAAAGATATTACGTATGGTGTCGAGTATGTCAACGAAAATGAGAAAAATTTCCTGGAACAGAATAGTATCAGACAACAAAGAACAGTGCCTTACACTCCAGAACAAAATGGCTGCGCCGAGCGAGACAATACAACGTTGGTTGAAGCATCTCGAACAATGCTAATTTCGAAAGAAATGGACGAGCGCTTTTGGGCAGAAGCAGTGAACACGATCGTGTGTATCATGAATCGTACTGGCAAAAGTACAATCGACGGCAAGACACCTTTTGAATTATTGGTTGGTAAAAATGCCAATATAGACAATTTACGTGTTTTTGGTAGTGATGTCTTCGTGCATGTACCAAAAGAAGAAAGAAATAAAATTGACTCAAAATCGGAAGAGTCTTTGTTCATTGGGTATAATGAAAATGTGAAAGGTTTTCGTATTTGGAACCTTGACAATAAAAAGGTTGAAGTGGCACGTGATGTCATATTTCCGGATGATAAAAATAAACCAGTGTTTTTTAAGGCAAATAGGTCGAATGCAAGTGTTTTATTTGATCCTTGAAATAAATAATCGCGTCGTCGACTTAAATGAAACAAACAATGAAGTGTCCGATAATGAACACAATGTCGCGAATCAAAAAGACTCATTGTGTGATATAAATGTTGCTAATATCCGTGAAAATCGTTTACGGGATCGTAATGTGCATAAAAATAAACATACGTGTTGTTGTATGTCGATTGCATATATAGCAATGCTTGCTATAAATGAAGAACCACAAACGTATGATGGGGCAGTGCAAACAATTGACAGTGACCAATGGAAAGACGCGATAGATAATGAGTTCAAATCATTAGTCAAAAATAATACGTGGACATTAGTGGACAAACCAGAAGATGAAAAGATTGTTGATAAACGTTGGGTTTATAAAGTTAAGTATAATTCCGAGGGAACTGTTGAACGTTATAAGGCACATTTGGTTGCACGTTGTTTCACTCTATACATATAATATATAAATATCTATATAATGAAACGTTCAACCCAGTGGTTAAATTTTCATCAGTTAGATCAATTCTAGCCGTAGCTGCTGCAAAAGGTTTTAAGATAAAGCAATTTAACGTTAAAACAGCTTTTCTTTATGGTGATATTGACGAGGTTGTGTTTATGAAGGAAGCGATTGGTTACAATGACAAAACTGGTCGTATTCGCAAACTGAATAAAAGTCTGTATGGTTTAATTGCAGCCCAAAATGAAGATTACATTTATTTGGTTATTTCTGAGTTGCAACGTTTTTTTAAAATTAAAGCCATGAATGTGAATTGTTTCTTTGGTGTTGAAGTCAATCATCGATCGGACTGGTCGATATTCATAAACCAACAGGCGTATGCGAAAAGAATTTTAGATTGTTTTGCATGACTAATTGTAAAACTGTTGGTACTCCAACAGATGTGTCCACAAATCTGTGCAATTATTCACCAAATGATGTCGTAATATTTCCGTATCGTAGAGCAATTCGTAGTTTGATGTATTTGGCGGTCGGTACTCGCCCCGATATTTGTTTCGCAGTCAACAATGCAAGTCGTTACATGAAAAAACCAGCAAATGTTCATGTAAATGCAGTTAAAAGAATTTTAAAGTATATCAAGGGTACATTAGACGTCGATATTGAATACAAGAAGGATGACACCGTAAAATTATGTGGTTACAGTGATGTAGATTATGCTGATGATTTGTCAACATGAAGATCAACTTCAGGTTATATTTCTCTTATTGGCTCGGGCATAATTGGATAGACCTTTTTTTTAAAAAACTCCGATCAAAATAAAAATAATAAAAATAATAAATTAAAGCAAGATATACACAATAAAAATAGACTTAATAAAGTAATAAAATAAAATAACAGATTAACAAAAGGAAAATAAAAAGCTAGAAATTTTTAATTTGAATTCTTTTTTTTCAATTGTTCGGATTTCCGGCTTTATTGCTTTATTGCCTGATACGTTATTTTTGTTATTATTATTTATTTGTCTAATTCTCGTTTCGTTTATAAATTATTTACATTTTTAATTTATTTAATTGTTTTTACTTTTTTTCTTTTTTGTTTTTAACCGTTTGTTTCTGCAACTGTTGTTTCTTTTTTTAAATTATCTGTTTAGTATTATTTTAAATTATTTTGATTTTATAAAATTAAAATTATTTTTATAAAATGACCTCTAATAGGTGTTTTGCCAATTCATGAATTGACCAGAAATCAGAAGAACTTTTTTATGTTCGGCATTTTGTAAGAAAATATTCCATACAAAATGTATTGGTTTAACGCCAATATTTCATAAGAAAATTGTTTCTTCTGGTTGTGGCATTCACTGGTACTGCACTGAGTGCCGTAAAGTTTCAATTTCCTCGTTGGTTTCTCAACTAAATAAATTGAGCTGCGAATTTTCAAATATAAAAAACAAAATTCAATGAGGTCAACGCATTATTAGAAACCGCGTCAACAGTCTTTGCCAAAATTAAAAATTTTGAAATGGTGGCTAACATCCCTGAGGAAATCAAATTGGTTGACTCTGTCTGTCAAACAGACTTTGATTTAAATTTAGACACCCTTACTTTAAATTTATCCGAAATAGCAAAAACCGTTGCAAGTGATTCGGTCTTAGAGAATGTTAGAACGACGAATAATATTGCGCAGCGTACTAAAGTTCGTTCTTTACGAAGTGGACATATACTACAACCAGTTGGTAGTAACAATGCCAAGAACACAAAAAGCAGCCAACATGACAATAGTAACGGGGACAATCCTAACTTGGTTGTTAAGGAGCCAAAATTGACTAACTCTGTGCAAGATATTTGTTCACCAAATCCAAATACCAATAATCTACTTTCAATTGTCCCTCGTCCGAAAAAGATTTTTAACACAGCCACGGAGCCCTTTACTATTAAAACGTAAGCGGGTTTCGAACTAAAACAAGTGAGGTGTATCTAGGTTGTCAGTCTCTTTCAATGGACATCTATGCTCTCACGGAAACGTGGTTGACGAATTCTTTTAAGGATAATGAACTATTTTCCTCGGATTTCGAAGTTTTTAGGAGAGATCGGTATTCCTCAGATTTGCATTCTGATTCTGTCGGTATACCAAAGGGTGTGGGAGTGCTGTTGGCCGTCAGAAAGAGTCTGGATGCTTCGGAATTGGTAGTTCCAAATACGAAATTGAATGAACTCATATGTATAAAAGTAACAGTGTCAAATCATAATTTGTTTATTTTAAATTGTTATGGACTTCATAAAACCATTGAATTCATTATTTCCTCTATAAATACTGAAGATGATTTGTTGGTTTTGGGAGATTTTAATTTGCCTAATTTGGAGTGGGTTAGATATGAAAACGATGAATTTTTTGTTCCATCGGATACTTCATCAGCCGTTGAAGCTTTTTTTATTTACAATCTTACTCATAGCTCCCTTATGCAGATTTCGAATGTGAAAAATTGTAGGGGTAGGCAACTAGACCTAATTTTTTCAACCGAGTCTGTCAATAGCATAGTTAGCAGTAGTGATAATTTTTTGGTGGGTGTTGACCGAAATCACCCCCCTCTTTAACTTCTGTTTTCATTCGAAAAGGAAAACCTAACTGTCTTTGAATCTACTTTCAATTTTAACTTTCGTGAAGGCAACTTCCAAATACTAAAAACTTTTTAAGTAATACTGATTTTAATAATTTTTTCGGGGAACTGGACCTTAATGCATGTGTAAAAAAATTTTATACACTAATGTTCAAGGGTTTTTCATTAGCATTCCCATATGGTAGATGCAAACATACGGAATCCTCACCTCCTTGGTATAACTTCGATCACTTAGAAATCAAAAGAATAAATTATGGCGGAAATTTCTAGGTTCACGAAATCAAAGTGATTATGACCACTTTCAAATGCTATTTCATGCATTTAAAGAACTGTCAAAAGAAATTTTCGATTCATATATTCTAAAAATGCAATCAGATTTACTCTACCACCCAAATAAATTTTTCCAATTTATTAATTCCAAAAGGAAAAGTGACACTTATCCGGCCATTATGAATTTTAGAGATGTGAAGACCAACGACCCGCAAATTGTATCTAATTTATTCGCTACATTCTTTTGTGAGACTTATGGAGGTGAAGATTCTTTGCCGAATGAACAATACTTTGAGTACTTAGATAATTATCCGAAAACAACGTTTCCTCGCATATCAATTGATCAAGAGACTGTGAATACCCAACTTAGCAAACTCAAAGAGGAAGGCTCCCCTGGCACTGATGGTATTCCTTCAGTTGTCCTGAAACAATGTGCGAAAATTTTAGCTCTACCTCTCTCAATCCTTTTCAATAAATCACTATCCTCCGGCGTACCTCCTATTATTTGGAAAAACTCGTTTATTGGACCAATCCACAAAAAGGGTTCTAAAAATGAGTTTTCAAATTATAGACCAATTGCTAAGCTCTCATGTATTCCAAAACTTTTTGAGGAATTTTATTTTCATAGCAAACCTTTTATCACTGAACATCAACATGGGTTTCTAAAAAAGAAATCTATTGTTACGAACTTAACTGAAGTTGTCTCTACATACTTTTGTGCGATGGAAAAAGGGTATCAGACTGATGTAGTCTACACTGATTTCAGTAAAGCTTTTGATGTCCTTTCTCACAAAATTGTTCTATTAAAAATGAATAAAACATGTATTTCTTAAGTGGATTAATTCCTATCTAGAAAATAGGCGATAAATTTGCTAATTGATGTTGTAAAAACAACCTTGTATTAAATGTGGACAAATGTCAATTTATCTCATTTACTAGGAAGAAAACTCCTTTTCACTTTACTTACAAGCTCAATAGTTTCCCCATTTGTAAAGTCGTACAAGTAAAAGAGCTTGGAGTAATTTGTGATCAGGAACTCACATTCAAGAACCATTTTGAACTCATAGTCAATAAAGGTAATTCTATGCTTGGTTTTATGAAGCGTTGGTCAAAAGAATTTGATGATCCATATGTCACTAAGTCTTTATACTTTTCATTTGTTCGACCACAGCTTGAATTTGTCAGTCAGGTATGGTCCCCACACCTTGCGGTCGACATTGACAGAATCGAATCAGTCCAGCGGAAATTTTTAAGATTTGCACCTCGCGATCTCCCATGGCAGGATTGCGTCATTCTTCCCCCATATAACGACCGCCTTAAATTAGTTGATCTCCAGTCTCTCACCAAAAGAAGGGTGGTTGCAGATATTGTTTTCATTCATCAAATTCTGATCGGCGAAATTAGATCCCCAAAAATTCTTGCGAAAATAAAGTTAAGCGTTAACCGGAGATCATTTAGACTGACTGAGTTCTTTCACATCGATTTTCATCGAACTGATTATGGGAAGAATGAACCAATCACACGTATGCTTCGTGAAGTTAATTTAAATATTGAATGTTTTGACTTATGTGACAATAAAAGATTGCTTAAGAAGAAACTAAACGATTGTGTTCCCTACTGAGCTTAGTGCTCACTTCACATTTGAGTTAAATGTATGCGCAAAAAAAAAAATATATATATGTTTACTCCGTGAGGGTTGATTGGGACGGAAATAGAAAATCGTCAATAATTCGATCAATAATAATCGGATTTTCATAAATCTTGGAATGCACATTCTAGATAGACCAACTGAAAAGATAGAATATGTCTCCACTCGTTAGATGATTGCGGTATCCCAAAATCTAAAAACGTCAATAATTTTCTCAATATTTAGTTGGTCTTGACAAAAACAAAAGTCAGTTTCTTTGTCAAAGTGAATATATTGGGGCATCTCAAGCATCTCCTGAAATGATTTGGTTGAAGCGATTAATGGCAGAACTTGTACCAGAAGGATTAGGTACACCAGTACTTTTAATGGACCATCAAGGCGCTATACGGCTGATAAAGAATCCCGAATTCTACAAGGGAACGAAACATATTGATGTTAGTTGCCATTTTTTCAGAGAAAAGATTAAATTAAGAGTGGGAGTGTTGAAATTATGAACACACTCTATAGCATAATGTAATTTTATTGACAGTTGTTTGCTCAGCATATAATCAGTGGAAAAATAACGATTTTCTTCCATGGTTTTGTTTTTTGAGTGGAAATAAAAAAAAAACTCCCATTTTTGTGAACGTGACGTGTTTTTGTGTTTTCATTTCATTACCATTGTAGGAAAACGACATTTTTTCTTCGTCTAACGCTTTTTGGTCAATTTTGTTGGCATCGTTGATTTGAAAATTCCTTTCATTATCATCGTTGGAAATTTGGCTCTCAAAGAATTTTCTTTGACTGCGAAAACGCTGGTAAGCTCTTATGACCTGCAAAATTATAAGACTCAGTGGACCTAACATTTTTCATTTCTTTTCTTTGCCTTTGATAGTCGTTGAAAAACAACGGTTTTTCTTCGTTTTTCGTAGCATCGTTGGAAAATAACGTTTTTTCTTCACTTTTCGTAGCATCATTGGGAAATTACGTTTCCTCTTCCCTTTTTCGTAGCATCGTTGGAAAACAAAATTTTTTCTGCGTTTTTCGTAGCATCGTTGGGAAACATGTTTTCTTCGTCTTTCGTAGCATCGTTGGGAAATTACGTTTTCTCTTCGTTTTTCGTAACATCGTTGGAAAATGACATTGTTCGTTCGTCTAACGCTTTTTCTTAAATTTTGTTGGCATTGTCTATTTGAAAACTGCATTGTCATCATTGGAAACTTGGCGCTCAAAGAATTTTTTTTGACAGCGACAACGCTGGTAAGCTCTTATGACCTGAAAAATCATAAGACTCAGTGGCCCTAACACTTTTCATTTCCTTTCTTTGCCTTTCAAAAACAACGATTTTACTTCCTTTTTCGTAGCATCGTTGGAATCAGTGCTATCGATCTGCTTTGGTTCATATAAATAATGCCTCGCAGAAGATCAAACTTAGGTCGTCGCACTCGCGGAACGGAAGCAGTGTGACGAGTAATTGTAAATCAAACTTAGGAAGAACAGACATCAGCCAACGACCGAAACAGACAAAGATTGGCTCAAATACGTGCCGAGGAAGCAGCAGAGCGACATGTAGCCGGAATTGAGTATGCAAGATTGCGAGCACGGCAATTGCGTTTTGTAGCTTCACATCTGCTTCGTTCTCAACAGAATGAGCGCAACAGGCTGAGAGTGGCTGAAACACGTCAACGAGAAACTGTAGATCAACGTCAAACAACACTCCGTGCCGGTACTACCCATCTGATGATTATAGTTTGAGCCGGCATGTTTTAATCGGCACTATGACTGAAATGTGTCCTTATTGCAAGGCTCTGAAATTTGATGATGAAACGAAAGGAATGCGTTGCGCCGCCGGAAAAATTAAACTGCCTAAACTTGGAGAACCGCCAAAGCCATTAAAAACTTTGCTGGCCGGATATACCGCCGAATCAAAGCATTTTCTATCTAACATCAGCAAATTCAACACATGCTTTCAAATGACACTGTTCGGCGCAGAAATCGTAACAGCTCAGTTCATGCCAACCTTCAAAGTGAAAGGACAAATTTATCATAGGGCAGGATCCCTGCTTCCGTTCCAAGATGGTCATCATAAATTCTTACAAATGTAGTCCATCGGTGATGACAATGATGAATTGAATGCACGCTGCGGCATTTCTACCGGTATAAAAAGGTCCATCGTTTCCCAACTGCAAGAGCTTCTTCACGAAAAAAACAATTTAGTGCGTTTGTTCAAAACAGCAATTGATATGATGCCATCTGATTCACACAAGATCGTTGTTCATGCTGACAAAACGCCTGCTGGAGAACATGTACAAGGATTCAATGCTCCAACTATAGATGAAGTGGCAATTGTTATAGTCGGAGATCAATTCCAACGTTGAGATATTGTTCTTCATCGGAGAAACGATCAATTGACAACAGTTTCAGAAACTCATCGATGCTACGGTGCCCTGCAATATCCAATTATTTTTTGGGATGACGCCGATGGATATCACTTCAATGTTAAGATGATAAATCCAGTCAGTGGCGAAGAACAAATAAGAAATGGAGCGCAATGAACTATTATTCATACCGATTATTGATTCGAGAGAATGAAGAGAATCACATTTTGAAATGCCGTCAATTGTTTAACCAATACATCGTAGATATGTGTGCAAAAATTGAAACAGAACGTTTGATATTCAAGAATACATTCATTTGCGAGATGCAATTGTAAAAGACGGTAATACAACTAACGTTGGAAGACTAGCGATTTTGCCATCTACATATTTAGGCAGTCCACGTTATATGCATGAGAACGCTCAAGATGCCGTTGCGGGCATCCAGACCTATTCATTACATTCACATGCAATCCAGCTAGGGACTTCCGGGGCAATCGCCGGTGGATAGGTATGGCATTACAGCACGTGTTTTCAAACAGAAGCTGAAATCGCTGATGGAATTCATAGTAAAACATGAAGTGTCTATGTCTGTGCGCTGCTGGATGTACTCAGTGGAATGGCAAAAGAGAGGACTGCCACGCGCACATAAACTAATCTGGCTCTATAACAAAATCACGTCAGTAGGTATTCGGGCACTTGGCCAGGTTACGTGTATTCTGGCGCTAGGCCAGGTGGGCGTGGCCAACCAATGGGAGCGAAGCATTTGTCTCTTTCTATCTCTTTCTATGGGTGTGACAGGGGTAAATTGTCGTGGGTTTGAGGGGCGTGGCGGACCAATGGGGAGGGAGTGGGAGATGGAAAGGTGTAGTGGGGCACGGAGAGGGGCATGGAGAATGAAGAGAGGGAGATGGAAAGGCGTGGTGGGGCACGTTGTAGAGGAGCGTGGTAAATGCGGCATTTGTCTCTTTCTGGCACCGTGATTTATTATAGCGGTTGGTTGGTGGGGGAAAAAAAGGCCACACCCCTAGGCTGTCGAGTTTTTAAACATGGCTATCGACCAATTAGTTTTAAACATGGCTGTCGACCAATTATTTTTAGAAATGGCTGTCGACACATGTCAGGGCGTGGTATTTAGGGCGTATTTCTTTGACACGGTTATAGCTGTATTAGATTACAAAATTTAACATCTGGCTACAATTTTTCATCTAAATTTATGGAAAACACATTTGGATCAAGTATTTATTTGACACGATTATAGCTGTATTAGATTACAAAATTTAACGTCTGGTTGCAAGGATAAGTACATCTAAATTTATGGAAAACACATTTGGATCAACTGCGATCCTGAAAAACGTGGGAAATTTTTTTCAGATTACATATGGTTACAATTTCGGGGTTAATTTATAACATTTGGATCATCCTTTAAAAAACGATCCGAAAACGCCGCGTGGGGGTGGGAAGATGTTTATGATCGACAGGAGGTGTGATATTTTTCGACAGGATTTTTTTTAGTAGAATACAAAATTTAACCACTTGGTTTCGATTAATTTTTCGGAAAAAACATTTGGATCAGTTGTGACATTAAAGCCGAAAAACAAAATAATTTATTCAAACAATACTTTATTAAAATAATATACATGGTTTCTTTTTTAATTTTAAATAGAATAATATAAGTTTTTTAACAGCTGCTATGTTCATACAGACATAACCGCAGCCACAGGTATCCGGTCCACAAGATGTATTATCATTTGCCCATGAACAGCTCTCATAGTGCTCGCCATGCTTTCCAATTTTCTTTTGAACTTTGAGGTACGGTTTCAAGAAGGCATAGTGTGCATTAAGTTTCTCTCTATGTTCTTCAAGTATAAAGTCGCCGTAATCTTGTAAAAACCATTCAATATCGTTCAAAGTTTTCTGTACATCCATGTTGACTCTCGCCGGGCTACTGAGGTACCTTTCGCACTTCATTAGTTAGTGGTCTGTGTTCAACAATCTGATCATGTAGAAGTAAACAAAATGCCGAAGTATTAGCCGGTATATTCCCCGACAATTTGAATTCCAATCTAACATCTACGGGACCCGATTTGATTGACTCGTTCTGATGCGCACAATCGATAACTATGATCGGGGCATTGTTTTTAAATTCATTTGGAGAAAGCAGCGGTTGTTCTTTACGAGTATAATATGCCGATTGAAATTTACAATACATATCGTATAATAGAGCGAATCGATCTTGATCAAATTTAAGATCTAAGTCATCATACGGAAATGATATAGAATTTAAATGAACTTTGATATCTGTTAATTTACAGTGGTCAAAATTACTCGCATCTTTCCCTTTCTGATTTCTGCGGTCGGTTTGTAGAGCCAATATAACGTATCGAGGTTTCTCTAGCTGGTTTGAAGTTTTAACTGTCCAAGTATGTTGACTAGTTTCTGGTAGTACTGGATATTCATACATATCCCAACTGCGAAAACTCATTTTAATAGGCTGATTGTCCTCAATTAATTTATATAAAGTGAGTTTTTCTTCATCAGCGAGAGTTATATGCGGTATCTTCCATTTTAATTTCAGAATTTTTACCGTCACAGTATCTGTGGGTGACATGAGTACATTATCATCAGATCTAGCCCGTACTAAAATAAGCTCATGCTTTGCATTTGGTATAATTTTCTGATAATCCTCGGCGAATCCCAGGAGCATGTTCAATGGAATACAAAAATTGAATTGTCCCGATTGCAATGTAATTGGAGCTGATGGTGACCAACCCGCATTGAGTAGCATTTTACTTTCGTCGGCATGTAGGGAAATATAATTTTTGATGGTAGAAGTAAACCCTGCATTTCTATTACGATCAATTTCTACACCATTTAATTCATAACGAATTTCATCAAACAGATACGCCATAGCATTATTGCCTAGTTTTGCTGTAGCAGAGACTGTCCCATCATCACTTTTATATACTGCCCCCTCGATGTAAATAAAACTTTCACACGGTAGAAGAATTAAATCCTGATGTTGTATTGAAATTCGTATTTCATCACTGTTACCGTATGAGTTTAGAAATGGTGAGTAGCTGTGAAATTCCTTTTTCACAATGCTGTTATCATAGCTAACACCACTCGAGATTTTTAATAAATCATTCATTATTTTAATGTAAGCCCCAGAGATCTCAAGTATGCTTTATTTATTAGCGACAGCTGCGGCTTAGTTGTTGTAGGTTCTGAGGTTATACTCTGAATGAGAGTACTATTACGCTGCGGGGTATTGTATATCAGCATTTTAAATGTAGTCGAATAGTAATCGTTTCTCCACGAAAATTCACTAAATTACCGTCTTGATCGACAAGCTTCAACGTGAGAGAACTTAATCGTTTGACGTTCAAAGGTAAATAGATGACATTCGTGGGCACCTCGATAATTTTATACCCTGGGCCTACCTTAGGAGCAAACTCGTGCAATGTATGTACCTGCTTACTGTTAATGTAAGACCCCGAAATAATGTTGCATTCTACTTGGACAGTATTCGTCTTAATAATGTTGACTGGCATATCGGAAACGTGCATTATATTTTTCGTGAGTATACGCTTACTGAAACCCAATAATGACCCAACCGAGTCTTTGTGGGTGAAATCTATATTTTCAGAATATTTTATTTCACTCTTCAATGTGTTATTATTAGCTCTCAATAAAAATCCAATTTTATTTTCTTCAAGCTTCCTTTCTATATATTTAGAAATATCGTCAATTTCGTACGATCCAACATCTATCTCTATAATTTTATTACCTACATGAAATTTTTTATTGCCCACATCAATATTCGGTATTGAATTATATGTTTGAAAATCAACGAGCCCGCATACGCATCCCTCGGGCAATTCCAGTGGAGGAAAATACTCTGCGGATAACTGTGATTCGTTACCACTTAATGTAAGTGTCAACGACATGGTGAGACGGTTGTAATGAAACTAAACAATTTTATTAAAAATCAATATATTTATTGTACAGAAAATATAAACATAAATGTCCACAAATTACAGAGTCATAGTTCTGATAACTGTTGTAGTTATATTTGATATTATCGCCCAAATAACGAATAATTTCAAGAGGCGGTTGTAGATTCCCGAAACTATCAAAATATTCAATATTTCGGCCTCGTTTGCAGTACGCTACCCAATGTGTTCCTTCCCCGGTTGTCAAATCAAGATTCACAATTCCACACTCGTTTCGCCATGGTGTCTTCGGCAAATTATTTCGCATAAACACACCTCGGAAATTAGGTAAAGATTTACCATATCTATATAAATCTAGTTCATCTAAGGGTTTATTGGGCAGCATTTTTAATAGTTTTTTGGATTCAAATATAGACCAAACCCCTTTTTATATGGCTTCAAATACAGCCCTTTGCCGACAGCAATAGATTCCATTCTTCGATTATGACGACTTTTTTCCTCCAATTCTCTTTTAGCAGCACTAGCATCGTTAACAGCTTTAGCTATACCAGCGGCACCACCTGATAATGCACCTAATGCAGATAGTCCTGCAAAAATGGGTAGTAGAGGGAGAATACCGCCAACGTTTGGTACTCTAATCACACGGGGGCGTTTTGTCTTACGATTAATCACATACTTTGTTGCAGCGAGAGCTAGTTTTACTGCTTCCTTTGTAGTTTTTGGTTTCCGAGCCTTCAATACTACTCGAGCATTTCGAATAATCTGTTGAAAAGATGGCTGACGTTTCACTCCCATCCCTAATTTAGTTTTAGTTTTCATAGTGTTTGTTATTAACCACGCATTCAGGCGTTCACTTAAGTTTGAATCAGAAGATTTTACTCTCTGCCACACCTTCCCAGCTAATATGCGATCAGCAATATGTCGGTCGTTTAAAGTTTTAAATTTTGAATATGCGATATCGTGCTCTTTGCAGGCTTTATCTAATTCGTTAATTCCAGGATCTCCTCTGGCCAACCTTTCTTGTAGTTTAGTACCAGGCCCACAATATTGGTATCCCGGCAAATGTAATTCTATTGGTAAATTACTAATTAAAGAGTTTAATAAACCTCTCCCTTGAACGGTTTTAGACCGAATGTCGCGCGTGTGATCAATCATGCTGCACTGATCAAACTGACTAAAATGCGTTGTCTATGATCTTCTAATAAAATAGGCGATATAATTTCACTCAACTGCTGGATTCTTCGACTGAATCGAAATCTATCGACGGCGTACATTTGCCACGGCCCTTTACGACTAGCACGATAGGCAAAGTCCCAAGTATACATATTGTAAACTTGGGGTTTAAGATTGAACGTAATCTTCTTGTTCATAATACCGTAATCGAATAAGTGGTGGTGTTTATAGACAGTACTCTTTATTCACTACAATGCGTTTCATCAAGCAGCACGTATCACTTCCTGTGAAAAATATTGACATTGCAACCGATATCCGTAAAGAGAGAAAGCACAGTTTATTACTGCCTGATAGTGTAAGGGGAGTTATTGTGGGGCCGTCAAATTGTGGGAAAACCAATGTTATGATCAGTTTAATAGAAGACCCGAACGGATTAAAATTTGAAAATATTTACGTTTACTCAAAATCATTACTGCAACCGAAATATGAGTATCTGAAGAGGCTTGTTTCACCAATATCCGAACTGGGTTATTACACATTTTCAAATAACAACGATGTTATACCACCTGAAGAGGCCATACCCAATTCGATTTTTATCTTCGATGATATTGCTTGTGATAAACAGAACAATATTCGGGCATATTTTTGTATGGGTCGACATAAAGATATTGACAGTTTTTATCTCTGTCAAACATATACGCATATACCCAAACATTTGATTCGAGACAATACGAATTTCCTGGTTATATTCAAACAGGATGAAATGAACTTGAAACATGTTTATAATGATCATGTAAATACAGATATGTCTTTCAACACCTTTCGAAGTATGTCTTTAGAATGCTGGAAGGAAAAATACGGTTTCACTGTGGTAGATAAAGATAGTCCTTTAAATGAAGGCCGCTACCGAAAGGGTTTTGATACCTACATAAAAGTAACTGCTGGCAACTGAAACAGATCAATACCAGTACAGCTGTGAAACAGTGCTGACCGGGTCGAAAGCTGTAACAGGTAACAGATCTGATGAAAACAGTACTCCGAGCTGTTAAAAAGCAGTTGAAAGCCGTTCGAAACCGGTACCGCAGCTGTATAAACCAGATGTATAAACTGATCAGAGCAGATTTGAAAGCAGTTCACAAACATGAAAGAAAAACAACTACGAGCCATCATAAAAACCACGAATTCAATTCGTAAGAAATACCGGGCTGTAAAATCAGGACGGATAGAGAAAGAGAGCAGGTTTCAAGACACTTTTAAGTCGATCACTGAACCTCTTAAAGAGCTCACCAAACACCCAAAGTTGAAAGACGAAATCAAACCAAAACAGGAAATAAAGGCTGAATTTGTAACACCTAACCCAGCTGCGAAAGCTTTGTATTTCGAGGATGATGACGAAGATACATTTGTCGAGTCCAGGGACACACCGGCCACACCCTACAAAAAATTTGACCGTGGTAAATGGCTTGATACACCAGCCGGGCAGAAGGCTGTCGAAAAGCTTATAGCCGAAAAAGAGTTTGATACGCTAGCTAGCGACTATTTGAAGAAATTAATAATACCGTCGGGGAACAGTGCGGTGGATACTGTATATGGGGTTTATCTGACCCCAAATAGACAGCAGTATAAAATCGGGGATTCAGTTTTTCAAATCCAAAATGATAAAATATATGTTGATGATACTCCGTACAAAGGAACCGTAGGGTTATATGAATTGCTTTTCATGAAAAACCCTGATTCTTCTACGTATAATGAAAATGATTTAGAAAACTATAAAGCTATTCTACTGCAGAGTAATGCTCATAGGCGTGAATATGATGTGAATAAACAGGTAAAAGGAAGTAAAAATCATAAGTACACTGCGATTATAAGTAAGCTTGTCAAGAAAGGTGGTAGTTTAATGCGAGTGTCTAGAAACAAAATTGAACATATTTACTGGGACGATCCAAATGAATTGGTTGATAGACTGCGTTTACTCGTAGCATCACATCAGGCTGGGCATAATAACCACAATAATGAAATTATATCGATTATCGAAGAGCTGAGAGAAGCGAATATTATAGTTTAAATATGTCCGTCGATAAGTTCGGACGTTACCTACAGAAAACCGGGTCTTCTAACCATCGTGGCCCACAAGGCCCTCCCGGGGCTCCTGGAATACAAGATGATCGCGGAGCCCCGGGGATAGGTTTCAATTTAACTGAAGATGGACATTATGATATAAATTCAAGGCGCATAGTAAATTTGGACTATCCTATTAGTGATAGTGATGCTGTTAGAAAAGACTATGTCGATAGAGAAATTAAATTTTTAAAAGGAATCATCGCCGACCTTAAACATCGCGTCGATATGTCTTATACTGAATATAAACCTGCTGATAAAGCTACAGAAGTTGACGACGCCGATCACCAACTTTTTATTTTGGACAAAAGTGCATAATACACCATTTTATCTTATGATGGTAAAGCGAGCAGTCACGTCTGGTAAAAAGCAGTTAGTCGATGAGCTACATAAACCGGCTCGAAGAAATTTTAAACGAAGACATGTTATCATAAAAGGTTTTAACGATTTGTGGCAAGCAGATTTGGTGGAAATGGGGCCGTATGCCGCAGAAAATAATGGCTATCGTTTCCTTCTTACAGTCATTGATTGTTTTTCGAAATATGCGTGGGCTGTACCTGTAAAAAATAAAACAGGACTTGAAATAACCAAAGCAATGGCAACAATATTTAACCAGGGACGTATTCCTAAAAACCTACAAACTGATGATGGAAAA
The DNA here is from genome assembly GCA_963422695.1 of Xylophagus ater. Classification (NCBI taxonomy): domain Eukaryota; kingdom Metazoa; phylum Arthropoda; class Insecta; order Diptera; family Xylophagidae; genus Xylophagus; species Xylophagus ater. The sequence continues at coordinate 37,090,345 of OY730478.1, forward strand.
GAATTCTTCAATAAAAATTTTCAAAATTTAATGTTAAAGTATCATATTAATCATTATTCTACGTATACCACTCTTAAGGCCCAGATTGTAGAGAGATTTAATAGAACTCTAAAATCGATGATGTGGAAGGAATTTAGCATGCGTGGAAATTATCAGTGGATTAATTTTGTAAAAGAGTTAACGGATCGATACAACAGAACTCGTCACAGAACAACTCGAATGCGGCCGTGTGATGTCAATCCTTCTAATGAAAAACGTTTACTTTCCACTGTATATAGTTACATCAAAATAAAGCAGAATGCGAAATATAAAACTGGTGATTTTGTACGTATCAGCAAGTATAAACATGTGTTTGAGAAGGGCTACACACCAAATTGGACAACTGAAATTTTCAAAATTCGGGCAGTTCAGCATACAAATCCCGTGACATACATTCTTGAAGATTATCTGCGCCAGCCAATAAAAGGTTGCTTTTACGAGAAGGAGTTAACAAAGACCAGATACCCAGACTTGTATCTTGTTGAAAAAATATTAAAGAAGAAAGGGTCCAAAGTATTTGTAAAATGGTTGGTATTTTCGACCAGTCATAATTCATGGATCGCGAGTACTGAAATATTGTAAATAAAAGATTTTAAAATTTCAATTATTATTATTTTATTTCTTTTAATTTTGCACAAAAGTTAAGGGTAAGGTGAAAGTAGGTCATCACCAGGGAAGTGCTCCAAGACCGGCTAGATTCAGGATGTATGGAAACATCTTGTGCGTAGTGAAGAGCTACGTCCTGCACGTGGTACCCCTGCTTATACTAAATCTTGCGGATCTAGAGGAGACAACCTCGATAAACAACCCCAATCCCAAAGTGTTAACCGATCCGTGCTGATGGGATGAATGGCAGTAGGGATATACTGTCATGAACGGAGGCCTCAGATAACAGGCAACCTCTGAGTGTATAAGTGCCTTGCAGCGGTAAGGGAGCTCTGCCGATGTGGACTATTATTTCTCGCCATATTCGTGGGACCAAAATATGAACAATGAAAAAATAATAAAAAAAATAGACGTAGAGAAGGGGGAGTCTTCTGTTGGAGATGGCAGCCGGAACAGCGAGGTCGATTCGACTCGCTCGATGGAAGTCATCTTCAGCAAAACGCTCACCCTAGAAGAGGAGGATGAGCTCTTAGAAGCTAAAGAGGAAGTGGTTAAGGCAGTAGCACAGACTGGAAACATGCCGTCTGGCTCTGCTGAAATCAATCCTTCAAGCGTGGATGGAAAAATGCCATCCGCTCTTGTAGGAAGCTGCCAGGCTATTTGAGCCTGAGCAGGAAAATAGGAACACTGGCAAGAAGTCTGCTTATAAACAAGCTAGGATTCGTCTCCGGTCTGCCATTAGGAAGGTCCAGAAGTACGGTGCGATGGATCCCAGTGTGCTCAGCCTCTGGGAGATAGAGCAGTATGAACGGGCCAAAATGGTAACTGGACACGAGAGCTTAAAGAGCTTTCTTGCCAGTCATAAGGCTAAAGTGGTAGAGAAGGAAGAGGCCGCTCCTCGGGATCCCATTGCGGGATCATCAAACGAGGAAGGTTTCACAACGGTTACGGCAAAACGTAACCGTTTTCAGGCAAAACGTGACAGGTCAGGGGATGACGTCACGCAGGGCGAGGCTAAAAAGTCCAAGCAAAAGGTGTCTACAGCGACGCGCAACCGGCCTGTGAATGCAGAGCTAGACAAGTTGCGTGTGGCTGTAGTAAACGAGCAGCAATCAGATGGCCGATTAACTCTCGACCAGTGGCAGAAAATCGAGGAGAGGTTCCAGATGGCTATGCTGACTTTTTACGAGTCAGCTGCCGAAGATCAGGAATTGCCCTTCGATGGCGCTGGTTGGGAGGGTGGACATAAGATTGTTGCCTGTGGAAACGATGCTTCGGCAAAATTCTTTAAAGAATTCCTCAGTGGTCTTGACGGTATCTGGGAATGTGCCAGAATCACAGCAGTGGCTGTGAAGGACCTTTACAGGTACGTCATACCGAAGGCATGGGTTTGGGTTTCCAAGCCGTACACCACCCCGGACAGGTTCTTAGCTTTGCTAAGAAATCAGAATAGGGAGATGAAGGCTGATGGATGGAAGGTTCTGAAGGTGGGACCCCAGAGGGAACACGGCCAGAACTTCCTTCTATCGCTCAGCCGTGAATCACTTCCCTATCTTGAAAAGATTGAAGGTATGGCACGGTACAGTTTGGGCAGGGTGATGATAAAACCACTTGCCCACACTAAAGGAATCGAAGACGAGGAGCCGGTAATCAGTGATCGAGGTGGTACAAATCAACCTCCATCACAGTAGAACGGCTACTGCCTGCCTAGCAGAATTACTCTCTAGGCAGAACATCACAACGGCTTTAATCCAGGAACCCTGGATCAACAAAAGGAAACAATTATCAGGACTAAAGGTAAGAGACTTTACTCTCTTCTACAAAAAATCGGAAGGGAAGGTCAGAACTTGTATCCTTCTGAGAAATACAGTTAAAGCTTTTCTTTTAGAAAATTATAGCTCGGAATATATTACAGCAGTGGTATGCGAATTGAAGCAGCAGAATGGGAAACCCATGTGCCTGGTTTCGGCATATCTACCTTATGACGGGCAGATGGCGGACTTGCCTCCAGAAAGCTTAAGGCGGCTGGTTGCACGGAACACGTGGGAGGTGGTTATCGGATGTGATGCCAACGCTCACCACACACAATGGGGAAGTAAGGATATCAACGAAAGAGGTATGTTACTACTTGATTTCATTATATTATCAAATCTATCAATTTGTAACGTAGGAAATGACCCAACTTTTGTAGTTAAAAATAGGCAGGAAGTTTTAGACATCACATTAAGTAACACTTCCCAATATGAAATAGGTAGATGGAGGGTCTCACAGGAGCCCTCCCTATCTGATCACAAATGGATCTTGTTCGAGGTTAAGGCTCGAATAGACAAGAGAGCACCCTTTAGGAACCCTAGGAAAACTGACTGGGAAGGCTTTGCGCATTCACTGAGTAATAGGCTCAAGGAGCCTTCTAGATCATTCAAGTGCAGGAATAGTGTGGACAGAGCAGTTAATTACCTCAGCAATGAAGTAATTAAAGCTTTCGAAAAATCGTGCCCAATATCTAGACCACCTAGAAGGCAAAAACCTATCTGGTGGAACATAGATATTACGGTCATGAGAAAGAAAGTGGGGAAACTCTACAACAAAGCAAGGTGGAGTAACCTTGTAGAAGACTGGGAAATATATAAAGCAAGTAAACGGGAATTCAAATATGTCATCAGAAAGGCTAAAAGACTTTCGTGGAGGACATATTGCGACGATATCACGGAGACTAGCGAAGCCTCAAGGCTAAGGAAAATACTCTCAAAGGAGGAGAGCGTCCCCAGCTATATCAAGAGGGGGGACGGATCATGGGTGGAAGATAGTCGAGAGGCTTTAGAGTCCTTAATAGCCACTCACTTTCCAGGAAGCTTGGAAGAGGAGGAAGAAGAGAAACTTCCGGCAGTGCGGAAACTCAGCTGGCGGAAGATCGACTGTATCACGAGTAGTAATAAGCTTACTTGGGCAGTCGAATCCTTCATGCCATACAAATCACCAGGACCTGATGGCATCAGGCCAATAATGGTGCAAAAAGCACCAGAAGCGGCAAAAAGATGGCTTCAGACAATTTTCAGAAGTTGTCTACGGATGGCATATGTGCCTAGGATGTGGAGAGAAACGAAGGTAATCTTCATACCAAAGGCAGGAAAAATCAGTCATACACAGGCAAAGGACTTCAGACCTATTAGCCTATCATCCTTTCTTCTGAAGATATTGGAAAGATTGATCAATACTTATATTAGAGAGGTGTGCGGATGGGCTCTGTCGAACTCCCAACATGCATACCTCAAACATAAGTCTACGGAAACGGCTTTACACGAAGTCATTAGTAAGATAGAGGATAGCATCAGCAAAAAAGAATTTGCTCTGGTAGCTTTCCTGGATATCGAAGGAGAGTTTAACAACGTTAAAAGAGAAGCCATAATAGGCGCACTAGAAGACGCAAATGTGGAAGGTGGAATTACCGATTGGATCAACATGCTTCTGCGCTGTAGATTTATTAATGCAGCTTACGGGGACAGTGAAGCAAGGAAGAGAGTATCCAGAGGGACACCTCAGGGGGGAGTATTATCTCCATTCCTCTGGATTCTAGTGGTTGATGGGATCCTTAAGAAACTCAGTAATAGTGGGATCTCAGTGGTAGCATACGCTGATGATCTTGCACTAATTGCTAGAGGGAAATTTCTGGACACCATTAGCGAATTACTGGAAGCAGCTCTCAACAGGCTTAGCAAATGGGCCGACCACAATGGCCTTGGAATCAATCCGAGTAAGACGGAATTAGTGCTCTTCACCAGGATGTACAAGGTGCCCCAGTTCAGGCTGCCAAAGCTTGATGGAGTCACCTTGAATATCTCTGAAGAAGTCAAATTTCTAGGACTTTGGCTGGACAAAAAGCTAGCATGGGGAATCAATACAGAAAACAGACAAAAAAGGCTTACAATGCTCTGTATGTATGCAGAAAGGCTGTAGGTAGAAATTGGGGGCTAAAGCCTAGCATAATGCTCTGGCTTTATACCGCGGTAGCGAGGCCAATTCTAACCTATGGGGCATTAGTTTGGTGGGAAGCCACCAACAAAAAACATTTACAGGGGAAACTCACTAGGGTTCAACGGTCTGCTTGTATTGGAGCGTCAGGTGCGCTTCGAACAACACCTACAGCAGCCCTGGAAACGATTTTGCATTTGTTGCCGATCGACTTGTACATTAAACAAGCGGCGGGCAATAGTGCTCTGAGGCTAAGAAACCATGGGTTTCTCAAGAGACTGGACAAAGGTCATGGTAAGATCCTAAACTGGACGCTAGGTGGCGGTGCCAAGGTGGCAACAGACACCATAAAGGAAATATTGGACTTCGATACCCCTTACAGGATGTCATACCCGGACAAAACAGACTGGTATGACAATAAGGTCTCTATCGAAGGCGAAATTGGAATCTATACAGACGGATCTAAAACAGAGTACGGCGTAGGCTCGGGGGTATTCTCGGTAGACCTCAGTATAGCGAAATCTTTCAGACTTCCACTGGAATGCAACGTCTTCCAGGCGGAAATATTGGCAATTCAAAAGGCTGCAGAAACATCTAGTCTGGAGAAGATATCCTCCAGGGATATCTCGATCTACTCAGACAGCAAGGCAGCCTTGAACGCGCTTAGTTCGGTAGCTGTTAACTCGGGAATAGTCAGTAGCTGTCGCAAGGTGTTGAAGACACTATGCGTTCAGAATAATGTTAGATTATGCTGGGTTCCAGCTCATTGCGGAATCGAGGGAAATGAATCGGCAGATAAGCTGGCAAAGGAAGGAGCAGACGGTTCAGGAACCGAAATCACTGACGTTCTGCCTTCCCTCTCGGCGCTTAAAGCACGTATCAGGGATAGAATTTTCGGGGAAGCCAACACACGATGGTGCAAACTTAGTGGGCACGAAGTGTCAAAAAGTTTGTGGCCGATAATGAATCAAAGAAAGTCGAGTCTCATAATAGACTGGAACAGGAATCATTTACGGACAATTATTGGGATAGTGACGGGACACTGTCTGTTGAGGAAGCACGCTAAAAGACTGGGCTTGGCGCAAACCGACCTCTGTCGATATTGTGGAGACATAGGAGTGGCTGAGGACTTCAAGCACATTTTGTGCGAGTGCTCAGCTCTCTCTCGAACTCGTTACAACTTTTTGGGTAACCATTTCTTCGAGAATTTAGGGATGCTTCAGGCGACTAACATGGGAAGTCTAATGAAGTTTTGTAGGAAAATTAAATGCTTTGAAGGGGAATAGGTTTTCTAACAGGGTAACTCCTGGTCTCGTAGGGATCACAATGGGCCCATTAAGGTGCCTGGTGTTGTACGTAGTACCCCTACTCTACCTACCTACCTACCTAAATTTAAAATATTATTATTTTATTTCTTTAATTCTGCACAAAAGTGAGATGGAAACTTTTTCCCACTGCCCCCTTGTTAATGATACTAAATCGCTGCTCGTTTAGTTGATTTAAAGTCTGATCTGTTGTTTTCCCATATCGAGGAGGAAGAAACATCTGATAATCGCCAAGGTCCAGAATTAATCTCTCTCCATATTTGGTGATGCATCGCCGAGCCGAATTTATTTTAAATGGAGTATTTATTTCCATATCCGCCATTTTCTTCGTCGGCTTGTATTGTACGTGATTATTGTTGAGTTCGCTTAAAACATCTACTGCGCCTTCTGCTGCTGCTGCTGCTGCTGCTGCTGGTGTATCAGCTTCCAGAAATTCGTTGAAAAAATACGACATTTTTTTTTGTTAGACTGTCTTCCGTAAAGTACCTGATTAAGACTAACTTCTGTTAGCCACGCGGTCCCTATTTATAGTCTGGAGGGGAGACGCCACTTGGACACGTTAGGACATGAATTTTCTTGTTTCACTTCAACATCTGTGGGCACTGAAATTTTTTCCCACGACATGGAACAACACGTGTTTCCACTTGAACCCCATGCTAAATCAGGACATGATCAAACATGTTTTTTTTCCCTCGAGAATATTTCTTTTTCGGCCACAAGATCCCGTGGGACAACACGTGTGGCCACTTGAACCCCATGATAAATCAGGACATGATCAAACATGTTTTTTCCATCAAGAATATTTCTTTTTTTGGCCACAAGATCCCATGCGACAACACGTGGGGCCATTTTGAAACCCTGCCAAGATCAGTTGAGGCTGGTACTTGAAGCAGTAAACATGGTTATTTTCGTCGATTTACAAGGTTTTAAAGGAGAAAGTAATAGTTTCATTCCTAAGGAAATTGCGATCCTGTTCAATGCGAATGAAGTACGTCATTTTCATCTAAAACCGCCATTTGAATTTAACAGACTACCATCAGCACTGCAGACTCAAGCTACCTGGCTTTCCATAAATCATCATGGGTTATCGTGGGAGGGCGGATACACGTCAATTAATCACGTGATACAATTTTTACAGACGAATTTGAAAAATAAAATAATTTATGTTAAAGGATCGGAGAAGAAAAAATATCTCAGTGAAATTCTCGGAAATAGAGCAACGGTATTTGATTTAGACTACTGTGGATGTCCGAATTTAAACACTTTGAGGATGCGATATTCTCTAACTCCGAGGTGTTTAGCTCATAGAGGATGTTGTGCCCTACAAAATGTTCATTTGCTAAAACAGTATGTAATACAATGTAATAATGATAGAAATAAAATAGACGCGATGTGAAATAATATTCATTTTATTTTACAATTATATTTACACTTAAAAATAATCTTTCTTACAATCGATATATATTTGCAATTATATTTACACTTAAATATATATTTTTATTAAAAATAGTATTTTTATTTAATAATGCCTGGTGTGTTTGAATCCATAGGGGATGGAATCAAAATTTTCCAAAAATTTCCTTTTTTCTGATCTGGCATTGTATTGTTTTACTACCGGTGTCGTTATAATTCGATGATCTTCGGTGCGCCGTATACTAGAAGAAATGTTCTTGATCGGCCTCGCTTCTCCATCGCTGTTTAAAATTATGTCACGCATACTTTCAAAATTTACCAATTTCGACGCCTCATGGTTTAAACAAATCCCTTTTACTTTACAAACCATTTTTCGACTGTTGTCCTTTGTTGAAAATACCTGGTATGCATAGTTCTTTGGCCCTCCGCTCACAAATTCTTCAACATAACTGCCAGTGCCGTAACAGTCCAATTCATCAGTCATATCTCCAACAAAATTTCCAACAGGTGGGTCATATTCACCATCTCTGCTGATGTATATAACAGAGTCGGTATCGTAATATAATACTCTTTCTCCCAATTTCTCCAGATATGAATACAGTTTCAACCGTGCTTGTGTAGTAGTGTAGGCTGCTATACATACATTGATTGTAGTCAGAGTATCTGCAGCCTCTTCTTTGTACTCCCAGTTCACAATCCGAGTTTCATCATTAACTGGTAAAATATGGTTAACTGCTTTAGATGGATCCGATAAAAGTGTATATAATTCAGCTGGCTGTATTATTATAGAGGTTTTCGATTGGTTTTCCCTCTGACCAAATTTACCCCAAAATGAATTTAATATCAGCTTAGCAGTGGATCTTAAACCAGGGTTTTTTTCTATTTTTTCCGGTTCTAATACTATGTCCTCATTCTCAAAGAATTCTTTTACATATTCATGTCTTTCCTCCTCTGTAACACATGTACTAGGCCATCCAGAAGCTTCCTGTTTCATTTTTAGGAATTTGTTCATCATTTCTGTGAAGAGTCCATCTCTTTTTTGCCGCACCTCATAAGACCATATTTCATAAATTTCCAGCAGTTGGTAACCCTTTTCAATGGCCTTATTTACCTCATCCAATACCCATGTTCCAGTTAATGCCCTTTCATTTTCTTCATGAGTACAATCCTCTTGACTTTTTTCCAAACTACATGTGAAGCATAATGAGAACATTAACTTTTGGTTTTGTTTCATCGGTAAGACAGGATGGTACAGATTTTGTGGTGGTAAAATTTTGCATTTAATCAGACCATCAATTTCTGTTAAATTTAGCTTGGAGCACTCCAGGTTACCAACATATAATTTCGGATGGGCAATGGGGAATTTTCCGTTTTTACATACCCACGGGTAGAGAGAGCATACATCAATGTATTTAATTTTTTCTCCTGACTTACATTTATAATAAGTTCTGGCGTTACCCGTCCGACCACCGAAAAATGCATCGCGCGGATTAAGTGGAGCACTATCTAGTACAGAATGGTTACTCACGTACCTTTTCATTTCCGTGTTAGCATACATTTCTTTTCGGAATTCACATTCCCACTTTTCTATTACCTCATATCCCGACGATCGAAGCCTTTCAGTTTTAAATACAGTAGATTCGTATCGGGAATTTAATGTATCGCCTCCGCTTCCATACAGAGAACCATCTCTATTTTTTGTGATACACGCGGGATGACCGTGGTAATAACAGCCGTGAAATTCAAAAATTTGTCCCGTCTCCTCGCAGTAGCCATCAACTTTTACCCCCTTTATAACAGCTTCTTTCTGGTTGTACGCGTGCCGGATTTTTATATTACGTTGTTTCTCCTCCCAAAGCAACCACTGTATAGCAACCTTCGATGCAATTTTATCTTCACGATAGCCTGTTTTTGGTATTAGACCGATTTTATACGGTCGAAGGAAATTACGTCTGAATACCAGATTACAGGCAGACACTATCGTTACTGCTTCCGCGAATGGGCATACATTACATTCTCTCAGCATCAGACTTCGAAATTTGAGACAGCCTTCTGCTAAAATCTCTACATCATTCTTACAGTAATCTATTAGATCACGCTGCATGTTGAATTCGTCATTTTTGTGTTCCTCATACCATTGTAGAAAGCATTTCCGATCATCAACATTCATAGTATTTGGACTGTAGAATTCAACTGCTGGCAATTTTCCGATATAGTTCTCATTTCTGACTGTATTAAATAAGTGGGGAAAATATCCTTTTTTGAATTTGTCTGCCAGACCAAAGGCTTGTGGTATTTTTGACAGTGCCATCGAGAAGTAGTTCAAGGAATCTATGAACTTTATATTCCCAATCATCATCAATATGATTTTTGTACCTCGCATTATCAGTTCCGGTGTGATATCTGTTTTCTGCAGCACATAATTCAAAATAAATTGGTGATCAAACGCCTGCCCATTATGTGCAAGCACTATCACGCGTTTATGGAATTTTCGAACATTTAATAAATATTTTAAGAAACTTCCGATAACGTTTTGTTGTAAAATTTCCACTCTATATCCGCACTTTTCACAACAATATTGTCCTTCCACATTAATGCATACATTATGTTGATATAGCGATAAAATTATTTTATTTTTCCGCTTAAGTTTGTTTTATTAGCGCAGCCTCACGCTAATTAAGTTGAAGAAAAAGGCTTTGTTGGGTTTCAAAATTAAACTGAATTTATTTGACAAAAATTCTGGAATTTATACAATTTAAATGCTGAGTATACAAAATTCTTATATTCTAAATGTGGGAATCGTACATTTATAAAAATTATCCAAATATCAAATTTAATTAAATATAAAAGTTTAATTTGATATTTGGATATATGGAATTGAAATCGGAGTATTTTATTTTGAACAATATGAGTTTTTTTATGCAAAAAATATTATTGTGGGAATTTTATCATAGAAAAATTTACGCGTTGCACAAAATAAGTCTGGGAAATATCTGTTGGTTTTTTACGACAAAAAACCAAATATTTGATATAACTTAACATTCTCCCCCGCCTTGAAAATTGCCGTTTCAAGATATACTTATAGAGTCAAGTTGAAAATCCGTTTGTCGAGGTGGCCGTTGAGTTGGGTGCTGTTTTCTGGTACATTTCTTTATAATTATGGTCAAAACATATGATGCTATGAGAAGAGAAATTAATAAGGAGGAATAGCTGATTGAGAAATGATGAATGTCCGTGGAGTCAATGTCTTCTGGAAGTATTTCTTGATTTTTATAACTCTTATGGCGTCCTTTAAGTTTTGAATTTCCTTTGTGTTGTTTTTGGAAAGATAGGTGTTGCCCATTCTGATTTCTTGGTTCTCTAGATGCTTCTCGATGTTGAAAGCAGTAATGTTCATCGAGGGTAGAAATGAGTTCCTGATTTCATTCGTATGAAAGTTATGAGAGCTGATCATGAGTGAATCTTGCTTGATGACGCAATTGGTGTTAAACTTCAGCAATCCTTCACCTTTAACTATTGTTCGATGTGTGCTTGCACCACATACAATGTATAAAATGTATTCGCGATCAAACGAGTATATCCAGTGATTTGGATTATGCAACTGGATCCAAATTTTGGATGGGACTGTGGTTTCAATTGCACAGCTAGCAGGAAGTGTTTGCTGATGGTTGAATAGACTCAGTTCACATTGATCTTGTCCTGCTTCTTTGTTATGAATAGCATGTTTCTGTTTGCATAAATACCTTTGTTTTTGACTAATTATACAAGCAGACAGCTCGTCGTCAGACATTGAGAAGTGTTGGTCTCGATGAAGGTTTACCACTATGTATTCAGCAGTCGGTTTTATTAGGATCAGTTTCCCTTCCACAACTGTAGGTATAGGAATGACCTTGAATATTTCATATATTTCCTTAGCTGGAAGTGGAATATTTATGCTAAAGATTATGGATTTAGATGTTACTCTGGTCCTTGCAGACATTAAATGATATAATTCTAGTAGATCTTGATGATCGAATTGTCCAGGTATCGTTAAAGTTGCTGGCTGATTTTCCCTTATTACATTTAGTTGTTGCCGAAGTTGGTCAGTGGTGAGTAGTAAGGGATTTAGTTTTCCATTATGAGTGTCTGTTACCACATCTATTAAGGCAGATTGAATTCCTTGATAGCTGACTATAATCAGTGTTGCATGAATTGATAGTGAATTAAACAATTGTACTGTTTTTTCGTCGTTTAGTTGGTTACTTATGTTTTTAATATTTAAAAAAAGCTCGGTTATGTAGTCGGTAATAACTAAAAACTGCTTGTCTATATGTTCTTCGTCCTTTTTGATGATATTTGTTGTTGAGTCGATGATGGATGTTTGGTTTTTTATAAGTTCGAGTAGATGCCCTTCATTTGTTTTAACCTTTTGTATAGTTTCAGAGAGTTGAGTGGCATATTCTTGATCTAAAATTCCGAATAATTTATTGGAAATAGTCCCAATGATGTCGAATGGCGATCGTTTGGATCTTGACGCTAGACTACCACTATTCCCTTTGACAAGGATCTCGTTATTATTTTCGATTATTTTAAGTTGATGCTCAAGCTGTGATAATATGATCAAACAAAATTCCTTGTAGTCTGTCATTACGTTACATAATTTGTCTAATTTATGCATACAGTCATGAAGACCAATTAATTCCTTCCAATAGTTTTCCATGTCGTAATACACGATGAGTTTCCATTCATCTGTGACCATATTTACTTGTCCTATACCTTCAAAGTATATTCCTGGATGTGTATGAAACGGAATGATTTCTACTGATTGGTTCAACAGACTGCTGAAAATTTGTGGTATGATACTTGTCACTAACAGAAGTGTTAACAGTGGATTTAATTTGACTATTTTTTGTTGTTTTACTTTATGATCTCGGCTGGCAGTGATTTTGTCTTGAGTTGTATTTGACTGGGTTTAATGAGTTCGTTTTAAATGGTTTGTTTCTGATTGACTGTCAAGCCATGCTGAATTTATTGGTAAAAATCTTCCTTGCATAGGATGCCGTGGTTTCTTTAAAGGTACTTTTATAAATCCATTCGACGTTATATTTTTTGATGGCAATGAATATTTCTTCTCTTTTAAACAGACTAGATGTGTTGATGAAGTCTGTGGGATCTCTTTGCTGTTTGTGATTTCACCTTGGTCCAGTATTGGATTATCATCTTCTGATGGTAAAGGACATACCTTATGAATTGCTCTTCTTAGGATTCCAGATGTAGTTCTAACATCAACTACTCTTATTAATCCATCACTACCTGGATGAGCTTCTATGATTCTTGCCATTTGCCATTTTAATGGTGGTAAATTTTCATCCCTTATGATGACCAAAGTTCCTGGTTTAAGTTGTTTGACTTCTTGCTTCCACTTGGTTCTAGTTTGCAATTGTTGTAGATATTCGTTGGACCAGCGCTTCCAGAATTCTTGGTGGATAGTTCTTACTAGTTGCCATTGTGATAAGATAGTTGCATTGTTTGGTTTGGCTTGTGGGTCCAAGATTGTAGTTAACGGTTCTCCAATTAAGAAATGACCCAGTGTAAGAGCTTGGACATCGTTTGGGTTTGTTGACATTGGTGTTAAAGGTCGTGAATTTAAAATCGCTTCGATTTCAGTAACCACTGTGTTAAGCTCTTCGAATGTTAGTGAGGCCCCTAAAAGTACTCGTCTCAAATGATGTTTGGCTGATTTTACAGCTGCTTCCCAGAGCCCACCAAAATGGGGTGAGCGGGGCGGTATGAAACACCATTCGATTTGTTCATCTGCGCAGTGATTGTTGATCACCGTGTGATGTTCTTTACTTGAAAATAATTCGTGTAACTCTTGTAGTTCATTTCGTGCACCTACGAAATTGGTTGCACTATCACAAAAGATTTTTGCTGGTCTACCTCGTCTTCCGATAAAACGCTTAAGCGCACCTATAAAGGCGGAGGTTGTCAGATCGGAGACAACTTCTAGATGGGTAGCCTTCGTAGTGAAGCATACAAAAACTGCGATATATGCCTTTGTGGGTTTTTTCCCTCTAATTTTGTAGTGTATATGTATTGGACCACAAAAATCGATGCCCACATTTACGAATGGTCGTGCTGGTTGAATCCTTTCTGCTGGTAAACCTCCCATGAGTTGTGAAATAATCTTTGGTCGTGCTCTGGAACATAAAATGCATTGATGAACTATCGAGTGTGCTAAAATTTTCCCTCGTAGTGGCCAATATCTTTGCCTTGTTATGGCCAATAAAGCTTGCGGTCCTGCATGTAAATGTTGCAAGTGTAGTCGCTTCATTAAGAGTCTTGTAAAGAGATGCGAATATGGTAGAAGAACAGGATGCTTTGCTTCAAATGATAAATTACTAGCTTGAAGCCTACCACCTACTCGTATAAGACCTTGATCATCTAAGAAAGGGGTTAGCGTAGCCAATTTATTAGTTGGTTGGACATATTTCTCTTTTTGTAGTTGTTTTAACTCTACTCCAAATTCTTGTTGTTGCATTTCTTTTAGGATGAATATTAGGGCATCTTGAAGTTCGTTTGCAGTAGGAACCTTAGAGAGTCTTCTTTCGTGTTTCTGTAGTCTTATGTTTCGGGAGAAACGTAGAATAAAGGCCATTGTTTCTTGTAAACGTTTAAATGAATTGTTGTGGTGTATGGTTTGTATTAGAGTTGGTCTTGCAACGGCCATAAGAACCACCTTGCGTTGCTTCTTCACTGTTTCAACATTGATTTGACTGATTGAAGTATCTGGCCACTTACTTTCTGGACGTTGTAAAAATTCAGGACCATTAAACCAGATACTAGATGCTAGCAAGTTCTTTGGAGTCACACCCCGAGAAATCACGTCGGCTGGATTCATATTGGATTTGATGTGATGCCATTGGTTAACTTGCGTTGATTCTTGGATGGCTGCAATTCGATTCGCAACGAAAGTTTTGTAGGAGGAAGACTCTGACGAGATCCATGACAGAACAATGCTAGAGTCAGTCCAATAGTAGATTTCATCAATTGTGATGCATAGAATTTTCTTTAAACGATCAACCAGTTCAGTCATTATTTTGGCAGCGCACAATTCTAAGCGTGGTAATGTTGTTGTTTTGGTTGGAGCGACCTTTGATTTTGCACATAACAAGTGTACAGATATATTTGAATTTTTGTCAGTGGATCGTATGTAAATAGCGGTCCCGTATGCTTTCTTGCTTGCGTCAGCAAATGCGTGGAGTTGTATATTAGCTGTAGTTGAGCTGGAGAAAATGTGTCTTGGAACTGTTAATGAATTTAAATCGCTCAGCCCTTGGCGGAAATTTAACCATTTTGTATGTAGTTCCAGTGGTAAAGCTGCATCCCAATCTAGTTTCATTAGCCACAATTGTTGTAAGAAAATCTTTGCTAGAACTATTACTGGATTTACTATTCCTAATGGATTAAATAGATGTGCGATATCTGCCAATATGGTTCTTTTGGTTACTTTCTTTGCTGTTGGCCATGATGTTTTAATGGAAAATAGATCTTGCTTCGGCATCCAAGTAAGTCCTAATGTTTTAATTTGATCACTCGAGCCGTCTTTTATGTCTAATTGTACTTCTATTTCTTCTTTTGGGATAGAAGCGAGTAGTGCAGGATGATTTGTGCACCACTTTCTAAGGTTGAATCCACCTGAACTGAGAGCCTGTTTTAATTGATTTTGTGTTTCAACGGCTTCAGCTAGATTGTCATTTCCGGTCATTAGATCATCAACATAGAAATCTCGTTTGATAATTTTAGATGCTAATGGATATTGTAGAGCATGGTCCTCAGCTAAACGTTCAAGGCACTGAGTTGCTAAATATGGTGCAGATGTTGTGCCGTAAGTTACAGTACGAAGCCGAAAATATTTAAGTTTTTTCTTCAGGATTGTCTCTCCATACTATGAGTTGAAAGTTTCTATCTTCTGGAGCAACCAAAATTTGGCGATACATTTTTGCTATGTCTGCCGTGAAGACATATTTAAATAGCCTGAATCTTATCAGAATACTAAATAAATCATCCTGTATCGTAGGGCCTGTGTATAAAATGTCATTAAGTGACGTGTTACTGGAGGTTTTACAAGAACCGTCAAACACCACCCTTAATTTAGTGGTACTACTGTCCGGCTTAAAAACACAATGATGCGGTAGGAAGTAGTGTGGCACAGAGATTGTTTTAAGTTCAACTTCTTCCATATGTTTCAAGTTTAAGAACTCATGGATGAAATTCTGATATTGTAACTTTACTGACATATCTTTGGCTAGTCTTTTTTCAAGACTCAAACAACGACGTATAGCGGTTTGTTTCGATTCGCCCAACTTGAATGGTTGTTCGGAAAATGGTAGCTTTACAATGAAGCGTCCAAGTTGATTTCTCGATATGGTTTTGTTGAAGAATTGAACACATAAAAGTTCTGAATGTGATAATTGTTTCTTGGCTATTAGCGTTTCTTCTAAAGTCCAAAATTTCTGTAGCTGATTATCTAGCTCGCTGGTGCTGATTCCACAAAATAACTTCGATGTGTTTGACGTTTGTGTTGATTTTCCAAAAACTATCCATCCGAACATGGAATTTTGTAATGTAGGTAAACTTCTGTGCAATTTAATTTGGCCGACAGACATTAATTCACAGTATAGTTCAGCACCGATTAATAAATCAATGTGCCGCGGTTTGTTGAAATCTGGATCAGCGAGTTGTATATTCTTAGGTATGGGCCAGGAATCTATATTAATGAAACGGCTAGGTTGTAATGAAGTGATTTCTGGTAGCACAAATACCTCCAGTCTTGTTGAATAAGCATTCACCTTTGATTGTAATGAAATGTTGGCTCTGCGTTATACAAGGTGGAGTCCAAAGTAATCAGGACTTTTTGAATCTAGCGCCCCTAGTGGCGCCATCTATATGCCGACTGGTGCGTTAGAATCTGCTATCCTTTATCGACTTCCTGTGAGAATTTCATGACATTTCATCTATTGAAAGTGAAGTTATTGCGTTTTAAGTGCAGTATGTTTGTGTCATCGGTGCGAAAATGAGTTTCGACGACCAAAAATTGCTCAGAATTCAACATTCGAAGGACATCATTAAAGAGGTCAAAAAGGACAAAAACTTCCTTTATAACATTGTGACTGGTGACGAAACGTGGTGTTTTCAATATGATCCCGAAACGAAACGCCAGAGTGCTGAATGGAAGGCGCCGGACGAGCCGAAACCCAAAAAATCGCGCCTGGAGAAGTCAAAAGTGAAGACAATGCTGATTTGTTTTTATGATTCCAAGGGTATTGTCCACAAAGAATTTGTTCCACCCGGTCAAAACGTTAATGCGGTATTCTACCTAGGAGTTTTGAAGCGTTTGGTGCGCCGTATTCGACGTGTTCGGCCCGAATATCGCGAAGATGGAAGTTGGCGTTTGTTGCACGATAATGCGCCGTCTCATCGATCGACGCTTGTGACCGATTATCTCACCAAAAATCACATTTTAACCATCAACCACTCCCCGTATTCACCGGATATGGCACCGTGCGACTTCTACCTTTTCGGAAAAATGCATTTGCCGATGAAAGGAAAGCGTTATGCAGACGTAGAGGCCATTCCAAAGGCTTGCACCGGCATACTGGCGGCCATACAGGCTAACGAGCTAAAACACTCGTTCGACATGCTTTTGGACCGTGCAAAAAGCTGTATTGAAGCAGAAGGAGACTATTTTGAATAAAATCAATTGATTTTGCCGAAAAAACCATTTGTTCTGTTTTTTTTTTAAAGTCCTGTTTACTTTGGACTTCACCTTGTATTTTAAGATGTGAGTAGCCTATACCATTTACATTTAATTGTTGATTGCATCCGACGATTCCTAGCTTTTTGTATAGCCTTTCAGATATAAAGTTCAATTGAGATCCGGAATCTAGAATTACTCTACATTCGATTGGATATCCATTTGCATCCGTTATCTTTACAATGGCTGTGCCTAAGAAGACGTAGCCTGCAGAGTTATTATTGTTTTGAAGAGCAACATGAGTTGTGTTAATTTGTGTTGGTGGAAGGTTTTCTAAATTACCAGTTTTGTTTGCAACATTCGATCTTTCGATATGTAGCAATGTGTGATGTCGTGCATGACACTTGAAGCAATTTCTGGATGAGCAATTTTTGAGGAAATGTCCCCTTCCTAAGCAATTGGTGCAAAGTTGAAGCTCTTTAGCTGCATCTAGACGTTCTAGTGGAGATAGTTGAAGAAAAGGTTGACATGCATTAATACGATGCTGCTGTTTCTTGCAGAATAGACATGTGATTTCTCTTTCCGATGAAATAAAAGCAGAATGTTTACTTGTATTCTGTTTTCCCTGGTGTGGTTTCTCCCCTAGTGTCTCTAGCATTTGAAATCTGTATTCCAAAAACGTTAAGAACGTTGTCAAATGTTGAATGGAACGTGGTGATTCCAACGATTGTTCAAATAAGCGATGGGTTTCACGGTGTACCTTACGAAGCAGAATGTGGAGAACTATCGGATCCCAATTTCTGGTATCTACTCCAAGATTTTTAATACCTAATAGGCATTCTTTCGTTGTATCATGCAACTGCTTGATTGCCGATGATGACTCAGAAGTTATAACTGGTTGTGATAAGAGAGTGTTAAGCAGAGCTGCTAGTAGAAGTCGTTTGTTGTTGTATCGATTTTGTAATATATCCCATGCGGTAGTGTAATTTTCTTCAGAAATTTGTAGATGTTGGATAAGTTTTCCTGCTTCTCCTGTAATGTTTGCCTTTAGATAGAATATTTTCTGTGAATGTCCCATAGGTTGGTTGTGTATTAATTGTGTGAAAAGATCATTAAACTCTCTCCACTTCAAGTAGTCTCCGTCGAAGGTGGGCAATGTGACCTTAGGAAGCTTGATTTGTGCTTCCATGCAGGTTTTTCCGTTCGATGGAGATGCGCGATCGCATTGTTCTTGTAGTTTAATGATGATTAGCTCCTGGCGGTCTTCGAGCTTAAAAAAGTCCTCATCTACATAATCAAATTGATCCTCCTCAGCCATAATGTCATTATGTAGATTGATAATATTTGACCAATAGTTGTTGATTGATTTGATTTTTTGTTGACAGTGTACCTTTGAGTATGATGTATCAATTGATGATTCCAGCGGCTGAAGGAAGTGTTCCAAAGCTGCAAAGGATGCACGTTGTAGACGTATTCCCCTTTTCTGATCTTGACTGCTCTTCTGGTAGGTGGTTAGAGATTCCTCTGGCTTTAACTTTTCATCATCTAGTTTGTATAACTCTTCTTCTAATGTGGTTTTGGCCGTTTTGTATATTGTTTATACTTGCGTGTAGAAATCGGACTGGAAATAACTATGAGTGGGATTTTCAGTTTTTATCGCCAGGAGTTTTGAATGACGATCATTAAACTGGTTCCATTCCTGTTGTAATCGTTCTACTCTTGTTGTTAGATACGACTCAGTCTTTCGACTCTTGGGATCCTTCCGATAGTTGGTAATAATTTTTTCTATTTCTTTACCACATTGGGATTGCTCTGCTGTAAGCTGTTCCATCACGTCGGGGTCACCAAAATGTTGATATAGCGATAAAATTATTTTATTTTTCCGCTTAAGTTTGTTTTATTAGCGCAGCCTCACGCTAATTAAGTTGAAGAAAAAGGCTTTGTTGGGTTTCAAAATTAAACTGAATTTATTTGACAAAAATTCTGGAATTTATACAATTTAAATGCTGAGTATACAAAATTCTTTAATTCTTAATGTGGGAATCGTACATTTATAAAAATTATCCAAATATCAAATTTAATTAAATATCAAAGTTTAATTTGATATTTGGATATATGGAATTGAAATCGGAGTATTTTATTTTGAACAATATGAGTTTTTTTATGCAAAAAATATTATTGTGGGAATTTTATCATAGAAAAATTTACGCGTTGCACAAAATAAGTCTGGGAAATATCTGTTGGTTTTTTACGACAAAAAACCAAATATTTGATATAACTTAACACATTACATCTTTTAGAAAAAATGCACAAATTCGGTTCATGCAATTTTATTGCTTCCCCGTCACCTAGAACTTTTTCTTGGCGCGCTTCTAGGTCGTAAAATACGTAAAAATTGTCACTTTGATCCATTTTACTCGCATTTGGGCTTATAAAGCACAGGTGATTCCTCGCGACATGTTTTTGACAGTTTTTACAAAATATTTCCCCGCACACGTGAATTCTGTCTCTTTTACACAGTTTCAGGCATTCCATACACCGTTTTAGTTTATGACAAACACTTTTTACATGATTTTCGTAACATGTAGTTCCTCTAAAATACCGATTGCACGCTGCACAATATTTATTTACAACACCTTTTTCACAGGGTGGACTTTGTTGACAACATGGACAGGCTCCAACACATCGATGCTCATTTTTACCCTGGTACCTCACATGACACATTTCACAATAATAGCTGCAACAAAAGGCTGCAGTTAGAGAGGTAATCACATTATAATGTCCGTCGTGGTACAGTAAGTTTATTCGTTTACCATCATTACTGCCTTCAAACACTACATCTGTACCACTTTTGTTGATGATATGCTGATAGACTGTTATTTTAAAGTCTTTTAAATGGTGCTGAAATTTGGTTAACTCAGGTATTCCAGCACCTTCTGTAGGTATTTCAATTTGACTTTCCGCCAGTAATTTCTCTACAGCCTGTGTTTGCTCTCTTACATTATCTCTAATTTTTTTATACTCAACACTTTTGTTCACATTTGCTACTGCAACAACTATTGCACGCGGTAAACACAAGTTGTCTTTATTTTTACTCCGTACTATACCTCTCCGCCTCACACTTTCCTCGTCGAAACTATTATATCGCCGTTCCCGGCCTCTTCCCACAGGCATTTTTACCGAAGTTGCAGTTAAGCAAAATCTATCGGTACTCATTCCTTCAGAATTACTCTGAAAAATTTTGGAAATCATTTCCCAGATATCCTCAAATTTGACTTCACGAACATGTTTAAAAGTCACCCATCCCGGCCCTCTTTCATTAAAACTCTTCCCACAGAATGTGAATCCAATAAAATCACTTGGTTCCAAACCTTCTGTGGCTTTAACAACAACACCTTCTATAGCTGATTTAATCCAACGAGTCGGGTCTTCATTCTCGGGTATCGAACTAATTTGGAAATTAATTTTATACCCGGTCAAATTAAACCGCCGCACAAAAACTTCCCGTTCACTAATTATTTTAAACATTTTACTTTCGTCCGTACTATTGAAATTTATTTTAATAAATCACTGATCTTCAGATAATCCGGCCCTTTTATACCAAAATTTCTTATCCACACACCTGCGTTTTATTTCTTACATGCATTTACCACGAAAAATTAATTGTATGGGAAAATCATTTTCTAATACAGCTTGAAAAAATGCCCTGTACAAAATGCGTCCTGTCGATCATAAACATCTTCCCACCCCCACGCGACGTTTTCGGATCGTTTTTTAAAGGATGATCCAAATGTTATAAATTAACCCCGAAATTGTAACCATATGTAATCTGAAAAAAATTTCCCACGTTTTTCAGGATCGCAGTTGATCCAAATGTGTTTTCCATAAATTTAGATGTACTTATCCTTGCAACCAGACGTTAAATTTTGTAATCTAATACAGCTATAATCGTGTCAAATAAATACTTGATCCAAATGTGTTTTCCATAAATTTAAATGAAAAATTGTAGCCAGATGTTAAATTTTGTAATCTAATACAGCTATAACCGTGTCAAAGAAATACTTGATCCAAATGTGTTTTCCATAAATTTACATGAATTCTGGTTAAATTTTGTAATCTAATACAGCTATAACCGTGACAAAGAAATACGCCCTAAATACCACGCCCTGACATGTGTCGACAGCCATTTCTAAAAATAATTGGTCGACAGCCATGTTTAAAAATAATTGGTCGACAGCCATGTTTAAAAACTCGACAGCCCAGGGGTGTGGCCTTTTTTTCCCCCACCAACCAACCGCTATAATAAATCACGGTGCCAGAAAGAGACAAATGCCGCATTTACCACGCTCCTCTACAACGTGCCCCACCACGCCTTTCCATCTCCCTCTCTTCATTCTCCACGCCCCTCTCCGTGCCCCACTACACCTTTCCATCTCCCACTCCCTTCCCATTGGTCCGCCACGCCCCTCAAACACACGACAATTTACCCCTGTCACACCCATAGAAAGAGATAGAAGACAGAAAAAGACAAATGCTTCGCTCCCATTGGTTGGCCACGCCCACCTGGCCTAGCGCCAGAATACACGTAACCTGGCCAAGTGCCCGAATACCTACTCACGTCAACCGAAATCGCCGATATAATATGCGCTGAAATACCCGATGCCGACGTCGATAAGGATTTGCATGTAGTTGTGACGAGAAATGTGATACATGGACCTTGCGGTACACTGAATCCAAATTCACCGTGATAAACGGTAAATGCTCTAAGCGATATCCTCGAGCATTAGTAACCAACACAGTTACATTAAACGATGGATATCCTTTATACAGAGGAGATCAGCTGAAGATGGCGGTAAATTAGCAACCATACAAATGCGAAATAGTGAAATCGAAGTGGATAACCGGTGGGTTTTTCCAATTTCGCCTTTGCTATCAAAAACGTACAAAGCGCACATAAACGTGGAATACTGTAACTCCGTTAAATCGATCAAATATATTTGTACGCAACTTGCCAGTTTTTGGCATGCAACCAGAAAGAAGTGATAGGAATGCGATCAAACATATCGATGAAATCGTACAGTATCACACTGGAAGATACATAAGCAGCAATGAAGCTGTATGGCGAATTCTTTCATTTCCAATACATGAACGGAAACCAACTGTTTCTCACTTAGCAGTATACCTAGAAAATGGCCAATGCGTTTATTTCACAGCTACAAATGTGCAACAAACAGCCTTGAATCCATCGGCTATAACGTTAACTGCTTTCTTCACGTTATGTCAAAATGACGCGTTTACGAAAACAATGCTGTATTCGGAAGTACCTACGTGTTACACATGGAATGCGAGTAGAAAATCATTTGAACAACGCAAACGAGGAGAGCGCGTCGGCGGACAACCTGGCATATTCAAAGAAACTACTATAGGCAGACTGTACACCGTGCATCCCAATCAAGGTGAATGCTTCTTTCTTCGCATGCTGTTGATAAATGTGTCCGGTCCATCTTCTTTCCACCAATTAAGAATTGTCAACGGTGTTACACATGCCACTTTCCGCAGTTTTGGTTTTGAAAATCCATTTATTCATTTATATCACAGACTACATTTACTTAAAGCTAATGGTAAATTTTAATTATTGAAAATGATGTAATAAATCTTAATGTCTAAACTTAATTGACTAACCTAAGATTATAACGTGTGATTCAAACCTTACTTTTTTTTCAATTGGGTTTTTTGACAGATCACGCGTGACTAGTGTCATTCTGATTTGTCATTTTTGTTCAGTATTGTATGGCAATTCATCATGTCAAGACTTACATCTGAGCAACCTTTACAAATCGTTCAATTGTATTACGAAAATGGGCGTTCTGTGAAAACCAAATTTTGTTCAGTGATGAGGCTCATTTCTGGCTTAATGGCTACGTTAATAATCAAAATTGCCGTAATTGGGATGATGAGCATCCACAGGAGTTTCAAGAGCTACCATTACATCCATTGAAAACAACAGTTTGGTGTGGTTCATGGGCCGGGGGCATCATCGGTCCGTATTTCTTCAAAAATGCGGCCGGCGGCCACGTTACCGTCAATGGTGAGCGCTATCGTCCCACGATAACGGACTTTTTGGTACCTGAAATTGAAGCCCGTGGTCTCGACAATATTTAGTTTCAACAAGACGGTGCTACGAGCCATACAGCCCGTGTTACAATTGATTTATTGCAAAATCATTTCGGTGAGCAATTAATTTCACGTTTTGGCCCAGTGAATTGGCCACCAAGATCGTGCGATAACACACCTTTGGACTTTTTTCTTTGGGGCTATGTAAAGTCAAAAGTCTTTGCCGATAAACCAGTGACAATTGAAGCATTGGAAGCGATCATTACACATGTCATTCATGAGATTCCGGTCGAAATTCTTGAGATAGTGATCGAAAATTGGACCGCCAGACTGGCCGAGCTGAAACGTAGTGCCGGCCATCATTTGAAGGAAATTATTTTCAAACATTAATTGCCATACTATGTGCTTCAATTTGATAATAAAGATTTGATATTTGCATTCAATTCTAAGTGTTTTATTTTTATTCAAAAATAAAAGTAAAGAATGATTCACGCTATATATGTATGAATTCATTTTAGTATGTAATTTTAATATAGTACTAGCTGACCCGGCGAACTTCGTACCGCCTCAGAATCAATAAATGTTGTGTTAACTTATTAGCTGAATTAAATTCAGTTTTTTTTTTAAGATAAAAAATGAATACTCAAAATGAATTAAGTTCAATAAATCGAAATGAAATGTATTTAATTACATTGAAATGAATATAATTCACGTGACAGCAAGGCATTTCCTGTATTGAAGCGAATCGAAATGATTCGCGTAGCATTGTTGCACTACTTTCTGTTAACTATTTGCTGGATGGATTACACCCGGCTCGATTCCTTTCATTGAATCACCTTGTGATATACGACATTTTTCGGTTTGTTATCAGGTGCGAGAACGACCAAAGTGGATGGTTTGCCGACACGTGAACATAAAATCAACGTAAAATCATAATGTAACTAATAATAAAGCCGGGAAACTTCCTATCCTTACCGTACCGCCGTTTTTCAAAATTTACCTGTTCATTTTCCAGCAATTTTCTATCCACTGCTGACATAGATAGAACTAAAAATTGTACGTATGGGTGAAAGAGAAACATTATTTTAAAAATCATCCCATTTCTCGCATTTGGGTAATTTCAAAATGTAAACGAAACTCAAGCAGAAATTTATACACAAATGCACACTCACCACAAAAAGAAATTTGGCGATAATTTTTTATTTTGGTGTGTGTGGGAAATTTATAAGATTTGGTCCCATACTTAAGATTCCTAGTGTAATTTATTAAATTCCATGCGTTTTTTAAAGAACGTTTCATTCTCTCTTCTCCTAATGGATTTTGCCTATGAAAACTGTATGTACTCTTGCCTATCCTTTCTCACTTATTGCCACGTGCTTTTTCTGGCTACGTCGCTTGCTTTCCACACTTTATCATAGTTACGCTTTGGTAAAATTGACCGTGAGAGAAATATTCATTTTCTAGATTCAGGCCATAAACACTCAAGGATTGGTCTTGTAATTTGTTGATCGGAAATTGAATTCGTTTAATCTCGGATGCTATATCGATTGGGATCACCGGAATTCTCGGAATGAGAACTTCCTCACCTTTCCTTTGAGTCGAAGATTAACACGTCGTTGATCTGTGCGATGATTTGTCATTGCCAACTAAGCCGCATGACGTATTGCCTGTGTTTTTCTTGTATTTGTGTAGCACGAAGTCGGCCATACTAACACGGCGCACTTCTGGTGCAATTTCTTGTTCATCTGCAGTGGATTGATTCGTAATATTCCTCAGTCTAATTGGATTACGGCTTCCTTGTAAAAGATTAGATTTTCTGACTCGCAGCATTGTAAATAACACTGGAAAAATAGTCTCAAAATTCAAATTTACATAATGAAACAATTATCGATGCGCGCAGAATTACACATGTGATAACTTCATGAAGTGAATATCTCCGAAGGCAGGCAGGTTTAAAAATCACGATCGAAAATAGAATTCCACAGACTTACGAACACATCCGCCTGGAAAATCAAACGCACAGTCCAAATTACCGATTGGATTGAATAACGATGCGCACCCACCTCTTTAAAATCAATTTTCGCTGATGAATTCCTGAAAAAATCGTTTGAAGAGAATTAATTGAATCGAACTCAGATGTAATAACGAAAGATTTAAATAAAAATTGAATGCAAATTGGTAAAAACTCGAAACAAATGTTGATAAATCGCGGCACACGTCTGTACAGACAGCTCAATGGCAATGAAAACTGATGAGTTAGCTTCCTTTTTTTTGCTTTTTTGTATAAATATGCCAATTTTGCTTCCGCAATGGATGTGCGGTTTTTCTCAGTAAAAACATACAAATTCAAGCCGTCATTTTTTCGCTATCTATCATTTTTTTAGATTTCATCACGTTAGTGCAACAGAGATAAATATGAACTTAGCTTTAAAACTTATGTAATGTATTTGAAATACACGTAATAAAAAAGTTTCTTCTACTTACGCAAACACACGTGCTTATGAAAAATGTTTGTTATACACGCACGAATACTTGAAAAATGTTGGGAAAATCATATTGGCGCCTTAAAGTATAAGAAAACGCGTGGTTTTTGTTTACACAAATTGACTTAAAAAAAACTCCGATGGCTTTCTGTGTTTCATTCTTTCTTTGGTCCAAAATTCTTAAGACTATTTATGCTATCCCTTGCTTCAATTATCTTATAGGAAGTGCGTTGTAAAATAAAAAATTTGTGGTTTATACGTTACTTCATTCTTTCTAATGAAAAATTTGAATTTTCTTCCCTTTCTTTTTTGTGATTTTCTTACTTTTCCAATGCGCGAAAAAACTTCTCGAGGCCGAGACGAACAGTAAAAAAAATTCATCGAAATCAGTCAATCCGTTCTCGAGATATCGTCAAAAAGCCGTTCCATACAAAATGTATGAGAAAATTAATTTTCTTCATCAACTATTTTTTTCGTGAATTTTTCCGATGTTTTAATAGTTATTCTGCTATTCGGGGCGGAGACAAATCCAACAAACCAAAGATCATGAAAATCGGTCCAGCCGTTCTTGAGTTATAAATGGTGTAACTAACATAACACGACTTTGTTCTATATATGAGCCGTTCACTGCACACATCGATTAACTCCACTTTTTGAAAAATCTTAAATTTAACTGTCAAAGGACTTGGTATAGTCATAACTTTTTATATTTATAATAACTTTCCTGAATAATAAAGATTAACATCATTAAACGAAAAATTTTTTTTTGGCCCCTGAAAAATAAATAATTTATTTCAGAGGTCATTTTGATTAACTCCGTACTCTAATGTAAATCGTTGCAATAGGGAACTCAAATGCACTAGCAAGCGCTGAATGATAACGCAGGATCAAGTACTTGTGAAGTCAAACTAATTATTATTAAGAATAAAGTTTAATTGGGTATATTTTAACTTCTACTGTATACTTTACCAATATTACACGGACTACATATTTTCTCAGCCTTTTCAACATTCCCAGATCGTATTTGGGTTTGAATTATTATAAACAATTATTTCAATTTGTCTGTGGTTTTAAAGAAATAAATATTATTTCGTTATAATCAAGATAAGTGAAACTAATAACAATATGGATGTGGAAAACATTAAATCATCTGATGGTTATTCAATACGATTTATCAAGAGCAAGTCTGGCTCAAGAAATCGTTTCTGGTTTTCTTCGGATTCTTCTCATTGCAACAGTAAAGAATATTCCAACAACCACATTGATTGGGAGGAAAAAAAATTGTAACCCTGATAATTGGACCCGAAATTTGCAAAGGCATAAAAGAACAAAAGGTTTGTCATATAGGAATAGGGGGGGAAATTTAATACCGGCAAATACATTTGTCGATATACCATATGATGCAGATGCCCGCAGAAGTGCAATCTAAAAATTCTTTCGGATGCGAGAGGGGCTGCCGTGAAGGCATTTTATAGTTTACATAGTCAACTTGACCAACTTGACCTAGAAAGGTCCAAACCCTCATTCAATTCAAATGTGACTATAATGAAAATTCAGAATTTAATGCCATTAATATAAGGAAATCTGCAGCGGGTAGACCACAAAGATTGAAAAATGTTGATCAGCCTTTATTATATCCAGAAGGTAGAACTGTGATAAGGGAAAAAAGGAGAGACATGATGGACCTGCTAATATCCATTCCTCCTGTTAAATATCATTGATATAAAAACTTGACAAAGAATTGAAGTGATCAGTCCTCACATACAGCGTCTGAAGAAGACATTATTTATATTGCTGATGAATTAATCACAAAAAACATAAAGTAATTTAAAATCGGCCTACAGCCGATTTTTTGATGCCCTATGGTAGAAATGGGAGAGAAAAATTGTGAAAACTAACAATATATCAAGGTTTTTTCTTCATAACTTTGTTTGCCATTTTCAAAATTTGCTCTAATTTGTAAGTAATCCAGACCCTGGTAGTATAAGTCTAAATTTTATTCAAATCGGTGTATTAGTTCTGAATGTACATCAAAAAAACTTTCTGAACAGGCTTATTTCCTCCTACAACTATTTATTTCTCCACTATCCTTAGACTGATGTCACTGAAATTTACAACGGTATCGTTTATTTATGTAGTCAACCAATATAATTAATTTAAACAAAATTGCTTTACAAATTTTCTAATTAAATCCGAAAAACTATACAAAAAAACTACAAAATTTTATGGTCACCCTGGTTTTTGCTTAATAACTTCGCTCCCCTCAGTCGATATTGCTGAAATGCAATACCAAATCCACTATAGCAATAACCAAGTAGCATTCTAAATTTCATCAAAATTGCATAACGCGTTTTTGAGTTATCTTGTACACGGACGGACGGTAGTACCTAACATGGAGCATTAATATAGGGAATTTTTTTCAGAATTTTGGCTCATTTTCAAAATCCAATTACCCCAATTAGTTCTGCCTGAATTTCACAATTTTTTTCACAAATATTCTATAAAATGTCACCTTTAAAGCGCGCTATAACATAACTTGATAGGATTATAACTACTAAAGTTATATGACACTAAAGCCATCTATTGGAGAAAAAAACGCCACGAACTTTCTACTTAACTCAATATTTCAAGGTTTTTTTCTCCATAACTTCCTTTCTACATTCTCAAATTGGCTCAAATTCACAGGAATGCTGGACTCTAATAGCATAAACACGTTTCGTAAATTTCATTGAAATCAGTATATAACTTTCTAAAATACATCGGAAAAACTTTATGAACAAGCTTATTTTAGGCTACAACTATTTCTTTCTCCACTATCCTTGGATCAATTTGACTGAAATTTAACATGGTATCGTCTATTTATGTAGTTAACCGATATAATTAATTTAAACAAAATTGATTCACAAATTTTCCAATTACATCCGAAAAAGCATAACCAAAAAACGACAAAACTTTCTGGTCACCCTGGTTTTTCCTTTATAAATTGGCCCCCCGTGGATCGATTTTGCTCAAATGCAATACCAAACCCAGTTAAGGAATAAGCAACTCATATTATAAATTTCATCAAAATCGGAAAACGCGTTTTTGAGTTATCTTGTCTACGGACGGACGGACGGACGGACGGACGGACGGACATGCATAAATCGATATAACTTTTGATTCCCTACACAACCATATCCTTGAAATTTTTCTGATGATTATTTCTATGCGTTACACACTTAGTGACAAAACTAATATACCCTCTGGTAGTACCTACCATAGGGCATAAATATATTATAACAAAACTGTTAATATTCATTTTTATGGAAAATCTGTAATAAAAATATATAATAATTAACTTTTTCTGCAAGAAGAAACTTAAAAATTTAAGCACTAAATTTAACCTTATTACTTTTTTCACTTGCCAAATCGATTAACTCCACCAATCGCTTAAAAATTATAACATTACTGACGATTATTTTTTGGCTATTCTTTCTTATTAATTTTATATACCATTAGATGAAAGCTACATCTGCATTTATGCATTCTACAACATTTATTTGAATTTATATTATAAAGGGAATTTTAAAAAACAATGTACATTACTTCATCGCATTTCTCAACTTTTTGTTTTATGGAGTTAGTCGATTTGTGCATTGAACGGCTCATATAAAGATTATGTGTAAATTTATTTGAAAATATAGAAAAATATAAAAAAAACAAATATTATTGACTTTTGTTAGACAATTTATCTAACACTGAAGCGAGGAATGTGCTTTCGCGGTTATATTGTATAGTTTAATTCATAAGAATCAGTATTTTTTTTACTTTTTTATTTTTTTTTTTTGATTCGGTAAGTTCCTTCATAGGCCTATTGGTTTAAGACGGAGATTTTGAGAAACCAACTGAGTATTTTCATCAGTTGGAATTGAATTTTTGACTAATTCATTTTGATGGGACTGGATCCTGTCTATGTAATTCTTTGCTTGGTTTTTTATGAATGTTTTGATGGGTGGAATGCCCGCCAGTTTATATAGTTCTAAGTTATTTACTGTGTTATTGTATTTTTCGTGAGCGTTTGGCCGTTTGTAAGTGACTCCTAAGCAATTCCTTAACCACTTTCTCTCAAGTATTTCAATTTTCCTCCATTGTGCCTGATATTTTGTTTGCCCATGTGTGGGAGGCATATGTTATGGGGAATTTGAATTGGTTTAGCTTCCAGATGAGGCCATTGATCCACCCCGAATCGAATGTTGTGTATGACGTTTTTGTGTAGTATTGTTAGCGCGTCTAAAGTTGAATGTTTTTGCCTAAAGCCAAATTGCAGTTTCGGTATTATTTCATTGTCTGTAATGAAGTTTGTCATTGCTGTGTGTATGATTCGTTCAAGTAGCTTACTAAAGCAGCTCAGCAAGAATTTAGCACGGTAACTAGATGGTAGGAGAAGGTTTTTGTTGCGTTTTTTTAGTGGGATTATTTTGGCGGTTTTCCATGTATTGGGGAAATAAGCGATATTGATACAGTCGTTGAAGATAATTGTTAATGTTTTGGTTATTTTACATGATAGTTTTTTTATAATTATGTTTGGCGCACCGTCGAACCCACATGATTTTTTGTTCTTTAGATTTTTTATCTGGAAGCCTAATTCCCTCTCGGTTACAAAAATGTCTTTGTGTTTCGTACACTTGTCTGAAGGGTTGTCTCTGTCAAAGTTTGTAAGATGGAAGTGTTTATACTGTTCTGGTAAAAGTCGTGTTTCATTGTTTATTTTATTAATGTGGTCTACGGGTCCTGGGTTATGGTTTTGACTATGTGATTTTAAAAAGTTTTTAGCTAGCGTATTGTTGATTGTCGGTATGTCAAAAGTAATGGTATCGTCGACTTTTAGTTTGGTAATATTTAAATTTGATTTTAGTTTACTGATATTTTTAAAAAGGTTGTTGTCGTTTTGTATACTTTGCAGTTTTGTTTTAAAATTATTGTTTACATTAGTTTGTATTTGTGATGCTATTTCGTTATTTATTATCTTTAAATCGTTTTGTAGTTTGTAATAATGATTGTCCTTTATAAACCCGTTTGTCATTAGTGTCCTGTGCATTTTGCGTTTGAGTCTTTTTTTGGCTGTTAGTTGGGTCGTTATAAGGTGGTTTGTGACAGTATAGTTAGTTTTGTTGAATGTTACGGTGGGTATTGAGATTTTCATTGAATCGTTGATGTGGCAAGTCAGTTTGTCTATTGCTGTGTCTATTTGATGTTTGTTTAAGTTAGTGTAGGGGCTGATGTCTAATAGTCGTATTTTTTTGGCAACTTCTTTATTGAGGTTTTTCCAATTTGCTTTTTCATAATTAAAGAGTTTTATCGGGTTTTGTAATTGGAACTCAATAGGCCAGTACCGAGTTTTGTCCGTTCTGTTGTCTTTAATACCGTCGCTGTTCCAAAAAACGATTTCGTGGTCGGAGTAAGAGGGTTTAGTCAGTAGGGCACCCTGTCTGAGATAATTATTATTAACGGCAAGTTCATTTTTTACCAAGAAGAGATCAAGATAGGCTCCAGATTGTGGGTAAGTGGGATAAAGGCTGTGCCATAACTTGATGTTGTAAAAATCATGGTCTTTGATGTACCATTTGTAGAGTGTTTTACCGTTATTATCTTCAACAACGTTTGACCAATATGTGTGCTTGGCATTAAAGTCACCGCCTATGATGTAAGGAGTTTTGAGGGATCGCAAAGTGTTAAGAAGCAAATCTAGATCCTTTATTTGCAAGTTTTTTTCTGCGCAGTTATAAGAATGGTAAATACTTACGCAGATTATGTGTTTTCCCGATTTTATTTTTAGGGAAATGGCCACACAGTCAATGGTTATGAAAGTTGGTAGTTGTATTTTTGTTGTGTTGTGGCCAAGTTTCGAGAGTATTGCCACTCCTCCACCAGAGTTATTTGTACGGTCGTAGTTATAAAATTTGTCCCCTTGAAATTTTTTGTGTATGTTTGTGTTTTTTGGTTTAAGTTTTGTTTCAGTTATTAAAGCAATGTCAGGGTTATATTTATTTAGAATGGTGTTGAGTTCTAAGTGTTTTTGCGTTGATTATAAGGAGTTGATGTTGAGTAGGATAATTTTCATATCGAATTTATGGATTTAACAAATGCAAGAGAGGTGCTAATTCGAATGCGAATTTGAATAATTGTTTTTTTTTGTTTCGTCGTTTGTGTTCGTTTTTAAAATGTATGTCAGCGCATTTATTTTGTTTGACAGCTCAAACAGATCCATATTGAAGTGTTGTTCAAATTGCTGTTGTATGAAGTTTAGATTGTCCAAGTTTGTTTCGTTGGTCGTTTGAGGCGGTATTGAAGGGGCCATACGGCTTTGTGGAATGGGGATTGCGTTGCGCGTTGCTTCGGCAAAGTTCGAGAACATGTGTTGGTTGTTTGTGTTTTGTGGTCGTGTAATTTGTGGAGTTTGTGTCTCGATTTGTGTTTGTCTGTCTTTTTTTTGTCTGTGTGCCTGGGCGGTGGGGCAGTCCCTGTAGTTGTGGCCGTAGTCTCTGCAATTCACACAGTACGGCTTACCTTTTTCTATGTCTACACGAGCGCATTGTCCTGGCTCGTACTTTTTAGCGCATTTAATGCAGCGGTACGGCATGTTGCAATTTATTGCCACATGATCGTACCGCTGACATTTCTTGCATTGAAGTGTGGTGCGCGTGTTCAGTTTTTCCCACGTTATTTTTTGATGGAGAAGAAATTTTACTTTTATCAATTCTTTGACGTTTGAATTTTTATCGCATTGCACATAAAAAAGCATGTTGTGCGTTTTTTGGCGGGTTTTAAGAATTTCAATTTTTTCAAAGTTTACCTCTAGGTTAAGTGCGGTTGGAGCTTCTGCTATGTCATCCGGTGTGTAGCTTTTGTCGATGCCACGGATGACATAGCACCATGAACGTTTCTCTTTTGGTGTGAAAGTGTATAAATTTATTTTTTTTGCTTTTAGTAAGCTGAGGGTTTTCGAATAGTCTTCAAGGTTATTTGTCCTGATATGCGTGCAGGTTTTGTTAATTTTTTTGAGAATAAAATTTTTATCATTTAGCTCTTGATTTAGGCAAACAATAGTTTTTATGTCGTCAATAGCCTAACACATAATAGGAGGAATAAGTTTCGATGATTGAGTTTTGGTTGTTTGGTTTTTTCCTGAGGAGTTCACTTTTTCGCGAGTTGGTTCCTGACTCGATAATGACGAGAGTGATGGTTCTCGTCTTAGATCATATATGGAGTGCTCCGAGGGCACATCCATTGGTAGTGAGTCAAATTGACCCGCACTTGAAGTACTCGGTTTGGGTGAATTACCTTGATTTGTGGCTTTTTTAGTCATTTTTTGTGGGTGCGGATATATTTTTTGAATTATAGTTCTGGAATATTTGAGTGGTGAAACAATACGTTTGGGTGATGAGAAATGTTTAGATATTATGCCTGACCGTCCATCTAATATGTGGATACTGCCTCCACGCCCTCTCAACCGTGTTAGATTTTTTGTCCCTAATCTATGCTAGTCTATACTTTCCATACGTTGGTGTTAGTTTAATATAAAATTTTAATTATATTATGTTTTCTAAGTAAGATGAATGATGATTTGATGCAAATGATGTAAGTTTTTTTATCGTACCTTGTAGAGTTTTGTAGAGTTTTTTTGGGTGATGTCGCCTAACTCCAGTTATTCGATTTTGATGAGTTTTCTATTTGTTGTTGCCTTGTATGTGAAAAATGTTGATTTCGAATAAATATTGGTTATGCGATTATTGTTGATTTTGTGAGTTATTCCGTTGTAGCTGTATTGTATACTGTAACTATGGTTTACAGTTGTTGATGCCGTAATTATTTTGTGTTTTACAGAATTTTTTTATGCATAATTGAAATTAAAATCATGAGAATTACGAATTTATTTAGAAGTTTTGATTGTTTAACTTTTATAACTGATGAACTAATTCCCCCTCAGGGGGAATTTAACTGATAACTTAAAAGTGCCCAAGTTTATTCCTTGGGACTTTTGTTGTATTTTTTTTATTTGGTTATTTTACACAATGTTATTGATGTTTTGTAATCACTAAAATGAATTTTTTTTAATAATTTATTATCAAAAAAAATATGGATTTGGATTAATTTTCACTATCTGTGCGACACTGATCACTCACTGTCTGACCACTCCTGATCCACTGTCTGGAGTCTGATCCCACTTTCGGCAGTGCATGTCAAGCTCTGAATTTATTGGAGAACGACCGACACTGGGATATATGCATTAATGACGCGTGCAACACGCCACATCCACATCAAATTCGTGCATTGTTTGCAACTATATTGACAGCCTGTTCTCATTCATCTCCAACAGAGTTGTGGCAGAAATATAATTCGCACATAGTTGAAGATATTCTCGGTCGAAAACGCATGGTAAATTCAAATATGAACATGGATTTCACAGGAGAAATCTACAACGAAGTGTTGATAGTGATTGAAGATTTGTGCTTAGAAATCGCGAACAAAGTTCTCAATCAATTGGGAATGCCATCACCGAATCGATCTGCTGCTGCTTCGTTTGATGTAGAATTGGGTCGTGAACAAAACTACAACACGAGTGATCTTTTGTCCTATGTGCAATCAAATATTCCTAAACTAACGTTTGAGCAAAAGGACATTTACGATCAAATAATGCAAACTGTCAATAACGGAATTGGAGGAATCTTCTTTTTAGATGCACCAGGAGGAACTGGTAAAACGTCCCTGATTAGATTGATTCTGGCCACAATTCGATCCCAAAATGACATAGCCTTAGCTCTTACGACATTCCGCTTTGAAATTGCCATTAAACATTTAATTCATTGAAAATCCCACATGCAACATTTCCAAAGCATCTGGCATGGGAAAAGTATTGCAGAAATGCCTACTTATGGTTTGGGATGAATGCACAATGGCGCACAAAAAATCGCTCGAGGCCCTTGATCGATCATTGCAAGACTTAGGTGGAAATATCAGACTATTTGGGAATGCATTACTATTGTTTGCAGGAGGTTTCAGGCAAACATTACCTGTAATTCCTCGATCGACACCAGCGGACGAAATAAATGCTTGCCTGAAATACTCTACTTTGTGGCGACGCGTAAAGACGTTAAAATTAACTACAAATATGCGAGTCCAGCTGTAAAATGATCGGTCAGCAGAGATATTCTCACATCAATTGCAGGAAGTTGGGAACGCAAAGATGCCGGTTGATCTCACGTCAGGACGAATTTCATTGCCTCATAACTTCTGCAATTTAGTGACGTCAAAAGAAGAATTGGTTGAAAAAGTATTTCCCAATATTCAAACTAATTACAAGAATCACGATTGACTAAGTGAACGAGCTATTCTTGCGGCCAAGAACAAAGACGTCTACGAACTTAACAATTGTATTCAGTCTAACACTCACAGCGAGGTGGTCACATACAAGTCCGTCGACACTGCTGTGGAAGAAGATGAAGCAATTAGTTATCCAACAGAATTTTGAATTCACTCGATTTGCCAGGGATGCCACCGCACGTACTGCAATTGAAAGTCGGTGTGCTAATTATCATATTGCGAGATATCAACCAGCCAAAGCTTTGTAACGGCACGCAGTCTGCAGTAAAAAAATTAATGAGCGAGATGGTAGAAGCAACAATCTTGACAGGACCTTTTAAAAGTGAAGACGTCTTCATTCCTCGCATTCCTATGATTGCAACGGATATGCCATTTCAATTTAAGAGACTGCAATTCCCGATTCGATTGGCGTTTGCAATCACCATAAATTAATTAATCTTTTCGCCTCCTTCTTTAGCCAAATAGTTATTGGCACTAATTTCATACCTGACGAGAACTATTTTAGTTATCTGAACAATTATCCGAAATGCACAATTGATTCAATTGTTATTGACGAGGGAATGGTGTTTGATCAAATCTTACTGTTAAAGGATGATTTTTCTTCGGGACCTGATGGTTTGCCTGCAATAGTGTTAAAGAAATGCTGCCATAATTTATCTGCACCGCTTACGTCCCTTTTTCGTAAATCTTTAACTTCGGGTGTTTTTCCAAATGCTTTGAAAGGTTCTTTTATCATCCCTGTTCATAAAAAGGGTTGTAGGACAGATATTAATAATTGCAGGGCTATAGCGAAGTTATCTTGCACGCCTAAGCTTTTTGAAAGTATTGTCTATAACTGCTTTTACTTTCACTGCAAACTATTCATATCCCCGAAACAACATGGATTCTTTAAAGCTAAACCATCAACTACTAATTTGACTGAGTTTGTCTCTACTGCCATCAACTCGATGGAGCAAGCCAAACAAATACATGTAATTGCTACCGATTTTAGTCAAGCTTTCAACAAATTGTCTCACAGTATCATTTTATTGAAGTTACGACATCTTGGATTTCCTACCCTTTTTATAGAGTGGATTAATTCCTACCTTTCTGGTAGACGTTATCGGGTTCTTTTCCGTGCTATTGAGTCTGATACTTTTACAGCCCATTCTGGAGTCCCTCAAGGGAGTCATGTTGGTCCAATTTTATTTATTATCGCTATTAATGATGTTACGTCCATTATCAGAAATTCTGATATTACAATTTATGCTGACGATATGCAAATTTCTAAAGTAATATCTTCTTTGTATGACTGTCATTTGCTACAAGGTGATCTTTGCAGATTAACTTCTTGGTATATAAATAATGACTTGGCACTTAATATTAAAAAGTATCAATTAAAACTTGTACGAGGAAACGTAATAAGTTCGTAGTCGATTATTCCTTATCAGAAGACTCTATTTCGAGAGTTGATTTTATAAGGGATTTAGAAGTTATTTGTGATCACGAGCTTAATTTTTGACGACATGTTGACACAGTTGTTAACAAGGCGTCATCGATGCTGGGGTTTGTAAAACGTTGGTCAAAAGAATTTTCTGATCCATATGTCACCAAATCTCTCTATATTGCCTTTGTTAGACCTCTACTAGAATACGCTAGCCAAGTTTGGTCTCCATACCATAAAGTACATATTGAGAGAATTGAGGCTGCACAGCGCAGATTCGTTCGGTTTGCTTTTAGAGACCTTGGAGCAATGCCATAAATCTCCCTCCTTACTGCAATCGTCTGAAACTAATTGATCTTCAGTGATTGCAGAAACGGCGTGAGGTAGTTGATATAGTCTTCATTCATCATATTTTAGTTGGTGCCATTGAGTCTCCAACCCTCCTCAATCGCCCTAAACTAAGAGTTAGTGCACACTCTCTAAGAAGAGTTGGCTTATTTATGATCGACAGCCATCGCAACGATTATGGTAAGTTCGAACCGATCGCAAGAATCCTACGGAGTGTTAACATTAATTCTGAACATTTTGACTTTTCGATGAGCAAGTCAAAACTGAAAGGCCTTTTATTCGCAGAGTTCAGTTGTTGACCATATGTATTGTATCGTTTTCCCCGGATCAACTCGGTTTTTTACTTATTTAACGAAGTGAGGTTGTATCATCGCGCGTGTAACTTTTATGGAGAACGTTTTCCATGTTCTATAGGTTGTTGACCATAGGTATTTTTTATTTTTAATTTTAATAGATACTAATAGACTTCGGCTGGGGATTGTTATAGGGATACAGAATGCAAGCAGTTAAATTCAATTTAAATTCAATTTATTTAATTTGGTTTTAGAATTTTTTTTTTTCATTCTTCTTTTTGATTTTAATTTTTATTTAAATTTAAATTTTCTATTCTTATTACTTTTGAACAATTTGTGAATTACTTATCAATCGTGTATGGGTTGTGGCCTTGATTGTTTCTTATTAATAAATAAATAAATAAATAAATAAAACGATATATTTGTATTTATCTTATTTTGGGTTGGTGAATGGGTGGTGGATTGATGGTTGTGATTTGAAGGTGGCGGTTAGGTGATGGAATTTTTTTTGCTCCTTCCGACTAATTTTACCACTGCCGCACTAACATTTCTCTTCCCCCTCCTCTCTTCCCGGCACTAATGATGAGATATAGCATATACATTCGATTTATCGTTTATTCGATATGATTGTGAATGATATCTTGCTGTGCTTGTATTAAGCATATCTGAAGTGTTTAAAAAAAAGCTCAGGGCCAGTCTTTAAAATTGTGCGGTTTTGATCTAGACACGGATTGCTTCTCACATGGACAATTATATTTTGCGTGTTCTAGAGCCGGAAAACCAGAAAATCTCTATATCCGCACAGAAAATGGAACAACAAAAAATGTTGTATACCCACAAGCATTGTGAAATTAAATATACGAGGAACTTGCGCTTCTTCTTTTCTCTTTTTCCCATTTAACCAGACTGAGCCGCAGCAACGCGTGGCAGACAGAAATAATATCCCGTCGATATCTCATATTTATCGTCATTCGAACGATAAAAAGATACTTTATAACCCAAAAGGATAAAGAATATACAGAACCAGATCAGATTTTCTACGGATACTTATTATCGAGATAAGGGACTTAATCCATACCATAGTAAATAGTGGTCGAAATAAAATCAGTGTATCGCCAGTTCTAGAGTCGATCTCAATATTTAAAATAGATCAATTTCTAATTTCCAACTCCTCCCTTATCCCTATATTCAACGGAGTATCGCACGACTTGCAGGGATATCTGAAGGTGTCAGAAGATGCTTCTAGAACTCTGAAGAAATCATTGAGACGTGTGATACTAAATGTGATCGTATAAATGTTTTATTACTGTTTGTTATATATTAATAGTTTAAGTCCCAAAAAAACCTGAAAAAAACGTTAATTGGTTGAATGCATTTCACCCCTTTTCCTCCATAAAAAAAAAACGAATTAAATATTATATTATTACTGTTAAGTCCGCGACTTAAACATTTATAGTGATGAAATTGTGTTAACGTAAACTTGCGTAACTTCGACACAATCTAATCACTAAATTTTAACGGATAGTTTGGTGGTAAAATAACAAGATTGTTTTGTTTGTAAATAGGAATATTATTTAATATTTTATTTAATTCAATATTACAATATTTTAATTTCCTTAAAATTCACATAAATATCTTAGTTCTCTAATAAAATTCATAAAAACAACAATTTAATTACTAATTTCATATAATATTAAATAAGCGGTCTGGTATTTGGTGTCTTGTTGAAATCTCTTTAACAATTCTCCGTGTTGGTTCGTTTAATGATGTGACATCCGAGACATATCATTTGTGATTTTACGAGAGAAAATCGGACGATTAGTTAACGTTTTGATGATAATAGAATCATGCGATTATAGTCCGTGATTTTTACGTTCCGAGTCTTCGATGTCTGTGGTCATTGGGCATAATGGTCTTGAATTAAGACATGCTTCGATTTGTGTTAAGACTGTGGCTAATTCTTCATATGTTAAGCATGAGTCTCCCAAAGTTCTTTTCAAATGGTATTTTATTGACTCGACTCCGACTTCCTATAATCCCTCGAAATGAGGTGAAGCTGGTGGGTTAAAATGCCATGTTATGCTCATGTTGGCAGCCCATGGGATTGCTGATTGATTTGCATTTTTAATGCTTTTGGTGAATTCTTCTTCTTCTGTTGCCGATCCACTACTGGATGTTAAGCGGTCACTTTATACACATGTTATTGTAAGCTTGTAATGATATTGGCGTACTCTTCTCTGCTTCTTGCACTGTGAACCAATTCTCCTACGGTTCTAATGCCCGTCCAGTTCCGAATGTTTCTAAGCCATGACATTTGTTTCTTCCTATTTTCCTCTTTCCTTCGATTTTTCCTTCAATAATTAATTGGAGTAGCTCATATTTCCGGCCTCTTATTATGTGACCAAAGTAACTCACTTTTCTGCGCTTGACAGTTAGAAGTAATTCTCTATTTATGTTTAGTCTTCTGAGAACTTCTAGGTTTGTAACTCTGTCTGTGTATGGAATTTTTAGTATTCTCCGATAACACCACATTTCAAACGCTTCTAATTTGTTTAAAGCCGTCATTTTCAGCGTCCACGCTTCTACTCCATATAATAGTACAGACCAAACATAACACTTTAGGTACCTTAAACGGAGTTTGATATTTATTTCTCGATTGCAAAGTACATTTTTATATTTCATGAATTATATTATATATTATATATATTATATTATATTATTATATATTATATTTGGTGAATTCAGGTAACAATATTGTATTCGCTCCTGCGAAGTTTGTTTCACAATCCGAGTACACATGGGATGGTTTGCCTCGTCTACTAACGAAGCGTTTAAAAGCGACTAAGAATGCTTCAGATGTTAACACTTTGTTGACCGTCAATTTTACGCTGAAACTGCCTCATGTCACCGGCTATTATTTCGTAATTCAATGTGGAACTGAAACAATATAAATAACCTTCAATAAACTTTATTTATACATAATGAATTGAAATGAAATTTTGTACATATTTTTTAGATAAGTTTTTTAGTATGATATGCTGTATAGCAATCACCTACGTGTAATGGTACACAGCAGGTTTTGCAAATATATCTTGTTTCGCTGCGCTTTCCTTTTGAAGAGCATACTCTACACGTTCTAGTTGGATTTATTTTTACACTGGTGACTATTTTTTCTAAAACGTGGTCTTTTAGTTGTCCTGATTGCCTGAAAGATGGATCAT
Source organism: Xylophagus ater (assembly GCA_963422695.1). Taxonomy (NCBI): domain Eukaryota; kingdom Metazoa; phylum Arthropoda; class Insecta; order Diptera; family Xylophagidae; genus Xylophagus; species Xylophagus ater. The sequence goes on from OY730478.1 coordinate 37,130,675, forward strand.
TGTACGGAGCCCTTTTAGAAGTACGAGAAGAAGCGCCAGATACAAAGCTGGATTCATTTGAATCTACAGTTATCCATTCCCTACCTACTTCTAACAGACATTTTTTGAATGTAAGTTTATTTTGTAAGTTAGAGTAAAGTTAGTTAGTTAGAGTACAGTAAAGCTTTTGCAGTATACTATATTGCCCTGGGCTTCATAAAATGAAATTGCTAATGCAAGTGCAGGCACGAGTTACCGTGATCGGTCAACTACGTTTGGGCATGAAAACACGGGTTAACTCGTGACCGGTCAACAAGTGTTAAGTCAGATACGACTTCTATGTGGATGGCTTTGGTCGCTAAACAGATGAATATATTGAAATAACCCTTGTATGTTTTGGCTTTACGATACTTAGACATTCGGAGTTCAATTGGGCCAGCATAATAATTTACTCTTGCGGATGGTAAATCTCCCATTAGTTCAGACGGAATTTGAGGACGAAATCTGGCGCATCGATTGCACTTAAAAATTCTGAGCCATACAGTGTTTCGTCTATCCAAAATTCAATATTTGGAGCGTAAACTATTGAGTACTAATTGAGCTCCTCCATGAAAAGTTTGACTATGGATTTCGTCGACGAGTGTATTTATCAGGTGGTGCCCTTTCGGTAAGATAATTGGATACCGTTGGTCATAGGGATGATTTGAATTAGCTAACCTACCGTGAAATGGTATTAAACCGTCACTTCCCATGAATGGATTTAAATTTAACTTTTCTTTGGTAATTTCATATTCTTTTGTAGATAGCTTATTTCTTGTGTAAAGTTTGTTTTTTGTATATGTTTACATATTGTGATTTTGGCCTGAATTAGTTCTGTTAAGGTTAAGTGCGATTGTTTCCGATATTCATAATTTTTTCGATCCCCTCGCATACACCATGCTATAACTATAATTTGCTTTGTAAATCAGGATTACTTGTTAAATAATTCAATATAACTAATTTCTTGTGTTATAAAACTTTTCACATGTTTTAATTCGGGTATGGTTTCTATCACCTCCATACTTTCTGATGGCCAATGTTCTTTAGTCTTTGATAGCCATATCGATCTATGCCACCATGAGTCATGATTCTTTAATAGTGCTGGGTCTATTCCTCGTGATACACAATCTGCGGGGTTGTCTTTTGTAGATTTGTTTTCCATTTGTTGATCACATTTTTTAGCAATTTATTTTGAATTGCCGAGATTAGGTGGTGTCATAAATGGCAGACGAACTTGAGATTGTCCAAATTATTTAAGTCTATGAGTTTCTCTGAACAATTTTTCACTTTGGGTTCCTTCTTTAGCGTGTTTACGTGTTGGTAATAATTCTTCTATTTCCCAGAATCTTTTCAGTGTTTGATCAAGTTCGTTTTCAACAGTTATGTTGAATGAGGTAGTTTGATTGGATCTATTGTTGCCACCGAATAATATCCAACCCAGATGTGTTCGTTGGGCAATTGGATATCCAATCGGTCCCCTTCTTAAACCATCCAACAGGATTGCAGGATATTCTTCGACTCCTAACAATATATCAATTTTTCCCGGTTGAGAGAATTATGGATCTGCGAACTCGAGATCCTGAAGGTGCGACCAATTTTCTTTGGTAATAGTGTCAGCTGGAGTTATTCCACTGATTTTTTTTATTACTAAAGCTTCTGAGTTTGTAACGTGAGCAATTTGGTTTTGCCACCACTGCAATTTTTTTTAATAATAGCGGATGGCAAAATTGAATTGATACACAACAATTAATTTTTTTTTAATTCTTTTAATTAAATATAGCGATAGTTGCAATTGGAAAAAATACAAAAGCATTGTTTTGTGTGTTTTTTCAATTGCAACTAGAGAAGTTTTTGTTTGAGGAAAAATAGAAAAATCTAAAGATCCAATTTAAATTTCTTTTTCTTTTGGAGCCTCGGAAAAACCGAGGAGTTTTTGGGTGTCATCATGTTCGAAAACAATATGTTTTTATAGAATATTATTGATAGCAAATGTTTAATAATTAATTATAATTTACTAATCAATAAACGTATTGTAGTTGTGAATTTATAGTTCAAAGTATAGTCCAAATATGCATAAAAAGTATAATACATAAAAATAAGACAAATTTAAGTAATTTAATATTATAATTTAATTTTTCGAATGAAAATGCAATCACTAATAATAATAATATTAATAAAACTAACACAATTAATAAGGATAATAATAATATGGAAATTGGAGGTAAACCAACGATTTTTTCGGATAAATTAAAAATTAAGTTACTAAGTTTATTAAGTGAAGGAGTTGAATTTAAGGAATTTAATTTCAAGTGCATTAAAAATAAAAATACGTAATTTAAAATAAAACATAGAAACACATAATCTAAAATAAAGCATAAAAACATATAATCTATATAAATAAAATCATATCTGTACGTTTGTACAAAATCGATAATCTCCGAAACTTCTTGATCAATTGATTTGAAATTTTTATAGAATGTTCCTTAGGAATACTCGGTGGTTCTTACAAACTTTTTATTTACCTATGTTGCGCCTGAGAGCTTTAAAAAATCATTTAAATTATTAATCACTAATACAAAGACACAAGCATCTCTGAAGTCAAAAACTTCATGCGAGAAAATGTGATTACTCTTGGTCACACGCGCATACATCAATATAGTATAATACAAAATCACAAGCTTACATTATAGAAAATACAGATGGGTGTAGTGGCGGCGTTAAAAATATGAATTCGGAGGGGCGATACTGTAAATGCTTAATGCTCATGTATTCTGGAACATCACAATTGCGAAAAATGTTTGCGTTATTTATTCCAAAAAAAAAGTTTCTCTTAAGCGTACAAAATTAAATTATTCGCTTTATTGAAATGTGACGAGCAAATTATATCTCTATTAAATGGCGTAAAATTTTGTAAGCCCATAGCCGAAAGCCATTTCATTTCTCATTTTTGGAAGCCTTAAAGCCAAAAAAAAGGTATTTTTAAATGACAAGGCTGAATTTTCAAAATCTTCGACGAATTTTAAGAATTGCCCCAAATTTCTCAAAAAAAATTACTGTCACTGGTAGTTTTAATTTAAAAAAACCGAGGGTTATTGGGCTGCGATCTAGATTCAAAGTTGATTCAAAAAAACGAATTTTTTACTAATTTATGAATTAGCATCATTTTTGTTTTATTAATTATAATTAAATAAAGCCAATAAAAATATTTGTTTCGTAGAGCAATAATGAAAATTCGCCCATTTTAATAAAAAATATATCAAATTTACGTGTGAAAGGAAAATTTTTTCCGCCCGAAAATTATAATACGAGTTAAAAAAGATATCGTAAAAAAAGGGTTAATGCCAAAAATTAAGTTCGTTTCAAACATTCAAAATTAAATTTTAAGATTATAATCTACTCTCTGCTAATTGGTGTAAAATTTTGAAAACCCAAAGCCGAAAGACATTTAATACGTAGAGTCTCATTTTTTGGAAACCCTAACCAAAAAAGCCATTTAAAAATGAAAATGCTGAATTTAACAAAATCTTAGATAAAATTTCCAGCTTGGGACGATTTACAATACAAAAGCTCTTACTTCCTGGGCAATCACCGGTGGATAAGTATAACATCACGTCACCTGTTTTCAAACAGAAGCTGAAATCGCTGAAATACCGATGTCGATAATGATTTGTATGAAGTTGTGACGAAAAATATTATACATGGCGCTTGAGGTACACTGAATCCAAATTCACCATGCATGATAGTATCCGAGACAGTTACAGGAAACGATGAACGATGGATATCCCTTATACAGACGAAGATCAGCAGAAGATGGCGGTAAATTAGCAACCCCTAGCATATTCTATGAAACTACCATAGGCGAACTCTACACCGTGCATCCCAATCAAGATGACTGCTTCCTTCTTCGCACGCTGTTGATAAATGTGACCCGTCCAACGTCTTTCCACCAATTGAGAATTGTGAACGGTGTTACACATGCCACTTTCCGGAGCATATGTCAAGCTCTGAATTTATTGTACAACGACCGACACTGGGATGTGTGCATTAATGACGAGTAAAAGATGTTACATCCACATCAAATTTGTGCAGTGTTTGCAATTATATTGACCGCCTGCTCTCCTTCATCTGCAACAGAGTTATAGGAGAAATTTAAAACCCACATGGCTGCAGATATTTTCCGTCGAATATGCAAGGAAAATTCAAATATAAACATGGATTTCAGAGCAGAAATCTATAACGAAGTGTTGATAATGATTGAAGATTTGTGCGAACAAAATTACAACACGGGTGATCTTTTGTACTATGTGCAATCAAATATTCCTCAGCTGACGTTTGGGCAAAAGAGCATTTAAGATCAAATAAGGCAAACTGTCAATAACGGAGTTGGAGAAGTATTCTTTTTAGATGCGCCAGGAAGAACTGGTAAAATGTTCTTAATTAGATTGATTCTGGCCACAATTCGATCCCAAAATGACATAGCCTTAACTCTTGGGTCGTCCGGAATAGCTGCGACATTGCTACAAGGTGGAAGAACGGCTCATTTCGCTTCGAAATTACCATTAAACATTCAATACATTGAAAATCCCACATGCAAGATTTCCAAAGCTTCCGGCATGGGAAAAGTATTGTAGAAATGCAACCTTATTGTTTGGGATGAATGCACAATGGTGCACAAAAAATCGCTCGAGGCCCTTGATCGATCATTGCAAGACTTACGTGCAAATATCAGACCAATTGGGAACGCATTAATATTGCTTGCAGGAGATTTCAGGCAAACATTACCTGTAATTCCTCGATCGACACCAGCCCAGCGGATGAAATAAATGCTTGCCTGAAATACTCTACTTTGTTGCGACGCGTAAAGACGTTAAAATTGACTACAAATATGCGAGTCCAGTTGCAAAACGATCGGTCAGCAGAGATATTCTCACATCAATTGCATCAATTGAAAGGTGCCGGTTGATCTGATGTCAGGACGAATTTTATTGCCTCATAACTTCAGCGATTAGATGACGTCGAAAGAAGAATTGGTTGAAAAAGTATTTCACAATATTCAAACCAATTACAAGAATCACGATTGGCTAAGTGAACGAGCTATTCTTGCGGCCAAGAACAAAGACGTCTACGAATCTAACAATATTATTCAGTCTAACATTCAAAGCGAGGTGGTCACATACAAGTCCGTCGACACTGTTGTAGAAGCAGATGAAGCAATTAATTATCCAACAGAATTTTTGAATTCACTCGATCTGCCGGGGATGCCACCGCAAGTACTGCAATTGAAAGTCGGTGTGCTAATTATCATGGTGCGAAATATCAACCAGCCGAAGCTTTGCAACGGCACGTGGCTTGCGGTAAAAAAATTATTGAGCAACATGGTAGAAGCAACAATCTTGACCGGACCTTTTAAAGGTGAAGATGTCCTCATTCCTCGCATTCCTATGATTCCAACGGATATGCCATTTCAATTTAAGAGATTGCAATTCCCGATTCGATTGGCGTTTGTAATCACCATCAACAAGGCTCAGGGCCAATCTTTAAAATTGTGCGATTTAGATCTAGACACGGATTGCTTCTCACATGGACAATTATATGTTGCGTGTTCTAAAGTCGGCAAACCAGAAAATCTCTATATCTGCACAGAAAATGGAACAACAAATATGTTGTATAACCACAAGCATTGTGAAATTGAATATACGAGAAACGTGAGCTTTTTCTTTTAAAATAATGATAAAACATATAGTTTTACATTAAAAACGAAACATAGAAATTAATTTAAAAACCTAAAAATATACAAATGAAACGAAACCTAGAATATATAAGATAACATAATATACAACATATAATATACCATATAATATAGAATCTAACACAAAACATAAAATATATTTTAAAGCATAAATACAACATATAATAAATATGACATAGAACATGTACTATAATATATATAAACTATAATAAACCAGCAAATATAACATTCAACATAAAAACAACAAAAACATATCAATTATAAAAATTCCCTGCATGATCAAAATGCCTATAAAATATATAAATGCGGAAAAAGAACTAATTACATCATGGGTACATCAACATTTTATAGAACACTCAACATATCCAGAAAGGACCTATGAAAACTTCTGTCAACAATTATATAATCATACTAGCTGCACCCGACCACGCGTTGCTGTGGCTCAGTCTGGTTAAATGGAAAAGAAAGGAACAAGCGCACGTTTCTCGTATATTTAATTTCACAATGCTTGTGGTTATACAACATTTCTTGTTGTTCCATTTTCTGTGCAGATATAGAGATTTTCTGGTTTGCCGACTCTAGAACACGCAACATTTAATTGTTCATGTGAGAAGCAATCCGTGTCTAGATCTAAACCGCACAATTTTAAAGATTGGGCCTGAGCCTTGTTGCTGGTGATTGCAAAGGCCAATCGAATCGGGAATTGCAATCTCTCAAATTGAAATGGCATATCCGTTGGAATAATAGGAATGCGAGGAATGAGGACATCTTCACGTTTAAAAGGTCCTGTCAAGATTGTTGCTTCTACGATGTCGTTCATTAATTTTTTTATTGCAAGCCGCGTGCCGTTGCAAAGCTTTGGACAGTTGATATTTCGCAACATGATAATTGGCACACCGACTTTCAATTACAGTACGTGCGGTGGCATCCCCGACAGATTGAGTGAATTCAAAAATTCTGTTGGATAATTAACCGGTTCATCTGCTTCTACAACAGTGTCGACGGACTTGTATGTGACCACCTCGCTTTGAATGTTAGACTGAATAATATTGTTAAGTTCGTAGACGTCTTTGTTCTTGGCCGCAAGAATAGCTCGTTCACTTAGCAAATCCTGATTGTTATAATTGGTTTGAATATTTTGAAATACTTTTTCAACCAATTCTTCTTTTGACGTCACTAAATCGCTGAAGTTATGAGTCAATAAAATTCGTCCTGACGTCAGATCAACCGCCACCTTTCAATTGATGCAATTGATGTGAGAATATCTCTGCTGACCGATCGTTTTGCAGCTGGACTCGCATATTTGTAGTTAATTTTAACGTCTTTACGCGTTGCCAGAAAGCAGAGTATTTCAGGCAAGCATTTATTTCGTCCCCTGCTGTCGATCGAGGAATTACAGGTAATGTTTGCCTGAAATCTCCTGCAAGAAATATTAATGCGTTCCCAAATGGTCTGATATTTGCACGTAAGTCTTGCAATGATCGATCAAGGGCCTCGAGCGATTTTTTTGTGAAATTGTGCATTCATCCCAAACAATGCGTTTGCATTGCTTTTCCCATGCCGGATGCTTTGGAAATGTTGCATGTGGGATTTTCAATGGATTGAATGTTTAATGGCAATTTCAAAGCGGAATGAGCCGTTCTTCCATCTGGTAGCAATGTCGCAGCTATTCTGAATGTCGTAAGAGCTTAGGCTATGTCATTTTGGGATCGAATTGTGGCCAGAATTAATCTAATTAAGAACATTTTACCAGTTCTTCCTGGCGCATCTAAAAAGAATATTTCTCCAACTACGTTATTGACAGTTTGCATTATTTGATCGTAAATGCCCTGGTGCTCAAACGTTAGCTTAGGAATATTTGATTGCACATAGGACAAAAGATCACCCGTGTTGTAATTTTCACGACCCAATTTTATATCAAACAAAGCAGCATCAGATCAATTCGGTGATGGCATTCCCAATTGATTGAGAAGTTTGTTTGCGATTTCTAAGCACAAATCATTAATCATTATCAACACTTCGTTGTAAATTTCTGCTGTGAAATCCATGTTCATATTTGAATTTTCCTTGCATATTCGACGGAAAATATCTTCAGCCATGTGGGTTTTAAATTTCTCCTATAACTCTGTTGCAGATGAAGGAAAGCAGGCGGTCAATATAATTGCAAATAATGCACAAATTTGATGTGGATGTGACGCGTTGCACACCTCATTAATACATACATCCCAGTGTCGGTCGTTCTGCAATAAATTCAGAGGTTGACATGCGCTCCGGAAAGTGACATGTGTAACACCGCTCACAACTCTCAATTGGTGGAAAGACGTTGGACGGGTCACATTTATCAACAGCGTGCGAAGAAAGAAGCATTCATCTCGATTGGGATGCACGGTGTAGAGTTTGTGTTGTGATTGGAAGAACTGCAATTCCGAAGGAGAAGATTTAGATGAAAGAAAATACTTCTACTTATTCCAGTTCTATTATATCATCTGACATATATTTTATTTTTTTATTATATGCATTTACAATTTACATGGTTTACTTGATTAAATATTATAATTTTGTTAGTGTTTACAACATCTCCCTTTTTATGGATGGTAATGATCCGGAGAATGACGATTTCTAATTGGGTATCTTCTTTCTTGTATGGGTTGAGATAGTACAGGTGGTATTTGTGTGCTTGCTTGACTTATATCCGAAGGTATAGGTTGCATTGACTCAAGTGTATTTTGACTCAACTGTTCAGGTGGATCTTGGTTCTCTAACGACTTGAATTCGTCTAATAATATGCTGGACGGTAATTGTATATTGTTTTCAGTGTCAACATATCGCTTACGCAATTGGTCAGCATGAGATCTGATAAGACGATCTTTGATAAGAACGTTGTACATTACGTTCCCAATTCTTTCGATGATTTCACCATCTTTCCAATATGTTTTGCCATTGCGATAAATCTTTGCATAGACTTTGTCATCAACTTGGAAATTTTTCTGTTTAGCACCATGCTTTTTATTGTATTGTTTCTCTTGTTGAATATTTCGATCATCATCATGTTCTTGATTTGGAATTTCTCTCATCATACTTAGTGCAGTACGCATTGGACGTCCAAACATTAGCTCTGCTGGTGATTTTTGATTTGGCCCTGCAAGGTTTGGTGTAGATCTGTAAGTTTTCAAAAATACTTGAATGTTTTCCTTTACCGATCCCTCTCCTTGTAGTTTTTTTAACGCTCTTTTGAATGTATCGACAAACCTTTCTGCCTGCCCATTTGATTTTGGTTGATATGGAGCAGTTTGCTTGTGTTGAATACCATTGAGTTCACAAAAATTTTGAAAGTGATTTGATGTAAACTGGGTACCATTGTCTGATACAAGTAGGTTTGGCGATCCGAAACGTGAAAATATGTCCTCTAAAATGTTGACTGTTGATTGTGTTGTAATTGATTTTGTTTGAATTACTTCAATCCATTTTGAATAAGAATCAACTAGTATTAGATAGTAATATTCATTTAATGGACCGGCATAATCCAAATGAACTCTTTCCCAAGGTTTTGATGATGTTTGCCATGAGCGAAGTGTAGTTCTAATTGGATCTTTTGCTGCCAATGCACATTTTGAACATTCTTTTACATAAATTTGAATTTGGTTATCAATGTTCGGCCAATAGACGTGGCTTCTAGCTAATTGTTTCATTTTTTCTATACCTGGATGACCTTTATGGAGTTGCTTCATTATGCGCTTGCGTAGTATCTTTGGGATAACTAATCGATCTCCATACATTAAACAATCATTAAGTATATTTAACGCTTCACGTCGGCGATAGAATTGTAAAATTTCTGAAATGTCCTTTGGGTTGAAATTTGACCATTCGCTTTTGATGTTATTGATAACTTGATTCAGTATTACGTCTTTTTGAGTTTCGTATGTTAACATTTTATGCGTAACTGGTAATGCATCAATTGTTTCATGAATGACTTGATTAACTTCCGTTTCCAACAATATTGATGAGATTACAAAGTCTTGATCCTCTGGAATATTTTGACCAATGAGTCTGGATAAAACATCCGCGTATCCAAATGAATTTGTGTTGATGTATTCAATATCGAAGTCATAAGCAAGTAATGTAATTGCCCATCTTTGTAATCTATTTGCTGAATGTACAGGAATGCCGCTTTTCTTTCCGAAGATTGCTAAAAGAGGTTTATGATCTGTGTGGATTTTTATTTTGCGTCCAAAAATCATTTTATGAAATTTTGTGACGGCAAAAATAAGTGCTAGTGCCTCTTTTTCAATTTGACTATACGACTTTTCTGCTGGTTGTAGAGATCTTGATGCGTGGCATACAGCCTTGATACTGTTATCTGGCATTTTATGTAAAATGCATGCGCCTAATCCATAATTTGAAGCATCACCTGCTACGATGATTTCGAGATTTGGATTGTAATGTGTCAAAAGAAGGTCTGATGACAGTAAATTCTTGAGTTTGATAAATGATGTTTGACATTGTTGACTCCAATTCCATTTCACGTCTGATCTCAATAATACATCTAGAGGACCTCGCATTGAACGCCTTTGCTTGATGAATTTCCCATAGAAATTTACAGCTCCAAGAAATGACCGAAGCTCTGTTATATTTGTTGGTACTGGCATATTGATAATAGCTTCAACGCGTTTTGGGTCGGGTTGAAGTCCATCTTTGTTGATAACATAGCCGAGATAATTTATTTCTGTTAGTGCAAATTGACTTTTTTCGATTTTGATATGAAATCCAAAATCTTCAATTCGTTGGAATAACTTGAATAAATTCTCATCATGCTCCTTTTTGTCTTTACCGGAAACAAAAATATCGTCGATAAATCCGGCTACGCCAGATAAACCTGCTATAAGTTGGTCAATAATTTGTTGAAATGTTCCTGGTGCCGTTTTCACTCCAAATGGTAATCGGTTGAATTTGAAAAGACCCAAATGTGTATTGATAACGAGCAAATATTTTGAATTTTCATCGACTTCAATTTGAAAAAATGCCTCTGAAAAATCAATATGACTGTAAATTGTAGCGCCCGCTAATTTAGCAAAAATATCTTCGGGTAATGGTAATGGATATTGGTGTGATTCCAATGCCTCGTTCAATCCAGTTGAGAAATCAGCACAGGTACGAACGGTGCCATTAGGTTTCTTTACCACGACAATTGGTGCAGCCCAATCAGAATGAGTTATGTGTGTAATTACACCAACTGATTGTAAACGCAATAGTTCCTGTTCGACAAGAGGTTGCATAGCATATGCAACAGGTCGTTTTGCTTTAAAAATAGGTTGACTATTCTGTTTTAATGTTAAGTGCGCTTTGGCTTTAGTGCAGAGTCCCAATTTGTCATTGAAAGTGTTTGGAAATCTCCCCTTGAGCAATTGAACGTAATCATTCCGATGATTGTTTGATTCAACTGTGACATTGTTGCAAATTTGGTTAATCGGAATGTCCCAAAACTTAAACTTTTCAATGAAATCATTACCAAAAATATTTAAATTACTGATTTTTGCCACAAAACATCTCCCATAAATGATATTTCCTCTAAATGAAATGCTGCAACTAAATTGTCCAATTAAATCCAACTTGTTACCTGATGCATTTTTCGCCTCCACATTAGTTGGTGCTAAATTTGAAATTCCGAGTTTGTTGAAATTGTCCTCAGAGATTATGGTAATATCAGCTGCTGAATCGAATTGTAATTTGATTGGCGTTTCATTTATATCGACAATGATGTATTTTCGACGATTTTCCGTATTAATTTGTTTTACTGTTATACTGGTTACTGTTTTATCGTGTTGATCTTTTGGCTTTGATTTTGCTGAAGCATTTTGCTTTGCTTTTGGTGTGTTGCAGTAACCCTCTTTATGTCCAATGGCATTGCATTTACTACATTTGTGATTTGCGAAAGTACAGTAACGAATGAAATGCATTTGTCCACAATTCCAGCAAGGAGTTTTTGGTTCTGCGTCCTTGTTTTGTTTGCTTTTTTTCACGAATTTCTTGTTCTGAAATTGTTTTGATTTGTGTTGATTGAAAACTTTTTGAACTGATGCCGATGAAGTGAAAGATTTTGAATTTTCTATCATGGCTGTATCCTTTTTTAAGTTAATCAATCGTTGACATTCTGTTGATATTGTTTCTAAATTAATTGTGTCTGCTTTTGATTCTATGTTTGCTAATAATCTAGTACGAATGTCTAAATCAGTCGATGATTTGAGACCAATGATGAAAATCAAACATTTAAATTGGTCAAGTGTCATGCTGCTTAATTTGTAATCTTCGCATTGTTTGTTCACTAGACCTGTATATGTTACAAAATCTGTTGATATATCTTTTGTATTTTGTAAGCATTTATAACGAATACTGAATAAGGATGATTGCACACCTAATAGCTTTTTCAGTTTTGTGATAGTTTCCAGAAATTTAAATTCACTTGTTTTTTTCGGCAAAATAAAATTTACGTACTTACTATGAGCGTCCGTATTAAGTTTTCTTAATAATAATCTCACTTTTGCATCATCTGTGAGTTGCACTGCGTCTTTCTCAAACAAATCTTCATACCGAGCATACCAGTTGTCAAAAGTTGAATTATTTTCCGGGTTGTACACAAATTCAGTAATGTTTGTAGCCAATGTTTCAATCGAAAATTCTGTTCCTTGTCGTCCTGAATTTCCAGTATGATTAGGAGTAATTTTTTCAATTAAATCACGCATTAATTTTTGATCCGATTCATGTTGAATTTGCATTTGTCGTATTAATGCGACTAATTCTGCTTGCTCCATTTTTTTTCCAATGATTTTGAATAATGAAAAAAAAAAAATGAAATTAGTAATGAAAATTAGAAAAAATTATATTTAAAATGAAAATGTTAATTTTTCAATTTATTCTGTTTTCCTCGTCGCCACTGTTGTGATTGGAAGAACTGCAATTCCGAAGGAGAAGATTTAGATGAAAGAAAATACTTCTACTTATTCCAGTTCTATTATATCATCTGACATATATTTTATTTTTTTATTATATGCATTTACAATTTACATGGTTTACTTGATTAAATATTATAATTTTGTTAGTGTTTACAACAGTTTGCCTATCGTAGTTTCATAGAATATGCTAGGGTCTGCTAAATTACCGCCATCTTCTGCTGATCTTCTTCTGTACAAAGGATATCCATCGTTTCCTGTAACTCTGTTGGATACTATCATGCATGGTGAATTTGGATTCAGTGTACCGCAAGGTCCACGTATCTTATTTTTCGTCACAGCTTCATACAAATCCTTATCGCCATCGGCATCGGGTACTTCAGCGCATATTTTATCGTCGATTCCGTTTGAAGTGATTTTCATATAGAGCCAGATTGGTATATGTACGTTTGGGAATCCTCTCTTTTGCGATTCCACTGAGTATATCCAGCAGCGCACAGACCCAAACACTTAATGTTTTATCATGAAATCCATCAGCGATTTCAGCTTCTGTCTGAAAACAGGTGCTGTGACGTTATACCTATCTACGGGCGATTGCCCAGGAAGTAAGAGCTTTTGTATTGTAAATCGTCCCAAGTTGGAAATTTCATCTAAGATTTTGTTAAATTCAGCATTTTCAATTTTAAATGCCTTTTTTGGTTTTACGGTTTCAAAAAAATGAGACTGCGTATTAAATATTTTTCGGCTTTGGGTTTTCAAATTTTGCGCCAATTAGTAGAGAGTAGATTATAATTTTATAATTTCATTTTGTATGGCTTAAACAAACTTGAATTTTGAAATAAAAAACGCAAACATCTTTTCAATTCGAATGATATCCAATACATGAGAATACAGCCCATTTAGAGTATTGCGCCTCCGAATTCATATTTTCAATACCTGTAACAGAAATTCAAGCAAGCGGTGGCATAAACTCTTTCTTTACGATATCTTTTTAGCTCGTATTATCAATTTAAGAGGGGAAAAAATTTATGGAATTTTCTTTGTTTGTTTCTTAAGTTTGACATATTTTGTATTAAAATAGGGGAATTTTCATTACTGCTGTACAAAAAATATGTTTTTATAGGCTTTATTTAATTATAATTAATCAAACAGAAATGATGTTAATTCATAATTTAGTGAAAATTTGTTTTTTTGAATCAACTTTCAATCTAGCCCAGTACCCCTCGTTTTTTTTTAATTATAACGAAAACTACCAGTGACAGTAATTTTGTTTGTGAAAGTGGGGGCAATTCTTAAAATTCGTCGAAGATTTTGAAAATTCAGCCTTGTCAATTATAAATACCTTTTTTTGGCTTTTAGCTTTCCAAAAAATGAGAAATGAAATGGCTTTCGGCTATGGGCTTACAAAATTTTACGCCATTTAGTAGAGATATAATTTGCTCGTTACATTTGAATAAACAGGATCTAAAGCGAATAATTTAATTTTGTACGCTTAAGAGAAATTTGTTTTTTGGAATAAACAACGCAAAAATTTTTCGCAATTCCGATGTTCCGGAATACATAAGCATTAAGCCCATGTAAATTGTTGCCCCTCCGAATTACTATTTTTAACGCCGCCACTACGCGCATTTTTATTTTTATAATATATATATCTGATGTATGCGTGTGTGAGTAAGAGTAACCACGATTTCTCGTAGCAAGCCAACGACTTATTAGATGCTTGTGGCTATGTGTTAGTGATTCATTTTTTAAAATTAATTATTACTGGAGTCAGGTGCAACATAGGTAAATAAAAAGTACATATAAACATGGTCATAATCACATAGGACATTCTGTAAAAATTTCAAGTCAATTGATTCAGAAGTTTCGGAGATTACCGGTTAGGAACAAACGAACATTTACGATTTTATTTATATAGATATATAAAAAAAAAAAACCAAACAATTTTCTTCATTTTTAAAAATAATAAAATAACTTTTGTTTTCAATCAGGGTACTTATGCGAAGCAATTCGCAAAGTTTTTCTTCAATTATTAATTGTTAAATTTATACAGGGTGTTATGCATAGGCCTCGGCGAAACTACTGTAAGTTCGTTTTGATTAATTTTCTTTTTTTTAAATACAATTTTTTTAAATACAGATTATTTGATTAAATTACGTAAATTTCTGCAATTTTCTTTTAAATTTTTTTGTGGGTTTCATATCATAAAATTGAGTAGTTCTATTAAATGAAATTTATTATAGATATATATTATATATTACCTATAGGTATATAATTTTCTTTTGAATCGTTAGTGTCAAATAGTCAATTTAGTCGCATTTTCTTTCAGTTCTATAAACTTGTTTTTTTTATTTAGATTTTTTTTCATTTTTATTCAATTTTTATAAAACTTTCAATTTAATCTTTTCATCTGATTTATTTTAAGCAATTATTTTATTATTTAGATTTCCTTTCTTTGAAGCTAGTTAGTGTTTTCCTATAAAAAAAACCTAAAAATGAATGATGTGGTACAACTGAAACACCTGTGTTGTTAATTTTTTTTGGTTCTTTTGTATCGGTTTCTTTTTTTTTAGGGTTGTGCACCCCTGAATTTGTTTTTTTCGCAATTTAACTAAAATGAGGTGCTAAACCCAATAATTGAGCAATGACGGTCGAGGAATAAGGGGGCGTAGGAAATTTTCTGGTTTTCTCCATTTTTTTTTGGTTGTGGGGATCGGAATCTTCAAGCATAACTTCAGGGCCGGATGCTATTATGTTGAAGTTTGCTCTTTGGGTGGGATAAAGGCCTTGGTGTTGGCAAAAACATCTACCGACACCAATTGAACAATTTGCATCGGATGGACCCCACTTCTGAATCTTCTGTCCATCCGTCTGTCATTTTAATTGAATTCCGTTTCGCGGGGTTTCAATGTAAAATTAACCTATTCAAAATCTTGCCATCTCTTTTCTTTCTTCGTGACAATAGTCACAAATTTTTTCTTTTATCTTATTTTTAAAAATTTTTACCCACTCCGCTAGTGCCCTGAGAGGGTGTGAATTATGATTTTCACATCTCCAGCCCTCTTGCTAGCCCAACAAATTTTGTTTACTGCACGCATAAAAATTATTTGTACGTGACGGCATATGGTAGAAGGTAACGACCCACCCCATCCAACGAGCTAGCTAGTGCAATCAGGCAGGCGTGCAATTTCCAGTTACCTTTTTGCTATACCATAAAACGTACTTTCTGACGCAAGACAAAAGTGTTTGTTTAATCAAAGTGTTGCTCTGCCAACACTTTGATGCCGAATGGTTTCGGTTACAAGTTTAGCACAAATTTGGAATTGAGTGATTTTATCTTAAAGGTTACTTTTTTGTTGATTGTCGTTACCCTTGATTTTACAAGTTCCGTGACTTGTATATCAACCCGTGAGCCTTTCAATTTTAGTTATTGAACTGCTCTTTCTGTTATAAAGGATACTTGTAATCCCGAATCTACTAATGCTCGAAATGTTGCAGCATTACCTTTTGTGCTTTCTACTCGTACCATTGCGGTGGCGAGTAGTCCTTGAGTGTTATCCATTAAGATGGTTTTTTTACCCTTACTGTTCTGCGCGAACATGGTCATATTTGAAACCCTGGATGGTGCTTTATCTACACCCTCCGTATGACTCACATCTTCCCGGTATGCTATTGAAGAAGTGTGGTCAGTACGTAGCAGAATGTGGTGTCGTTTTCCACATCTCTTGCATCTCCTTTCATTTAGACATTTCTGCACTTGATGTCCTACTCTGAGACAATTGTGGCATATCGGATTGTCTAGTACGTATTTTCTTTTCATGGAAAGATACATATCCAAGAACCGGTTCCACGCATGCATATTATGTGATTGCTTGCATAGTGGGCATCCACTTTTACAATCGACATGATGATTTTGTATTTTCACTTGACCTTCACTGTTCTGCGCGAACATGGTCGAAGTTGAAACCCTGGATGGTGCTTTGTCTATACCCTCCGTGTGACTCACATCTTCCCCGTTAGCTATTGAAGATGTGTGGTCAGTATGTAGCAGAGTGTGGTGTCTTTTTCCACATCTCTTGCATCCCAAATTGTTTAGACATTTTTTCACTTGATGTCCTATCCTTAGACAATAGTGCCACATCCGATTGTATAGAACGCATTTTCTTTTCATGGACATGTCCATGTTCAAGAACCTGTTGCACGCATGCAAATTATGTGATTGCTAGCATAGTTGGCATCCACTTTGACAATCGACATGATGATTTTTTATTTTTCCGTTGTTGGGCTTTGTATCGGCTAAAGCTTCCAACGTGCGGTACCTTGACTCGCTTATTGTCATAACGTTTGACCAATGTGTTCCAGGCTGGGCCATAATTATCCCCAATGGTCTGGAACTATCGTAGAAGCCTTGCTGCTTCGCCGACCATACTTGTTTTTAGATAGTGCAGTTTTTGCACTGAAGGAATTCCCGAGTTTGAATGAATTAATGAGACGAACAAATCATGGTACGACCGCCATGATTCGTAATCGCCCTTAAACTTTGGGAGGTTGATTTTTGGTAAATGAATTTCAGATCTATTCTGAATTCTTGATTCTCCGCTTGTTTGGTTAAAAGAATCATTAAGAAGCACAGGATTTTTTGGTTTGTTTATTATTTCAAAAGCTTCTTGGAGTTCACCAATGAATTCGAAATATGAACCTTCTATGTCTTCGAAAACCCCATTTTTTACATAGTCGGTGTTCTTTAATGTTTGTTCTTCCATGGAAATGAGAACCCGATTCTTCGTTATGTCTTCCCATACCTTTTCAGCCGCAGACATTCTTCGATTTAAATAACTTCCCCTTTTTCTGGCTTTTCGATGATTTGTGATCGCCATCCGAATTTGGTCGATCAACCCCATTCACGTTAATATGGTTTTTGGATATACTCATTGTAACCCTCTGCAATTTTATAATAAAGGCAAATGACATTGAATTAAAGTCACCTACACACTAACCCTTATCTGATGCTAATCCAAAAGGACACAAATGCGTTATAAATAGTGGTTCTATATGAATTTCAAGGAAACGCGAATTCCTAAATAACAAGATTGTTTTGTTTGTAAATAGGAATATTATTTAACAATTTTATTTAATTCAATATTACAATATTTTTAGTTTCCTTAAAGTTCACATAAATATCTTAGTTCTCTAATAAAATTCATAAAAACAACAATTTATATATTAATAATTCTAAATAAGCGATCTGGTATTTGGTGTCTTGTTGAAATCTCTTTAACAATTCTCCATGTTTGTTCGTTTTATGATGTGACATCCGAGACATATCATTTGTGATTTTACGAGAGAAAATCGGAGGATTAGTTAATGTTTTGATGATAATAGAATCATGCGATTATAGTCCGTAGTTTTTACGTGTAGAAAAACCAGGCTATCATATCCTTGATTTTAACGTGCAAAAATCAGGCCGTATGATCGTGATTTTGTAAAGAGAAATCAGGCGAAATTTTCCGTGTTTTAATGTGAGACCAATTAGGCGCTAGTGTCCGTAATTGTCTCAAAGAAAAATTAAGCGATAATATCCGTAATTGATTTGAAGAAATAAACAGACGAAAGTGTCCGTGTTTGTGTGCAGAGAATCAGGCGTTAATATCCGTGATTGAACAATGTTGTCTATGGGTGAAACTTTCTTGATTGAATTTATCAAGCTATTTGACTGTACGTTAATTCGGCAACGATACCCAGAATTAAATTCCAATTAAAAATAATAAGGCAAAGTATCCGTCCCTATTTTTAATACGAATATCCTTTATCAATGTCCAATTAAAAATTTGCAAGGCAATAATGTCCGTTGCAAATTTTCAATTTAACTTTTTCTATGTTTCACCATAGACAAATTAGTTTGAATTTTTACTCACCATTTTTTTGTAGTTGATCCCTTCTCCTTCTGTTGAAAAAAACTAAGTGATTTTATATCGATTCGGTTCCCATTTTTATACTAGATGTCTAACGGATTTTTCAAATAATACGGGATCAATTGACTTCTGAGTCAAATTGTCGTCCTTATGACTTTAAAATTCGATATGTTTATCATATGTAACATTGATGCTCCAATTCTTGTGTGGCGGCGCAATAAAGCGTGCTGGCAACACCCAAGAAAGAAGCAAGAATGAAGTAGGGAGAAATTAAACCAGTCTACCATCGACCGCGAACAAGAACAGTCTAAAATTATTATACACAAATAAACAAATAAAATATTTGGTTCTCAACTTGAGTATCGCATTTTAATTGTAGCCCACAATCTATCCCCCACAAATTGGTGACCCCGACGTGATTAAGGAAGCGACGCGAATTCGAAAAAACAAAAAACACGGTCATTCCCAAATAAGGTAAAATTTTTTAATTCGAAAAAAAGACAAAGCATAAAAATTCCAACAAAGTTGCGTGATTCTATATTACTCTGTGTGGCTAGATTGTGTGCGCGCGTGTAGTTTTTTGCAAAAGACACGTTCTTTCGAAAAAAGACGCGTTCTTCGAGAATAAAAAGACGCGTCCGTTCACAAAAGTGAAAACATTTATTACGAGAAAACCAATTTTCCGTGCATTTATTACGAGAAAACCAATTTTCCGCGATAAAAACATTTACAATTTTCCGTGTTAAAAACATTTATTACAAAAAAAAGAAAAAAACTTTCTCCGATATAAAAAAGCTTTCGCGAAGAACTTAAAAAAAGCTTTCGCGAAGAACAAAAAAACAAAAAAGAAAAAGCTTGCGGAAAAAGAGGCTTTCGCGAAAAACGTGGGAAAAGTGATACGAAAAACAAAAAAATGACGCACGCCAACCAAGAAAATGGTGGTGAACAACACAACCGAATCGAAGTGTACAAAGTGGCAACGAGATTACCTCCATTCAATTCCGAAAGACCTGATCTATGGTTTAAACAGGTCGAATCGCAATTCGAAATATCTTCAGTTACTAAAGATGATACGAAATATCACATCGTAGTAGCCCATTTGGACAGCAAATTTATAGAACCAGTGGCCGACATAATAATTAACCCGCCGGAAAACAATAAGTATAATACATTAAAAAACCGCTTAATTTCAGAATTTTCAGATTCTGAGCAAAGGAAACTAAAGAAACTACTTCAGGAAATTGAATTGGGTGACCAACGACCTACGCAATTATTAAAAAAAATGAAGGACCTCGCAGAAAATTCAATGACAGATGATGTTGCTAAATCTTTATGGTTGGCGCGACTACCAAATAACGTGCGGGCAATTGTTTCAGCAACAGCGGGAGATGCAATGCAAATGGCTGTTGTTGCAGACAAAATTTTTGAAGTTACAGACATTGCCGCGATATCGGAAATAAAATCAACAGGTAATGAAACAAATTCAACTCCCTCGTTAGAAAAAAGGATCGAAGAATTAACGAGAACTGGCAATCAACTAAAAACGCGTAAAGACCGAAACCGTTCCAGAAATAATACCAGAACTAAAGCAAATCGACAAGAACATAAAACCTGTTGGTATCACTACCGTTTTGGCGAGCGAGCAAAAAAATGCCCTGAGCCATGCAATTATAAAAAACCTTCGGAAAACAAACAGACCGCCCGTTTCTAACGGCAAACGAGGTGGTCGTCAACCAAATGAGCCGTTTATTCGTAACAGATAAATCCTCTTCTATTTCTTTATTAGTGGACACCGGAGCGGACTTATCAATAATTCCACCTAATGCGCACGAGAGAAAAAGGTTATCCGATTACAAATTATATGCAGCAAACGGAACAATTATAAAAACGTATGGTCAAAAATTAATCAATATCAATTTGGGGTTACGAAGAAACTTTCAATGGCAATTTTAAATCGTTGACGTCACCAAACCAATACTTGGAGCTGATTTCCTTCGATATTATGATTTGGCAGTTGATCTGAAGCGAAAACGATTAGTCGACAACATCACAAATTTACAGGTCAACGGCATCGCCAAACTGGCACCATTCTCGAAAATTGACGTTTCATCAAAAACTTCACCGATCGCTGAAATTCTCAACAACTTTAAAGATCTGATATTGCCTTTCAACCAAATTAAATAGAAAGTCAACACGGAGCATTACATTGAAACGAATGGTCCACCGATTGCTTCACGTCCACGTCGTCTTCCACCGGATAAATTAGAAGCAGCGAAAGCCGAATTTAAATATTTAATGGAACAAGGTATCTGTCGACCATCAACCAGTTCATGGGCTAGCCCACCACATATGGCAAAGAAAACGAACGGTGATTGGCGCCCATGTGGCGATTATCGATTACTCAATAAAGCAACAGTTCCGAATAGATATCGAGTACCTCACATACACGATATTGCCCATCGTTTTGGAACCAAAAAGGTATTTTCTGTAATTGATTTAAAGAAAGCTTATTTCCACATTCCAGTAAGAAACGAGGACATCGCCAAGACGGCAATTACAACACCCTTCGGGTCATTCGAATTTGTGCGAATGCCACCCGGATTGTGCAACGCAGCACAGACCTTTCAAGAATATGTTGACAGTCTCTTCCGGAATTTAGATTTTGTTGTCTGCTACATTGATGACGCATACATAGCATCTGAGACAATAGAACAACACCACGAACACCTAAAAATCGTTTTTAAAATTTTAGTTGATGCTGGTCTCACCATCAATGAAGCAAAATGCCAATTCGCGCAAAAAGAAGTTCAATTCTTGGGACATTTAATTACAGATAACGGAATTAAACCACTCGCAGAAAAAGTGGACGCAATCAAGAATTACCAAAAACCTGTCCAAGCAAATGAATTGCGCAGATTTTTGGCAATGCTGAATTTCTATCGCCGTTTCATACCAAACGCAGTAATACAACAAACAATTCTCCAACGACTAATTAAAGGTAACACAAAGAACGACAAAACCACCATCAATTGGACCGACGAAGCCAATAAGGCATTTGAAAATTGCAAACAGGCTTTAGTCGACGCAACATTTTTAGCGTTTCCCACAACAAATGCTAAATTTTCATTGACGGTCGACGCATCGAACGAAGCAGTTGGAGCGGTGTTACAACAGCATATTAATAGTGAAACTCAACCATTAGGGTTCTACTCAAAACGATTGACGGATGCGCAGAAAAAATATAGCACTTTCGATCGAGAACTATTGGCAGCATATCAATCACTCCGTCATTTTCGTCACATGTTGAAGGGACGCGAATTTATTATCTTCACGGACCACAAACCGTTGACCTTTGCATTTAATCAAAGTCTCGAAAAGGCATCACGGAGACAAGCACGACACCTGGATTACATCGGTCAATTTACAACAAACATACAACACATTGCAGGCAAAGAAAATGTAGTCGCGGACGCAATGTCAAGAATTCACGTAATACAAAAGAGTTCTTCAATCAACTACAACCAAATGGCGAAATTACAACGAGCAGATCCTGATTTGAAAGGAATATTAATCGACAAAAATAATAATAACATTTCCTTACAATTGGGGGGCAAGGTGAAAGTAGGTTATCACCAGGGAAGTGTTCCAAGACCGACTAGATTCAGGATGTATGGAAACATCTTGTGCGTAGTGAAGAGCTACGTCCTGCACGTGGTACCCCTGCTTATACTAAATCTTGCGGATCTAGAGGAGACAACCTCGATAAACAACCCCAATCCCAAAGTGTTAACCGATCCGTGCTGATGGGATGAATGACTGGAAATATGCCGTCTGGCTCTGCTGAAACCAACCCTTCAAGCGTGGTTGGAAATATGCCATCCGCTCTCGAAGGTAGCAAGGAAGCTGCCAGGTCATTCGAACCTGAGCAAGATAAAAAGGATACTGGTAAGAGGACTGCTTATCAGCAGGCTAGGATTCGTCTCCGGTCTGCCATTAGGAAGGTCCAGAAGTACGGTGCAATGGATCCCAGTGTGCTCAGCCTCTGGGAGAAAGAGCAGTACGAAAGGGCCAAAGTGGTAGCTGGAGATGCTAGCTTGAAGAGTTTTCTTGCCAGTCATCAGGCTAAAGTGGTGGAGGAAAAAGAGGCTGCTCCTCGGGATCCCATTGCGGGATCAACGACAAAACGTAACCGATTCTTGGGCAAACGTGATAGGTCGGGGGACGACGTCACGCAAGGCGAGGCTAAGAAGCCTAAACAGAAGTTTTCTACAGCGACACGCAACAGGCCTGTGAATGCAGAGCTGGACAAGTTGCGTGTGGCTGTAGTTAACGAGCAGCAGTCGGATGGCCGATTAACCCTCGACCAGTGGCAGAAAATCGAGGAGAGGTTCCAGGTGGCTATGTTGACTTTTTACGAGTCAGCTGCCGAAGACCAGGAATTGCTCTTCGATGGCGCTGGCTGGGAGGGTGGACATAAGATTGTCGCTTGTGAAGAATTGTTAAAGAATTCATTGGCGGTCTTGGCGGTATTTGGGAAGGTGCCAAAATGACAGCAGTTGCTGTGAAGGACCTTCACAAATACGTAATACCGAAGGCCTGGGTGTGGGTTTCCAAGCCCTACACCACCCCGGATAGGTTCTTAGCCTTACTAAGAAATCAGAACAGGGAGATGAAGGCTGAAGGATGGAAGGTGCTGAAGGTGGGACCCCAGAGGGAACACGGACAGAATTACCTTCTATCACTCAGCCGTGAATCACTTCCCTATCTGGAGAAGTGTAAAGGCATGGTAAGATACAGTTTGGGCAGGGTGATGATAAAACCACCTGCCCACACTAAAGGAATCGAAGAGGAGGAGCCGGTAACCTGTGATGGAGGTGGTACAAATCAACCTTCATCACAGTAGAACGGCTACTGCCTGCCTAGCAGAACTACTCTCTAGGCAGAATATCACAGCGGCTTTAATCCAGGAACCCTGGATCAACAACAGGAAACAATTATCAGGATTAAAGGTAAGAGACTTTACTCTTTTCTACAAAAAATCGGAAGGGAAAGTCAGAACTTCTATCCTATTGAAGAATACAGTTAAAGCTTTTCTTTTGGAAAATTACAGCTCTGAGGATGTCACAGTAGTGGTATGCGATTGGAATCAGCAGAAAGGGAAACCTTTGTGTCTGGTTTCGGCGTATCTACCATTCGATGGACAGATGGCGGATCTACCACCAGGAAGTTTAAGGCAGCTAGTTGCACGAAACACGTGGCAGCTGGTTATCGGGTGTGATGCCAACGCTCACCACACACAATGGGGAAGTAAGGACACCAATGAAAGAGGTATGTTACTACTTGATTTTATTATATCATCCAATCTAGTAATCTGTAACGTAGGGAATGACCCAACCTTTGTCATTAAAAATAGGCAGGAAGTTTTAGATATTACATTAACTAACACTTCCCAATTTGAAATAGGAAGATGGAGGGTCTCGCAGGAGCCCTCCCTCTCTGATTACAAATGGATCTTGTTCGAGGTTAAGGCTCGAGTAGACAAGAGAGCACCCTTTAGGAACCCTAGGAAAACTGACTGGGAAGGTTTTGCGCTCTCACTGAGTAATAGGCTCAAGGAGCCTCCTAGATCATTGAAGTGCAGAAATAGTGTGGACAGAGCAGTTAATTACCTCAGCGATGAAGTAATTAAAGCTTTTGAAAAATCGTGCCCAATATCTAGACCACCCAGAAGGCAGAAACCTATCTGGTGGAACAAAGATATTACGGTCATGAGAAAGAATGTCGGGAAACTCTACAACAAAGCAAGGTGGAGTAACCTTGGAGAAGACTGGGAACTGTACAAGGCAAATAAAAGGGAATTCAAATACGTCATCAGAAAGGCTAAAAGACTTTCGTGGAGAACGTATTGCGAGGACATCACGGAAACTAGCGAAGCTTCAAGACTAAGGAAGATACTGTCAAAGGAGGACAACGTCCCCAGCTTTATCAAAAGGGGGGACGGATCATGGGTGGAAGACAGTCGAGAGGCTTTAGAATCGCTTATAGCCGCTCGCTTTCCAGGAAGCGTGGAGCGGGAAGAAGAAGAGGAACTTCCGGCGGTGCGGAAACTCAGCTGGCGGAAGATCGACTCCATCACAAGTGGGAATAAGCTCACTTGGGCAGTCGAATCTTTCATGCCATACAAATCCCCAGGACCTGATGGCATCAGACCAATAATGGTACAAAAAGCACCAGAAGCTGTAAAAAGATGGCTTCAGACAATTTTCAGAAGTTGTCTACGAATGGCATATGTGCCTAGGATGTGGAGAGAAACTAAGGTAATCTTCATACCAAAGGCAGGAAAAATCAGTCATACACTGGTTAAGGACTTCAGACCTATCAGCCTATCTTCCTTTCTCCTGAAGATATTGGAAAGATTGGTCAATACTCATATTAGAGAGGTATGCGGAGGGGCTCTTTCGCACTCCCAACATGCATACCTCAAACATAAGAGTACGGAAACGGCTTTGCACGAAGTCATTAGTAAGATAGAGGATAGCATCAGCAATAAGGAATGTGCTCTTGTAGCTTTCCTGGACATTGAAGGGGCGTTCAACAACGTCAAAAGGGAAGCCATTATATGCGCATTAGAAGACACAAATGTGGAAGGGGGAATTACTGATTGGATAAACATGCTGCTGCACTGTAGATATATAAATGCGGCCTACGGGGACAGTGAAGCAAGGATGAGAGTATCCAGAGGAACACCTCAGGGTGGAGTACTATCTCCATTCCTCTGGATCTTAGTGGTTGACGGTATTCTTAAGAAACTCGGCAAGGGAGGGATCTCAGTGGTAGCATACGCTGACGATCTTGCACTAATTGCTAGAGGTAAATTTCTGGACACCATTAGCGAACTATTGGAAACGGCTCTCAACAGGCTCAGCAAATGGGCCGGTTGCAACGGTCTTAACATCAATCCGGGCAAGACGGAATTGGTCCTCTTCACCTGAATGTACAAGGTACCCCAGTTCAGACTACCAATGCTTGATGGAGTCACCTTGAACATGTCTGAGGAGGTCAAATTCCTAGGACTTTGGCTGGACAAAAAGCTAGCATGGGGAATCAATACAGAAAACAGAGTAAAGAAAGCTTACAATGCTCTGTATGTATGCAGGAGGGCTGTAGGTAGAAATTGGGGGCTAAATCCTAGTATAATGCTCTGGCTTTATACCGCGGTGGCGAGGCCAATTCTAACCTATGGGGCACTGGTTTGGTGGGAGGCCACAAACAAAAAACACATACAGGGGAAACTCACTAGGGTTCAACGGTCTGCTTGTATTGGTGCGACAGGTGCGCTTCGCACAACACCAACGGCAGCTCTGGAAACGATTTTGCATTTGTTGCCGATCGACTTGTACATTAAACAAGCGGCGGGTAACAGTGCTCTGAGGCTAAGAAACCATGGGTTTCTCAAGAGACTGGATAAAGGTCATGGTAAGATCCTAAACTGGACCTTAGGTGGCTGTGCCAAGGCGGCAACGGACACCATATTGGATATATTGGACTTTGATACCCCTTACAGGATGTTATACCCGGAAAAAACAGACTGGTATAACAATAAGGTTCCTATCAAAGGCGAAATCGCCATTTATACAGACGGATCTAAAACAGAGTACGGCGTAGGCTCGGGGATATTCTCGGAAGATCTCAGCATAGCGAAATCTTTCCGACTTCCACTGGAATGCAATGTCTTCCAGGCGGAGATATTGGCAATTCAAAAGGCTGCAGAAACATCTAGTCTGGAGAAGATATCCTCCAGGGATATCTCGATCTACTCAGACAGCAAGGCAGCCATGAACGCGCTTAGTTCGGTAGCTGTTAACTCGGGAATAGTCAGTAGCTGTCGCAAGGTGTTGAAGACACTATGCGTTCAGAATAATGTTAGATTATGCTGGGTTCCAGCCCATTGCGGAATCGAGGGAAACGAATCGGCAGACATGCTGGCAAAGGAAGGTGCTGACGATTCAGAACACGAAATCACTGACGTACTGCCTTCCCTCTCGGCGTTTAAAGCACGTATCAAGGACAAAATTTTCGGGGAAGCCAACACACGATGGCACAAACATAGTGGGCACGAAGTGTCAAAAAGTTTGTGGCCGAAAATGAATCAGAAGAAGTCGAGGCTCTTAATAGACTGGAATCGGAATCGTCTACGAACGATTATTGGGATACTGACAGGACACTGTCTGTTGAGGAAGCACGCTAAAAGACTGGGCTTGGTGCAGACCGACCTCTGTCGCTATTGCGGAGACATAGGGGTGGCTGAAGACATCAAGCACATTTTATGCAAGTGCGCAGCTCTCTCTCGAGCTCGTAACAAATATTTGAGCAACCATTTCTTCGGGAATTTAGGAATGCTTCAGGCGACCGACATGGGAAGTCTAATGAAATTCTGTAGGAAAGTTAAATGCTTTGAAGAGGAATAGGTTCCCCCAGGGTAACTCCTGGTCCCGTAGGGATCACAATGGGCCCATTAAGGTGCCTGGTGCTGTACGATTGTACCCCTACTCTACCTACCTACCTTTCCTTACAATTACAGAAAATTAAATTTGATGATTCAACAGAAGCAGTTTATTGCGACATATCAACAGGGCGTATTAGACCATTTGTACCGGCCGAAATGAAAAAATTGATTTTCGACAAATTCCATCAAGTATCGCATCCTGGCGCAACCTCTGCAAAGAGATTAATTAGCGAACGTTACATTTGGAAAGGAATAAACGCAGATATCCGAAAACTAATGAAAGAATGCATTCCATGTTAACAAGCAAAAATTCAACGTCATAATAAAAAACCGCTATCTACATTTATCATACCAAATCAGCGATTTCAACACATTAACCTTGATATAATCGGACCGCTACCGATTTCAAATGGTCACCGATATTGCTTAACGATCATCCATCGATTTTCAAGGTATCCTGAAGCAATCCCAATTCAAGACATCACGGCTGAAACCATCGCACGAGCACTAATAAATGGATGGATTTCGAGATTCGGTGTGCCGAAACTAATTACGACTGACCAGGGTAGGCAATTGCAATCCAAGTTATTCTCGGAATTAACCCAAATTTTGGGAACAACTCATTTCCGTACGTCAGCATACCATCCGCAAGCAAATGGTATGTTAGAACGTTGGCACAGAACATTGAAAGCTGCAATAAAATGTCATTCAACACCAAGCTGGGCTAATGTTCTACCACTCGTACTACTTGGATTACGTTCTACATGGAAAGATGACATCAAAGCAACACCAAACGAAATGATAATGGGCCAAAAAGTAAAATTGCCGGGCGAATTTTTCGAACAACGTATACCGGACACAAATGAACCTGATTTCGCAAAAGAATTACGAGACGTTATGAACTCCATTCGACCAACATAAGCATCAAATCATGCAAAAAAAAATATTTTCGTACAAAAAGATTTAAACACCTGTACACATGTATTTTTGCGTGATGACACACCACTAAAAAATCCATACGATGATCCGTACGAAGTCATAAAACGACACGAAAACACATTCGACATAAAAATAAATCACAAAATCATCAACATCACAATCGACAGATTGAAAGCAGCATATTTGCCAGCGGACAATGCTACCCAACTAGCCGAGCACAACTCTCCTACCATAACACGTTCGGGCAGAAGAGTAAGATTCCCAAAGAAGTTCGATTCAAAGTGACTCCATCACTTGGAGGGGAGTCCTGTGGCGGCGCAATAAAGCGTGCTGGCAACACCCAAGAAAGAAGCAAGAATGAAGTAGGGAGAAATTAAACCAGTCTACCATCGACCACGAACAAGAACAGTCTAAAATCATTATACACAAATAAACAAATAAAATATTTGGTTCTCAACTTGAGTATCGCATTTTAATTGTAGCCCACAATCTATCCCCCACACTTGTATTGCTTTATTCGAATTTACTTCTTACGAATTTTGATAACGCACCTGTGTCCCCCTGATAATTTTTTGTGCGAAAATTGATAAAAAGACTTCTTCATAATTCTAGGGTTGTGTAAAAACCCAAAATACAGTTTTGTATCTTATTAACTTATTTTATCATATGCTCTTCAATTTTGATGCCACTATGTGTGTAAATGGTTTCTTTAAGTTTTTTTGTTATCCTTTTGGATTTTCCAATTAAATTGGATTAAAAAACTTAAATGAAAGAACCGAAATGCAGGGGTGTACAATTGAGAGGATGTCGTTAAACTTATGGTTGAATCAAATTCACAACTTATGTGTTGGTTTTTATTGAAAATTTCATCAAATATTCCTTTTTGTTGAAAACTCTTTACATGGTAATTCGTCACATTACTTATAACGTGGTAATTTATTGCATATACGAATTAATCGTCAAAAAAAATTATAATTCATTCTGAATAATTCTGTTCAGTGGATGGATAAAAAACATGGGCTCATTTCAATATGGTGTAATGAACATGAATGTCGTTTGACAGTTCAAATGTAAACAAGGTAATTGTTATTTCATATTTTTTTTTTTTATATATTTTAATTTAATTTTTTCCATAGAAAAATGTTGTGAAAGACTCAACAATTATATTATAATATTGAAAATAGAAAATAAAGTAAAAAAAATAAATAAATGTGGTTATTAGAACAACGAATATAAGTTTAGACACAGTAGCTTTAGTTAGCATTTAGTCTAGTTTTAATTTAGAATATTAAGCAACTTTTTATACTTTTTAGTTTTAAGGCAAAAACATAAAGTAATTTAAAAGCGGCCTATAGCCGATTTTTTGAAGCCCTATGGTAGAAATGGGAGAGAAAAATTGTGAAAACTAACAATATATCAAGGTTTTTCTTCATAACTTTGTTTGCCCTTGTCAAAATTTTCTCTAATTTGTAAGTAACTCAGACCCTGGTAGCGTAAGTCTAATTTGTAAATTTCATTCAAATCGGTGCATTAATTCTGAAAATACATTAAAAAAACTTTCTGAACAGGGTTATTTCTTCCTACGACTACTTCTTTCTCAACTATCCTTTGACCGATATCACTGAAATTTACAATGGGATGGTCTATTAATGTAGTCAACCAATATAATTAATTTAAACAAAATTTCTTTACCAATTTTCCAATTAAACCCGAAAAACTATATAAAAAGAAACGACAACACTTTATGGTCGCCCTTGTTTTTGCTTAATAACTTCGCTGCCCCTCAGTCGATTTTGCTGAAATGTAATACCAAAACCACTATAGCAACCAAGTAGCATTCTAAATTTCATCAAAATTGGATAACGCGTTTTTGAGCTATTTTGTCAACGGACGGACGGTAGTACCAAACATGGAGCATTAATATAGGGAATTTTTTTCAGAATTTTGGCTCATTTCCAAAACCCAATTACCCCAATTTGTTCTGCCAGAATTTCACAATAATACTTGATAGGATTAGAACTACTAAAGTTATACGATTCTGAAGCCAACTATTGGGAAAAAAACGCCACGAACTTTCTGCTTAAATGAATATTTTAAGGTTTTTCTCTCCATAACTTCGTTTCTTCATTCTCAAATTGGCCCAAATTCACAGGTAGGCTGGCGCCTAATAGTATAAACACGTTTCGTAAATTAGATTCAAATCCGTATATAACTTTTTAAAATACATTGGAAAAACTTTATGAACAGGCTTATTTTAGGCTACAACTATTTCTTTCTCCACCTTTCTCATCCTTGGACCGATTTGACTGAAAATTAATTCGGTATCGTCTATTTATGCAGTTAACCTACAAAATTAATTTGAACAAAATCATTTACAAATTTTCCAATTACATCCGAAAAACCATAACCAAAAAAACGACAAAACTTTCTGGTCACCCTGGTTTTTCCTTTATAACTTTGCCCCCCGTGGATCGATTTGGCTCAAATGCAATACCAAACCAAGCTAAGGAACAAGCAACTCAAATTACAAATTTCATCAAAATCGGATAACGCGTTTTTGAGTTATCTTGTCTACGGACGGACGGACGGACGTACGGACGGACATGCATAAATCAATATAACTTTTGATTCCCTACACAACCATACCCTTGAAATTTTTCTCCGATTATTATTTCTATGTGTTACACACTTAGTGACTAATATACCCTCTGGTAGTACATGTGTATCAGTTCCTAATAGATATAGTAGTATAAACAACAACCTAAATACTAAAAAACAATTTGAAAATAATTTTGAACCGGAACCAAACTGTATTCGTTGAATAGTGACAAGCTCGTCAACACAAAATTTCTTCGGAAGCGTTCTTTTATGATTATAGGTTTTCTTGTTTTCTTTTGGATCTTGAGAAGTTCGCCCTTTGCTTCTCTTCGACATTGAAGACGCTTCTTATCGAAGTCTTCCACCATAGCTTCTTCTAAAACTTCTACTATTTTTAGATCTTCTTTTTTTTCTCATTGGCACTCCGAACATTAATTAAAATGGTGTTTTCTTTATGCCACGACTAATAGACGAGTTTATCACTTTTCGTAATTTCCTAACATATTTAAAGCATTTTAGAGGATCTTTTATTGATAACTTTGATAAAATTTCTATTATTGTGCGATTAATTTGTTCAACTTGTCCGTTTCCGCGGGGAACATCCGTTGTGGATAAAACATGTTGAATTTTTTGCACTTGCAAAAATCTTGAAACATATGGTATGTAAAAGCAGACCCTCGATCTGAAACGATCCTTATTGGACTTCCAAGCGCATCATTTTGGTTTTCTTATTTTTTAATGACGCCTTTACTGTTTGTGCTTTTCACTTGGTAGATGCACGTAAATTTAGAAAAAGCATCTACTACCACAAACAGATACTTGTATATATAGTTGCATCAACTTTGTTTTTAATTTTTGGTATATAATAATATAGGCTTGCAACTGCCATGATTTTACTTGAGTTGAAATGACCCTGTTCACGTATATTTCTCAGAACTTCACGTTGAAAATACTTCGGTAGTACTAGAAGGTGCCGACCTTCCATAAACTTATATAAATATCCTTACGCAACTCAAAATTTGGATAATCTCGATCCTTCTCTTTTAAAATTAATAATATTAGTTGACAGTACTCATTATTTTGTTGTACATTTTTAATTCTTTGTAATATTATGTCATCGACTTTTAATACAATTGGATATCGGCTTAATGCCTCTACATGACGCATGTTCCAGCTATATGAACAATTGCACAATCAAATTCTTGAACTGCAAAGGGCTATCTTGAAACACGAGAACATAGCTCTTTCCTTCGTATGGTTGCTTGAAATGCTTGACAGTCAGCAAAGATTTTAAATGTATACCTAGCAGAGACACTCTTAGTTTCTTTAGGCATTTAACAATTGCTAAAACCTCATGTTCGTAGCTTGTATATTTGACTTCAGACTTGGCTGCTTGAAATCTTATGTAAAAAACTGGATGGAGTTTCCGGTTTTCATGTTTCTGTAATAAAACTCCACCGTCTCCAATGAAACTAGCGTCAATATGTACCGTTTCCAAACTTTGATTGATTGGCTTGACAGGCTCCTTGTATAAGCAATCTTGTAATTTTTCGAATGCTTCAAAAGCGAATTTCTGATCATGTCTTAACAGGCCTATAAGAGGCTTAGCTATCATAGCATATTTGGAAACAAATTTTCGAAAAAATCCTCTTAATCTAATCAAACTTTGCACATCTCTGACGTTTTTTGGTTCTGGAATTCTTTGAACCATATTCAACGCACAGTTAACATTAAGAAAATGTTAAACAAAATTTTGATCGCTCAGCAGAATTAATTTCGGTGAAAAATTAAAAAGAAAATTAAACGTTACGAAATTATCAGATTTCTGAAAATATAAAATTTGTTACCGGAAAGCAAATCTATGGTTTCAACAAAGTCTTTTATTAGAAATTGTGGGATATACTATCGTGGGATAATTTTATTTTAAATTCTGCATGAGCGTCAAAATTAGGTTGTTGTTTTAGAATAGAAATTTTGAATAAAAGGTCAGTCTCAAATTGACAGCGAGTTTCGGCGGTTTTTAATTGTGTTGAATATACAAATATAAAATTAAATATATTTTGTCTAATCAACTATAAAATTAAAATCATTTTGTCTAATATTAATAAAAAATTATATTTTAATTGCATTGAGACGTTTTTTTGTTTCTGTGTGTGAATAAAAAGAAGAAAACTACTTTTCTGTGTTTGTTTCATTTGGTGTACAACTGCTGCGCATTTGCCCTGTCAAAGAACCTTTGGTCCTTCGAGCGGGATTTATAACCTGCTAAGTCCTTTTTTTTATTTTCCTATCGTAGTTCTTTTAACAAATAAAGATATTTTATCAAAATCACAAAGATCGTTATTGGAGCCAATGCAAAAATTTGTCTCCAATACAAGAAAGAAGAGAACACACGGTTATTATTTAGGGCGTACAAGTGGTTGGTCTGAGGTATGGCACAACGTGCGAGATAACGAAGAGAAAATCCAAGAAATAAAAACCATTGCTGAATTGGAGGTAGCATTCTTCAAAGAAGATCATTTTGCTGCCATGGAAGAGTTGTATTATGAGTTCAAAGGCGAATTGATGGACCAGATAGAGAAGCTGCAGAAAATGGAAAAAATTGGATATCCGAAGCATGCGAGTGGAGACAATAGTAATTGCCCAAATTCGCTGGAGATTACAATGATTGGGTCAGTTTTCGTGATCTATTTTTATCGGTAATTGATTCAAACCCCAACTTGGTAGATGGGCAACAGTTGCACTATCTAAAATCGCATTTAACTGGCGAAGCAGTTCAGCTTATCAAACAGTTTAGCATCACAAATTATCAATCGGCTTGGACAGCTTTGTTAACTCGCATTGAAAAAACGAGGGTTTTAATTACTACGCAACTAAAAATACCATATTAACCTCTCAACACAAAGTTGAAAATGAATCAGCTTTGTTGCTACAACAATTATTGGATGCAACTTCTGAATGTTTAGCTTCTTTGGAAAAATTGAACGTTAATACGCTGAATTGGGATCCGTTACTGACACATTTATCGATTCAGAAACTATTTTTCGAAACACATAAATGTTGGGAAGAGTCCATATCTGATTCCGGCAAATTTCCTTCGTGGAATGACTTCAAAAGATTCTTAGAACTTAGATTCAGAACTTTGGAGGCAATTTCAGACAATGAGAGATGTGAATACACAAAAAAGGGTCGAGTTTGTGAAATCAAAGGGTAGTTATATGAATTCTTTAGGAAACAATCATAAGATTGACAAGTATTCATGCTTAAAAAAGTGCTTGAAATGCAGAAGAAAGCATCATACGCTACTTCACATATATAGAGAAAATGAAAATAATATGCAATCAAATAACTCGGACACGAATCTTGATATAACTACTTCCAATTCTTTATCAGGAGAAAAAGGGATTAATACCTCGGCACCTAAAGTGCTAAACCATTTTATAACGGAAAATCAACATGTGCTTTTGGATACTGATATTATAAGCGTAAAAACCTCTCAAGGCTTACGCTCTTTACGTGTTCTTATTGATCCTAGATCGCAGGCTAGTTTTATCATAGAGGTAGCTGCCCGCAGACTTTATTCTCAGACACTACCCTCAGCTGTTTGCATAACTGGTTTAGGGAAATGTTGGACCGCTAAATCTTCAAAAATAGTATGTTTAGAAATTCAGTCATCAGAAGAAAATACGTGTTTTAATGTAAATGCCATTGTTTAACAAACAGTAACCGATTTATTGCCATCTAAAGGCATACGACATAGAAATTGGGAACATATACAAAATTTGAACTTGGCCAATCCTCAATTTTACAGAGCGAATCGTATAGATGCTATTTTGGGAGCAGATTTGTATCCACTTATCCTGTTGGATGGTGTATAAAAGGGTCAACCTGACTCACCTATAGCCCAAAATACGATATTCGGGGAAGTGTTATCTTTCATCAACACGTTTGATCTCGAGAATCAATTGAAAATATTTTGGGATTTAGAGGAAGCTGAAAGACCAATACCACTTAAACCTGAAGATGAATTATGTGAGCACAATTTCAAAACGAGTCATACCAGAAGAGAAGATGTGACATACTGTGTGAGACTACCGTTTATTAGCACAGAGGACCACATTCTAGGAGCATCTAGAAACATTGCACTTCGCATATTCAGATCATTAGAAAGGTCATTAGAAAAAAGTACTTATTCTGAGCAATACAACGAAGTATTAAATAATTATCTCTCATTAGGACATATGGAAGAAACTCGTTCGAATGAATCTTACAATATGCTAACCAAAAAGGGAGAAACGCGTGTCAAATTTGAAAGTAATTATCTTCCTCATCACGCGGTTATAAAACCAACCAGCAATATAACAAAAGTTCGAGTCGGTTTGAATGCTTTTTGCAAAACCACTAGTGGAAAATCTTTAAACGATATATTGTTAACTGGACCAATTTTACAGAACGATATCACTTCCTTAATAATTAGAAGGTGTCTAGACATTTTATCTTTTCAGTTTGCTCATCCCAAATGTACATTCCAAGGTTCATTAAAATCCGCCGGTTATTGACCGAATTATTAAGGTTTCTTTATATCACCCTCCCGCAACCCCCACCGAGGGGAGACGCATTCTATCTTTTCACTTGCCCTATCCACAATGTACACACCAAGTTTAAAGAAAATCTGCCTATTATTGAGTGAATTATTGAAGTTTTTCTTTTTTAGCCGTTCACAACCCCCCACCGCGTGGAGAATTTTTTTTTCACCTGGTCCATTCCAAACGTACGTTCGAAGTTTCATCAAAATGCGAGTATTATTAATCGAATTGGGGAAGTTTCTATATTTCCACCACAACATTTTTTAAGAAAAGTTTTGCGCATTAGTGTTGCCAGATGTAAATTCCGTTGAAAAGTTAATATGTTCTGATTTCGATCTTAGTTCACAAACTGTCCAAGGCTCATCAAAATTGGACATGCAGTTTCGGTTTTACAAATGCAAAAATAGACTATATTTGTGCAAAATATATTTTTAGACAGTGTTGCCATAGTCGAATATGACCCAAGAACTAATCAGATCTAAGTTAGGATCAAATACAAGAACTGTGTAAATTTTATCGAAATTGGCACAACAGTTTAATCTGAATCGTGCGGACAAAATTCTGTCGTTTTTAGACAAAAAAAGTGTTACCAAATAGTGTTGCCATATATTAATTTCGCCCAAAACACCACCTGGCATTTGATGCAATACCAAAATGGTGAAAATTTCATGGAAATCGGACCATCCATTCAGATTTTATTAACAATTTAAAAAATCGGACAGACGGACGGACATTGGGCTAATTATATTTGATGAAACTGATTTTGCACTTATTTTCATCTTCCTAGCCCTTATAGATCAAAAGTTAAGTTTTCGCACGATTATACAAGTAGTTCTTTCCTATAAACATTCGTTTATCGGGAAAGTAAAAAAACTCTAATTTTTGTGAACGTGATTTTGTGTTTTCATTTCACTACCATTGTTGGAAAAGAAATTTTTTGTTCGTTTAACGCTTTTTCTTAAATTTTGTTGGCATTATTGATTTGAAAATTCCTTTCATTGTCATCGTTGGAAACTTGGCGCTCAAAGAATTTTGTTTGACAGCGAAATCGCTGGTAAGCTCTTATGACCTGAGAAATCATAAGATTCAGTGGCACCAACTCTTTTCATTTCCTTTTTTTGCCTTTGATAGCGTCGTTGGAAAATAGCATTTTTTCTTCGCTTTTCCTAGCATCGTTGCAAAACATTTTTTCTCCGTTTTTCGTCGCGTCGTTTGAAAATTACGTTTTCTCTTCGTTTTTTCGTAGCATCGGCGGAAAAAGAAATTTTTTCTTCGTTTAACACTTTTTCTTAAATTTTGTTGGTATTGTTGATTTGAAAATTCCTTTCATTATCATCGTTGGAAACTTGGCGCTCAAAGAATTTTCTTTGACAGCGACAACGCTGGTAAGCTCTTATGACCTGAGAAATCATAAGACTCAGCGGCCCTAACACTTCATTTCCTTTCTTTGCCTTTCAACAACAACGAGTTTTCTTGGCTTCTCATGGCATATTGGAAAATAACATTTCTTCCTAGTTTTTCCTAGCATCGTTGGGAAATTACTTTTTCTCTTCGTTTTTTCGTAGCATCGTTGTAAAATAGCATCTTTTTCTTCGTTTTTCGTAGCATCGTAGGGAAATTGCGTTTTCTCTTCGTTTTTTCGTAGCATCGTCGGAAAAAGAAATTTTTTCTTCGCTTAACGCTTTTTTTTAAATTGTGTTGGTATTGTTGACTTGAAAATTCCTTTCATTATAATCGTTGGAAACTTGGCGCTCAAAGAATTTATTTTGACAGCGACAACGCTGGTAAACTCTTATGACCTAAGAAATCACAAGACTCAGTGGTCCCAACACTTCTCATTTCCTTTCTTTGCCTTTAATAGCGTTGTTAAAAATAAAGATTTTTCTTCGTTTTTCATAGCATCATTGGAATGAGTGCTATCGATCTGCTTTAGTTCATTTAAATAATGCCTCGCAGAAGCTTATACTTAGGTTGTCGTACTCGCGGAGCAGAAGCAATTCGACGAGTAATTGTAAATCAAACTGAGGAAGAACAGGCATTACCGAACGAGCGAAAAAGACAAGGATTGGCTCAAATACATGCCGAGGAAACAGCAGAGCGACGTGCAGCCAGAATTGAGGGTGTGCGATTGCGAGCACGACAGTTGCGTTTTGCAGCTTCAAATCTGCTTCGTTCTCAACAGAATGAGCGCAACAGGCTTAGAGTTGCTGAAAGACGTCAACGAGAGACTGCAGATGAACTTCAAACAAGACTCCGTGCACAGCAATCACGCGATAAAAATGGCCTTGCATTCCGGTACTACCCAGGTGATGATTATAGTTTGAGCGCACATGTTTTAATCGGCACTATGAGTGAAGTGTGTCCGTATTACAAAGCTCTGAAATCTGATTAAGAAACGAAAGGAATGTGTTGCGCCATCAAAGCATTTTCTATCTAACATCAGTAAATACAACTCATGCTTCCAAATGACATCGTTCGACGCCGAAATCGTAACAGCTCAATTCATGCCAACTTTCAAAGTGAAAGGACAAATTTATCATAGGGCTGGCTCCGTGCTTCCGTTCCCAGATGGTCAACAGAAATTCTTACAAATGTAGTCCATCGGTGATGACAATGAGGAATTGAATGCACGCTGCGGAATTTCTACCGGTATAAAAAGGTCCATCGTTTCCCAACTGCAAGAGCTTCTTCTCGGAAAAAACAATTTAGTGCGTTTGTTCAAAACAAAAATTGATATGATGCCATCTGATCCACATAAGATCGTTATGCATGCTGACAAAACGCCTGCTGGAGAACATGTACGAAGATGATTTCAAAGTTAAGCTCATTTTTCTAATAGTTATGATAATTTGTTTTTGAACATATATCCATCATATGAATCGTCAAGACGGGCTCTTTCATCATACTAATTTTAAAATTAAAAAAATTTTAAAATTCGGCGTTAAATATCGATTTTGTGCGAAATTTTTTCTATTTTCTCCAAAAAATTTCCATTTTAAACGATATAATTATTTTGTTAATGTTCTGTATTGGTGTGATTTGTTGTTGTTGTTATAAATCCAGAACAATTTAAATATTATAAAAACTATTTTATTTTCAGAAACACGTCTATCTTTGTCGACGTTCAATATAAAAGAGAACTTAAGACTACAATATAAAATATTAGTATAATTTAATTTACTTGTTTTATGGAGATGGGAATAACGGGTCTCTTTATCTCTTTATTCCGATCTAGCCGAGGATAAAGAGATATCACATCAAATTAAGAGAGACTGCCATGTGGTGAATTTAATATGATCGCCACATTACTCCCCCTCGAGAAAAAGAAAAGAAATTTTTCTTTACATGTTAAATATGACTTTTGATGTTTCTGACCTGGTTTGCATATTGGAATTGAAATCTGTGATTGGAATGAAAGCAGGCTTTATTCTATCGATCGAGATAAGCTCATCCTTATCATTTATCTTTATCGTAAAACATTTTTCATTCCTTGCGATGACTTTATATGGACCCATATATGGTGGACTTAAACTGTTCTTATAAATTGGATCTTTTACAAAAATATGAGAACAAGTTTTAAGTGCTTGTGGTATGAAAATTTTATGTTGTTTTCTTGATCCTTCTTGTGGCTTTAGGTTTGAAATGGTTTTGAAAAGTAACTTGGCTGATTCAACTGTAAGATTTGATTCAAGAGATGTTTCAGATGCTACTAGTTCACCGGGTAATCGAAGAGGTTGACCATAAAGTAGTTCAGCTGGAGAAAATCCTAATTTATCTATAGGTGTAGATCTTATACCTAGTAATATCCATGGTAAATAATTATACCAGTTTTTGGGTGACTCCGTGGTTCTAATAATAACTTTGAGTTGACGGTGCAATCTTTCTATAGACCCATTGGATTGTGGATGATAAGGAGTAGTCCTTATTCTCTTGTTACCCAAAATAGAAAGAACTTCTTTAAATAAAAGTGACTCAAATTGAGTACCCTGATCGGTTGTTATAGTTTTCGGAACACCGTATGGAGCTATCCAATTGCGAATAAAGGTTTCTGCAATTGTTTCTGCGTTTATAGATCGTATTGGAAGTGCAGCTGGCCAATGAGAGAAACGATCTTTTATGGTCAATATGTATGAAAAACCTTTTGATGGAGGAAGAGGACCCACAATATCCATGTGTATGTGTTCAAATCTCATGGGTGGGGAATTAAACTTTTGAAAAGGTGAAATCGTATGCCGATTGACTTTCGCTTTTTGGCAAGGTATGCACGTTTGCAACCATTGATTTATATTCGAATTCATTTTAGGCCAGAAATATTTGCAAGTAATGAGTTTTCTGGTGGATCTTATTCCGGGATGTGCTAAATTGTGAATAGAGTTGAAAACTTCACGTCGTAATGTGGCGGGTATGAATGGCCTGTTTTTACCTGTCGATGTTTCGCACCATATGCTTACATCTTCCAAAGGAATTAAAACTTTTTGGAGAACAACGTTTGATTTGTTTCTATTCCTTAAAATGTCTTTTAGCTCAGGATCGTTTTCCTGTCCCATGAATAATGAATGAAAATCGAATTTTATTTTCATGTCAACTGTATCTATATAACATCTTGATAATGTATCAGCTACAGTGTTTAAAGATCCTTTAATATATCTGATGTCATTTGTGAATTGTGAAATGCATCCTAAATGATTTGTTTGACGTGGCGATTTTTCCGACTTGGAGAAAAGAATATGCGTCAGAGCTTTGTGGTCCGTATATACTGTGAACTGTTTGCCTTCGACAAAGTATCTAAATTTTTTTATTGATAAGTAGTTGAAGCCTTTTTGAGAAGAAACTAATGGGTTCCCACTGATTTTGATTCAGTTGTTGTAAGACACCACCGACCGCATCTGTCGAAGCGTCCGTACAAATGCTAATTCTAGCATCAGAGATTGGATGAGATAGAAGTGTGCATTTTTCTAACTCTGATTTGAGAGATTGAGACGCTATTTCATGAACATCGTTCCATTGAAATTCAAACTTATCTTTTTATTCTTCTTTTTATTTTTTTCTTTGGATACTTTTTTGTAAGTTCGTAAAGAGGTGAAGCTAAAGAAGATATTTTTGGGATAAAGCGATGATAAAAATTTATCATTCCCAAGAATCTTTGTAACTTTTTTAAGGTATTAGGTGATGGAAAATTTTGTATTGCTGATATTCCATTTTTTGATGGTCGAATACCTTTTTCTGAAATGTTGTGGC
This sequence comes from Xylophagus ater, assembly GCA_963422695.1. NCBI lineage: Eukaryota > Metazoa > Arthropoda > Insecta > Diptera > Xylophagidae > Xylophagus > Xylophagus ater. The sequence goes on from OY730478.1 coordinate 37,171,165, forward strand.
CTAAGAATTCTATTTCTTGTAGGCCAAAATCGCATTTGTTAGGATTAACAGTAATGCCATTTTGTTGTAGCTTCTTAAAAACAAGATGAGGATGTTTTGAATGGTCTTCAGCTGATTTGCTAAATACCAAAATGTCGTCTATATAAACGAAAATGAAATCAAGTTCGTGAAGAATTTCATTTATAAAACGTTGAAAACTTTGCCTACCATTTTTTAGTCCAAAAGGAAGACGAGTGAATTCGTATAATCCAAACGGAGTGGTAACAGCTGTTTTGAAAATATCTTGCTGGGCAATCGGAATTTGATGATATGCCCTGAAAAGATCTATTTTTGAAAATATTTTTGACTCATGTAAATTCATGTTAAAGTCATTAATATTAGGTAGTGGATACGTGTCGAATATTGTTGATGCATTCAATGCACGGTAATCTCCACATGGGCGCCAAGAAGAGGATTTGTTTTTTGGTACCATGTGCAAGAATGAAGCGACTAATGACGATGAAAGTCGACATATGCCCATTGATACCATGGTATCGAATTCTTCTTTTGCTATTTTATATTTATCTGCATTCAGTCTTCGTGGACGTGCTGACGGCAATGCTCCACTTACCTGAATGTGATGTACAGTAGTATGATTGACAGACATATTGAAATTAGGTGGTGCTTTTAAGGAAGGATATTCGTCAAGAATCCTTCCGAAGCGATCTTCAAAAGAGTGAAGTCTCGGAGACCTTAATGCAGCTACCTTTTCTTTGCAGTTGGTATGAAGTGAAGTGGTTTTATCTTGTATCTTTCTTTTACGTAAATCAACCGTTAAACCATATTTGAAAAGAAAGTCCGCGCCTAGTATTGGATTATCTACACAGGCTATTATAAATGTATGTTCGAAATCACGGCGTAAATCTAAATTTAATGTTAAATGTTTGTAACCGTATGTTCTGATTGGGCTTCCATTGGCTGAGATTAGATTTGAATTAGAAATTAAGAAATTTGTTGGAAATTTGTTTTTTTGGCAATACTGAAACTTCAGCACCTGTGTCAATTAAGAAATCTAACTTTGTTTTTTTATCATATACGAAAAGACGGCGAGACCATTGTTCTGCTTTCGCTGCCGGAAACGAAGCAGAATTTACTCGTTTTTTTGAATTATTAACTGTTGAGTTTTTACTACATGGAGAGATACATTTTTTAGCCTTTTCCCCAAATTTTGTGTGATACCAGCAAATGGTATTTTCACTTTTCGACTGTGGACGAGTTTTTGAAATATGAATCTTGTGATTTGATTTATTATTGTTAATCTGACTTTCTAGTTTCGACAGTCTTTTACTTATATCACGAAGTCTTTTACCTATATTGTCTTCAGACGTAGGAGAATTGCTTTGAATTACTGATATATGACCAGGTAAAGAAGCATGAATTTTATCACCAATTTCCCCTAATTCCTCTATTGTTTGAGTTTTTTCTATAGTAATTAAACACGCTTGAATGGAGGATGGAAGTTTGCTGAGCCATAAACGTTTTAATAATGGTGGATTAATCAAACTGTTAGAGTCTGATAGAGACTTCATCTTTCTAAAAAGATCAGATGGCTTTAAATCACCAAGTTCTACTTTATGCAATAAAATGTCAAGACGCTTTTCTTCTGAGTCAGTTGTACGTGAAATTATAAAATTTTTAAGGTTTTCATATCTGTCAGTTGCTGGAGGTGACAGCAGTGTATCTGCTACCAATTCCACGGCTTCTTGTGGTAAAGTGGATACAAGATAATCATATTTAGTATTGGAAGAAGTGATTCCCTTGATTTTGAATTGAGCTTCGACTTGCAAAAACCAAAGCTGTGGCTTACTATTCCAAATTGGAGGTAGTTTCAGAGTTGAAATATGTGAATTTAGTAATTCTTGCGATTGGGAAGAATTTCCCGCCGTAGGGTTGATTATTGACGAAGTTGTCTGACCACTTGTATTTGTGTTGTCACCCGTCATTTTAATCAGATTTTGATTTTGAAACTAATGTTGAAGGAATAAGAAAAAGAAAAAATTTTTTACTTCCAGTTTAAGTTCACCAATATGCGAATTTTAGTGCAACGCAATCAACTAACCAAACTTTTAAGCGACCACGTGCCCTTCTTTCAATTCACTCACTTTGTTCAACGTGATACAGAGAAAAAACTTTTAATTTTTTACACATTTACAAAAAAAATTAATTGCCTTAAAATATTGCAAACCTATAAATGTAATACTAAAATATTTTTTGATTTAATTGGGGGAAAAAAATGAAAATTGAAAATTAAATTATAAAAATTATCTTTTTCGATGATGAAAAAATTTTTTTTTTTTATGATGTTACTGCAATTTTCTTTGTTAAAGTTGAAAAACCGCTATGATGATCCGTTTTTATAGTTGTAAAATGAATTCCTTTGTTGAATAATAAATTTTTTGTGAATCCGATGCAGTTTTTACAGTTGAATTTATAAAGTTGATATCAATATGTTGTCGTTGAAGGAAAATTATAATTATTATTATAATTTGCTGCGCTCTTTTATAAATATATATGTCGATATATGATGATTAGAATACAATCTTTGACTCGATGTATGTTGAATCAGAATATAGATGTGTTAAGTGTGATAGACACTTGATGAAAAAAAAAAAATCAGCAACAAATATATTTTGATGCACAAAATTTTATTTTTTATTTTTAAGAAAATAAAAATGTAGTTTTTAAGTAACAACGTTGATCACGTCGGAGGTCACCATTTTGTTCTGTATTAGTGTGATTTGTTGTTGTTGTTATAAATCCAGAACAATTTAAATATTATAAAAACTATTTTATTTTCAGAAACACGTCTATCTTTGTCGACGTTCAATATAAAAGAGAACTTAAAACTACAATATAAAATATTAGTATAATTTAATTTACTTGTTTTCTGGAGATGGGAATAACGGGTCTCTTTATCTCTTTATCCCGATCTAGCCGAGCATAAAGAGATATCACATCAAATTAAGAGAGACTGCCATGTGGTGAATTTAATATGATCGCCACAGTTAATAATATTATGAATTTTTTTTCCTATGTTCATATTAAGATGTACTCAGTGCATCATTATCATAAATTGTTTTTATTATATTCTTCTATTTTTACACTGTAATTTAAGTTTCTTTCGGAAATCATCAAACAACCATCCGTTGTTGTTGTGTACATGTTGTATAAGAATTGGAATTTTAAATTATCTATTAAGTAAAGGTACAAGGGAATAAACTTTTATTTAAAGTTTATTTCAATCATTTTGAGATATGTATCTTTAATTCTAAATATTGAATTAAATGGATTTTAATGAAATTTTTTTGAAACTTTATATGAAATATATTATTACCAACATTATCATGTTTGTTTGATGATTTCAAAGTTGAGCTCATTTTTCTAATATTTATGATTATTTGTTTTTAAACATATATCCATCATATGAATCGTCAAGACGGGGTCTTTCATCGTACTAATTTTGAAATTAAAAACAATTAAAATTCGGTGTTAAATTCCGATTTTGTGTGAAATTTTTTATATTTTCTCCAAAAAATTTCCATTTTAAACGATATAATTATTTTGTTAAAAATATTATGGAATTTTTTTTTTATTCAAATTAAGATTTACTCAATCCATCATTATCATTAATTGTTTTTATTAAATTCTCCTATTTTCATACTGTAATTTAAATTTCTTTCAGAAATCTTCAAACAACCATTCGTTGCTGTTTTGTACATGTTGTTTGAGAATCAGAATTTTAATCTAACTACTACATAGTAAAGGTATAAACGGACACAATTTAATAAAAATTCATTTCAAACAATCCGAGGTATGTATCCTTAAATTATAATTCTAAATTTAATAGATTTTAGTGAAATTTTTTTGAAAATGTATGTGAAATACACAATATTATTACCATGGCATGGTAACATGGTACAGTTTTTCATTTTGAAATTAAATTAAACTCTTCGATTAAATAAATGCTAGTCCTGAAAAGGACTTTTTTGTGTTATTTTTAGAATTGTATTTTACTTTTTTGCTTTCTTTACTGGAGTTGCCTTTTTTGTTGTTGTCGCAGCTTTTTTAACCTTAGGACTTTTTGCAGCAACCTTTGTTACATTTTTAGATCGTTTCGTAATTTTTTGTTTCGAAGCTTTTGTTTTAATAGGAGCTGGTTTCTTAATAGTTTTAGCTACTGCCTTTTCAGATTTTTTCTTTTCTATTATAGATTCTTTAGCAACAGTAGTCTTTTTCTTTGCGACTCCAACCTTTACAGGTGATCCTTTCTTGGCTTTTTTTGTAATTGATTTTTCGGTGATGCTAATTTGTTTTTCTTCGAACTTTCGCCGCTTGCTTTTGTTGATGTCGATAGCACATTTGCCTTTCGTTTGGATTAATTTACCGCTAACAACTGCACTCTCAATATATTTTTTAATAAATGGAGACAATTTGTCAGCGTCAACTTTGTAATTTGCAGCCAAATACTTTTTAATTGCTAGTAAAGATGAACCGCCACGTTCTTTCAAATCTTTTATAGCGCTATTCACCATATCTGAAGTTGGAGGATGGGTTGGCTTAGATTTAGGCTTTTTCACTCCAGGTCGCGATAGAACCTTTTTTTGGTTTCTTCGTTTCAACAACAGGTGCAGTATTCGATTGAATTGTAGTATTACCTGCCATTTTGCTTTTTTTTCTTGTAAAATATTTTTATTCACTTTTAGATTTTCCAATTAAATTTTTCAAAAAAAAACACTTTAAAATCACTTATAACATTTATAAATTGTATGACTGATCAGACAGTGATCAGAGTGCACAGTCAATAGTGAAAATTAATATCATATCTAAATTCATGCTTATTCAATATGAAAACATACATTAAGTGCAACAAGTGCATATTAATAATTCAAAAATTACACTGTGTAAAATATAAACAAAACAACAACAAAAAAAAATACTTACAATAAAAGTCCCAAGAAATTAACTTGCGCAGTTCAAGTTCAACAGTTAAATTCCCCCTTGAGGGGGAACAAACAATAAAATCAGTGCAAACAAGTAACTAATGATGGTTTTTTTCTTTGTTTAATAATGCATCATAAATTTTGTAAAACACAAAAATTACAGCAGCAGCAGCAACTGTAAATCATAATTACAGTGACTTAAACAGCTGTAACGGAACAACTCATAATCACAACAAAATCGAATAATCCGAATTTTCCGTTTTCCACAATTTTCATCAAACGTCATAGCAACAAATTGAAATTCAACTGGAATCAACTAAACTGGAAATAGACGACATCAATCAAAAATCATCATAATACATTAGGTACAATAAAAAAGTTTATCATATTCATCAAATTCATCATAATCAAACAAAATATCATCATACTAACAAACATAAAATACAATTGAAATTTTTTTAGTACTAACCCATGGAAAATTCAAATGTAGAATTAGAAAACAAAAACCTAACTCGGTTGAGAGGGCGTGGTCAGAGAATACTCGCGTCAAAAGTGCATTCACATATCTCATCTCCCAAAAAAATATCTCACCACTCAAATATCTATACACAAATAGAATTCAAAAAATTTTTCCCCATCCACATAAGATGGCAAAACAAACCATGATCCCAAAAAACTCAGGAAATAGAAACTCACCTAAACCGAGTACTTCAAGCACCGGTCAATTTGATTCTTTCCCTATGGATGTGGCCCCAGACCACTGCACTTATGTCAAGTATGATTTAAGGCGATCACCATCTGCCTCCTCATTCTCAAGCCAAGAGCCAGATCATAACAATGTAAAATCCTCAGCAACGAACAAAACCACTAAAACACAACCAAGTAAACACAAACCCCCAATAGTATGCTACAATATCCACCACAAAAAAACAATTGGTTGGCTAAATCAAATGTTAAATGACAAAACTTTTACTCTTAAAAAAATTAACACAAACTGCACGCATATTAGGACAAATAACCTTGAAGGCTATTCAAGAACCCTCAAAATACTAAAAACAAAAAAAAATTAACTTGATCACCTTCACACCAAAAGAAAAACGTTCATGGTGCTATGTCATCCGTGGTATCGAGAATAGCTACACACCTGATGACATAGCAAAAGCTCTCACCGCACTTAACTTAGAAGTAAACTTCGAAAAAATAGAAATCCTTAAAACCCGACGCAAAACGCACAACACGCTTTTTTATGTGCAATGCCATAAAAACTCAAACATCAAAGAATTGATAAAGGTAAAATTCCTTCTCCATCAGTCAATAAAAAGGGAAAAATTAAACCCGCGCTCTACACTTCAATGTAAGAAATGTCAGCGGTATGACCATGTGGCAATAAATTGCAACATGCCATACCGCTGCATTAAATGCGCCGAAAAACATGAGCCAGGACAATGCGCTCGCACAGACATAGAGATTGGTGAGCCGTACTGCGTAAACTGCAGAGGCTACGGCCACCCTGCCAACTACACAGACTGTCCCACCGCCCAGGCACATAGACAAAAAAAAGACAGACAAATGCAAATCGAGACACAAACTCCACAAATTACACGATCACAAAACACAAACAGCCAACACATGTCTTCGAACTTTGTTCGTCCTACCATTTCCTTTGCCGAAGCTACACGCAACGCAATCCCCATTCCACAAAGCCGCACGGCCCCTTCTAGACCGCCCCCAATGACCAACGTAACAAACTTGGACAACTTAATTTACATACAACAGCAATTTGAGCATTACTTCAACATGGACTTGTTTGAGCTGTCAAACAAAATAAATGCGCTGACGCACATCCTACAAACAAACACAAATGACCAAAACAAAAAAAAACTATTATTCAAGTTCGCCTTCGAACTAGCTCTTCTCATGCACTTACTAAATCCGTAAATTCGATACGAAAATTATCATTCTCAACACTAATTCATTATATTCTCCTCAAAAGCACTTAGAACCCAACATCACTCTAAATAAACTCAACCCTGACACTACTGTAAATACTGCAATAAGACTAAACGAATTAACACAAACTTACACAAACATTTCACGACTTTCTTTCTTTTCTTTTCACTTCCACGGAAGAAAAATTCGGTTGGCGTACAAAAACCACCATATCAAAGAAAAAAAAAGTCCACCCAATTAAAATGAGGGATCTGCCGAAACACAAAAAAAAGGAAAAAACTAACAAGGATTCTCATAACGAAATTAACCACAATAAAACCGCGGATGCGCGTCCCTCTCTTCAGGCCTAGATAATTGGTCTAGCTAAGGTCAACAATATTTGTTTTTATATATATATTTTTTTTTATTTATTTTCAAATAAATCTAACCATAATGTTAAGTTAAAATTACAACCTAAAATGATTTTATACAGGTATAATCTTAGATAAGTCAAGTAAAATTAGACATTAAGATTTATTACATTCCTCAAAAATAAAATTTACCATTAGTTTTAAGGAATGTATATTGTGATATGAAAAATAAATGGATTTTAAAAGAAAGAAAAAGACTGTATGAAATAAATTCACTCAAATCTAGTATGAACAAAACAGTTTACCCATATGTGATGAGATTGTGGAAGAGCGGTATGAAATAATTTCATTCAATTCAAGGCAATTTTTTCTCATTTTTGTTTGATGATTTCAAAGTTGAGCTCATTTTTCGAATAGTTATGATTATTTGTTTTTGAACATATATCCATCATATGAATCGTCAAGACGGGCTCTTTCATCGTACTAATTTTAAAATTAAAACAATTTAAAATTCGGCGTTAAATCCGATTTTGTGTGAAATTTTTTCTATTTTCTCCAAAAAATTTCCATTTTAAACGATATAATTATTTTGTTAATAATATTATGAATTTTTTTTTCTTTGTTCATATTAAGATGTACTCAATGCATCATTATCATTAATTGTTTTTATTAAAATCTTCTATTTTTATTCTGTAATTTAAGTTTCTTTCGGAAATCATCAAACAACCATCTGTTGTTGTTTTGTACATGTTGTATGAGAATTGGAAATTAAATTATCTATTAAGTAAAGGTACAAGGGAATAAACTTTCATTTAAAATTTATTTCAATCATTTTGAGATATGTATCTTTAATTCTAAATATTGAATTAAATGGATTTTAATAAAATTTTTTTGAAACTTTATATGAAATATATTATTACCAACATTATCATTTTTGTTTGATGATTTCAAAGTTGAGCTCATTTTTATAATAGTTATGATTATTTGTTTTTAAACATATATCCATCATATGAATCGTCAAGACGGGCTCTTTCATCGTATTAATTTTAAAATTAAAAAAATATAAAATTCGGCGTTAAATTCCGATTTTGTATGAAATTTTTTCTATTTTCTCCAAAAAATTTCCATTTTAAACGATATAATTATTTTGTTAAAATTATTATGGATTTTTTTTTTTTTATTTATATTAAGATTTACTCAATCCATTATTATCATTAATTGTTTTTATTAAATTCTCCTATTTTCATACTGAAATTTAAGTTTCTTTCAGAAATCTTCAAACAACCATTCGTTGCTGTTTTGTACATGTTGTTTGAGAATCAGAATTTTAATCTCACTAGTGCATAGTAAAGGTATAAACGGACACAATTTAATAAAAATTCTTTTCAATCAATCCGAGATAAATCAAAATTCCAAATTTAATAGATTTTAGTGAAATTTTTTTGAAAATTTATGTGAAATACACAATATTATTACCATGGCATGTTAACATGGTACAGTTTTTCATTTTGAAATTAAATTAAACTCTTCGATTAAATAAATGCTAGTCCTGAAAAGGACTTTTTTGTGTTACTTTTAGAATTGTATTTTACTTCTTTGCTTTCTTTACTGGAGTTGCCTTTTTTGTTGTTGTCGCAGCTTTTTTAACCTTAGGACTTTTTGCAGCAACCTTTGTTACATTTTTAGATGGTTTCGTAATTTTTTGCTTCGAAGCTTTTGTTTTAATAGGAGCTGGTTTCTTAATAGTTTTAGCTACTGCCTTTTCAGATTTTTTCTTTTCTATTATAGATTCTTTAGCAACAGTAGTCTTTTTCTTTGCGACTCCAACCTTTACAGGTGATCCTTTCTTGGCTTTTTTTGTAATTGATTTTTTCGGTGATGCTAATTTGTTTTTCTTCGAACTTTCGCCGCTTGCTTTTGTTGATGTCGATAGCACATTTGCCTTTCGTTTGGATTAATTTACCGCTAACAACTGCACTATCAATATATTTTTTAATAAATGGAGACAATTTGTCAGCGTCAACTTTGTAATTTGCAGCCAAATACTTTTTAATTGCTAGTAAAGATGAACCGCCACGTTCTTTCAAATCTTTTATAGCGCTATTCACCATATCTGAAGTTGGAGGATGGGTTGGCTTAGATTTAGGCTTTTTCACTCCAGGTCGCGATAGAACCTTTTTTTGGTTTCTTCGTTTCAACAACAGGTGCAGTATTCGATTGAATTGTAGTATTATTTGCCATTTTGCTTTTTTTTTCTTGTAAAATATTTTTATTCGCTTTTAGATTTTCCAATTAAATTTTTCAAAAAAAAAAAAACACTTTAAAATCACTTATAATATTTATAAATTGTATGACTGTATGAATTAAATTCACTCAAATCTAGTATGAAGAAAACAGTTTACACATATGTGATGAGATTGTGGAAGAGCGGTGTGAAATAATTTCATTCAATTCAAGGCAATTTTTTCCCATTTTTGTTTGATGATTTCAAAGTTCAGCTCATTTTTCTAATAGTTATGATTATTTGTTTTTGAACATATATCATTCATATGAATCGTCAAGACGAGCTCTTTCATCGTACTAATTTTAAAATTAAAAAAATTTTAAAATTCGGCGTTAAATCCGATTTTGTGTGAAATTTTTTCTATTTTCTCCAAAAAATTTCCATTTTAAACGATATAATTATTTTGTTAATAATATTATGAATTGTTTTTTCTATATTCATATTAAGATGTACTCAATGCATCATTATCATTAAATGTTTTTATTAAATTCTTCTATTTTTATACTGTAATTTAAGTTTCTTTCAGAAATCATCAAACAACCATCCGTTGTTGTTTTGTACATGTAGTTTGAGAATCAGAATTTTAATCTCACAACTACATAGTAAAGTTATAAACGGACACAATTTAATAAAAATTCATTTCAATCAATCCGAGATATATATGTTTAAATCAAAAATTCTAAATTTAATAGATTTTAGTGAAATTTTTTTGAAAATTTATGTGAAATACACAATATTGCACTATAAAAATACCAGAAATATCCAATTTCTTTATAAAAGAAGGAAATTGGATATTTCTGGAACACCTACACTTTATATATTACTTTTTCTGGGTAAAAGAAAAGCCCAGAAAACCCGAGATTAATTTATTTATTTACAAACAAACACGAAATGTCAAACGCAATATTTAAAGATCTTTCGAGAGTTTCGAGAATCGAACTATTATAATAACATAATAGGACTTTTCTAGTATATTCAGGATGGGACATTTTTACTATAAATAGGCGAAAAGAATGGTGCAATAATTCAAGTCACATCAAGAAATCAGATCGTGTACTTCGAATAAGTAAAGCTTAGCGCAGAACAGAAACTTTGAATATAAAAAAAGGGAATTGTGATCAATTATTGAAAATAATAATTGTGTGTGTTTTTAAAACGGTGATAAATTAATTGTAATAATTAAATTATTAAAAGACAAATATTTTTAAGACTAATTGTAACGCAGAAATAATTATAAATAAACTTTATACACTAAATTCACATAAATAAAAAGTGTTATCATTTCAATAACATCGAACCGAAAGAGTAGCACGTCACATTGGTGTCAGAAGTGAAATTATTTATTGTGAATCAGTGCGGAAAAGACAATTGTGCAAAAAAATTTCTGCAAGAAAATTCGAAATTAAACTAGAAACTTCCGTGGGGAAAATTTCGAAGAAATTCGTTATTAAGAAATTTGAGTGTAATAATTTCGACTGTGTGAGAAATTTCAGGGGCGTACAAGAAATTTTGTATGAGTTGTATAAAAATTTCGATTGTGCGAAATTTGAGGTTATACGTCGTGTATCGTGTGAAAATTTCGATTGTACGAGAAATTTTGTAGAAATTAAGATTATACTGGAAAATTTCCTGGTATTTAGATACTGTGCGAGAAGTTTCTATAGAACATAAGAATTTCGTGAACAATTAAAAATATTTGAACAATGGAAAGTAAACTATTAGACAATTTGAGTGCATCAGAACTATCCACAGTTCTGAGTGTGTGGAATTTACCTTCCAAGGGAACTAAAACAGAAAAGAAGAAAAGAGTATTCGCTGAATGTGTAGAAAGAGAACTAGACTGTAGCACATTCGACTTTAGTGAAATTCTGAAAGAGGGAAACGAAGAAGAAATTACCAACGAAGACGCGGCTAAAACAACAGCAAGTGTTCAAGATAATTTAAAGACGCTTATGACCATGATGATCGGTCTTCAGACTAGTCTGCAAGAAGAAATGAAAACAAATGCTTCTAGTCTTCAGACTAAAATGGACTCAACTGCTTCTAGTCTGCAAGAAGAAATGAAAACAAATGGTTCTAGTCTTCAAACCAAAATGGATTCAACTGCTTCGAGTTTACAGAATAAAATAGATTCGACTTCTGCAAGTCTTGAAAATAAAATCAAGTCGAGCGTTTCTGGACTAGAAACCAAAATGGAGTCTAGTATGAATGAATTAAAATCTCAAGTTGAATCCAGTGTTGCGAATTTAGAAGACAAAATTACTACAGAAGTCTCTACAGTTCGCACAGAAGTAAGTAAAGTTGAACAGAAATTGGAAGACAAAATAACTACAGAAGTTACAACAGTTCGCGCGGAAGTAAGCAACATAGAACAAAAATTGGACCAGAAATTGGAACAAAACGTAGCAGAAATAGAAGCACAAATGGCTGACATCAAAGAAAATAAACCAAATATTGAGTCATCAGGTAAAAGGATGAAGCCACCAATATTTGACGGCAAAACTTCATGGCCAGTATACAAACGACAGTTTGAAGCGGCTGCTGGTGCGTACAACTGGTCCGATAAAGAAAAAGCCACAGCATTAATTCTGGCTCTACGGGGTAACTCAGCCGATTTATTGCGGACAATCTCACCAGAAAATGAGAAAAATTACAATTACATTGTAATGCAATTGGATAATCGGTTTGGGGACAACCACATGAAGGATGTATACAGGATCGAGCTTATCAACCGAATACAGAAATCCGAGGAAACGCTTCAGGAGTTAGCAGCGGAGATTGAACGTTTAGTGTACATGTCCTATCCTGATTACCCTGTGGAGATGCGGTGCGAGATGGCGGGAGAAAGGTTTGTTAGCGCCATACGGGATACCGGCATACAAAATAGCGTCCGGGTTAGCGGAAATCGAACGCTACAAGAAGTATTGGCGTTCGCTTTGACATTAGAAGGTGCGAAGAAAGCTACAAGATCAGTCCCACGGATCAGGACTGCTACAGTTGCTGAAGGGTCGCCGCAACTGGACATCAAAGACCTCAGGCAGCAGATAAAGGAAGTACTGCGGTCAATCCAGAAAGAAGGAGACAGAAACACGCGCAGGAAAATCACATGCTGGGGCTGCGGAAAAGAGGGGCATGTACAACATAAGTGCCCGAACCAAACAACAAGACAAAAAGGTTCGGGAAACGAAACGGAGGTAACTTAAAGGGGGACAAGTTAGCTCAAAAGAATAATGCCCCCAGAATCGTTGTATCTGTCTCACTTATGCAACACAACAACAACAGTTTAACGGTACAGGGTGTAATTGCTGGTCATCAGTGCAGAATTATCATAGATACAGGCGCAAGTAAATCCATCATTAACAAGAGACTCATCAATCATAAACACACCAGTGAAAGCAGTAACAGGGTGCTTCAAACCGTTACGGGTGAATCATCTCCGATTCTTGGGGAAGTCGATCTAGCATTAGAGCTAGATGGGTATGTGTTCCGGCATACATTTTTGGTGGCTGATATAATGGACGGTTGTATCATGGGCCTGGACTTCATGAAAAAGAATGGAGTGAGTGTGAATGTTGAATAGGAAGTTCTGCGATGTGGAAATATTGATTTCTCGCTAACGTTGGAGGAAGCAGGTTCCAGTGCCAAAGTAGAAATTCTACAAGACCAAACAATTGCGGCAAATACTGAAGCTGTTGTAGAGGCGAGACTGGTCGATGGTACTGGGAGGCCAGCAATACAAATAATAGAACCGGACAGTCAAAACTTAAAGGATGGACTAATGATAGCGCGAACAATAGTGAAAGTGAACGAAAAAGGGACAATTCCAGTCAGAGTGGTGAACTTTTCAAAAATTAACAAGAAATTGAAAAAGGGAACCATTGTCGGCAGTGCTGAAGGAGTTTCGTCAATAACAAATGAGGACTGCAGAAACAAAGAAACTCAACGGGAGGAACGGGTTCTTGCGGAAGCCTTGAAACCACTTGTCTCTGATATCACTAAAAGAGTATCAGAGTCAGAAGCAGTTAAGGCTATAGGTTTATTAAAGGAGTTTGAAGATGTCTTTGTATGCAGTAAAGGGGACTTTGGACGAACGGACCAAGTAAAACATAGAATTAACTATTCGTCAACCACCAAGGAGACTATCATTAGCCAAACAAACAGAGGTTGCTGACATGATCGAGGAAATGCATCAGGAAGGAGTAATTGAACAATCAAACAGTCCATGGGCATCTCCGGTAGTCCTAGTACGGAAAAAGGATGGGTCTACAAGATTTTGCGTAAATTACCGAAGACCGAATGACGTAACTAAGAAGGACAGTTACCCTCTTCCTCGCATAGATGGCACGTTAGATACACTCTCAGGAGCAACTTGGTTTTCAACACTTGATTTAAAAAGTGGCTATTGGCAAGTTGGAATTGAACCGGAAGACAGAGAAAAGACAGCGTTCACAGTAGGAACAGGCTTATGGCAATTCACAGTGATGCCATTTGGATTATGTAATGCACCGGCAACATTCGAACGACTAATGGAACATGTCCTACGGGGCTTAACATGGAAGACGTGCCTTGTATACTTGGACGATATCATCGTAATTGGGAAAACTTTTGATGAACATTTCCAGCGATTACGAGAAGTATTTGGACGTCTTCGTGCTGCTAATTTGAAGTTAAGTCCGAAGAAGTGCGAACTATTTCAACATGAGGTGAAATACTTAGGACATGTTGTGTCTGCAGAAGGAATTGCCACCGATGAAGACAAGATAAAAGCAGTTCAACAATGGCCAGTACCAAAAGATAAGCATGAAATCCGGTCATACTTAGGCTTGTGTACTTACTACCGACGTTTCATAAAGAATTTTGCTAATATAGCCGGTTGTCTACACAAGCTAACGGATAAGGGAAAACCGTACGAGCGCACCGAAGAATGCCAGTCAGCTTTCGAGGAGTTGAAACATCGACTATGTTCTGCTCCGATATTGGCGTATCCAAAATTTGGAGAAAGATTTATAGTCGATACGGATGCTAGCAATGTCGGAATTGGAGGGGTACTCTCTCAACAGATCGAAGGTGAAGAAAAAGTGATCGCATACTTCAGTAGGAAACTTTCCAAACAAGAGGTAAACTACTACGTCACCCGGAAAGAACTCTTGGCAGTAGTTGAAACTGTTAGGCATTTCAACAAATACCTCTAGGGGCAGGAGTTCCTACTTCGAACCGACCATGCGGCACTTAAATGGTTGCTACAATTTAAGAATCCAGAAGGTCAAGTGTCAAGATGGATTGAGCGACTACAAGGGTATCACTTCAAGATAGAACATAGAAAGGGGACATCGCATGGTAATGCTGACGCTTTATCTAGAAGACCATGCGGCGAGAATTGTAAGCACTGTGGCAGGCTAGATGAAAAGTAAATAGTCATGGTCAAGACAACAAGAATAGGTAATGATGACTAGACTAGTATCAGAAATGAACAGCTAAAGGACAAAGATATTGGACCAATCCTTGAATGGAAAGAACAGGGTCAGCGTCCGGGACGGAGCGATATTGCAGCTTATAGTAGTTCGACAAAGAGTTATTGGGCTCAGTGGGACTCGCTGGAAATAGAAAATGGCGTTCTCAGTAGAAGATGGGAATCTTCTGATGGTAGAGATACACTAATGCAGTTGATTGTGCCCAAGTGCAAAGTGCATGAGGTACTTGGTGAAGTACATGGTGGGACTTCAGTGGGACATCTGGGAGTCAACAAAACATTAGAAAAAGTACGAGAACGATTCTATTGGATAAATTGCCGAGCTGATGTTGAAAGTTGGTGTCAAAAATGTGACACATGTGCAGCGAGCAAAGGACCAAAGAGACGAACTAGAGCAGCAATGAAGCAATATAACGTTGGCGCTCCATTTGAACGAATCGCAATTGATGTAGCTGGACTATTTCCTCAGTCTAAACAAGGGAACCGATACGTGTTGGTTGTCATCGACTATTTCAGCAAATGGCCGGAAGTGTACGGCATTCCGAATCAAGAAGCTACCACAGTGGCAGGAGTAATAATTGAAAACTGGATAAGTCGATACGGGGTTCCACTAGAACTACACTCGGACCAAGGGCGGAACTTCGAGTCAGCGGTATTCCAGGAAGTATGCCAATTACTGGGAATACATAAAACCAGAACAACACCCCTGCCCCGCAATCTGATGGTATGGGGGAACGTTTCAACCGAACCCTGGAGGAACATTTATCAAAGGTGGTAACATCAGACCAAAGTGAATGGGACAAACACATTCCATTGTTCCTAATGGCATATAGAACTGCAGACCACGATAGCACGAAACATACTCCATCGGAAATATTGTTTGGACGCAATATACGGCTTCCTGTGGATATAATGTTTGGTAGACCAGAATGTGACAGAATGGAAGTTAGTGACTACACCGATAAACTGAGGGATCGTCTAGACGAGATACATCACATAACAAGGGATCGGATAAAAATTGCTAGCGATCGGATGAAAATAAGGTACGACATTACTACGAACAGCTGTGGATTCCAGGATGGTGACTTGGTATGGCTCTATAATCCACAATGGAAAAAGGGAATGTCACCTAAATTTATGCCAAAATGGGAGGGTCCATATACCGTCATAAAAAGGATAAATGACGTCGTATATCGCATACGAAGATCTCCAAGGGCTAAAATGAAAGTCGTTCATTTAAATCGCCTAGCAAAGTATCACGGGACGGCCTCAGAAGATTCTGTTCGGGACGAACAGATTTAAGGAGGGGGTAGTGCACTATAAAAATACCAGAAATATCCAATTTCTTTATAAAAGAAGGAAATTGGATATTTCTGGAACACCTACACTTTATTTATTACTTTTTCTGGGTAAAAGAAAAGCCCAGAAAACCCGAGATTAATTTATTTATTTACAAACAAACACGAAATGTAAAACGCAATATTTAAAGATCTTTCGAGAATTTCGAGAATCGAACTATTATAATAACATAATAGGACTTTTCTAGTATATTCAGGATGGGACATTTTTACTATAAATAGGCGAAAAGAATGGTGCAATAATTCAATTCACATCAAGAAATCAGATCGTGTACTTGGAATAAGTAAAGCTTAGCGCAGAACAGAAACTTTGAATATAGAAAAAGGAAATTGTGATCAATTATTGAAAATAATAATTGTGTGTGTTTTTAAAACTGTGATAAATTAATTGTAATAACTAAATTATTAAAAGACAAATATTTTTAAGACTAATTGTAACGCAGAAATAATTATAAATAAACTTTATACACTAAATTCACATAAATAAAAAGTGTTATCATTTCAATAACATCGAACCGAAAGAGTAGCACGTCACATTGGTGTCAGAAGTGAAATTATTTATTGTGAATCAGTGCGGAAAAGACAATTGTGCAAAAAAATTTCTGCAAGAAAATTCGAAATTAAACTAGAAACTTCTGTGGGGAATATTTCGAAGAAATTCGTTATTAAGAAATTTGAGTGTAATAATTTCGACTGTGTGAGAAATTTCAGGGGCGTACAAGAAATTTTGTATGAGTTGTATAAAAATTTCGATTGTGCGAAATTTGAGGTTATACGTCGTGTATCGTGTGAAAATTTCGATTGTACGAGAAATTTTGTAGAAATTAAGATTATACTGGAAAATTTCCTGGTATTTAGATACTGTGCGAGAAGTTTCTATAGAACATAAGAATTTCGTGAACAATTAAAAATATTTGAACAATGGAAAGTAAACTATTAGACAATTTGAGTGCATCAGAACTATCCACAGTTCTGAATGTGTGGAATTTACCTTCCAAGGGAACTAAAACAGAAAAGAAGAAAAGAGCAATCGCTGAATGTGTAGAAAGAGAACTAGACTGTAGCAAATTCGACTTTAGTGAAATTCTGAAAGAGGGAAACGAAGAAGAAATTACCAACGAAGACGCGGCTAAAACAACAGCAAGTGTTCAAGATAATTTAAAGACGCTTATGACCATGATGATCGGTCTTCAGACTAGTCTGCAAGAAGAAATGAAAACAAATGCTTCTAGTCTTCAGACTAAAATGGACTCAACTGCTTCTAGTCTGCAAGAAGAAATGAAAGCAAATGCTTCTAGTCTTCAAACCAAAATGGATTCAACTGCTTCGAGTTTACAGAATAAAATAGATTCGACTTCTGCAAGTCTTGAAAGTAAAATCAAGTCGAGCGTTTCTGGACTAGAAACCAAAATGGAGTCTAGTATGGATGAATTAAAATCTCAAGTTGAATCCAGTGTTGCGAACTTAGAAGACAAAATTACTACAGAAGTCTCTACAGTTCGCACAGAAGTAAGTAAAGTTGAACAGATGTTGTGGAGCAAAAAGGACGACCTGATCCTTCCCAGGACGACTCTGGGAAACTTTTAGTTTATATGGAATTTTTGTCTCCGGGGGTCGGAAATCCCGGAAACACGATGCAACTTTAATATAAAATAAAAATTTAAACGCTTACCCTCTTTTTTTTTTTAAACACTTTATTTATCTTTTTCTCTTTTTAAAACGATTGATTTTCAAAAGAAAATTATTCCTTTTTTACTTTCAATTAAAATAATTTACTCTTTTTCCTTTTATTACACTTTATTTATCTTTTTCTCTTTCTACAACGATTGATTTACAAACAAAAATTAATCCTTTTTTTAATTTCAATTAAAATAATTTACTCTTTTTCCTTTTATTACACTTTATTCATCTTTTTCTCTTTCTAAAACGATTTATTTCTCTTTTTCTTTTTCTCTTTTTAAAACGATTGATTTACAAACAAAACTTAATCCTTTTTTAATTTCAATTAAAATAATTTACTCTTTTTCCTTTTATTACACTTTATTTATCTTTTTCTCTTTCTACAACGATTGATTTACAAACAAAAATTAATCCTTTTTTAATTTCAATTAAAATAATTTACTCTTTTTCCTTTTATTACACTTTATTCATCTTTTTCTCTTTCTAAAACGATTTATTTATCTTTTTCTTTTTCTCTTTTTAAAACGATTGATTTACAAACAAAAATTAATCCTTTTTTAATTTCAATTAAAATAATTTACTCTTTTTCCTTTTATTACACTTTATTCATCTTTTTCTCTTTCTAAAACGATTTATTTATCTTTTTCTTTTTCTCTTTTTAAAACGATTGATTTACAAACAAAAATTAATCCTTTTTTAATTTCAATTAAAATAATTTACTCTTTTTCCTTTTTTTACACTTCATTTATCTTTTTATCTTTCTAAAACGATTGATTTATCTTTTTCCCTTTATAACACTTTAGTTATACTAAATATATTCTTGTTTTCTTTTCTTTTTTATTTTAACACCGTTATCGAAATAGAAAAAATAACAATAATTCCGACCGACCAAAATAGGGTTAATTTCCTTTTTTCAAAAAAGGATAATTTTAAAGAAAATTGTCACCAACACTTTTAACTTTGCTTTATTTTAACCGAACAACCAACAACTTCAAATCCCTTTTTTTTAAAAAAAACCACGACCGGTCAATTGAAAAAAGAGTTAAACGCATTTTGGAAATCAATAAAAAACTGAAAACGTTTTTTTTTTTAAAACAAGAAACAACTGAAAACGTTTTTAAAACCACGACCGGTCAATTGAAAAAAGGAGTTAAACGCGTTTTGGAAATCAATTAACAACTGAAAACGTTTTTTTTAAAAACAAGAAACAACTGAAAACGTTTTTAAAACCACGACCGGTCAATTGAAAAAAGGAGTTAAACGCGTTTTGGAAATCAATAAACAACTGATCGATAATTGATTTCAAATCGATCAAAAAATTTTTTAAAAAAGTATAAAAAATTTGTCAAAGTACTTTAAGTTCATCGTACTTTGACCGATATTAGTTATTTTCGCGTAATTGACAAAAAATAATTATTCTTGGAAGAACAATAATTATTGAAAAAAAATGTTCGCGTAATCAAATTTTTGATATCGTATAAGAACAAAAAAGTGAATTCGAATATCGTTATACTAAAATTTGTTAGTATACACTTTTTTTTTGTATTTCGACATAGGAAATTTATGTCGAAACGAAATAATAATTTTATTAACATATTTCGAAATTCTTTATATTTCGAAATATGTTTAATAAATTGAAATGATTATTTACGCGTTTTTATTAAAAATTGAGTTTCGAAATGTTGGGTTCGATAACCGCTTTTTTGGTCGGAAACGTTTTTTTGGTACAGGGTGTACCATAACATACCTTCCCGTTACTGAAAAAAAAATTTTTGTCGGCTTTTAAACAAACTTACAAAAATTGTTTGTTCAAAAGTCACAAAAAATTTTTATACTATTATAATGTTGATAAAACAGGAATGGTATGTTTTACCATTTTTACAATTTGATTTCTTACCATGCTAAATACTGTACTTATATTTAGTAAACAACAAAGTATTTCTATTCGTTTTTAATTCAGATAGGATTATTATCTGTCTTTTATTTTGCATGGGTCGGATTACCTTTAAGAATTTCTTACTTTCGGAATTGTTTAGTAATATCTCGCATTACTTTTTGAAAATTTTTTGTTTAAGGAATACTTTACGTGCATGGATATATATATATATATAAAAAAATTTGGAAGGAAGTAAAACAAAAATGCACTCCACTATTGAACCTAGTGTCTAACCGAGGCTTTCCATAGATTTTCGTACCCTCTGTTTCTTGTTAAGAGTGTCACAGATTTGTTTTACTTTTCCTATCTGAATTTGCGGGGGCGGTGGTGGTGGTATAGTCATGAGTTTAGGTTGAGTAATTTGAAGTTCTGTTTCTGATTTTTGAACTGTCGCGGGGGTGTTTAAAGTTTGTCGTGTAGATGGTTCTGTATTTGGTCGCGTACTACTCGGTGGATGAAGGGTATTCAGAGCGATTACCGTTGCCGTGTTTTGTTTTGGCGGTTTGGGTATCCTTTTATTTCGTATATAATAAATGATTAATAGAATCAGAATAAAAATAGATATTCCGGCGACACTACTATTTGTATACGTGATTATTTCATGATTCTTTGTTTTCCGCTCTTTTTCCACATTTAGTAACTCCTGATTGAAATCTTCTAATGATTTACTTGCTTCTTGCAGATCAGTGTTAAAAGAATGGTGAGATTTGAATAGAATTTCATCTGCCGTGGTTTTCTCGGTTACTGGTGTTTGTGCTAAAATGAATTTCGGCAATTGTACATATTCAGGTTGGGGAATCGGTAAATCAGAATCTTTGTTTCCTTCGAAAGGAATTTCCTGGTTTCCTAACAGGTACACACAATTTGTCTCTAGTGTGATAATTCCGCTTCCGTTTAGTGTGCGATGGGAGTTTTCTTCAGGACATTCCATCGAAAATATACGTGTTTGGCGGAAAGAGAATAACCATGTGTTCTTTCTTACCAGTTTGGTAACAATATCTGGTATATTCTTCAACACGTGATAGATACAGTCTGATACTTGAGGTCGTTGTTTGAGTAGCAAATTTGGTAGGCACTTAATGTTGAGTGGGCCCACCTGGCGTGGTTGAGTGATTTTACATATATACAAAGGGATGAAATGGTTTACTAGTATTTCTTGGCATGTATGCCTAAATTCGTTTGTGGTTAATTCGACAGAGTAACCCTTTTTGGTGTTATTTAGGATATATTCAGTTTTTGTTTTCAAAATTGCAAAATTTGATTGGTTTATTGCAGTTGGGAACAAGTATATTTTGTTCAATGCGTATATTTCTTTGGCAGGTAGAGGAAAAGATATGCGTACTAGAATACCGTTTCGCAAATGTTCCGCGTCGACCCTTATCATTTGGTTCAAAGTGGGAAAATCCAGATGTAATGCATTAGTATCATTCGCTATTTCCGTTTGGATTTTTATTAATGCTTCCGCCGAAATTATTGAGGGGTGAAGTTTGCGTTGTTGAAGGGAGGATAGGATTGAAAGCTGTTCGTTTAAATGATTATACACTTGTTGTATTAAATGTAGTGTGAATATTAGGATTTCATTTATTCCCGTTCGTATATGCAGTATTTGAAATTCCTGTTTTAAGTTACGAATTTCTGTTTGTAATTTATTAGTAAAAAGTTCGAATCGTTGTTCTAAAGGTTCTTGTTGGAGCGTTATGTTAGTAATTACTTTGTGTAACTTATCAAAAGAAGATTGTACTATTGTTGTTTGCTTTTGGATAAGATGTATATTTTCGGAATCATGTTCCTCTAAAGTCTTAATTCTATTGTTAATTTCTTCCGCGTCGTCCTCGGTTATTGTACCAAATAAATGTTTCATTCCCGTTCCGACGATGTTGAACCATGCTCGTTTTGTTCGCCGGTTGATGTTGAAATAGTTAACCGCTTCTATTTGTATTTTGATTTTATGTGATAGTTTTTGAAATACCGCATGCCAATATGAACAAGTTGCGTTAGACATTGCTCCAGACATAGTACAGAGGTCTCTAATTTTGGTGTCGCAGAGTGTAAGGAAATTTAATGTTTCGTCCTCCTGATACAGTCCCATTCTTGTATAAATATTCCACGTTGTTTGGTAGATTACGGCATTTCCTACTGGTTCAAATAAAATTCCCGTGTTGTTTAGGGGTTGTATTTGGATTTGGGTGTACGAGTAGTTCACGCATATTGACAATAATACTAGCAGCTTCATGTTTGTTTACTCCCTTTCTTTTTTCTTTCTAATAATTAATAAAAAAAAAACAAAATTAAAAATTTAGACAATATTGGAGTATGTTGCAAAAAAAAAATTTTCGTGTTTGGCGAGGTGCTACTGTATTTTTAGTGGATACTTTGTTGCACATTGTGGGTGGTACTCGCGTATTGGTGATTCTATGGATTTTATTTTTATGCAGTTTTAGTCTTGATCTTGCTGAGATGAGTTCCAAAAAACTTGCGCTTTTCGATGAGTGGAACGGTGATCGTTGGGTTTTCGACAGCCCGGTCACAATTGGGTCTTCACCCAATTGTGACGTCACTCTTGATGTGGGCATCCAACCCCATCATTGTGTATTTGCTATTCGAGGAAACGTAAGTTTATTTTCCCCCTCCTTTTTTTTTTTCTTTACTAAAAATAAATTTTTCTCTCTCTTTTCCTTTTAGTTCATTAAAATGACGTTGGCGGTTGATGCCGCGGTCTCCTTTGGTGGAGCAGAATGTGTTGGACCTGGGGAGTGGTTCCTTCCGTCCGGAGTTGCGGTTGCGTTTATCGCTTCGGACGGGAGTCGAGAGCTGACAGTGTTCATTTTCTACTGTTAAATTGTTTTTGTTTTATTTTTTTTTTTTTTTTATTTCAATAAATTGTTCAAAATTTATATCTTTTGGCGTTATTATTTGTTCTTCTTTTTAGTTGTGGCCCTTACTTTTTTGTTGTTTGTTTGTCCATTATTTTCATCTGTAATTCCTTAGGATTTCTACGGGGAGTTTTTCCATAGTCCAACAAAGGTTAAGTTTGGAAAATTATTCTTATGAAGATTTTGCATTCAAAATATTAAAAGACGTTTTCCCTTCGTCTTGGTAGGACTGTACATAAACTATGTGAGAAAAAAAAATTTGGTGGTTTCATATTTCTTTTGTTTATCTTACGGCAAGTGGTACTGTAATAGTTATATATGTTATATATATATATTAATTTATATATATAAATATATTTTATTTACATTGAAATCTCCTCAGGTTTTATTCGTGGACGTAGGTATAAAACATGTTCAATGTTTACCATTTGGCAAAGAAAAATGGGTGAACTTGAACTTGACCTAATTTTGAAATATCATATGTAAACAATATGCTTTCTCTATGCTTATGGTTGGGTGTGAAACATTTTTTTTTTTTTTTGAATTGTCGTTAACAGAATAAAAAAGAAATATTTTCGTGGGTACTTTACATTATTTTGGACTTTTGCGTTTAATAAATAGGTGTGGTAAAATTTTCTTGAAGTTTTTAGATAGGGTGTAGTTAAAATTTTTTTAATCGGTTGATATGGACTCTTCGCATTTTCTTTCCGATTTGTATGGAAGTATTTAGGTCATCATGAACTTTTCGCACTAGAAAAGGGCCATTCCATACTGCTGATAATTTGTGTTTCGTTGCTGCGTTCCTCAATAGTACTGTATCTCCTACGTGGAATTTTACTGTCTTTGAATTTTTGTCATAATACTCTTTCGATTTTTCCTTTGCTTTCATGAGATTTTGCTTCATACTGGTGTGGATTTTTTGTAATTTATATTTGATAGTATTACAATAATCATCAAAATTGTATATGGGGTCTGGTTTTTTCGTGAGGTTTGTGGGTAGAGCGCGATGGTAACCATACAAAGCATGAATTGGTGTAAATTTACTTCCGCTATGGGGTGTGTGATTATGTGCTAGCGCGGCTTCCGAAAGGTACTGGTCCCATGTGTCAATATTGTCGTCGACCATTGTACGCAAATACTCGATAAGTGGTCCGTGAGTGCGTTCTAGTGATCCATTTGATTGGGAGTGGTAAGCAGTAGTTTGTACCTTTTTGATGTGTAATAATTTGCATATACGTTTAAACAAATCGCTGGTGAAATTCGAACCTTGGTCGGTTATTAGCTTATCCGGTATGACTAAGTATTTTAACACGATATTCCTGTAGAAGCAATCGGTCACTGTGGTCGTCTCGGCATTAGGTATAGCAAAACAATCCAGGATTTTTGTCAAATCGTCTTGAAAAGTTAAAATATACTTATTGCCATGTTGTGATGTCGGCAGTGGTCCAACAATATCTAAGTAAATCTTTTCGAAAGGTCGAGTAGCCGTATCAGTAATCTTCATTGGCATTTTCAAACCTCTTCCCTTTTTATTGCGTTGGCACTTTATGCACTTATTTATGTACTTAGTTATATCTTGCAACATATTTTTCCAACGGTAGTTTTTTCGGATACGATTAAACATTTTTTGAATACCGGCATGCCCTCCTAAAGGGGAGTTATGATGTGCTTTTAGCAAGGTTTGAATATCACGCGGGTCCGTTAAGATTTCAATTTGCTCTTCTGTTTCGGAGTCTGATGTTTCGTATGATGCGTTAGATTCTGTGTCTGACGGTTCAATTTCTGTAGGGTCCTTTAAGTCTATTCTTATTGTTTCGTCAATCGGGTCGATGTTTGTTGGTACTATTTCCAGTATATTTGTGGGTTTTTGGGGAAGTTCCACCTCATTCTTTTGCTCGTATTGTTGGGTTTTAGTGTGACTTCTGGTTACAACATTAATTTGACTTGAGTTGAGTTCTACCGATGCTATATTATTACTTGTAGAATTTGGGGTGATTTTTGAGAGAAATTTTTGTCCTTCTAAAATGGTTAAGTATGCAAATTTTAATTGTTCGGCAATTTGAACTAAACCCTTCCTTTTTTCGCGCATTTCTAATAATATTTGGGGTATCGTCTTTTTGTTTCCATTTTTTGTAGCAATTAAAGCGAGGCAAATATCGATTAGACAAAATGTGCCTGTTCGTCCGATTCCAGCACTGCAATGTATTAATAAAGGTTCATTTTCGCATTCGTGTGTTTGATAATGTTTAAATTCTTGGTAAAATTTCAAAAATTCTTTTGCAGTAGAGGGTGTTCCTGTATCGGGCCATGTATTAAATTGAAATTGAGTTACGTCACGATATTTTTTTGTTGAAATTTCTGTAAGTCGGAAAATTCGTTTAGTAAAATGTGTTTGTTCTGTTAGTGTCAAATGTACTATGGTGAAACCGATTTTTGTTAGGGGTATTATATGTTTGTCTCCCGTTTGTTTTGGCCAATACTTATGACACTTAATTTTATTTTGTTCTATTAATCTCGTTAACATTACTATTGTTTTGCAATTGTTTTGCCAAATCATTAACCAGAAATCGTCTATTGTTTCCAATAGAGGTCCTTGCGTTAAAATGTACGTTGTGTCAAGTTTGCTTATTTTCACTAAGTTTGCGTTTATATAGTCTTTTTTTTCGTTAAGTAATTTTATTCGGCAATGATCGTATGGTAATACGTCTTCGTATCTGTTTAGTGGTTTGTTAGAAAGTTTGAGGGCCTCTTTTGTCGTAAATCCGTCTTCTTTAATTTTAGTTTTTGAATTCGTTTCAATTTCGCGTAGTAGTGAATTCCATCCGTTTGTATTTTCTAAATTTTTTATTTGTTGTTCTAAATTAATGGTATCTAAATTTTCAAGTTCTTCAATAATTGTTTGTTTCGGGGTCATTTCTTCTAATATAGATCCTGATTCAAGGGGTGGGATGCGACTAAGAGCATCAGCATTCGTGTTATATTTGCCTGCTTTGTACTCGATTTGATAATCGTATTCCGAAAGCTTATGGTGGAAACGCACCAAACGACTTGTCGGATCTTTCACGTTAAAAACTCCTTTCAAAGGTTTATGATCAGTATAAACAGTAAATTTTCTACCACAAAGATAGCAACGAAAATTTTTGGTTGCCCATACAATAGCTAGAAATTCCTTTTCAATTGTGGAATAATTTCGTTCTGCTTTATTTAATGAGCGGCTAGCGTATGCAATTGGTTTATCTTTTCCTACTTCGCCTTGAGAAAGAACTGCTCCAATAGCTTCATTACTGGCATCAGTGGTTAAATTGAAAGCTTGAGCGAAATCGGGGTATATAAGTAATGGGGGTGATATTAGAGTGTTTTTTAAATTTTGGAATGCAGATTCGCAAATTTCGGTCCATTTAAATTTATTATTTTTGCGTAAAAGTTTGTTTAGAGGTTCCGCAACCTTTGAAAAATTAGGTATGAATTTGCGATAATAATTTGCCAAACCCAAAAATGATTGGACTTGATGAATGGTTTTGGGAACTGGGAAATTTTGCACACAAATTATTTTTGAGGGGTCAGGTAGAGCACCTTTGGGCGTGCATTGGTGTCCTAAATAGACAATTTCTTTCCTAAGAAAATTGCATTTTTCGGGTTCTAATTTTAGGTTATGTGTTCTCAATCTTGAAAAAATTGCGTCCAATTTTAGGTTATGATCGAGTAAATTTTTTCCGTATATGACGATATCGTCAGTGTACACAAAACATAAAAAACCTTGTAAATCTGACAATACGTGGTTCATAAGACGTTGAAAAGTAGCCGGGGCTCCAGTTAGTCCGAACGGCATCCTTAGAAAGTCATAATATCCGAAAGGTGTGCTAAAAGCAGTTTTAGCTCTATCTTCTTGGTTTACTAACACTTGATGATACCCACTAGCGAGATCTAGTGTGGTGAAATATCTGGAATGATCAAGTTGGTCTAAAATATCTTCAATTCGAGGCAGGGGAAAGGCATCACCGATTGTAATTTCGTTCAATTTTCTAAAATCTACTACTACTCTCCATCGCTTTTCTCCGTCGGGGCCATTCTTTTTCGGTACCACTAGTAACGGGGAATTCCATGGACTTTTGCTTGGAGTAATTATTTCATTGTCAAGCATTTCTTTTACCTGTTCTTGGATAATTTCGCGTTGTTTTTCGGGTAGGCGATACATTTTTTGGTTTATGGGTGCATGGTCTTGTTTTACGGGGATTGTGTGTTCGTAAGAAAATGTGTGAGTCAATTTGTCATTTGGTAAATAAAAAATGTCGTTGTATTCTTTGCATATTTGTAATATAGAGTTTTTCTCTTCAATAGTTGCGTTTTCATCTAATCGTATATTTTTCATAAGTTCTTCTATTCTATCATTGTGTATAGAGTTTTGATTTAGGTTGAATAAATATTGTACATTCTCTTCAGGCGATGATTCTTCTCTTTCTTGTTCTAAATTGTATATTTCGTAATAGTTAAGGGGACGTGTGCTGAAATTAAAAGGGGCGATTTTCGTTCGTTTCATTTTGGTATTGAGTACACAAAGCGTTATTTTTCCGTTATCAGGCCTAACTAAACAACTTCCAAGGTATACTCCTTGACTTAGTTCTTTCGACAAGCAGAGTCTATCTTGTTTGAAATCCACTTTTATTTGAATCAGTCTTCGGGAGCGGGGCGAAACATGAATTGCTCTCTGAGTCTCCACTTCATACTCCGTTTCGTCCCGTGCTTGATTCGTTAAAGTTTGTCCGTTCCATGAGCCACTTACAATTTTAACCTCTGATTCAGGTGTTTCCACCTGTTCGTTGGTGACATCTATATGGACCTTATCCATGGAATCTATGGTCGTACTTTTTAAAAATGGAATTCCGAAGTTATCTTCATCAATCCTAATTTCGGGAAAAGTTAAACGTTTATTTGGGCCTTCAATATTGCAATTACGAGAAAGGAAATCGAACCCTAAAATTCCATCTCCTGGAATTGGAGTAGTTTTTTCCACCACATGAAATTTACATGATTGCGATATGGGGGGTGGGAAATTTGTAAGACATGTACCTATTGTTTTTCCGGTGCCGAAAACAGTTTGAATATTTGTTTTTTTCTTCTTTATTTATTTTTATATTATCCTTCAAAGATGATTTTTTTATTATACTTATATCTGCTCCCGTGTCTACTAATAATTCGGCCGGATTGTTTATTATAATTGGTAAAGGTACTTTTATTACGCATTTAGCAAGGGTAGGTAATTTTTGGGCGGGCTGACACCTTGTCTCGTTTTCTTGGGGGCTAAGGTGACAGCCCTGTTTTAGTTTTCCGTCTGTTTAATTGATGGGGAATTATTTTCATCCCATAATTTTTTTGCTATACAGTTTTCTATAGTGTGTCCAGGTTGTTGACAGAAAATACATTTGTGCATATTGTCTACAGGGTCGTCGAGTTCCCTATTATCATTTGGTTCGTTACATATCATGTTAATTCGTTTTGTTGGGGTCGGTAACGTTTGAGAATTACAATTGTTGTTCGTATGCCCATGTATTCGGCATCGACTACAATATGGGGTATTCATACGCGTACGGCATTCATTATACGTATGCCCAAAACGATTGCAAAATCCGCATGGTGGTCGGGGGTTCGATGGGTTCTGATTGTGGGGATTATTGTAGGAGTCATTGTTTCTCGGTGAGTTGTTGGAATTGTTATTATTATTCCTTTCTTCAAAATTTTGTCCCCTGTTGTTGTTAATCCCACCGACGAACCTATTGTCGTTGTGACGATTGTTGTTGTTGAACGCGTTATTCTGGTAGTTGTTGTTCCTCCTCGTATTGTCGTTGAAATTGTAGTAACTGTTGTTGGGTCTGTTGTTGTTGCTGTTGTTGAAATTGACGTTTCTGTTGTTGTTGTTGTTGAAGTTGTTGTTTCGGGTAGTACCGCTGTTATTGAAATTGTTATTTCTGTTGGTGTTGTTGTTGTTGAAGTTAGTGTTTCGGTTGTTGTTGTTGTTGAAGTTGTTGTTGCTGTTGTTATTGTTGTAGGAGTTGTTGTTTCTGCTGTTATTGTTGTTGAAGTTGTTGTTTCTGTTGTTGTTGTTGTGGTTGAAGTTGTTGTGACTGTTGTTGTTGTAGTTGTTAAAATTGTTGTTTCTGCCATTGTCGTTGTTGTTGAAGTTGGTATTTCTGTTATAATCGTCGTTGTTGAGTCCGTTTTGATTTCTGTTGACGTTATTGTTGTAGTCGTGGTTGCTATTGTAATTGTCATTTGAGTTGGTTACGTTTCGTTCCTCTGTTTGGGGGTAGAACATTTGCGACATGGTTGGTGTGATAGGATTCAACAGATTTGGAGTATTTAGAGTAAATTGTCTTTCCGCTGATTCAAGAAATTCCGCCTTACTTGTCAGTGCATCGAAATCTTCGTGCTTTTCGTGTAAGAAGAACAGTCTGTGATTCGAGTTCAGTATTCCTGCTTGGAAAGTGAACATTGTGGTTTCTTCTAGATCTTTTGTAACGGAAACGTAATGATTTGGATGCCTTTGTATGGCCTGATTTACACATTCCTTCAATAGTGACTTCATTCGTCCTGCAAATCCTGTGAGAGTTTCGCCAGGTAATTGCTTTGAATTCTGTAATTCGTGTATCAGGGTGGCGTAAGGTCTTCTGGAAACTAATTTAGAAATTAAAGTATCTAAAAAGGTTGGTAAATCGGATACCGATATATTATCTAAAAGGGATGCGGCACGTCCACGAAATCGTGTGGGTAGCAAAGAGACAAGTATGGGTTGTTCGTCCTTACTAAGTATGTCATGGATCGTTTGACAGCACTTAGCAAAAACTTTTACTTCCGACGCTAAATTTGGTCCGAGTTCCGCGTGAAGTAAAGGGATTGAATTAAAAACGAATTGAGACACTTTGTTGCAATCTATAGACATTTTAGTTTCTTTTAATTCACTATGTAAAATTATATCGGCCTTAAAATCTAGTTGTTTTTTTAACAAGTGTTTCCTAGGGCTTATATTCTCGGGTAAATCGTTGGTAGTTGGAGATTTTGGTGTTGATCGTGCGAAATGGTGTGGTAAATTTGGAGCGGAAAATATACGTCCGCTTCTGGTGCGCCCAGCTTCGAGCGTTGTTGGTGATCCAAAAACTGGACTGGTGTTGTCGAAGGAGAACTCGTTTATTTGCTCCTCAAAAGTCAGTTCGTGCACCTCGTTATGTGTTTCCGAAGTCAAATCTGGTTGAATCATTCGTCAATTTGCCACAACTGTCTTATTTTTAGATTCGGGGATCTGAGATTTTTAATGCTTAGCAACTCAGATCCTACCGGCTGCGCCAGATGTTGTGCAGCAAAAAGGACGACCTGATCCTTCCCAGGACGACTCTGGGAAACTTTTAGTTTATACGGAATTTTTGTCTCCGGGGGTCGGAAATTCCGGAAACACGATGCAACTTTAATATAAAATAAAAATTTAAACGCTTACCCTCTTTTTTTTTTAAACACTTTATTTATCTTTTTCTCCTTTTAAAACGATTGATTTTCAAAAGAAAATTATTCCTTTTTTACTTTCAATTAAAATAATTTACTCTTTTTCCTTTTATTACACTTTATTTATCTTTTTCTCTTTCTACAACGATTGATTTACAAACAAAAATTAATCCTTTTTTTAATTTCAATTAAAATAATTTACTCTTTTTCCTTTTATTACACTTTATTCATCTTTTTCTCTTTCTAAAACGATTTATTTATCTTTTTCTTTTTCTCTTTTTAAAACGATTGATTTACAAACAAAAATTAATCCTTTTTTAATTTCAATTAAAATAATTTACTCTTTTTCCTTTTATTACACTTTATTTATCTTTTTCTCTTTCTACAACGATTGATTTACAAACAAAAATTAATCCTTTCTTAATTTCAATTAAAATAATTTACTCTTTTTCCTTTTATTACACTTTATTCATCTTTTTCTCTTTCTAAAACGATTTATTTATCTTTTTCTTTTTCTCTTTTTAAAACGATTGATTTACAAACAAAAATTAATCCTTTTTTAATTTCAATTAAAATAATTTACTCTTTTTCCTTTTATTACACTTTATTCATCTTTTTCTCTTTCTAAAACGATTTATTTATCTTTTTCTTTTTCTCTTTTTAAAACGATTGATTTACAAACAAAAATTAATCCTTTTTTAATTTCAATTAAAATAATTTACTCTTTTTCCTTTTATTACACTTTATTTATCTTTTTCTCTTTCTACAACGATTGATTTACAAACAAAAATTAATCCTTTTTTTAATTTCAATTAAAATAATTTACTCTTTTTCCTTTTATTACACTTTATTCATCTTTTTCTCTTTCTAAAACGATTTATTTATCTTTTTCTTTTTCTCTTTTTAAAACGATTGATTTACAAACAAAAATTAATCCTTTTTTAATTTCAATTAAAATAATTTACTCTTTTTCCTTTTATTACACTTTATTCATCTTTTTCTCTTTCTAAAACGATTTATTTATCTTTTTCTTTTTCTCTTTTTAAAAAGATTGATTTACAAACAAAAATTAATCCTTTTTTTATTTCAATTAAAATAATTTACTCTTTTTCCTTTTATTACACTTCATTTATCTTTTTCTCTTTCTAAAACGATTGATTTATCTTTTTCCCTTTATAACACTTTAGTTATACTAAATATATTCTTGTTTTCTTTTCTTTTTTATTTTAACTCCGTTATCGAAATAGAAAAAATAACAATAATTCCGACCGACCAAAATAGGGTTAATTTCCTTTTTTCAAAAAAGGATAATTTTAAAGAAAATTGTCACCAACACTTTTAACTTTGCTTTATTTTAACCGAACAACCAACAACTTCAAATCCCTTTTTTTTTAAAGAAAACCACGACCGGTCAATTGAAAAAAGAGTTAAACGCGTTTTGGAAATCAATAAAAAACTGAAAACGTTTTTTTTTAAAAACAAGAAACAACTGAAAACGTTTTTAAAACCACGACCGGTCAATTGAAAAAAGGAGTTAAACGCGTTTTGGAAATCAATAAACAACTGAAAACGTTTTTTTTAAAAACAAGAAACAACTGAAAACGTTTTTAAAACCACGACCGGTCAATTGAAAAAAGGAGTTAAACGCGTTTTGGAAATCAATAAACAACTGATCGATAATTGATTTCAAATCGATCAAGAAATTTTTTAAAAAAGTATAAAAAATTTGTCAAAGTACTTTAAGTTCATCGTACTTTGACCGATATTAGTTATTTTCGCGTAATTGACAAAAAATAATTATTCTTGGAAGAACAATAATTATTGAAAAAAAATGTTCGCGTAATCAAATTTTTGATATCGTATAAGAACAAAAAAGTGAATTCAAATATCGTTATACTAAAATTTGTTAGTATACACTTTTTTTTTGTATTTCGACATAGGAAATTTATGTCGAAACGAAATAATAATTTTATTAACATATTTCGAAATTGTTTATATTTCGAAATATGTTTAATAAATTGAAATGATTATTTACGCGTTTTTATTAAAAATTGAGTTTCGAAATGTTGGGTTCGATAACCGCTTTTTTGGTCGGAAACGTTTTGTTGGTACAGGGTGTACCATAACACAGAAATTGAAAGGACAAAATAACTACAGAAGTTACAACAGTTCGCGCCGAAGTAAGCAACATAGAACAAAAATTGGACCAGAAATTGGAACAAAAAGTAGCAGAAATAGAAGCACAAATGGCTGACATCAAAGAAAATAAACCAAATATCGAGTCATCAGGTAAAAGGATGAAGCCACCAATATTTGACGGCAAAACTTCATGGCCAGTATACAAACGACAGTTTGAAGCGGCTGCTGGTGCGAGCAACTGGTCCGATAAAGAAAAAGCCACAGCATTTATTCTGGCTCTACGGAGTAACTCAGCCGATTTATTGCGGACAATCTCACCAGAAAATGAGAAAAATTACAATTACATTGTAATGCAATTGGATAATCGGTTTGGGGACAACCACATGAAGGATCTATACAGGATCGAGCTTATCAACCGAATGCAGAAATCCGAGGAAACGCTTCAGGAGTTAGCAGCGGAGATTGAACGTTTAATGTACATGTCCTATCCTGATTACCCTGTGGAAATGCGGTGCGAGATGGCGGGAGAAAGGTTTGTTAGCGCCATACGGGATACGGGCATACAAAATAGCGTCCGGGTTAGCGGAAAGCGAACGCTACAAGAAGTATTGGCGTTCGCTTTGACATTAGAAGGTGCGAAGAAAGCTACAAGATCAGTCCCACGGATCAGGACTGCTACAGTTGCTGAAGGGTCGCCGCAACTGGACATCAAAGACCTCAGGCAGCAGATAAAGGAAGTACTGCGGTCAATCCAGAAAGAAGGAGACAGAAACACGCGCAGGAAAATCACATGCTGGGGCTGCGGAAAAGAGGGGCATGTACAACATAAGTGCCCGAACCAAACAACAAGACAAAAAGGTTCGGGAAACGAAACGGAGGTAACTTAAAGGGGGACAAGTTAGCTCAAAAGAATAATGCCCCCAGAATCGTTGTATCTGTCTCACTTATGCAACACAACAACAACAGTTTAACGGTACAGGGTGTAATTGCTGGTCATCAGTGCAGAATTATCATAGATACAGGCGCAAGTAAATCCATCATTAACAAGAGACTCATCAATCATAAACACACCAGTGAAAGCAGTAACAGGGTGCTTCAAACCGTTACGGGTAAATCATCTCCGATTCTTGGGGAAGTCGATCTAGCATTAGAGCTAGATGGGTATGTGTTCCGACATACATTTTTGGTGGCTGATATAATGGACGGTTGTATCATGGGCCTGGACTTCATGAAAAAGAATGGAGTGAGTGTGAATGTTGAAGAGGAAGTTCTGCGATGTGGAAATATTGATTTCTCGCTAACGTTGGAGGAAGCAGGTTCCAGTGCCAAAGTAGAAATTCTACAAGACCAAACAATTGCGGCAAATACTGAAGCTGTTGTAGAGGCGAGACTGGTCGATGGTACTGGTAGTCTCCCAGTACCATCGACCAGCAATACAAATAATAGAACCGGACAGTCAAAACTTAAAGGATGGACTAACGATAGCGCGAACAATAGTGAAAGTGAACGAAAAAGGGACAATTCCAGTCAGAGTGGCGAACTTTTCAAAAATTAACAAGAAATTGAAAAAGGGAACCATTGTCGGCAGTGCTGAAGGAGTTTCGTCAATAACAAATGAGGACTGCAGAAACAAAGAAACTCAACGGGAGGAACGGGTTCTTCTGGAAGCCTTGAAACCACTTGTCTCTGATATCACTAAAAGAGTATCAGAGTCAGAAGCAGTTAAAGCTATAGGTTTATTAAAGGAGTTTGAAGATGTCTTTGTATGCAGTAAAGGGGACTTTGGACGAACGGACCAAGTAAAACATAGAATTAACTATTCGTCAACCACCAAGGAGACTACCATTAGCCAAACAAACAGAGGTTGCTGACATGATCGAGGAAATGCATCAGGAAGGAGTAATTGAACAATCAAACAGTCCATGGGCATCTCCGGTAGTCCTAGTACGGAAAAAGGATGGGACTACAAGATTTTGCGTAGACTACCGAAGACTGAATGACGTAACTAAGAAGGACAGTTACCCTCTTCCTCGCATAGATGACACGTTAGATACACTCTCAGGAGCAACTTGGTTTTCAACACTTGATTTAAAAAGTGGCTATTGGCAAGTTGGAATTGAACCGGAAGACAGAGAAAAGACAGCGTTCACAGTAGGAACAGGCTTATGGCAATTCACAGTGATGCCATTTGGATTATGTAATGCACCGGCAACATTCGAACGACTAATGGAACATGTCCTACGGGGCTTAACATGGAAGACGTGCCTTGTATACTTGGACGATATCATCGTAATCGGGAAAACTTTTGATGAACATCTCCAGCGATTACGAGAAGTATTTGGACGTCTTCGTGCAGCTATTTTGAAGTTAAGTCCGAAGAAGTGCGAACTATTTCAACATGAGGTGAAATACTTAGGACATGTTGTGTCTGCAGAAGGAATTGCCACCGATGAAGACAAGATAAAAGCAGTTCAACAATGGCCAGTACCAAAAGATAAGCATGAAATCCGGTCATACTTAGGCTTGTGTACTTACTACCGACGTTTCATAAAGAATTTTGCTAATATAGCCGGTTGTCTACACAAGCTAACGGATAAGGGAAAACCATACGAGTGGACCGAAGAATGCCAGTCAGCTTTCGAGGAGTTGAAACATAGACTATGTTCTGCTCCGATATTGGCGTATCCAAAATTTGGAGAAAGATTTATAGTCGATACGGATGCTAGCAATGTCGGAATTGGAGGGGTACTCTCTCAACATATCGAAGGTGAAGAAAAAGTGATCGCATACTTCAGTAGGAAACTTTCCAAACAAGAGGTAAACTACTGCGTCACCCGGAAAGAACTCTTGGCAGTAGTTGAAACTATTAGGCATTTCAACAAATACCTCTACGGGCAGGAGTTCCTACTTCGAACCGACCATGCGGCACTTAAATGGTTGCTACAATTTAAAAATCCAGAAGTACAACAAAGAGTTATTGGGCTCAGTGGGACTCGCTGGAAATAGAAAATGGCGTTCTCAGTAGAAGATGGGAATCTGCTGATGGTAGAGATACACTAATGCAGTTGATTGTGCCCAAGTCCAAACTACATGAGGTACTTGGTACATGGTGGGACTTCAGGGGGACATCTGGGAGTCAACAAAACATTAGAAAAAGTACGAGAACGATTCTATTGGATAAATTGCCGAGCTGATGTTGAAAGTTGGTTCCGAAAATGTGACACATGTGCAGCAAGCAAAGGACCACAGAGACGAACTAGGGCAGCAATGAAGCAATATAATGTTGGCGCTCCATTTGAACGAATCGCAATTGATATAGCTGGACCATTTCCTCAGTCTAAACAAGGGAACCGATACGTGTTGGTTGTCATCGACTATTTCAGCAAATGGCCGGAAGTGTACGGCATTCCGAATCAAGAAGCTACCACAGTGGCAGGAGTAATAATTGAAAACTGGATAAGTCGATACGGGGTTCCACTAGAACTACACTCGGACCAAGGACGGAACTTCGAGTCAGCGGTATTCCAGGAAGTATGCCAATTACTGGGAATACATAAAACCAGAACAACACCCCTGCACCCGCAATCTGATGGTATGGGGGAACGTTTCAACCGAACCCTGGAGGAACATTTATCAAAGGTGGTAACATCAGAACAAAGTGAATGGGGCAAACACATTCCATTGTTCCTAATGGCATATAGAACTGCAGACCACGATAGCACGAAACATACTCCATCGGAAATATTGTTTGGACGCAATATACGGCTTCCTGTGGATATAATGTTTGGTAGACCAGAATGTGACAGAATGGAAGTTAGTGACTACACCGATAAACTGAGGGATCGTCTAGACGAGATACATCACATAACAAGGGATCGGATAAAAATTGCTAGCGATCGGATGAAAATAAGGTACGACATTGCTACGAACAGCTGTGGATTCCAGGATGGTGACTTGGTATGGCTCTATAATCCACAATGGAGAAAGGGAATGTCACCTAAATTTATGCCAAAATGGGAGGGTCCATATACCGTCATAAAAAGGATAAATGACGTCGTATATCGCATACGAAGATCTCCAAGGGCTAAAATGAAAGTCGTTCATTTAAATCGCCTAGCAAAGTATCACGGGACGACTTCAGAAGATTCTGTTCAGGACGAATAGATTTAAGGAGGGGGTAGTGCACTATAAAAATACCAGAAATATCCAATTTCTTTATAAAAGAAGGAAATTGGATATTTCTGGAACACACTACACCTTATTTATTACTTTTTCTGGGTAAAAGAAAAGCCCAGAAAACCCGAGATTACTTTATTTATTTACAAACAAACACGAAATGTCAAACGCAATATTTAAAGATCTTTCGAGATTTTCGAGAATCGAACTATTATAATAACATAATAGGACTTTTCTAGTATACAAGTATTCCAAAGTAAACAGGACTTTAAAAAAAAACAGAACAAATGGTTTTTTCGGCAAAATCAATTGATTTTATTCAAAATAGTCTTCTTCTGCTTCAATACAGCTTTTTGCACGGTCCAAAAGCATGTCGAACGAGTGTTTTAGCTCGTTGGTCTGTATGGCCGCCAGTATGCCGGTGCAAGCCTTTTGAATGGCCTCTACGTCTGCATAACGCTTTCCTTTCATCGGCAAATGCATTTTTCCGAAAAGGTAGAAGTCGCACGGTGCCATATCCGGTGAATACGGGGAGTGGTTGATGGTTAAAATGTGATTTTTGGTGAGATAATCGGTCACAAGCGTCGATCGATGAGATGGCGCATTATCGTGCAACAAACGCCAACTTCCATCTTCGCGATATTCGGGCCGAACACGTCGAATACGGCGCACCAAACGCTTCAAAACTCCTAGGTAGAATACCGCATTAACGTTTTGACCGGGTGGAACAAATTCTTTGTGGACAATACCCTTGGAATCATAAAAACAAATCAGCATTGTCTTCACTTTTGACTTCTCCAGGCGCGATTTTTTGGGTTTCGGCTCGTCCTTTTTGACCTCTTTAATGATGTCCTTCGAATGTTGAATTCTGAGTAATTTTTGGTCGTAAGTCAATTTGTGCTGAACAAACCGTGCACACACCTTTTGTAAACCCAAATGTTGGGTCAAAATGCGATAAATCGATGTTTTGGAGATGTTCAATTCCATTTCCATGAATTTCAATGATGATTTTTGATGAATTCACGCACAGTTTCGATGGAATTTTCGGTGATCACGGATTTTGGTTGGCCCACATGTTGATCGTCATTTATGTCCTCACGACCACTTTGAAAACGTTGAAACCACTCGTGCACTCTGCTACGGGATAGGCAATCATCGCCATAAACTTGTTTCATCAATTGAAACGTTTCGGTAAAAGTTTTACCAATTTTAAAACAAAATTTAATGTTGGCTCTTTGCTCGAAGCTCATTTTCGCAACGATGACACAAGCATACTGACACTTAAAACGCAATAACTTCACTTTCAATAGATGAAACGTCATGAAATTCTCACAGGAAGTCGATAAAGGATAACAGATTCTAACGCACCAGTCGACATATAGATGGCGCCACTAGGGGCGCTAGATTCCTGTTAACTTTGAAATACCCCTTGTATTCAGGATGGGACATTTTTACTATAAATAGGTGAAAAGAATGGTGCAATAATTCAATTCACATCAAGAAATCAGATCGTGTACTTGGAATAAGTAAAGCTTAGCGCAGAACAGAAACTTTGAATATAAAAAAAGGAAATTGTGATCAATTATTGAAAATAATAATTGTGTGTGTTTTTAAAACTGTGATAAATTAATTGTAATAATTAAATTATTAAAAGACAAATATTTTTA
This sequence comes from Xylophagus ater, assembly GCA_963422695.1. Taxonomy (NCBI): domain Eukaryota; kingdom Metazoa; phylum Arthropoda; class Insecta; order Diptera; family Xylophagidae; genus Xylophagus; species Xylophagus ater. Next base: position 37,209,515 of record OY730478.1, read on the forward strand.
AGACTAATTGTAACGCAGAAATAATTATAAATAAACTTTATACACTAAATTCACATAAATAAAAAGTGTTATCATTTCAATAACATCGAACCGAGAGAGTAGCACGTCACAATATTATTACCATAGCATGGTTACATGGTACAGTTTTTCATTTTGAAATTAAATTAAACTCTTCGATTAAATAAATGAAAATGAAAAGTACTTTTTTGTGTTATTTTTAGAATTGTATTTTACTTTTTTGCTTTCTTTACTGGAGTTGCCTTTTTTGTTGTTGTCGCACTTTTTTTAACCTTAGGACTTTTTGCAGCAACCTTTGTTACATTTTTAGAAGGTTTCGTAATTTTTTGTTTCGAAGCTTTTGTTTTAATAGGAGCTGGTTTCTTAATAGTTTTAGCTACTGCCTTTTCAGATTTTTTCTTTTCTATCATAGATCCTTTAGCAGCAGTAGTCTTTTTCTTTGCGACTCCAACCTTTACAGGTGATCCTTTCTTGGCTTTTTTGTAATTGATTTTTTCGGTGATGCTAATTTGTTTTTCTTCGAACTTTCGCCGCTTGCTTTTGTTGATGTCGATAGCTTAAATGAACCCGATGCACCTTTGCCTTTCGTTTGGGTTAATTTACCGCTAACAACTGCACTCTTAATATATTTTTTAATAAATGGAGACAATTTGTCAGCGTCAACTTTGTAATTTGCAGCCAAATACTTTTTAATTGCTAGTAAAGATGAACCGCCACGTTCTTTCAAATCTTTTATAACGCTATTCACCATATCTGAAGTTGGAGGATGAGTTGGCTTAGATTTAGGCTTTTTTACTCCAGTTGCGATAGAACCTTTCTTTGGTTTCTTCGTTTCAAAAACAGGTGCAGTATTCGATTGAATTGTAGTATTATCTGCCATTTTGCTTTTTTTTCTTTTAAAATATTTTTATTCACTTTTAGATTTTCCACTTAAATTTTTCAAAAAAAAAACACTTTAAAATCACTTATAATATTTATAACTTGTATGACTGTATGAATTAAATTCACTGAAGTCTAGTATGAACAAAACAGCTTATCCATATATGATGAGATAGCGGAAAAGCGGTATGAAATAATTTCATTCAATTCAAGGCAATTTTTTCTCATTTTTGTTTGATGATTTCAAAGTTGAGCTCATTTTTCTAATAGTTATGATTATTTGTTTTTGAACATATATCCCTCATATGAATCGTCAAGACCGGCTCTTTCATCGTATTAATTTTGAAATTAAATTAAAATTAAAATTCGGCGTTAAATTCCGATTTTGTGTGAAATATTTTCTATTTTCTCCAAAAAATTTCCATTTAAACGATATAATTATTTTGTTCAAAATATTATGGAATTTTTTTTTTTATTCATATTAAGATTTACTCAATCCATTATTATCATTAAATGTGTTTACTAAATTCTTCTATTTTTATACTGTAATTTAAGTTTCTTTCAGAAATCATCAAACAACCATCCGTTGTTGTTTTGTACATGTTGTATGAGAATTGGAATTTTAAGTTATCTATTAAGTAAAGGTACAAGCGAATAAACTTTTATTTAAAGTTTATTTCAATCATTTTGAGATATGTATCTTTAATTCTAAATATTGAATTAAATGGATTTTAATGAAATTTTTTTGAAACTTTATATGAAATATATTATTACCAACATTATCACTTTTGTTTGATGATTTCAAAGTTGAGCTCATTTTTCTAATAGTTATGATTATTTGTTTTTAAACATATATCCATCATATGAATCGTCAAGACGGGCTCTTTCATAGCACTAATTTTGAAATTTTAAAATTCGGCGTTAAATTCCGGTTTTGTGTGAAATTTTTTCTATTTTCTCCAAAAAATTTCCATTTTAAAGGTTATAATTATTTTGTTAAAAATATTATGGAATTTTTTTTTTTATTCACATTAAGATTTACTCAATCCATTATTATCGTTAATTGTCTTTATTAAATTCTCCTATTTTCATACTGAAATTTAAGTTTCTTTCAGAAATCTTCAAACAACAATTCGTTTCTGTTTTGTACATGTTGTTTGAGAATCAGAATTTTAATCTAACTACTACATAGTAAAGGTATAAACGGACACAATTTAATAAAAATTCATTTCAATCAATCCGAGATAAATATCTTTAAATCAAAATTCGAAATTTAATAGATTTTAGTGAAATTTTTTTGAAAATTTATGTGAAATACACAATATTATTACCATGGCATGGTTACATGGTACAGTTTTTCATTTTGAAATTAAATTAAACTCTTCGATTAAATAAATGCTAGTCCTGAAAAGGACTTTTTTGTGTTGTTTTTAGAATTGTATTTTACTTTTTTGCTTTCTTTACTGGAGTTGCCTTTTTTGTTCTTGTCGCAGCTTTTTTAACCTTAGGACTTTTTGCAGCAACCTTTGTTACATTTTTAGATGGTTTCGTATTTTTTTGTTTCGAAGCTTTTGTTTTAATAGGAGCTGGTTTCTTAATAGTTTTAGCTACTGCCTTTTCAGATTTCTTCTTTTCTATTATAGATTCTTTAGCAACAGTAGTCTTTTTCTTTGCGACTCCAACCTTTACAGGTGATCCTTTCTTGGCTTTTTTTGTAATTGATTTTTTCGGTGATGCTAATTTGTTTTTCTTCGAACTTTCGCCGCTTGCTTTTGTTGATGTCGATAGCTTAAATGAACCCGATGCACCTTTGCCTTTCGTTTGGATTAATTTACAGCTAACCATTGCACTCTTAATATATTTTTTAATAAATGGAGACAATTTGTCAGCGTCAACTTTGTAATTTGCAGCCAAATATTTTTTAATTGCTAGTAAAGATGAACCGCCACGTTCTTTCAAATCTTTTATAGCGCTATTCACCATATCTGAAGTTGGAGGATGGGTTGGCTTAGATTTAGGCTTTTTCACTCCAGGTTGCGATATAACCTTTCTTTGGTTTCTTCGTTTCAACAACAGGTGCAGTATTCGATTGAATTGTAGTATTATCTGCCATTTTGCTTTTTTTTCTTGTAAAATATTTTTATTCACTTTTAGATTTTCCAATTAAATTTTTCAAAAAAAAAGCACTTTAAAATCACTTATAACAGTTATAAATTCTATGACTGATCAGACAGTGGTCAGAGTGCACAGTCAATAGTGAAAATTAATATCATATCTAAATTCATGATTATTCAATATGAAAACATACATTAAGTGCAACAAGTGCACATTAATAATTCAAAAATTACACTGTGTAAAATATAAACAAAACAACAACAAAAAAAATACTTACAATAAAAGTCCCAAGAAATTAACTTGGGCAGTTCAAGTTCAACAGTTAAATTCCCCCTTGAGGGGGAATTAGTTTCAACAAACAATAAAATCAGTGCAAACAAGTTACTAATGATGGTTTTTTTCTTTGTTTAATAATGCATCATAAATTTTGTAAAACACAAAAATTACAGCAGCAGCAGCAACTGTAAATCATAATTACAGTGACTAAAACAGCTGTAACGGAACAACTCATAATCACAACAAAATCGAATAATCCGAATTTTTCGTTTTCCACAATTTTCATCAAACGTCATAGCAACAAATTGAAATTCAACTGGAATCGACTAAACTGGAAATAGACGACATCAATCAAAAATCATCATAATACATTAGGTACAATAAAAAAGTTTATCATATTCATCAAATTCATCATAATCAAACAAAATATCATCATACTAACAAACATAAAATACAATTGAAATTTTTTTAATACTAACCCATGGAAAATTCAAATGTAGAATTAGAAAACAAAAACCTAACTCGGTTGAGAGGGCGTGGTCAGAGAATACTCGCGTCAAAAGTGCATTCACATATCTCATCTCCCAAAAAAATATCTCACCACTAAAATATCTATACACAAATAGAATTCAAAAAAATTTTTCCCCATCCACATAAGATGGCAAAACAAACCATGATCCCAAAAAACTCAGGAAATAAAAACTCACCTAAACCGAGTACTTCAAGCACCGGTCAATTTGATTCTCTCCCTATGGATGTGGCCCCAGACCACTGCACTTATGTCAAGTACGATTTAAGGCGATCACTATCTGCCTCCTCATTCTCAAGCCAAGAGCCAGATCATAACAATGTAAAATCCTCAGCAACGAACAAAACCACTAAAACACAACCAAGTAAACACATACCCCCAATAGTATGCTACAATATCGACCACAAAAAAACAATTGGTTGGCTAAATCAAATGTTAAATGACAAAACTTTTACTCTTAAAAAAATTAACACAAACTGCACGCATATTAGGACAAATAACCATGAAGACTATTCAAGAACCCTCAAAATACTAAAAACAAAAAAAAATTAACTTGTTCACCTTCACACCAAAAGAAAAACGTTCATGGTGCTATGTCATGCGGGGTATCGAGAAGAGCTACACACCTGATGACATAGCAAAAGCTCTCACCGCACTTAACTTAGAAGTAAACTTCGAAAAAATAGAAATCCTTAAAACCCGACGCAAAACGCACAACACGCTTTTTTATGTGCAATGCCATAAAAACTCAAACATCAAAGAATTGATAAAGGTGAAATTCCTTCTCCATCAGTCAATAAAGTGGGAAAAATTAAACCCGCGCTCTACACTTCAATGCAACAAACTCCACAAATTACACGATCACAAAACACAAACAGCCAACACATGTCTTCGAACTTTGTTCGTCCTACCATTTCCTTTGTCGAAGCTACACGCAACGCAATCCCCATTCCACAAAGCCGCACGGCCCCTTCTAGACCGCCCCCAATGACCAACGTAACAAACTTGGACAACTTAATCTACATACAACAGCAATTTGAGCATTACTTCAACATGGACTTGTTTGAGCTGTCAAACAAAATAAATGCGCTGACGCACATCCTACAAACAAACACAAATGACCAAAACAAAAAAAAACTATTCTTCAAGTTCGCCTTCGAACTAGCTCCTCTCATACACTTACTAAATCGGTAAATTCGATACGAAAATTATCATTCTCAACACTAATTCATTATATTCTCCTCAAAAACACTTAGAACCCAACATCACTCTAAATAAACTCAACCCTGACACTACTGTAAATACTGCAATAAGACTAAACGAATTAACACAAACTTACACAAACATTTCACGACTTTCTTTCTTTTCTTTTCACTTCCACGGAAGAAAAATTCGGTTGGCGTACAAAAACCACCATATCAAAGAAAAAAAAAGTCCACCCAATTAAAATGAGGGATCTGCCGAAACACAAAAAAAAGGAAAAAACTAACAAGGATTCTCATAACGAAATTAACCACAATAAAACCGCGGATGCGCGTCCCTCTCTTCAGGCCTAGATAATTGGTCTAGCTAAGGTCAACAATATTTGTTTTTTTATATATATTTTTTTTTATATATTTTCAAATAAATCTAATCATAATATTAAGTTAAAATTACAACCTGAAATGATTTTATACAGGTATAATCTTAGATAAGTCAAGTAAAATTAGACATTAAGATTTATTACATTCCTCAAAAATAAAATTTACCATTAGTTTTAAGGAATGTATATTGTGATATGAAAGATAAATGGATTTTACAAGAAAGAAGAAGACTGTATGAAATAAATTCACTCAAATCTAGTATGAACAAAACAGTTTACCCATATGTGGTCAGATTGTGGAAGAGCGGTGTGAAATAATTTCATTCAATTCAAGCCAATTTTTTCTCATTTTTGTTTGATGATTTCAAAGTTGAGCTCATTTTTCTAATAGTTATGATTATTTGTTTTTAAACATATATCCATCATATGAATCGTCAAGACGGGCTCTTTCATCGTACTAATTTTGATATTAAAAAAAATTAAAATTCGGCGTTAAATTCCGATTTTGTGTGAAATTTTTTCTATTTTCTACAAAAAATTTCCATTTTAAACGATATAATTATTTTGTCAAAAATATTGTGACGTGTTACTCTTTCGGTTCGATGTTATTAGAATGATAATACTTTTTATTTATGTGAATATAGTGTATAAAGTTTATTTATAATTATTTCTGAGTTACAATTAGTTTTAATATTTGTCTTTCAATAATTTAATTATTACAATTATTTATCACAGTTTTTCACTATTTTAATTACTTTCAAAGTTTCTGTTTTACTCCGAATATTTCAAGTACACAGTTTGAGTTTCTGATCTGAATTGATTCTAGCCTCGACTCTAGGGCTGCTTTTATATAAAATTGGTGTGTTTCGGAATATTCTCGAAAAGCCTGGTCGTTTGGCTTTCTAAAAACTAGGTGGCAACGTTTACACAAGGAAGATCTCTCGAAAATTCTTATTCAATACACAAAGCAATGACTCTCGAAATTGCTTATTCAATACAAAAAAAATACTTCTGAATCATTGCTTTGGTTAGTGAAAATGATTTATTATTTATTTCGGAGATCTTTTGTATGACATGATTCATTATTGTTCACATTATTGGGAAGTGTATTGTTCTCGGTTGTGTGAACAATTTACTTTAGTGTTTTCTGGAAGCATTTTGAAGAAATCAAAATATTTCCAGCAATTTCTAGTGATGTGTACAAGGAGTGTCCAAAGTAATCAGGACTTTTTGAATCTAGCGCCCCTAGTGGCGCCATCTATATGTCGACTGGTGCGTTAGAATCTGCTATCCTTTATCGACTTCCTGTGAGAATTTCATGACATTTCATCTATTGAAAGTGAAGTTATTGCGTTTTAAGTGTCAGTATGTTTGTGTCATCGGTAGGAAAATGAGCTTCGAACGACCAAAAATTGCTCAGAATTCAACATTCGAAGGACATCATTAAAGAGGTCAAAAAGGACAAAAACTTCCTTTATAACATTGTGACTGGTGACGAAACGTGGTGTTTTCAATATGATCCCGAAACGGAACGCCACAGTGCTGAATGGAAGGCACCGGACGAGCCGAAACCCAAAAAATCGCGCCTGGAGAAGTCAAAAGTGAAGACAATGCTGATTTGTTTTTATGATTCCAAGGGTATTGTCCACAAAGAATTTGTTCCACCCGGTCAAAACGTTAATGCGGTATTCTACCTGGGAGTTTTGAAGCGTTTGGTGCGCCGTATTCGACGTGTTCGGCCCGAATATCGCGAAGAGTGAAGTTGGCGTTTGTTGCACGATAATGCGCCGTCTCATCGATCGACGCTTGTGACCGATTATCTCACCAAAAATCACATTTTAACCATCAACCACTCCCCGTATTCACCGGATATGGCACCGTGCGACTTCTACCTTTTCGGAAAAATGCATTTGCCGATGAAAGGAAAGCGTTATGCAGACGTAGAGGCCATTCAAAAGGCTTGCACCGGCATACTGGCGGCCATACAGGCCAACGAGCTAAAATACTCGTACGACATGCTTTTGGACCGTGCGAAAAGCTGTATAGAAGAAGAAGGCGACTATTTTGAATAAAATCAATTGATTTTGCCGAAAAACCATTTGTTCTGTTTTTTTTTAAAGTCCTGATTACTTTGGACACCTCCTTGTAGGGCACTACCCCCTCCTTAAATCTGTTCGTCCCAAACAGAATCTTCTGAAGTCGTCTCGTGATACTTTGCTAACCGATTTAGATGAACCACTTTCATTTTAGCCCTTGGAGATCTTCGGATGCGATATACGACGACATTTATCCTTTTTATGACGGTATATGGACCCTCCCATTTTGGCATAAACTTAGGTGACATTCCCTTTTTCCGTTGTGGATTGTAAAGCCATACCAAGTCACCATCCTGGAATCCACAGCTGTTCGTAGTAATGTCGTACCTTATTTTCATTCGATCGCTAGCAATTTTTATCCGATCCCTTGTTATGTGATATATCTCGTCTAGACGATCCCTCAGTTTATCGGTGTAGTCACTAACTTCCATTTTCTCACATTCGGGTCTACCAAACATTATATCCACAGGAAGCCGTATATTGCGTCCAAACAATACTTCCGATGGAGTATGTTTTGTGCTGTCGTGGTCCGCAGTTCTATATGCCATTAGGAACAATGGAATGTGTTTGTCCCATTCACTTTGATCTGATGTTACCACCTTTGATAAATGTTCCTCCAGGGGTCGGTTGAAACGTTCCACTATACCGTCAGATTGCGGGTGCAGGGGTGTTGTTCTGGTTTTATGTATTCCCAGCAATTGGCATACTTCCTGGAATACCGCTGACTCGAAGTTCCGTCCTTGGTCCGAGTGTAGTTCTAGTGGAACCCCGTATCGACTTATCCAGCTTTCAATTATCACTCCTGCCACTGTGGTAGCTTCTTGATTCGGAATGGCGTACACTTCCGGCCATTTGCTGAAATAGTCGATGACAACCAACACGTATCGGTTCCCTTGTTTAGACTGAGGAAATGGTCCAGCTACATCAATTGCGATTCGTTCAAATGGAGCGCCAACGTTATATTGCTTCATTGCTGCTCTAGTTCGTCTCTTTGGTCCTTTGCTCGCTGCACATGTGTCACATTTTTGACACCAACTTTCAACATCAGCTCGGCAATTTATCCAATAGAATCGTTCTCGTACTTTTTCTAATGTTTTGTTGACTCCCAGATGTCCCCCTGAAGTCCCACCATGTACTTCACCAAGTACCTCATGTACTTTGGACTTGGGCACAATCAACTGCATTAGTGTATCTCTACCATCAGAAGATTCCCATCTTCTACTGAGAACGCCATTTTCTATTTCCAGCGAGTCCCACTGAGCCCAATAACTCTTTGTCGAACTACTATAAGCTGCAATATCGCTCCGTCCCGGACGCTGACCCTGTTCTTTCCATTCAAGGATTGGTCCTATATCTTTGTCCTTTAGCTGTTCATTTCTGATACTAGTCTCGTCATCATTACCTATTCTTGTTGTCTTGACCATGACTATTTCCTTTTCATCTAGCTTGCCACAGTGCTTACAATTCTCGCCGCATGGTCTTCTAGATAAAGCGTCAGCATTACCATGCGATGTCCCCTTTCTATGTTCTATCTTGAAGTTATACCCTTGTAGTCGCTCAATCCATCTTGCCACTTGACCTTCTGGATTCTTAAATTATAGCAACCATTTAAGTGCCGCATGGTCGGTTCGAAGTAGGAACTCCTGCCCTAGAGGTATTTGTTGAAATGCCTAACAGTTTCAACTACTGCCAAGAGTTCTTTCCGGGTGACGCAGTAGTTTACCTCTTGTTTGGAAAGTTTCCTACTGAAGTATGCGATCACTTTTTCTTCACCTTCGATCTGTTGAGAGAGTACCCCTCCAATTCCGATATTGCTAGCATCCGTATCCACTATAAATCTTTCTCCAAATTTTGGATACGCCAATATCGGAGCAGAACATAGTCGATGTTTCAACTCCTCGAAAGCTGACTGGCATTCTTCGGTCCCCTCGTATGGTTTTCCCTTATCCGTTAGCTTGTGTAAACAACCGGCTATATTAGCAAAATTCTTTATGAAACGTCGGTAGTAAGTACACAAGCCTAAGTATGACCGGATTTCATGCTTATCTTTTGGTACTGGCCATTGTTGAACTGCTTTTATCTTGTCTTCATCGGTGGCAATTCCTTCTGCAGACACAACATATCCTAAGTATTTCACCTCATGTTGAAATAGTTCGCACTTCTTTGGGCTTAACTTCAAATTAGCTGCACGAAGACGTCCAAATACTTCTCGTAATCGCTGGAGATGTTCATCAAAAGTTTTCCCGATTACGATGATATCGTCCAAGTATACAAGGCACGTCTTCCATGTTAAGCCCCGTAGGACATGTTCCATTAGTCGTTCGAATATTGCCGGTGCATTACATAATCCAAATGGCATCACTGTGAATTGCCATAAGCCTGTTCCTACTGTGAACGCTGTCTTTTCTCTGTCTTCCGGTTCAATTCCAACTTGCCAATAGCCACTTTTCAAATCAAGTGTTGAAAACCAAGTTGCTCCTGAGAGTGTATCTAATGTGTCGTCTATGCGAGGAAGAGGGTAACTGTCCTTCTTAGTTACGTCATTCAGTCTTCGGTAATCTACGCAAAATCTTGTAGTCCCATCCGTTTTCCGTACTAGGACTACCGGTGATGCCCATGGACTGTTTCATGGTTCAATTACTCCCTCCTGATGCATTTCCTCGATCATGTCAGCAACCTCTGTTTGTTTTGCTAACGGTAGTCTCCTTGGTGGTTGACGAATAGGATCTGCATTACCGGTATTAATTCTGTGTTTCACTTGGTCCGTTCGTCCAAAGTCCCCTTTACTGCATACAAAGACATCTTCAAACTCCTTCAATAAACCTGTAGCCTTAACTCCTTCCGACTCTGATACTCTTTTAGTGATATAAGAGACAAGTGGTTTCAAGGCTTCCGGAAGAACCCGTTCCTCCCGGTGAGTTTCTTTGTCTTTGCAGTCCTCATTTGTTATTGACGAAACCCCTTCAGAACTGCCGACAATGTTTCCCTTTTTCAATTTCTTGTTAATTTTTGAAAAGTTCGCCACTCTGACTGGAATTGCCCCTTTTTTGTTCACTTTCACTATTGTTCGTGCTATCATCAGTCCATCCTTTAAGTTTTGTCTGTCAGGTTCAATAATTTGTATTGCTGGCCTCCCAGTACCATCGACCAGTCTCGCCTCTACAACAGCTTCAGTATTTGCCGCAATTGTTTGGTCTTGTAGAATTTCTACTTTGGCACTGGAACTAGGGTTTCTCTTTATTCGGTATTTTCGGATTCGACGAATCCGAATCGTTCGTTCTGAAAATTGGCGAATCCTTCGGATTCGTTTAGTTTACAAAATTACATTAAAATAATACATATCATCATATCATCATTCTCTGTATATATCAATAGCTTCGAGTTCAAATAACACAGGAACAGGAAGCATCAATCAACCAAAAAAAGAACGGTTTTATTTAATAAAAAAACATAAATTTATTTAACGTAATTCATTGATCGTGTCGTAATCAAATCAGACAGTTTTAAATTTAAAACATTCATTAGTGTTCAGTAGTGTTATGTTACTATTAACTGTACAGTACTTATCGCTTATTCGTTTACAGTACTGCGTTGAAAGTAATACTTTAGAAATACTAACGCATTTAGTGACGTATCAGAGAGTCTTGACCGTAGCTTGGTACAAAAATTTGATGGGACGGAAAAAGCCCTTTCAGAATCCGTTGATGTTGGTTTTAGGGTTGTAAGGGTATCATATAATTTTTGTAAATTTGCTGTACACTTTCCCGAATTTTTTGAACATTCTGAATGCCTGTTTCAATTTCAATGTACTGGCTCCATAATCCGTTTCGTCAAAATCCAAGTCTAAAGAATCATCAGAATCGATTGCAAGATCAGGACCAATATCATTTTTGTCAAACTCGTCATCTTGTGGTATTTCACTACTAGCATCTTTGGTATAAATATTTGTTGCCGATGAATTCCGTTTGTACGCGTTTTATATTTTGGATTTCCTCAGACATTTCGTTTTTTTTTTGTATTCGTAATAGTCATGTATTTATTTTATAACACGTGACTCGTTTTTTGTAAGTGCTTTTCCACATTTGGAAAAAATTGATTCTCTGATGAATTCAGAATTTGCGATGGCTCTTACAGATATCCCATAAATTTATATGATGAACGACATTTAGGTGTTTTGTCATTGCAGTAGTGGATCCATCATTGTTGGAAATATTACTCTTGCATTCATTGCACGTTGCCTTTGAGAATTTTCTGTTGTTGGAGGAACTGGGCTGTGGGATAAAGTAATCCCAAACTTGTGAGTGTTTATTTTTTCTGAACATTCTGTTTTTCTATAAATATTTTGAACTTTTTAAACCATTTTAAAATTATATTATATATATATATCTCAAAGTATAGATGAAAGTGCATTCACTTAAAATATTCGTGGATTCGATAAATTATCAGCGAATCCCGAATCCGAATATATAGCAAAGATTCGACGAATACGAATCCGAAGGATTCGAAAAGAGAAACCCTAACTGGAACTTGCTTCCTCCAACGTTAGCGAGAAATCAATATTTCCACATCGCAGAACTTCCTCTTCAACATTCACACTCACTCCATTCTTTTTCATGAAGTCCAGGCCCATGATACAATCGTCCATTATATCAGCCACCAAAAATGTATGCCGGAACACATATCCATCTAGCTCCAATGCTAGATCGACTTCCCCAAGAATCGGAGATGATTCACCCGTAACGGTTTGAAGCACCCCGTTACTGCTTTCACTGATGTGTTTATGATTAATTAGTCTCTTGATAATGATGGATTTACTTGCGCCTGTATCTATGATAATTCTGCACTGATGACCAGCAATTACACCCTGTACCGTTAAACTATTGTTGTTGTGTTGCATAAGCGAGACAGATACAACGATGCTGGGGGCATTATTCTTTTGAGCTAACTTGTCCCCCTTTAAGTTAGCTCCGTTTCGTTTCCCGAACCTTTTTGTCTTGTTGTTTGGTTCGGGCACTTATGTTGTACATGCCCCTCTTTTCCGCAGCCCCAGCATGTGATTTTCCTGCGCGTGTTTCTGTCCCCTTCTTTCTGGATTGACCGCAGTACTTCCTTTATCTGCTGCCTGAGGTCTTTGATGTCCAGTTGCGGCGACCCTTCAGCAACTGTAGCAGTCCTGATCCGTGGGACTAATCTTGTAGCTTTCTTCGCACCTTCTAATGTCAAAGCGAACGCCAATACTTCTTGTAGCGTTCGATTTCCGCTAACCCGGACGCTATTTTGTGTGCCCGTATCCCGTATGGCGCTAACGAATCTTTCTCCCGCCATCTCGCACCGCATTTCCACAGGGTAATCGGGATAGGACATGCATACTAGACGTTCGATCTCCGCCGCTAATTCTTGAAGCGTTTCCGCAGATTTCTGCGTCCTGTTGTTGAGTTCGATCCGGTATACATCCTTCATGTGGTTGTCCCCAAACCGATTATCCAATTGCATTACAATGTAATTGTAATTTTTCTCATTTTCCGGTGAGATTGTCCGCAATAAATCGGCTGAGTTACCCCGTAGAGCCAGAATTAATGCTGTGGCTTTTTCTTTATCGGACCAGTTGTTCGCACCAGCAGCCGCTTCAAACTGTCGTTTGTATACTGGCCATGAAGTTTTTCCGTCAAATATTGGTGGCTTCATCCTTTTACCTGATGACTCGATATTTGGTTTATTTTCTTTGATGTCAGCCATTTGTGCTTCTATTTCTGCTACTTTTTGTTCCAATTTCTGGTCCAATTTTTGTTCTATGTTGCTTACTTCCGCGCGAACTGTAGTTATTTTGTCTTCCAATTTCTGTTCAACTTTACTTACTTCTGTGCGAACTGTAGAGACTTCTGTAGTAATTTTGTCTTCTAAGTTCGCAACACTGGATTCAACTTGAGATTTTAATTCATCCATACTAGACTCCATTTTGGTTTCTAGTCCAGAAACGCTCGACTTGGTTTTACTTTCAAGACTTGCAGAAGTCGAATCTATTTTATTCTGTAAACTCGAAGCAGTTGAATCCATTTTGGTTTGAAGACTAGACGCATTTGTTTTCATTTCTTCTTGTAGACTAGAAGCATTTGAGTCCATTTTAGTCTGAAGACCGATCATCATGGCCATAAGCGTTTGTAAATCATCTTGAACACTTGCTGTTGTTTCAGCCGTGTCTTCGTTGGTAATTTCTTCTTCGTTTCCCTCTTTCATAATTTCACTAAAGTCGAATGTGCTACTGTCTAGTTCTCTTGTTGCACATTCAGCGACTACTCTTTTCTTTTTATCTGTTTTAGTTCCCTTGGAAGGTAAATTTCACACACTCAGAACTGTGGATAGTTCTGATGTACTCAAACTATCTAATAATTTACTTTCCATTGTTCAAATATTTTTTTAATTGTTCACGAAATTCTTATGTTCTATAGCAACTTCTCGCACAGTATCTAAATACCACGAAATTTCCCAGTATAATCTTAATTTCTACGAAATTTACAATTTACAATCGAAATTTTCACACGATACACGACGTATAACCTCAAATTTCGCACAATCGAAATTTTTATACAACTCATACAAAATTTCTTGTACGCCCCTGAAATTTTTCACACAGTCGAAATTATTACACACAAATTTCGAAATTTTTCCCACAGAAGTTTCTAGTTTAACTTTGAATTTTCTTGCAGAAATTTTTAGCACAATTGTCTTTTCCGCACTGATTCACAATAAATAATTTCACTTCTGACACCAATGTGACGTGTTACTCTTTCGGTTCGATGTTATTAGAATGACAACACTTTTTATTTATGTGAATTTAGTGTATAAAGTTTATTTATAATTATTTCTGCGTTACAATTAGTCTTAAAAATATTTGTCTTTCAATAATTTAATTATTACAATTATTTATCACAGTTTTAGAGCTTCACTATTTTAATTACTTTCAAAGTTTCTGTTTTAAACCGAAAATTTCAAGTACACAGTTTGAGCTTCTGATCTGAATTGATTCTAGCCTCGACTCTAGGGCTGCTTTTATATAAAATTGGTGTGTTTCGGAATATTCTCGAAAAGCCTGGTCGTTTGGCTTTCTAAAAACTAGGTGGCAACGTTTACACAAGGAAGATCTCTCGAAAATTCTTATTCAATACACAAAGCAATGACTCTCGAAATTTCTTATTCAATAAAAAAAATACTTCTGAATCATTGCTTTGGTTAGTTAAAATGATTTATTATTTATTTCGGAGATCTTTTGTATGACATGATTCATTATTGTTCACATTATTGAGAAGTGTATTGTTCTCGGTTGTGAAAACAATATAATTTAGTGTTTTCTGGAAGCATTTTGAAGAAATCAAAATATTTCCAGCAATTTCTAGTGATGTGTAGTGCAATATTATGGAATTTTTTTTTTGTTATTCATATTAAGATTTACTCAATCCATCATTATCATTAATTGTTTTTATTAAATTCGCCTATTTTCATACTGTAATTTAAATTTCTTTCAGAAATCTTCAAACAACCATTCGTTGCTGTTTTGTACATGTTGTTTGAGAATCAGAATTTTAATCTAACTACTACATAGTAAAGGTATAAACGGACACAATTTAATAAAAATTCATTTCAATCAATCCGAGATATGTATCCTTAAATCAAAATTCTAAATTTAATAGATTTTAGTGAAATTTTTTTGCAACTTTATGTGAAATACATAATATTATTACCATGGCATGGTAACATGGTACAGTTTTTCATTTTGAAATTAAATTAAACTCTTCGATTAAATAAATGCTAGTCCTGAAAAGGACTTTTTTGTGTTACTTTTAGAATTGCATTTTACTTTTTTGCTTTCTTTACTGGAGTTGCCTTTTTTGTTGTTGTCGCAGCTTTTTTAACCTTAGGACTTTTTGCAGCAACCTTTGTTACATTTTTAGATGGTTTCGTAATTTTTTGCTTCGAAGCTTTTGTTTTAATAGGAGCTGGTTTCTTAATAGTTTTAGCTACTGCCTTTTCAGATTTTTTCTTTTCTATTATAGATTCTTCAGCAACAGTAGTCTTTTTCTTTGCGACTCCAACCTTTACAGGTGATCCTTTCTTGGCTTTTTTTGTAATTGATTTTTTCGGTGATGCTAATTTGTTTTTCTTCGAACTTTCGCCGCTTGCTTTTGTTGATGTCGATAGCTTAAATGAACCCGATGCACCTTTGCCTTTCGTTTGGATTAATTTACCGCTAACAACTGCACTCTTAATATATTTTTTAATAAATGGAGACAATTTGTCAGCGTCAACTTTGTAATTTGCAGCCAAATACTTTTTAATTGCTAGTAAAGATGAACCGCCACGTTCTTTCAAATCTTTTATAGCGCTATTCACCATATCTGAAGTTGGAGGATGGGTTGGCTTAGATTTAGGCTTTTTCGCTCCAGTTGCGATAGAACCTTTCTTTGGTTTCTTCGTTTCAACAACAGGTGCAGTATTCGATTGAATTGTAGTATTATCTGCCATTTTGCTTTTTTTCTTTTAAAATATTTTTATTCACTTTTAGATTTTCCAATTAAATTTTTCAAAAAAAAAAACACTTTAAAATCACTTATAACATTTATAACTTGTATGACTGTATGAATTAAATTCACTGAAGTCTAGTATGAACAAAACAGCTTATCCATATGTGATGGGATTGTGGAAGAGCGGTGTGAAAAAATTTCATTGAATTCAAGGCAATTTTTTCTCATTTTTGTTTGATGATTTCAAAGTTGAGCTCATTTTTCTAGTAGTTATGATTATTTGTTTTTGAACATATATCCATCATATGAATTGTCAAGATGGGCGCTTTCATCGTACTAATTTTGAAATTAAAAAAATTTTAAAATACGGCGCTAAATTCCGATTTTGTGTGAAATTTTTTCTATTTTCTCCAAAAAATTTCCACTTAAAACGATATAATTATTTTGTTAATAATATTATGAATTTTTTTTTTCTATATTCATATTAAGTGGTACTCAATGCATCATTATCATTACTTGTTTTTATTAAATTCACCTCTTTTAATACTGTAATTTATGTTTCTTTCAGAAATCATCAAACAACCATCCGTTGTTGTTTTGTACATGTTGTATGAGAATTGTAATTTTAAATTATCTATTAAGTGAAGGTACGAGAGAATAAACTTTTATTTAAAATTTATTTCAATCATTTTGAGATATGTATCTTTAATTCTAAATATTGAATTAAATGGATTTTAATGAAATTTTTTTGAAACTTTATATGAAATATATTATTACCAACATTATCATTTTTGTTTGATGATTTCAAAGTTGAGCTCATTTTTCTAATAGTTATGATTATATGTTTTTAAATATATATCCATCATATGAATCGTCAAGACGGGCTCTTTCATCGTACTAATTTTGAAATTAAAAAAAATTAAAATTCGGCGTTAAATTCCGATTTTGTGTGAAATTTTTTCTATTTTCTACAAAAAATTTCCATTTTAAACGATATAATTATTTTGTCAAAAATATTATGGAATTTTTTTTTTGTTATTCATATTAAGATTTACTCAATCCATCATTATCATTAATTGTTTTTATTAAATTCTCCTATTTTCATACTGTAATTTAAATTTCTTTCAGAAATCTTCAAACAACCATTCGTTGCTGTTTTGTACATGTTGTTTGAGAATCAGAATTTTAATCTAACTACTACATAGTAAAGGTATAAACGGACACAATTTAATAAAAATTCATTTCAATCAATCCGAGATATGTATCCTTAAATCAAAATTCTAAATTTAATAGATTTTAGTGAAATTTTTTTGCAACTTTATGTGAAATACACAATATTATTACCATGGCATGGTAACATGGTACAGTTTTTCATTTTGAAATTAAATTAAACTCTTCGATTAAATAAATGCTAGTCCTGAAAAGGACTTTTTTGTGTTACTTTTAGAATTTTATTTTACTTCTTTGCTTTCTTTACTGGAGTTGCCTTTTTTGTTGTTGTCGCAGCTTTTTTAACCTTAGGACTTTTTGCAGCAACCTTTGTTACATTTTTAGATGGTTTCGTAATTTTTTGCTTCGAAGCTTTTGTTTTAATAGGAGCTGGTTTCTTAATAGTTTTAGCTACTGCCTTTTCAGATTTTTTCTTTTCTATTATAGATTCTTTAGCAACAGTAGTCTTTTTCTTTGCGACTCCAACCTTTACAGGTGATCCTTTCTTGGCTTTTTTTGTAATTGATTTTTTCGGTGATGCTAATTTGTTTTCTTCGAACTTTCGCCGCTTGCTTTTGTTGATGTCGTTAGCTTAAATGAACCCGATGCACCTTTGCCTTTCGTTTGGATTAATTTACCGCTAACAACTGCACTCTTAATATATTTTTTAATAAATGGAGACAATTTGTCAGCGTCAACTTTGTAATTTGCAGCCAAATACTTTTTAATTGCTAGTAAAGATGAAACGCCACGTTCTTTCAAATCTTTTATAGCGCTATTCACCATATCTGAAGTTGGAGGATGGGTTGGCTTAGATTTAGGCTTTTTCGCTCCAGTTGCGATAGAACCTTTCTTTGGTTTCTTCGTTTCAACAACAGGTGCAGTATTCGATTGAATTGTAGTATTATCTGCCATTTTGCTTTTTTTCTTTTAAAATATTTTTATTCACTTTTAGATTTTCCAATTAAATTTTTCAAAAAAAAAAACACTTTAAAATCACTTATAACATTTATAACTTGTATGACTGTATGAATTAAATTCACTGAAGTCTAGTATGAACAAAACAGCTTATCCATATGTGATGGGATTGTGGAAGAGCGGTGTGAAAAAATTTCATTGAATTCAAGGCAATTTTTTCTCATTTTTGTTTGATGATTTCAAAGTTGAGCTCATTTTTCTAGTAGTTATGATTATTTGTTTTTGAACATATATCCATCATATGAATTGTCAAGATGGGCGCTTTCATCGTACTAATTTTGAAATTAAAAAAATTTTAAAATACGGCGCTAAATTCCGATTTTGTGTGAAATTTTTTCTATTTTCTCCAAAAAATTTCCACTTAAAACGATATAATTATTTTGTTAATAATATTATGAATTTTTTTTTTCTATATTCATATTAAGTGGTACTCAATGCATCATTATCATTACTTGTTTTTATTAAATTCACCTCTTTTAATACTGTAATTTATGTTTCTTTCAGAAATCATCAAACAACCATCCGTTGTTGTTTTGTACATGTTGTATGAGAATTGTAATTTTAAATTATCTATTAAGTGAAGGTACGAGAGAATAAACTTTTATTTAAAATTTATTTCAATCATTTTGAGATATGTATCTTTAATTCTAAATATTGAATTAAATGGATTTTAATGAAATTTTTTTGAAACTTTATATGAAATATATTATTACCAACATTATCATTTTTGTTTGATGATTTCAAAGTTGAGCTCATTTTTCTAATAGTTATGATTATATGTTTTTAAATATATATCCATCATATGAATCGTCAAGACGGGCTCTTTCATCGTACTAATTTTGAAATTAAAAAAAATTAAAATTCGGCGTTAAATTCCGATTTTGTGTGAAATTTTTTCTATTTTCTACAAAAAATTTCCATTTTAAACGATATAATTATTTTGTCAAAAATATTATGGAATTTTTTTTTTGTTATTCATATTAAGATTTACTCAATCCATCATTATCATTAATTGTTTTTATTAAATTCTCCTATTTTCATACTGTAATTTAAATTTCTTTCAGAAATCTTCAAACAACCATTCGTTGCTGTTTTGTACATGTTGTTTGAGAATCAGAATTTTAATCTAACTACTACATAGTAAAGGTATAAACGGACACAATTTAATAAAAATTCATTTCAATCAATCCGAGATATGTATCCTTAAATCAAAATTCTAAATTTAATAGATTTTAGTGAAATTTTTTTGCAACTTTATGTGAAATACACAATATTATTACCATGGCATGGTAACATGGTACAGTTTTTCATTTTGAAATTAAATTAAACTCTTCGATTAAATAAATGCTAGTCCTGAAAAGGACTTTTTTGTGTTACTTTTAGAATTTTATTTTACTTCTTTGCTTTCTTTACTGGAGTTGCCTTTTTTGTTGTTGTCGCAGCTTTTTTAACCTTAGGACTTTTTGCAGCAACCTTTGTTACATTTTTAGATGGTTTCGTAATTTTTTGCTTCGAAGCTTTTGTTTTAATAGGAGCTGGTTTCTTAATAGTTTTAGCTACTGCCTTTTCAGATTTTTTCTTTTCTATTATAGATTCTTTAGCAACAGTAGTCTTTTTCTTTGCGACTCCAACCTTTACAGGTGATCCTTTCTTGGCTTTTTTTGTAATTGATTTTTTCGGTGATGCTAATTTGTTTTCTTCGAACTTTCGCCGCTTGCTTTTGTTGATGTCGTTAGCTTAACTGAACCCGATGCACCTTTGCCTTTCGTTTGGATTAATTTACCGCTAACAACTGCACTCTTAATATATTTTTTAATAAATGGAGACAATTTGTCAGCGTCAACTTTGTAATTTGCAGCCAAATACTTTTTAATTGCTAGTAAAGATGAAACGCCACGTTCTTTCAAATCTTTTATAGCGCTATTCACCATATCTGAAGTTGGAGGATGGGTTGGCTTAGATTTAGGCTTTTTCACTCCAGTTGCGATAGAACCTTTCTTTGGTTTCTTCGTTTCAACAACAGGTGCAGTATTCGATTGAATTGTAGTATTATCTGCCATTTTGCTTTTTTTCTTTTAAAATATTTTTATTCACTTTTAGATTTTCCAATTAAAGTTTTCAAAAAAAAAAACACTTTAAAATCACTTATAACATTTATAACTTGTATGACTGTATGAATTAAATTCACTGAAGTCTAGTATGAACAAAACAGCTTATCCATATGTGATGGGATTGTGGAAGAGCGGTGTGAAAAAATTTCATTGAATTCAAGGCAATTTTTTCTCATTTTTGTTTGATGATTTCAAAGTTGAGCTCATTTTTCTAATAGTTATGATTATTTGTTTTTGAACATATATCCATCATATGAATTGTCAAGATGGGCTCTTTCATCGTACTAATTTTGAAATTAAAAAAATTTTAAAATACGGCGCTAAATTCTGATTTTGTGTGAAATTTTTTCTATTTTCTCCAAAAAATTTCCATTTAAAACGATATAATTATTTTGTTAATAATATTATGAATTTTTTTTTCTATATTCATATTAAGTGGTACTCAATGCATCATTATCATTAATTGTTTTTATTAAATTCCCCTATTTTAATACTCTAATTTATGTTTCTTTCAGAAATCATCAAACAACCATCCGTTGTTGTTTTGTACATGTTGTATGAGAATTGTAATTTTAAATTATCTATTAAGTGAAGGTACGAGAGAATAAACTTTTATTTAAAATTTATTTCAATCATTTTGAGATATGTATCTTTAATTCTAAATATTGAATTAAATGGATTTTAATGAAATTTTTTTGAAACTTTATATGAAATATATTATTACCAACATTATCATTTTTGTTTGATGATTTCAAAGTTGAGCTCATTTTTCTAATAGTTATGATTATATGTTTTTAAATATATATCCATCATATGAATCGTCAAGACGGGCTCTTTCATCGTACTAATTTTGAAATTAAAAAAAATTAAAATTCGGCGTTAAATTCCGATTTTGTGTGAAATTTTTTCTATTTTCTACAAAAAATTTCCATTTTAAACGATATAATTATTTTGTCAAAAATATTATGGAATTTTTTTTTTGTTATTCATATTAAGATTTACTCAATCCATCATTATCATTAATTGTTTTTCTTAAATTCTCCTATTTTCATACTGTAATTTAAATTTCTTTCAGAAATCTTCAAACAACCATTCGTTGCTGTTTTGTACATGTTGTTTGAGAATCAGAATTTTAATCTAACTACTACATAGTAAAGGTATAAACGGACACAATTTAATAAAAATTCATTTCAATCAATCCGAGATATGTATCCTTAAATCAAAATTCTAAATTTAATAGATTTTAGTGAAATTTTTTTGCAACTTTATGTGAAATACACAATATTATTACCATGGCATGGTAACATGGTACAGTTTTTCATTTTGAAATTAAATTAAACTCTTCGATTAAATAAATGCTAGTCCTGAAAAGGACTTTTTTGTGTTACTTTTAGAATTTTATTTTACTTCTTTGCTTTCTTTACTGGAGTTGCCTTTTTTGTTGTTGTCGCAGCTTTTTTAACCGTAGGACTTTTTGCAGCAACCTTTGTTACATTTTTAGATGGTTTCGTAATTTTTTGCTTCGAAGCTTTTGTTTTAATAGGAGCTGGTTTCTTAATAGTTTTAGCTACTGCCTTTTCAGATTTTTTCTTTTCTATTATAGATTCTTTAGCAACAGTAGTCTTTTTCTTTGCGACTCCAACCTTTACAGGTGATCCTTTCTTGGCTTTTTTTGTAATTGATTTTTTCGGTGATGCTAATTTGTTTTCTTCGAACTTTCGCCGCTTGCTTTTGTTGATGTCGTTAGCTTAAATGAACCCGATGCACCTTTGCCTTTCGTTTGGATTAATTTACCGCTAACAACTGCACTCTTAATATATTTTTTAATAAATGGAGACAATTTGTCAGCGTCAACTTTGTAATTTGCAGCCAAATACTTTTTAATTGCTAGTAAAGATGAAACGCCACGTTCTTTCAAATCTTTTATAGCGCTATTCACCATATCTGAAGTTGGAGGATGGGTTGGCTTAGATTTAGGCTTTTTCACTCCAGTTGCGATAGAACCTTTCTTTGGTTTCTTCGTTTCAACAACAGGTGCAGTATTCGATTGAATTGTAGTATTATCTGCCATTTTGCTTTTTTTCTTTTAAAATATTTTTATTCACTTTTAGATTTTCCAATTAAATTTTTCAAAAAAAAAAACACTTTAAAATCACTTATAACATTTATAACTTGTATGACTGTATGAATTAAATTCACTGAAGTCTAGTATGAACAAAACAGCTTATCCATATGTGATGGGATTGTGGAAGAGCGGTGTGAAAAAATTTCATTGAATTCAAGGCAATTTTTTCTCATTTTTGTTTGATGATTTCAAAGTTGAGCTCATTTTTCTAATAGTTATGATTATTTGTTTTTGAACATATATCCATCATATGAATTGTCAAGATGGGCTCTTTCATCGTACTAATTTTGAAATTAAAAAAATTTTAAAATACGGCGCTAAATTCTGATTTTGTGTGAAATTTTTTCTATTTTCTCCAAAAAATTTCCATTTAAAACGATGTAATTATTTTGTTAATAATATTATGAATTTTTTTTTTCTATATTCATATTAAGATGTACTCAATGCATCATTATCATTAACTGTTTTTATTAAATTCACCTATTTTAATACTGTAATTTATGTTTCTTTCAGAAATCATCAAACAACCATCCGTTGTTGTTTTGTACATGTTGTATGAGAATTGTAATTATAAATTATCTATTAAGTGAAGGTACGAGAGAATAAACTTTTATTTAAAATTTATTTCAATCATTTTGAGATATGTATCTTTAATTCTAAATATTGAATTAAATGGATTTTAATGAAATTTTTTTGAAACTTTATATGAAATATATTATTACCAACATTATCATTTTTGTTTGATGATTTCAAAGTTGAGCTCATTTTTCTAATAGTTATGATTATATGTTTTTAAACATATATCCATCATATGAATCGTCAAGACGGGCTCTTTCATCGTACTAATTTTGAAATTAAAAAAATTTAAAATTCGGCGTTAAATTCCGATTTTGTGTGAAATTTTTTCTATTTTCTACAAAAAATTTCCATTTTAAACGATATAATTATTTTGTCAAAAATATTATGGAATTTTTTTTTTGTTATTCATATTAAGATTTACTCAATCCATCATTATCATTAATTGTTTTTATTAAATTCTCCTATTTTCATACTGTAATTTAAATTTCTCTCAGAAATCTTCAAACAACCATTCGTTGCTGTTTTGTACATGTCGTTTGAGAATCAGAATTTTAATCTAACTACTACATAGTAAAGGTATAAACGGACACAATTTAATAAAAATTCATTACAATCAATCCGAATTATGTATCCTTAAATCAAAATTCTAAATTTAATAGATTTTAGTGAAATTTTTTTGCAACTTTATGTGAAATACACAATATTATTACCATGGCATGGTAACATGGTACAGTTTTTCATTTTGAAATTAAATTAAACTCTTCGATTAAATAAATGCTAGTCCTGAAAAGGACTTTTTTGTGTTACTTTTAGAATTGTATTTTACTTCTTTGCTTTCTTTACTGGAGTTGCCTTTTTTGTTGTTGTCGCAGCTTTTTTAACCTTAGGACTTTTTGCAGCAACCTTTGTTACATTTTTAGATGGTTTCGTAATTTTTTGCTTCGAAGCTTTTGTTTTAATAGGAGCTGGTTTCTTAATAGTTTTAGCTACTGCCTTTTCAGATTTTTTCTTTTCTATTATAGATTCTTTGGCAACAGTAGTCTTTTTCTTTGCGACTCCAACCTTTACAGGTGATCCTTTCTTGGCTTTTTTTGTAATTGATTTTTTCGGTGATGCTAATTTGTTTTTCTTCGAACTTTCGCCGCTTGCTTTTGTTGATGTCGATAGCTTAAATGAACCCGATGCACCTTTGCCTTTCGTTTGGATTAATTTACCGCTAACAACTGCACTCTTAATATATTTTTTAATAAATGGAGACAATTTGTCAGCGTCAACTTTGTAATTTGCAGCCAAATACTTTTTAATTGCTAGTAAAGATGAAACGCCACGTTCTTTCAAATCTTTTATAGCGCTATTCACCATATCTGAAGTTGGAGGATGGGTTGGCTTAGATTTAGGCTTTTTCACTCCAGTTGCGATAGAACCTTTCTTTGGTTTCTTCGTTTCAACAACAGGTGCAGTATTCGATTGAATTGTAGTATTATCTGCCATTTTGCTTTTTTTCTTTTAAAATATTTTTATTCACTTTTAGATTTTCCAATTAAATTTTTCAAAAAAAAAAAACACTTTAAAATCACTTATAACATTTATAACTTGTATGACTGTATGAATTAAATTCACTGAAGTCTAGTATGAACAAAACAGCTTATCCATATGTGATGAGATTGTGGAAGAGCGGTGTGAAATAATTTCATTCAATTCAAGGCAATTTTTTCTCATTTTTGTTTGATGATTTCAAAGTTGCGCTCATTTTTCTAATAGTTATTATTATTTGTTTTTGAACATATATCCATCATATGAATTGTCAATATGGGCTCTTTCATCGTACTAATTTTGAATTTAAAAAAATTTTAAAATACGGCGCTTAATACCGATTTTGTGTGAAATTTTTTCTATTTTCTCCAAAAAATTTCCATTTAAAACGATATAATTATTTTGTTAATAATATTATGAATTTTTTTTCTATATTCATATTAAGATGTACTCAATGCATCATTATCATTAATTGTTTTTATTAAATTCACCTATTTTAATACTGTAATTTATGTTTCTTTCAGAAATCATCAAACAACCATCCGTTGTTGTTTTGTACATGTTGTATGAGAATTGTAATTTCAAATTATCTATTAAGTGAAGGTACGAGAGAATAAACTTTTATTTAAAATATATTTCAATCATTTTGAGATATGTATCTTTAATTCTAAATATTGAATTAAATGGATTTTAATGAAATTTTTTTGAAACTTTGTATGAAATATATTATTACCAACATTATCATTTTTGTTTGATGATTTCAAAGTTGAGCTCATTTTTCTAATAGTTATGATTATATGTTTTTAAACATATATCCATCATATGAATCGTCAAGACGGGCTCTTTCATCGTACTAATTTTGAAATTAAAAAAATTTAAAATTCGGCGTTAAATTCCGATTTTGTGTGAAATTTTTTCTATTTTCTACAAAAAATTTCCATTTTAAACGATATAATTATTTTGTCAAAAATATTATGGAATTTTTTTTTTGTTATTCATATTAAGATTTACTCAATCCATCATTGTCAATAATTGTTTTTATTAAATTCTCCTATTTTCATACTGTAATTTAAATTTCTTTCAGAAATCTTCAAACAACCATTCGTTGCTGTTTTGTACATGTTGTTTGAGAATCAGAATTTTAATCTAACTACTACATAGTAAAGGTATAAACGGACACAATTTAATAAAAATTCAATTCAATCAATCCGAGATATGTATCCTTAAATCAAAATTCTAAATTTAATAGATTTTAGTGAAATTTTTTTGCAACTTTATGTGAAATACACAATATTATTACCATGGCATGGTAACATGGTACAGTTTTTCATTTTGAAATTAAATTAAACTCTTCGATTAAATAAATGCTAGTCCTGAAAAGGACTTTTTTGTGTTACTTTTAGAATTGTATTTTACTTCTTTGCTTTCTTTACTGGAGTTGCCTTTTTTGTTGTTGTCGCAGCTTTTTTAACCTTAGGACTTTTTGCAGCAACCTTTGTTACATTTTTAGATGGTTTCGTAATTTTTTGCTTCGAAGCTTTTGTTTTAATAGGAGCTGGTTTCTTAATAGTTTTAGCTACTGCCTTTTCAGATTTTTTCTTTTCTATTATAGATTCTTTAGCAACAGTAGTCTTTTTCTTTGCGACTCCAACCTTTACAGATGATCCTTTCTTGGCTTTTTTTGTAATTGATTTTTTCGGTGATGCTAATTTGTTTTTCTTCGAACTTTCGCCGCTTGCTTTTGTTGATGTCGATAGCTTAAATGAACCCGATGCACCTTTGCCTTTCGTTTGGATTAATTTACCGCTAACAACTGCACTCTTAATATATTTTTTAATAAATGGAGACAATTTGTCAGCGTCAACTTTGTAATTTGCAGCCAAATACTTTTTAATTGCTAGTAAAGATGAAACGCCACGTTCTTTCAAATCTTTTATAGCGCTATTCACCATATCTGAAGTTGGAGGATGGGTTGGCTTAGATTTAGGCTTTTTCACTCCAGTTGCGATAGAACCTTTCTTTGGTTTCTTCGTTTCAACAACAGGTGCAGTATTCGATTGAATTGTAGTATTATCTGCCATTTTGCTTTTTTTCTTTTAAAATATTTTTATTCACTTTTAGATTTTCCAATTAAATTTTTCAAAAAAAAAAACACTTTAAAATCACTTATAACATTTATAACTTGTATGACTGTATGAATTAAATTCACTGAAGTCTAGTATGAACAAAACAGCTTATCCATATGTGATGGGATTGTGGAAGAGCGGTGTGAAAAAATTTCATTGAATTCAAGGCAATTTTTTCTCATTTTTGTTTGATGATTTCAAAGTTGAGCTCATTTTTCTAATAGTTATGATTATTTGTTTTTGAACATATATCCATCATATGAGTTGTCAAGATGGGCTCTTTCATCGTACTAATTTTGAAATTAAAAAAATTTTAAAATACGGCGCTAAATTCCGATTTTGTGTGAAATTTTTTCTATTTTCTCCAAAAAATTTCCATTTAAAACGATATAATTATTTTGTTAATAATATTATGAATTTTTTTTTTCTATATTCACATTAAGATGTACTCAATGCATCATTATCATTAATTGTTTTTATTAAATTCACCTATTTTAATACTGTAATTTATGTTTCTTTCAGAAATCATCAAACAACCATCCGTTGTTGTTTTGTACATGTTGTATGAGAATTGTAATTTTAAATTATCTATTAAGTGAAGGTACGAGAGAATAAACTTTTATTTAAAATTTATTTCAATCATTTTGAGATATGTATCTTTAATTCTAAATATTGAATTAAATGGATTTTAATGAAATTTTTTTGAAACTGTATATGAAATATATTATTACCAACATTATCATTTTTGTTTGATGATTTCAAAGTTGAGCTCATTTTTCTAATAGTTATGATTATTTGTTTTTAAACATATATCCATCATATGAATCGTCAAGACGGGCTCTTTCATCGTACTAATTTTGAAATTAAAAAAAATTAAAATTCGGCGTTAAATTCCGATTTTGTGTGAAATTTTTTCTATTTTCTACAAAAAATTTCCATTTTAAACGATATAATTATTTTGTCAAAAATATTATGGAATTTTTTTTTTGTTATTCATATTAAGATTTACTCAATCCATCATTATCATTAATTGTTTTTATTAAATTCTCCTATTTTCATACTGTAATTTAAATTTCTTTCAGAAATCTTCAAACAACCATTCGTTGCTGTTTTGTACATGTTGTTTGAGAATCAGAATTTTAATCTAACTACTACATAGTAAAGGTATAAACGGACACAATTTAATAAAAATTCAATTCAATCAATCCGAGATATGTATCCTTAAATCAAAATTCTAAATTTAATAGATTTTAGTGAAATTTTTTTGCAACTTTATGTGAAATACACAATATTATTACCATGGCATGGTAACATGGTACAGTTTTTCATTTTGAAATTAAATTAAACTCTTCGATTAAATAAATGCTAGTCCTGAAAAGGACTTTTTTGTGTTACTTTTAGAATTGTATTTTACTTCTTTGCTTTCTTTACTGGAGTTGCCTTTTTTGTTGTTGTCGCAGCTTTTTTAACCTTAGGACTTTTTGCAGCAACCTTTGTTACATTTTTAGATGGTTTCGTAATTTTTTGCTTCGAAGCTTTTGTTTTAATAGGAGCTGGTTTCTTAATAGTTTTAGCTACTGCCTTTTCAGATTTTTTCTTTTCTATTATAGATTCTTTAGCAACAGTAGTCTTTTTCTTTGCGACTCCAACCTTTACAGATGATCCTTTCTTGGCTTTTTTTGTAATTGATTTTTTCGGTGATGCTAATTTGTTTTTCTTCGAACTTTCGCCGCTTGCTTTTGTTGATGTCGATAGCTTAAATGAACCCGATGCACCTTTGCCTTTCGTTTGGATTAATTTACCGCTAACAACTGCACTCTTAATATATTTTTTAATAAATGGAGACAATTTGTCAGCGTCAACTTTGTAATTTGCAGCCAAATACTTTTTAATTGCTAGTAAAGATGAAACGCCACGTTCTTTCAAATCTTTTATAGCGCTATTCACCATATCTGAAGTTGGAGGATGGGTTGGCTTAGATTTAGGCTTTTTCACTCCAGTTGCGATAGAACCTTTCTTTGGTTTCTTCGTTTCAACAACAGGTGCAGTATTCGATTGAATTGTAGTATTATCTGCCATTTTGCTTTTTTTCTTTTAAAATATTTTTATTCACTTTTAGATTTTCCAATTAAATTTTTCAAAAAAAAAAACACTTTAAAATCACTTATAACATTTATAACTTGTATGACTGTATGAATTAAATTCACTGAAGTCTAGTATGAACAAAACAGCTTATCCATATGTGATGGGATTGTGGAAGAGCGGTGTGAAAAAATTTCATTGAATTCAAGGCAATTTTTTCTCATTTTTGTTTGATGATTTCAAAGTTGAGCTCATTTTTCTAATAGTTATGATTATTTGTTTTTGAACATATATCCATCATATGAGTTGTCAAGATGGGCTCTTTCATCGTACTAATTTTGAAATTAAAAAAATTTTAAAATACGGCGCTAAATTCCGATTTTGTGTGAAATTTTTTCTATTTTCTCCAAAAAATTTCCATTTAAAACGATATAATTATTTTGTTAATAATATTATGAATTTTTTTTTTCTATATTCACATTAAGATGTACTCAATGCATCATTATCATTAATTGTTTTTATTAAATTCACCTATTTTAATACTGTAATTTATGTTTCTTTCAGAAATCATCAAACAACCATCCGTTGTTGTTTTGTACATGTTGTATGAGAATTGTAATTTTAAATTATCTATTAAGTGAAGGTACGAGAGAATAAACTTTTATTTAAAATTTATTTCAATCATTTTGAGATATGTATCTTTAATTCTAAATATTGAATTAAATGGATTTTAATGAAATTTTTTTGAAACTGTATATGAAATATATTATTACCAACATTATCATTTTTGTTTGATGATTTCAAAGTTGAGCTCATTTTTCTAATAGTTATGATTATTTGTTTTTAAACATATATCCATCATATGAATCGTCAAGACGGGCTCTTTCATCGTACTAATTTTGAAATTAAAAAAAATTAAAATTCGGCGTTAAATTCCGATTTTGTGTGAAATTTTTTCTATTTTCTACAAAAAATTTCCATTTTAAACGATATAATTATTTTGTCAAAAATATTATGGAATTTTTTTTTTGTTATTCATATTAAGATTTACTCAATCCATCATTATCATTAATTGTTTTTATTAAATTCTCCTATTTTCATACTGTAATTTAAATTTCTTTCAGAAATCTTCAAACAACCATTCGTTGCTCTTTTGTACATGTTGTTTGAGAATCAGAATTTTAATCTAACTACTACATAGTAAAGGTATAAACGGACACAATTTAATAAAAATTCATTTCAATCAATCCGAGATATGTATCCTTAAATCAAAATTCTAAATTTAATAGATTTTAGTGAAATTTTTTTGCAACTTTATGTGAAATATACAATATTATTACCATGGCATGGTAACATGGTACAGTTTTTCATTTTGAAATTAAATTAAACTCTTCGATTAAATAAATGCTAGTCCTGAAAAGGACTTTTTTGTGTTACTTTTAGAATTGTATTTTACTTTTTTGCTTTCTTTACTGGAGTTGCCTTTTTTGTTGTTGTCGCAGCTTTTTTAACCTTAGGACTTTTTGCAGCAACCTTTGTTACATTTTTAGATGGTTTCGTAATTTTTTGCTTCGAAGCTTTTCTTTTAATAGGAGCTGGTTTCTTAATAGTTTTAGCTACTGCCTTTTCAGATTTTTTCTTTTCTATTATAGATTCTTTAGCAACAGTAGTCTTTTTCTTTGCGACTCCAACCTTTACAGGTGATCCTTTCTTGGCTTTTTTTGTAATTGATTTTTTCGGTGATGCTAATTTGTTTTTCTTCGAACTTTCGCCGCTTGCTTTTGTTGATGTCGATAGCTTAAATGAACCCGATGCACCTTTGCCTTTCGTTTGGATTAATTTACCGCTAACAACTGCACTCTTAATATATTTTTTAATAAATGGAGACAATTTGTCAGCGTCAACTTTGTAATTTGCAGCCAAATACTTTTTAATTGCTAGTAAAGATGAAACGCCACGTTCTTTCAAATCTTTTATAGCGCTATTCACCATATCTGAAGTTGGAGGATGGGTTGGCTTAGATTTAGGCTTTTTCACTCCAGTTGCGATAGAACCTTTCTTTGGTTTCTTCGTTTCAACAACAGGTGCAGTATTCGATTGAATTGTAGTATTATCTGCCATTTTGCTTTTTTTCTTTTAAAATATTTTTATTCACTTTTAGATTTTCCAATTAAAGTTTTCAAAAAAAAAAACACTTTAAAATCACTTATAACATTTATAACTTGTATGACTGTATGAATTAAATTCACTGAAGTCTAGTATGAACAAAACAGCTTATCCATATGTGATGGGATTGTGGAAGAGCGGTGTGAAAAAATTTCATTGAATTCAAGGCAATTTTTTCTCATTTTTGTTTGATGATTTCAAAGTTGAGCTCATTTTTCTAATAGTTATGATTATTTGTTTTTGAACATATATCCATCATATGAATTGTCAAGATGGGCTCTTTCATCGTACTAATTTTGAAATTAAAAAAATTTTAAAATACGGCGCTAAATTCTGATTTTGTGTGAAATTTTTTCTATTTTCTCCAAAAAATTTCCATTTAAAACGATATAATTATTTTGTTAATAATATTATGAATTTTTTTTTCTATATTCATATTAAGTGGTACTCAATGCATCATTATCATTAATTGTTTTTATTAAATTCCCCTATTTTAATACTCTAATTTATGTTTCTTTCAGAAATCATCAAACAACCATCCGTTGTTGTTTTGTACATGTTGTATGAGAATTGTAATTTTAAATTATCTATTAAGTGAAGGTACGAGAGAATAAACTTTTATTTAAAATTTATTTCAATCATTTTGAGATATGTATCTTTAATTCTAAATATTGAATTAAATGGATTTTAATGAAATTTTTTTGAAACTTTATATGAAATATATTATTACCAACATTATCATTTTTGTTTGATGATTTCAAAGTTGAGCTCATTTTTCTAATAGTTATGATTATATGTTTTTAAATATATATCCATCATATGAATCGTCAAGACGGGCTCTTTCATCGTACTAATTTTGAAATTAAAAAAAATTAAAATTCGGCGTTAAATTCCGATTTTGTGTGAAATTTTTTCTATTTTCTACAAAAAATTTCCATTTTAAACGATATAATTATTTTGTCAAAAATATTATGGAATTTTTTTTTTGTTATTCATATTAAGATTTACTCAATCCATCATTATCATTAATTGTTTTTATTAAATTCTCCTATTTTCATACTGTAATTTAAATTTCTTTCAGAAATCTTCAAACAACCATTCGTTGCTGTTTTGTACATGTTGTTTGAGAATCAGAATTTTAATCTAACTACTACATAGTAAAGGTATAAACGGACACAATTTAATAAAAATTCATTTCAATCAATCCGAGATATGTATCCTTAAATCAAAATTCTAAATTTAATAGATTTTAGTGAAATTTTTTTGCAACTTTATGTGAAATACACAATATTATTACCATGGCATGGTAACATGGTACAGTTTTTCATTTTGAAATTAAATTAAACTCTTCGATTAAATAAATGCTAGTCCTGAAAAGGACTTTTTTGTGTTACTTTTAGAATTTTATTTTACTTCTTTGCTTTCTTTACTGGAGTTGCCTTTTTTGTTGTTGTCGCAGCTTTTTTAACCGTAGGACTTTTTGCAGCAACCTTTGTTACATTTTTAGATGTTTTCGTAATTTTTTGCTTCGAAGCTTTTGTTTTAATAGGAGCTGGTTTCTTAATAGTTTTAGCTACTGCCTTTTCAGATTTTTTCTTTTCTATTATAGATTCTTTAGCAACAGTAGTCTTTTTCTTTGCGACTCCAACCTTTACAGGTGATCCTTTCTTGGCTTTTTTTGTAATTGATTTTTTCGGTGATGCTAATTTGTTTTCTTCGAACTTTCGCCGCTTGCTTTTGTTGATGTCGTTAGCTTAAATGAACCCGATGCACCTTTGCCTTTCGTTTGGATTAATTTACCGCTAACAACTGCACTCTTAATATATTTTTTAATAAATGGAGACAATTTGTCAGCGTCAACTTTGTAATTTGCAGCCAAATACTTTTTAATTGCTAGTAAAGATGAAACGCCACGTTCTTTCAAATCTTTTATAGCGCTATTCACCATATCTGAAGTTGGAGGATGGGTTGGCTTAGATTTAGGCTTTTTCACTCCAGTTGCGATAGAACCTTTCTTTGGTTTCTTCGTTTCAACAACAGGTGCAGTATTCGATTGAATTGTAGTATTATCTGCCATTTTGCTTTTTTTCTTTTAAAATATTTTTATTCACTTTTAGATTTTCCAATTAAATTTTTCAAAAAAAAAAACACTTTAAAATCACTTATAACATTTATAACTTGTATGACTGTATGAATTAAATTCACTGAAGTCTAGTATGAACAAAACAGCTTATCCATATGTGATGGGATTGTGGAAGAGCGGTGTGAAAAAATTTCATTGAATTCAAGGCAATTTTTTCTCATTTTTGTTTGATGATTTCAAAGTTGAGCTCATTTTTCTAATAGTTATGATTATTTGTTTTTGAACATATATCCATCATATGAATTGTCAAGATGGGCTCTTTCATCGTACTAATTTTGAAATTAAAAAAATTTTAAAATACGGCGCTAAATTCTGATTTTGTGTGAAATTTTTTCTATTTTCTCCAAAAAATTTCCATTTAAAACGATGTAATTATTTTGTTAATAATATTATGAATTTTTTTTTTCTATATTCATATTAAGATGTACTCAATGCATCATTATCATTAACTGTTTTTATTAAATTCACCTATTTTAATACTGTAATTTATGTTTCTTTCAGAAATCATCAAACAACCATCCGTTGTTGTTTTGTACATGTTGTATGAGAATTGTAATTATAAATTATCTATTAAGTGAAGGTACGAGAGAATAAACTTTTATTTAAAATTTATTTCAATCATTTTGAGATATGTATCTTTAATTCTAAATATTGAATTAAATGGATTTTAATGAAATTTTTTTGAAACTTTATATGAAATATATTATTACCAACATTATCATTTTTGTTTGATGATTTCAAAGTTGAGCTCATTTTTCTAATAGTTATGATTATATGTTTTTAAACATATATCCATCATATGAATCGTCAAGACGGGCTCTTTCATCGTACTAATTTTGAAATTAAAAAAATTTAAAATTCGGCGTTAAATTCCGATTTTGTGTGAAATTTTTTCTATTTTCTACAAAAAATTTCCATTTTAAACGATATAATTATTTTGTCAAAAATATTATGGAATTTTTTTTTTGTTATTCATATTAAGATTTACTCAATCCATCATTATCATTAATTGTTTTTATTAAATTCTCCTATTTTCATACTGTAATTTAAATTTCTCTCAGAAATCTTCAAACAACCATTCGTTGCTGTTTTGTACATGTCGTTTGAGAATCAGAATTTTAATCTAACTACTACATAGTAAAGGTATAAACGGACACAATTTAATAAAAATTCATTACAATCAATCCGAATTATGTATCCTTAAATCAAAATTCTAAATTTAATAGATTTTAGTGAAATTTTTTTGCAACTTTATGTGAAATACACAATATTATTACCATGGCATGGTAACATGGTACAGTTTTTCATTTTGAAATTAAATTAAACTCTTCGATTAAATAAATGCTAGTCCTGAAAAGGACTTTTTTGTGTTACTTTTAGAATTGTATTTTACTTCTTTGCTTTCTTTACTGGAGTTGCCTTTTTTGTTGTTGTCGCAGCTTTTTTAACCTTAGGACTTTTTGCAGCAACCTTTGTTACATTTTTAGATGGTTTCGTAATTTTTTGCTTCGAAGCTTTTGTTTTAATAGGAGCTGGTTTCTTAATAGTTTTAGCTACTGCCTTTTCAGATTTTTTCTTTTCTATTATAGATTCTTTGGCAACAGTAGTCTTTTTCTTTGCGACTCCAACCTTTACAGGTGATCCTTTCTTGGCTTTTTTTGTAATTGATTTTTTCGGTGATGCTAATTTGTTTTTCTTCGAACTTTCGCCGCTTGCTTTTGTTGATGTCGATAGCTTAAATGAACCCGATGCACCTTTGCCTTTCGTTTGGATTAATTTACCGCTAACAACTGCACTCTTAATATATTTTTTAATAAATGGAGACAATTTGTCAGCGTCAACTTTGTAATTTGCAGCCAAATACTTTTTAATTGCTAGTAAAGATGAAACGCCACGTTCTTTCAAATCTTTTATAGCGCTATTCACCATATCTGAAGTTGGAGGATGGGTTGGCTTAGATTTAGGCTTTTTCACTCCAGTTGCGATAGAACCTTTCTTTGGTTTCTTCGTTTCAACAACAGGTGCAGTATTCGATTGAATTGTAGTATTATCTGCCATTTTGCTTTTTTTCTTTTAAAATATTTTTATTCACTTTTAGATTTTCCAATTAAATTTTTCAAAAAAAAAAAACACTTTAAAATCACTTATAACATTTATAACTTGTATGACTGTATGAATTAAATTCACTGAAGTCTAGTATGAACAAAACAGCTTATCCATATGTGATGAGATTGTGGAAGAGCGGTGTGAAATAATTTCATTCAATTCAAGGCAATTTTTTCTCATTTTTGTTTGATGATTTCAAAGTTGCGCTCATTTTTCTAATAGTTATGATTATTTGTTTTTGAACATATATCCATCATATGAATTGTCAATATGGGCTCTTTCATCGTACTAATTTTGAATTTAAAAAAATTTTAAAATACGGCGCTTAATACCGATTTTGTGTGAAATTTTTTCTATTTTCTCCAAAAAATTTCCATTTAAAACGATATAATTATTTTGTTAATAATATTATGAATTTTTTTTTCTATATTCATATTAAGATGTACTCAATGCATCATTATCATTAATTGTTTTTATTAAATTCACCTATTTTAATACTGTAATTTATGTTTCTTTCAGAAATCATCAAACAACCATCCGTTGTTGTTTTGTACATGTTGTATGAGAATTGTAATTTCAAATTATCTATTAAGTGAAGGTACGAGAGAATAAACTTTTATTTAAAATATATTTCAATCATTTTGAGATATGTATCTTTAATTCTAAATATTGAATTAAATGGATTTTAATGAAATTTTTTTGAAACTTTATATGAAATATATTATTACCAACATTATCATTTTTGTTTGATGATTTCAAAGTTGAGCTCATTTTTCTAATAGTTATGATTATATGTTTTTAAACATATATCCATCATATGAATCGTCAAGACGGGCTCTTTCATCGTACTAATTTTGAAATTAAAAAAATTTAAAATTCGGCGTTAAATTCCGATTTTGTGTGAAATTTTTTCTATTTTCTACAAAAAATTTCCATTTTAAACGATATAATTATTTTGTCAAAAATATTATGGAATTTTTTTTTTGTTATTCATATTAAGATTTACTCAATCCATCATTATCAATAATTGTTTTTATTAAATTCTCCTATTTTCATACTGTAATTTAAATTTCTTTCAGAAATCTTCAAACAACCATTCGTTGCTGTTTTGTACATGTTGTTTGAGAATCAGAATTTTAATCTAACTACTACATAGTAAAGGTATAAACGGACACAATTTAATAAAAATTCAATTCAATCAATCCGAGATATGTATCCTTAAATCAAAATTCTAAATTTAATAGATTTTAGTGAAATTTTTTTGCAACTTTATGTGAAATACACAATATTATTACCATGGCATGGTAACATGGTACAGTTTTTCATTTTGAAATTAAATTAAACTCTTCGATTAAATAAATGCTAGTCCTGAAAAGGACTTTTTTGTGTTACTTTTAGAATTGTATTTTACTTTTTTGCTTTCTTTACTGGAGTTGCCTTTTTTGTTGTTGTCGCAGCTTTTTTAACCTTAGGACTTTTTGCAGCAACCTTTGTTACATTTTTAGATGGTTTCGTAATTTTTTGCTTCGAAGCTTTTGTTTTAATAGGAGCTGGTTTCTTAATAGTTTTAGCTACTGCCTTTTCAGATTTTTTCTTTTCTATTATAGATTCTTTAGCAACAGTAGTCTTTTTCTTTGCGACTCCAACCTTTACAGGTGATCCTTTCTTGGCTTTTTTTGTAATTGATTTTTTCGGTGATGCTAATTTGTTTTTCTTCGAACTTTCGCCGCTTGCTTTTGTTGATGTCGATAGCTTAAATGAACCCGATGCACCTTTGCCTTTCGTTTGGATTAATTTACCGCTAACAACTGCACTCTTAATATATTTTTTAATAAATGGAGACAATTTGTCAGCGTCAACTTTGTAATTTGCAGCCAAATACTTTTTAATTGCTAGTAAAGATGAAACGCCACGTTCTTTCAAATCTTTTATAGCGCTATTCACCATATCTGAAGTTGGAGGATGGGTTGGCTTAGATTTAGGCTTTTTCACTCCAGTTGCGATAGAACCTTTCTTTGGTTTCTTCGTTTCAACAACAGGTGCAGTATTCGATTGAATTGTAGTATTATCTGCCATTTTGCTTTTTTTCTTTTAAAATATTTTTATTCACTTTTAGATTTTCCAATTAAATTTTTCAAAAAAAAAAAACACTTTAAAATCACTTATAACATTTATAACTTGTATGACTGTATGAATTAAATTCACTGAAGTCTAGTATGAACAAAACAGCTTATCCATATGTGATGGGATTGTGGAAGAGCGGTGTGAAAAAATTTCATTGAATTCAAGGCAATTTTTTCTCATTTTTGTTTGATGATTTCAAAGTTGAGCTCATTTTTCTAATAGTTATGATTATTTGTTTTTGAACATATATCCATCATATGAGTTGTCAAGATGGGCTCTTTCATCGTACTAATTTTGAAATTAAAAAAATTTTAAAATACGGCGCTAAATTCCGATTTTGTGTGAAATTTTTTCTATTTTCTCCAAAAAATTTCCATTTAGAACGATATAATTATTTTGTTAATAATATTATGAATTTTTTTTTTCTATATTCACATTAAGATGTACTCAATGCATCATTATCATTAATTGTTTTTATTAAATTCACCTATTTTAATACTGTAATTTATGTTTCTTTCAGAAATCATCAAACAACCATCCGTTGTTGTTTTGTACATGTTGTATGAGAATTGTAATTTTAAATTATCTATTAAGTGAAGGGACGAGAGAATAAACTTTTATTTAAAATTTATTTCAATCATTTTGAGATATGTATCTTTAATTCTAAATATTGAATTAAATGGATTTTAATGAAATTTTTTTCAAACTTTATATGAAATATATTATTACCAACATTATCATTTTTGTTTGATGATTTCAAAGTTGAGCTCATTTTTCTAATAGTTATGATTATATGTTTTTAAACATATATCCATCATATGAATCGTCAAGACGGGCTCTTTCATCGTACTAATTTTGAAATTAAAAAAAATTAAAATTCGGCGTTAAATTCCGATTTTGTGTGAAATTTTTTCTATTTTCTACAAAAAATTTCCATTTTAAACGATATAATTATTTTGTCAAAATTATTATGGAATTTTTTTTTTGTTATTCATATTAAGATTTACTCAATCCATCATTATCATTAATTGTTTTTATTAAATTCTCCTATTTTCATACTGTAATTTAAATTTCTTTCAGAAATCTTCAAACAACCATTCGTTGCTGTTTTGTACATGTTGTTTGAGAATCAGAATTTTAATCTAACTACTACATAGTAAAGGTATAAACGGACACAATTTAATAAAAATTCATTTCAATCAATCCGAGATATGTATCCTTAAATCAAAATTCTAAATTTAATAGATTTTAGTGAAATTTTTTTGCAACTTTATGTGAAATACACAATATTATTACCATGGCATGGTAACATGGTACAGTTTTTCATTTTGAAATTAAATTAAACTCTTCGATTAAATAAATGCTAGTCCTGAAAAGGACTTTTTTGTGTTACTTTTAGAATTGTATTTTACTTTTTTGCTTTCTTTACTGGAGTTGCCTTTTTTGTTATTGTCGCAGCTTTTTTAACCTTAGGACTTTTTGCAGCAACCTTTGTTACATTTTTAGATGGTTTCGTAATTTTTTGCTTCGAAGCTTTTGTTTTAATAGGAGCTGGTTTCTTAATAGTTTTAGCTACTGCCTTTTCAGATTTTTTCTTTTCTATTATAGATTCTTTAGCAACAGTAGTCTTTTTCTTTGCGACTCCAACCTTTACAGGTGATCCTTTCTTGGCTTTTTTTGTAATTGATTTTTTCGGTGATGCTAATTTGTTTTTCTTCGAACTTTCGCCGCTTGCTTTTGTTGACGTCGATAGCTTAAATGAACCCGATGCACCTTTGCCTTTCGTTTGGATTAATTTACCGCCAACAACTGCACTCTTAATATATTTTTTAATAAATGGAGACAATTTGTCAGCGTCAACTTTGTAATTTGCAGCCAAATACTTTTTAATTGCTAGTAAAGATGAACCGCCACGTTCTTTCAAATCTTTTATAGCGCTATTCACCATATCTGAAGTTGGAGGATGGGTTGGCTTAGATTTAGGCTTTTTCACTCCAGTTGCGATAGAACCTTTCTTTGGTTTCTTCGTTTCAACAACAAGTGCAGTATTCGATTGAATTGTAGTATTATCTGCCATTTTGCTTTTTTTCTTTTAAAATATTTTTATTCACTTTTAGATTTTCCAATTAAATTTTTCAAAAAAAAAACACTTTAAAATCACTTTTAACATTTATAACTTGTATGACTGTATGAATTAAATTCACTGAAGTCTAGTATGAACAAAACAGCTTATCCATATGTGATGAGATTGTGGAAGAGCGGTGTGAAATAATTTCATTCAATTCAAGGCAATTTTTTCTCATTTTTGTTTGATGATTTCAAAGTTGAGCTCATTTTTCTAATAGTTATGATTATTTGTTTTTGAACATATATCCGTCATATGAATTGTCAATATGGGCTCTTTCATCGTACTAATTTTGAATTTAAAAAAATTTTAAAATACGGCGCTAAATTCCGATTTTGTGTGAAATTTTTTCTATTTTCTCCAAAAAATTTCCATTTAAAACGATATAATTATTTTGTTAATAATATTATGAATTTTTTTTTCTATATTCATATTAAGATGTACTCAATGCATCATTATCATTAATTGTTTTTATTAAATTCACCTATTTTAATACTGTAATTTATGTTTCTTTCAGAAATCATCAAACAACCATCCGTTGTTGTTTTGTACATGTTGTATGAGAATTGTAATTTTAAATTATCTATTAAGTGAAGGTACGAGAAAATAAACTTTTATTTAAAATTTATTTCAATCATTTTGAGATATGTATCTTTAATTCTAAATATTGAATTAAATGGATTTTAATGAAATTTTTTTGAAACTTTATATGAAATATATTATTACCAACATTATCATTTTTGTTTGATGATTTCAAAGTTGAGCTCATTTTTCTAATAGTTATGATTATATGTTTTTAAACATATATCCATCATATGAATCGTCAAGACGGGTTCTTTCATCGCACTAATTTTGAAATTAAAAAAATTTAAAATTCGGCGTTAAATTCCGATTTTGTGTGAAATTTTTTCTATTTTCTACAAAAAATTTCCATTTTAAACGATATAATTATTTTGTCAAAAATATTATGCAATTTTTTTTTTGTTATTCATATTAAGATTTACTCAATCCATCATTATCATTAATTGTTTTTATTAAATTCTCCTATTTTCATACTGTAATTTAAATTTCTTTCAGAAATCTTCAAACAACCATTCGTTGCTGTTTTGTACATGTTGTTTGAGAATCAGAATTTTAATCTAACTACTACATAGTAAAGGTATAAACGGACACAATTTAATAAAAATTCATTTCAATCAATCCGAGATATGTATCCTTAAATCAAAATTCTAAATTTAATAGATTTTAGTGAAATTTTTTTGCAACTTTATGTGAAATACACAATATAATTACCATGGCATGGTAAAATGGTACAGTTTTTCATTTTGAAATTAAATTAAACTCTTCGATTAAATAAATGCTAGTCCTAAAAAGGACTTTTTTGTGTTACTTTTAGAATTGTATTTTACTTCTTTGCTTTCTTTACTGGAGTTGCCTTTTTTGTTGTTGTCGCAGCTTTTTTAACCTTAGGACTTTTTGCAGCAACCTTTGTTACATTTTTAGATGGTTTCGTAATTTTTTGCTTCCAAGCTTTTGTTTTAATAGGAGCTGGTTTCTTAATAGTTTTAGCTACTGCCTTTTCA
Organism: Xylophagus ater; assembly: GCA_963422695.1. Taxonomy (NCBI): domain Eukaryota; kingdom Metazoa; phylum Arthropoda; class Insecta; order Diptera; family Xylophagidae; genus Xylophagus; species Xylophagus ater. Next base: position 37,250,516 of record OY730478.1, read on the forward strand.
GATTTTTTCTTTTCTATTATAGATTCTTTAGCAACAGTAGTCTTTTTCTTTGCGACTCCAACCTTTACAGGTGATCCTTTCTTGGCTTTTTTTGTAATTGATTTTTTCGGTGATGCTAATTTGTTTTTCTTCGAACTTTCGCCGCTTGCTTTTGTTGATGTCGATAGCTTAAATGAACCCGATGCACCTTTGCCTTTCGTTTGGATTAATTTACCGCTAACAACTGCACTCTTAATATATTTTTTAATAAATGGAGACAATTTGTCAGCGTCAACTTTGTAATTTGCAGCCAAATACTTTTTAATTGCTAGTAAAGATGAACCGCCACGTTCTTTCAAATCTTTTATAGCGCTATTCACCATATCTGAAGTTGGAGGATGGGTTGGCTTAGATTTAGGCTTTTTCACTCCAGTTGCGATAGAACCTTTCTTTGGTTTCTTCGTTTCAACAACAGGTGCAGTATTCGATTGAATTGTAGTATTATCTGCCATTTTGCTTTTTTTCTTTTAAAATATTTTTATTCACTTTTAGATTTTCCAATTAAATTTTTCAAAAAAAAAAAACACTTTAAAATCACTTATAAAATTTATAACTTGTATGACTGTATGAATTAAATTCACTGAAGTCTAGTATGAACAAAACAGCTTATCCATATGTGATGAGATTGTGGAGAAGCGGTGTGAAAAAATTTCATTGAATTCAAGGCAATTTTTTCTCATTTTTGTTTGATGATTTCAAAGTTGAGCTCATTTTTCTAATAGTTATGATTATTTGTTTTTGAACATATATCCATCATATGAATTGTCAAGATGGGCTCTTTCATCGTACTAATTTTGAAATTAAAAAAATTTTAAAATACGGCGCTAAATTCCGATTTTGTGTGAAATTTTTTCTATTTTCTCCAAAAAATTTCCATTTAAAACGATATAATTATTTTGTTAATAATATTATGAATTTTTTTTTCTATATTCATATTAAGATGTACTCAATGCATCATTATCATTAATAGTTTTTATTAAATTCACCTATTTTAATACTGTAATTTATGTTTCTTTCAGAAATCATCAAACAACCATCCGTTGTTGTTTTGTACATGTTGTATGAGAATTGTAATTTTAAATTATCTATTAAGTGAAGGTACGAGAGAATAAACTTTTATTTAAAATTTATTTCAATCATTTTGAGATATGTATCTTTAATTCTAAATATTGAATTAAATGGATTTTAATGAAATTTTTTTCAAACTTTATATGAAATATATTATTACCAACATTATCATTTTTGTTTGATGATTTCAAAGTTGAGCTCATTTTTCTAATAGTTATGATTATATGTTTTTAAACATATATCCATCATATGAATCGTCAAGACGGGCTCTTTCATCGTACTAATTTTGAAATTAAAAAAAATTAAAATTCGGCGTTAAATTCCGATTTTGTGTGAAATTTTTTCTATTTTCTACAAAAAATTTCCATTTTAAACGATATAATTATTTTGTCAAAATTATTATGGAATTTTTTTTTGTTATTCATATTAAGATTTACTCAATCCATCATTATCATTAATTGTTTTTATTAAATTCTCCTATTTTCATACTGTAATTTAAATTTCTTTCAGAAATCTTCAAACAACCATTCGTTGCTGTTTTGTACATGTTGTTTGAGAATCAGAATTTTAATCTAACTACTACATAGTAAAGGTATAAACGGACATAATTTAATAAAAATTCATTTCAATCAATCCGAGATATGTATCCTTAAATCAAAATTCTAAATTTAATAGATTTTAGTGAAATTTTTTTGCAACTTTATGTGAAATACACAATATTATTACCATGGCATGGTAACATGGTACAGTTTTTCATTTTGAAATTAAATTAAACTCTTCGATTAAATAAATGCTAGTCCTGAAAAGGACTTTTTTGTGTTACTTTTAGAATTGTATTTTACTTTTTTGCTTTCTTTACTGGAGTTGCCTTTTTTGTTATTGTCGCAGCTTTTTTAACCTTAGGACTTTTTGCAGCAACCTTTGTTACATTTTTAGATGGTTTCGTAATTTTTTGCTTCGAAGCTTTTGTTTTAATAGGAGCTGGTTTCTTAATAGTTTTAGCTACTGCCTTTTCAGATTTTTTCTTTTCTATTATAGATTCTTTAGCAACAGTAGTCTTTTTCTTTGCGACTCCAACCTTTACAGGTGATCCTTTCTTGGCTTTTTTTGTAATTGATTTTTTCGGTGATGCTAATTTGTTTTTCTTCGAACTTTCGCCGCTTGCTTTTGTTGATGTCGATAGCTTAAATGAACCCGATGCACCTTTGCCTTTCGTTTGGATTAATTTACCGCTAACAACTGCACTCTTAATATATTTTTTAATAAATGGAGACAATTTGTCAGCGTCAACTTTGTAATTTGCAGCCAAATACTTTTTAATTGCTAGTAAAGATGAACCGCCACGTTCTTTCAAATCTTTTATAGCGCTATTCACCATATCTGAAGTTGGAGGATGGGTTGGCTTAGATTTAGGCTTTTTCACTCCAGTTGCGATAGAACCTTTCTTTGGTTTCTTCGTTTCAACAACAGGTGCAGTATTCGATTGAATTGTAGTATTATCTGCCATTTTGCTTTTTTTCTTTTAAAATATTTTTATTCACTTTTAGATTTTCCAATTAAATTTTTCAAAAAAAAAAAAAACACTTTAAAATCACTTATAAAATTTATAACTTGTATGACTGTATGAATTAAATTCACTGAAGTCTAGTATGAACAAAACAGCTTATCCATATGTGATGAGATTGTGGAGAAGCGGTGTGAAAAAATTTCATTGAATTCAAGGCAATTTTTTCTCATTTTTGTTTGATGATTTCAAAGTTGAGCTCATTTTTCTAATAGTTATGATTATTTGTTTTTGAACATATATCCATCATATGAATTGTCAAGATGGGCTCTTTCATCGTACTAATTTTGAAATTAAAAAAATTTTAAAATACGGCGCTAAATTCCGATTTTGTGTGAAATTTTTTCTATTTTCTCCAAAAAATTTCCATTTAAAACGATATAATTATTTTGTTAATAATATTAAGAATTTTTTTTTTCTATATTCATATTAAGATGTACTCAATGCATCATTATCATTAATAGTTTTTATTAAATTCACCTATTTTAATACTGTAATTTATGTTTCTTTCAGAAATCATCAAACAACCATCCGTTGTTGTTTTGTACATGTTGTATGAGAATTGTAATTTTAAATTATCTATTAAGTGAAGGTACGAGAGAATAAACTTTTATTTAAAATTTATTTCAATCATTTTGAGATATGTATCTTTAATTCTAAATATTGAATTAAATGGATTTTAATGAAATTTTTTTCAAACTTTATATGAAATATATTATTACCAACATTATCATTTTTGTTTGATGATTTCAAAGTTGAGCTCATTTTTCTAATAGTTATGATTATATGTTTTTAAACATATATCCATCATATGAATCGTCAAGACGGGCTCTTTCATCGTACTAATTTTGAAATTAAAAAAAATTAAAATTCGGCGTTAAATTCCGATTTTGTGTGAAATTTTTTCTATTTTCTACAAAAAATTTCCATTTTAAACGATATAATTATTTTGTCAAAATTATTATGGAATTTTTTTTTTGTTATTCATATTAAGATTTACTCAATCCATCATTATCATTAATTGTTTTTATTAAATTCTCCTATTTTCATACTGTAATTTAAATTTCTTTCAGAAATCTTCAAACAACTATTCGTTGCTGTTCTGTACATGTTGTTTGAGAATCAGAATTTTAATCTAACTACTACATAGTAAAGGTATAAACGGACACAATTTAATAAAAATTCATTTCAATCAATCCGAGATATGTATCCTTAAATCAAAATTCTAAATTTAATAGATTTTAGTGAATTTTTTTTGCAACTTTATGTGAAATACACAATATTATTACCATGGCATGGTAACATGGTACAGTTTTTCATTTTGAAATTAAATTAAACTCTTCGATTAAATAAATGCTAGTCCTGAAAAGGACTTTTTTGTGTTACTTTTAGAATTGTATTTTACTTTTTTGCTTTCTTTACTGGAGTTGCCTTTTTTGTTATTGTCGCAGCTTTTTTAACCTTAGGACTTTTTGCAGCAACCTTTGTTACATTTTTAGATGGTTTCGTAATTTTTTGCTACGAAGCTTTTGTTTTAATAGGAGCTGGTTTCTTAATAGTTTTAGCTACTGCCTTTTCAGATTTTTTCTTTTCTATTATAGATTCTTTAGCAACAGTAGTCTTTTTCTTTGCGACTCCAACCTTTACAGGTGATCCTTTCTTGGCTTTTTTTGTAATTGATTTTTTCGGTGATGCTAATTTGTTTTTCTTCGAACTTTCGCCGCTTGCTTTTGTTGACGTCGATAGCTTAAATGAACCCGATGCACCTTTGCCTTTCGTTTGGATTAATTTACCGCCAACAACTGCACTCTTAATATATTTTTTAATAAATGGAGACAATTTGTCAGCGTCAACTTTGTAATTTGCAGCCAAATACTTTTTAATTGCTAGTAAAGATGAACCGCCACGTTCTTTCAAATCTTTTATAGCGCTATTCACCATATCTGAAGTTGGAGGATGGGTTGGCTTAGATTTAGGCTTTTTCACTCCAGTTGCGATAGAACCTTTCTTTGGTTTCTTCGTTTCAACAACAGGTGCAGTATTCGATTGAATTGTAGTATTATCTGCCATTTTGCTTTTTTTCTTTTAAAATATTTTTATTCACTTTTAGATTTTCCAATTAAATTTTTCAAAAAAAAAAACACTTTAAAATCACTTATAAAATTTATAACTTGTATGACTGTATGAATTAAATTCACTGAAGTCTAGTATGAACAAAACAGCTTATCCATATGTGATGAGATTGTGGAAGAGCGGTGTGAAATAATTTCATTCAATTCAAGGCAATTTTTTCTCATTTTTGTTTGATGATTTCAAAGTTGAGCTCGTTTTTCTAATAGTTATGATTATTTGTTTTTGAACATATATCCGTCATATGAATTGTCAATATGGGCTCTTTCATCGTACTAATTTTGAATTTAAAAAAATTTTAAAATACGGCGCTAAATTCCGATTTTGTGTGAAATTTTTTCTATTTTCTCCAAAAAATTTCCATTTAAAACGATATAATTATTTTGTTAATAATATTATGAATTTTTTTTTCTATATTCATATTAAGATGTACTCAATGCATCATTATCATTAATTGTTTTTATTAAATTCACCTGTTTTAATACTGTAATTTATGTTTTTTCAGAAATCATCAAACAACCATCCGTTGTTGTTTTGTACATGTTGTATGAGAATTGTAATTTTAAATTATCTATTAAGTGAAGGTACGAGAAAATAAACTTTTATTTAAAATTTATTTCAATCATTTTGAGATATGTATCTTTAATTCTAAATATTGAATTAAATGGATTTTAATGAAATTTTTTTGAAACTTTATATGAAATATATTATTACCAACATTATCATTTTTGTTTGATGATTTCAAAGTTGAGCTCATTTTTCTAATAGTTATGATTATATGTTTTTAAACATATATCCATCATATGAATCGTCAAGACGGGTTCTTTCATCGCACTAATTTTGAAATTAAAAAAATTTAAAATTCGGCGTTAAATTCCGATTTTGTGTGAAATTTTTTCTATTTTCTACAAAAAATTTCCATTTTAAACGATATAATTATATTGTCAAAAATATTATGGAATTTTTTTTTTGTTATTCATATTAAGATTTACTCAATCCATCATTATCATTAATTGTTTTTATTAAATTCTCCTATTTTCATACTGTAATTTAAATTTCTTTCAGAAATCTTCAAACAACCATTCGTTGCTGTTTTGTACATGTTGTTTGAGAATCAGAATTTTAATCTAACTACTACATAGTAAAGGTATAAACGGACACAATTTAATAAAAATTCATTTCAATCAATCCGAGATATGTATCCTTAAATCAAAATTCTAAATTTAATAGATTTTAGTGAAATTTTTTTGCAACTTTATGTGAAATACACAATATTATTACCATGGCATGGTAACATGGTACAGTTTTTCATTTTGAAATTAAATTAAACTCTTCGATTAAATAAATGCTAGTCCTAAAAAGGACTTTTTTGTGTTACTTTTAGAATTGTATTTTACTTCTTTGCTTTCTTTACTGGAGTTGCCTTTTTTGTTGTTGTCGCAGCTTTTTTAACCTTAGGACTTTTTGCAGCAACCTTTGTTACATTTTTAGATGGTTTCGTAATTTTTTGCTTCGAAGCTTTTGTTTTAATAGGAGCTGGTTTCTTAATAGTTTTAGCTACTGCCTTTTCAGATTTTTTCTTTTCTATTATAGATTCTTTAGCAACAGTAGTCTTTTTCTTTGCGACTCCAACCTTTACAGGTGATCCTTTCTTGGCTTTTTTTGTAATTGATTTTTTCGGTGATGCTAATTTGTTTTTCTTCGAACTTTCGCCGCTTGCTTTTGTTGATGTCGATAGCTTAAATGAACCCGATGCACCTTTGCCTTTCGTTTGGATTAATTTACCGCCAACAACTGCACTCTTAATATATTTTTTAATAAATGGAGACAATTTGTCAGCGTCAACTTTGTAATTTGCAGCCAAATACTTTTTAATTGCTAGTAAAGATGAACCGCCACGTTCTTTCAAATCTTTTATAGCGCTATTCACCATATCTGAAGTTGGAGGATGGGTTGGCTTAGATTTAGGCTTTTTCACTCCAGTTGCGATAGAACCTTTCTTTGGTTTCTTCGTTTCAACAACAGGTGCAGTATTCGATTGAATTGTAGTATTATCTGCCATTTTGCTTTTTTTCTTTTAAAATATTTTTATTCACTTTTAGATTTTCCAATTAAATTTGTCAAAAAAAAAAACACTTTAAAATCACTTATAACATTTATAACTTGTATGACTGTATGAATTAAATTCACTGAAGTCTAGTATGAACAAAACAGCTTATCCATATGTGATGAGATTGTGGAAGAGCGGTGTGAAATAATTTCATTCAATTCAAGGCAATTTTTTCTCATTTTTGTTTGATGATTTCAAAGTTGAGCTCATTTTTCTAATAGTTATGATTATTTGTTTTTGAACATATATCAATCATATGAATTGTCAATATGGGCTCTTTCATCGTACTAATTTTGAATTTAAAGAAAAATTAAAATATGGCGCTAAATTCCGATTTTGTGTGAAATTTTTTCTATTTTCTCCAAAAAATTTCCTTTTAAAACGATATAATTATTTTGTTAATAATATTATGAATTTTTTTTTCTATATTCATATTAAGATGTACTCAATGCATCATTATCATTAATTGTTTTTATTAAATTCACCTATTTTAATACTGTAATTTATGTTTCTTTCAGAAATCATCAAACAACCATCCGTTGTTGTTTTGTACATGTTGTATGAGAATTGTAATTTTAAATTATCTATTAAGTGAAGGTACGAGAGAATAAACTTTTATTTAAAATTTATTTCAATCATTTTGAAATATGTATCTTTAATTCTAAATATTGAATTAAATGGATTTTAATGAAATTTTTTTGAAACTTTATATGAAATATATTATTACCAACATTATCATTTTTGTTTGATGATTTCAAAGTTGAGCTCATTTTTCTAATAGTTATGATTATATGTTTTTAAACATATATCCATCATATGAATCGTCAAGACGGGCTCTTTCATCGTACTAATTTTGAAATTAAAAAAAATTAAAATTCGGCGTTAAATTCCGATTTTGTGTGAAATTTTTTCTATTTTCTACAAAAAATTTCCATTTTAAACGATATAATTATTTTGTCAAAAATATTATGGAATTTATTTTTTGTTATTCATATTAAGATTTACTCAATCCATCATTATCATTAATTGTTTTTATTAAATTCTCCTATTTTCATACTGTAATTTAAATTTCTTTCAGAAATCTTCAAACAACCATTCGTTGCTGTTTTGTACATGTTGTTTGAGAATCAGAATTTTAATCTAACTACTACATAGTGAAGGTATAAACGGACACAATTTAATAAAAATTCATTTCAATCAATCCGAGATATGTATCCTTAAATCAAAATTCTAAATTTAATAGATTTTAGTGAAATTTTTTTGCAACTTTATGTGAAATACACAATATTATTACCATGGCATGGTAACATGGTACAGTTTTTCATTTTGAAATTAAATTAAACTCTTCGATTAAATAAATGCTAGTCCTGAAAAGGACTTTTTTGTGTTACTTTTAGAATTGTATTTTACTTTTTTGCTTTCTTTACTGGAGTTGCCTTTTTTGTTGTTGTCGCAGCTTTTTTAACCTTAGGACTTTTTGCAGCAACCTTTGTTACATTTTTAGATGGTTTCGTAATTTTTTGCTTCGAAGCTTTTGTTTTAATAGGAGCTGGTTTCTTAATAGTTTTAGCTACTGCCTTTTTAGATTTTTTCTTTTCTATTATAGATTCTTTAGCAACAGTAGTCTTTTTCTTTGCGACTCCAACCTTTACAGGTGATCCTTTCTTGGCTTTTTTTGTAATTGATTTTTTCGGTGATGCTAGTTTGTTTTTCTTCGAACTTTCGCCGCTTGCTTTTGTTGATGTCGATAGCTTAAATGAACCCGATGCACCTTTGCCTTTCGTTTGGATTAATTTACCGCTAACAACTGCACTCTTAATATATTTTTTAATAAATGGAGACAATTTGTCAGCGTCAACTTTGTAATTTGCAGCCAAATACTTTTTAATTGCTAGTAAAGATGAACCGCCACGTTCTTTCAAATCTTTTATAGCGCTATTCACCATATCTGAAGTTGGAGGATGGGTTGGCTTAGATTTAGGCTTTTTCACTCCAGTTGCGATAGAACCTTTCTTTGGTTTCTTCGTTTCAACAACAGGTGCAGTATTCGATTGAATTGTAGTATTATCTGCCATTTTGCTTTTTTTCTTTTAAAATATTTTTATTCACTTTTAGATTTTCCAATTAAATTTTTCAAAAAAAAAAACACTTTAAAATCACTTATAACATTTATAACTTGTATGACTGTATGAATTAAATTCACTGAAGTCTAGTATGAACAAAACAGCTTATCCATATGTGATGAGATTGTGGAAGAGCGGTGTGAAATAATTTCATTCAATTCAAGGCAATTTTTTCTCATTTTTGTTTGATGATTTCAAAGTTGAGCTCATTTTTCTAATAGTTATGATTATTTGTTTTTGAACATATATCAATCATATGAATTGTCAATATGGGCTCTTTCATCGTACTAATTTTGAATTTAAAGAAAAATTAAAATATGGCGCTAAATTCCGATTTTGTGTGAAATTTTTTCTATTTTCTCCAAAAAATTTCCTTTTAAAACGATATAATTATTTTGTTAATAATATTATGAATTTTTTTTTCTATATTCATATTAAGATGTACTCAATGCATCATTATCATTAATTGTTTTTATTAAATTCACCTATTTTAATACTGTAATTTATGTTTCTTTCAGAAATCATCAAACAACCATCCGTTGTTGTTTTGTACATGTTGTATGAGAATTGTAATTTTAAATTATCTATTAAGTGAAGGTACGAGAGAATAAACTTTTATTTAAAATTTATTTCAATCATTTTGAAATATGTATCTTTAATTCTAAATATTGAATTAAATGGATTTTAATGAAATTTTTTTGAAACTTTATATGAAATATATTATTACCAACATTATCATTTTTGTTTGATGATTTCAAAGTTGAGCTCATTTTTCTAATAGTTATGATTATATGTTTTTAAACATATATCCATCATATGAATCGTCAAGACGGGCTCTTTCATCGTACTAATTTTGAAATTAAAAAAAATTAAAATTCGGCGTTAAATTCCGATTTTGTGTGAAATTTTTTCTATTTTCTACAAAAAATTTCCATTTTAAACGATATAATTATTTTGTCAAAAATATTATGGAATTTATTTTTTGTTATTCATATTAAGATTTACTCAATCCATCATTATCATTAATTGTTTTTATTAAATTCTCCTATTTTGATACTGTAATTTAAATTTCTTTCAGAAATCTTCAAACAACCATTCGTTGCTGTTTTGTACATGTTGTTTGAGAATCAGAATTTTAATCTAACTACTACATAGTGAAGGTATAAACGGACACAATTTAATAAAAATTCATTTCAATCAATCCGAGATATGTATCCTTAAATCAAAATTCTAAATTTAATAGATTTTAGTGAAATTTTTTTGCAACTTTATGTGAAATACACAATATTATTACCATGGCATGGTAACATGGTACAGTTTTTCATTTTGAAATTAAATTAAACTCTTCGATTAAATAAATGCTAGTCCTGAAAAGGACTTTTTTGTGTTACTTTTAGAATTGTATTTTACTTTTTTGCTTTCTTTACTGGAGTTGCCTTTTTTGTTGTTGTCGCAGCTTTTTTAACCTTAGGACTTTTTGCAGCAACCTTTGTTACATTTTTAGATGGTTTCGTAATTTTTTGCTTCGAAGCTTTTGTTTTAATAGGAGCTGGTTTCTTAATAGTTTTAGCTACTGCCTTTTTAGATTTTTTCTTTTCTATTATAGATTCTTTAGCAACAGTAGTCTTTTTCTTTGCGACTCCAACCTTTACAGGTGATCCTTTCTTGGCTTTTTTTGTAATTGATTTTTTCGGTGATGCTAGTTTGTTTTTCTTCGAACTTTCGCCGCTTGCTTTTGTTGATGTCGATAGCTTAAATGAACCCGATGCACCTTTGCCTTTCGTTTGGATTAATTTACCGCTAACAACTGCACTCTTAATATATTTTTTAATAAATGGAGACAATTTGTCAGCGTCAACTTTGTAATTTGCAGCCAAATACTTTTTAATTGCTAGTAAAGATGAACCGCCACGTTCTTTCAAATCTTTTATAGCGCTATTCACCATATCTGAAGTTGGAGGATGGGTTGGCTTAGATTTAGGCTTTTTCACTCCAGTTGCGATAGAACCTTTCTTTGGTTTCTTCGTTTCAACAACAGGCGCAGTATTCGATTGAATTGTAGTATTATCTGCCATTTTGCTTTTTTTCTTTTAAAATATTTTTATTCACTTTTAGATTTTCCAATTAAATTTTTCAAAAAAAAAAACACTTTAAAATCACTTATAACATTTATAACTTGTATGACTGCATGAATTAAATTCACTGAAGTCTAGTATGAACAAAACAGCTTATCCATATGTGATGACATTGTGGAAGAGCGGTGTGAAATAATTTCATTCAATTCAAGGCAATTTTTTCTCATTTTTGTTTGATGATTTCAAAGTTGAGCTCATTTTTCTAACAGTTATGATTATTTGTTTTTGAACATATATCCATCATATGAATTGTCAATATGGGCTCTTTCATCGTACTAATTTTGAATTTAAAAAAATTTTAAAATACGGCGCTAAATTCCGATTTTGTGTGAAATTTTTTCTATTTTCTCCAAAAAATTTACATTTAAAACGATATAATTATTTTGTTAATAATATTATGAATTTTTTTTTCTATATTCATATTAAGATGTACTCAATGCATCATTATCATTAATTGTTTTTATTAAATTCACCTATTTTAATACTGTAATTTATGTTTCTTTCAGAAATCATCAAACAACCATCCGTTGTTGTTTTGTACATGTTGTATGAGAATTGTAATTTTAAATTATCTATTAAGTGAAGGTACGAGAGAATAAACTTTTATTTAAAATTTATTTCAATCATTTTGAGATATGTATCTTTAATTCTAAATATTGAATTAAATGGATATTAATGAAATTTTTTTGAAACTTTATATGAAATATATTATTACCAACATTATCATTTTTGTTTAATGATTTCAAAGTTGAGCTCATTTTTCTAATAGTTATGATTATATGTTTTTAAACATATATCCATCATATGAATCGTCAAGACAGACTCTTTCATCGTACTAATTTTGAAATTAAAAAAATTAAAATTCGGCGTTAAATTCCGATTTTGTGTGAAATTTTTTCTATTTTCTACAAAAAATTTCCATTTTAAACGATTTAATTATTTTGTCAAAAATATTATGGAATTTTTTTTTTGTTATTCATATTAAGATTTACTCAATCCATCATTATCATTAATTGTTTTTATTAAATTCTCCTATTTTCATACTGTAATTTAAATTTCTTTCAGAAATCTTCAAACAACCATTCGTTGCTGTTTTGTATATGTTGTTTGAGAATCAGAATTTTAATCTAACTACTACATAGTAAAGGTATAAACGGACACAATTTAATAAAAATTCATTTCAATCAATCCGAGATATGTATCCTTAAATCAAAATTCTAAATTTAATAGATTTTAGTGAAATTTTTTTGCAACTTTATGTGAAATACACAATATTATTACCATGGCATGGTAACATGGTACAGTTTTTCATTTTGAAATTAAATTAAACTCTTCGATTAAATAAATGCTAGTCCTGAAAAGGACTTTTTTGTGTTACTTTTAGAATTGTATTTTACTTTTTTGCTTTCTTTACTGGAGTTGCCTTTTTTGTTGTTGTCGCAGCTTTTTTAACCTTAGGACTTTTTGCAGCAACCTTTGTTACATTTTTAGATGGTTTCGTAATTTTTTGCTTCGAAGCTTTTGTTTTAATAGGAGCTGGTTTCTTAATAGTTTTAGCTACTGCCTTTTCAGATTTTTTCTTTTCTATTATAGATTCTTTAGCAACAGTAGTCTTTTTCTTTGCGACTCCAACCTTTACAGGTGATCCTTTCTTGGCTTTTTTTGTAATTGATTTTTTCGGTGATGCTAATTTGTTTTTCTTCGAACTTTCGCCGCTTGCTTTTGTTGATGTCGATAGCTTAAATGAACCCGATGCACCTTTGCCTTTCGTTTGGATTAATTTACCGCTAACAACTGCACTCTTAATATATTTTTTAATAAATGGAGACAATTTGTCAGCGTCAACTTTGTAATTTGCAGCCAAATACTTTTTAATTGCTAGTAAAGATGAACCGCCACGTTCTTTCAAATCTTTTATAGCGCTATTCACCATATCTGAAGTTGGAGGATGGGTTGGCTTAGATTTAGGCTTTTTCACTCCAGTTGCGATAGAACCTTTCTTTGGTTTCTTCGTTTCAACAACAGGTGTAGTATTCGATTGAATTGTAGTATTATCTGCCATTTTGCTTTTTTTCTTTTAAAATATTTTTATTCACTTTTAGATTTTCCAATTAAATTTTTCAAAAAAAAAAAAACACTTTAAAATCACTTATAACATTTATAACTTGTATGACTGTATGAATTAAATTCACTGAAGTCTAGTATGAACAAAACAGCTTATCCATATGTGATGAGATTGTGGAAGAGCGGTGTGAAATAATTTCATTCAATTCAAGGCAATTTTTTCTCATTTTTGTTTGATGATTTCAAAGTTGAGCTCATTTTTCTAATAGTTATGATTATTTGTTTTTAAACATATATCCAATATATGAATCTTTCATCGTACTAATTTTGAAATTAAAAAAATTTTAAAATACGGCGCTAAATTCCGATTTTGTGTGAAATTTTTTCTATTTTCTCCAAAAAATTTACATTTAAAACGATATAATTATTTTGTTAATAATATTATGAATTTTTTTTTCTATATTCATATTAAGATGTACTCAATGCATCATTATCATTAATTGTTTTTATTAAATTCACCTATTTTAATACTGTAATTTATGTTTCTTTCAGAAATCATCAAACAACCATCCGTTGTTGTTTTGTACATGTTGTATGAGAATTGTAATTTTAAATTATCTATTAAGTGAAGGTACGAGAGAATAAACTTTTATTTAAAATTTATTTCAATCATTTTGAGATATGTATCTTTAATTCTAAATATTGAATTAAATGGATATTAATGAAATTTTTTTGAAACTTTATATGAAATATATTATTACCAACATTATCATTTTTGTTTAATGATTTCAAAGTTGAGCTCATTTTTCTAATAGTTATGATTATATGTTTTTAAACATATATCCATCATATGAATCGTCAAGACAGACTCTTTCATCGTACTAATTTTGAAATTAAAAAAATTAAAATTCGGCGTTAAATTCCGATTTTGTGTGAAATTTTTTCTATTTTCTACAAAAAATTTCCATTTTAAACGATTTAATTATTTTGTCAAAAATATTATGGAATTTTTTTTTTGTTATTCATATTAAGATTTACTCAATCCATCATTATCATTAATTGTTTTTATTAAATTCTCCTATTTTCATACTGTAATTTAAATTTCTTTCAGAAATCTTCAAACAACCATTCGTTGCTGTTTTGTATATGTTGTTTGAGAATCAGAATTTTAATCTAACTACTACATAGTAAAGGTATAAACGGACACAATTTAATAAAAATTCATTTCAATCAATCCGAGATATGTATCCTTAAATCAAAATTCTAAATTTAATAGATTTTAGTGAAATTTTTTTGCAACTTTATGTGAAATACACAATATTATTACCATGGCATGGTAACATGGTACAGTTTTTCATTTTGAAATTAAATTAAACTCTTCGATTAAATAAATGCTAGTCCTGAAAAGGACTTTTTTGTGTTACTTTTAGAATTGTATTTTACTTTTTTGCTTTCTTTACTGGAGTTGCCTTTTTTGTTGTTGTCGCAGCTTTTTTAACCTTAGGACTTTTTGCAGCAACCTTTGTTACATTTTTAGATGGTTTCGTAATTTTTTGCTTCGAAGCTTTTGTTTTAATAGGAGCTGGTTTCTTAATAGTTTTAGCTACTGCCTTTTCAGATTTTTTCTTTTCTATTATAGATTCTTTAGCAACAGTAGTCTTTTTCTTTGCGACTCCAACCTTTACAGGTGATCCTTTCTTGGCTTTTTTTGTAATTGATTTTTTCGGTGATGCTAATTTGTTTTTCTTCGAACTTTCGCCGCTTGCTTTTGTTGATGTCGATAGCTTAAATGAACCCGATGCACCTTTGCCTTTCGTTTGGATTAATTTACCGCTAACAACTGCACTCTTAATATATTTTTTAATAAATGGAGACAATTTGTCAGCGTCAACTTTGTAATTTGCAGCCAAATACTTTTTAATTGCTAGTAAAGATGAACCGCCACGTTCTTTCAAATCTTTTATAGCGCTATTCACCATATCTGAAGTTGGAGGATGGGTTGGCTTAGATTTAGGCTTTTTCACTCCAGTTGCGATAGAACCTTTCTTTGGTTTCTTCGTTTCAACAACAGGTGTAGTATTCGATTGAATTGTAGTATTATCTGCCATTTTGCTTTTTTTCTTTTAAAATATTTTTATTCACTTTTAGATTTTCCAATTAAATTTTTCAAAAAAAAAAAAACACTTTAAAATCACTTATAACATTTATAACTTGTATGACTGTATGAATTAAATTCACTGAAGTCTAGTATGAACAAAACAGCTTATCCATATGTGATGAGATTGTGGAAGAGCGGTGTGAAATAATTTCATTCAATTCAAGGCAATTTTTTCTCATTTTTGTTTGATGATTTCAAAGTTGAGCTCATTTTTCTAATAGTTATGATTATTTGTTTTTAAACATATATCCAATATATGAATCTTTCATCGTACTAATTTTGAAATTAAAAAAATTTTAAAATACGGCGCTAAATTCCGATTTTGTGTGAAATTTTTTCTATTTTCTCCAAAAAATTTACATTTAAAACGATATAATTATTTTGTTAATAATATTATGAATTTTTTTTTCTATATTCATATTAAGATGTACTCAATGCATCATTATCATTAATTGTTTTTATTAAATTCACCTATTTTAATACTGTAATTTATGTTTCTTTCAGAAATCATCAAACAACCATCCGTTGTTGTTTTGTACATGTTGTATGAGAATTGTAATTTTAAATTATCTATTAAGTGAAGGTACGAGAGAATAAACTTTTATTTAAAATTTATTTCAATCATTTTGAGATATGTATCTTTAATTCTAAATATTGAATTAAATGGATATTAATGAAATTTTTTTGAAACTTTATATGAAATATATTATTACCAACATTATCATTTTTGTTTAATGATTTCAAAGTTGAGCTCATTTTTCTAATAGTTATGATTATATGTTTTTAAACATATATCCATCATATGAATCGTCAAGACGGGCTCTTTCATCGTACTAATTTTGAAATTAAAAAAAATTAAAATTCGGCGTTAAATTCCGATTTTGTGTGAAATTTTTTCTATTTTCTACAAAAAATTTCCATTTTAAACGATATAATTATTTTGTCAAAAATATTATGGAATTTTTTTTTTGTTATTCATATTAAGATTTACTCAATCCATCATTATCATTAATTGTTTTTATTAAATTCTCCTATTTTCATACTGTAATTTAAATTTCTTTCAGAAATCTTCAAACAACCATTCGTTGCTGTTTTGTACATGTTGTTTGAGAATCAGAATTTTAATCTAACTACTACATAGTAAAGGTATAAACGGACACAATTTAATAAAAATTCATTTCAATCAATCCGAGATATGTATCCTTAAATCAAAATTCTAAATTTAATAGATTTTAGTGAAATTTTTTTGCAACTTTATGTGAAATACACAATATTATTACCATGGCATGGTAACATGGTACAGTTTTTCATTTTGAAATTAAATTAAACTCTTCGATTAAATAAATGCTAGTCCTGAAAAGGACTTTTTTGTGTTACTTTTAGAATTGTACTTTACTTTTCTGCTTTCTTTACTGGAGTTGCCTTTTTTGTTGTTGTCGCACCTTTTTTAACCTTAGGACTTTTTGCAGCAACCTTTGTTACATTTTTAGATGGTTTCGTAATTTTTTGCTTCGAAGCTTTTGTTTTAATAGGAGCTGGTTTCTTAATAGTTTTAGCTACTGCCTTTTCAGATTTTTTCTTTTCTATTATAGATTCTTTAGCAACAGTAGTGTTTTTCTTTGCGACTCCAACCTTTACAGGTGATCCTTTCTTGGGTTTTTTTGTAATTGATTTTTTCGGTGATGCTAGTTTGTTTTTCTTCGAACTTTCGCCGCTTGCTTTTGTTGATGTCGATAGCTTAAAAGAACCCGATGCACCTTTGCCTTTCGTTTGGATTTATTTACCGCTAACAACTGCACTCTTAATATATTTTTTAATAAATGGAGACAATTTGTCAGCGTCAACTTTGTAATTTGCAGCCAAATACTTTTTAATTGCTAGTAAAGATGAACCGCCACGTTCTTTCAAATCTTTTATAGCGCTATTCACCATATCTGAAGTTGGAGGATGGGCTGGCTTAGATTTAGGCTTTTTCACTCCAGTTGCGATAGAACCTTTCTTTGGTTTCTTCGTTTCAACAACAGGTGCAGTATTCGATTGAATTGTAGTATTATCTGCCATTTTGCTTTTTTTCTTTTAAAATATTTTTATTCACTTTTAGATTTTCCAATTAAATTTTTCAAAAAAAAAAACACTTTAAAATCACTTATAACATTTATAACTTGTATGACTGCATGAATTAAATTCACTGAAGTCTAGTATGAACAAAACAGCTTATCCATATGTGATGAGATTGTGGAAGAGCGGTGTGAAATAATTTCATTCAGTTCAAGGCAATTTTTTCTCATTTTTGTTTGATGATTTCAAAGTTGAGCTCATTTTTCTAACAGTTATGATTATTTGTTTTTGAACATATATCCGTCATATGAATTGTCAATATGGGCTCTTTCATTGTACTAATTTTGAATTTAAAAAAATTTTAAAATACGGCGCTAAATTCCGATTTTGTGTGAAATTTTTTCTATTTTCTCCAAAAAATTTCCATTTAAAACGATATAATTATTTTGTTAATAATATTAAGAATTTTTTTTTCTATATTCATATTAAGATGTACTCAATGCATCATTATCATTAATGGCTTTTATTAAATTCACCTATTTTAATACTGTAATTTATGTTTCTTTCAGAAATCATCAAACAACCATCCGTTGTTGTTTTGTACATGTTGTATGAGAATTGTAATTTTAAATTATCTATTAAGTGAAGGTACGAGAGAATAAACTTTTATTTAAAATTTATTTCAATCATTTTGAGATATGTATCTTTAATTCTAAATATTGAATTAAATGGATTTTAATGAAATTTTTTTGAAACTTTATATGAAATATATTATTACCAACATTATCATTTTTGTTTGATGATTTCAAAGTTGAGCTCATTTTTCTAACAGTTATGATTATTTGTTTTTAAACATATATCCATCAAATGAATTGTCAAGATGGGCTCTTTCATTGTACTAATTTTGAATTTAAAAAAATTTTAAAATACGGCGCTAAATTCCGATTTTGTGTGAAATTTTTTCTATTTTCTCCAAAAAATGTCCATTTAAAACGATATAATTATTTTGTTAATAATATTAAGAATTTTTTTTTTCTATATTCATATTAAGATGTACTCAATGCATCATTATCATTAGTGGCTTTTATTAAATTCACCTATTTTAATACTGTAATTTATGTTTCTTTCAGAAATCATCAAACAACCATCCGTTGTTGTTTTGTACATGTTGTATGAGAATTGTAATTTTAAATTATCTATTAAGTGAAGGTACGAGAGAATAAACTTTTATTTAAAATTTATTTCAATCATTTTGAGATATGTATCTTTAATTCTAAATATTGAATTAAATGGATTTTAATGAAATTTTTTTGAAACTTTATATGAAATATATTATTACCAACATTATCATTTTTGTTTGATGATTTCAAAGTTGAGCTCATTTTTCCAATAGTTATGATTATTTGTTTTTGAACATATATCCATCATATGAATCGTCAAGACGGGCTCTTTCATCGTACTAATTTTGAAATTAAAATAAATTTGAAATTCGGCGTTAAATTCCGATTTTGTGTGAAATTTTTTCTATTTTCTCCAAAAAATTTCCATTTAAAACGATATAATTATTTTGTTAATAATATTATGAATTTTTTTTTCTATATTCATATTAAGATGTACTCAATGCATCATTATCATTAATTGTTTTTATTAAATTCACCTATTTTAATACTGTAATTTAAATTTCTTTCAGAAATCTTCAAACATCCATTCGTTGCTGTTTTGTACATGTTGTTTGAGAATCAGAATTTTAATCTAACTACTACATAGTAAAGGTATAAACGGACACAATTTAATAAAAATTCATTTCAATCAATCCGAGATATGTATCCTTAAATCAAAATTCTAAATTTAATAGATTTTAGTGAAATTTTTTTGCAACTTTATGTGAAATACACAATATTATTACCATGGCATGGTAACATGGTACAGTTTTTCATTTTGAAATTAAATTAAACTCTTCGATTAAATAAATGCTAGTCCTGAAATGGACTTTTTTGTGTTACTTTTAGAATTGTATTTTACTTTTTTGCTTTCTTTACTGGAGTTGCCTTTTTTGTTGTTGTCGCAGCTTTTTTAACCTTAGGACTTTTTGCAGCAACCTTTGTTACATTTTTAGATGGTTTCGTAATTTTTTGCTTCGAAGCTTTTGTTTTAATAGGAGCTGGTTTCTTAATAGTTTTAGCTACTGCCTTTTCAGATTTTTTCTTTTCTATTATAGATTCTTTAGCAACAGTAGTCTTTTTCTTTGCGACTCCAACCTTTACAGGTGATCCTTTCTTGGCTTTTTTTGTAATTGATTTTTTCGGTGATGCTAGTTTGTTTTTCTTCGAACTTTCGCCGCTTGCTTTTGTTGATGTCGATAGCTTAAATGAACCCGATGCACCTTTGCCTTTCGTTTGGATTAATTTACCGCTAACAACTGCACTCTTAATATATTTTTTAATAAATGGAGACAATTTGTCAGCGTCAACTTTGTAATTTGCAGCCAAATACTTTTTAATTGCTAGTAAAGATGAACCGCCACGTTCTTTCAAATCTTTTATAGCGCTATTCACCATATCTGAAGTTGGAGGATGGGTTGGCTTAGATTTAGGCTTTTTCACTCCAGTTGCGATAGAACCTTTCTTTGGTTTCTTCGTTTCAACAACAGGTGCAGTATTCGATTGAATTGTAGTATTATCTGCCATTTTGCTTTTTTTCTTTTAAAATATTTTTATTCACTTTTAGATTTTCCAATTAAATTTTTAAAAAAAAAAAACACTTTAAAATCACTTATAACATTTATAACTTGTATG
Organism: Xylophagus ater; assembly: GCA_963422695.1. Classification (NCBI taxonomy): domain Eukaryota; kingdom Metazoa; phylum Arthropoda; class Insecta; order Diptera; family Xylophagidae; genus Xylophagus; species Xylophagus ater. The sequence continues at coordinate 37,270,760 of OY730478.1, forward strand.
ACTGCATGAATTAAATTCACTGAAATCTAGTATGAACAAAACAGCTTATCCATATGTGATGACATTGTGGAAGAGCGGTGTGAAATAATTTCATTCAATTCAAGGCAATTTTTTCTCATTTTTGTTTGATGATTTCAAAGTTGAGCTCATTTTTCAAACAGTTATGATTATTTGTTTTTGAACATATATCCATCATATGAATTGTCAATATGGGCTCTTTCATCGTACTAATTTTGAATTAAAAAAATTTTAAAATACGGCGCTAAATTCCGATTTTGTGTGAAATTTTTTCTATTTTCTCCAAAAAATTTCCATTTAAAATGATATAATTATTTTGTTAATAATATTATGAATTTTTTTTCTATATTCATATTAAGATGTACTCAGTGCATCATTATCATTAATTGTTTTTATTAAATTCACCTATTTTAATACTGTAATTTAAGTTTCTTTCAGAAATCATCAAACAACCATCCGTTGTTATTTTGTACATGTTGTATGAGAATTGTAATTTTAAATTATCTATTAAGTAAAGGTACAAGAGAATAAACTTTTATTTAAAATTTATTTCAATCATTTTGAGATATGTATCTTTAATTCTAAATATTGAACTAAATGGATTTTAATGAAATTTTTTTGAAACTTTATATGAAATATATTATTACCAACATTATCATTTTTGTTTGATGATTTCAAAGTTGAGCTCATTTTTCTAATAGTTATGATTATTTGTTTTTAAACATATATCCATCAAATGAATTGTCAATATGGGCTCTTTCATCGTACTAATTTTGAATTTAAAAAAATTTTAAAATACGGCGCTAAATTCCGATTTTGTGTGAAATTTTTTCTATTTTCTCCAAAAAATTTCCATTTAAAATGATATAATTATTTTGTTAATAATATTATGAATTTTTTTTCTATATTCATATTAAGATGTACTCAATGCATCATTATCATTAATTGTTTTTATTAAATTCACCTATTTTAATACTGTAATTTATGTTTCTTTCAGAAATCATCAAACAACCATCCGTTGTTGTTTTGTACATGTTGTATGAGAATTGTAATTTTAAATTATCTATTAAGTGAAGGTACGAGAGAATAAACTTTTATTTAAAATTTATTTCAATCATTTTGAGATATGTATCTTTAATTCTAAATATTGAATTAAATGGATTTTAATGAAATTTTTTTGAAACTTTATATGAAACATATTATTACCAACATTATCATTTTTGTTTGATGATTTCAAAGTTGAGCTCATTTTTCTAATAGTTATGATTATTTATTTTTAAACATATATCCATCATATGAATCGTCAAGACGGGCTCTTTCATCGTACTCATTTTGAAATTAAAATAAATTTGAAATTCGGCGTTAAATTCCGATTTTGTGTGAAATTTTTTCTATTTTCTCCAAAAAATTTCCATTTAAAACGATATAATTATTTTGTTAATAATATTATGAATTTTTTTTTCTATATTCATATTAAGATGTACTCAATGCATCATTATCATTAATTGTTTTTATTAAATTCACCTATTTTAATACTGTAATTTAAATTTCTTTCAGAAATCTTCAAACAACCATTCGTTGCTGTTTTGTACATGTTGTTTGAGAATCAGAATTTTAATCTAACTACTACATAGTAAAGGTATAAACGGACACAATTTAATAAAAATTCATTTCAATCAATCCGAGATATGTATCCTTAAATCAAAATTCTAAATTTAATAGATTTTAGTGAAATTTTTTTGCAACTTTATGTGAAATACACAATATTATTACCATGGCATGGTAACATGGTACAGTTTTTCATTTTGAAATTAAATTAAACTCTTCGATTAAATAAATGCTAGTCCTGAAAAGGACTTTTTTGTGTTACTTTTAGAATTGTATTTTACTTTTTTGCTTTCTTTACTGGAGTTGCCTTTTTTGTTGTTGTCGCAGCTTTTTTAACCTTAGGACTTTTTGCAGCAACCTTTGTTACATTTTTAGATGGTTTCGTAATTTTTTGCTTCGAAGCTTTTGTTTTAATAGGAGCTGGTTTCTTAATAGTTTTAGCTACTGCCTTTTCAGATTTTTTCTTTTCTATTATAGATTCTTCAGCAACAGTAGTCTTTTTCTTTGCGACTCCAACCTTTACAGGTGATCCTTTCTTGGCTTTTTTTGTAATTGATTTTTTCGGTGATGCTAGTTTGTTTTTCTTCGAACTTTCGCCGCTTGCTTTTGTTGATGTCGATAGCTTAAATGAACCCGATGCACCTTTGCCTTTCGTTTGGATTAATTTACCGCTAACAACTGCACTCTTAATATATTTTTTAATAAATGGAGACAATTTGTCAGCGTCAACTTTGTAATTCGCAGCCAAATACTTTTTAATTACTAGTAAAGATGAACCGCCACGTTCTTTCAAATCTTTTATAGCGCTATTCACCATATCTGAAGTTGGATGATGGGTTGGCTTAGATTTAGGCTTTTTCACTCCAGTTGCGATAGAACCTTTCTTTGGTTTCTTCGTTTCAACAACAGGTGCAGTATTCGATTGAATTGTAGTATTATCTGCCATTTTGCTTTTTTTCTTTTAAAATATTTTTATTCACTTTTAGATTTTCCAATTAAATTTTTCAAAAAAAAAAACACTTTAAAATCACTTATAACATTTATAACTTGTATGACTGTATGAATTAAATTCACTGAAGTCTAGTATGAACAAAACAGCTTATCCATATGTGATGAGATTGTGGAAGAGCGGTGTGAAATAACTTCATTCAATTCAAGGCAATTTTTTCTCATTTTTGTTTGATGATTTCAAAGTTGAGCTCATTTTTCTAATAGTTATGATTATTTGTTTTTGAACATATATCCATCATATGAATTGTCAAGATGGGCTCTTTCATCGTACTAATTTTGAAATTAAAAAAATTTTAAAATACGGCGCTAAATTCCGATTTTGTGTGAAATTTTTTCTATTTTCTCCAAAAAATTTCCATTTAAAACGATATAATTATTTTGTTAATAATATTATGAATTTTTTTTTCTATATTCATATTAAGATGTACTCAATGCATCATTATCATTAATTGTTTTTATTAAATTCACCTATTTTAATACTGTAATTTATGTTTCTTTCAGAAATCATCAAACAACCATCCGTTGTTGTTTTGTACATGTTGTATGAGAATTGTAATTTTAAATTATCTATTAAGTGAAGGTACGAGAGAATAAACTTTTATTTAAAATTTATTTCAATCATTTTGAGATATGTATCTTTAATTCTAAATATTGAATTAAATGGATATTAATGAAATTTTTTTGAAACTTTATATGAAATATATTATTACCAACATTATCATTTTTGTTTGATGATTTCAAAGTTGAGCTCATTTTTCTAATAGTTATGATTATATGTTTTTAAACATATATCCATCATATGAATCGTCAAGACGGGTTCTTTCATCGTACTAATTTTGAAATTAAAAAAATTTAAAATTCGGCGTTAAATTCCGATTTTGTGTGAAATTTTTTCTATTTTCTACAAAAAATTTCCATTTTAAACGATATAATTATTTTGTCAAAAATATTATGGAATTTTTTTTTTGTTATTCATATTAAGATTTACTCAATCCATCATTATCATTAATTGTTTTTATTAAATTCTCCTATTTTCATACTGTAATTTAAATTTCTTTCAGAAATCTTCAAACAACCATTCGTTGCTGTTTTGTACATGTTGTTTGAGAATCAGAATTTTAATCTAACTACTACATAGTGAAGGTATAAACGGACACAATTTAATAAAAATTCATTTCAATCAATCCGAGATATGTATCCTTAAATCAAAATTCTAAATTTAATAGATTTTAGTGAAATTTTTTTGCAACTTTATGTGAAATACACAATATTATTACCATGGCATGGTAACATGGTACAGTTTTTCATTTTGAAATTAAATTAAACTCTTCGATTAAATAAATGCTAGTCCTGAAAAGGACTTTTTTGTGTTACTTTTAGAATTGTATTTTACTTTTTTGCTTTCTTTACTGGAGTTGCCTTTTTTGTTGTTGTCGCAGCTTTTTTAACCTTAGGACTTTTTGCAGCAACCTTTGTTACATTTTTAGATGGTTTCGTAATTTTTTGCTTCGAAGCTTTTGTTTTAATAGGAGCTGGTTTCTTAATAGTTTTAGCTACTGCCTTTTCAGATTTTTTCTTTTCTATTATAGATTCTTTAGCAACAGTAGTCTTTTTCTTTGCGACTCCAACCTTTACAGGTGATCCTTTCTTGGCTTTTTTTGTAATTGATTTTTTCGGTGATCCTAGTTTGTTTTTCTTCGAACTTTCGCCGCTTGCTTTTGTTGATGTCGATAGCTTAAATGAACCCGATGCACCTTTGCCTTTCGTTTGGATTAATTTACCGCTAACAACTGCACTCTTAATATATTTTTTAATAAATGGAGACAATTTGTCAGCGTCAACTTTGTAATTTGCAGCCAAATACTTTTTAATTGCTAGTAAAGATGAACCGCCACGTTCTTTCAAATCTTTTATAGCGCTATTCACCATATCTGAAGTTGGAGGATGGGTTGGCTTAGATTTAGGCTTTTTCACTCCAGTTGCGATAGAACCTTTCTTTGGTTTCTTCGTTTCAACAACAGGTGCAGTATTCGATTGAATTGTAGTATTATCTGCCATTTTGCTTTTTTTCTTTTAAAATATTTTTATTCACTTTTAGATTTTCCAATTAAATTTTTCAAAAAAAAAACACTTTAAAATCACTTATAACATTTATAACTTGTATGACTGTATGAATTAAATTCACTGAAGTCTAGTATGAACAAAACAGCTTATCCATATGTGATGAGATTCTGGAAGAGCGGTGTGAAATAATTTCATTCAATTCAAGGCAATTTTTTCTCATTTTTGTTTGATGATTTCAAAGTTGAGCTCATTTTTCTAATAGTTATGATTATTTGTTTTTGAACATATATCCAATATATGAATCTTTCATCGTACTAATTTTGAAATTAAAAAAATTTTAAAATACGGCGCTAAATTCCGATTTTGTGTGAAATTTTTTCTATTTTCTCCAAAAAATTTCCATTTAAAACGATATAATTATTTTGTTAATAATATTATGAATTTTTTTTTCTATATTCATATTAAGATGTACTCAATGCATCATTATCATTAATTGTTTTTATTAAATTCACCTATTTTAATACTGTAATTTATGTTTCTTTCAGAAATCATCAAACAACCATCCGTTGTTGTTTTGTACATGTTGTATGAGAATTGTAATTTTAAATTATCTATTAAGTGAAGGTACGAGAGAATAAACTTTTATTTAAAATTTATTTCAATCATTTTGAGATATGTATCTTTAATTCTAAATATTGAATTAAATGGATATTAATGAAATTTTTTTGAAACTTTATATGAAATATATTATTACCAACATTATCATTTTTGTTTGATGATTTCAAAGTTGAGCTCATTTTTCTAATAGTTATGATTATATGTTTTTAAACATATATCCATCATATGAATCGTCAAGACGGGTTCTTTCATCGTACTAATTTTGAAATTAAAAAAATTTAAAATTCGGCGTTAAATTCCGATTTTGTGTGAAATTTTTTCTATTTTCTACAAAAAATTTCCATTTTAAACGATATAATTATTTTGTCAAAAATATTATGGAATTTTTTTTTTGTTATTCATATTAAGATTTACTCAATCCATCATTATCATTAATTGTTTTTATTAAATTCTCCTATTTTCATACTGTAATTTAAATTTCTTTCAGAAATCTTCAAACAACCATTCGTTGCTGTTTTGTACATGTTGTTTGAGAATCAGAATTTTAATCTAACTACTACATAGTGAAGGTATAAACGGACACAATTTAATAAAAATTCATTTCAATCAATCCGAGATATGTATCCTTAAATCAAAATTCTAAATTTAATAGATTTTAGTGAAATTTTTTTGCAACTTTATGTGAAATACACAATATTATTACCATGGCATGGTAACATGGTACAGTTTTTCATTTTGAAATTAAATTAAACTCTTCGATTAAATAAATGCTAGTCCTGAAAAGGACTTTTTTGTGTTACTTTTAGAATTGTATTTTACTTTTTTGCTTTCTTTACTGGAGTTGCCTTTTTTGTTGTTGTCGCAGCTTTTTTAACCTTAGGACTTTTTGCAGCAACCTTTGTTACATTTTTAGATGGTTTCGTAATTTTTTGCTTCGAAGCTTTTGTTTTAATAGGAGCTGGTTTCTTAATAGTTTTAGCTACTGCCTTTTCAGATTTTTTCTTTTCTATTATAGATTCTTTAGCAACAGTAGTCTTTTTCTTTGCGACTCCAACCTTTACAGGTGATCCTTTCTTGGCTTTTTTTGTAATTGATTTTTTCGGTGATCCTAGTTTGTTTTTCTTCGAACTTTCGCCGCTTGCTTTTGTTGATGTCGATAGCTTAAATGAACCCGATGCACCTTTGCCTTTCGTTTGGATTAATTTACCGCTAACAACTGCACTCTTAATATATTTTTTAATAAATGGAGACAATTTGTCAGCGTCAACTTTGTAATTTGCAGCCAAATACTTTTTAATTGCTAGTAAAGATGAACCGCCACGTTCTTTCAAATCTTTTATAGCGCTATTCACCATATCTGAAGTTGGAGGATGGGTTGGCTTAGATTTAGGCTTTTTCACTCCAGTTGCGATAGAACCTTTCTTTGGTTTCTTCGTTTCAACAACAGGTGCAGTATTCGATTGAATTGTAGTATTATCTGCCATTTTGCTTTTTTTCTTTTAAAATATTTTTATTCACTTTTAGATTTTCCAATTAAATTTTTCAAAAAAAAAACACTTTAAAATCACTTATAACATTTATAACTTGTATGACTGTATGAATTAAATTCACTGAAGTCTAGTATGAACAAAACAGCTTATCCATATGTGATGAGATTCTGGAAGAGCGGTGTGAAATAATTTCATTCAATTCAAGGCAATTTTTTCTCATTTTTGTTTGATGATTTCAAAGTTGAGCTCATTTTTCTAATAGTTATGATTATTTGTTTTTGAACATATATCCAATATATGAATCTTTCATCGTACTAATTTTGAAATTAAAAAAATTTTAAAATACGGCGCTAAATTCCGATTTTGTGTGAAATTTTTTCTATTTTCTCCAAAAAATTTCCATTTAAAATGATATAATTATTTTGTTAATAATATTATGAATTTTTTTTTCTATATTCATATTAAGATGTACTCAATGCATCATTATCATTAATTGTTTTTATTAAATTCACCTATTTTAATACTGTAATTTATGTTTCTTTCAGAAATCATCAAACAACCATCCGTTGTTGTTTTGTACATGTTGTATGAGATTTGTAATTTTAAATTATCTATTAAGTGAAGGTACGAGAGAATAAACTTTTATTTAAAATTTATTTCAATCATTTTGAGATATGTATCTTTAATTCTAAATATTGAATTAAATGGATTTTAATGAAATTTTTTTGAAACTTTATATGAAATATATTATTACCAACATTATCATTTTTGTTTGATGATTTCAAAGTTGAGCTCATTTTTCTAATAGTTATGATTATATGTTTTTAAACATATATCCATCATATGAATCGTCAAGACGGGCTCTTTCATCGTACTAATTTTGAAATTAAAAAAAATTAAAATTCGGCGTTAAATTCCGATTTTGTGTGAAATTTTTTCTATTTTCTACAAAAAATTTCCATTTTAAACGATATAATTATTTTGTCAAAAATATTATGGAATTTTTTTTTTGTTATTCATATTAAGATTTACTCAATCCATCATTATCATTAATTGTTTTTATTAAATTCTCCTATTTTCATACTGTAATTTAAATTTCTTTCAGAAATCTTCAAACAACCATTCGTTGCTGTTTTGTACATGTTGTTTGAGAATCAGAATTTTAATCTAACTACTACATAGTAAAGGTATAAACGGACACAATTTAATAAAAATTCATTTCAATCAATCCGAGATATGTATCCTTAAATCAAAATTCTAAATTTAATAGATTTTAGTGAAATTTTTTTGCAACTTTATGTGAAATACACAATATTATTACCATGGCATGGTAACATGGTACAGTTTTTCATTTTGAAATTAAATTAAACTCTTCGATTAAATAAATGCTAGTCCTGAAAAGGACTTTTTTGTGTTACTTTTAGAATTGTATTTTACTTTTTTGCTTTCTTTACTGGAGTTGCCTTTTTTGTTGTTGTCGCACCTTTTTTAACCTTAGGACTTTTTGCAGCAACCTTTGTTACATTTTTAGATGGTTTCGTAATTTTTTGCTTCGAAGCTTTTGTTTTAATAGGAGCTGGTTTCTTAATAGTTTTAGCTACTGCCTTTTCAGATTTTTTCTTTTCTATTATAGATTCTTTAGCAACAGTAGTCTTTTTCTTTGCGACTCCAACCTTTACAGGTGATCCTTTCTTGGCTTTTTTTGTAATTGATTTTTTCGGTGATGCTAATTTGTTTTTCTTCGAACTTTCGCCGCTTGCTTTTGTTGATGTCGATAGCTTAAATGAACCCGATGCACCTTTGCCTTTCGTTTGGATTAATTTACCGCCAACAACTGCACTCTTAATATATTTTTTAATAAATGGAGATAATTTGTCAGCGTCAACTTTGTAATTTGCAGCCAAATACTTTTTAATTGCTAGTAAAGATGAACCGCCACGTTCTTTCAAATCTTTTATAGCGCTATTCACCATATCTGAAGTTGGAGGATGGGTTGGCTTAGATTTAGGCTTTTTCACTCCAGTTGCGATAGAACCTTTCTTTGGTTTCTTCGTTTCAACAACAGGTGCAGTATTCGATTGAATTGTAGTATTATCTGCCATTTTGCTTTTTTTCTTTTAAAATATTATTATTCACTTTTAGATTTTCCAATTAAATTTTTCAAAAAAAAAACACTTTAAAATCACTTATAACATTTATAACTTGTATGACTGTATGAATTAAATTCACTGAAGTCTAGTATGAACAAAACAGCTTATCCATATGTGATGAGATTGTGGAAGAGCGGTGTGAATTAATTTCATTCAATTTAAGGCAATTTTTTCTCATTTTTGTTTGATGATTTCAAAGTTGAGCTCATTTTTCTAATAGTTATGATTATTTGTTTTTGAACATATATCCGTCATATGAATTGTCAATATGGGCTCTTTCATCGTACTAATTTTGAATTTAAAAAAATTTTAAAATACGGCGCTAAATTCCGATTTTGTGTGAAATTTTTTCTATTTTCTCCAAAAAATTTACATTTAAAACGATATAATTATTTTGTTAATAATATTATGAATTTTTTTTTCTATATTCATATTAAGATGTACTCAATGCATCATTATCATTAATTGTTTTTATTAAATTCACCTATTTTAATACTGTAATTTATGTTTCTTTCAGAAATCATCAAACAATCATCCGTTGTTGTTTTGTACATGTTGTATGAGAATTGTAATTTTAAATTATCTATTAAGTGAAGGTACGAGAAAATAAACTTTTATTTAAAATTTATTTCAATCATTTTGAGATATGTATCTTTAATTCTAAATATTGAATTAAATGGATTTTAATGAAATTTTTTTGAAACTTTATATGAAATATATTATTACCAACATTATCATTTTTGTTTGATGATTTCAAAGTTGAGCTCATTTTTCTAATAGTTATGATTATATGTTTTTAAACATATATCCATCATATGAATCGTCAAGACGGGTTCTTTCATCGTACTAATTTTGAAATTAAAAAAATTTAAAATTCGGCGTTAAATTCCGATTTTGTGTGAAATTTTTTCTATTTTCTACAAAAAATTTCCATTTTAAACGATATAATTATTTTGTCAAAAATATTATGGAATTTTTTTTTTGTTATTCATATTAAGATTTACTCAATCCATCATTATCATTAATTGTTTTTATTAAATTCTCCTATTTTCATACTGTAATTTAAATTTCTTTCAGAAATCTTCAAACAACCATTCGTTGCTGTTTTGTACATGTTGTTTGAGAATCAGAATTTTAATCTAACTACTACATAGTGAAGGTATAAACGGACACAATTTAATAAAAATTCATTTCAATCAATCCGAGATATGTATCCTTAAATCAAAATTCTAAATTTAATAGATTTTAGTGAAATTTTTTTGCAACTTTATGTGAAATACACAATATTATTACCATGGCATGGTAACATGGTACAGTTTTTCATTTTGAAATTAAATTAAACTCTTCGATTAAATAAATGCTAGTCCTGAAAAGGACTTTTTTGTGTTACTTTTAGAATTGTATTTTACTTTTTTGCTTTCTTTACTGGAGTTGCCTTTTTTGTTGTTGTCACAGCTTTTTTAACCTTAGGACTTTTTGCAGCAACCTTTGTTACATTTTTAGATGGTTTCGTAATTTTTTGCTTCGAAGCTTTTGTTTTAATAGGAGCTGGTTTCTTAATAGTTTTAGCTACTGCCTTTTCAGATTTTTTCTTTTCTATTATAGATTCTTTAGCAACAGTAGTCTTTTTCTTTGCGACTCCAACCTTTACAGGTGATCCTTTCTTGGCTTTTTTTGTAATTGATTTTTTCGGTGATGCTAGTTTGTTTTTCTTCGAACTTTCGCCGCTTGCTTTTGTTGATGTCGATAGCTTAAATGAACCCGATGCACCTTTGCCTTTCGTTTGGATTAATTTACCGCTAACAACTGCACTCTTAATATATTTTTTAATAAATGGAGACAATTTGTCAGCGTCAACTTTGTAATTTGCAGCCAAATACTTTTTAGTTGCTAATAAAGATGAACCGCCACGTTCTTTCAAATCTTTTATAGCGCTATTCACCATATCTGAAGTTGGAGGATGGGTTGGCTTAGATTTAGGCTTTTTCACTCCAGTTGCGATAGAACCTTTCTTTGGTATCTTCGTTTCAACAACAGGTATAGTATTCGATTGAATTGTAGTATTATCTGCCATTTTGCTTTTTTTCTTTTAAAATATTTTTATTCACTTTTAGATTTTCCAATTAAATTTTTCAAAAAAAAAAAAACACTTTAAAATCACTTATAATATTTATAACTTGTATGACTGTATGAATTAAATTCACTGAAGTCTAGTATGAACAAAACAGCTTATCCGTATGTGATGAGATTGTGGAAGAGCGGTGTGAAATAATTTCATTCAATTCAAGGCAATTTTTTCTCATTTTTGTTTGATGATTTCAAAGTTGAGCTCATTTTTCTAATAGTTATGATTATTTGTTTTTGAACATATATCCAATATATGAATCTTTCATCGTACTAATTTTGAAATTAAAAAAATTTTAAAATACGGCGCTAAATACCGATTTTGTGTGAAATTTTTTCTATTTTCTCCAAAAAATTTCCATTTAAAATGATATAATTATTTTGTTAATAATATTATGAATTTTTTTTTCTATATTCATATTAAGATGTACTCAGTGCATCATTATCATTAATTGTTTTTATTAAATTCACCTATTTTAATTCTGTAATTTAAGTTTCTTTCAGAAATCATCAAACAACCATCCGTTGTTGTTTTGTACATGTTGTATGAGAATTGTAATTTTAAATTATCTATTAAGTAAAGGTACAAGAGAATAAACTTTTATTTAAAATTTATTTCAATCATTTTGAGATATGTATCTTTAATTCTAAATATTGAATTTAATGGATTTTAATGAAATTTTTTTGAAACTTTATATGAAATATATTATTACCAACATTATCATTTTTGTTTGATGATTTCAAAGTTGAGCTCATTTTTCTAATAGTTATGATTATTTGTTTTTAAACATATATCCATCAAATGAATTGTCAATATGGGCTCTTTCATCGTACTAATTTTGAATTTAAAAAAATTTTTAAATACGGCGCTAAATTCCGATTTTGTGTGAAATTTTTTCTATTTTCTCCAAAAAATTTCCATTTAAAATGATATAATTATTTTGTTAATAATATTATGAATTTTTTTTCTATATTCATATTAAGATGTACTCAGTGCATCATTATCATTAATTGTTTTTATTAAATTCACCTATTTTAATACTGTAATTTAAGTTTCTTTCAGAAATCTTCAAACAACCGTCCGTTCTTGTTTTGTGCATGTTGTATGAGAATTGTAATATTAAATTGTCTATTAAGTAAAGGTACAAGAGAATAAACTTTTATTTAAAATTTATTTCAATCATTTAGAGATATGTATCTTTAATTCTAAATATTGAATTAAATGGATTTTAATGAAATTTTTTTGAAACTTTATATGAAATATATTATTACCAACATTATCATTTTTGTTTGATGTTTTCAAAGTTGAGCTCATTTTTCTAATAGTTATGATTATTTATTTTTAAGCATATATCCATCATATGAATCGTCAAGACGGGCTCTTTCATCGTACTAATTTTGAAATTAAAATAAATTTGAAATTCGGCGTTAAATTCCGATTTTGTGTGAAATTTTTTCTATTTTCTCCAAAAAATTTCCATTTAAAACGATATAATTATTTTGTTAATAATATTATGAATTTTTTTTTCTATATTCATATTAAGATGTACTCAATGCATCATTATCATTAATTGTTTTTATTAAATTCACCTATTTTAATACTGTAATTTAAATTTCTTTCAGAAATCTTCAAACATCCATTCGTTGCTGTTTTGTACATGTTGTTTGAGAATCAGAATTTTAATCTAACTACTACATAGTAAAGGTATAAACGGACACAATTTAATAAAAATTCATTTCAATCAATCCGAGATATGTATCCTTAAATCAAAATTCTAAATTTAATAGATTTTAGTGAAATTTTTTTGCAACTTTATGTGAAATACGCAATATTATTACCATGGCATGGTAACATGGTACAGTTTTTCATTTTGAAATTAAATTAAACTCTTCGATTAAATAAATGCTAGTCCTGAAAAGGACTTTTTTGTGTTACTTTTAGAATTGTATTTTACTTTTTTGCTTTCTTTACTGGAGTTGCCTTTTTTGTTGTTGTCGCAGCTTTTTTAACCTTAGGACTTTTTGCAGCAACCTTTGTTACATTTTTAGATGGTTTCGTAATTTTTTGCTTCGAAGCTTTTGTTTTAATAGGAGCTGGTTTCTTAATAGTTTTAGCTACTGCCTTTTCAGATTTTTTCTTTTCTATTATAGATTCTTTAGCAACAGTAGTCTTTTTCTTTGCGACTCCAACCTTTACAGGTGATCCTTTCTTGGCTTTTTTTGTAATTGATTTTTTCGGTGATGCTAGTTTGATTTTCTTCGAACTTTCGCCGCTTGCTTTTGTTGATGTCGATAGCTTAAATGAACCCGATGCACCTTTGCCTTTCGTTTGGATTAATTTACCGCTAACAACTGCACTCTTAATATATTTTTTAATAAATGGAGACAATTTGTCAGCGTCAACTTTGTAATTTGCAGCCAAATACTTTTTAATTGCTAGTAAAGATGAACCGCCACGTTCTTTCAAATCTTTTATAGCGCTATTCACCATATCTGAAGTTGGAGGATGGGCTGGCTTAGATTTAGGCTTTTTCACTCCAGTTGCGATAGAACCTTTCTTTGGTTTCTTCGTTTCAACAACAGGTGCAGTATTCGATTGAATTGTAGTATTATCTGCCATTTTGCTTTTTTTCTTTTAAAATATTTTTATTCACTTTTAGATTTTCCAATTACATTTTTCAAAAAAAAAAACACTTTAAAATCACTTATAACATTTATAACTTGTATGACTGCATGAATTAAATTCACTGAAGTCTAGTATGAACAAAACAGCTTATCCATATGTGATGACATTGTGGAAGAGCGGCGTGAAATAATTTCATTCAATTCAAGGCAATTTTTTCTCATTTTTGTTTGATGATTTCAAAGTTGAGCTCATTTTTCTAACAGTTATGATTATTTGTTTTTGAACATATATCCATCATATGAATTGTCAATATGGGCTCTTTCATCGTACTAATTTTGAATTTAAAAAAATTTTAAAATACGGCGCTAAATTCCGATTTTGTGTGAAATTTTTTCTATTTTCTCCAAAAAATTTCCATTTAAAACGATATAATTATTTTGTTAATAATATTATGAATTTTTTTTTCTATATTCATATTAAGATGTACTCAATGCATCATTATCATTAATTGTTTTTATTAAATTCACCTATTTTAATACTGTAATTTATGTTTCTTTCAGAAATCTTCAAACAACCGTCCGTTCTTGTTTTGTGCATGTTGTATGAGAATTGTAATATTAAATTATCTATTAAGTAAAGGTACAAGAGAATAAACTTTTATTTAAAATTTATTTCAATCATTTAGAGATATGTATCTTTAATTCTAAATATTGAATTAAATGGATTTTAATGAAATTTTTTTGAAACTTTATATGAAATATATTATTACCAACATTATCATTTTTGTTTGATGTTTTCAAAGTTGAGCTCATTTTTCTAATAGTTATGATTACTTATTTTTAAACATATATCCATCATATGAATCGTCAAGACGGGCTCTTTCATCGTACTAATTTTGAAATTGAAATAAATTTGAAATTCGGCGTTAAATTCCGATTTTGTGTGAAATTTTTTCTATTTTCTCCAAGAAATTTCCATTTAAAACGATATAATTATATTATTAATAATATTATGAATTTTTTTTTTCTATATTCATATTAAGATGTACTCAATGCATCATTATCATTAATTGTTTTTATTAAATTCACCTATTTTAATACTGTAATTTATGTTTCTTTCAGAAATCATCAAACAACCATCCGTTGCTGTTTTGTACATGTTGTTTGAGAATCAGAATTTTAATCTAACTACTACATAGTAAAGGTATAAACGGACACAATGTAATAAAAATTCATTTCAATCAATCCGAGATATGTATCCCTAAATCAAAATTCTAAATTTAATAGATTTTAGTGAAATTTTTTTGCAACTTTATGTGAAATACACAATATTATTACCATGGCATGGTAACATGGTACAGTTTTTCATTTTGAAATTAAATTAAACTCTTCGATTAAATAAATGCTAGTCCTGAAAAGGACTTTTTTGTGTTACTTTTAGAATTGTATTTTACTTTTTTGCTTTCTTTACTGGAGTTGCCTTTTTTGTTGTTGTCGCAGCTTTTTTAACCTTAGGACTTTTTGCAGCAACCTTTGTTACATTTTTAGATGGTTTCGTAATTTTTTGCTTCGAAGCTTTTGTTTTAATAGGAGCTGGTTTCTTAATAGTTTTAGCTACTGCCTTTTCAGATTTTTTCTTTTCTATTATAGATTCTTTAGCAACAGTAGTCTTTTTCTTTGCGACTCCAACCTTTACAGGTGATCCTTTCTTGGCTTTTTTTGTAATTGATTTTTTCGGTGATGCTAATTTGTTTTTCTTCGAACTTTCGCCGCTTGCTTTTGTTGATGTCGATAGCTTAAATGAACCCGATGCACCTTTGCCTTTCGTTTGGATTAATTTACCGCTAACAACTGCACTCTTAATATATTTTTTAATAAATGGAGACAATTTGTCAGCGTCAACTTTGTAATTTGCAGCCAAATACTTTTTAATTGCTAGTAAAGATGAACCGCCACGTTCTTTCAAATCTTTTATAGCGCTATTCACCATATCTGAAGTTGGAGGATGGGTTGGCTTAGATTTAGGCTTTTTCACTCCAGTTGCGATAGAACCTTTCTTTGGTTTCTTCGTTTCAACAACAGGTGTAGTATTCGATTGAATTGTAGTATTATCTGCCATTTTGCTTTTTTTCTTTTAAAATATTTTTATTCACTTTTAGATTTTCCAATTAAATTTTTCAAAAAAAAAAAAAAAACACTTTAAAATCACTTATAATATTTATAACTTGTATGAGTGTATGAATTAAATTCACTGAAGTCTAGTATGAACAAAACAGCTTATCCATATGTGATGGGATTGTAGAAGAGCGGTGTGAAATAATTTCATTCAATTCAAGGCAATTTTTTCTCATTTTTGTTTGATGATTTCAAAGTTGAGCTCATTTTTCTAATAGTTATGATTATTTGTTTTTGAACATATATCCAATATATGAATCTTTCATCGTACTAATTTTGAAATTAAAAAAATTTTAAAATACGGCGCTAAATTCCGATTTTGTGTGAAATTTTTTCTATTTTCTCCAAAAAATTTCCATTTAAAATGATATAATTATTTTGTTAATAATATTATGAATTTTTTTTTCTATATTCATTTTAAGATGTACTGAGTGCATCATTATCATTAATTGTTTTTATTAAATTCACCTATTTTAATTCTGTAATTTAAGTTTCTTTCAGAAATCATCAAACAACCATCCGTTATTGTTTTGTACATGTTGTATGAGAATTGTAATTTTAAATTATCTATTAAGTAAAGGTACAAGAGAATAAACTTTTATTTAAAATTTATTTCAATCATTTTGAGATATGTATCTTTAATTCTAAATATTGAATTAAATGGATTTTAATGAAATTTTTTTGAAACTTTATATGAAATATATTATTACCAACATTATCATTTTTGTTTGATGATTTCAAAGTTGAGCTCATTTTTCTAATAGTTATGATTATTTGTTTTTAAACATATATCCATCAAACGAATTGTCAATATGGGCTCTTTCATCGTACTAATTTTGAATTTAAAAAAATTTTTAAATACGGCGCTAAATTCCGATTTTGTGTGAAATTTTTTCTATTTTCTCCAAAAAATTTCCATTTAAAATGATATAATTATTTTGTTAATAATATTATGAATTTTTTTTCTATATTCATATTAAGATGTACTCAGTGCATCATTATCATTAATTGTTTTTATTAAATTCACCTATTTTAATACTGTAATTTAAGTTTCTTTCAGAAATCTTCAAACAACCGTCCGTTCTTGTTTTGTGCATGTTGTATGAGAATTGTAATATTAAATTATCTATTAAGTAAAGGTACAAGAGAATAAACTTTTATTTAAAATTTATTTCAATCATTTAGAGATATGTATCTTTAATTCTAAATATTGAATTAAATGGATTTTAATGAAATTTTTTTGAAACTTTATATGAAATATATTATTACCAACATTATCATTTTTGTTTGATGTTTTCAAAGTTGAGCTCATTTTTCTAATAGTTATGATTATTTATTTTTAAGCATATATCCATCATATGAATCGTCAAGACGGGCTCTTTCATCGTACTAATTTTGAAATTAAAATAAATTTGAAATTCGGCGTTAAATTCCGATTTTGTGTGAAATTTTTTCTATTTTCTCCAAAAAATTTCCATTTAAAACGATATAATTATTTTGTTAATAATATTATGAATTTTTTTTTCTATATTCATATTAAGATGTACTCAATGCATCATTATCATTAATTGTTTTTATTAAATTCACCTATTTTAATACTGTAATTTAAATTTCTTTCAGAAATCTTCAAACATCCATTCGTTGCTGTTTTGTACATGTTGTTTGAGAATCAGAATTTTAATCTAACTACTACATAGTAAAGGTATAAACGGACACAATTTAATAAAAATTCATTTCAATCAATCCGAGATATGTATCCTTAAATCAAAATTCTAAATTTAATAGATTTTAGTGAAATTTTTTTGCAACTTTATGTGAAATACACAATATTATTACCATGGCATGGTAACATGGTACAGTTTTTCATTTTGAAATTAAATTAAACTCTTCGATTAAATAAATGCTAGTGCTGAAAAGGACTTTTTTGTGTTACTTTTAGAATTGTATTTTACTTTTTTGCTTTCTTTACTGGAGTTACCTTTTTTGTTGTTGTCGCAGCTTTTTTAACCTTAGGACTTTTTGCAGCAACCTTTGTTACATTTTTAGATGGTTTCGTAATTTTTTGCTTCGAAGCTTTTGTTTTAATAGGAGCTGGTTTCTTAATAGTTTTAGCTACTGGCTTTTCAGATTTTTTCTTTTCTATTATAGATTCTTTAGCAACAGTAGTCTTTTTCTTTGCGACTCCAACCTTTACAGGTGATCCTTTCTTGGCTTTTTTTGTAATTGATTTTTTCGGTGATGCTAGTTTGTTTTTCTTCGAACTTTCGCCGCTTGCTTTTGTTGATGTCGATAGCTTAAATGAACCCGGTGCACCTTTGCCTTTCGTTTGGATTAATTTACCGCTAACAACTGCACTCTTAATATATTTTTTAATAAATGGAGACAATTTGTCAGCGTCAACTTTGTAATTTGCAGCCAAATACTTTTTAATTGCTAGTAAAGATGAACCGCCACGTTCTTTCAAATCTTTTATAGCGCTATTCACCATATCTGAAGTTGGAGGATGGGCTGGCTTAGATTTAGGCTTTTTCACTCCAGTTGCGATAGAACCTTTCTTTGGTTTCTTCGTTTCAACAACAGGTGCAGTATTCGATTGAATTGTAGTATTATCTGCCATTTTGCTTTTTTTCTTTTAAAATATTTTTATTCACTTTTAGATTTTCCAATTACATTTTTCAAAAAAAAAAACACTTTAAAATCACTTATAACATTTATAACTTGTATGACTGCATGAATTAAATTCACTGAAGTCTAGTATGAACAAAACAGCTTATCCATATGTGATGACATTGTGGAAGAGCGGTGTGAAATAATTTCATTCAATTCAAGGCAATTTTTTCTCATTTTTGTTTGATGATTTCAAAGTTGAGCTCATTTTTCTAACAGTTATGATTATTTGTTTTTGAACATATATCCATCATATGAATTGTCAATATGGGCTCTTTCATCGTACTAATTTTGAATTTAAAAAAATTTTAAAATACGGCGCTAAATTCCGATTTTGTGTGAAATTTTTTCTATTTTCTCCAAAAAATTTACATTTAAAACGATATAATTATTTTGTTAATAATATTATGAATTTTTTTTTTCTATATTCATATTAAGATGTACTCAATGCATCATTATCATTAATTGTTTTTATTAAATTCACCTATTTTAATACTGTAATTTATGTTTCTTTCAGAAATCATCAAACAACCATCCGTTGTTGTTTTGTACATGTTGTATGAGAATTGTAATTTTAAATTATCTATTAAGTGAAGGTACGAGAGAATAAACTTTTATTTAAAATTTATTTCAATCATTTTGAGATATGTATCTTTAATTCTAAATATTGAATTAAATGGATTTTAATGAAATTTTTTTGAAACTTTATATGAAATATATTATTACCAACATTATCATTTTTGTTTGATGATTTCAAAGTTGAGCTCATTTTTCTAATAGTTATGATTATATGTTTTTAAACATATATCCATCATATGAATCGTCAAGACGGGCTCTTTCATCGTACTAATTTTGAAATTAAAAAAAATAAAATTCGGCGTTAAATTCCGATTTTGTGAGAAATTTTTTCTATTTTCTACAAAAAATTTCCATTTTAAACGATATAATTATTTTGTCAAAATTATTATGGAATTTTTTTTTGTTATTCATATTAAGATTTACTCAATCCATCATTATCATTAATTGTTTTTATTAAATTCTCCTATTTTCATACTGTAATTTAAATTTCTTTCAGAAATCATCAAACAACCATTCGTTGCTGTTTTGTACATGTTGTTTGAGAATCAGAATTTTAATCTAACTACTACATAGTAAAGGTATAAACTGACACAATTTAATAAAAATTCATTTCAATCAATCCGAGATATGTATCCTTAAATCAAAATTCTAAATTTAATAGATTTTAGTGAAATTTTTTTGCAACTTTATGTGAAATACACAATATTATTACCATGGCATGGTAACATGGTACAGTTTTTCATTTTGAAATTAAATTAAACTCTTCGATTAAATAAATGCTAGTCCTGAAAAGGACTTTTTTGTGTTACTTTTAGAATTGTATTTTACTTTTTTGCTTTCTTTACTGGAGTTGCCTTTTTTGTTGTTGTCGCAGCTTTTTTAACCTTAGGACTTTTTGCAGCAACCTTTGTTACATTTTTAGATGGTTTCGTAATTTTTTGCTTCGAAGCTTTTGTTTTAATAGGAGCTGGTTTCTTAATAGTTTTAGCTACTGCCTTTTCAGATTTTTTCTTTTCTATTATAGATTCTTTAGCAACAGTAGTCTTTTCTTTGCGACTCCAACCTTTACAGGTGATCCTTTCTTGGCTTTTTTTGTAATTGATTTTTTCGGTGATGCTAATTCGTTTTTCTTCGAACTTTCGCCGCTTGCTTTTGTTGATGTCGATAGCTTAAATGAACCCGATGCACCTTTGCCTTTCGTTTGGATTAATTTACCGCTAACAACTGCACTCTTAATATATTTTTTAATAAATGGAGACAATTTGTCAGCGTCAACTTTGTAATTTGCAGCCAAATACTTTTTAATTGCTAGTAAAGATGAACCGCCACGTTCTTTCAAATCTTTTATAGCGCTATTCACCATATCTGAAGTTGGAGGATGGGTTGGCTTAGATTTAGGCTTTTTCACTCCAGTTGCGATAGAACCTTTCTTTGGTTTCTTCGTTTCAACAACAGGTGTAGTATTCGATTGAATTGTAGTATTATCTGCCATTTTGCTTTTTTTCTTTTAAAATATTTTTATTCACTTTTAGATTTTCCAATTAAATTTTTCAAAAAAAAAAAAACACTTTAAAATCACTTATAACATTTATAACTTGTATGACTGTATGAATTAAATTCACTGAAGTCTAGTATGAACAAAACAGCTTATCCATATGTGATGAGATTGTGGAAGAGCGGTGTGAAATAATTTCATTCAATTCAAGGCAATTTTTTCTCATTTTTGTTTGATGATTTCAAAGTTGAGCTCATTTTTCTAATAGTTATGATTATTTGTTTTTAAACATATATCCAATATATGAATCTTTCATCGTACTAATTTTGAAATTAAAAAAATTTTAAAATACGGCGCTAAATTCCGATTTTGTGTGAAATTTTTTCTATTTTCTCCAAAAAATTTACATTTAAAACGATATAATTATTTTGTTAATAATATTATGAATTTTTTTTTCTATATTCATATTAAGATGTACTCAATGCATCATTATCATTAATTGTTTTTATTAAATTCACCTATTTTAATACTGTAATTTATGTTTCTTTCAGAAATCATCAAACAACCATCCGTTGTTGTTTTGTACATGTTGTATGAGAATTGTAATTTTAAATTATCTATTAAGTGAAGGTACGAGAGAATAAACTTTTATTTAAAATTTATTTCAATCATTTTGAGATATGTATCTTTAATTCTAAATATTGAATTAAATGGATTTTAATGAAATTTTTTTGAAACTTTATATGAAATATATTATTGCCAACATTATCATTTTTGTTTGATGATTTCAAAGTTGAGCTCATTTTTCTAATAGTTATGATTATTTGTTTTTAAACATATATCCATCAAATGAATTGTCAATATGGGCTCTTTCATCGTACTAATTTTGAATTTAAAAAAATTTTAAAATACGGCGCTAAATTCCGATTTTGTGTGAAATTTTTTCTATTTTCTCCAAAAAATTTCCATTTAAAATGATATAATTATTTTGTTAATAATATTATGAATTTTTTTTCTATATTCATATTAAGATGTACTCAATGCATCATTATCATTAATTGTTTTTATTAAATTCACCTATTTTAATACTGTAATTTATGTTTCTTTCAGAAATCATCAAACAACCATCCGTTGTTGTTTTGTACATGTTGTATGAGAATTGTAATTTTAAATTATCTGTTAAGTGAAGGTACGAGAGAATAAACTTTTATTTAAAATTTATTTCAATCATTTTGAGATATGTATCTTTAATTCTAAATATTGAATTAAATGGATTTTAATGAAATTTTTTTGAAACTTTATATGAAACATATTATTACCAACATTATCATTTTTGTTTGATGTTTTCAAAGTTGAGCTCATTTTTCTAATAGTTATGATTATTTATTTTTAAACATATATCCATCATATGAATCGTCAAGACGGGCTCTTTCTTCGTACTCATTTTGAAATTAAAATAAATTTGAAATTCGGCGTTAAATTCCGATTTTGTGTGAAATTTTTTCTATTTTCTCCAAAAAATTTCCATTTAAAACGATATAATTATTTTGTTAATAATATTATGAATTTTTTTTTCTATATTCATATTAAGATGTACTCAATGCATCATTATCATTAATTGTTTTTATTAAATTCACCTATTTTAATACTGTAATTTAAATTTCTTTCAGAAATCTTCAAACAACCATTCGTTGCTGTTTTGTACATGTTGTTTGAGAATCAGAATTTTAATCTAACTACTACATAGTAAAGGTATAAACGGACACAATTTAATAAAAATTCATTTCAATCAATCCGAGATATGTATCCTTAAATCAAAATTCTAAATTTAATAGATTTTAGTGAAATTTTTTTGCAACTTTATGTGAAATACACAATATTATTACCATGGCATGGTAACATGGTACAGTTTTTCATTTTGAAATTAAATTAAACTCTTCGATTAAATAAATGCTAGTCTTGAAAAGGACTTTTTTGTGTTACTTTTAGAATTGTATTTTACTTTTTTGCTTTCTTTACTGGAGTTGCCTTTTTTGTTGTTGTCGCAGCTTTTTTAACCTTAGGACTTTTTGCAGCAACCTTTGTTACATTTTTAGATGGTTTCGTAATTTTTTGCTTCGAAGCTTTTGTTTTAATAGGAGCTGGTTTCTTAATAGTTTTAGCTACTGCCTTTTCAGATTTTTTCTTTTCTATTATAGATTCTTCAGCAACAGTAGTCTTTTTCTTTGCGACTCCAACCTTTACAGGTGATCCTTTCTTGGCTTTTTTTGTAATTGATTTTTTCGGTGATGCTAGTTTGTTTTTCTTCGAACTTTCGCCGCTTGCTTTTGTTGATGTCGATAGCTTAAATGAACCCGATGCACCTTTGCCTTTCGTTTGGATTAATTTACCGCTAACAACTGCACTCTTAATATATTTTTTAATAAATGGAGACAATTTGTCAGCGTCAACTTTGTAATTTGCAGCCAAATACTTTTTAATTACTAGTAAAGATGAACCGCCACGTTCTTTCAAATCTTTTATAGCGCTATTCACCATATCTGAAGTTGGAGGATGGGTTGGCTTAGATTTAGGCTTTTTCACTCCAGTTGCGATAGAACCTTTCTTTGGTTTCTTCGTTTCAACAACAGGTGCAGTATTCGATTGAATTGTAGTATTATCTGCCATTTTGCTTTTTTTCTTTTAAAATATTTTTATTCACTTTTAGATTTTCCAATTAAATTTTTCAAAAAAAAAAACACTTTAAAATCACTTATAGCATTTATAACTTGTATGACTGTATGAATTAAATTCACTGAAGTCTAGTATGAACAAAACAGCTTATCCATATGTGATGAGATTGTGGAAGAGCGGTGTGAAATAACTTCATTCAATTCAAGGCAATTTTTTCTCATTTTTGTTTGATGATTTCAAAGTTGAGCTCATTTTTCTAATAGTTATGATTATTTGTTTTTGAACATATATCCATCATATGAATTGTCAAGATGGGCTCTTTCATCGTACTAATTTTGAAATTAAAAAAATTTTAAAATACGGCGCTAAATTCCGATTTTGTGTGAAATTTTTTCTATTTTCTCCAAAAAATTTCCATTTAAAACGATATAATTATTTTGTTAATAATATTATGAATTTTTTTTTCTATATTCATATTAAGATGTACTCAATGCATCATTATCATTAATTGTTTTTATTAAATTCACCTATTTTAATACTGTAATTTATGTTTCTTTCAGAAATCATCAAACAACCATCCGTTGTTGTTTTGTACATGTTGTATGAGAATTGTAATTTTAAATTATCTATTAAGTGAAGGTACGAGAGAATAAACTTTTATTTAAAATTTATGTCAATCATTTGGAGATATGTATCTTTAATTCTAAATATTGAATTAAATGGATTTTAATGAAATTTTTTTGAAACTTTATATGAAATATATTATTACCAACATTATCATTTTTGTTTGATGATTTCAAAGTTGAGCTCATTTTTCTAATAGTTATGATTATATGTTTTTAAACATATATCCATCATATGAATCGTCAAGACGGGCTCTTTCATCGTACTAATTTTGAAATTAATAAAAATTAAAATTCGGCGTTAAATTCCGATTTTGTGTGAAATTTTTTCTATTTTCTACAAAAAATTTCCATTTTAAACGATATAATTGTTTTGTCAAAATTATTATGGAATTTTTTTTTTGTTATTCATAATAAGATTTACTCAATCCATCATTATCATTAATTGTTTTTATTAAATTCTCCTATTTTCATACTGTAATTTAAATTTCTTTCAGAAATCTTCAAACAACCATTCGTTGCTGTTTTGTACATGTTGTTTGAGAATCAGAATTTTAAAATAACTACTACATAGTAAAGGTATAAACGGACACAATTTAATAAAAATTCATTTCAATCAATCCGAGATATGTATCCTTAAATCAAAATTCTAAATTTAATAGATTTTAGTGAAATTTTTTTGCAACTTTATGTGAAATACACAATATTATTACCATGGCATGGTAACATGGTACAGTTTTTCATTATGAAATTAAATTAAACTCTTCGATTAAATAAATGCTAGTCCTGAAAAGGACTTTTTTGTGTTACTTTTAGAATTGTATTTTACTTTTTTGCTTTCTTTACTGGAGTTGCCTTTTTTGTTGTTGTCGCAGCTTTTTTAACCTTAGGACTTTTTGCAGCAACCTTTGTTACATTTTTAGATGGTTTCGTAATTTTTTGCTTCGAAGCTTTTGTTTTAATAGGAGCTGGTTTCTTAATAGTTTTAGCTACTGCCTTTTCAGATTTTTTCTTTTCTATTATAGATTCTTTAGCAACAGTAGTCTTTTTCTTTGCGACTCCAACCTTTACAGGTGATCCTTTCTTGGCTTTTTTTGTAATTGATTTTTTCGGTGATGCTAATTTGTTTTTCTTCGAACTTTCGCCGCTTGCTTTTGTTGATGTCGATAGCTTAAATGAACCCGATGCACCTTTGCCTTTCGTTTGGATTAATTTACCGCTAACAACTGCACTCTTAATATATTTTTTAATAAATGGAGACAATTTGTCAGCGTCAACTTTGTAATTTGCAGCCAAATACTTTTTAATTGCTAGTAAAGATGAACCGCCACGTTCTTTCAAATCTTTTATAGCGCTATTCACCATATCTGAAGTTGGAGGATGGGTTGGCTTAGATTTAGGCTTTTTCACTCCAGTTGCGATAGAACCTTTCTTTGGTTTCTTCGTTTCAACAACAGGTGCAGTATTCGATTGAATTGTAGTATTATCTGCCATTTTGCTTTTTTTCTTTTAAAATATTTTTATTCACTTTTAGATTTTCCAATTAAATTTTTCAAAAAAAAACACTTTAAAATCACTTATAACATTTATAACTTGTATGACTGTATGAATTAAATTCACTGAAGTCTAGTATGAACAAAACAGCTTATCCATATGTGATGAGATTGTGGAAGAGCGGTGTGAAAAATTTCATTCAATTCAAGGCAATTTTTTCTCATTTTTGTTTGATGATTTCAAAGTTGAGCTCATTTTTCTAATAGTTATGATTATTTGTTTTTGAACATATATCCAATATATGAATCTTTCATCGTACTAATTTTGAAATTAAAAAAATTTTAAAATACGGCGCTAAATTCCGATTTTGTGTGAAATTTTTTCCATTTTCTCCAAAAAATTTCCATTTAAAATGATATAATTATTTTGTTAATAATATTATGAATTTTTTTTCTATATTCATATTAAGATGTACTCAGTGCATCATTATCATTAATTGTTTTTATTAAATTCACCTATTTTAATACTGTAATTTAAGTTTCTTTCAGAAATCATCAAACAACCATCCGTTGTTATTTTGTACATGTTGTATGAGAATTGTAATTTTAAATTATCTATTAAGTAAAGGTACAAGAGAATAAACTTTTATTTAAAATTTATTTCAATCATTTTGAGATATGTATCTTTAATTCTAAATATTGAATTAAATGGATTTTAATGAAATTTTTTTGAAACTTTATATGAAATATATTATTACCAACATTATCATTTTTGTTTGATGATTTCAAAGTTGAGCTCATTTTTCTAATAGTTATGATTATTTGTTTTTAAACATATATCCATCAAATGAATTGTCAATATGGGCTCTTTCATCGTACTAATTTTGAATTTAAAAAAATTTTAAAATACGGCGCTAAATTCCGATTTTGTGTGAAATTTTTTCTATTTTCTCCAAAAAATTTCCATTTAAAATGATATAATTATTTTGTTAATAATATTATGAATTTTTTTTCTATATTCATATTAAGATGTACTCAATGCATCATTATCATTAATTGTTTTTATTAAATTCACCTATTTTAATACTGTAATTTATGTTTCTTTCAGAAATCATCAAACAACCATCCGTTGTTGTTTTGTACATGTTGTATGAGAATTGTAATTTTAAATTATCTATTAAGTGAAGGTACGAGAGAATAAACTTTTATTTAAAATTTATTTCAATCATTTTGAGATATGTATCTTTAATTCTAAATATTGAATTAAATGGATTTTAATGAAATTTTTTTGAAACTTTATATGAAACATATTATTACCAACATTATCATTTTTGTTTGATGTTTTCAAAGTTGAGCTCATTTTTCTAATAGTTATGATTATTTATTTTTAAACATATATCCATCATATGAATCGTCAAGACGGGCTCTTTCATCGTACTCATTTTGAAATTAAAATAAATTTGAAATTCGGCGTTAAATTCCGATTTTGTGTGAAATTTTTTCTATTTTCTCCAAAAAATTTCCATTTAAAACGATATAATTATTTTGTTAATAATATTATGAATTTTTTTTTCTATATTCATATTAAGATGTACTCAATGCATCATTATCATTAATTGTTTTTATTAAATTCACCTATTTTAATACTGTAATTTAAATTTCTTTCAGAAATCTTCAAACAACCATTCGTTGCTGTTTTGTACATGTTGTTTGAGAATCAGAATTTTAATCTAACTACTACATAGTAAAGGTATAAACGGACACAATTTAATAAAAATTCATTTCAATCAATCCGAGATATGTATCCTTAAATCAAAATTCTAAATTTAATAGATTTTAGTGAAATTTTTTTGCAACTTTATGTGAAATACACAATATTATTACCATGGCATGGTAACATGGTACAGTTTTTCATTTTGAAATTAAATTAAACTCTTCGATTAAATAAATGCTAGTCCTGAAAAGGACTTTTTTGTGTTACTTTTAGAATTGTATTTTACTTTTTTGCTTTCTTTACTGGAGTTGCCTTTTTTGTTGTTGTCGCAGCTTTTTTAACCTTAGGACTTTTTGCAGCAACCTTTGTTACATTTTTAGATGGTTTCGTAATTTTTTGCTTCGAAGCTTTTGTTTTAATAGGAGCTGGTTTCTTAATAGTTTTAGCTACTGCCTTTTCAGATTTTTTCTTTTCTATTATAGATTCTTCAGCAACAGTAGTCTTTTTCTTTGCGACTCCAACCTTTACAGGTGATCCTTTCTTGGCTTTTTTTGTAATTGATTTTTTCGGTGATGCTAGTTTGTTTTTCTTCGAACTTTCGCCGCTTGCTTTTGTTGATGTCGATAGCTTAAATGAACCCGATGCACCTTTGCCTTTCGTTTGGATTAATTTACCGCTAACAACTGCACTCTTAATATATTTTTTAATAAATGGAGACAATTTGTCAGCGTCAACTTTGTAATTTGCAGCCAAATACTTTTTAATTGCTAGTAAAGATGAACCGCCACGTTCTTTCAAATCTTTTATAGCGCTATTCACCATATCTGAAGTTGGAGGATGGGTTGGCTTAGATTTAGGCTTTTTCACTCCAGTTGCGATAAAACCTTTCTTTGGTTTCTTCGTTTCAACAACAGGTGCAGTATTCGATTGAATTGTAGTATTATCTGCCATTTTGCTTTTTTTCTTTTAAAATATTTTTATTCACTTTTAGATTTTCCAATTAAATTTTTCAAAAAAAAAAACACTTTAAAATCACTTATAACATTTATAACTTGTATGACTGCATGAATTAAATTCACTGAAGTCTAGTATGAACAAAACAGCTTATCCATATGTGATGAGATTGTGGAAGAGCGGTGTGAAATAATTTCATTCAATTCAAGGCAATTTTTTCTCATTTTTGTTTGATGATTTCAAAGTTGAGCTCATTTTTCTAACAGTTATGATTATTTGTTTTTGAACATATATCCATCATATGAATTGTCAATATGGGCTCTTTCATCGTACTAATTTTGAATTTAAAAAAATTTTAAAATGCGGCGCTAAATTCCGATTTTGTGTGAAATTTTTTCTATTTTCTCCAAAAAATTTACATTTAAAACGATATAATTATTTTGTTAATAATATTATGAATTTTTTTTTCTATATTCATATTAAAATGCACTCAATGCATCATTATCATTAATTGTTTTTATTAAATTCACCTATTTTAATACTGTAATTTATGTTTCTTTCAGAAATCATCAAACAACCATCCGTTGTTGTTTTGTACATGTTGTATGAGAATTGTAATTTTAAATTATCTATTAAGTGAAGGTACGAGAGAATAAACTTTTATTTAAAATTTATTTCAATCATTTTGAGATATGTATCTTTAATTCTAAATATTGAATTAAATGGATTTTAATGAAATTTTTTTGAAACTTTATATGAAATATATTATTACCAACATTATCATTTTTGTTTGATGATTTCAAAGTTGAGCTTATTTTTCTAATAGTTATGATTATTTGTTTTTAAACATATATGCTTCATATGAATCGTCAAGACGGGCTCTTTCATCGTACTAATTTTGAAATTAAAAAAAATTAAAATTCGGCGTTAAATTCCGATTTTGTGTGAAATTTTTTCTATTTTCTCCAAAAAATTTCCATTTAAAATGATATAATTATTTTGTTAATAATATTATGAATTTTTTTTCTATATTCATATTAAGATGTACTCAGTGCATCATTATCATTAATTGTTTTTATTAAATTCACCTATTTTAATACTGTAATTTAAGTTTCTTTCAGAAATCATCAAACAACCATCCGTTGTTGTTTTGTACATGTTGTATGAGAATTGTAATTTTAAATTATCTATTAAGTAAAGGTACAAGAGAATAAACTTTTATTTAAAATTTATTTCAATCATTTTGAGATATGTATCTTTAATTCTAAATATTGAATTAAATGGATTTTAATGAAATTTTTTTGAAACTTTATATGAAATATATTATTACCAACATTATCATTTTTGTTTGATGATTTCAAAGTTGAGCTCATTTTTCTAATAGTTATGATTATTTGTTTTTGAACATATATCCATCAAATGAATTGTCAATATGGGCTCTTTCATCGTACTAATTTTGAATTTAAAAAAATTTTAAAATACGGCGCTAAATTCCGATTTTGTGTGAAATTTTTTCTATTTTCTCCAAAAATTTCCATTTAAAATGATATAATTATTTTGTTAATAATATTATGAATTTTTTTTCTATATTCATATTAAGATGTACTCAGTGCATCATTATCATTAATTGTTTTTATTAAATTCACCTATTTTAATACTGTAATTTAAGTTTCTTTCAGAAATCATCAAACAACCATCCGTTGTTGTTTTGTACATGTTGTATGAGAATTGTAATTTTAAATTATCTATTAAGTAAAGGTACAAGAGAAAAACTTTTATTTAAAATTTATTTCAATCATTTAGAGATATGTATCTTTAATTCTAAATATTGAATTAAATGGATTTTAATGAAATTTTTTTGAAACTTTATATGAAATATATTATTACCAACATTATCATTTTTGTTTGATGTTTTCAAAGTTGAGCTCATTTTTCTAATAGTTATGATTACTTATTTTTAAACATATATCCATCATATGAATCGCCAAGACGGGCTCTTTCATCGTACTAATTTTGAAATTAAAAAAAATTAAAATTCGGCGTTAAATTCCGATTTTGTGTGAAATTTTTTCTATTTTCTCCAAAAAATTTCCATTTTAAACGATATAATTATTTTGTCAAAAATATTATGGAATTTTTTTTTTGTTATTCATATTAAGATTTACTCAATCCATCATTATCATTAATTGTTTTTATTAAACTCTCCTATTTTCATACTGTAATTTAAATTTCTTTCAGAAATCTTCAAACAACCATTCGTTGCTGTTTTGTACATGTTGTTTGAGAATCAGAATTTTAATCTAACTACTACATAGTAAAGGTATAAACGGACACAATTTAATAAAAATTCATTTCAATCAATCCGAGATATGTATCCTTAAATCAAAATTCTAAATTTAATAGATTTTAGTGAAATTTTTTTGCAAATTTATGTGAAATACACAATATTATTACCATGGCATGGTAACATGGTACAGTTTTTCATTTTGAAATTAAATTAATCTCTTCGATTAAATAAATGCTAGTCCTGAAAAGGACTTTTTTGTGTTACTTTTAGAATTGTATTTTACTTTTTTGCTTTCTTTACTGGAGTTGCCTTTTTTGTTGTTGTCGCAGCTTTTTTAACCTTAGGACTTTTTGCAGCAACCTTTGTTACATTTTTAGATGGTTTCGTAATTTTTTGCTTCGAAGCTTTTGTTTTAATAGGAGCTGGTTTCTTAATAGTTTTAGCTACTGCCTTTTCAGATTTTTTCTTTTCTATTATAGATTCTTTAGCAACAGTAGTCTTTTTCTTTGCGACTCCAACCTTTACAGGTGATCCTTTCTTGGCTTTTTTTGTAATTGATTTTTTCGGTGATGCTAATTTGTTTTTCTTCGAACTTTCGCCGCTTGCTTTTGTTGATGTCGATAGCTTAAATGAACCCGATGCACCTTTGCCTTTCGTTTGGATTAATTTACCGCTAACAACTGCACTCTTAATATATTTTTTAATAAATGGAGACAATTTGTCAGCGTCAACTTTGTAATTCGCAGCCAAATACTTTTTAATTGCTAGTAAAGATGAACCGCCACGTTCTTTCAAATCTTTTATAGCGCTATTCACCATATCTGAAGTTGGAGGATGGGTTGGCTTAGATTTAGGCTTTTTCACTCCAGTTGCGATAGAACCTTTCTTTGGTTTCTTCGTTTCAACAACAGGTGCAGTATTCGATTGAATTGTAGTATTATCTGCCATTTTGCTTTTTTTCTTTTAAAATATTTTTATTCACTTTTAGATTTTCCAATTAAATTTTTCAAAAAAAAACACTTTAAAATCACTTATAACATTTATAACTTGTATGACTGTATGAATTAAATTCAAGATCAGATCATCAGAGTTCAGATCATCGATCAGACAGTGATCAGAGTGCACAGTCATTAGTTAAAATTAATATCATATCTAAATTCATGCTAATTAATATCAAAACATACAATAAATGCGAAAAGTGCATATTAATATTTTCAAATAACCCTGTGTAAAATATAAACAAATCAACAAAAGAAAATAAAATACTTACAATAAAAGTCCCAAGAAATTAACTTGGGCAGTTCAAGTTCAACAGTTCAATTCCCCCTTGAGGGGGAATTAGTTTCAACAAACAAAAAAATTCAGTGTTCACAAGTTACTAAAAAACAAAAAAACAAAAAAAAATCACAATTGATGGTTTTTTTTTAGTTTAATAGTGCATCATAAATTTTGTAAAGCACAAAAATTTCAGCAGCAGCAACTGTAAATCATAACTACAGTAACTAAAACAGCTCTAACGGAACAACTCATAATCACAACAATATCGAATAATACGAATTTTTCGTTTTCCACAATTTTCATCAAACGTCATAGCATCAAATTGAAATTCAACTGGAATCGACTAAACTGGAGATAGACGACATCAGTCAAAAATCATCACAATACATAAGGTACAATAAAAAAGTTTATCATATTCATCAGAGAGTTTAGTGTGAACAGTGAACAGTGAAACTTCAATATTTTGTGAAGAATTTCTTTCCCGTTTTTATATATAAAATTATTAAAAATATTTCATGTCAAAATAAAATAAAATAGTTTCAAACAAAGTGATTAGTTATCCAAGCGATAAACTATATTCAGTTAAGTGGTAGCAGAGACCCCCCCTTGAGGGGAACTGCTAGCAGTGATATTTCAATCATAACCGTATTATTTAACTAATTCGAATTTATACAATCACTATAGTGCTAACTAATACATTCACACACAATTCATTTCAATACTAAATATAATTTAATTTTGGTAAAAAAAATTTTTTCAAACATACTCCGAGCGCCTAACAAAGGTGCTAGGGGAACTTAAATCGTTGGTCCCGCGACGGTTTTTACCATCATCAACCAGGATAAACGCCGTTCTGACGGAATAACGGCAGATATCTGCAACAACTTTAAATTTCATCAAAATTCATCAAAATCGACTAATTGGCATTTAGTCGATATCGTTCGAAATTGCTCATCTTCAAATATCCAGCAGGAACTAAATTAAAAAATATTCTACTATCATCTTCTACTATCATCATATCATCATTCATCTTCCAGCCAACAATTCTGAAATTGATCGGATACATTATTATTGGACGCAATCGTCAACCCATCACAATCATCTATAAACAGGTTCATTTGGAAATTAAATAAAAATTAAATTTATACTAACACACAATATAAACCTTTTCATATTATAAATGCTAACCCATCCAGGGTATGGATGACCTAGACTTTACACTAGGTAAGAAAAATATAGCCGCCTTGAGAGGGCGTGCCCGAATTTTACACACCAACGCGACAGAAAAAACCAATTATCCACGCCTCGCACAATATAAATTAACTTACAAAATAGCTTCTGCTAAGAAAAAATCATCCAGAGATTCTCCTCTAAAAGCTCTGTCTTTACGGGACCCTAGATTACATTCCAAGAATATACCAAGCACATCAACTGCCCAAATGGACACTGGTCAATTTGACGACCTTCCGGACGGCGTGCCCCCTAGCCACTCTGTCCATGACTTTGACCTAAAACGAAGACAATCCTACTCTTCGATATCTAGCCAAGAATCCCAAAACAAGGCACCGCGAACCACGCAAACTAAAACCCCCTCTTCAAGGAATATTCCACCTATAATATGCTACAAAATAGACCATAAGAAAAATATTGAAGCGCTAAACAGAGAGTTAACTGACAAAACCTTTACGTTAAAATTAATAAATAAAAACTGTAGTAACATTAGAACCAAAAACTTAGCCGATTATACAAGAACCCTTGAAATTCTCAAATCTAAGGAGATCAACCTTTACACGTTCACGCCCAAAGATAAGCGCCCCTGGTGCCACGTCATCCGTGGGATTGATAACAGCTTCTCCCCAAGCGATGTGGCTGAAGCCCTAAAAGATCTGAAGCTCAATATCAATCTCGAGAAAGTCGAAATCCTAAAAACCAAAAAAAAAAACGCACAACACTCTATTTTACGTACAGTGCGACAAAACGTCAGACATAAAATCCCTGGTTAAAGTAACATACTTGCTCCACCAGAAAATAACCTGGGAAAAACTTAACCCCCGCACCACTCTACAATGTCGGAACTGCCAGCGATACGATCATGTTGCAATAAATTGCAACATGCCCTACCGCTGCATCAAATGCGACCAAACCCACGTCCCAGGACAATGCGCTAGATCTGATATCACGGTAGGGCAACCCTACTGTGTAAATTGTAAAAAACTCGGCCACCCGGCAAACTACAGAGATTGTCCCGCAGCTCTAGCATACAGGCAACGGAAAGACAAACAGATCCCCACCGTAACTCCAATTTCCCAGCCACAAATAAACAACAATCAAGCCATGTTCTCGAACTTTGTTCGACCAACCATCTCATTTGCTCAAGCTGTAAGCAATAACAACCCAAGCACCCATAGCGGCACGGCCCCTTCTACACCGTTCCCAAACTCAAACGTTACAGACCTAGACAATCTGAATTACATACAACAACAGTTCAAACAGCACTTCAACATGAACCTATTTGAACTGTCCAATAAAATAAATGCATTGACAAATATACTAAAATCAAACACTAACGACGAAATAAAAAAACAACAAATGTTCATATTTGCCTTCGAACTTGCTCCCTACATGCATTTATTGAACCCATAAACTAGACATGAAAATAATTCTTCTCAACATCAATTCTCTCCATTCAAGTCAAAAGCAACTGGAACTCAATGCTCTTCTAGCTAAACATAATCCAGACATTGCCTTAATCACTGAAACGAAATTTAAACAAACCAGCAAGGCAATCCACAAAAAATTCCCTGGCTATACTTTTTATCACCACGAACGTACGAACAATACCGGTGGAGGCGTGGCCATCCTCACTAAGTCCTCCATAACGACTCAACAACTGTCCCTACCTACTTTGACTACATTAGACTGCGTGGGAATCTCTGTAGAGCTAAAATCTGGAAAGACAATAAATTGTATTAGTGCCTACCACTCATACAAATGTGGGAACAATAACCTAAGCCCAAATGACTTGGATTTGCTTTTCAAGTCGCTACGAGACATGAATGCACCGTACCTCATAGGTGGGGATTTCAATGCGAAACACGCATTCTGGTCAAACGCCTCAGAAGACCTGAATGGCCGTACTCTGTATAATTAGTACACGAGCAACATCGACTCGTATGATATCAAGCTTTGGCACTCCCTCTACCCTTCATACCCATCCTCAGGTAGCTACCTCGATTTGTATTTTGTGCACGATGACTTACTTATAAATCAGAACTGTACGAGACACAACGCCCTACTGACGAGACCTTCATACTCAGACCACGACATCGTTTTTATAAACATCGACGGAATACAAGACAGAACAAAAAACAGGCTCCGTTACTGGCCAATCGACTTCCAAACGCCACACCCAATAAAATTATTCGATTACAATAACGCAAATTGGAAAAAATTCAGTCAAATAGTAACCAAGAAATCACATAATATCGGCATTAACCCGCAAACAAACATGTCGAGACCGCAATTGGACGAGGCAATCGACAAACTGACAATCAACATCAACGAATCTATGAAACGCACCATACCAACAATTACTCTTAAAAACACACATTACTCGTACACAAATAAACAGCTAACCAAACTACTCGCGACCAAAAAACGACTCAGACGTAAACTCCACAGAACGCTTATAAGCAACGGTTTCATAAAAGACAATTGCTATTTCCAAATACAATCTGACGTAAAGAAAATAACAGACGAAATAGCAATTCAAATCCAAGCCAACATAAACGACAACTTTAAATCCAAACTCAAAAACATTGAGAAAGATAATAATCTTTTTAAAAACATCAACAAACTAAAATCAAACAAATGTGACATGAACATAACCAAACTAAGCATTGACAATAAATTAGTTTTTGACATACCTACAATTAATAACGCGTTAGCTACAAACTTTTTAAATTTTCACAGACAAAACAATAAACTAGGATCCACAGACCACACTGTTAAAACTAATAATGAAACTAAACTTTTACTAGACAAAAACTCCCAACATACAATAACCTCGTTCGACACAAACAACCCTGCGGACAAGTGCACAAAATACAAAGATATATTCATTTCCGAGCAAGAATTAATTTACATTATAAAATCAACAAAAAGCAAAAAATCTTGTGGTTTTGACGGTATACCGATTATAGTCATTAAAAATCTCCCACCCAAATTAATAAACACTTTAACGATAATTTTCAACAACTGCATAAATTCTAGTTACTTCCCAACAGCATGGAAAACTTCGAAAATTATACCAATCAAAAAACCCAAAAAGAATGCCCTACTCCCATCTAGCTACCGTCCCATCTCCCTGCTCAGCTGTCTTAGTAAAATCTTAGAACGTATAATACTCACAGGACTGACTAATTTCATAGAGGACAACCAAATTATACCAGACACACAATTTGGCTTCAAAAAGAGACATTCAACGCTAGACGCACTGACAATTCTACAAAACAACGTAATTCACAACATGACAAAACACAGAATTACAGTTGCTAATCTGATCGACCTCGAAAAGGCCTTTGACTCCGTTTGGATAAATGGTCTGGTATGGAAACTTATCAATTTCAACTTTCCCACTCACCTCACCCTTATGATAGCAAATTTCCTAAAAAATCGTCAATTCTCAGTTCTCAATCAAAACACCCTTTCTAATATACTAACAATGCCCGCAGGAGTTCCCCAAGGCGCAATCATATCCCCTATCCTATTCAATATTTACATTTCAGACATCCCAGCAACTCACTCCCCCATATACTCTAACACAATCACTAACCCCTGTAATACATTAGCCTTTGCTGATGACTTAATCGTCTTTACCTCCTCGTGGTCGATCAAACATGCAACGACGACCCTGACAAACGAGCTAAAAACAATAAACGACTACCTCACAAAATGGAAACTTAAAATTAACACTGACAAATGCGAGACAATACATTTCACAGGACCCAACTGCAAGTACAAAAGCAAACTTAAGAAAGAAAAATCCAATACTGACATAATTATTAACGGTAACAGTATAAAAACCGTAAACACAGTCAAATACTTAGGACTAAATCTGCAAGCAAACTTAAACAACACGATACACATGACATACATTACAAACAGAATTAAAGCTGCACGAGCAATCCTTTTCCCGTTCCTGAATCGCCATAGTCCCCTACACAAAGATATCAAACTATTATTATACAAACAAGTAATTCGGCCGACTCTGACCTATGCGGCTCATACATGGGCAAACAATATTTCCAATACCCAGTGGAACAAAATCTCCATCCAAGAAAGGAAGTGCTTACGCACCTGCCTCAATGTCACCCACAAAAGGCGGAGCAAATACGTAAAACTACAAAACATTGTAAACAATACAGAACTCTATGAGCTGGCGGGCATGCCTCCACTAAAAGACTTCATAAGCAAACAGGTTGACAAATACACCGACAGACTACAATCACATGACAACGAACTCATCACTAATTCGATACCCAGAGACCAAACCTTGATTCAATTTTACAACAACTACCGACTCAAACCAATAGGAATGCGGAAGTAAAGCCCGCAATTCCCATAGCACCTATTCTAAATAAATAATTAGCATCTATTGACGGCCAATCACGTCCCTCTCAACAGGGTTATATATTTCTTCCCAAAAACTTTTTTTCACATTTATATTTGTTTTTTAGTTTTTTAAATTTTTCAAGTAAATTTATTTCATTATCCTAGTTTTAAGACAAAGAATTAAATATATACAATTACGCCTTAGTTAAGTTAGATATAGTCTATACGTTAAGGTCACTATAATAAGTTAATATCTGAATTACCATTAGATTTAAGATGTAATACTGTGATAAAATTTGAATAAATGGATTTAAAATGAAATGATTTATCATATTCATCAAATACATCATAATAAAACAAAATCTCATCATACTAACAAACATAAAATACAATTGAAATTTTTTGTTTTTTTTTTGTTTTTCCATCACTAACACATGGAAAATTCAAATGTAGATTTAGAAAACAAAAATCTAACTCGGTTGAGAGGGCGTGGTCAGAGAACACTCGCGTCCAAAGTGCATTCGCATATCTCATCTCCCAAAAAAAATATCTCACCACTCAAATATCTATACACAAATAGAATTCAAAAAATTTTTCCCCATCCACATAAGATGGCTAAACAAACCACGATCCCAAGAAACTCTGGAAATGAACACTCACCTAAACCGAGTACTTCTAGCACCGGTCAATTTGATTCTCTCCCTATGGATGTGGCCCCAGACCACTCCATTTATGCCAAATATGATATAAGGCGATCACCATCTGTCTCCTCATTCTCAAGCCAAGAGCCA
Source organism: Xylophagus ater (assembly GCA_963422695.1). NCBI lineage: Eukaryota > Metazoa > Arthropoda > Insecta > Diptera > Xylophagidae > Xylophagus > Xylophagus ater. The sequence goes on from OY730478.1 coordinate 37,308,810, forward strand.
GATCATAATGTAAAATCCTCAGCAACGAACAAAACCACTAAAACACAACCAAGTAAACACATACCCCCAATAGTATGCTACAATATCGACCACAAAAAAACAATTGGTTGGCTAAATCAAATGTTAAATGAAAAAACTTTTACTCTTAAAAAAATTAACACAAACTGCACGCATATTAGGACAAATAACCTTGTAGACTATTCAAGAACCCTCAAAATACTAAAAACAAAAAAAATAAACTTATTCACGTTTACACCAAAAGAAAAACGTTCATGGTGCTATGTCATCCGGGGTATCGACAATAGCTACACACCTGATGACATAACAAAAGCTCTCACCGAACTCAACTTAGAAGTAACCTTCGAAAAGATAGAAATCCTTAAAACCCGACGCAAAACGCACAACACGCTTTTTTATGTGCAATGTCATAAAAACTCAAACATCAATGAATTGATAAAGGTAAAATTCCTTCTCCATCAGTCAATAAAGTGGGAAAAATTAAACCCGCGCTCCACACTTCAATGCAAGAAATGTCAGCGGTATGATCATGTGGCAATAAATTGCAACATGCCATACCGCTGCATTAAATGCGCCGAAAAACACGAGCCAGGACATTGCGCTCGCACAGACATAGAGATTGGTGAGCCGTACTGCGTAAACTGCAGAGACTACGGCCACCCTGCCAACTACAAAGACTGTCCCACCGCCCAGGCACATAGACAAAAAAAAGACAGACAAATGCAAATCGAGACACAAACTCCACAAATTACACGATCACAAAACACAAACAGCCAACACATGTCTTCGAACTTTGTTCGTCCTACTATCTCCTTTGCCGAAGCTACACGCAACGCAATCCCCATTCCACAAAACCGCACGGCCCCTTCTAGACCGCCCCCAATAACCAACGAAACGAACTTGGACAACTTAATCTACATACAACAGCAATTTGAGCATCACTTCAACATGGACTTGTTTGAGGTGTCAAACAAAATAAATGCGCTGACGCACATCCTACAAACAAACACAAATGACCAAAACAAAAAAAAACTATTATTCAAGTTCGCCTTCGAACTAGCTCCTCTCATGCACTTACTAAATCCGTAAATTCGATACGAAAATTATCATTCTCAACACTAATTCATTATATTCTCCTCATAAACACTTAGAACCTAACATCACTCTAAATAAACTCAACCCTAACACTACTGTAAATACTGAAATAAGACTAAACAAATTAACACAAACTTACACAAACATTTCACGAATTTCTATCTTTTCTTTTCTTTTCTCTTCCACGGAAGAAAAATTCGGTGGCGTACAAATACCACCATATCAAGCAAATAATTCCACCCAATTAAAATGAGGGATCTGCCGATGCACAAAAAAAAAGGAAAAAAAAAAGCATGGATTCTCATAACGTTTTTAACCACTGTAAAACCGCGCATGCACGTCTCTCTCCACAGGGCTAGATAATTGGTCTAGCTAAGGTCAACAATATTTGTTTTTTTATATATTTTCAAATAAATTTAATCATAATCTTAAGTTAAAATTACAACCTAAAATGAATTTATACAGGTATAATCTTAGATAAGTCAAGTAAAATTAGACGTTAAGATTTATTACATTCCTCAAAAATAAAATTTACCATTAGTTTTAAGCAATGTATACTGTGATATGAAAAATAAATGGATTTTAAAAATGAAAAATGAAATGAATTAAATTCACTGAAGTCTAATATGAACAAAACAGCTTATCCATATGTGATGAGATTGTGGAAGAGCGGTGTGAAATAATTTCATTCAATTCAAGGCAATTTTTTCTCATTTTTGTTTGATGATTTCAAAGTTGAGCTCATTTTTCTAATAGTTATGATTAATTGTTTTTAAACATATATCCATCATATGAATTGTTAATATGGGCTCTTTCATCGTACTAATTTTGAATTTAAAAAAATTTTAAAATACGGCGCTAAATTCCGATTTTGTGTGAAATTTTTCCTATTTTCTCCAAAAAATTTCCATTTAAAACGATATAATTATTTTGTTAATAATATTATGAATTTTTTTTCTCTATATTCATATTAAGATGTACTCAATGCATCATTATCATTAATTGTTTTTATTAAATTCACCTATTTTAATACTGTAATTTATGTTTCTTTCAGAAATCATCAAACAACCATCCGTTGTTGTTTTGCACATGTTGTATGAGAATTGTAATTTTAAATTATCTATTAAGTGAAGGTACGAGAGAATAAACTTTTATTTAAAATTTATTTCAATCATTTTGAGATATGTATCTTTAATTCTAAATATTGAATTAAATGGATTTTAATGAAATTTTTTTGAAACTTAATATGAAATATATTATTACCAACATTATCATTTTTGTTTAATGATTTCAAAGTTGAGCTCATTTTTCTAATAGTTATGATTATTTGTTTTTAAACATATATCCATCATATGAATTGTCAATATGGGCTCTTTCATCGTACTAATTTTGAAATTAAAAAAAAAAAATTCGGCGTTAAATTCCGGTTTTGTGTGAAATTTTTTCTATTTTCTACAAAAAATTTCCATTTTAAACGATATAATTATTTTGTCAAAAATATTATGGAATTTTTTTTTTGTTATTCATATTAAGATTTACTCAATCCATCATTATCATTAATTGTTTTTATTAAATTCTCCTATTTTCATACTGTAATTTAAATTTCTTTCAGAAATCTTCAAACAACCATTCGTTGCTGTTTTGTACATGTTGTTTGAGAATCAGAATTTTAATCTAACTACTACATAGTAAAGGTATAAACGGACACAATTTAATAAAAATTCATTTCAATCAATCCGAGATATGTATCCTTAAATCAAAATTCTAAATTTAATAGATTTTAGTGAAATTTTTTTGCAACTTTATGTGAAATACACAATATTATTACCATGGCATGGTAACATGGTACAGTTTTTCATTTTGAAATTAAATTAAACTCTTCGATTAAATAAATGCTAGTCCTGAAAAGGACTTTTTTGTGTTACTTTTAGAATTGTATTTTACTTTTTTGCTTTCTTTACTGGAGTTGCCTTTTTTGTTGTTGTCGCAGCTTTTTTAACCTTAGGACTTTTTGCAGCAACCTTTGTTACATTTTTAGATGGTTTCGTAATTTTTTGCTTCGAAGCTTTTGTTTTAATAGGAGCTGGTTTCTTAATAGTTTTAGCTACTGCCTTTTCAGATTTTTTCTTTTCTATTATAGATTCTTTAGCAACAGTAGTCTTTTTCTTTGCGACTCCAACCTTTACAGGTGATCCTTTCTTGGCTTTTTTTGTAATTGATTTTTTCGGTGATGCTAATTTGTTTTTCTTCGAACTTTCGCCGCTTGCTTTTGTTGATGTCGATAGCTTAAATGAACCCGATGCACCTTTGCCTTTCGTTTGGATTAATTTACCGCTAACAACTGCACTCTTAATATATTTTTTAATAAATGGAGACAATTTGTCAGCGTCAACTTTGTAATTTGCAGCCAAATACTTTTTAATTGCTAGTAAAGATGAACCGCCACGTTCTTTCAAATCTTTTATAGTGCTATTCACCATATCTGAAGTTGGAGGATGGGTTGGCTTAGATTTAGGCTTTTTCACTCCAGTTGCGATAGAACCTTTCTTTGGTTTCTTCGTTTCAACAACAGGTGCAGTATTCGATTGAATTGTAGTATTATCTGCCATTTTGCTTTTTTTCTTTTAAAATATTTTTACTCCCTTTTAGATTTTCCAATTAAATTTTTCAAAAAAAAAAAACACTTTAAAATCACTTATAACATTTATATCTTGTATGACTGTATGAATTAAATTCACTGAAGTCTAGTATGAACAAAACAGCTTATCCATATGCGATGAGATTGAGGAAGAGCGGTGTGAAATAATTTCATTCAATTCAAGGCAATTTTTTCTCATTTTTGTTTTATGATTTCAAAGTTGAGCTCATTTTTCTAATAGTTATGACTATTTGTTTTTGAACATATATCCATCATATGAATTGTCAAGATGGGCTCTTTCATCGTACTAATTTTGAAATTAAAAAAATTTTAAAATACGGCGCTAAATTCCGATTTTGTGTGAAATTTTTTCTATTTTCTCCAAAAAATTTCCATTTAACGATATAATTATTTTGTTAATAATATTATGAATTTTTTTTTTCTATATTCATATTAAGATGTACTCAATGCATCATTATCATTAATTGTTTTTATTAAATTCACCTATTTTAATACTGTAATTTATGTTTCTTTCAGAAATCATCAAACAACCATCCGTTGTTGTTTTGTACATGTTGTATGAGAATTGTAATTTTAAATTATCTATTAAGTGAAGGTACGAGAGAATAAACTTTTATTTAAAATTTATTTCAATCATTTTGAGATATGTATCTTTAATTCTAAATATTGAATTAAATGGATTTTAATGAAATTTTTTTGAAACTTTATATGAAATATATTATTACCAACATTATCATTTTTGTTTGATGATTTCAAAGTTGAGCTCATTTTTCTAATAGTTATGATTATATGTTTTTAAACATATATCCATCATATGAATCGTCAAGACGGGCTCTTTCATCGTACTAATTTTGAAATTAAAAAAAATTAAAATTCGGCGTTAAATTCCGATTTTGTGTGAAATTTTTTCTATTTTCTACAAAAAATTTCCATTTTAAACGATATAATTATTTTGTCAAAAATATTATGGAATTTTTTTTTTGTTATTCATATTAAGATTTACTCAATCCATCATTATCATTAATTGTTTTTATTAAATTCTCCTATTTTCATACTGTAATTTAAATTTCTTTCAAAAATCTTCAAACAACCATTCGTTGCTGTTTTGTACATGTTGTTTGAGAATCAGAATTTTAATCTAACTACTACATAGTAAAGGTATAAACGGACACAATTTAATAAAAATTCATTTCAATCAATCCGAGATATGTATCCTTAAATCAAAATTTAAATTTAATAGATTTTAGTGAAATTTTTTTGCAACTTTATGAGAAATACACAATATTATTACCATGGCATGGTAACATGGTACAATTTTTCATTTTGAAATTAAATTAAACTCTTCGATTAAATAAATGCTAGTCCTGAAAAGGACTTTTTTGTGTTACTTTTAGAATTGTATTTTACTTTTTTGCTTTCTTTACTGGAGTTGCCTTTTTTGTTGTTGTCGCAGCTTTTTTAACCTTAGGACTTTTTGCAGCAACCTTTGTTACATTTTTAGATGGTTTCGTAATTTTTTGCTTCGAAGCTTTTGTTTTAATAGGAGCTGGTTTCTTAATAGTTTTAGCTACTGCCTTTTCAGATTTTTTCTTTTCTATTATAGATTCTTTAGCAACAGTAGTCTTTTTCTTTGCGACTCCAACCTTTACAGGTGAGCCTTTCTTGGCTTTTTTTGTAATTGATTTTTTCGGTGATGCTAATTTGTTTTTCTTCGAAGTTTCGCCGCTTGCTTTTGTTGATGTCGATAGCTTAAATGAACCCGATGCACCTTTGCCTTTCGTTTAGATTAATTTACCGCTAACAACTGCACTCTTAATATATTTTTTAATAAATGGAGACAATTTGTCAGCGTCAACTTTGTAATTTGCAGCCAAATACTTTTTAATTGCTAGTAAAGATGAACCGCCACGTTCTTTCAAATCTTTTATAGCGCTATTCACCATATCTGAAGTTGGAGGATGGGTTGGCTTAGATTTAGGCTTTTTCACTCCAGTTGCGATAGAACCTTTCTTTGGTTTCTTCGTTTCAACAACAGGTGCAGTATTCGATTGAATTGTAGTATTATCTGCCATTTTGCTTTTTTTCTTTTAAAATATTTTTACTCCCTTTTAGATTTTCCAATTAAATTTTTCAAAAAAAAAAACACTTTAAAATCACTTATAACATTTATAACTTGTATGACTGTATGAATTAAATTCACTGAAGTCTAGTATGAACAAAACAGCTTATCCATATGCGATGAGATTGTGGAAGAGCGGTGTGAAATAATTTCATTCAATTCAAGGCAATTTTTTCTCATTTTTGTTTTATGATTTCAAAGTTGAGCTCATTTTTCTAATAGTTATGATTATTTGTTTTTGAACATATATCCATCATATGAATTGTCAAGATGGGCTCTTTCATCGTACTAATTTTGAAATTAAAAAAATTTTAAAATACGGCGCTAAATTCCGATTTTGTGTGAAATTTTTTCTATTTTCTCCAAAAAATTTCCATTTAAAACGATATAATTATTTTGTTAATAATATTATGAATTTTTTTTTTCTATATTCATATTAAGATGTACTCAATGCATCATTATCATTAATTGTTTTTATTAAATTCACCTATTTTAATACTGTAATTTATGTTTCTTTCAGAAATCATCAAACAACCATCCGTTGTTGTTTTGTACATGTTGTATGAGAATTGTAATTTTAAATTATCTATTAAGTGAAGGTACGAGAGAATAAACTTTTATTTAAAATTTATTTCAATCATTTTGAGATATGTATCTTTAATTCTAAATATTGAATTAAATGGATTTTAATGAAATTTTTTTGAAACTTTATATGAAATATATTATTACCAACATTATCATTTTTGTTTGATGATTTCAAAGTTGAGCTCATTTTTCTAATAGTTATGATTATATGTTTTTAAACATATATCCATCATATGAATCGTCAAGACGGGCTCTTTCATCGTACTAATTTTGAAATTAAAAAAAATTAAAATTCGGCGTTAAATTCCGATTTTGTGTGAAATTTTTTCTATTTTCTACAAAAAATTTCCATTTTAAACGATATAATTATTTTGTCAAAAATATTATGGAATTTTTTTTTTGTTATTCATATTAAGATTTACTCAATCCATCATTATCATTAATTGTTTTTATTAAATTCTCCTATTTTCATACTGTAATTTAAATTTCTTTCAAAAATCTTCAAACAACCATTCGTTGCTGTTTTGTACATGTTGTTTGAGAATCAGAATTTTAATCTAACTACTACATAGTAAAGGTATAAACGGACACAATTTAATAAAAATTCATTTCAATCAATCCGAGATATGTATCCTTAAATCAAAATTTAAATTTAATAGATTTTAGTGAAATTTTTTTGCAACTTTATGTGAAATACACAATATTATTACCATGGCATGGTTACATGGTACAATTTTTCATTTTGAAATTAAATTAAACTCTTCGATTAAATAAATGCTAGTCCTGAAAAGGACTTTTTTGTGTTACTTTTAGAATTGTATTTTACTTTTTTGCTTTCTTTACTGGAGTTGCCTTTTTTGTTGTTGTCGCAGCTTTTTTAACCTTAGGACTTTTTGCAGCAACCTTTGTTACATTTTTAGATGGTTTCGTAATTTTTTGCTTCGAAGCTTTTGTTTTAATAGGAGCTGGTTTCTTAATAGTTTTAGCTACTGCCTTTTCAGATTTTTTCTTTTCTATTATAGATTCTTTAGCAACAGTAGTCTTTTTCTTTGCGACTCCAACCTTTACAGGTGAGCCTTTCTTGGCTTTTTTTGTAATTGATTTTTTCGGTGATGCTAATTTGTTTTTCTTCGAAGTTTCGCCGCTTGCTTTTGTTGATGTCGATAGCTTAAATGAACCCGATGCACCTTTGCCTTTCGTTTAGATTAATTTACCGCTAAAAACTGCACTCTTAATATATTTTTTAATAAATGGAGACAATTTGTCAGCGTCAACTTTGTAATTTGCAGCCAAATACTTTTTAATTGCTAGTAAAGATGAACCGCCACGTTCTTTCAAATCTTTTATAGCGCTATTCACCATATCTGAAGTTGGAGGATGGGTTGGCTTAGATTTAGGCTTTTTCACTCCAGTTGCGATAGAACCTTTCTTTGGTTTCTTCGTTTCAACAACAGGTGCAGTATTCGATTGAATTGTAGTATTATCTGCCATTTTGCTTTTTTTCTTTTAAAATATTTTTATTCACTTTTAGATTTTCCAATTAAATTTTTCAAAAAAAAACACTTTAAAATCACTTATAACATTTATAACTTGTATGACTGTATGAATTAAATTCAAGATCAGATCATCAGAGATCAGATCATCGATCAGACAGTGATCAGAGTGCACAGTCATTAGTGAAAATTAATATCATTCTAAATTCATGCTAATTAATATCAAAACATACAATAAATGCGAAAAGTGCATATTAATATTTTCAAATAACCCTGTGTAAAATATAAACAAATCAACAAAAGAAAATAAAATACTTACAATAAAAGTCCCAAGAAATTAACTTGGGCAGTTCAAGTTCAACAGTTCAATTCCCCCTTGAGGGGGAATTAGTTTCAACAAACAAAAAAATTCAGTGTTCACAAGTTACTAAAAAACAAAAAAACAAAAAAAAATCACAATTGATGGTTTTTTTTTAGTTTAATAGTGCATCATAAATTTTGTAAAGCACAAAAATTTCAGCAGCAGCAACTGTAAATCATAACTACAGTAACTAAAACAGCTCTAACGGAACAACTCATAATCACAACAATATCGAATAATACGAATTTTTCGTTTTCCACAATTTTCATCAAACGTCATAGCATCAAATTGAAATTCAACTGGAATCGACTAAACTGGAGATAGACGACATCAGTCAAAAATCATCACAATACATAAGGTACAATAAAAAAGTTTATCATATTCATCAAATACATCATAATAAAACAAAATCTCATCATACTAACAAACATAAAATACAATTGAAATTTTTTGTTTTTTTTTTTGTTTTTCCATCACTAACACATGGAAAATTCAAATGTAGATTTAGAAAACAAAAATCTAACTCGGTTGAGAGGGCGTGGTCAGAGAACACTCGCGTCCAAAGTGCATTCGCATATCTCATCTCCCAAAAAAAATATCTCACCACTCAAATATCTATACACAAATAGAATTCAAAAAATTTTTCCCCATCCACATAAGATGGCTAAACAAACCACGATCCCAAGAAACTCTGGAAATGAACACTCACCTAAACCGAGTACTTCTAGCACCGGTCAATTTGATTCTCTCCCTATGGATGTGGCCCCAGACCACTCCATTTATGCCAAATATGATATAAGGCGATCACCATCTGTCTCCTCATTCTCAAGCCAAGAGCCAGATCATAATGTAAAATCCTCAGCAACGAACAAAACCACTAAAACACAACCAAGTAAACACATACCCCCAATAGTATGCTACAATATCGACCACAAAAAAACAATTGGTTGGCTAAATCAAATGTTAAATGAAAAAACTTTTACTCTTAAAAAAATTAACACAAACTGCACGCATATTAGGACAAATAACCTTGTAGACTATTCAAGAACCCTCAAAATACTAAAAACAAAAAAAATAAACTTATTCACGTTTACACCAAAAGAAAAACGTTCATGGTGCTATGTCATCCGGGGTATCGACAATAGCTACACACCTGATGACATAACAAAAGCTCTCACCGAACTCAACTTAGAAGTAACCTTCGAAAAGATAGAAATCCTTAAAACCCGACGCAAAACGCACAACACGCTTTTTTATGTGCAATGTCATAAAAACTCAAACATCAATGAATTGATAAAGGTAAAATTCCTTCTCCATCAGTCTATAAAGTGGGAAAAATTAAACCCGCGCTCCACACTTCAATGCAAGAAATGTCAGCGGTATGATCATGTGGCAATAAATTGCAACATGCCATACCGCTGCATTAAATGCGCCGAAAAACACGAGCCAGGACATTGCGCTCGCACAGACATAGAGATTGGTGAGCCGTACTGCGTAAACTGCAGAGACTACGGCCACCCTGCCAACTACAAAGACTGTCCCACCGCCCAGGCACATAGACAAAAAAAAGACAGACAAATGCAAATCGAGACACAAACTCCACAAATTACACGATCACAAAACACCAACAGCCAACACATGTCTTCGAACTTTGTTCGTCCTACTATCTCCTTTGCCGAAGCTACACGCAACGCAATCCCCATTCCACAAAACTGCACGGCCCCTTCTAGACCGCCCCCAATAACCAACGAAACGAACTTGGACAACTTAATCTACATACAACAGCAATTTGAGCATCACTTCAACATGGACTTGTTTGAGCTGTCAAACAAAATAAATGCGTTGACGCACATCCTACAAACAAACACAAATGACCAAAACAAAAAAAAACTATTATTCAAGTTCGCCTTCGAACTAGCTCCTCTCATGCACTTACTAAATCCGTAAATTCGATACGAAAATTATCATTCTCAACACTAATTCATTATATTCTCCTCATAAACACTTAGAACCTAACATCACTCTAAATAAACTCAACCCTAACACTACTGTAAATACTGAAATAAGACTAAACAAATTAACACAAACTTACACAAACATTTCACGAATTTCTTTCTTTTCTTTTCCACGGAAGAAAAATTCGGTGGCGTACAAATACCACCATATCAAGCAAATAATTCCACCCAATTAAAATGAGGGATCTGCCGATGCACAAAAAAAAAGGAAAAAAAAAAGCATGGATTCTCATAACGTTTTTAACCACTGTAAAACCGCGCATGCACGTCCCTCTCCACAGGGCTAGATAATTGGTCTAGCTAAGGTCAACAATATTTGTTTTTTTATATATTTTCAAATAAATTTAATCATAATCTTAAGTTAAAATTACAACCTAAAATGAATTTATACAGGTATAATCTTAGATAAGTCAAGTAAAATTAGACGTTAAGATTTATTACATTCCTCAAAAATAAAATTTACCAATAGTTTTAAGCAATGTATACTGTGATATGAAAAATAAATGGATTTTAAAAATGAAAAATGAAATGAATTAAATTCACTGAAGTCTAATATGAACAAAACAGCTTATCCATATGTGATGAGATTGTGGAAGAGCGGTGTGAAATAATTTCATTCAATTCAAGGCAATTTTTTCTCATTTTTGTTTGATGATTTCAAAGTTGAGCTCATTTTTCTAATAGTTATGATTAATTGTTTTTAAACATATATCCATCATATGAATTGTTAATATGGGCTCTTTCATCGTACTAATTTTGAATTTAAAAAAATTTTAAAATACGGCGCTAAATTCCGATTTTGTGTGAAATTTTTTCTATTTTCTCCAAAAAATTTCCATTTAAAACGATATAATTATTTTGTTAATAATATTATGAATTTTTTTTCTCTATATTCATATTAAGATGTACTCAATGCATCATTATCATTAATTGTTTTTATTAAATTCACCTATTTTAATACTGTAATTTATGTTTCTTTCAGAAATCATCAAACAACCATCCGTTGTTGTTTTGCACATGTTGTATGAGAATTGTAATTTTAAATTATCTATTAAGTGAAGGTACGAGAGAATAAACTTTTATTTAAAATTTATTTCAATCATTTTGAGATATGTATCTTTAATTCTAAATATTGAATTAAATGGATTTTAATGAAATTTTTTTGAAACTTAATATGAAATATATTATTACCAACATTATCATTTTTGTTTGATGATTTCAAAGTTGAGCTCATTTTTCTAATAGTTATGATTATTTCTTTTTAAACATATATCCATCATATGAATTGTCAATATGGGCTCTTTCATCGTACTAATTTTGAAATTAAAAAAAATTAAAATTCGGCGTTAAATTCCGATTTTGTGTGAAATTTTTTCTATTTTCTACAAAAAATTTCCATTTTAAACGATATAATTATTTTGTCAAAAATATTATGGAATTTTTTTTTTGTTATTCATATTAAGATTTACTCAATCCATCATTATCATTAATTGTTTTTATTAAATTCTCCTATTTTCATACTGTAATTTAAATTTCTTTCAGAAATCTTCAAACAACCATTCGTTGCTGTTTTGTACATGTTGTTTGAGAATCAGAATTTTAATCTAACTACTACATAGTAAAGGTATAAACGGACACAATTTAATAAAAATTCATTTCAATCAATCCGAGATATGTATCCTTAAATCAAAATTCTAAATTTAATAGATTTTAGTGAAATTTTTTTGCAACTTTATGTGAAATACACAATATTATTACCATGGCATGGTAACATGGTACAGTTTTTCATTTTGAAATTAAATTAAACTCTTCGATTAAATAAATGCTAGTCCTGAAAAGGACTTTTTTGTGTTACTTTTAGAATTGTATTTTACTTTTTTGCTTTCTTTACTGGAGTTGCCTTTTTTGTTGTTGTCGCAGCTTTTTTAACCTTAGGACTTTTTGCAGCAACCTTTGTTACATTTTTAGATGGTTTCGTAATTTTTTGCTTCGAAGCTTTTGTTTTAATAGGAGCTGGTTTCTTAATAGTTTTAGCTACTGCCTTTTCAGATTTTTTCTTTTCTATTATAGATTCTTTAGCAACAGTAGTCTTTTTCTTTGCGACTCCAACCTTTACAGGTGATCCTTTCTTGGCTTTTTTTGTAATTGATTTTTTCGGTGATGCTAATTTGTTTCTCTTCGAACTTTCGCCGCTTGCTTTTGTTGATGTCGATAGCTTAAATGAACCCGATGCACCTTTGCCTTTCGTTTGGATTAATTTACCGCTAACAACTGCACTCTTAATATATTTTTTAATAAATGGAGACAATTTGTCAGCGTCAACTTTGTAATTTGCAGCCAAATACTTTTTAATTGCTAGTAAAGATGAACCGCCACGTTCTTTCAAATCTTTTATAGCGCTATTCACCATATCTGAAGTTGGAGGATGGGTTGGCTTAGATTTAGGCTTTTTCACTCCAGTTGCGATAGAACCTTTCTTTGGTTTCTTCGTTTCAACAACAGGTGCAGTATTCGATTGAATTGTAGTATTATCTGCCATTTTGCTTTTTTTCTTTTAAAATATTTTTATTCCCTTTTAGATTTTCCAATTAAATTTTTCAAAAAAAAAAACACTTTAAAATCACTTATAACATTTATAACTTGTATGACTGTATGAATTAAATTCACTGAAGTCTAGTATGAACAAAACAGCTTATCCATATGCGATGAGATTGTGGAAGAGCGGTGTGAAATAATTTCATTCAATTCAAGGCAATTTTTTCTCATTTTTGTTTTATGATTTCAAAGTTGAGCTCATTTTTCTAATAGTTATGATTATTTGTTTTTGAACATATATCCATCATATGAATTGTCAAGATGGGCTCTTTCATCGTACTAATTTTGAAATTAAAAAAATTTTAAAATACGGCGCTAAATTCCGATTTTGTGTGAAATTTTTTCTATTTTCTCCAAAAAATTTCCATTTAAAACGATATAATTATTTTGTTAATAATATTATGAATTTTTTTTTTATATTCATATTAAGATGTACTCAATGCATCATAATCATTAATTGTTTTTATTAAATTCACCTATTTTAATACTGTAATTTATGTTTCTTTCAGAAATCATCAAACAACCATCCGTTGTTGTTTTGCACATGTTGTATGAGAATTGTAATTTTAAATTATCTATTAAGTGAAGGTACGAGAGAATAAACTTTTATTTAAAATTTATTTCAATCATTTTGAGATATCTATCTCTAATTCTAAATATTGAATTAAATGGATTTTAATGAAATTTTTTTGAAACTTTATATGAAATATATTATTACCAACATTATCATTTTTGTTTGATGATTTCAAAGTTGAGCTCATTTTTCTAATAGTTATGATTATATGTTTTTAAACATATATCCATCATATGAATCGTCAAGACGGGCACTTTCATCGTTCTAATTTTGAAAATAAAAAAAATTAAAATTCGGCGTTAAAACCGATTTTGTGTGAAATTTTTTCTATTTTCTACAAAAAATTTCCATTTTAAACGATATAATTATTTTGTCAAAAATATTATGGAATTTTTTTTTGTTATTCATATTAAGATTTACTCAATCCATCATTATCATTAATTGTTTTTATTAAATTCTCCTATTTTCATACTGTAATTTAAATTTCTTTCAGAAATCTTCAAACAACCATTCGTTGCTGTTTTGTACATGTTGTTTGAGAATCAGAATTTTAATCTAACTACTACATAGTAAAGGTATAAACGGACACAATTTAATAAAAATTCATTTCAATCAATCCGAGATATGTATCCTTAAATCAAAATTCTAAATTTAATAGATTTTAGTGAAATTTTTTTGCAACTTTATGTGAAATACACAATATTATTACCATGGCATGGTAACATGGTACAGTTTTTCATTTTGAAATTAAATTAAACTCTTCGATTAAATAAATGCTAGTCCTGAAAAGGACTTTTTTGTGTTACTTTTAGAATTGTATTTTACTTTTTTGCTTTCTTTACTGGAGTTGCCTTTTTTGTTGTTGTCGCAGCTTTTTTAACCTTAGGACTTTTTGCAGCAACCTTTGTTACATTTTTAGATGGTTTCGTAATTTTTTGCTTCGAAGCTTTTGTTTTAATAGGAGCTGGTTTCTTAATAGTTTTAGCTACTGCCTTTTCAGATTTTTTCTTTTCTATTATAGATTCTTTAGCAACAGTAGTCTTTTTCTTTGCGACTCCAACCTTTACAGGTGATCCTTTCTTGGCTTTTTTTGTAATTGATTTTTTCGGTGATGCTAATTTGTTTTTCTTCGAACTTTCGCCGCTTGCTTTTGTTGATGTCGATAGCTTAAATGAACCCGATGCACCTTTGCCTTTCGTTTGGATTAATTTACCGCTAACAACTGCACTCTTAATATATTTTTTAATAAATGGAGACAATTTGTCAGCGTCAACTTTGTAATTTGCAGCCAAATACTTTTTAATTGCTAGTAAAGATGAACCGCCACGTTCCTTCAAATCTTTTATAGCGCTATTCACCATATCTGAAGTTGGAGGATGGGTTGGCTTAGATTTAGGCTTTTTCACTCCAGTTGCGATAGAACCTTTCTTTGGTTTCTTCGTTTGAACAACAGGTGCAGTATTCGATTGAATTGTAGTATTATCTGCCATTTTGCTTTTTTTCTTTTAAAATATTTTTATTCACTTTTAGATTTTCCAATTAAATTTTTCAAAAAAAAAAAACACTTTAAAATCACTTATAACATTTATAACTTGTATGACTGTATGAATTAAATTCACTGAAGTCTAGTATGTACAAAACAGCTTATCCATATGCGATGAGATTGTGGAAGAGCGGTGTGAACTAATTTCATTCAATTTAAGGCAATTTTTTCTCATTTTTGTTTGATGATTTCAAAGTTGAGCTCATTTTTCTAATAGTTATGATTATTTGTTTTTGAACATATATCCATCATATGAATTGTCAAGATGGCCTCTTTCATCGTACTAATTTTGAAATTAAAAAAATTTTAAAATACGGCGCTAAATTCTGATTTTGTGTGAAATTTTTTCTATTTTCTCCAAAAAATTTCCATTTAAAACGATATGATTATTTTGTTAATAATATTATGAATTTTTTTTTTCTATATTCATATTAAGATGTACTCAATGCATCATTATCATTAATTGTTTTTATTAAATTCACCTATTTTAATACTGTAATTTATGTTTCTTTCAGAAATCATCAAACAACCATCCGTTGTTGTTTTGTACATGTTGTATGAGAATTGTAATTTTAAATTATCTATTAAGTGAAGGTACGAGAGAATAAACTTTTATTTAAAATTTATTTCAATCATTTTGAGATATGTATCTTTAATTCTAAATATTGAATTAAATGGATTTTAATGAAATTTTTTTGAAACTTAATATGAAATATATTATTACCAACATTATCATTTTTGTTTGATGATTTCAAAGTTGAGCTCATTTTTCTAATAGTTATGATTATTTGTTTTTAAACATATATCCATCATATGAATTGTCAATATGGGCTCTTTCATCGTACTAATTTTGAAATTAAAAAAAATTAAAATTCGGCATTAAATTCCGATTTTGTGTGAAATTTTTTCTATTTTCTACAAAAAATTTCCATTTTAAACGATATAATTATTTTGTCAAAAATATTATGGAATTTTTTTTTTGTTATTCATATTAAGATTTACTCAATCCATCATTATCATTAATTGTTTTTATTAAATTCTCCTATTTTCATACTGTAATTTAAATTTCTTTCAGAAATCTTCAAACAACCATTCGTTGCTGTTTTGTACATGTTGTTTGAGAATCAGAATTTTAATCTAACTACTACATAGTAAAGGTATAAACGGACACAATTTAATAAAAATTCATTTCAATCAATCCGAGATATGTATCCTTAAATCAAAATTCTAAATTTAATAGATTTTAGTGAAATTTTTTTGCAACTTTATGTGAAATACACAATATTATTACCATGGCATGGTAACATGGTACAGTTTTTCATTTTGAAATTAAATTAAACTCTTCGATTAAATAAATGCTAGTCCTGAAAAGGACTTTTTTGTGTTACTTTTAGAATTGTATTTTACTTTTTTGCTTTCTTTACTGGAGTTGCCTTTTTTGTTGTTGTCGCAGCTTTTTTAACCTTAGGACTTTTTGCAGCAACCTTTGTTACATTTTTAGATGGTTTCGTAATTTTTTGCTTCGAAGCTTTTGTTTTAATAGGAGCTGGTTTCTTAATAGTTTTAGCTACTGCCTTTTCAGATTTTTTCTTTTCTATTATAGATTCTTTAGCAACAGTAGTCTTTTTCTTTGCGACTCCAACCTTTACAGGTGATCCTTTCTTGGCTTTTTTTGTAATTGATTTTTTCGGTGATGCTAATTTGTTTTTCTTCGAACTTTCGCCGCTTGCTTTTGTTGATGTCGATAGCTTAAATGAACCCGATGCACCTTTGCCTTTCGTTTGGATTAATTTACCGCTAACAACTGCACTCTTAATATATTTTTTAATAAATGGAGACAATTTGTCAGCGTCAACTTTGTAATTTGCAGCCAAATACTTTTTAATTGCTAGTAAAGATGAACCGCCACGTTCCTTCAAATCTTTTATAGCGCTATTCACCATATCTGAAGTTGGAGGATGGGTTGGCTTAGATTTAGGCTTTTTCACTCCAGTTGCGATAGAACCTTTCTTTGGTTTCTTCGTTTGAACAACAGGTGCAGTATTCGATTGAATTGTAGTATTATCTGCCATTTTGCTTTTTTTCTTTTAAAATATTTTTATTCACTTTTAGATTTTCCAATTAAATTTTTCAAAAAAAAAAACACTTTAAAATCACTTATAACATTTATAACTTGTATGACTGTATGAATTAAATTCACTGAAGTCTAGTATGAACAAAACAGCTTATCCATATGCGATGAGATTGTGGAAGAGCGGTGTGAAATAATTTCATTCAATTCAAGGCAATTTTTTCTCATTTTTGTTTGATGATTTCAAAGTTGAGCTCATTTTTCTAATAGTTATGATTATTTGTTTTTGAACATATATCCATCATATGAATTGTCAAGATGGCCTCTTTCATCGTACTAATTTTGAAATTAAAAAAATTTTAAAATACGGCGCTAAATTCCGATTTTGTGTGAAATTTTTTCTATTTTCTCCAAAAAATTTCCATTTAAAACGATATAATTATTTTGTTAATAATATTGTGAATTTTTTTTTTCTATATTCATATTAAGATGTACTCAATGCATCATTATCATTAATTGTTTTTATTAAATTCACCTATTTTAATACTGTAATTTATGTTTCTTTCAGAAATCATCAAACAACCATCCGTTGTTGTTTTGTACATGTTGTATGAGAATTGTAATTTTAAATTATCTATTAAGTGAAGGTACGAGAGAATAAACTTTTATTTAAAATTTATTTCAATCATTTTGAGATATGTATCTTTAATTCTAAATATTGAATTAAATGGATTTTAATGAAATTTTTTTGAAACTTAATATGAAATATATTATTACCAACATTATCATTTTTGTTTGATGATTTCAAAGTTGAGCTCATTTTTCTAATAGTTATGATTATTTGTTTTTAAACATATATCCATCATATGAATTGTCAATATGGGCTCTTTCATCGTACTAATTTTGAAATTAAAAAAAATTAAAATTCGGCGTTAAAACCGATTTTGTGTGAAATTTTTTCTATTTTCTACAAAAAATTTCCATTTTAAACGATATAATTATTTTGTCAAAAATATTATGGAATTTTTTTTTTGTTATTCATATTAAGATTTACTCAATCCATCATTATCATTAATTGTTTTTATTAAATTCTCCTATTTTCATACTGTAATTTAAATTTCTTTCAGAAATCTTCAACCAACCATTCGTTGCTGTTTTGTACATGTTGTTTGAGAATCAGAATTTTAATCTAACTACTACATAGTAAAGGTACAAACGGACACAATTTAATAAAAATTCATTTCAATCAATCCGAGATATGTATCCTTAAATCAAAATTCTAAATTTAATAGATTTTAGTGAAATTTTTTTGCAACTTTATGTGAAATACACAATATTATTACCATGGCATGGTAACATGGTACAGTTTTTCATTTTGAAATTAAATTAAACTCTTCGATTAAATAAATGCTAGTCCTGAAAAGGACTTTTTTGTGTTACTTTTAGAATTGTATTTTACTTTTTTGCTTTCTTTACTGGAGTTGCCTTTTTTGTTGTTGTCGCAGCTTTTTTAACCTTAGGACTTTTTGCAGCAACCTTTGTTACATTTTTAGATGGTTTCGTAATTTTTTTCTTCGAAGCTTTTGTTTTAATAGGAGCTGGTTTCTTAATAGTTTTAGCTACTGCCTTTTCAGATTTTTTCTTTTCTATTATAGATTCTTTAGCAACAGTAGTCTTTTTCTTTGCGACTCCAACCTTTACAGGTGATCCTTTCTTGGCTTTTTTTGTAATTGATTTTTTCGGTGATGCTAATTTGTTTTTCTTCGAACTTTCGCCGCTTGCTTTTGTTGATGTCGATAGCTTAAATGAACCCGATGCACCTTTGCCTTTCGTTTGGATTAATTTACCGCTAACAACTGCACTCTTAATATATTTTTTAATAAATGGAGACAATTTGTCAGCGTCAACTTTGTAATTTGCAGCCAAATACTTTTTAATTGCTAGTAAAGATGAACCGCCACGTTCCTTCAAATCTTTTATAGCGCTATTCACCATATCTGAAGTTGGAGGATGGGTTGGCTTAGATTTAGGCTTTTTCACTCCAGTTGCGATAGAACCTTTCTTTGGTTTCTTCGTTTGAACAACAGGTGCAGTATTCGATTGAATTGTAGTATTATCTGCCATTTTGCTTTTTTTCTTTTAAAATATTTTTATTCACTTTTGGATTTTCCAATTAAATTTTTCAAAAAAAAAAACACTTTAAAATCACTTATAACATTTATAACTTGTATGACTGTATGAATTAAATTCACTGAAGTCTAGTATGAACAAAACAGCTTATCCATATGCGATGAAATTGTGGAAGAGCGGTGTGAACTAATTTCATTCAATTCAAGGCAATTTTTTCTCATTTTTGTTTAATGATTTCAAAGTTGAGCTCATTTTTCTAATAGTTATGATTATTTGTTTTTAAACATATATCCATCATATGAATTGTCAATATGGGCTCTTTCATCGTACTAATTTTGAAATTAAAAAAAATTAAAATTCGGCGTTAAAACCGATTTTGTGTGAAATTTTTTCTATTTTCTACAAAAAATTTCCATTTTAAACGATATAATTATTTTGTCAAAAATATTATGGAATTTTTTTTTTGTTATTCATATTAAGATTTACTCAATGCATCATTATCATTAATTGTTTTTATTAAATTCACCTATTTTAATACTGTAATTTATGTTTCTTTCAGAAATCATCAAACAACCATCCGTTGTTGTTTTGTACATGTTGTATGAGAATTGTAATTTTAAATTATCTATTAAGTGAAGGTACGAGAGAATAAACTTTTATTTAAAATTTATTTCAATCATTTTGAGATATGTATCTTTAATTCTAAATATTGAAATAAATGGATTTTAATGAAATTTTTTTCAAACTTTATATGAAATATATTATTACCAACATTATCATTTTTGTTTGATGATTTCAAAGTTGAGCTCATTTTTCTAACAGTTATGATTATATGTTTTTAAACATATATCCATCATATGAATCGTCAAGACGGGCTCTTTCATCGTACTAATTTTGAAATTAAAAAAAATTAAAATTCGGCGTTAAATTCCGATTTTGTGTGAAATTTTTTCTATTTTCTACAAAAAATTTCCATTTTAAACGATATAATTATTTTGTCAAAAATATTATGGAATTTTTTTTTTGTTATTCATATTAAGATTTACTCAATCCATCATTATCATTAATTGTTTTTATTAAATTCTCCTATTTTCATACTGTAATTTAAATTTCTTTCAGAAATCTTCAAACAACCATTCGTTGCTGTTTTGTACATGTTGTTTGAGAATCAGAATTTTAATCTAACTACTACATAGTAAAGGTATAAACGGACACAATTTAATAAAAATTCATTTCAATCAATCCGAGATATGTATCCTTAAATCAAAATTCTAAATTTAATAGATTTTAGTGAAATTTTTTTGCAACTTTATGTGAAATACACAATATTATTACCATGGCATGGTAACATGGTACAGTTTTTCATTTTGAAATTAAATTAAACTCTTCGGTTAAATAAATGCTAGTCCTGAAAAGGACTTTTTTGTGTTACTTTTAGAATTGTATTTTACTTTTTTGCTTTCTTTACTGGAGTTGCCTTTTTTGTTGTTGTCGCAGCTTTTTTAACCTTAGGACTTTTTGCAGCAACCTTTGTTACATTTTTAGATGGTTTCGTAATTTTTTGCTTCGAAGCTTTTGTTTTAATAGGAGCTGGTTTCTTAATAGTTTTAGCTACTGCCTTTTCAGATTTTTTCTTTTCTATTATAGATTCTTTAGCAACAGTAGTCTTTTTCTTTGCGACTCCAACCTTTACAGGTGATCCTTTCTTGGCTTTTTTTGTAATTGATTTTTTCGGTGATGCTAATTTGTTTTTCTTCGAACTTTCGCCGCTTGCTTTTGTTGATGTCGATAGCTTAAATGAACCCGATGCACCTTTGCCTTTCGTTTGGATTAATTTACCGCTAACAACTGCACTCTTAATATATTTTTTAATAAATGGAGACAATTTGTCAGCGTCAACTTTGTAATTTGCAGCCAAATA
This sequence comes from Xylophagus ater, assembly GCA_963422695.1. NCBI lineage: Eukaryota > Metazoa > Arthropoda > Insecta > Diptera > Xylophagidae > Xylophagus > Xylophagus ater. The sequence continues at coordinate 37,329,989 of OY730478.1, forward strand.
CTTTGTAATTACTAGTAAAGATGAACCGCCACGTTCCTTCAAATCTTTTATAGCGCTATTCACCATATCTGAAGTTGGAGGATGGGTTGGCTTAGATTTAGGCTTTTTCACTCCAGTTGCGATAGAACCTTTCTTTGGTTTCTTCGTTTGAACAACAGGTGCAGTATTCGATTGAATTGTAGTATTATCTGCCATTTTGCTTTTTTTCTTTTAAAATATTTTTATTCACTTTTAGATTTTCCAATTAAATTTTTCAAAAAAAAAAACACTTTAAAATCACTTATAACATTTATAACTTGTATGACTGTATGAATTAAATTCACTGAAGTCTAGTATGAACAAAACAGCTTATCCATATGCGATGAGATTGTGGAAGAGCGGTGTGAAATAATTTCATTCAATTCAAGGCAATTTTTTCTCATTTTTGTTTGATGATTTCAAAGTTGAGCTCATTTTTCTAATAGTTATGATTATTTGTTTTTGAACATATATCCATCATATGAATTGTCAAGATGGCCTCTTTCATCGTACTAATTTTGAAATTAAAAAAATTTTAAAATACGGCGCTAAATTCCGATTTTGTGTGAAATTTTTTCTATTTTCTCCAAAAAATTTCCATTTAAAACGATATAATTATTTTGTTAATAATATTATGAATTTTTTTTTTCTATATTCATATTAAGATGTACTCAATGCATCATTATCATTAATTGTTTTTATTAAATTCACCTATTTTAATACTGTAATTTATGTTTCTTTCAGAAATCATCAAACAACCATCCGTTGTTGTTTTGTACATGTTGTATGAGAATTGTAATTTTAAATTATCTATTAAGTGAAGGTACGAGAGAATAAACTTTTATTTAAAATTTATTTCAATCATTTTGAGATATGTATCTTTAATTCTAAATATTGAAATAAATGGATTTTAATGAAATTTTTTTCAAACTTTATATGAAATATATTATTACCAACATTATCATTTTTGTTTGATGATTTCAAAGTTGAGCTCATTTTTCTAACAGTTATGATTATATGTTTTTAAACATATATCCATCATATGAATCGTCAAGACGGGCTCTTTCATCGTACTAATTTTGAAATTAAAAAAAATTAAAATTCGGCGTTAAATTCCGATTTTGTGTGAAATTTTTTCTATTTTCTACAAAAAATTTCCATTTTAAACGATATAATTATTTTGTCAAAAATATTATGGAATTTTTTTTTTGTTATTCATATTAAGATTTACTCAATCCATCATTATCATTAATTGTTTTTATTAAATTCTCCTATTTTCATACTGTAATTTAAATTTCTTTCAGAAATCTTCAAACAACCATTCGTTGCTGTTTTGTACATGTTGTTTGAGAATCAGAATTTTAATCTAACTACTACATAGTAAAGGTATAAACGGACACAATTTAATAAAAATTCATTTCAATCAATCCGAGATATGTATCCTTAAATCAAAATTCTAAATTTAATAGATTTTAGTGAAATTTTTTTGCAACTTTATGTGAAATACACAATATTATTACCATGGCATGGTAACATGGTACAGTTTTTCATTTTGAAATTAAATTAAACTCTTCGGTTAAATAAATGCTAGTCCTGAAAAGGACTTTTTTGTGTTACTTTTAGAATTGTATTTTACTTTTTTGCTTTCTTTACTGGAGTTGCCTTTTTTGTTGTTGTCGCAGCTTTTTTAACCTTAGGACTTTTTGCAGCAACCTTTGTTACATTTTTAGATGGTTTCGTAATTTTTTGCTTCGAAGCTTTTGTTTTAATAGGAGCTGGTTTCTTAATAGTTTTAGCTACTGCCTTTTCAGATTTTTTCTTTTCTATTATAGATTCTTTAGCAACAGTAGTCTTTTTCTTTGCGACTCCAACCTTTACAGGTGATCCTTTCTTGGCTTTTTTTGTAATTGATTTTTTCGGTGATGCTAATTTGTTTTTCTTCGAACTTTCGCCGCTTGCTTTTGTTGATGTCGATAGCTTAAATGAACCCGATGCACCTTTGCCTTTCGTTTGGATTAATTTACCGCTAACAACTGCACTCTTAATATATTTTTTAATAAATGGAGACAATTTGTCAGCGTCAACTTTGTAATTTGCAGCCAAATACTTTGTAATTGCTAGTAAAGATGAACCGCCACGTTCCTTCAAATCTTTTATAGCGCTATTCACCATATCTGAAGTTGGAGGATGGGTTGGCTTAGATTTAGGCTTTTTCACTCCAGTTGCGATAGAACCTTTCTTTGGTTTCTTCGTTTGAACAACAGGTGCAGTATTCGATTGAATTGTAGTATTATCTGCCATTTTGCTTTTTTTCTTTTAAAATATTTTTATTCACTTTTAGATTTTCCAATTAAATTTTTCAAAAAAAAAAACACTTTAAAATCACTTATAACATTTATAACTTGTATGACTGTATGAATTAAATTCACTGAAGTCTAGTATGAACAAAACAGCTTATCCATATGCGATGAGATTGTGGAAGAGCGGTGTGAAATAATTTCATTCAATTCAAGGCAATTTTTTCTCATTTTTGTTTGATGATTTCAAAGTTGAGCTCATTTTTCTAATAGTTATGATTATTTGTTTTTGAACATATATCCATCATATGAATTGTCAAGATGGCCTCTTTCATCGTACTAATTTTGAAATTAAAAAAATTTTAAAATACGGCGCTAAATTCCGATTTTGTGTGAAATTTTTTCTATTTTCTCCAAAAAATTTCCATTTAAAACGATATAATTATTTTGTTAATAATATTATGAATTTTTTTTTTCTATATTCATATTAAGATGTACTCAATGCATCATTATCATTAATTGTTTTTATTAAATTCACCTATTTTAATACTGTAATTTATGTTTCTTTCAGAAATCATCAAACAACCATCCGTTGTTGTTTTGTACATGTTGTATGAGAATTGTAATTTTAAATTATCTATTAAGTGAAGGTACGAGAGAATAAACTTTTATTTAAAATTTATTTCAATCATTTTGAGATATGTATCTTTAATTCTAAATATTGAAATAAATGGATTTTAATGAAATTTTTTTCAAACTTTATATGAAATATATTATTACCAACATTATCATTTTTGTTTGATGATTTCAAAGTTGAGCTCATTTTTCTAACAGTTATGATTATATGTTTTTAAACATATATCCATCATATGAATCGTCAAGACGGGCTCTTTCATCGTACTAATTTTGAAATTAAAAAAAATTAAAATTCGGCGTTAAATTCCGATTTTGTGTGAAATTTTTTCTATTTTCTACAAAAAATTTCCATTTTAAACGATATAATTATTTTGTCAAAAATATTATGGAATTTTTTTTTTGTTATTCATATTAAGATTTACTCAATCCATCATTATCATTAATTGTTTTTATTAAATTCTCCTATTTTCATACTGTAATTTAAATTTCTTTCAGAAATCTTCAAACAACCATTCGTTGCTGTTTTGTACATGTTGTTTGAGAATCAGAATTTTAATCTAACTACTACATAGTAAAGGTATAAACGGACACAATTTAATAAAAATTCATTTCAATCAATCCGAGATATGTATCCTTAAATCAAAATTCTAAATTTAATAGATTTTAGTGAAATTTTTTTGCAACTTTATGTAAAATACACAATATTATTACCATGGCATGGTAACATGGTACAGTTTTTCATTTTGAAATTAAATTAAACTCTTCGGTTAAATAAATGCTAGTCCTGAAAAGGACTTTTTTGTGTTACTTTTAGAATTGTATTTTACTTTTTTGCTTTCTTTACTGGAGTTGCCTTTTTTGTTGTTGTCGCAGCTTTTTTAACCTTAGGACTTTTTGCAGCAACCTTTGTTACATTTTTAGATGGTTTCGTAATTTTTTGCTTCGAAGCTTTTGTTTTAATAGGAGCTGGTTTCTTAATAGTTTTAGCTACTGCCTTTTCAGATTTTTTCTTTTCTATTATAGATTCTTTAGCAACAGTAGTCTTTTTATTTGCGACTCCAACCTTTACAGGTGATCCTTTCTTGGCTTTTTTTGTAATTGATTTTTTCGGTGATGCTAATTTGTTTTTCTTCGAACTTTCGCCGCTTGCTTTTGTTGATGTCGATAGCTTAAATGAACCCGATGCACCTTTGCCTTTCGTTTGGATTAATTTACCGCTAACAACTGCACTCTTAATATATTTTTTAATAAATGGAGACAATTTGTCAGCGTCAACTTTGTAATTTGCAGCCAAATACTTTGTAATTGCTAGTAAAGATGAACCGCCACGTTCCTTCAAATCTTTTATAGCGCTATTCACCATATCTGAAGTTGGAGGATGGGTTGGCTTAGATTTAGGCTTTTTCACTCCAGTTGCGATAGAACCTTTCTTTGGTTTCTTCGTTTGAACAACAGGTGCAGTATTCGATTGAATTGTAGTATTATCTGCCATTTTGCTTTTTTTCTTTTAAAATATTTTTATTCACTTTTAGATTTTCCAATTAAATTTTTCAAAAAAAAAAACACTTTAAAATCACTTATAACATTTATAACTTGTATGACTGTATGAATTAAATTCACTGAAGTCTAGTATGAACAAAACAGCTTATCCATATGCGATGAGATTGTGGAAGAGCGGTGTGAAATAATTTCATTCAATTCAAGGCAATTTTTTCTCATTTTTGTTTGATGATTTCAAAGTTGAGCTCATTTTTCTAATAGTTATGATTATTTGTTTTTGAACATATATCAATCATATGAATTGTCAAGATGGCCTCTTTCATCGTACTAATTTTGAAATTAAAAAAATTTTAAAATACGGCGCTAAATTCCGATTTTGTGTGAAATTTTTTCTATTTTCTCCAAAAAATTTCCATTTAAAACGATATAATTATTTTGTTAATAATATTATGAATTTTTTTTTTCTATATTCATATTAAGATGTACTCAATGCATCATTATCATTAATTGTTTTTATTAAATTCACCTATTTTAATACTGTAATTTATGTTTCTTTCAGAAATCATCAAACAACCATCCGTTGTTCTTTTGTACATGTTGTATGAGAATTGTAATTTTAAATTATCTATTAAGTGAAGGTACGAGAGAATAAACTTTTATTTAAAATTTATTTCAATCATTTTGAGATATGTATCTTTAATTCTAAATATTGAATTAAATGGATTTTAATGAAATTTTTTTGAAACTTAATATGAAATATATTATTACCAACATTATCATTTTTGTTTGATGATTTCAAAGTTGAGCTCATTTTTCTAATAGTTATGATTATTTGTTTTTAAACATATATCCATCATATGAATTGTCAATATGGGCTCTTTCATCGTACTAATTTTGAAATTAAAAAAAATTAAAATTCGGCGTTAAAACCGATTTTGTGTGAAATTTTTTCTATTTTCTACAAAAAATTTCCATTTTAAACGATATAATTATTTTGTCAAAAATATTATGGAATTTTTTTTTTGTTATTCATATTAAGATTTACTCAATCCATCATTATCATTAATTGTTTTTATTAAATTCTCCTATTTTCATACTGTAATTTAAATTTCTTTCAGAAATCTTCAAACAACCATTCGTTGCTGTTTTGTACATGTTGTTTGAGAATCAGAATTTTAATCTAACTACTACATAGTAAAGGTATAAACGGACACAATTTAATAAAAATTCATTTCAATCAATCCGAGATATGTATCCTTAAATCAAAATTCTAAATTTAATAGATTTTAGTGAAATTTTTTTGCAACTTTATGTGAAATACACAATATTATTACCATGGCATGGTAACATGGTACAGTTTTTCATTTTGAAATTAAATTAAACTCTTCGGTTAAATAAATGCTAGTCCTGAAAAGGACTTTTTTGTGTTACTTTTAGAATTGTATTTTACTTTTTTGCTTTCTTTACTGGAGTTGCCTTTTTTGTTGTTGTCGCAGCTTTTTTAACCTTAGGACTTTTTGCAGCAACCTTTGTTACATTTTTAGATGGTTTCGTAATTTTTTGCTTCGAAGCTTTTGTTTTAATAGGAGCTGGTTTCTTAATAGTTTTAGCTACTGCCTTTTCAGATTTTTTCTTTTCTATTATAGATTCTTTAGCAACAGTAGTCTTTTTCTTTGCGACTCCAACCTTTACAGGTGATCCTTTCTTGGCTTTTTTTGTAATTGATTTTTTCGGTGATGCTAATTTGTTTTTCTTCGAACTTTCGCCGCTTGCTTTTGTTGATGTCGATAGCTTAAATGAACCCGATGCACCTTTGCCTTTCGTTTGGATTAATTTACCGCTAACAACTGCACTCTTAATATATTTTTTAATAAATGGAGACAATTTGTCAGCGTCAACTTTGTAATTTGCAGCCAAATACTTTTTAATTGCTAGTAAAGATGAACCGCCACGTTCCTTCAAATCTTTTATAGCGCTATTCACCATATCTGAAGTTGGAGGATGGGTTGGCTTAGATTTAGGCTTTTTCACTCCAGTTGCGATAGAACCTTTCTTTGGTTTCTTCGTTTGAACAACAGGTGCAGTATTCGATTGAATTGTAGTATTATCTGCCATTTTGCTTTTTTTCTTTTAAAATATTTTTATTCACTTTTAGATTTTCCAATTAAATTTTTCAAAAAAAAAAACACTTTAAAATCACTTATAACATTTATAACTTGTATGACTGTATGAATTAAATTCACTGAAGTCTAGTATGAACAAAACAGCTTATCCATATGCGATGAGATTGTGGAAGAGCGGTGTGAAATAATTTCATTCAATTCAAGGCAATTTTTTCTCATTTTTGTTTGATGATTTCAAAGTTGAGCTCATTTTTCTAATAGTTATGATTATTTGTTTTTGAACATATATCAATCATATGAATTGTCAAGATGGCCTCTTTCATCGTACTAATTTTGAAATTAAAAAAATTTTAAAATACGGCGCTAAATTCCGATTTTGTGTGAAATTTTTTCTATTTTCTCCAAAAAATTTCCATTTAAAACGATATAATTATTTTGTTAATAATATTATGAATTTTTTTTTTCTATATTCATATTAAGATGTACTCAATGCATCATTATCATTAATTGTTTTTATTAAATTCACCTATTTTAATACTGTAATTTATGTTTCTTTCAGAAATCATCAAACAACCATCCGTTGTTGTTTTGTACATGTTGTATGAGAATTGTAATTTTAAATTATCTATTAAGTGAAGGTACGAGAGAATAAACTTTTATTTAAAATTTATTTCAATCATTTTGAGATATGTATCTTTAATTCTAAATATTGAAATAAATGGATTTTAATGAAATTTTTTTCAAACTTTATATGAAATATATTATTACCAACATTATCATTTTTGTTTGATGATTTCAAAGTTGAGCTCATTTTTCTAACAGTTATGATTATATGTTTTTAAACATATATCCATCATATGAATCGTCAAGACGGGCTCTTTCATCGTACTAATTTTGAAATTAAAAAAAATTAAAATTCGGCGTTAAATTCCGATTTTGTGTGAAATTTTTTCTATTTTCTACAAAAAATTTCCATTTTAAACGATATAATTATTTTGTCAAAAATATTATGGAATTTTTTTTTTGTTATTCATATTAAGATTTACTCAATCCATCATTATCATTAATTGTTTTTATTAAATTCTCCTATTTTCATACTGTAATTTAAATTTCTTTCAGAAATCTTCAAACAACCATTCGTTGCTGTTTTGTACATGTTGTTTGAGAATCAGAATTTTAATCTAACTACTACATAGTAAAGGTATAAACGGACACAATTTAATAAAAATTCATTTCAATCAATCCGAGATATGTATCCTTAAATCAAAATTCTAAATTTAATAGATTTTAGTGAAATTTTTTTGCAACTTTATGTGAAATACACAATATTATTACCATGGCATGGTAACATGGTACAGTTTTTCATTTTGAAATTAAATTAAACTCTTCGGTTAAATAAATGCTAGTCCTGAAAAGGACTTTTTTGTGTTACTTTTAGAATTGTATTTTACTTTTTTGCTTTCTTTACTGGAGTTGCCTTTTTTGTTGTTGTCGCAGCTTTTTTAACCTTAGGACTTTTTGCAGCAACCTTTGTTACATTTTTAGATGGTTTCGTAATTTTTTGCTTCGAAGCTTTTGTTTTAATAGGAGCTGGTTTCTTAATAGTTTTAGCTACTGCCTTTTCAGATTTTTTCTTTTCTATTATAGATTCTTTAGCAACAGTAGTCTTTTTCTTTGCGACTCCAACCTTTACAGGTGATCCTTTCTTGGCTTTTTTTGTAATTGATTTTTTCGGTGATGCTAATTTGTTTTTCTTCGAACTTTCGCCGCTTGCTTTTGTTGATGTCGATAGCTTAAATGAACCCGATGCACCTTTGCCTTTCGTTTGGATTAATTTACCGCTAACAACTGCACTCTTAATATATTTTTTAATAAATGGAGACAATTTGTCAGCGTCAACTTTGTAATTTGCAGCCAAATACTTTTTAATTGCTAGTAAAGATGAACCGCCACGTTCCTTCAAATCTTTTATAGCGCTATTCACCATATCTGAAGTTGGAGGATGGGTTGGCTTAGATTTAGGCTTTTTCACTCCAGTTGCGATAGAACCTTTCTTTGGTTTCTTCGTTTGAACAACAGGTGCAGTATTCGATTGAATTGTAGTATTATCTGCCATTTTGCTTTTTTTCTTTTAAAATATTTTTATTCACTTTTAGATTTTCCAATTAAATTTTTCAAAAAAAAAAAACACTTTAAAATCACTTATAACATTTATAACTTGTATGACTGTATGAATTAAATTCACTGAAGTCTAGTATGAACAAAACAGCTTATCCATATGCGATAAGATTGTGGAAGAGCGGTGTGAAATAATTTCATTCAATTCAAGGCAATTTTTTCTCATTTTTGTTTGATGATTTCAAAGTTGAGCTCATTTTTCTAATAGTTATGATTATTTGTTTTTGAACATATATCCATCATATGAATTGTCAAGATGGCCTCTTTCATCGTACTAATTTTGAAATTAAAAAAATTTTAAAATACGGCGCTAAATTCCGATTTTGTGTGAAATTTTTTCTATTTTCTCCAAAAAATTTCCATTTAAAACGATATAATTATTTGGTTAATAATATTATGAATTTTTTTTTTCTATATTCATATTAAGATGTACTCAATGCATCATTATCATTAATTGTTTTTATTAAATTCACCTATTTTAATACTGTAATTTATGTTTCTTTCAGAAATCATCAAACAACCATCCGTTGTTGTTTTGTACATGTTGTATGAGAATTGTAATTTTAAATTATCTATTAAGTGAAGGTACGAGAGAATAAACTTTTATTTAAAATTTATTTCAATCATTTTGAGATATGTATCTTTAATTCTAAATATTGAAATAAATGGATTTTAATGAAATTTTTTTCAAACTTTATATGAAATATATTATTACCAACATTATCATTTTTGTTTGATGATTTCAAAGTTGAGCTCATTTTTCTAACAGTTATGATTATATGTTTTTAAACATATATCCATCATATGAATCGTCAAGACGGGCTCTTTCATCGTACTAATTTTGAAATTAAAAAAAATTAAAATTCGGCGTTAAATTCCGATTTTGTGTGAAATTTTTTCTATTTTCTACAAAAAATTTCCATTTTAAACGATATAATTATTTTGTCAAAAATATTATGGAATTTTTTTTTTGTTATTCATATTAAGATTTACTCAATCCATCATTATCATTAATTGTTTTTATTAAATTCTCCTATTTTCATACTGTAATTTAAATTTCTTTCAGAAATCTTCAAACAACCATTCGTTGCTGTTTTGTACATGTTGTTTGAGAATCAGAATTTTAATCTAACTACTACATAGTAAAGGTATAAACGGACACAATTTAATAAAAATTCATTTCAATCAATCCGAGATATGTATCCTTAAATCAAAATTCTAAATTTAATAGATTTTAGTGAAATTTTTTTGCAACTTTATGTGAAATACACAATATTATTACCATGGCATGGTAACATGGTACAGTTTTTCATTTTGAAATTAAATTAAACTCTTCGGTTAAATAAATGCTAGTCCTGAAAAGGACTTTTTTGTGTTACTTTTAGAATTGTATTTTACTTTTTTGCTTTCTTTACTGGAGTTGCCTTTTTTGTTGTTGTCGCAGCTTTTTTAACCTTAGGACTTTTTGCAGCAACCTTTGTTACATTTTTAGATGGTTTCGTAATTTTTTGCTTCGAAGCTTTTGTTTTAATAGGAGCTGGTTTCTTAATAGTTTTAGCTACTGCCTTTTCAGATTTTTTCTTTTCTATTATAGATTCTTTAGCAACAGTAGTCTTTTTCTTTGCGACTCCAACCTTTACAGGTGATCCTTTCTTGGCTTTTTTTGTAATTGATTTTTTCGGTGATGCTAATTTGTTTTTCTTCGAACTTTCGCCGCTTGCTTTTGTTGATGTCGATAGCTTAAATGAACCCGATGCACCTTTGCCTTTCGTTTGGATTAATTTACCGCTAACAACTGCACTCTTAATATATTTTTTAATAAATGGAGACAATTTGTCAGCGTCAACTTTGTAATTTGCAGCCAAATACTTTGTAATTGCTAGTAAAGATGAACCGCCACGTTCCTTCAAATCTTTTATAGCGCTATTCACCATATCTGAAGTTGGAGGATGGGTTGGCTTAGATTTAGGCTTTTTCACTCCAGTTGCGATAGAACCTTTCTTTGGTTTCTTCGTTTGAACAACAGGTGCAGTATTCGATTGAATTGTAGTATTATCTGCCATTTTGCTTTTTTTCTTTTAAAATATTTTTATTCACTTTTAGATTTTCCAATTAAATTTTTCAAAAAAAAAAACACTTTAAAATCACTTATAACATTTATAACTTGTATGACTGTATGAATTAAATTCACTGAAGTCTAGTATGAACAAAACAGCTTATCCATATGCGATGAGATTGTGGAAGAGCGGTGTGAAATAATTTCATTCAATTCAAGGCAATTTTTTCTCATTTTTGTTTGATGATTTCAAAGTTGAGCTCATTTTTCTAATAGTTATGATTATTTGTTTTTGAACATATATCCATCATATGAATTGTCAAGATGGCCTCTTTCATCGTACTAATTTTGAAATTAAAAAAATTTTAAAATACGGCGCTAAATTCCGATTTTGTGTGAAATTTTTTCTATTTTCTCCAAAAAATTTCCATTTAAAACGATATAATTATTTTGTTAATAATATTATGAATTTTTTTTTTCTATATTCATATTAAGATGTACTCAATGCATCATTATCATTAATTGTTTTTATTAAATTCACCTATTTTAATACTGTAATTTATGTTTCTTTCAGAAATCATCAAACAACCATCCGTTGTTGTTTTGTACATGTTGTATGAGAATTGTAATTTTAAATTATCTATTAAGTGAAGGTACGAGAGAATAAACTTTTATTTAAAATTTATTTCAATCATTTTGAGATATGTATCTTTAATTCTAAATATTGAAATAAATGGATTTTAATGAAATTTTTTTCAAACTTTATATGAAATATATTATTACCAACATTATCATTTTTGTTTGATGATTTCAAAGTTGAGCTCATTTTTCTAACAGTTATGATTATATGTTTTTAAACATATATCCATCATATGAATCGTCAAGACGGGCTCTTTCATCGTACTAATTTTGAAATTAAAAAAAATTAAAATTCGGCGTTAAATTCCGATTTTGTGTGAAATTTTTTCTATTTTCTACAAAAAATTTCCATTTTAAACGATATAATTATTTTGTCAAAAATATTATGGAATTTTTTTTTTGTTATTCATATTAAGATTTACTCAATCCATCATTATCATTAATTGTTTTTATTAAATTCTCCTATTTTCATACTGTAATTTAAATTTCTTTCAGAAATCTTCAAACAACCATTCGTTGCTGTTTTGTACATGTTGTTTGAGAATCAGAATTTTAATCTAACTACTACATAGTAAAGGTATAAACGGACACAATTTAATAAAAATTCATTTCAATCAATCCGAGATATGTATCCTTAAATCAAAATTCTAAATTTAATAGATTTTAGTGAAATTTTTTTGCAACTTTATGTGAAATACACAATATTATTACCATGGCATGGTAACATGGTACAGTTTTTCATTTTGAAATTAAATTAAACTCTTCGGTTAAATAAATGCTAGTCCTGAAAAGGACTTTTTTGTGTTACTTTTAGAATTGTATTTTACTTTTTTGCTTTCTTTACTGGAGTTGCCTTTTTTGTTGTTGTCGCAGCTTTTTTAACCTTAGGACTTTTTGCAGCAACCTTTGTTACATTTTTAGATGGTTTCGTAATTTTTTGCTTCGAAGCTTTTGTTTTAATAGGAGCTGGTTTCTTAATAGTTTTAGCTACTGCCTTTTCAGATTTTTTCTTTTCTATTATAGATTCTTTAGCAACAGTAGTCTTTTTATTTGCGACTCCAACCTTTACAGGTGATCCTTTCTTGGCTTTTTTTGTAATTGATTTTTTCGGTGATGCTAATTTGTTTTTCTTCGAACTTTCGCCGCTTGCTTTTGTTGATGTCGATAGCTTAAATGAACCCGATGCACCTTTGCCTTTCGTTTGGATTAATTTACCGCTAACAACTGCACTCTTAATATATTTTTTAATAAATGGAGACAATTTGTCAGCGTCAACTTTGTAATTTGCAGCCAAATACTTTGTAATTGCTAGTAAAGATGAACCGCCACGTTCCTTCAAATCTTTTATAGCGCTATTCACCATATCTGAAGTTGGAGGATGGGTTGGCTTAGATTTAGGCTTTTTCACTCCAGTTGCGATAGAACCTTTCTTTGGTTTCTTCGTTTGAACAACAGGTGCAGTATTCGATTGAATTGTAGTATTATCTGCCATTTTGCTTTTTTTCTTTTAAAATATTTTTATTCACTTTTAGATTTTCCAATTAAATTTTTCAAAAAAAAAAACACTTTAAAATCACTTATAACATTTATAACTTGTATGACTGTATGAATTAAATTCACTGAAGTCTAGTATGAACAAAACAGCTTATCCATATGCGATGAGATTGTGGAAGAGCGGTGTGAAATAATTTCATTCAATTCAAGGCAATTTTTTCTCATTTTTGTTTGATGATTTCAAAGTTGAGCTCATTTTTCTAATAGTTATGATTATTTGTTTTTGAACATATATCCATCATATGAATTGTCAAGATGGCCTCTTTCATCGTACTAATTTTGAAATTAAAAAAATTTTAAAATACGGCGCTAAATTCCGATTTTGTGTGAAATTTTTTCTATTTTCTCCAAAAAATTTCCATTTAAAACGATATAATTATTTTGTTAATAATATTATGAATTTTTTTTTTCTATATTCATATTAAGATGTACTCAATGCATCATTATCATTAATTGTTTTTATTAAATTCACCTATTTTAATACTGTAATTTATGTTTCTTTCAGAAATCATCAAACAACCATCCGTTGTTGTTTTGTACATGTTGTATGAGAATTGTAATTTTAAATTATCTATTAAGTGAAGGTACGAGAGAATAAACTTTTATTTAAAATTTATTTCAATCATTTTGAGATATGTATCTTTAATTCTAAATATTGAAATAAATGGATTTTAATGAAATTTTTTTCAAACTTTATATGAAATATATTATTACCAACATTATCATTTTTGTTTGATGATTTCAAAGTTGAGCTCATTTTTCTAACAGTTATGATTATATGTTTTTAAACATATATCCATCATATGAATCGTCAAGACGGGCTCTTTCATCGTACTAATTTTGAAATTAAAAAAAATTAAAATTCGGCGTTAAATTCCGATTTTGTGTGAAATTTTTTCTATTTTCTACAAAAAATTTCCATTTTAAACGATATAATTATTTTGTCAAAAATATTATGGAATTTTTTTTTTGTTATTCATATTAAGATTTACTCAATCCATCATTATCATTAATTGTTTTTATTAAATTCTCCTATTTTCATACTGTAATTTAAATTTCTTTCAGAAATCTTCAAACAACCATTCGTTGCTGTTTTGTACATGTTGTTTGAGAATCAGAATTTTAATCTAACTACTACATAGTAAAGGTATAAACGGACACAATTTAATAAAAATTCATTTCAATCAATCCGAGATATGTATCCTTAAATCAAAATTCTAAATTTAATAGATTTTAGTGAAATTTTTTTGCAACTTTATGTGAAATACACAATATTATTACCATGGCATGGTAACATGGTACAGTTTTTCATTTTGAAATTAAATTAAACTCTTCGGTTAAATAAATGCTAGTCCTGAAAAGGACTTTTTTGTGTTACTTTTAGAATTGTATTTTACTTTTTTGCTTTCTTTACTGGAGTTGCCTTTTTTGTTGTTGTCGCAGCTTTTTTAACCTTAGGACTTTTTGCAGCAACCTTTGTTACATTTTTAGATGGTTTCGTAATTTTTTGCTTCGAAGCTTTTGTTTTAATAGGAGCTGGTTTCTTAATAGTTTTAGCTACTGCCTTTTCAGATTTTTTCTTTTCTATTATAGATTCTTTAGCAACAGTAGTCTTTTTCTTTGCGACTCCAACCTTTACAGGTGATCCTTTCTTGGCTTTTTTTGTAATTGATTTTTTCGGTGATGCTAATTTGTTTTTCTTCGAACTTTCGCCGCTTGCTTTTGTTGATGTCGATAGCTTAAATGAACCCGATGCACCTTTGCCTTTCGTTTGGATTAATTTACCGCTAACAACTGCACTCTGAATATATTTTTTAATAAATGGAGACAATTTGTCAGCGTCAACTTTGTAATTTGCAGCCAAATACTTTTTAATTGCTAGTAAAGATGAACCGCCACGTTCTTTCAAATCTTTTATAGCGCTATTCACCATATCTGAAGTTGGAGGATGGGTTGGCTTAGATTTAGGCTTTTTCACTCCAGTTGCGATAGAACCTTTCTTTGGTTTCTTCGTTTCAACAACAGGTGCAGTATTCGATTGAATTGTAGTATTATCTGCCATTTTGCTTTTTTTCTTTTAAAATATTTTTATTCACTTTTAGATTTTCCAATTAAATTTTTCAAAAAAAAAAACACTTTAAAATCACTTATAACATTTATAACTTGTATGACTGTATGAATAAAATTCACTGAAGTCTAGTATGAACAAAACAGCTTATCTATATGCGATGAGATTGTGGAAGAGCGGTGTGAACTAATTTCATTCAATTCAAGGCAATTTTTTCTCATTTTTGTTTGATGATTTCAAAGTTGAGCTCATTTTTCTAATAGTTATGATTATTTGTTTTTGAACATATATCCATCATATGAATTGTCAAGATGGCCTCTTTCATCGTACTAATTTTGAAATTAAAAAAATTTTAAAATACGGCGCTAAATTCCGATTTTGTGTGAAATTTTTTCTATTTTCTCCAAAAAATTTCCATTTAAAACGATATAATTATTTTGTTAATAATATTATGAATTTTTTTTTTCTATATTCATATTAAGATGTACTCAATGCATCATTATCATTAATTGTTTTTATTAAATTCTCCTATTTTCATACTGTAATTTAAATTTCTTTCAGAAATCTTCAAACAACCATTCGTTGCTGTTTTGTACATGTTGTTTGAGAATCAGAATTTTAATCTAACTACTACATAGTAAAGGTATAAACGGACATAATTTAATAAAAATTCATTTCAATCAATCCGAGATATGTATCCTTAAATCAAAATTCTAAATTTAATAGATTTTAGTGAAATTTTTTTGCAACTTTATGTGAAATACACAATATTATTACCATGGCATGGTAACATGGTACAGTTTTTCATTTTGAAATTAAATTAAACTCTTCGGTTAAATAAATGCTAGTCCTGAAAAGGACTTTTTTGTGTTACTTTTAGAATTGTATTTTACTTTTTTGCTTTCTTTACTGGAGTTGCCTTTTTTGTTGTTGTCGCAGCTTTTTTAACCTTAGGACTTTTTGCAGCAACCTTTGTTACATTTTTAGATGGTTTCGTAATTTTTTGCTTCGAAGCTTTTGTTTTAATAGGAGCTGGTTTCTTAATAGTTTTAGCTACTGCCTTTTCAGATTTTTTCTTTTCTATTATAGATTCTTTAGCAACAGTAGTCTTTTTCTTTGCGACTCCAACCTTTACAGGTGATCCTTTCTTGGCTTTTTTTGTAATTGATTTTTTCGGTGATGCTAATTTGTTTTTCTTCGAACTTTCGCCGCTTGCTTTTGTTGATGTCGATAGCTTAAATGAACCCGATGCACCTTTGCCTTTCGTTTGGATTAATTTACCGTTAACAACTGCACTCTTAATATATTTTTTAATAAATGGAGACAATTTGTCAGCGTCAACTTTGTAATTTGCAGCCAAATACTTTTTAATTGCTAGTAAAGATGAACCGCCACGTTCTTTCAAATCTTTTATAGCGCTATTCACCATATCTGAAGTTGGAGGATGGGTTGGCTTAGATTTAGGCTTTTTCACTCCAGTTGCGATAGAACCTTTCTTTGGTTTCTTCGTTTCAACAACAGGTGCAGTATTCGATTGAATTGTAGTATTATCTGCCATTTTGCTTTTTTTCTTTTAAAATATTTTTATTCACTTTTAGATTTTCCAATTAAATTTTTCAAAAAAAAAAAACACTTTAAAATCACTTATAAAATTTATAATTTGTATGACTGTATGAATTAAATTCACTGAAGTCTAGTATGAACAAAACAGCTTATCCATATGTGATAAGATTGTGGAAGAGCGGTGTGAAAAAATTTCATTGAATTCAAGGCAATTTTTTCTCATTTTTGTTTGATGATTTCAAAGTTGAGCTCATTTTTCTAATAGTTATGATTATTTGTTTTTGAACATATATCCATCATATGAATTGTCAAGATGGGCTCTTTCATCGTACTAATTTTGAAATTAAAAAAATTTTAAAATACGGCGCTAAATTCCGATTTTGTGTGAAATTTTTTCTATTTTCTCCAAAAAATTTCCATTTAAAACGATATAATTATTTTGTTAATAATATTATGAATTTTTTTTTTCTATATTCATATTAAGATGTACTCAATGCATCATTATCATTAATTGTTTTTATTAAATTCACCTATTTTAATACTGTAATTTATGTTTCTTTCAGAAATCATCAAACAACCATCCGTTGTTGTTTTGTATATGTTGTATGAGAATTGTAATTTTAAATTATCTATTAAGTGAAGGTACGAGAGAATAAACTTTTATTTAAAATTTATTTCAATCATTTTGAGATATGTATCTTTAATTCTAAATATTGAAATAAATGGATTTTAATGAAATTTTTTTCAAACTTTATATGAAATATATTATTACCAACATTATCATTTTTGTTTGATGATTTCAAAGTTGAGCTCATTTTTCTAATAGTTATGATTATATGTTTTTAAACATATATCCATCATATGAATCGTCAGGACGGGCTCTTTCATCGTACTAATTTTGAAATTAAAAAAAATTAAAATTCGGCGTTAAATTCCGATTTTGTGTGAAATTTTTTCTATTTTCTACAAAAAATTTCCATTTTAAACGATATAATTATTTTGTCAAAAATATTATGGAATTTTTTTTTTGTTATTCATATTAAGATTTACTCAATCCATCATTATCATTAATTGTTTTTATTAAATTCTCCTATTTTCATACTGTAATTTAAATTTCTTTCAGAAATCTTCAAACAACCATTCGTTGCTGTTTTGTACATGTTGTTTGAGAATCAGAATTTTAATCTAACTACTACATAGTAAAGGTATAAACGGACATAATTTAATAAAAATTCATTTCAATCAATCCGAGATATGTATCCTTAAATCAAAATTCTAAATTTAATAGATTTTAGTGAAATTTTTTTGCAACTTTATGTGAAATACACAATATTATTACCATGGCATGGTAACATGGTACAGTTTTTCATTTTGAAATTAAATTAAACTCTTCGGTTAAATAAATGCTAGTCCTGAAAAGGACTTTTTTGTGTTACTTTTAGAATTGTATTTTACTTTTTTGCTTTCTTTACTGGATTTGCCTTTTTTGTTGTTGTCGCAGCTTTTTTAACCTTAGGACTTTTTGCAGCAACCTTTGTTACATTTTTAGATGGTTTCGTAATTTTTTGCTTCGAAGCTTTTGTTTTAATAGGAGCTGGTTTCTTAATAGTTTTAGCTACTGCCTTTTCAGATTTTTTCTTTTCTATTATAGATTCTTTAGCAACAGTAGTCTTTTTCTTTGCGACTCCAACCTTTACAGGTGATCCTTTCTTGGCTTTTTTTGTAATTGATTTTTTCGGTGATGCTAATTTGTTTTTCTTCGAACTTTCGCCGCTTGCTTTTGTTGATGTCGATAGCTTAAATGAACCCGATGCACCTTTGCCTTTCGTTTGGATTAATTTACCGCTAACAACTGCACTCTTAATATATTTTTTAATAAATGGAGACAATTTGTCAGCGTCAACTTTGTAATTTGCAGCCAAATACTTTTTAATTGCTAGTAAAGATGAACCGCCACGTTCTTTCAAATCTTTTATAGCGCTATTCACCATATCTGAAGTTGGAGGATGGGTTGGCTTAGATTTAGGCTTTTTCACTCCAGTTGCGATAGAACCTTTCTTTGGTTTCTTCGTTTCAACAACAGGTGCAGTATTCGATTGAATTGTAGTATTATCTGCCATTTTGCTTCTTTTCTTTTAAAATATTTTTATTCACTTTTAGATTTTCCAATTAAATTTTTCAAAAAAAAAAAACACTTTAAAATCACTTATAAAATTTATAATTTGTATGACTGTATGAATTAAATTCACTGAAGTCTAGTATGAACAAAACAGCTTATCCATATGTGATGAGATTGTGGAAGAGCGGTGTGAACTAATTTCATTCAATTCAAGGCAATTTTTTCTCATTTTTGTTTGATGATTTCAAAGTTGAGCTCATTTTTCTAATAGTTATGATTATTTGTTTTTGAACATATATCCATCATATGAATTGTCAAGATGGCCTCTTTCATCGTACTAATTTTGAAATTAAAAAAATTTTAAAATACGGCGCTAAATTCCGATTTTGTGTGAAATTTTTTCTATTTTCTCCAAAAAATTTCCATTTAAAACGATATAATTATTTTGTTAATAATATTATGAATTTTTTTTTTCTATATTCATATTAAGATGTACTCAATGCATCATTATCATTAATTGTTTTTATTAAATTCACCTATTTTAATACTGTAATTTATGTTTCTTTCAGAAATCATCAAACAACCATCCGTTGTTCTTTTGTACATGTTGTATGAGAATTGTAATTTTAAATTATCTATTAAGTGAAGGTACGAGAGAATAAACTTTTATTTAAAATTTATTTCAATCATTTTGAGATATGTATCTTTAATTCTAAATATTGAATTAAATGGATTTTAATGAAATTTTTTTGAAACTTTTATGAAATATATTATTACCAACATTATCATTTTTGTTTGATGATTTCAAAGTTGAGCTCATTTTTCTAATAGTTATGATTATATGTTTTTAAACATATATCCATCATATGAATCGTCAAGACGGGCACTTTCATCGTACTAATTTTGAAATTAAAAAAAATTAAAATTCGGCGTTAAAACCGATTTTGTGTGAAATTTTTTCTATTTTCTACAAAAAATTTCCATTTTAAACGATATAATTATTTTGTCAAAAATATTATGGAATTTTTTTTTTGTTATTCATATTAAGATTTACTCAATCCATCATTATCATTAATTGTTTTTATTAAATTCTCCTATTTTCATACTGTAATTTAAATTTCTTTCAGAAATCTTCAAACAACCATTCGTTGCTGTTTTGTACATGTTGTTTGAGAATCAGAATTTTAATCTAACTACTACATAGTAAAGGTATAAACGGACATAATTTAATAAAAATTCATTTCAATCAATCCGAGATATGTATCCTTAAATCAAAATTCTAAATTTAATAGATTTTAGTGAAATTTTTTTGCAACTTTATGTGAAATACACAATATTATTACCATGGCATGGTAACATGGTACAGTTTTTCATTTTGAAATTAAATTAAACTCTTCGGTTAAATAAATGCTAGTCCTGAAAAGGACTTTTTTGTGTTACTTTTAGAATTGTATTTTACTTTTTTGCTTTCTTTACTGGAGTTGCCTTTTTTGTTGTTGTCGCAGCTTTTTTAACCTTAGGACTTTTTGCAGCAACCTTTGTTACATTTTTAGATGGTTTCGTAATTTTTTGCTTCGAAGCTTTTGTTTTAATAGGAGCTGGTTTCTTAATAGTTTTAGCTACTGCCTTTTCAGATTTTTTCTTTTCTATTATAGATTCTTTAGCAACAGTAGTCTTTTTCTTTGCGACTCCAACCTTTACAGGTGATCCTTTCTTGGCTTTTTTTGTAATTGATTTTTTCGGTGATGCTAATTTGTTTTTCTTCGAACTTTCGCCGCTTGCTTTTGTTGATGTCGATAGCTTAAATGAACCCGATGCACCTTTGCCTTTCGTTTGGATTAATTTACCGCTAACAACTGCACTCTTAATATATTTTTTAATAAATGGAGACAATTTGTCAGCGTCAACTTTGTAATTTGCAGCCAAATACTTTTTAATTGCTAGTAAAGATGAACCGCCACGTTCTTTCAAATCTTTTATAGCGCTATTCACCATATCTGAAGTTGGAGGATGGGTTGGCTTAGATTTAGGCTTTTTCACTCCAGTTGCGATAGAACCTTTCTTTGGTTTCTTCGTTTCAACAACAGGTGCAGTATTCGATTGAATTGTAGTATTATCTGCCATTTTGCTTTTTTTCTTTTAAAATATTTTTATTCACTTTTAGATTTTCCAATTAAATTTTTCAAAAAAAAAAAACACTTTAAAATCACTTATAAAATTTATAATTTGTATGACTGTATGAATTAAATTCACTGAAGTCTAGTATGAACAAAACAGCTTATCCATATGTGATAAGATTGTGGAAGAGCGGTGTGAAAAAATTTCATTGAATTCAAGGCAATTTTTTCTCATTTTTGTTTGATGATTTCAAAGTTGAGCTCATTTTTCTAATAGTTATGATTATTTGTTTTTGAACATATATCCATCATATGAATTGTCAAGATGGGCTCTTTCATCGTACTAATTTTGAAATTAAAAAAATTTTAAAATACGGCGCTAAATTCCGATTTTGTGTGAAATTTTTTCTATTTTCTCCAAAAAATTTCCATTTAAAACGATATAATTATTTTGTTAATAATATTATGAATTTTTTTTTTCTATATTCATATTAAGATGTACTCAATGCATCATTATCATTAATTGTTTTTATTAAATTCACCTATTTTAATACTGTAATTTATGTTTCTTTCAGAAATCATCAAACAACCATCCGTTGTTGTTTTGTACATGTTGTATGAGAATTGTAATTTTAAATTATCTATTAAGTGAAGGTACGAGAGAATAAACTTTTATTTAAAATTTATTTCAATCATTTTGAGATATGTATCTTTAATTCTAAATATTGAAATAAATGGATTTTAATGAAATTTTTTTCAAACTTTATATGAAATATATTATTACCAACATTATCATTTTTGTTTGATGATTTCAAAGTTGAGCTCATTTTTCTAATAGTTATGATTATATGTTTTTAAACATATATCCATCATATGAATCGTCAGGACGGGCTCTTTCATCGTACTAATTTTGAAATTAAAAAAAATTAAAATTCGGCGTTAAATTCCGATTTTGTGTGAAATTTTTTCTATTTTCTACAAAAAATTTCCATTTTAAACGATATAATTATTTTGTCAAAAATATTATGGAATTTTTTTTTTGTTATTCATATTAAGATTTACTCAATCCATCATTATCATTAATTGTTTTTATTAAATTCTCCTATTTTCATACTGTAATTTAAATTTCTTTCAGAAATCTTCAAACAACCATTCGTTGCTGTTTTGTACATGTTGTTTGAGAATCAGAATTTTAATCTAACTACTACATAGTAAAGGTATAAACGGACATAATTTAATAAAAATTCATTTCAATCAATCCGAGATATGTATCCTTAAATCAAAATTCTAAATTTAATAGATTTTAGTGAAATTTTTTTGCAACTTTATGTGAAATACACAATATTATTACCATGGCATGGTAACATGGTACAGTTTTTCATTTTGAAATTAAATTAAACTCTTCGGTTAAATAAATGCTAGTCCTGAAAAGGACTTTTTTGTGTTACTTTTAGAATTGTATTTTACTTTTTTGCTTTCTTTACTGGAGTTGCCTTTTTTGTTGTTGTCGCAGCTTTTTTAACCTTAGGACTTTTTGCAGCAACCTTTGTTACATTTTTAGATGGTTTCGTAATTTTTTGCTTCGAAGCTTTTGTTTTAATAGGAGCTGGTTTCTTAATAGTTTTAGCTACTGCCTTTTCAGATTTTTTCTTTTCTATTATAGATTCTTTAGCAACAGTAGTCTTTTTCTTTGCGACTCCAACCTTTACAGGTGATCCTTTCTTGGCTTTTTTTGTAATTGATTTTTTCGGTGATGCTAATTTGTTTTTCTTCGAACTTTCGCCGCTTGCTTTTGTTGATGTCGATAGCTTAAATGAACCCGATGCACCTTTGCCTTTCGTTTGGATTAATTTACCGCTAACAACTGCACTCTTAATATATTTTTTAATAAATGGAGACAATTTGTCAGCGTCAACTTTGTAATTTGCAGCCAAATACTTTTTAATTGCTAGTAAAGATGAACCGCCACGTTCTTTCAAATCTTTTATAGCGCTATTCACCATATCTGAAGTTGGAGGATGGGTTGGCTTAGATTTAGGCTTTTTCACTCCAGTTGCGATAGAACCTTTCTTTGGTTTCTTCGTTTCAACAACAGGTGCAGTATTCGATTGAATTGTAGTATTATCTGCCATTTTGCTTTTTTTCTTTTAAAATATTTTTATTCACTTTTAGATTTTCCAATTAAATTTTTCAAAAAAAAAAAACACTTTAAAATCACTTATAAAATTTATAATTTGTATGACTGTATGAATTAAATTCACTGAAGTCTAGTATGAACAAAACAGCTTATCCATATGTGATAAGATTGTGGAAGAGCGGTGTGAAAAAATTTCATTGAATTCAAGGCAATTTTTTCTCATTTTTGTTTGATGATTTCAAAGTTGAGCTCATTTTTCTAATAGTTATGATTATTTGTTTTTGAACATATATCCATCATATGAATTGTCAAGATGGGCTCTTTCATCGTACTAATTTTGAAATTAAAAAAATTTTAAAATACGGCGCTAAATTCCGATTTTGTGTGAAATTTTTTCTATTTTCTCCAAAAAATTTCCATTTAAAACGATATAATTATTTTGTTAATAATATTATGAATTTTTTTTTTCTATATTCATATTAAGATGTACTCAATGCATCATTATCATTAATTGTTTTTATTAAATTCACCTATTTTAATACTGTAATTTATGTTTCTTTCAGAAATCATCAAACAACCATCCGTTGTTGTTTTGTACATGTTGTATGAGAATTGTAATTTTAAATTATCTATTAAGTGAAGGTACGAGAGAATAAACTTTTATTTAAAATTTATTTCAATCATTTTGAGATATGTATCTTTAATTCTAAATATTGAAATAAATGGATTTTAATGAAATTTTTTTCAAACTTTATATGAAATATATTATTACCAACATTATCATTTTTGTTTGATGATTTCAAAGTTGAGCTCATTTTTCTAATAGTTATGATTATATGTTTTTAAACATATATCCATCATATGAATCGTCAGGACGGGCTCTTTCATCGTACTAATTTTGAAATTAAAAAAAATTAAAATTCGGCGTTAAATTCCGATTTTGTGTGAAATTTTTTCTATTTTCTACAAAAAATTTCCATTTTAAACGATATAATTATTTTGTCAAAAATATTATGGAATTTTTTTTTTGTTATTCATATTAAGATTTACTCAATCCATCATTATCATTAATTGTTTTTATTAAATTCTCCTATTTTCATACTGTAATTTAAATTTCTTTCAGAAATCTTCAAACAACCATTCGTTGCTGTTTTGTACATGTTGTTTGAGAATCAGAATTTTAATCTAACTACTACATAGTAAAGGTATAAACGGACATAATTTAATAAAAATTCATTTCAATCAATCCGAGATATGTATCCTTAAATCAAAATTCTAAATTTAATAGATTTTAGTGAAATTTTTTTGCAACTTTATGTGAAATACACAATATTATTACCATGGCATGGTAACATGGTACAGTTTTTCATTTTGAAATTAAATTAAACTCTTCGGTTAAATAAATGCTAGTCCTGAAAAGGACTTTTTTGTGTTACTTTTAGAATTGTATTTTACTTTTTTGCTTTCTTTACTGGAGTTGCCTTTTTTGTTGTTGTCGCAGCTTTTTTAACCTTAGGACTTTTTGCAGCAACCTTTGTTACATTTTTAGATGGTTTCGTAATTTTTTGCTTCGAAGCTTTTGTTTTAATAGGAGCTGGTTTCTTAATAGTTTTAGCTACTGCCTTTTCAGATTTTTTCTTTTCTATTATAGATTCTTTAGCAACAGTAGTCTTTTTCTTTGCGACTCCAACCTTTACAGGTGATCCTTTCTTGGCTTTTTTTGTAATTGATTTTTTCGGTGATGCTAATTTGTTTTTCTTCGAACTTTCGCCGCTTGCTTTTGTTGATGTCGATAGCTTAAATGAACCCGATGCACCTTTGCCTTTCGTTTGGATTAATTTACCGCTAACAACTGCACTCTTAATATATTTTTTAATAAATGGAGACAATTTGTCAGCGTCAACTTTGTAATTTGCAGCCAAATACTTTTTAATTGCTAGTAAAGATGAACCGCCACGTTCTTTCAAATCTTTTATAGCGCTATTCACCATATCTGAAGTTGGAGGATGGGTTGGCTTAGATTTAGGCTTCTTCACTCCAGTTGCGATAGAACCTTTCTTTGGTTTCTTCGTTTCAACAACAGGTGCAGTATTCGATTGAATTGTAGTATTATCTGCCATTTTGCTTTTTTTCTTTTAAAATATTTTTATTCACTTTTAGATTTTCCAATTAAATTTTTCAAAAAAAAAAAACACTTTAAAATCACTTATAAAATTTATAATTTGTATGACTGTATGAATTAAATTCACTGAAGTCTAGTATGAACAAAACAGCTTATCCATATGTGATGAGATTGTGGAAGAGCGGTGTGAAAAAATTTCATTGAATTCAAGGCAATTTTTTCTCATTTTTGTTTGATGATTTCAAAGTTGAGCTCATTTTTCTAATAGTTATGATTATTTGTTTTTGAACATATATCCATCATATGAATTGTCAAGATGGGCTCTTTCATCGTACTAATTTTGAAATTAAAAAAATTTTAAAATACGGCGCTAAATTCCGATTTTGTGTGAAATTTTTTCTATTTTCTCCAAAAAATTTCCATTTAAAACGATATAATTATTTTGTTAATAATATTATGAATTTTTTTTTCTATATTCATAATAAGATGTACTCAATGCATCATTATCATTAATTGTTTTTATTAAATTCACCTATTTTAATACTGTAATTTATGTTTCTTTCAGAAATCATCAAACAACCATCCGTTGTTGTTTTGTACATGTTGTATGAGAATTGTAATTTTAAATTATCTATTAAGTGAAGGTACGAGAGAATAAACTTTTATTTAAAATTTATTTCAATCATTTTGAGATATGTATCTTTAATTCTAAATATTGAAATAAATGGATTTTAATGAAATTTTTTTCAAACTTTATATGAAATATATTATTACCAACATTATCATTTTTGTTTGATGATTTCAAAGTTGAGCTCATTTTTCTAATAGTTATGATTATATGTTTTTAAACATATATCCATCATATGAATCGTCAGGACGGGCTCTTTCATCGTACTAATTTTGAAATTAAAAAAAATTAAAATTCGGCGTTAAATTCCGATTTTGTGTGAAATTTTTTCTATTTTCTACAAAAAATTTCCATTTTAAACGATATAATTATTTTGTCAAAAATATTATGGAATTTTTTTTTTGTTATTCATATTAAGATTTACTCAATCCATCATTATCATTAATTGTTTTTAGTAAATTCTCCTATTTTAATACTGTAATTTAAATTTCTTTCAGAAATCTTCAAACAACCATTCGTTGCTGTTTTGTACATGTTGTTTGAGAATCAGAATTTTAATCTAACTACTACATAGTAAAGGTATAAACGGACATAATTTAATAAAAATTCATTTCAATCAATCCGAGATATGTATCCTTAAATCAAAATTCTAAATTTAATAGATTTTAGTGAAATTTTTTTGCAACTTTATGTGAAATACACAATATTATTACCATGGCATGGTAACATGGTACAGTTTTTCATTTTGAAATTAAATTAAACTCTTCGGTTAAATAAATGCTAGTCCTGAAAAGGACTTTTTTGTGTTACTTTTAGAATTGTATTTTACTTTTTTGCTTTCTTTACTGGAGTTGCCTTTTTTGTTGTTGTCGCAGCTTTTTTAACCTTAGGACTTTTTGCAGCAACCTTTGTTACATTTTTAGATGGTTTCGTAATTTTTTGCTTCGAAGCTTTTGTTTTAATAGGAGCTGGTTTCTTAATAGTTTTAGCTACTGCCTTTTCAGATTTTTTCTTTTCTATTATAGATTCTTTAGCAACAGTAGTCTTTTTCTTTGCGACTCCAACCTTTACAGGTGATCCTTTCTTGGCTTTTTTTGTAATTGATTTTTTCGGTGATGCTAATTTGGTTTTCTTCAAACTTTCGCCGCTTGCTTTTGTTGATGTCGATAGCTTAAATGAACCCGATGCACCTTTGCCTTTCGTTTGGATTAATTTACCGTTAACAACTGCACTCTTAATATATTTTTTAATAAATGGAGACAATTTGTCAGCGTCAACTTTGTAATTTGCAGCCAAATACTTTTTAATTGCTAGTAAAGATGAACCGCCACGTTCTTTCAAATCTTTTATAGCGCTATTCACCATATCTGAAGTTGGAGGATGGGTTGGCTTAGATTTAGGCTTTTTCACTCCAGTTGCGATAGAACCTTTCTTTGGTTTCTTCGTTTCAACAACAGGTGCAGTATTCGATTGAATTGTAGTATTATCTGCCATTTTGCTTTTTTTCTTTTAAAATATTTTTATTCACTTTTAGATTTTCCAATTAAATTTTTCAAAAAAAAAAACACTTTAAAATCACTTATAAAATTTATAATTTGTATGACTGTATGAATTAAATTCACTGAAGTCTAGTATGAACAAAACAGCTTATCCATATGTGATAAGATTGTGGAAGAGCGGTGTGAAAAAATTTCATTGAATTCAAGGCAATTTTTTCTCATTTTTGTTTGATGATTTCAAAGTTGAGCTCATTTTTCTAATAGTTATGATTATTTGTTTTTGAACATATATCCATCATATGAATTGTCAAGATGGGCTCTTTCATCGTACTAATTTTGAAATTAAAAAAATTTTAAAATACGGCGCTAAATTCCGATTTTGTGTGAAATTTTTTCTATTTTCTCCAAAAAATTTCCATTTAAAACGATATAATTATTTTGTTAATAATATTATGAATTTTTTTTTTCTATATTCATATTAAGATGTACTCAATGCATCATTATCATTAATTGTTTTTATTAAATTCACCTATTTTAATACTGTAATTTATGTTTCTTTCAGAAATCATCAAACAACCATCCGTTGTTGTTTTGTACATGTTGTATGAGAATTGTAATTTTAAATTATCTATTAAGTGAAGGTACGAGAGAATAAACTTTTATTTAAAATTTATTTCAATCATTTTGAGATATGTATCTTTAATTCTAAATATTGAAATAAATGGATTTTAATGAAATTTTTTTCAAACTTTATATGAAATATATTATTACCAACATTATCATTTTTGTTTGATGATTTCAAAGTTGAGCTCATTTTTCTAATAGTTATGATTATATGTTTTTAAACATATATCCATCATATGAATCGTCAGGACGGGCTCTTTCATCGTACTAATTTTGAAATTAAAAAAAATTAAAATTCGGCGTTAAATTCCGATTTTGTGTGAAATTTTTTCTATTTTCTACAAAAAATTTCCATTTTAAACGATATAATTATTTTGTCAAAAATATTATGGAATTTTTTTTTTGTTATTCATATTAAGATTTACTCAATCCATCATTATCATTAATTGTTTTTATTAAATTCTCCTATTTTCATACTGTAATTTAAATTTCTTTCAGAAATCTTCAAACAACCATTCGTTGCTGTTTTGTACATGTTGTTTGAGAATCAGAATTTTAATCTAACTACTACATAGTAAAGGTATAAACGGACATAATTTAATAAAAATTCATTTCAATCAATCCGAGATATGTATCCTTAAATCAAAATTCTAAATTTAATAGATTTTAGTGAAATTTTTTTGCAACTTTATGTGAAATACACAATATTATTACCATGGCATGGTAACATGGTACAGTTTTTCATTTTGAAATTAAATTAAACTCTTCGGTTAAATAAATGCTAGTCCTGAAAAGGACTTTTTTGTGTTACTTTTAGAATTGTATTTTACTTTTTTGCTTTCTTTACTGGATTTGCCTTTTTTGTTGTTGTCGCAGCTTTTTTAACCTTAGGACTTTTTGCAGCAACCTTTGTTACATTTTTAGATGGTTTCGTAATTTTTTGCTTCGAAGCTTTTGTTTTAATAGGAGCTGGGTTCTTAATAGTTTTAGCTACTGCCTTTTCAGATTTTTTCTTTTCTATTATAGATTCTTTAGCAACAGTAGTCTTTTTCTTTGCGACTCCAACCTTTACAGGTGATCCTTTCTTGGCTTTTTTTGTAATTGATTTTTTCGGTGATGCTAATTTGTTTTTCTTCGAACTTTCGCCGCTTGCTTTTGTTGATGTCGATAGCTTAAATGAACCCGATGCACCTTTGCCTTTCGTTTGGATTAATTTACCGCTAACAACTGCACTCTTAATATATTTTTTAATAAATGGAGACAATTTGTCAGCGTCAACTTTGTAATTTGCAGCCAAATACTTTTTAATTGCTAGTAAAGATGAACCGCCACGTTCTTTCAAATCTTTTATAGCGCTATTCACCATATCTGAAGTTGGAGGATGGGTTGGCTTAGATTTAGGCTTTTTCACTCCAGTTGCGATAGAACCTTTCTTTGGTTTCTTCGTTTCAACAACAGGTGCAGTATTCGATTGAATTGTAGTATTATCTGCCATTTTGCTTTTTTTCTTTTAAAATATTTTTATTCACTTTTAGATTTTCCAATTAAATTTTTCAAAAAAAAAAAACACTTTAAAATCACTTATAAAATTTATAATTTGTATGACTGTATGAATTAAATTCACTGAAGTCTAGTATGAACAAAACAGCTTATCCATATGTGATGAGATTGTGGAAGAGCGGTGTGAACTAATTTCATTCAATTCAAGGCAATTTTTTCTCATTTTTGTTTGATGATTTCAAAGTTGAGCTCATTTTTCTAATAGTTATGATTATTTGTTTTTGAACATATATCCATCATATGAATTGTCAAGATGGCCTCTTTCATCGTACTAATTTTGAAATTAAAAAAATTTTAAAATACGGCGCTAAATTCCGATTTTGTGTGAAATTTTTTCTATTTTCTCCAAAAAATTTCCATTTAAAACGATATAATTATTTTGTTAATAATATTATGAATTTTTTTTTTCTATATTCATATTAAGATGTACTCAATGCATCATTATCATTAATTGTTTTTATTAAATTCACCTATTTTAATACTGTAATTTATGTTTCTTTCAGAAATCATCAAACAACCATCCGTTGTTCTTTTGTACATGTTGTATGAGAATTGTAATTTTAAATTATCTATTAAGTGAAGGTACGAGAGAATAAACTTTTATTTAAAATTTATTTCAATCATTTTGAGATATGTATCTTTAATTCTAAATATTGAATTAAATGGATTTTAATGAAATTTTTTTGAAACTTTTATGAAATATATTATTACCAACATTATCATTTTTGTTTGATGATTTCAAAGTTGAGCTCATTTTTCTAATAGTTATGATTATATGTTTTTAAACATATATCCATCATATGAATCGTCAAGACGGGCACTTTCATCGTACTAATTTTGAAATTAAAAAAAATTAAAATTCGGCGTTAAAACCGATTTTGTGTGAAATTTTTTCTATTTTCTACAAAAAATTTCCATTTTAAACGATATAATTATTTTGTCAAAAATATTATGGAATTTTTTTTTTGTTATTCATATTAAGATTTACTCAATCCATCATTATCATTAATTGTTTTTATTAAATTCTCCTATTTTCATACTGTAATTTAAATTTCTTTCAGAAATCTTCAAACAACCATTCGTTGCTGTTTTGTACATGTTGTTTGAGAATCAGAATTTTAATCTAACTACTACATAGTAAAGGTATAAACGGACATAATTTAATAAAAATTCATTTCAATCAATCCGAGATATGTATCCTTAAATCAAAATTCTAAATTTAATAGATTTTAGTGAAATTTTTTTGCAACTTTATGTGAAATACACAATATTATTACCATGGCATGGTAACATGGTACAGTTTTTCATTTTGAAATTAAATTAAACTCTTCGGTTAAATAAATGCTAGTCCTGAAAAGGACTTTTTTGTGTTACTTTTAGAATTGTATTTTACTTTTTTGCTTTCTTTACTGGAGTTGCCTTTTTTGTTGTTGTCGCAGCTTTTTTAACCTTAGGACTTTTTGCAGCAACCTTTGTTACATTTTTAGATGGTTTCGTAATTTTTTGCTTCGAAGCTTTTGTTTTAATAGGAGCTGGTTTCTTAATAGTTTTAGCTACTGCCTTTTCAGATTTTTTCTTTTCTATTATAGATTCTTTAGCAACAGTAGTCTTTTTCTTTGCGACTCCAACCTTTACAGGTGATCCTTTCTTGGCTTTTTTTGTAATTGATTTTTTCGGTGATGCTAATTTGTTTTTCTTCGAACTTTCGCCGCTTGCTTTTGTTGATGTCGATAGCTTAAATGAACCCGATGCACCTTTGCCTTTCGTTTGGATTAATTTACCGCTAACAACTGCACTCTTAATATATTTTTTAATAAATGGAGACAATTGTCAGCGTCAACTTTGTAATTTGCAGCCAAATACTTTTTAATTGCTAGTAAAGATGAACCGCCACGTTCTTTCAAATCTTTTATAGCGCTATTCACCATATCTGAAGTTGGAGGATGGGTTGGCTTAGATTTAGGCTTTTTCACTCCAGTTGCGATAGAACCTTTCTTTGGTTTCTTCGTTTCAACAACAGGTGCAGTATTCGATTGAATTGTAGTATTATCTGCCATTTTGCTTTTTTTCTTTTAAAATATTTTTATTCACTTTTAGATTTTCCAATTAAATTTTTCAAAAAAAAAAAACACTTTAAAATCACTTATAAAATTTATAATTTGTATGACTGTATGAATTAAATTCACTGAAGTCTAGTATGAACAAAACAGCTTATCCATATGTGATAAGATTGTGGAAGAGCGGTGTGAAAAAATTTCATTGAATTCAAGGCAATTTTTTCTCATTTTTGTTTGATGATTTCAAAGTTGAGCTCATTTTTCTAATAGTTATGATTATTTGTTTTTGAACATATATCCATCATATGAATTGTCAAGATGGGCTCTTTCATCGTACTAATTTTGAAATTAAAAAAATTTTAAAATACGGCGCTAAATTCCGATTTTGTGTGAAATTTTTTCTATTTTCTCCAAAAAATTTCCATTTAAAACGATATAATTATTTTGTTAATAATATTATGAATTTTTTTTTTCTATATTCATATTAAGATGTACTCAATGCATCATTATCATTAATTGTTTTTATTAAATTCACCTATTTTAATACTGTAATTTATGTTTCTTTCAGAAATCATCAAACAACCATCCGTTGTTGTTTTGTACATGTTGTATGAGAATTGTAATTTTAAATTATCTATTAAGTGAAGGTACGAGAGAATAAACTTTTATTTAAAATTTATTTCAATCATTTTGAGATATGTATCTTTAATTCTAAATATTGAAATAAATGGATTTTAATGAAATTTTTTTCAAACTTTATATGAAATATATTATTACCAACATTATCATTTTTGTTTGATGATTTCAAAGTTGAGCTCATTTTTCTAATAGTTATGATTATATGTTTTTAAACATATATCCATCATATGAATCGTCAGGACGGGCTCTTTCATCGTACTAATTTTGAAATTAAAAAAAATTAAAATTCGGCGTTAAATTCCGATTTTGTGTGAAATTTTTTCTATTTTCTACAAAAAATTTCCATTTTAAACGATATAATTATTTTGTCAAAAATATTATGGAATTTTTTTTTTGTTATTCATATTAAGATTTACT
The DNA here is from genome assembly GCA_963422695.1 of Xylophagus ater. Lineage (NCBI taxonomy): Eukaryota > Metazoa > Arthropoda > Insecta > Diptera > Xylophagidae > Xylophagus > Xylophagus ater. Next base: position 37,362,540 of record OY730478.1, read on the forward strand.
CAATCCATCATTATCATTAATTGTTTTTATTAAATTCTCCTATTTTCATACTGTAATTTAAATTTCTTTCAGAAATCTTCAAACAACCATTCGTTGCTGTTTTGTACATGTTGTTTGAGAATCAGAATTTTAATCTAACTACTACATAGTAAAGGTATAAACGGACATAATTTAATAAAAATTCATTTCAATCAATCCGAGATATGTATCCTTAAATCAAAATTCTAAATTTAATAGATTTTAGTGAAATTTTTTTGCAACTTTATGTGAAATACACAATATTATTACCATGGCATGGTAACATGGTACAGTTTTTCATTTTGAAATTAAATTAAACTCTTCGGTTAAATAAATGCTAGTCCTGAAAAGGACTTTTTTGTGTTACTTTTAGAATTGTATTTTACTTTTTTGCTTTCTTTACTGGAGTTGCCTTTTTTGTTGTTGTCGCAGCTTTTTTAACCTTAGGACTTTTTGCAGCAACCTTTGTTACATTTTTAGATGGTTTCGTAATTTTTTGCTTCGAAGCTTTTGTTTTAATAGGAGCTGGTTTCTTAATAGTTTTAGCTACTGCCTTTTCAGATTTTTTCTTTTCTATTATAGATTCTTTAGCAACAGTAGTCTTTTTCTTTGCGACTCCAACCTTTACAGGTGATCCTTTCTTGGCTTTTTTTGTAATTGATTTTTTCGGTGATGCTAATTTGTTTTTCTTCGAACTTTCGCCGCTTGCTTTTGTTGATGTCGATAGCTTAAATGAACCCGATGCACCTTTGCCTTTCGTTTGGATTAATTTACCGCTAACAACTGCACTCTTAATATATTTTTTAATAAATGGAGACAATTTGTCAGCGTCAACTTTGTAATTTGCAGCCAAATACTTTTTAATTGCTAGTAAAGATGAACCGCCACGTTCTTTCAAATCTTTTATAGCGCTATTCACCATATCTGAAGTTGGAGGATGGGTTGGCTTAGATTTAGGCTTTTTCACTCCAGTTGCGATAGAACCTTTCTTTGGTTTCTTCGTTTCAACAACAGGTGCAGTATTCGATTGAATTGTAGTATTATCTGCCATTTTGCTTTTTTTCTTTTAAAATATTTTTATTCACTTTTAGATTTTCCAATTAAATTTTTCAAAAAAAAAAACACTTTAAAATCACTTATAAAATTTATAATTTGTATGACTGTATGAATTAAATTCACAGAAGTCTAGTATGAACAAAACAGCTTATCCATATGTGATGAGATTGTGGAAGAGCGGTGTGAAAAAATTTCATTGAATTCAAGGCAATTTTTTCTCATTTTTGTTTGATGATTTCAAAGTTGAGCTCATTTTTCTAATAGTTATGATTATTTGTTTTTGAACATATATCCATCATATGAATTGTCAAGATGGGCTCTTTCATCGTACTAATTTTGAAATTAAAAAAATTTTAAAATACGGCGCTAAATTCCGATTTTGTGTGAAATTTTTTCTATTTTCTCCAAAAAATTTCCATTTAAAACGATATAATTATTTTGTTAATAATATTATGAATTTTTTTTTTCTATATTCATATTAAGATGTACTCAATGCATCATTATCATTAATTGTTTTTATTAAATTCACCTATTTTAATACTGTAATTTATGTTTCTTTCAGAAATCATCAAACAACCATCCGTTGTTGTTTTGTACATGTTGTATGAGAATTGTAATTTTAAATTATCTATTAAGTGAAGGTACGAGAGAATAAACTTTTATTTAAAATTTATTTCAATCATTTTGAGATATGTATCTTTAATTCTAAATATTGAAATAAATGGATTTTAATGAAATTTTTTTCAAACTTTATATGAAATATATTATTACCAACATTATCATTTTTGTTTGATGATTTCAAAGTTGAGCTCATTTTTCTAATAGTTATGATTATATGTTTTTAAACATATATCCATCATATGAATCGTCAGGACGGGCTCTTTCATCGTACTAATTTTGAAATTAAAAAAAATTAAAATTCGGCGTTAAATTCCGATTTTGTGTGAAATTTTTTCTATTTTCTACAAAATATTTCCATTTTAAACGATATAATTATTTTGTCAAAAATATTATGGAATTTTTTTTTTGTTATTCATATTAAGATTTACTCAATCCATCATTATCATTAATTGTTTTTATTAAATTCTCCTATTTTCATACTGTAATTTAAATTTCTTTCAGAAATCTTCAAACAACCATTCGTTGCTGTTTTGTACATGTTGTTTGAGAATCAGAATTTTAATCTAACTACTACATAGTAAAGGTATAAACGGACATAATTTAATAAAAATTCATTTCAATCAATCCGAGATATGTATCCTTAAATCAAAATTCTAAATTTAATAGATTTTAGTGAAATTTTTTTGCAACTTTATGTGAAATACACAATATTATTACCATGGCATGGTAACATGGTACAGTTTTTCATTTTGAAATTAAATTAAACTCTTCGGTTAAATAAATGCTAGTCCTGAAAAGGACTTTTTTGTGTTACTTTTAGAATTGTATTTTACTTTTTTGCTTTCTTTACTGGAGTTGCCTTTTTTGTTGTTGTCGCAGCTTTTTTAACCTTAGGACTTTTTGCAGCAACCTTTGTTACATTTTTAGATGGTTTCGTAATTTTTTGCTTCGAAGCTTTTGTTTTAATAGGAGCTGGTTTCTTAATAGTTTTAGCTACTGCCTTTTCAGATTTTTTCTTTTCTATTATAGATTCTTTAGCAACAGTAGTCTTTTTCTTTGCGACTCCAACCTTTACAGGTGATCCTTTCTTGGCTTTTTTTGTAATTGATTTTTTCGGTGATGCTAATTTGTTTTTCTTCGAACTTTCGCCGCTTGCTTTTGTTGATGTCGATAGCTTAAATGAACCCGATGCACCTTTGCCTTTCGTTTGGATTAATTTACCGCTAACAACTGCACTCTTAATATATTTTTTAATAAATGGAGACAATTTGTCAGCGTCAACTTTGTAATTTGCAGCCAAATACTTTTTAATTGCTAGTAAAGATGAACCGCCACGTTCTTTCAAATCTTTTATAGCGCTATTCACCATATCTGAAGTTGGAGGATGGGTTGGCTTAGATTTAGGCTTTTTCACTCCAGTTGCGATAGAACCTTTCTTTGGTTTCTTCGTTTCAACAACAGGTGCAGTATTCGATTGAATTGTAGTATTATCTGCCATTTTGCTTTTTTTCTTTTAAAATATTTTTATTCACTTTTAGATTTTCCAATTAAATTTTTCAAAAAAAAAAACACTTTAAAATCACTTATAACATTTATAACTTGTATGACTGTATGAATAAAATTCACTGAAGTCTAGTATGAACAAAACAGCTTATCTATATGCGATGAGATTGTGGAAGAGCGGTGTGAACTAATTTCATTCAATTCAAGGCAATTTTTTCTCATTTTTGTTTGATGATTTCAAAGTTGAGCTCATTTTTCTAATAGTTATGATTATTTGTTTTTGAACATATATCCATCATATGAATTGTCAAGATGGCCTCTTTCATCGTACTAATTTTGAAATTAAAAAAATTTTAAAATACGGCGCTAAATTCCGATTTTGTGTGAAATTTTTTCTATTTTCTCCAAAAAATTTCCATTTAAAACGATATAATTATTTTGTTAATAATATTATGAATTTTTTTTTTCTATATTCATATTAAGATGTACTCAATGCATCATTATCATTAATTGTTTTTATTAAATTCACCTATTTTAATACTGTAATTTATGTTTCTTTCAGAAATCATCAAACAACCATCCGTTGTTCTTTTGTACATGTTGTATGAGAATTGTAATTTTAAATTATCTATTAAGTGAAGGTACGAGAGAATAAACTTTTATTTAAAATTTATTTCAATCATTTTGAGATATGTATCTTTAATTCTAAATATTGAATTAAATGGATTTTAATGAAATTTTTTTCAAACTTTTATGAAATATATTATTACCAACATTATCATTTTTGTTTGATGATTTCAAAGTTGAGCTCATTTTTCTAATAGTTATGATTATATGTTTTTAAACATATATCCATCATATGAATCGTCAAGACGGGCACTTTCATCGTACTAATTTTGAAATTAAAAAAAATTAAAATTCGGCGTTAAAACCGATTTTGTGTGAAATTTTTTCTATTTTCTACAAAAAATTTCCATTTTAAACGATATAATTATTTTGTCAAAAATATTATGGAATTTTTTTTTTGTTATTCATATTAAGATTTACTCAATCCATCATTATCATTAATTGTTTTTATTAAATTCTCCTATTTTCATACTGTAATTTAAATTTCTTTCAGAAATCTTCAAACAACCATTCGTTGCTGTTTTGTACATGTTGTTTGAGAATCAGAATTTTAATCTAACTACTACATAGTAAAGGTATAAACGGACATAATTTAATAAAAATTCATTTCAATCAATCCGAGATATGTATCCTTAAATCAAAATTCTAAATTTAATAGATTTTAGTGAAATTTTTTTGCAACTTTATGTGAAATACACAATATTATTACCATGGCATGGTAACATGGTACAGTTTTTCATTTTGAAATTAAATTAAACTCTTCGGTTAAATAAATGCTAGTCCTGAAAAGGACTTTTTTGTGTTACTTTTAGAATTGTATTTTACTTTTTTGCTTTCTTTACTGGAGTTGCCTTTTTTGTTGTTGTCGCAGCTTTTTTAACCTTAGGACTTTTTGCAGCAACCTTTGTTACATTTTTAGATGGTTTCGTAATTTTTTGCTTCGAAGCTTTTGTTTTAATAGGAGCTGGTTTCTTAATAGTTTTAGCTACTGCCTTTTCAGATTTTTTCTTTTCTATTATAGATTCTTTAGCAACAGTAGTCTTTTTCTTTGCGACTCCAACCTTTACAGGTGATCCTTTCTTGGCTTTTTTTGTAATTGATTTTTTCGGTGATGCTAATTTGTTTTTCTTCGAACTTTCGCCGCTTGCTTTTGTTGATGTCGATAGCTTAAATGAACCCGATGCACCTTTGCCTTTCGTTTGGATTAATTTACCGCTAACAACTGCACTCTTAATATATTTTTTAATAAATGGAGACAATTTGTCAGCGTCAACTTTGTAATTTGCAGCCAAATACTTTTTAATTGCTAGTAAAGATGAACCGCCACGTTCTTTCAAATCTTTTATAGCGCTATTCACCATATCTGAAGTTGGAGGATGGGTTGGCTTAGATTTAGGCTTTTTCACTCCAGTTGCGATAGAACCTTTCTTTGGTTTCTTCGTTTCAACAACAGGTGCAGTATTCGATTGAATTGTAGTATTATCTGCCATTTTGCTTTTTTTCTTTTAAAATATTTTTATTCACTTTTAGATTTTCCAATTAAATTTTTCAAAAAAAAAAAACACTTTAAAATCACTTATAAAATTTATAATTTGTATGACTGTATGAATTAAATTCACTGAAGTCTAGTATGAACAAAACAGCTTATCCATATGTGATAAGATTGTGGAAGAGCGGTGTGAAAAAATTTCATTGAATTCAAGGCAATTTTTTCTCATTTTTGTTTGATGATTTCAAAGTTGAGCTCATTTTTCTAATAGTTATGATTATTTGTTTTTGAACATATATCCATCATATGAATTGTCAAGATGGGCTCTTTCATCGTACTAATTTTGAAATTAAAAAAATTTTAAAATACGGCGCTAAATTCCGATTTTGTGTGAAATTTTTTCTATTTTCTCCAAAAAATTTCCATTTAAAACGATATAATTATTTTGTTAATAATATTATGAATTTTTTTTTTCTATATTCATATTAAGATGTACTCAATGCATCATTATCATTAATTGTTTTTATTAAATTCACCTATTTTAATACTGTAATTTATGTTTCTTTCAGAAATCATCAAACAACCATCCGTTGTTGTTTTGTACATGTTGTATGAGAATTGTAATTTTAAATTATCTATTAAGTGAAGGTACGAGAGAATAAACTTTTATTTAAAATTTATTTCAATCATTTTGAGATATGTATCTTTAATTCTAAATATTGAAATAAATGGATTTTAATGAAATTTTTTTCAAACTTTATATGAAATATATTATTACCAACATTATCATTTTTGTTTGATGATTTCAAAGTTGAGCTCATTTTTCTAATAGTTATGATTATATGTTTTTAAACATATATCCATCATATGAATCGTCAGGACGGGCTCTTTCATCGTACTAATTTTGAAATTAAAAAAAATTAAAATTCGGCGTTAAATTCCGATTTTGTGTGAAATTTTTTCTATTTTCTACAAAAAATTTCCATTTTAAACGATATAATTATTTTGTCAAAAATATTATGGAATTTTTTTTTTGTTATTCATATTAAGATTTACTCAATCCATCATTATCATTAATTGTTTTTATTAAATTCTCCTATTTTCATACTGTAATTTAAATTTCTTTCAGAAATCTTCAAACAACCATTCGTTGCTGTTTTGTACATGTTGTTTGAGAATCAGAATTTTAATCTAACTACTACATAGTAAAGGTATAAACGGACATAATTTAATAAAAATTCATTTCAATCAATCCGAGATATGTATCCTTAAATCAAAATTCTAAATTTAATAGATTTTAGTGAAATTTTTTTGCAACTTTATGTGAAATACACAATATTATTACCATGGCATGGTAACATGGTACAGTTTTTCATTTTGAAATTAAATTAAACTCTTCGGTTAAATAAATGCTAGTCCTGAAAAGGACTTTTTTGTGTTACTTTTAGAATTGTATTTTACTTTTTTGCTTTCTTTACTGGAGTTGCCTTTTTTGTTGTTGTCGCAGCTTTTTTAACCTTAGGACTTTTTGCAGCAACCTTTGTTACATTTTTAGATGGTTTCGTAATTTTTTGCTTCGAAGCTTTTGTTTTAATAGGAGCTGGTTTCTTAATAGTTTTAGCTACTGCCTTTTCAGATTTTTTCTTTTCTATTATAGATTCTTTAGCAACAGTAGTCTTTTTCTTTGCGACTCCAACCTTTACAGGTGATCCTTTCTTGGCTTTTTTTGTAATTGATTTTTTCGGTGATGCTAATTTGTTTTTCTTCGAACTTTCGCCGCTTGCTTTTGTTGATGTCGATAGCTTAAATGAACCCGATGCACCTTTGCCTTTCGTTTGGATTAATTTACCGCTAACAACTGCACTCTTAATATATTTTTTAATAAATGGAGACAATTTGTCAGCGTCAACTTTGTAATTTGCAGCCAAATACTTTTTAATTGCTAGTAAAGATGAACCGCCACGTTCTTTCAAATCTTTTATAGCGCTATTCACCATATCTGAAGTTGGAGGATGGGTTGGCTTAGATTTAGGCTTTTTCACTCCAGTTGCGATAGAACCTTTCTTTGGTTTCTTCGTTTCAACAACAGGTGCAGTATTCGATTGAATTGTAGTATTATCTGCCATTTTGCTTTTTTTCTTTTAAAATATTTTTATTCACTTTTAGATTTTCCAATTAAATTTTTCAAAAAAAAAAACACTTTAAAATCACTTATAAAATTTATAATTTGTATGACTGTATGAATTAAATTCACAGAAGTCTAGTATGAACAAAACAGCTTATCCATATGTGATGAGATTGTGGAAGAGCGGTGTGAAAAAATTTCATTGAATTCAAGGCAATTTTTTCTCATTTTTGTTTGATGATTTCAAAGTTGAGCTCATTTTTCTAATAGTTATGATTATTTGTTTTTGAACATATATCCATCATATGAATTGTCAAGATGGGCTCTTTCATCGTACTAATTTTGAAATTAAAAAAATTTTAAAATACGGCGCTAAATTCCGATTTTGTGTGAAATTTTTTCTATTTTCTCCAAAAAATTTCCATTTAAAACGATATAATTATTTTGTTAATAATATTATGAATTTTTTTTTTCTATATTCATATTAAGATGTACTCAATGCATCATTATCATTAATTGTTTTTATTAAATTCACCTATTTTAATACTGTAATTTATGTTTCTTTCAGAAATCATCAAACAACCATCCGTTGTTGTTTTGTACATGTTGTATGAGAATTGTAATTTTAAATTATCTATTAAGTGAAGGTACGAGAGAATAAACTTTTATTTAAAATTTATTTCAATCATTTTGAGATATGTATCTTTAATTCTAAATATTGAAATAAATGGATTTTAATGAAATTTTTTTCAAACTTTATATGAAATATATTATTACCAACATTATCATTTTTGTTTGATGATTTCAAAGTTGAGCTCATTTTTCTAATAGTTATGATTATATGTTTTTAAACATATATCCATCATATGAATCGTCAGGACGGGCTCTTTCATCGTACTAATTTTGAAATTAAAAAAAATTAAAATTCGGCGTTAAATTCCGATTTTGTGTGAAATTTTTTCTATTTTCTACAAAATATTTCCATTTTAAACGATATAATTATTTTGTCAAAAATATTATGGAATTTTTTTTTTGTTATTCATATTAAGATTTACTCAATCCATCATTATCATTAATTGTTTTTATTAAATTCTCCTATTTTCATACTGTAATTTAAATTTCTTTCAGAAATCTTCAAACAACCATTCGTTGCTGTTTTGTACATGTTGTTTGAGAATCAGAATTTTAATCTAACTACTACATAGTAAAGGTATAAACGGACATAATTTAATAAAAATTCATTTCAATCAATCCGAGATATGTATCCTTAAATCAAAATTCTAAATTTAATAGATTTTAGTGAAATTTTTTTGCAACTTTATGTGAAATACACAATATTATTACCATGGCATGGTAACATGGTACAGTTTTTCATTTTGAAATTAAATTAAACTCTTCGGTTAAATAAATGCTAGTCCTGAAAAGGACTTTTTTGTGTTACTTTTAGAATTGTATTTTACTTTTTTGCTTTCTTTACTGGAGTTGCCTTTTTTGTTGTTGTCGCAGCTTTTTTAACCTTAGGACTTTTTGCAGCAACCTTTGTTACATTTTTAGATGGTTTCGTAATTTTTTGCTTCGAAGCTTTTGTTTTAATAGGAGCTGGTTTCTTAATAGTTTTAGCTACTGCCTTTTCAGATTTTTTCTTTTCTATTATAGATTCTTTAGCAACAGTAGTCTTTTTCTTTGCGACTCCAACCTTTACAGGTGATCCTTTCTTGGCTTTTTTTGTAATTGATTTTTTCGGTGATGCTAATTTGTTTTTCTTCGAACTTTCGCCGCTTGCTTTTGTTGATGTCGATAGCTTAAATGAACCCGATGCACCTTTGCCTTTCGTTTGGATTAATTTACCGCTAACAACTGCACTCTTAATATATTTTTTAATAAATGGAGACAATTTGTCAGCGTCAACTTTGTAATTTGCAGCCAAATACTTTTTAATTGCTAGTAAAGATGAACCGCCACGTTCTTTCAAATCTTTTATAGCGCTATTCACCATATCTGAAGTTGGAGGATGGGTTGGCTTAGATTTAGGCTTTTTCACTCCAGTTGCGATAGAACCTTTCTTTGGTTTCTTCGTTTCAACAACAGGTGCAGTATTCGATTGAATTGTAGTATTATCTGCCATTTTGCTTTTTTTCTTTTAAAATATTTTTATTCACTTTTAGATTTTCCAATTAAATTTTTCAAAAAAAAAAACACTTTAAAATCACTTATAACATTTATAACTTGTATGACTGTATGAATAAAATTCACTGAAGTCTAGTATGAACAAAACAGCTTATCCATATGTGATGAGATTGTGGAAGAGCGGTGTGAACTAATTTCATTCAATTCAAGGCAATTTTTTCTCATTTTTGTTTGATGATTTCAAAGTTGAGCTCATTTTTCTAATAGTTATGATTATTTGTTTTTGAACATATATCCATCATATGAATTGTCAAGATGGCCTCTTTCATCGTACTAATTTTGAAATTAAAAAAATTTTAAAATACGGCGCTAAATTCCGATTTTGTGTGAAATTTTTTCTATTTTCTCCAAAAAATTTCCATTTAAAACGATATAATTATTTTGTTAATAATATTATGAATTTTTTTTTTCTATATTCATATTAAGATGTACTCAATGCATCATTATCATTAATTGTTTTTATTAAATTCACCTATTTTAATACTGTAATTTATGTTTCTTTCAGAAATCATCAAACAACCATCCGTTGTTCTTTTGTACATGTTGTATGAGAATTGTAATTTTAAATTATCTATTAAGTGAAGGTACGAGAGAATAAACTTTTATTTAAAATTTATTTCAATCATTTTGAGATATGTATCTTTAATTCTAAATATTGAATTAAATGGATTTTAATGAAATTTTTTTCAAACTTTTATGAAATATATTATTACCAACATTATCATTTTTGTTTGATGATTTCAAAGTTGAGCTCATTTTTCTAATAGTTATGATTATATGTTTTTAAACATATATCCATCATATGAATCGTCAAGACGGGCACTTTCATCGTACTAATTTTGAAATTAAAAAAAATTAAAATTCGGCGTTAAAACCGATTTTGTGTGAAATTTTTTCTATTTTCTACAAAAAATTTCCATTTTAAACGATATAATTATTTTGTCAAAAATATTATGGAATTTTTTTTTTGTTATTCATATTAAGATTTACTCAATCCATCATTATCATTAATTGTTTTTATTAAATTCTCCTATTTTCATACTGTAATTTAAATTTCTTTCAGAAATCTTCAAACAACCATTCGTTGCTGTTTTGTACATGTTGTTTGAGAATCAGAATTTTAATCTAACTACTACATAGTAAAGGTATAAACGGACATAATTTAATAAAAATTCATTTCAATCAATCCGAGATATGTATCCTTAAATCAAAATTCTAAATTTAATAGATTTTAGTGAAATTTTTTTGCAACTTTATGTGAAATACACAATATTATTACCATGGCATGGTAACATGGTACAGTTTTTCATTTTGAAATTAAATTAAACTCTTCGGTTAAATAAATGCTAGTCCTGAAAAGGACTTTTTTGTGTTACTTTTAGAATTGTATTTTACTTTTTTGCTTTCTTTACTGGAGTTGCCTTTTTTGTTGTTGTCGCAGCTTTTTTAACCTTAGGACTTTTTGCAGCAACCTTTGTTACATTTTTAGATGGTTTCGTAATTTTTTGCTTCGAAGCTTTTGTTTTAATAGGAGCTGGTTTCTTAATAGTTTTAGCTACTGCCTTTTCAGATTTTTTCTTTTCTATTATAGATTCTTTAGCAACAGTAGTCTTTTTCTTTGCGACTCCAACCTTTACAGGTGATCCTTTCTTGGCTTTTTTTGTAATTGATTTTTTCGGTGATGCTAATTTGTTTTTCTTCGAACTTTCGCCGCTTGCTTTTGTTGATGTCGATAGCTTAAATGAACCCGATGCACCTTTGCCTTTCGTTTGGATTAATTTACCGCTAACAACTGCACTCTTAATATATTTTTTAATAAATGGAGACAATTTGTCAGCGTCAACTTTGTAATTTGCAGCCAAATACTTTTTAATTGCTAGTAAAGATGAACCGCCACGTTCTTTCAAATCTTTTATAGCGCTATTCACCATATCTGAAGTTGGAGGATGGGTTGGCTTAGATTTAGGCTTCTTCACTCCAGTTGCGATAGAACCTTTCTTTGGTTTCTTCGTTTCAACAACAGGTGCAGTATTCGATTGAATTGTAGTATTATCTGCCATTTTGCTTTTTTTCTTTTAAAATATTTTTATTCACTTTTAGATTTTCCAATTAAATTTTTCAAAAAAAAAAAACACTTTAAAATCACTTATAAAATTTATAATTTGTATGACTGTATGAATTAAATTCACTGAAGTCTAGTATGAACAAAACAGCTTATCCATATGTGATGAGATTGTGGAAGAGCGGTGTGAAAAAATTTCATTGAATTCAAGGCAATTTTTTCTCATTTTTGTTTGATGATTTCAAAGTTGAGCTCATTTTTCTAATAGTTATGATTATTTGTTTTTGAACATATATCCATCATATGAATTGTCAAGATGGGCTCTTTCATCGTACTAATTTTGAAATTAAAAAAATTTTAAAATACGGCGCTAAATTCCGATTTTGTGTGAAATTTTTTCTATTTTCTCCAAAAAATTTCCATTTAAAACGATATAATTATTTTGTTAATAATATTATGAATTTTTTTTTCTATATTCATATTAAGATGTACTCAATGCATCATTATCATTAATTGTTTTTATTAAATTCACCTATTTTAATACTGTAATTTATGTTTCTTTCAGAAATCATCAAACAACCATCCGTTGTTGTTTTGTACATGTTGTATGAGAATTGTAATTTTAAATTATCTATTAAGTGAAGGTACGAGAGAATAAACTTTTATTTAAAATTTATTTCAATCATTTTGAGATATGTATCTTTAATTCTAAATATTGAAATAAATGGATTTTAATGAAATTTTTTTCAAACTTTATATGAAATATATTATTACCAACATTATCATTTTTGTTTGATGATTTCAAAGTTGAGCTCATTTTTCTAATAGTTATGATTATATGTTTTTAAACATATATCCATCATATGAATCGTCAGGACGGGCTCTTTCATCGTACTAATTTTGAAATTAAAAAAAATTAAAATTCGGCGTTAAATTCCGATTTTGTGTGAAATTTTTTCTATTTTCTACAAAAAATTTCCATTTTAAACGATATAATTATTTTGTCAAAAATATTATGGAATTTTTTTTTTGTTATTCATATTAAGATTTACTCAATCCATCATTATCATTAATTGTTTTTATTAAATTCTCCTATTTTCATACTGTAATTTAAATTTCTTTCAGAAATCTTCAAACAACCATTCGTTGCTGTTTTGTACATGTTGTTTGAGAATCAGAATTTTAATCTAACTACTACATAGTAAAGGTATAAACGGACATAATTTAATAAAAATTCATTTCAATCAATCCGAGATATGTATCCTTAAATCAAAATTCTAAATTTAATAGATTTTAGTGAAATTTTTTTGCAACTTTATGTGAAATACACAATATTATTACCATGGCATGGTAACATGGTACAGTTTTTCATTTTGAAATTAAATTAAACTCTTCGGTTAAATAAATGCTAGTCCTGAAAAGGACTTTTTTGTGTTACTTTTAGAATTGTATTTTACTTTTTTGCTTTCTTTACTGGAGTTGCCTTTTTTGTTGTTGTCGCAGCTTTTTTAACCTTAGGACTTTTTGCAGCAACCTTTGTTACATTTTTAGATGGTTTCGTAATTTTTTGCTTCGAAGCTTTTGTTTTAATAGGAGCTGGTTTCTTAATAGTTTTAGCTACTGCCTTTTCAGATTTTTTCTTTTCTATTATAGATTCTTTAGCAACAGTAGTCTTTTTCTTTGCGACTCCAACCTTTACAGGTGATCCTTTCTTGGCTTTTTTTGTAATTGATTTTTTCGGTGATGCTAATTTGTTTTTCTTCGAACTTTCGCCGCTTGCTTTTGTTGATGTCGATAGCTTAAATGAACCCGATGCACCTTTGCCTTTCGTTTGGATTAATTTACCGCTAACAACTGCACTCTTAATATATTTTTTAATAAATGGAGACAATTTGTCAGCGTCAACTTTGTAATTTGCAGCCAAATACTTTTTAATTGCTAGTAAAGATGAACCGCCACGTTCTTTCAAATCTTTTATAGCGCTATTCACCATATCTGAAGTTGGAGGATGGGTTGGCTTAGATTTAGGCTTTTTCACTCCAGTTGCGATAGAACCTTTCTTTGGTTTCTTCGTTTCAACAACAGGTGCAGTATTCGATTGAATTGTAGTATTATCTGCCATTTTGCTTTTTTTCTTTTAAAATATTTTTATTCACTTTTAGATTTTCCAATTAAATTTTTCAAAAAAAAAAAAACACTTTAAAATCACTTATAAAATTTATAATTTGTATGACTGTATGAATTAAATTCACAGAAGTCTAGTATGAACAAAACAGCTTATCCATATGTGATGAGATTGTGGAAGAGCGGTGTGAAAAAATTTCATTGAATTCAAGGCAATTTTTTCTCATTTTTGTTTGATGATTTCAAAGTTGAGCTCATTTTTCTAATAGTTATGATTATTTGTTTTTGAACATATATCCATCATATGAATTGTCAAGATGGGCTCTTTCATCGTACTAATTTTGAATTTAAAAAAATTTTAAAATACGGCGCTAAATTCCGATTTTGTGTGAAATTTTTGCTATTTTCTCCAAAAAATTTCCATTTAAAACGATATAATTATTTTGTTAATAATATTATGAATTTTTTTTTTCTATATTCATATTAAGATGTACTCAATGCATCATTATCATTAATTGTTTTTATTAAATTCACCTATTTTAATACTGTAATTTATGTTTCTTTCAGAAATCATCAAACAACCATCCGTTGTTGTTTTGTACATGTTGTATGAGAATTGTAATTTTAAATTATCTATTAAGTGAAGGTACGAGAGAATAAACTTTTATTTAAAATTTATTTCAATCATTTTGAGATATGTATCTTTAATTCTAAATATTGAAATAAATGGATTTTAATGAAATTTTTTTCAAACTTTATATGAAATATATTATTACCAACATTATCATTTTTGTTTGATGATTTCAAAGTTGAGCTCATTTTTCTAATAGTTATGATTATATGTTTTTAAACATATATCCATCATATGAATCGTCAGGACGGGCTCTTTCATCGTACTAATTTTGAAATTAAAAAAAATTAAAATTCGGCGTTAAATTCCGATTTTGTGTGAAATTTTTTCTATTTTCTACAAAATATTTCCATTTTAAACGATATAATTATTTTGTCAAAAATATTATGGAATTTTTTTTTTGTTATTCATATTAAGATTTACTCAATCCATCATTATCATTAATTGTTTTTATTAAATTCTCCTATTTTCATACTGTAATTTAAATTTCTTTCAGAAATCTTCAAACAACCATTCGTTGCTGTTTTGTACATGTTGTTTGAGAATCAGAATTTTAATCTAACTACTACATAGTAAAGGTATAAACGGACATAATTTAATAAAAATTCATTTCAATCAATCCGAGATATGTATCCTTAAATCAAAATTCTAAATTTAATAGATTTTAGTGAAATTTTTTTGCAACTTTATGTGAAATACACAATATTATTACCATGGCATGGTAACATGGTACAGTTTTTCATTTTGAAATTAAATTAAACTCTTCGGTTAAATAAATGCTAGTCCTGAAAAGGACTTTTTTGTGTTACTTTTAGAATTGTATTTTACTTTTTTGCTTTCTTTACTGGAGTTGCCTTTTTTGTTGTTGTCGCAGCTTTTTTAACCTTAGGACTTTTTGCAGCAACCTTTGTTACATTTTTAGATGGTTTCGTAATTTTTTGCTTCGAAGCTTTTGTTTTAATAGGAGCTGGTTTCTTAATAGTTTTAGCTACTGCCTTTTCAGATTTTTTCTTTTCTATTATAGATTCTTTAGCAACAGTAGTCTTTTTCTTTGCGACTCCAACCTTTACAGGTGATCCTTTCTTGGCTTTTTTTGTAATTGATTTTTTCGGTGATGCTAATTTGTTTTTCTTCGAACTTTCGCCGCTTGCTTTTGTTGATGTCGATAGCTTAAATGAACCCGATGCACCTTTGCCTTTCGTTTGGATTAATTTACCGCTAACAACTGCACTCTTAATATATTTTTTAATAAATGGAGACAATTTGTCAGCGTCAACTTTGTAATTTGCAGCCAAATACTTTTTAATTGCTAGTAAAGATGAACCGCCACGTTCTTTCAAATCTTTTATAGCGCTATTCACCATATCTGAAGTTGGAGGATGGGTTGGCTTAGATTTAGGCTTTTTCACTCCAGTTGCGATAGAACCTTTCTTTGGTTTCTTCGTTTCAACAACAGGTGCAGTATTCGATTGAATTGTAGTATTATCTGCCATTTTGCTTTTTTTCTTTTAAAATATTTTTATTCACTTTTAGATTTTCCAATTAAATTTTTCAAAAAAAAAAAACACTTTAAAATCACTTAAAAAATTTATAATTTGTATGACTGTATGAATTAAATTCACTGAAGTCTAGTATGAACAAAACAGCTTATCCATATGTGATGAGATTGTGGAAGAGCGGTGTGAAAAAATTTCATTGAATTCAAGGCAATTTTTTCTCATTTTTGTTTGATGATTTCAAAGTTGAGCTCATTTTTCTAATAGTTATGATTATTTGTTTTTGAACATATATCCATCATATGAATTGTCAAGATGGGCTCTTTCATCGTACTAATTTTGAAATTAAAAAAATTTTAAAATACGGCGCTAAATTCCGATTTTGTGTGAAATTTTTTCTATTTTCTCCAAAAAATTTCCATTTAAAACGATATAATTATTTTGTTAATAATATTATGAATTTTTTTTTTCTATATTCATATTAAGATGTACTCAATGCATCATTATCATTAATTGTTTTTATTAAATTCACCTATTTTAATACTGTAATTTATGTTTCTTTCAGAAATCATCAAACAACCATCCGTTGTTGTTTTGTACATGTTGTATGAGAATTGTAATTTTAAATTATCTATTAAGTGAAGGTACGAGAGAATAAACTTTTATTTAAAATTTATTTCAATCATTTTGAGATATGTATCTTTAATTCTAAATATTGAAATAAATGGATTTTAATGAAATTTTTTTCAAACTTTATATGAAATATATTATTACCAACATTATCATTTTTGTTTGATGATTTCAAAGTTGAGCTCATTTTTCTAATAGTTATGATTATATGTTTTTAAACATATATCCATCATATGAATCGTCAGGACGGGCTCTTTCATCGTACTAATTTTGAAATTAAAAAAAATTAAAATTCGGCGTTAAATTCCGATTTTGTGTGAAATATTTTCTATTTTCTACAAAAAATTTCCATTTTAAACGATATAATTATTTTGTCAAAAATATTATGGAATTTTTTTTTTGTTATTCATATTAAGATTTACTCAATCCATCATTATCATTAATTGTTTTTATTAAATTCTCCTATTTTCATACTGTAATTTAAATTTCTTTCAGAAATCTTCAAACAACCATTCGTTGCTGTTTTGTACATGTTGTTTGAGAATCAGAATTTTAATCTAACTACTACATAGTAAAGGTATAAACGGACATAATTTAATAAAAATTCATTTCAATCAATCCGAGATATGTATCCTTAAATCAAAATTCTAAATTTAATAGATTTTAGTGAAATTTTTTTGCAACTTTATGTGAAATACACAATATTATTACCATGGCATGGTAACATGGTACAGTTTTTCATTTTGAAATTAAATTAAACTCTTCGGTTAAATAAATGCTAGTCCTGAAAAGGACTTTTTTGTGTTACTTTTAGAATTGTATTTTACTTTTTTGCTTTCTTTACTGGAGTTGCCTTTTTTGTTGTTGTCGCAGCTTTTTTAACCTTAGGACTTTTTGCAGCAACCTTTGTTACATTTTTAGATGGTTTCGTAATTTTTTGCTTCGAAGCTTTTGTTTTAATAGGAGCTGGTTTCTTAATAGTTTTAGCTACTGCCTTTTCAGATTTTTTCTTTTCTATTATAGATTCTTTAGCAACAGTAGTCTTTTTCTTTGCGACTCCAACCTTTACAGGTGATCCTTTCTTGGCTTTTTTTGTAATTGATTTTTTCGGTGATGCTAATTTGTTTTTCTTCGAACTTTCGCCGCTTGCTTTTGTTGATGTCGATAGCTTAAATGAACCCGATGCACCTTTGCCTTTCGTTTGGATTAATTTACCGCTAACAACTGCACTCTTAATATATTTTTTAATAAATGGAGACAATTTGTCAGCGTCAACTTTGTAATTTGCAGCCAAATACTTTTTAATTGCTAGTAAAGATGAACCGCCACGTTCTTTCAAATCTTTTATAGCGCTATTCACCATATCTGAAGTTGGAGGATGGGTTGGCTTAGATTTAGGCTTTTTCACTCCAGTTGCGATAGAACCTTTCTTTGGTTTCTTCGTTTCAACAACAGGTGCAGTATTCGATTGAATTGTAGTATTATCTGCCATTTTGCTTTTTTTCTTTTAAAATATTTTTATTCACTTTTAGATTTTCCAATTAAATTTTTCAAAAAAAAAAACACTTTAAAATCACTTAAAAAATTTATAATTTGTATGACTGTATGAATTAAATTCACTGAAGTCTAGTATGAACAAAACAGCTTATCCATATGTGATGAGATTGTGGAAGAGCGGTGTGAAAAAATTTCATTGAATTCAAGGCAATTTTTTCTCATTTTTGTTTGATGATTTCAAAGTTGAGCTCATTTTTCTAATAGTTATGATTATTTGTTTTTGAACATATATCCATCATATGAATTGTCAAGATGGGCTCTTTCATCGTACTAATTTTGAAATTAAAAAAATTTTAAAATACGGCGCTAAATTCCGATTTTGTGTGAAATTTTTTCTATTTTCTCCAAAAAATTTCCATTTAAAACGATATAATTATTTTGTTAATAATATTATGAATTTTTTTTTTCTATATTCATATTAAGATGTACTCAATGCATCATTATCATTAATTGTTTTTATTAAATTCACCTATTTTAATACTGTAATTTATGTTTCTTTCAGAAATCATCAAACAACCATCCGTTGTTGTTTTGTACATGTTGTATGAGAATTGTAATTTTAAATTATCTATTAAGTGAAGGTACGAGAGAATAAACTTTTATTTAAAATTTATTTCAATCATTTTGAGATATGTATCTTTAATTCTAAATATTGAAATAAATGGATTTTAATGAAATTTTTTTCAAACTTTATATGAAATATATTATTACCAACATTATCATTTTTGTTTGATGATTTCAAAGTTGAGCTCATTTTTCTAATAGTTATGATTATATGTTTTTAAACATATATCCATCATATGAATCGTCAGGACGGGCTCTTTCATCGTACTAATTTTGAAATTAAAAAAAATTAAAATTCGGCGTTAAATTCCGATTTTGTGTGAAATTTTTTCTATTTTCTACAAAAAATTTCCATTTTAAACGATATAATTATTTTGTCAAAAATATTATGGAATTTTTTTTTTGTTATTCATATTAAGATTTACTCAATCCATCATTATCATTAATTGTTTTTATTAAATTCTCCTATTTTCATACTGTAATTTAAATTTCTTTCAGAAATCTTCAAACAACCATTCGTTGCTGTTTTGTACATGTTGTTTGAGAATCAGAATTTTAATCTAACTACTACATAGTAAAGGTATAAACGGACACAATTTAATAAAAATTCATTTCAATCAATCCGAGATATGTATCCTTAAATCAAAATTCTAAATTTAATAGATTTTAGTGAAATTTTTTTGCAACTTTATGTGAAATACACAATATTATTACCATGGCATGGTAACATGGTACAGTTTTTCATTTTGAAATTAAATTAAACTCTTCGGTTAAATAAATGCTAGTCCTGAAAAGGACTTTTTTGTGTTACTTTTAGAATTGTATTTTACTTTTTTGCTTTCTTTACTGGAGTTGCCTTTTTTGTTGTTGTCGCAGCTTTTTTAACCTTAGGACTTTTTGCAGCAACCTTTGTTACATTTTTAGATGGTTTCGTAATTTTTTGCTTCGAAGCTTTTGTTTTAATAGGAGCTGGTTTCTTAATAGTTTTAGCTACTGCCTTTTCAGATTTTTTCTTTTCTATTATAGATTCTTTAGCAACAGTAGTCTTTTTCTTTGCGACTCCAACCTTTACAGGTGATCCTTTCTTGGCTTTTTTTGTAATTGATTTTTTCGGTGATGCTAATTTGTTTTTCTTCGAACTTTCGCCGCTTGCTTTTGTTGATGTCGATAGCTTAAATGAACCCGATGCACCTTTGCCTTTCGTTTGGATTAATTTACCGCTAACAACTGCACTCTTAATATATTTTTTAATAAATGGAGACAATTTGTCAGCGTCAACTTTGTAATTTGCAGCCAAATACTTTTTAATTGCTAGTAAAGATGAACCGCCACGTTCTTTCAAATCTTTTATAGCGCTATTCACCATATCTGAAGTTGGAGGATGGGTTGGCTTAGATTTAGGCTTTTTCACTCCAGTTGCGATAGAACCTTTCTTTGGTTTCTTCGTTTCAACAACAGGTGCAGTATTCGATTGAATTGTAGTATTATCTGCCATTTTGCTTTTTTTCTTTTAAAATATTTTTATTCACTTTTAGATTTTCCAATTAAATTTTTCAAAAAAAAAAAACACTTTTAAATCACTTATAACATTTATAACTTGTATGACTGTATGAATTAAATTCACTGAAGTCTAGTATGAACAAAACAGCTTATCCATATGTGATGAGATTGTGGAAGAGCGGTGTGAACTAATTTCATTCAATTCAAGGCAATTTTTTCTCATTTTTGTTTGATGATTTCAAAGTTGAGCTCATTTTTCTAATAGTTATGATTATTTGTTTTTGAACATATATCCATCATATGAATTGTCAAGATGGCCTCTTTCATCGTACTAATTTTGAAATTAAAAAAATTTTAAAATACGGCGCTAAATTCCGATTTTGTGTGAAATTTTTTCTATTTTCTCCAAAAAATTTCCATTTAAAACGATATAATTATTTTGTTAATAATATTATGAATTTTTTTTTTCTATATTCATATTAAGATGTACTCAATGCATCATTATCATTAATTGTTTTTATTAAATTCACCTATTTTAATACTGTAATTTATGTTTCTTTCAGAAATCATCAAACAACCATCCGTTGTTCTTTTGTACATGTTGTATGAGAATTGTAATTTTAAATTATCTATTAAGTGAAGGTACGAGAGAATAAACTTTTATTTAAAATTTATTTCAATCATTTTGAGATATGTATCTTTAATTCTAAATTTTGAATTAAATGGATTTTAATGAAATTTTTTTGAAACTTTTATGAAATATATTATTACCAACATTATCATTTTTGTTTGATGATTTCAAAGTTGAGCTCATTTTTCTAATAGTTATGATTATATGTTTTTAAACATATATCCATCATATGAATCGTCAAGACGGGCACTTTCATCGTACTAATTTTGAAATTAAAAAAAATTAAAATTCGGCGTTAAAACCGATTTTGTGTGAAATTTTTTCTATTTTCTACAAAAAATTTCCATTTTAAACGATATAATTATTTTGTCAAAAATATTATGGAATTTTTTTTTTGTTATTCATATTAAGATTTACTCAATCCATCATTATCATTAATTGTTTTTATTAAATTCTCCTATTTTCATACTGTAATTTAAATTTCTTTCAGAAATCTTCAAACAACCATTCGTTGCTGTTTTGTACATGTTGTTTGAGAATCAGAATTTTAATCTAACTACTACATAGTAAAGGTATAAACGGACACAATTTAATAAAAATTCATTTCAATCAATCCGAGATATGTATCCTTAAATCAAAATTCTAAATTTAATAGATTTTAGTGAAATTTTTTTGCAACTTTATGTGAAATACACAATATTATTACCATGGCATGGTAACATGGTACAGTTTTTCATTTTGAAATTAAATTAAACTCTTCGGTTAAATAAATGCTAGTCCTGAAAAGGACTTTTTTGTGTTACTTTTAGAATTGTATTTTACTTTTTTGCTTTCTTTACTGGAGTTGCCTTTTTTGTTGTTGTCGCAGCTTTTTTAACCTTAGGACTTTTTGCAGCAACCTTTGTTACATTTTTAGATGGTTTCGTAATTTTTTGCTTCGAAGCTTTTGTTTTAATAGGAGCTGGTTTCTTAATAGTTTTAGCTACTGCCTTTTCAGATTTTTTCTTTTCTATTATAGATTCTTTAGCAACAGTAGTCTTTTTCTTTGCGACTCCAACCTTTACAGGTGATCCTTTCTTGGCTTTTTTTGTAATTGATTTTTTCGGTGATGCTAATTTGTTTTTCTTCGAACTTTCGCCGCTTGCTTTTGTTGATGTCGATAGCTTAAATGAACCCGATGCACCTTTGCCTTTCGTTTGGATTAATTTACCGCTAACAACTGCACTCTTAATATATTTTTTAATAAATGGAGACAATTTGTCAGCGTCAACTTTGTAATTTGCAGCCAAATACTTTTTAATTGCTAGTAAAGATGAACCGCCACGTTCTTTCAAATCTTTTATAGCGCTATTCACCATATCTGAAGTTGGAGGATGGGTTGGCTTAGATTTAGGCTTTTTCACTCCAGTTGCGATAGAACCTTTCTTTGGTTTCTTCGTTTCAACAACAGGTGCAGTATTCGATTGAATTGTAGTATTATCTGCCATTTTGCTTTTTTTCTTTTAAAATATTTTTATTCACTTTTAGATTTTCCAATTAAATTTTTCAAAAAAAAAAAACACTTTAAAATCACTTATAAAATTTATAATTTGTATGACTGTATGAATTAAATTCACTGAAGTCTAGTATGAACAAAACAGCTTATCCATATGTGATGAGATTGTGGAAGAGCGGTGTGAAAAAATTTCATTGAATTCAAGGCAATTTTTTCTCATTTTTGTTTGATGATTTCAAAGTTGAGCTCATTTTTCTAATAGTTATGATTATTTGTTTTTGAACATATATCCATCATATGAATTGTCAAGATGGGCTCTTTCATCGTACTAATTTTGAAATTAAAAAAATTTTAAAATACGGCGCTAAATTCCGATTTTGTGTGAAATTTTTTCTATTTTCTCCAAAAAATTTCCATTTAAAACGATATAATTATTTTGTTAATAATATTATGAATTTTTTTTTTCTATATTCATATTAAGATGTACTCAATGCATCATTATCATTAATTGTTTTTATTAAATTCACCTATTTTAATACTGTAATTTATGTTTCTTTCAGAAATCATCAAACAACCATCCGTTGTTGTTTTGTACATGTTGTATGAGAATTGTAATTTTAAATTATCTATTAAGTGAAGGTACGAGAGAATAAACTTTTATTTAAAATATATTTCAATCATTTTGAGATATGTATCTTTAATTCTAAATATTGAAATAAATGGATTTTAATGAAATTTTTTTGAAACTTTATATGAAATATATTATTACCAACATTATCATTTTTGTTTGATGATTTCAAAGTTGAGCTCATTTTTCTAATAGTTATGATTATATGTTTTTAAACATATATCCATCATATGAATCGTCAGGACGGGCTCTTTCATCGTACTAATTTTGAAATTAAAAAAAATTAAAATTCGGCGTTAAATTCCGATTTTGTGTGAAATTTTTTCTATTTTCTACAAAAAATTTCCATTTTAAACGATATAATTATTTTGTCAAAAATATTATGGAATTTTTTTTTTGTTATTCATATTAAGATTTACTCAATCCATCATTATCATTAATTGTTTTTATTAAATTCTCCTATTTTCATACTGTAATTTAAATTTCTTTCAGAAATCTTCAAACAACCATTCGTTGCTGTTTTGTACATGTTGTTTGAGAATCAGAATTTTAATCTAACTACTACATAGTAAAGGTATAAACGGACATAATTTAATAAAAATTCATTTCAATCAATCCGAGATATGTATCCTTAAATCAAAATTCTAAATTTAATAGATTTTAGTGAAATTTTTTTGCAACTTTATGTGAAATACACAATATTATTACCATGGCATGGTAACATGGTACAGTTTTTCATTTTGAAATTAAATTAAAGTCTTCGGTTAAATAAATGCTAGTCCTGAAAAGGACTTTTTTCTGTTACTTTTAGAATTGTATTTTACTTTTTTGCTTTCTTTACTGGAGTTGCCTTTTTTGTTGTTGTCGCAGCTTTTTTAACCTTAGGACTTTTTGCAGCAACCTTTGTTACATTTTTAGATGGTTTCGTAATTTTTTGCTTCGAAGCTTTTGTTTTAATAGGAGCTGGTTTCTTAATAGTTTTAGCTACTGCCTTTTCAGATTTTTTCTTTTCTATTATAGATTCTTTAGCAACAGTAGTCTTTTTCTTTGCGACTCCAACCTTTACAGGTGATCCTTTCTTGGCTTTTTTTGTAATTGATTTTTTCGGTGATGCTAATTTGTTTTTCTTCGAACTTTCGCAGCTTGCTTTTGTTGATGTCGATAGCTTAAATGAACCCGATGCACCTTTGCCTTTCGTTTGGATTAATTTACCGCTAACAACTGCACTCTTAATATATTTTTTAATAAATGGAGACAATTTGTCAGCGTCAACTTTGTAATTTGCAGCCAAATACTTTTTAATTGCTAGTAAAGATGAACCGCCACGTTCTTTCAAATCTTTTATAGCGCTATTCACCATATCTGAAGTTGGAGGATGGGTTGGCTTAGATTTAGGCTTTTTCACTCCAGTTGCGATAGAACCTTTCTTTGGTTTCTTCGTTTCAACAACAGGTGCAGTATTCGATTGAATTGTAGTATTATCTGCCATTTTGCTTTTTTTCTTTTAAAATATTTTTATTCACTTTTAGATTTTCCAATTAAATTTTTCAAAAAAAAAAAACACTTTAAAATCACTTATAAAATTTATAATTTGTATGACTGTATGAATTAAATTCACTGAAGTCTAGTATGAACAAAACAGCTTATCCATATGTGATGAGATTGTGGAAGAGCGGTGTGAAAAAATTTCATTGAATTCAAGGCAATTTTTTCTCATTTTTGTTTGATGATTTCAAAGTTGAGCTCATTTTTCTAATAGTTATGATTATTTGTTTTTGAACATATATCCATCATATGAATTGTCAAGATGGGCTCTTTCATCGTACTAATTTTGAAATTAAAAAAATTTTAAAATACGGCGCTAAATTCCGATTTTGTGTGAAATTTTTTCTATTTTCTCCAAAAAATTTCCATTTAAAACGATATAATTATTTTGTTAATAATATTATGAATTTTTTTTTTCTATATTCATATTAAGATGTACTCAATGCATCATTATCATTAATTGTTTTTATTAAATTCACCTATTTTAATACTGTAATTTATGTTTCTTTCAGAAATCATCAAACAACCATCCGTTGTTGTTTTGTACATGTTGTATGAGAATTGTAATTTTAAATTATCTATTAAGTGAAGGTACGAGAGAATAAACTTTTATTTAAAATTTATTTCAATCATTTTGAGATATGTATCTTTAATTCTAAATATTGAAATAAATGGATTTTAATGAAATTTTTTTCAAACTTTATATGAAATATATTATTACCAACATTATCATTTTTGTTTGATGATTTCAAAGTTGAGCTCATTTTTCTAATAGTTATGATTATATGTTTTTAAACATATATCCATCATATGAATCGTCAGGACGGGCTCTTTCATCGTACTAATTTTGAAATTAAAAAAAATTAAAATTCGGCGTTAAATTCCGATTTTGTGTGAAATTTTTTCTATTTTCTCCAAAAAATTTCCATTTTAAACGATATAATTATTTTGTCAAAAATATTATGGAATTTTTTTTTTGTTATTCATATTAAGATTTACTCAATCCATCATTATCATTAATTGTTTTTATTAAATTCTCCTATTTTCATACTGTAATTTAAATTTCTTTCAGAAATCTTCAAACAACCATTCGTTGCTGTTTTGTACATGTTGTTTGAGAATCAGAATTTTAATCTAACTACTACATAGTAAAGGTATAAACGGACATAATTTAATAAAAATTCATTTCAATCAATCCGAGATATGTATCCTTAAATCAAAATTCTAAATTTAATAGATTTTAGTGAAATTTTTTTGCAACTTTATGTGAAATACACAATATTATTACCATGGCATGGTAACATGGTACAGTTTTTCATTTTGAAATTAAATTAAACTCTTCGGTTAAATAAATGCTAGTCCTGAAAAGGACTTTTTTCTGTTACTTTTAGAATTGTATTTTACTTTTTTGCTTTCTTTACTGGAGTTGCCTTTTTTGTTGTTGTCGCAGCTTTTTTAACCTTAGGACTTTTTGCAGCAACCTTTGTTACATTTTTAGATGGTTTCGTAATTTTTTGCTTCGAAGCCTTTGTTTTAATAGGAGCTGGTTTCTTAATAGTTTTAGCTACTGCCTTTTCAGATTTTTTCTTTTCTATTATAGATTCTTTAGCAACAGTAGTCTTTTTCTTTGCGACTCCAACCTTTACAGGTGATCCTTTCTTGGCTTTTTTTGTAATTGATTTTTTCGGTGATGCTAATTTGTTTTTCTTCGAACTTTCGCCGCTTGCTTTTGTTGATGTCGATAGCTTAAATGAACCCGATGCACCTTTGCCTTTCGTTTGGATTAATTTACCGCTAACAACTGCACTCTTAATATATTTTTTAATAAATGGAGACAATTTGTCAGCGTCAACTTTGTAATTTGCAGCCAAATACTTTTTAATTGCTAGTAAAGATGAACCGCCACGTTCTTTCAAATCTTTTATAGCGCTATTCACCATATCTGAAGTTGGAGGATGGGTTGGCTTAGATTTAGGCTTTTTCACTCCAGTTGCGATAGAACCTTTCTTTGGTTTCTTCGTTTCAACAACAGGTGCAGTATTCGATTGAATTGTAGTATTATCTGCCATTTTGCTTTTTTTCTTTTAAAATATTTTTATTCACTTTTAGATTTTCCAATTAAATTTTTCAAAAAAAAAAACACTTTAAAATCACTTATAAAATTTATAACTTGTATGACTGTATGAATTAAATTCACTGAAGTCTAGTATGAACAAAACAGCTTATCCATATGTGATGAGATTGTGGAAGAGCGGTGTGAAAAAATTTCATTGAATTCAAGGCAATTTTTTCTCATTTTTGTTTGATGATTTCAAAGTTGAGCTCATTTTTCTAATAGTTATGATTATTTGTTTTTGAACATATATCCATCATATGAATTGTCAAGATGGGCTCTTTCATCGTACTAATTTTGAAATTAAAAAAATTTTAAAATACGGCGCTAAATTTCGATTTTGTGTGAAATTTTTTCTATTTTCTCCAAAAAATTTCCATTTAAAACGATATAATTATTTTGTTAATAATATTATGAATTTTTTTTTTCTATATTCATATTAAGATGTACTCAATGCATCATTATCATTAATTGTTTTTATTAAATTCACCTATTTTAATACTGTAATTTATGTTTCTTTCAGAAATCATCAAACAACCATCCGTTGTTGTTTTGTACATGTTGTATGAGAATTGTAATTTTAAATTATCTATTAAGTGAAGGTACGAGAGAATAAACTTTTATTCAAAATTTATTTCAATCATTTTGAGATATGTATCTTTAATTCTAAATATTGAATTAAATGGATTTTAATGAAATTTTTTTCAAACTTTATATGAAATATATTATTACCAACATTATCATTTTTGTTTGATGATTTCAAAGTTGAGCTCATTTTTCTAATAGTTATGATTATATGTTTTTAAACATATATCCATCATATGAATCGTCAAGACGGGCTCTTTCATCGTACTAATTCTGAAATTAAAAAAAATTAAAATTCGGCGTTAAATTCCGATTTTGTGTGAAATTTTTTCTATTTTCTACAAAAAATTTCCATTTTAAACGATATAATTATTTTGTCAAAAATATTAGGGAATTTTTTTTTTGTTATTCATATTAAGATTTACTCAATCCATCATTATCATTAATTGTTTTTATTAAATTCTCCTATTTTCATACTGTAATTTAAATTTCTTTCAGAAATCTTCAAACAACCATTCGTTGCTGTTTTGTACATGTTGTTTGAGAATCAGAATTTTAATCTAACTACTACATAGTAAAGGTATAAACGGACACAATTTAATAAAAATTCATTTCAATCAATCCGAGATATGTATCCTTAAATCAAAATTCTAAATTTAATAGATTTTAGTGAAATTTTTTTGCAACTTTATGTGAAATACACAATATTATTACCATGGCATGGTAACATGGTACAGTTTTTCATTTTGAAATTAAATTAAACTCTTCGATTAAATAAATGCTAGTCCTGAAAAGGACTTTTTTGTGTTACTTTTAGAATTGTATTTTACTTTTTTGCTTTCTTTACTGGAGTTGCCTTTTTTGTTGTTTTCGCAGCTTTTTTAACCTTAGGACTTTTTGCAGCAACCTTTGTTACATTTTTAGATGGTTTCGTAATTTTTTGCTTCGAAGCTTTTGTTTTAATAGGAGCTGGTTTCTTAATAGTTTTAGCTACTGCCTTTTCAGACTTTTTCTTTTCTATTATAGATTCTTTAGCAACAGTAGTCTTTTTCTTTGCGACTCCAACCTTTACAGGTGATCCTTTCTTGGCTTTTTTTGTAATTGATTTTTTCGGTGATGCTAGTTTGTTTTTCTTCGAACTTTCGCCGCTTGCTTTTGTTGATGTCGATAGCTTAAATGAACCCGATGCACCTTTGCCTTTCGTTTGGATTAATTTACCGCTAACAACTGCACTCTTAATATATTTTTTAATAAATGGAGACAATTTGTCAGCGTCAACTTTGTAATTTGCAGCCAAATACTTTTTAATTGCTAGTAAAGATGAACCGCCACGTTCTTTCAAATCTTTTATAGCGCTATTCACCATATCTGAAGTTGGAGGATGGGTTGGCTTAGATTTAGGCTTTTTCACTCCAGTTGCGATAGAACCTTTCTTTGGTTTCTTCGTTTCTACAACAGGTGCAGTATTCGATTGAATTGTAGTATTATCTGCCATTTTGCTTTTTTTCTTTTAAAATATTTTTATTCACTTTTAGATTTTCCAATTAAATTTTTCAAAAAAAAAAACACTTTAAAATCACTTATAACATTTATAACTTGTATGACTGTATGAATTAAATTCACTGAAGTCTAGTATGAACAAATCAGCTTATCCATATGTGATGAGATCGTGGAAGAGCGGTGTGAAATAATTTCATTCAATTCAAGGCAATTTTTTCTCATTTTTGTTTGATGATTTCAAAGTTGAGCTCATTTTTCTAATAGTTATGATTATATGTTTTTAAACATATATCCATCATATGAATCGTCAAGACGGGCTCTTTCATCGTACTAATTTTGAAATTAAAAAAAATTAAAATACGGCGCTAAATTCCGATTTTGTGTGAAATTTTTTCTATTTTCTCCAAAAAATTTCCATTTAAAACGATATAATTATTTTGTTAATAATATTATGAATTTTTTTTTTCTATATTCATATTAAGATGTACTCAATGCATCATTATCATTAATTGTTTTTATTAAATTCACCTATTTTAATACTGTAATTTATGTTTCTTTCAGAAATCATCAAACAACCATCCGTTGTTGTTTTGTACATGTTGTATGAGAATTGTAATTTTAAATTATCTATTAAGTGAAGGTACGAGAGAATAAACTTTTATTCAAAATTTATTTCAATCATTTTGAGATATGTATCTTTAATTCTAAATATTGAATTAAATGGATTTTAATGAAATTTTTTTCAAACTTTATATGAAATATATTATTACCAACATTATCATTTTTGTTTGATGATTTCAAAGTTGAGCTCATTTTTCTAATAGTTATGATTATATGTTTTTAAACATATATCCATCATATGAATCGTCAAGACGGGCTCTTTCATCGTACTAATTCTGAAATTAAAAAAAATTAAAATTCGGCGTTAAATTCCGATTTTGTGTGAAATTTTTTCTATTTTCTACAAAAAATTTCCATTTTAAACGATATAATTATTTTGTCAAAAATATTAGGGAATTTTTTTTTTGTTATTCATATTAAGATTTACTCAATCCATCATTATCATTAATTGTTTTTATTAAATTCTCCTATTTTCATACTGTAATTTAAATTTCTTTCAGAAATCTTCAAACAACCATTCGTTGCTGTTTTGTACATGTTGTTTGAGAATCAGAATTTTAATCTAACTACTACATAGTAAAGGTATAAACGGACACAATTTAATAAAAATTCATTTCAATCAATCCGAGATATGTATCCTTAAATCAAAATTCTAAATTTAATAGATTTTAGTGAAATTTTTTTGCAACTTTATGTGAAATACACAATATTATTACCATGGCATGGTAACATGGTACAGTTTTTCATTTTGAAATTAAATTAAACTCTTCGATTAAATAAATGCTAGTCCTGAAAAGGACTTTTTTGTGTTACTTTTAGAATTGTATTTTACTTTTTTGCTTTCTTTACTGGAGTTGCCTTTTTTGTTGTTTTCGCAGCTTTTTTAACCTTAGGACTTTTTGCAGCAACCTTTGTTACATTTTTAGATGGTTTCGTAATTTTTTGCTTCGAAGCTTTTGTTTTAATAGGAGCTGGTTTCTTAATAGTTTTAGCTACTGCCTTTTCAGACTTTTTCTTTTCTATTATAGATTCTTTAGCAACAGTAGTCTTTTTCTTTGCGACTCCAACCTTTACAGGTGATCCTTTCTTGGCTTTTTTTGTAATTGATTTTTTCGGTGATGCTAGTTTGTTTTTCTTCGAACTTTCGCCGCTTGCTTTTGTTGATGTCGATAGCTTAAATGAACCCGATGCACCTTTGCCTTTCGTTTGGATTAATTTACCGCTAACAACTGCACTCTTAATATATTTTTTAATAAATGGAGACAATTTGTCAGCGTCAACTTTGTAATTTGCAGCCAAATACTTTTTAATTGCTAGTAAAGATGAACCGCCACGTTCTTTCAAATCTTTTATAGCGCTATTCACCATATCTGAAGTTGGAGGATGGGTTGGCTTAGATTTAGGCTTTTTCACTCCAGTTGCGATAGAACCTTTCTTTGGTTTCTTCGTTTCAACAACAGGTGCAGTATTCGATTGAATTGTAGTATTATCTGCCATTTTGCTTTTTTTCTTTTAAAATATTTTTATTCACTTTTAGATTTTCCAATTAAATTTTTCAAAAAAAAAAACACTTTAAAATCACTTATAAAATTTATAACTTGTATGACTGTATGAATTAAATTCACTGAAGTCTAGTATGAACAAAACAGCTTATCCATATGTGATGAGATTGTGGAAGAGCGGTGTGAAAAAATTTCATTGAATTCAAGGCAATTTTTTCTCATTTTTGTTTGATGATTTCAAAGTTGAGCTCATTTTTCTAATAGTTATGATTATTTGTTTTTGAACATATATCCATCATATGAATTGTCAAGATGGGCTCTTTCATCGTACTAATTTTGAAATTAAAAAAATTTTAAAATACGGCGCTAAATTTCGATTTTGTGTGAAATTTTTTCTATTTTCTCCAAAAAATTTCCATTTAAAACGATATAATTATTTTGTTAATAATATTATGAATTTTTTTTTTCTATATTCATATTAAGATGTACTCAATGCATCATTATCATTAATTGTTTTTATTAAATTCACCTATTTTAATACTGTAATTTATGTTTCTTTCAGAAATCATCAAACAACCATCCGTTGTTGTTTTGTACATGTTGTATGAGAATTGTAATTTTAAATTATCTATTAAGTGAAGGTACGAGAGAATAAACTTTTATTCAAAATTTATTTCAATCATTTTGAGATATGTATCTTTAATTCTAAATATTGAATTAAATGGATTTTAATGAAATTTTTTTCAAACTTTATATGAAATATATTATTACCAACATTATCATTTTTGTTTGATGATTTCAAAGTTGAGCTCATTTTTCTAATAGTTATGATTATATGTTTTTAAACATATATCCATCATATGAATCGTCAAGACGGGCTCTTTCATCGTACTAATTCTGAAATTAAAAAAAATTAAAATTCGGCGTTAAATTCCGATTTTGTGTGAAATTTTTTCTATTTTCTACAAAAAATTTCCATTTTAAACGATATAATTATTTTGTCAAAAATATTAGGGAATTTTTTTTTTGTTATTCATATTAAGATTTACTCAATCCATCATTATCATTAATTGTTTTTATTAAATTCTCCTATTTTCATACTGTAATTTAAATTTCTTTCAGAAATCTTCAAACAACCATTCGTTGCTGTTTTGTACATGTTGTTTGAGAATCAGAATTTTAATCTAACTACTACATAGTAAAGGTATAAACGGACACAATTTAATAAAAATTCATTTCAATCAATCCGAGATATGTATCCTTAAATCAAAATTCTAAATTTAATAGATTTTAGTGAAATTTTTTTGCAACTTTATGTGAAATACACAATATTATTACCATGGCATGGTAACATGGTACAGTTTTTCATTTTGAAATTAAATTAAACTCTTCGATTAAATAAATGCTAGTCCTGAAAAGGACTTTTTTGTGTTACTTTTAGAATTGTATTTTACTTTTTTGCTTTCTTTACTGGAGTTGCCTTTTTTGTTGTTTTCGCAGCTTTTTTAACCTTAGGACTTTTTGCAGCAACCTTTGTTACATTTTTAGATGGTTTCGTAATTTTTTGCTTCGAAGCTTTTGTTTTAATAGGAGCTGGTTTCTTAATAGTTTTAGCTACTGCCTTTTCAGACTTTTTCTTTTCTATTATAGATTCTTTAGCAACAGTAGTCTTTTTCTTTGCGACTCCAACCTTTACAGGTGATCCTTTCTTGGCTTTTTTTGTAATTGATTTTTTCGGTGATGCTAGTTTGTTTTTCTTCGAACTTTCGCCGCTTGCTTTTGTTGATGTCGATAGCTTAAATGAACCCGATGCACCTTTGCCTTTCGTTTGGATTAATTTACCGCTAACAACTGCACTCTTAATATATTTTTTAATAAATGGAGACAATTTGTCAGCGTCAACTTTGTAATTTGCAGCCAAATACTTTTTAATTGCTAGTAAAGATGAACCGCCACGTTCTTTCAAATCTTTTATAGCGCTATTCACCATATCTGAAGTTGGAGGATGGGTTGGCTTAGATTTAGGCTTTTTCACTCCAGTTGCGATAGAACCTTTCTTTGGTTTCTTCGTTTCTACAACAGGTGCAGTATTCGATTGAATTGTAGTATTATCTGCCATTTTGCTTTTTTTCTTTTAAAATATTTTTATTCACTTTTAGATTTTCCAATTAAATTTTTCAAAAAAAAAAACACTTTAAAATCACTTATAACATTTATAACTTGTATGACTGTATGAATTAAATTCACTGAAGTCTAGTATGAACAAATCAGCTTATCCATATGTGATGAGATCGTGGAAGAGCGGTGTGAAATAATTTCATTCAATTCAAGGCAATTTTTTCTCATTTTTGTTTGATGATTTCAAAGTTGAGCTCATTTTTCTAATAGTTATGATTATATGTTTTTAAACATATATCCATCATATGAATCGTCAAGACGGGCTCTTTCATCGTACTAATTTTGAAATTAAAAAAAATTAAAATACGGCGCTAAATTCCGATTTTGTGTGAAATTTTTTCTATTTTCTCCAAAAAATTTCCATTTAAAACGATATAATTATTTTGTTAATAATATTATGAATTTTTTTTTTCTATATTCATATTAAGATGTACTCAATGCATCATTATCATTAATTGTTTTTATTAAATTCTCCTATTTTAATACTGTAATTTATGTTTCTTTCAGAAATCATCAAACAACCATCCGTTGTTGTTTTGTACATGTTGTATGAGAATTGTAACTTTAAATTATCTATTAAGCGAAGGTACGAGAGAATAAACTTTTATTTAAAATTTATTTCAATCATTTTGAGATATGTATCTTTAATTCTAAATATTGAATTAAATGGATTTTAATGAAATATTTTTGAAACTTTATATGAAATATATTATTACCAACATTATCATTTTTGTTTGATGATTTCAAAGTTGAGCTCATTTTTCTAATAGTTATGATTATATGTTTTTAAACATATATCCATCATATGAATCGTCAAGACGGGCACTTTCATCGTACTAATTTTGAAATTAAAAAGAATTAAAATTCGGCGTTAAAACCGATTTTGTGTGAAATTTTTTCTATTTTCTACAAAAAATTTCCATTTTAAACGATATAATTATTTTGTCAAAAATATTATGGAATTTTTTTTTTGTTATTCATATTAAGATTTACTCAATCCATCATTATCATTAATTGTTTTTATTAAATTCTCCTATTTTCATACTGTAATTTAAATTTCTTTCAGAAATCTTCAAACAACCATTCGTTGCTGTTTTGTACATGTTGTTTGAGAATCAGAATTTTAATCTAACTACTACATAGTAAAGGTATAAACGGACACAATTTAATAAAAATTCATTTCAATCAATCCGAGATATGTATCCTTAAATCAAAATTCTAAATTTAATAGATTTTAGTGAAATTTTTTTGCAACTTTGTGAAATACACAATATTATTACCATGGCATGGTAACATGGTACAGTTTTTCATTTTGAAATTAAATTAAACTCTTCGATTAAATAAATGCTAGTCCTGAAAAGGACTTTTTTGTGTTACTTTTAGAATTGTATTTTACTTTTTTGCTTTCTTTACTGGAGTTGCCTTTTTTGTTGTTTTCGCAGCTTTTTTAACCTTAGGACTTTTTGCAGCAACCTTTGTTACATTTTTAGATGGTTTCGTAATTTTTTGCTTCGAAGCTTTTGTTTTAATAGGAGCTGGTTTCTTAATAGTTTTAGCTACTGCCTTTTCAGACTTTTTCTTTTCTATTATATATTCTTTAGCAACAGTAGTCTTTTTCTTTGCGACTCCAACCTTTACAGGTGATCCTTTCTTGGCTTTTTTTGTAATTGATTTTTTCGGTGATGCTAGTTTGTTTTTCTTCGAACTTTCGCCGCTTGCTTTTGTTGATGTCGATAGCTTAAATGAACCCGATGCACCTTTGCCTTTCGTTTGGATAATTTACCGCTAACAACTGCACTCTTAATATATTTTTTAATAAATGGAGACAATTTGTCGGCGTCAACTTTGTAATTTGCAGCCAAATACTTTTTAATTGCTAGTAAAGATGAACCGCCACGTTCTTTCAAATCTTTTATAGCGCTATTCACCATATCTGAAGTTGGAGGATGGGTTGGCTTAGATTTAGGCTTTTTCACTCCAGTTGCGATAGAACCTTTCTTTGGTTTCTTCGTTTCTACAACAGGTGCAGTATTCGATTGAATTGTAGTATTATCTGCCATTTTGCTTTTTTTCTTTTAAAATATTTTTATTCACTTTTAGATTTTCCAATTAAATTTTTCAAAAAAAAAAACACTTTAAAATCACTTATAACATTTGTAACTTGTATGACTGTATGAATTAAATTCACTGAAGTCTAGTATGAACAAATCAGCTTATCCATATGTGATGAGATCGTGGAAGAGCGGTGTGAAATAATTTGATTCAATTCAAGGCAATTTTTTCTCATTTTTGTTTGATGATTTCAAAGTTGAGCTCATTTTTCTAATAGTTATGATTATATGTTTTTAAACATATATCCATCATATGAATCGTCAAGACGGGCTCTTTCATCGTACTAATTTTGAAATTAAAAAAAATTAAAATACGGCGCTAAATTCCGATTTTGTGTGAAATTTTTTCTATTTTCTCCAAAAAATTTCCATTTAAAACGATATAATTATTTTGTTAATAATATTATGAATTTTTTTTTTCTATATTCATATTAAGATGTACTCAATGCATCATTATCATTAATTGTTTTTATTAAATTCTCCTATTTTAATACTGTAATTTATGTTTCTTTCAGAAATCATCAAACAACCATCCGTTGTTGTTTTGTACATGTTGTATGAGAATTGTAACTTTAAATTATCTATTAAGCGAAGGTACGAGAGAATAAACTTTTATTTAAAATTTATTTCAATCATTTTGAGATATGTATCTTTAATTCTAAATATTGAATTAAATGGATTTTAATGAAATATTTTTGAAACTTTATATGAAATATATTATTACCAACATTATCATTTTTGTTTGATGATTTCAAAGTTGAGCTCATTTTTCTAATAGTTATGATTATATGTTTTTAAACATATATCCATCATATGAATCGTCAAGACGGGCTCTTTCATCGTACTAATTTTGAAATTAAAAAAAATTAAAATACGGCGCTAAATTCCGATTTTGTGTGAAATTTTTTCTATTTTCTCCAAAAAATTTCCATTTAAAACGATATAATTATTTTGTTAATAATTTTATGAATTTTTTTTTTCTATATTCATATTAAGATGTACTCAATGCATCATTATCATTAATTGTTTTTATTAAATTCTCCTATTTTAATACTGTAATTTATGTTTCTTTCAGAAATCATCAAACAACCATCCGTTGTTGTTTTGTATATGTTGTATGAGAATTGTAACTTTAAATTATCTATTAAGTGAAGGTACGAGAGAATAAACTTTTATTTAAAATTTATTTCAATCATTTTGAGATATGTATCTTTAATTCTAAATATTGAATTAAATGGATTTTAATGAAATATTTTTGAAACTTTATATGAAATATATTATTACCAACATTATCATTTTTGTTTGATGATTTCAAAGTTGAGCTCATTTTTCTAATAGTTATGATTATATGTTTTTAAACATATATCCATCATATGAATCGTCAAGACGGGCACTTTCATCGTACTAATTTTGAAATTAAAAAAAATTAAAATTAGGCGTTAAAACCGATTTTGTGTGAAATTTTTTCTATTTTCTACAAAAAATTTCCATTTTAAACGATATAATTATTTTGTCAAAAATATTATGGAATTTTTTTTTTGTTATTCATATTAAGATTTACTCAATCCATCATTATCATTAATTGTTTTTATTAAATTCTCCTATTTTCATACTGTAATTTAAATTTCTTTCAGAAATCTTCAAACAACCATTCGTTGCTGTTTTGTACATGTTGTTTGAGAATCAGAATTTTAATCTAACTACTACATAGTAAAGGTATAAACGGACATAATTTAATAAAAATTCATTTCAATCAATCCGAGATATGTATCCTTAAATCAAAATTCTAAATTTAATAGATTTTAGTGGAATTTTTTTGCAACTTTATGTGAAATACACAATATTATTACCATGGCATGGTAACATGGTACAGTTTTTCATTTTGAAATTAAATTAAACTCTTCGGTTAAATAAATGCTAGTCCTGAAAAGGACTTTTTTCTGTTACTTTTAGAATTGTATTTTACTTTTTTGCTTTCTTTACTGGAGTTGCCTTTTTTGTTGTTGTCGCAGCTTTTTTAACCTTAGGACTTTTTGCAGCAACCTTTGTTACATTTTTAGATGGTTTCGTAATTTTTTGCTTCGAAGCCTTTGTTTTAATAGGAGCTGGTTTCTTAATAGTTTTAGCTACTGCCTTTTCAGATTTTTTCTTTTCTATTATAGATTCTTTAGCAACAGTAGTCTTTTTCTTTGCGACTCCAACCTTTACAGGTGATCCTTTCTTGGCTTTTTTTGTAATTGATTTTTTCGGTGATGCTAATTTGTTTTTCTTCGAACTTTCGCCGCTTGCTTTTGTTGATGTCGATAGCTTAAATGAACCCGATGCACCTTTGCCTTTCGTTTGGATTAATTTACCGCTAACAACTGCACTCTTAATATATTTTTTAATAAATGGAGACAATTTGTCAGCGTCAACTTTGTAATTTGCAGCCAAATACTTTTTAATTGCTAGTAAAGATGAACCGCCACGTTCTTTCAAATCTTTTATAGCGCTATTCACCATATCTGAAGTTGGAGGATGGGTTGGCTTAGATTTAGGCTTTTTCACTCCAGTTGCGATAGAACCTTTCTTTGGTTTCTTCGTTTCAACAACAGGTGCAGTATTCGATTGAATTGTAGTATTATCTGCCATTTTGCTTTTTTTCTTTTAAAATATTTTTATTCACTTTTAGATTTTCCAATTAAATTTTTCAAAAAAAAAACACTTTAAAATCACTTATAAAATTTATAACTTGTATGACTGTATGAATTAAATTCACTGAAGTCTAGTATGAACAAAACAGCTTATCCATATGTGATGAGATTGTGGAAGAGCGGTGTGAAAAAATTTCATTGAATTCAAGGCAATTTTTTCTCATTTTTGTTTGATGATTTCAAAGTTGAGCTCATTTTTCTAATAGTTATGATTATTTGTTTTTGAACATATATCCATCATATGAATTGTCAAGATGGGCTCTTTCATTGTACTAATTTTGAAATTAAAAAAATTTTGAAATACGGCGCTAAATTCCGATTTTGTGTGAAATTTTTTCTATTTTCTCCAAAAAATTTCCATTTAAAACGATATAATTATTTTGTTAATAATATTATGAATTTTTTTTTTCTATATTCATATTAAGATGTACTCAATGCATCATTATCATTAATTGTTTTTATTAAATTCACCTATTTTAATACTGTAATTTATGTTTCTTTCAGAAATCATCAAACAACCATCCGTTGTTGTTTTGTACATGTTGTATGAGAATTGTAATTTTAAATTATCTATTAAGTGAAGGTACGAGAGAATAAACTTTTATTTAAAATTTATTTCAATCATTTTGAGATATGTATCTTTAATTCTAAATATTGAATTAAATGGATTTTAATGAAATTTTTTTGAAACTTTATATGAAATATATTATTACCAACATTATCATTTTTGTTTGATGTTTTCAAAGTTGAGCTCATTTTTCTAATAGTTATGATTATTTACTTTTAAACATATATCCATCATATGAATCGTCAAGACGGGCTCTTTCATCGTACTAATTTTGAAATTAAAAAAAATTAAAATTCGGCGTTAAATTCCGATTTTGTGTGAAATTTTTTCTATTTTCTCCAAAAAATTTCCATTTAAAACGATATAATTATTTTGTTAATAATATTATGAATTTTTTTTTCTATATTCATATTAAGATGTACTCAATGCATCATTATCATTAATTGTTTTTATTAAATTCACCTATTTTAATACTGTAATTTATGTTTCTTTCAGAAATCATCAAACAACCATCCGTTGTTGTTTTGTACATGTTGTATGAGAATTGTAATTTTAAATTATCTATTAAGTGAAGGTACGAGAGAATAAACTTTTATTTAAAATTTATTTCAATCATTTTGAGATATGTATCTTTAATTCTAAATATTGAATTAAATGGATTTTAATGAAATTTTTTTGAAACTTTATATGAAATATATTATTACCAACATTATCATTTTTGTTTGATGATTTCAAAGTTGAGCTCATTTTTCTAATAGTTATGATTATATGTTTTTAAACATATATCCATCATATGAATTGTCAATATGGGCTCTTTCATCGTACTAATTTTGAATTTAAAAAAATTTTAAAATACGGCGCTAAATTCCGATTTTGTGTGAAATTTTTTCTATTTTCTCCAAAAAATTTCCATTTAAAATGATATAATTATTTTGTTAATAATATTATGAATTTTTTTTCTATA
Organism: Xylophagus ater; assembly: GCA_963422695.1. Classification (NCBI taxonomy): domain Eukaryota; kingdom Metazoa; phylum Arthropoda; class Insecta; order Diptera; family Xylophagidae; genus Xylophagus; species Xylophagus ater. The sequence goes on from OY730478.1 coordinate 37,401,864, forward strand.
TTCATATTAAGATGTACTCAGTGCATCATTATCATTAATTGTCTTTATTAAATTCACCTATTTTAATACTGTAATTTAAGTTTCTTTCAGAAATCATCAAACAACCATCCGTTGTTGTTTTGTACATGTTGTATGAGAATTGTAATTTTAAATTATCTATTAAGTAAAGGTACAAGAGAATAAACTTTTATTTAAAATTTATTTCAATCATTTTGAGATATGTATCTTTAATTCTAAATATTGAATTAAATGGATTTTAATGATATTTTTTTGAAACTTTATATGAAATATATTATTACCAACATTATCATTTTTGTTTGATGATTTCAAAGTTGAGCTCATTTTTCTAATAGTTATGATTATTTGTTTTTAAACATATATCCATCATATGAATCGTCAAGACGGGCTCTTTCATCGTACTAATTTTGAAATTAAAAAAAATTAAAATTCGGCGTTAAATTCCGATTTTGTGTGAAATTTTTTCTATTTTCTCCAAAAAATTTCCATTTAAAATGATATAATTATTTTGTTAATAATATTATGAATTTTTTTTCTATATTCATATTAAGATGTACTCAGTGCATCATTATCATTAATTGTTTTTATTAAATTCACCTATTTTAATACTGTAATTTAAGTTTCTTTCAGAAATCATCAAACAACCATCCGTTGTTGTTTTGTACATGTTGTATGAGAATTGTAATTTTAAATTATCTATTAAGTAAAGGTACAAGAGAATAAACTTTTATTTAAAATTTATTTCAATCATTTTGAGATATGTATCTTTAATTCTAAATATTGAATTAAATGGATTTTAATGAAATTTTTTTGAAACTTTATATGAAATATATTATTACCAACATTATCATTTTTGTTTGATGATTTCAAAGTTGAGCTCATTTTTCTAATAGTTATGATTATTTGTTTTTAAACATATATCCATCATATGAATCGTCAAGACGGGCTCTTTCATCGTACTAATTTTGAAATTAAAAAAAATTAAAATTCGGCGTTAAATTCCGATTTTGTGTGAAATTTTTTCTATTTTCTCCAAAAAATTTCCATTTAAAACGATATAATTATTTTGTTAATAATATTATGAATTTTTTTTTTCTATATTCATATTAAGATGTACTCAATGCATCATTATCATTAATTGTTTTTATTAAATTCACCTATTTTAATACTGTAATTTATGTTTCTTTCAGAAATCATCAAACAACCATCCGTTGTTGTTTTGTACATGTTGTATGAGAATTGTAATTTTAAATTATCTATTAAGTGAAGGTACGAGAGAATAAACTTTTATTTAAAATTTATTTCAATCATTTTGAGATATGTATCTTTAATTCTAAATATTGAATTAAATGGATTTTAATGAAATTTTTTTGAAACTTTATATGAAATATATTATTACCAACATTATCATTTTTGTTTGATGATTTCAAAGTTGAGCTCATTTTTCTAATAGTTATGATTATATGTTTTTAAACATATATCCATCATATGAATCGTCAAGACGGGCTCTTTCATCGTACTAATTTTGAAATTAAAAAAAATTAAAATTCGGCGTTAAATTCCGATTTTGTGTGAAATTTTTTCTATTTTCTCCAAAAAATTTCCATTTAAAACGATATAATTATTTTGTTAATAATATTATGAATTTTTTTTTCTATATTCATATTAAGATGTACTCAATGCATCATTATCATTAATTGTTTTTATTAAATTCACCTATTTTAATACTGTAATTTATGTTTCTTTCAGAAATCATCAAACAACCATCCGTTGTTGTTTTGTACATGTTGTTTGAGAATCAGAATTTTAATCTAACTACTACATAGTAAAGGTATAAACGGACACAATTTAATAAAAATTCATATCAATCAATCCGAGATATGTATCCTTAAATCAAAATTCTAAATTTAAAAGATTTTAGTGAAATTTTTTTGCAACTTTATGTGAAATACACAATATTATTACCATGGCATGGTAACATGGTACAGTTTTTCATTTTGAAATTAAATTAAACTCTTCGATTAAATAAATGCTAGTCCTGAAAAGGACTTTTTTGTGTTACTTTTAGAATTGTATTTTACTTTTTTGCTTTCTTTACTGGAGTTGCCTTTTTTGTTGTTGTCGCAGCTTTTTTAACCTTAGGACTTTTTGCAGCAACCTTTGTTACATTTTTAGATGGTTTCGTAATTTTTTGCTTCGAAGCTTTTGTTTTAATAGGAGCTGGTTTCTTAATAGTTTTAGCTACTGCCTTTTCAGATTTTTTCTTTTCTATTATAGATTCTTTAGCAACAGTAGTCTTTTTCTTTGCGACTCCAACCTTTACAGGTGATCCTTTCTTGGCTTTTTTTGTAATTGATTTTTTCGGTGATGCTAATTTGTTTTTCTTCGAACTTTCGCCGCTTGCTTTTGTTGATGTCGATAGCTTAAATGAACCCAATGCACCTTTGCCTTTCGTTTGGATTAATTTACCGCTAACAACTGCACTCTTAATATATTTTTTAATAAATGGAGACAATTTGTCAGCGTCAACTTTGTAATTTGCAGCCAAATACTTTTTAATTGCTAGTAAAGATGAACCGCCACGTTCTTTCAAATCTTTTATAGCGCTATTCACCATATCTGAAGTTGGAGGATGGGTTGGCTTAGATTTAGGCTTTTTCACTCCAGTTGCGATAGAACCTTTCTTTGGTTTCTTCGTTTCTACAACAGGTGCAGTATTCGATTGAATTGTAGTATTATCTGCCATTTTGCTTTTTTTCTTTTAAAATATTTTTATTCACTTTTAGATTTTCCAATTAAATTTTTCAAAAAAAAAAACACTTTAAAATCACTTATAACATTTGTAACTTGTATGACTGTATGAATTAAATTCACTGAAGTCTAGTATGAACAAATCAGCTTATCCATATGTGATGAGATCGTGGAAGAGCGGTGTGAAATAATTTGATTCAATTCAAGGCAATTTTTTCTCATTTTTGTTTGATGATTTCAAAGTTGAGCTCATTTTTCTAATAGTTATGATTATATGTTTTTAAACATATATCCATCATATGAATCGTCAAGACGGGCTCTTTCATCGTACTAATTTTGAAATTAAAAAAAATTAAAATACGGCGCTAAATTCCGATTTTGTGTGAAATTTTTTCTATTTTCTCCAAAAAATTTCCATTTAAAACGATATAATTATTTTGTTAATAATATTATGAATTTTTTTTTTCTATATTCATATTAAGATGTACTCAATGCATCATTATCATTAATTGTTTTTATTAAATTCTCCTATTTTAATACTGTAATTTATGTTTCTTTCAGAAATCATCAAACAACCATCCGTTGTTGTTTTGTACATGTTGTATGAGAATTGTAACTTTAAATTATCTATTAAGCGAAGGTACGAGAGAATAAACTTTTATTTAAAATTTATTTCAATCATTTTGAGATATGTATCTTTAATTCTAAATATTGAATTAAATGGATTTTAATGAAATATTTTTGAAACTTTATATGAAATATATTATTACCAACATTATCATTTTTGTTTGATGATTTCAAAGTTGAGCTCATTTTTCTAATAGTTATGATTATATGTTTTTAAACATATATCCATCATATGAATCGTCAAGACGGGCTCTTTCATCGTACTAATTTTGAAATTAAAAAAAATTAAAATACGGCGCTAAATTCCGATTTTGTGTGAAATTTTTTCTATTTTCTCCAAAAAATTTCCATTTAAAACGATATAATTATTTTGTTAATAATATTATGAATTTTTTTTTTCTATATTCATATTAAGATGTACTCAATGCATCATTATCATTAATTGTTTTTATTAAATTCTCCTATTTTAATACTGTAATTTATGTTTCTTTCAGAAATCATCAAACAACCATCCGTTGTTGTTTTGTATATGTTGTATGAGAATTGTAACTTTAAATTATCTATTAAGTGAAGGTACGAGAGAATAAACTTTTATTTAAAATTTATTTCAATCATTTTGAGATATGTATCTTTAATTCTAAATATTGAATTAAATGGATTTTAATGAAATATTTTTGAAACTTTATATGAAATATATTATTACCAACATTATCATTTTTGTTTGATGATTTCAAAGTTGAGCTCATTTTTCTAATAGTTATGATTATATGTTTTTAAACATATATCCATCATATGAATCGTCAAGACGGGCACTTTCATCGTACTAATTTTGAAATTAAAAAAAATTAAAATTAGGCGTTAAAACCGATTTTGTGTGAAATTTTTTCTATTTTCTACAAAAAATTTCCATTTTAAACGATATAATTATTTTGTCAAAAATATTATGGAATTTTTTTTTTGTTATTCATATTAAGATTTACTCAATCCATCATTATCATTAATTGTTTTTATTAAATTCTCCTATTTTCATACTGTAATTTAAATTTCTTTCAGAAATCTTCAAACAACCATTCGTTGCTGTTTTGTACATGTTGTTTGAGAATCAGAATTTTAATCTAACTACTACATAGTAAAGGTATAAACGGACATAATTTAATAAAAATTCATTTCAATCAATCCGAGATATGTATCCTTAAATCAAAATTCTAAATTTAATAGATTTTAGTGGAATTTTTTTGCAACTTTATGTGAAATACACAATATTATTACCATGGCATGGTAACATGGTACAGTTTTTCATTTTGAAATTAAATTAAACTCTTCGGTTAAATAAATGCTAGTCCTGAAAAGGACTTTTTTCTGTTACTTTTAGAATTGTATTTTACTTTTTTGCTTTCTTTACTGGAGTTGCCTTTTTTGTTGTTGTCGCAGCTTTTTTAACCTTAGGACTTTTTGCAGCAACCTTTGTTACATTTTTAGATGGTTTCGTAATTTTTTGCTTCGAAGCCTTTGTTTTAATAGGAGCTGGTTTCTTAATAGTTTTAGCTACTGCCTTTTCAGATTTTTTCTTTTCTATTATAGATTCTTTAGCAACAGTAGTCTTTTTCTTTGCGACTCCAACCTTTACAGGTGATCCTTTCTTGGCTTTTTTTGTAATTGATTTTTTCGGTGATGCTAATTTGTTTTTCTTCGAACTTTCGCCGCTTGCTTTTGTTGATGTCGATAGCTTAAATGAACCCGATGCACCTTTGCCTTTCGTTTGGATTAATTTACCGCTAACAACTGCACTCTTAATATATTTTTTAATAAATGGAGACAATTTGTCAGCGTCAACTTTGTAATTTGCAGCCAAATACTTTTTAATTGCTAGTAAAGATGAACCGCCACGTTCTTTCAAATCTTTTATAGCGCTATTCACCATATCTGAAGTTGGAGGATGGGTTGGCTTAGATTTAGGCTTTTTCACTCCAGTTGCGATAGAACCTTTCTTTGGTTTCTTCGTTTCAACAACAGGTGCAGTATTCGATTGAATTGTAGTATTATCTGCCATTTTGCTTTTTTTCTTTTAAAATATTTTTATTCACTTTTAGATTTTCCAATTAAATTTTTCAAAAAAAAAACACTTTAAAATCACTTATAAAATTTATAACTTGTATGACTGTATGAATTAAATTCACTGAAGTCTAGTATGAACAAAACAGCTTATCCATATGTGATGAGATTGTGGAAGAGCGGTGTGAAAAAATTTCATTGAATTCAAGGCAATTTTTTCTCATTTTTGTTTGATGATTTCAAAGTTGAGCTCATTTTTCTAATAGTTATGATTATTTGTTTTTGAACATATATCCATCATATGAATTGTCAAGATGGGCTCTTTCATTGTACTAATTTTGAAATTAAAAAAATTTTGAAATACGGCGCTAAATTCCGATTTTGTGTGAAATTTTTTCTATTTTCTCCAAAAAATTTCCATTTAAAACGATATAATTATTTTGTTAATAATATTATGAATTTTTTTTTTCTATATTCATATTAAGATGTACTCAATGCATCATTATCATTAATTGTTTTTATTAAATTCACCTATTTTAATACTGTAATTTATGTTTCTTTCAGAAATCATCAAACAACCATCCGTTGTTGTTTTGTACATGTTGTATGAGAATTGTAATTTTAAATTATCTATTAAGTGAAGGTACGAGAGAATAAACTTTTATTTAAAATTTATTTCAATCATTTTGAGATATGTATCTTTAATTCTAAATATTGAATTAAATGGATTTTAATGTAATTTTTTTGAAACTTTATATGAAATATATTATTACCAACATTATCATTTTTGTTTGATGTTTTCAAAGTTGAGCTCATTTTTCTAATAGTTATGATTATTTACTTTTAAACATATATCCATCATATGAATCGTCAAGACGGGCTCTTTCATCGTACTAATTTTGAAATTAAAAAAAATTAAAATTCGGCGTTAAATTCCGATTTTGTGTGAAATTTTTTCTATTTTCTCCAAAAAATTTCCATTTAAAACGATATAATTATTTTGTTAATAATATTATGAATTTTTTTTTCTATATTCATATTAAGATGTACTCAATGCATCATTATCATTAATTGTTTTTATTAAATTCACCTATTTTAATACTGTAATTTATGTTTCTTTCAGAAATCATCAAACAACCATCCGTTGTTGTTTTGTACATGTTGTATGAGAATTGTAATTTTAAATTATCTATTAAGTGAAGGTACGAGAGAATAAACTTTTATTTAAAATTTATTTCAATCATTTTGAGATATGTATCTTTAATTCTAAATATTGAATTAAATGGATTTTAATGAAATTTTTTTGAAACTTTATATGAAATATATTATTACCAACATTATCATTTTTGTTTGATGATTTCAAAGTTGAGCTCATTTTTCTAATAGTTATGATTATATGTTTTTAAACATATATCCATCATATGAATTGTCAATATGGGCTCTTTCATCGTACTAATTTTGAATTTAAAAAAATTTTAAAATACGGCGCTAAATTCCGATTTTGTGTGAAATTTTTTCTATTTTCTCCAAAAAATTTCCATTTAAAATGATATAATTATTTTGTTAATAATATTATGAATTTTTTTTCTATATTCATATTAAGATGTACTCAGTGCATCATTATCATTAATTGTCTTTATTAAATTCACCTATTTTAATACTGTAATTTAAGTTTCTTTCAGAAATCATCAAACAACCATCCGTTGTTGTTTTGTACATGTTGTATGAGAATTGTAATTTTAAATTATCTATTAAGTAAAGGTACAAGAGAATAAACTTTTATTTAAAATTTATTTCAATCATTTTGAGATATGTATCTTTAATTCTAAATATTGAATTAAATGGATTTTAATGATATTTTTTTGAAACTTTATATGAAATATATTATTACCAACATTATCATTTTTGTTTGATGATTTCAAAGTTGAGCTCATTTTTCTAATAGTTATGATTATTTGTTTTTAAACATATATCCATCATATGAATCGTCAAGACGGGCTCTTTCATCGTACTAATTTTGAAATTAAAAAAAATTAAAATTCGGCGTTAAATTCCGATTTTGTGTGAAATTTTTTCTATTTTCTCCAAAAAATTTCCATTTAAAATGATATAATTATTTTGTTAATAATATTATGAATTTTTTTTCTATATTCATATTAAGATGTACTCAGTGCATCATTATCATTAATTGTTTTTATTAAATTCACCTATTTTAATACTGTAATTTAAGTTTCTTTCAGAAATCATCAAACAACCATCCGTTGTTGTTTTGTACATGTTGTATGAGAATTGTAATTTTAAATTATCTATTAAGTAAAGGTACAAGAGAATAAACTTTTATTTAAAATTTATTTCAATCATTTTGAGATATGTATCTTTAATTCTAAATATTGAATTAAATGGATTTTAATGAAATTTTTTTGAAACTTTATATGAAATATATTATTACCAACATTATCATTTTTGTTTGATGATTTCAAAGTTGAGCTCATTTTTCTAATAGTTATGATTATTTGTTTTTAAACATATATCCATCATATGAATCGTCAAGACGGGCTCTTTCATCGTACTAATTTTGAAATTAAAAAAAATTAAAATTCGGCGTTAAATTCCGATTTTGTGTGAAATTTTTTCTATTTTCTCCAAAAAATTTCCATTTAAAACGATATAATTATTTTGTTAATAATATTATGAATTTTTTTTTTCTATATTCATATTAAGATGTACTCAATGCATCATTATCATTAATTGTTTTTATTAAATTCACCTATTTTAATACTGTAATTTATGTTTCTTTCAGAAATCATCAAACAACCATCCGTTGTTGTTTTGTACATGTTGTATGAGAATTGTAATTTTAAATTATCTATTAAGTGAAGGTACGAGAGAATAAACTTTTATTTAAAATTTATTTCAATCATTTTGAGATATGTATCTTTAATTCTAAATATTGAATTAAATGGATTTTAATGAAATTTTTTTGAAACTTTATATGAAATATATTATTACCAACATTATCATTTTTGTTTGATGATTTCAAAGTTGAGCTCATTTTTCTAATAGTTATGATTATATGTTTTTAAACATATATCCATCATATGAATCGTCAAGACGGGCTCTTTCATCGTACTAATTTTGAAATTAAAAAAAATTAAAATTCGGCGTTAAATTCCGATTTTGTGTGAAATTTTTTCTATTTTCTCCAAAAAATTTCCATTTAAAACGATATAATTATTTTGTTAATAATATTATGAATTTTTTTTTCTATATTCATATTAAGATGTACTCAATGCATCATTATCATTAATTGTTTTTATTAAATTCACCTATTTTAATACTGTAATTTATGTTTCTTTCAGAAATCATCAAACAACCATCCGTTGTTGTTTTGTACATGTTGTTTGAGAATCAGAATTTTAATCTAACTACTACATAGTAAAGGTATAAACGGACACAATTTAATAAAAATTCATATCAATCAATCCGAGATATGTATCCTTAAATCAAAATTCTAAATTTAAAAGATTTTAGTGAAATTTTTTTGCAACTTTATGTGAAATACACAATATTATTACCATGGCATGGTAACATGGTACAGTTTTTCATTTTGAAATTAAATTAAACTCTTCGATTAAATAAATGCTAGTCCTGAAAAGGACTTTTTTGTGTTACTTTTAGAATTGTATTTTACTTTTTTGCTTTCTTTACTGGAGTTGCCTTTTTTGTTGTTGTCGCAGCTTTTTTAACCTTAGGACTTTTTGCAGCAACCTTTGTTACATTTTTAGATGGTTTCGTAATTTTTTGCTTCGAAGCTTTTGTTTTAATAGGAGCTGGTTTCTTAATAGTTTTAGCTACTGCCTTTTCAGATTTTTTCTTTTCTATTATAGATTCTTTAGCAACAGTAGTCTTTTTCTTTGCGACTCCAACCTTTACAGGTGATCCTTTCTTGGCTTTTTTTGTAATTGATTTTTTCGGTGATGCTAATTTGTTTTTCTTCGAACTTTCGCCGCTTGCTTTTGTTGATGTCGATAGCTTAAATGAACCCAATGCACCTTTGCCTTTCGTTTGGATTAATTTACCGCTAACAACTGCACTCTTAATATATTTTTTAATAAATGGAGACAATTTGTCAGCGTCAACTTTGTAATTTGCAGCCAAATACTTTTTAATTGCTAGTAAAGATGAACCGCCACGTTCTTTCAAATCTTTTATAGCGCTATTCACCATATCTGAAGTTGGAGGATGGGTTGGCTTAGATTTAGGCTTTTTCACTCCAGTTGCGATAGAACCTTTCTTTGGTTTCTTCGTTTCAACAACAGGTGCAGTATTCGATTGAATTGTAGTATTATCTGCCATTTTGCTTTTTTTCTTTTAAAATATTTTTATTCACTTTTAGATTTTCCAATTAAATTTTTCAAAAAAAAAACACTTTAAAATCACTTATAACATTTATAACTTGTATGACTGTATGAATTAAATTCACTGAAGTCTAGTATGAACAAAACAGCTTATCCATATGTGATGAGATTGTGGAAGAGCGGTGTGAAATAATTTCATTCAATTCAAGGCAATTTTTTCTCATTTTTGTTTGACGATTTCAAAGTTGAGCTCATTTTTCTAATAGTTATGATTATTTGTTTTTGAACATATATCCATCATATGAATTGTCAAGATGGGCTCTTTCATCGTACTAATTTTGAAATTAAAAAAATTTTAAAATACGGCGCTAAATTCCGATTTTGTGTGAAATTTCTTCTATTTTCTCCAAAAAATTTGCATTTAAAACGATATAATTATTTTGTCAAAAATATTATGGAATTTTTTTTTTGTTATTCATATTAAGATTTACTCAATCCATCATTATCATTAATTGTTTTTATTAAATTCTCCTATTTTCATACTGTAATTTAAATTTCTTTCAGAAATCTTCAAACAACCATTCGTTGCTGTTTTGTACATGTTGTTTGAGAATCAGAATTTTAATCTAACTACTACATAGTAAAGGTATAAACGGACACAATTTAATAAAAATTCATTTCAATCAATCCGAGATATGTATCCTTAAATCAAAATTCTAAATTTAATAGATTTTAGTGAAATTTTTTTGCAACTTTATGTGAAATACACAATATTATTACCATGGCATGGTAACATGGTACAGTTTTTCATTTTGAAATTAAATTAAACTCTTCGATTAAATAAATGCTAGTCCTGAAAAGGACTTTTTTGTGTTACTTTTAGAATTGTATTTTACTTTTTTGCTTTCTTTACTGGAGTTGCCTTTTTTGTTGTTTTCGCAGCTTTTTTAACCTTAGGACTTTTTGCAGCAACCTTTGTTCCATTTTTAGATGGTTTCGTAATTTTTTGCTTCAAAGCTTTTGTTTTAATAGGAGCTGGTTTCTTAATAGTTTTAGCTACTGCCTTTTCAGACTTTTTCTTTTCTATTATAGATTCTTTAGCAACAGTAGTCTTTTTCTTTGCGACTCCAACCTTTACAGGTGATCCTTTCTTGGCTTTTTTTGTAATTGATTTTTTCGGTAATGCTAGTTTGTTTTTCTTCGAACTTTCGCCGCTTGCTTTTGTTGATGTCGATAGCTTAAATGAACCCGATGCACCTTTGCCTTTCGTTTGGATTAATTTACCGCTAACAACTGCACTCTTAATATATTTTTTAATAAATGGAGACAATTTGTCAGCGTCAACTTTGTAATTTGCAGCCAAATACTTTTTAATTGCTAGTAAAGATGAACCGCCACGTTCTTTCAAATCTTTTATAGCGCTATTCACCATATCTGAAGTTGGAGGATGGGTTGGCTTAGATTTAGGCTTTTTCACTCCAGTTGCGATAGAACCTTTCTTTGGTTTCTTCGTTTCAACAACAGGTGCAGTATTCGATTGAATTGTAGTATTATCTGCCATTTTGCTTTTTTTTTAAAATATTTTTATTCACTTTTAGATTTTCCAATTAAATTTTTCAAAAAAAAAACACTTTAAAATCACTTATAACATTTATAACTTGTATGACTGTATGAATTAAATTCACTGAAGTCTAGTATGAACAAAACAGCTTATCCATATGTGATGAGATTGTGGAAGAGCGGTGTGAAATAATTTCATTCAATTCAAGGCAATTTTTTCTCATTTTTTGTTTGATGATTTCAAAGTTGAGCTCATTTTTCTAATAGTTATGATTATATGTTTTTAAACATATATCCATCATATGAATCGTCAAGACGGGCTCTTTCATCGTACTAATTTTGAAATTAAAAAAAATTAAAATTCGGCGTTAAATTCCGATTTTGTGTGAAATTTTTTCTATTTTCTACAAAAAATTTCCATTTTAAACGATATAATTATTTTGTCAAAAATATTATGGAATTTTTTTTTTGTTATTCATATTGCACTATAAAAATCACTAACACAAATTAATTACTTTTCTGAGTTTTTCTTAATAAAAGAAAAACCCAGAAAACACGAGAATAATTTATTTATAAACAAACAAAACGATTTCCGCGAAATGTTTCCAGACTATTCGGGAAATACCGCCATCTAATGTACAAAAGATCTATTCCAGAAAACTCCAAAATGCAATTGTTTACGCAATCGATAGAATACAATACACTTCTCAATAACAATAGCAATGACTCATAGCACATACAAAAAATATTTTTTTAGGAGGAAATAATAATAGATCATTGGCACAAACCTAAACAATGATTAGAGCTTTCTAGAACTATTGTTTGTGTATTAAATAGGAATATTCTAGATCTTCTTTTGTAAACGTTGCCACCTAGTTTTAGAAAGCCAAACGAGAATATTCGAGAATATTCCGAGACACATCAATTTTATATAAAAGGAGACCTAGAGTCGAGGTTAGAATCAATTCAGATCAGAACTTCAAACAGTGAACTTGAAACATTCGGAGTAAAACTAAAGCTTTGATCGTAAAAGTAATTAAAATAGTGAAGCTCTAAAACTGTGATAAATAATTGTAATAATTAAATTATTGAAAGACAAATATTTTTAAGACTAATTGTTAAGCAGAAATAAGTACAAATAAAGTTTATACGCTAAATTCACATAAATAAAAAGTGTTATCATTCTAATAACATCGAGCCGAAAGACTAACACGTTACATTGGTGTCAGAAGTGAAATTATTTATTGTGAATCAGTGCGGAAAAGACAATTTTGCTAAAATTTTCTGCAAGAAATTTCGAAATAAAACTAGAAACTTCTGTGGGGAAAATTTCGAAGAAATTCGTTATTAAGAAATTTGATTATAGTAATTTCGACTGTGTGAGAAATTTCAGGGGCGTACAAGAAATTTTGTATGAGTTGTAATTTCGATTGTACGAAATTTGAGGTTATACGTCGTGTATCGTGTGAAAATTTCGATTGTACGAGAAATTTCGTAGAAATTAAGATTATACTGGGAAATTTCGTGGTATTTAGATACTGTGCGAGAAGTTTCTATAGAACAATAGAATTTCGTGAACAATTAAAAATATTTGAACGATGGAAAGTAAATTATTAGATAGTTTGAGTACATTAGAACTATCCACAGTTCTGCGTGTGTGGAAGTCAGTTTCCACGGGAACTAAACCAGAAAAGAAGAAAAGAGTAATCGCTGAATGTGCAATAAGAGGATTAGACAGTAGCACATTCGACTTTAGTGAAATTCTGAAAGAGGGAAACCAAGAAGAAAACACGAACGAGGACAATGACAAGTTCGATTTCAGTGAAGAGGGTGCAAAATCAGCGGAAAGTGATAAGTTCGAGAAGTTTATGACCCTGCTGATGAATAAAATGGATTCTTTGCAAGGCGAAATGAAAACAAATGCTTCCAGTTTACAAGGCGAAATGAAAACAAATGCTTCTAGTCTTCAGACTCAAATGGACTCAACTGCTTCTAGTTTACAAGGCGAATTAAAATCAACTGCTTCTAGTTTACAAGGCGAATTAAGATCAACTGCTTCTAGTCTGCAAAGTGAGATGCAATCCAATACAGCAAGTCTCGAAAATAAGATTGCAAACATATCTGATATGCAGAACAAAATGGAATCCAGCATGGGTGAATTAAAAATTCAGGTGGAATCCAGTGTTGTGAACCTTGAAACTAAAATTAGTACAGAAGTTTCTACAGTTCGTACGGAAGTTTCTGCAGTTCGAACGGAAGTAAGCAAGGTTGAGCAGAAATTGGAAGACAAAATAACTACAGAAGTTACAACAGTTCGCGCGGAAGTAAGCAACGTAGAACAAAAATTGGACCAGAAATTTGAACAAAAAGTAGCAGAAATAGAAGCAAAAATGGCTGACATCAAAGAAAATAAACCAAATATTGAGTCATCAGGTAAAAGGATGAAGCCACCAATATTTGACGGCAAAACTTCATGGCCTGTATATAAACGACAGTTTGAAGCGGCTGCTGGTGCGAACGACTGGTCCGATAAAGAAAAAGCCACAGCATTAATTCTGGCTTTACGGGGTAACTCAGCCGATTTATTGCGGACAATCTCACCGGAAAATGAGAAAAATTACAATTACATTGTAACGCAATTGGACAATCGATTTGGGGACAACCACATGAAGGATGTATACCGGATCGAACTCATCAACAACACGCAGAAATCTGCGGAAACGCTTCAAGAATTAGCGGCGGAGATCGAACGTCTAGTATGCATGTCCTATCCCGATTACCCTGTGGAGATGCGGTGCGAGATGGCGGGAGAAAGATTCGTTAGCGCCATACGGGATACGGACATACAAAATAGCGTCCGGGTTAGCGGAAAGCGAACGCTACAAGAAGTATTGGCGTTCGCTTTGACATTAGAAGGTGCGAAGAAAGCTACAAGATCAGTCCCACGGATCAGGACTGCTACAGTTGCTGAAGGGTCGCCGCAACTGGACATCAAAGACCTCAGGCAGCAGATAAAGGAAGTACTGCGGTCAATCCAGAAAGAAGGGGACAGAAGCACGCGCAGGAAAATCACATGCTGGGGCTGCGGAAAAGAGGGGCATGTACAACATAAGTGCCCGAACCAAACAACAAGACAAAAAGGTTCGGGAAACGAAGCGGAGCTAACTTAAAGGGGGACAAGTTAGCTCAAAATAATAATGCCCCCAGCATCGTTGTATCTGTCTCGCTTATGCAACACAACAACAACAGTCTAACGGTACAGGGTGTAATTGCTGGTCATCAGTGCAGAATTATCATAGATACAGGCGCAAGTAAATCCATCATTAACAAGAGACTAATCAATCATAAACACATCAGTGAAAGCAGTAACAGGGTGCTTCAAACCGTTACGGGTGAATCATCTCCGATTCTTGGGGAAGTCGATCTAGCATTGGAGCTAGATGGGTATGTGTTCCGACATACATTTTTGGTGGCTGATATAATGGACGATTGTATCATGGGCCTGGACTTCATGAAAAAGAATGGAGTGAGTGTAAATGTTGAAGAGGAAGTTCTGCGATGTGGAAATATTGATTTCTCGCTAACGTTGGAGGAAGCAGGTTCCAGTGCCAAAGTAGAAATTCTACAAGACCAAACAATTGCAGCAAATACTGAAGCTGTTGTAGAGGCGAGACTGGTCGATGGTACTGGGAGGCCAGCAATACAAATTATTGAACCTGACAGACAAAACTTAAAGGATGGACTGATGATAGCGCGAACAATAGTGAAAGTGAACGAAAAAGGGACAATTCCAGTCAGAGTGGCGAACTTTTCAAAAATTAACAAGAAATTGAAAAAGGGAACCATTGTCGGCAGTGCTGAAGGGGTTTCGTCAATAACAAACGAGGACTGCAGATACAAAGAAACTCAACGGGAGGAACGGGTTCTTCCGGAAGCCTTGAAACGACTTGTCTCTGATATCACTAAAAGAGTATCAGAGTCGGAAGCAGTTAAGGCTACAGGTTTATTGAAGGAATTTGAAGATGTCTTTGTATGCAGTAAAGGGGACTTTGGACGAACGGACCAAGTGAAACATAGAATTAATACCGGCAATGCAGATCCTATTCGCCAACCGCCAAGGAGACTACCATTAGCCAAACAAACAGAGGTTGCTGACATGATCGAGGAAATGCATCAAGAGGGAGTAATTGAACCATCAAACAGTCCATGGGCATCTCCGGTAGTCCTAGTACGGAAAAAGGATGGGACTACAAGATTTTGCGTAGATTACCGAAGACTGAATGACGTAACTAAGAAGGACAGTTACCCTCTTCCCCGCATAGACGACACGTTAGATACACTCTCAGGAGCAACTTGGTTTTCAACACTTGATCTAAAAAGTGGCTATTGGCAAGTTGGAATTGAACCGGAAGACAGAGAAAAGACAGCGTTCACAGTAGGAACAGGCTTATGGCAATTCACAGTGATGCCATTTGGATTATGTAATGCACCGGCAACATTCGAACGACTGATGGAACATGTTCTACGGGGCTTAACATGGAAGACGTGCCTTGTGTACCTGGACGATATCATCGTAATCGGAAAAACTTTTGATGAACATCTCCAGCGATTACGAGAAGTATTTGGACGTCTTCGTGCAGCTAATTTGAAGTTAAGTCCGAAGAAGTGCGAACTATTTCAACATGAGGTGAAATACTTAGGACATGTTGTGTCTGCAGAAGGAATTGCCACCGATGAAGACAAGATAAAAGCAGTTCAACAATGGCCAGTACCAAAAGATAAGCATGAAATCCGGTCATACTTAGGCTTGTGTACTTATTACCGACGTTTCATAAAGAATTTTGCTAATATAGCCGGTTGTTTACACAAGCTAACGGATAAGGGAAAACCATACGAGTGGACCGAAGAATGCCAGTCAGCTTTCGAGGAGTTGAAACATCGACTATGTTCTGCTCCGATATTGGCGTATCCAAAATTTGGAGAAAGATTTATAGTGGATACGGATGCCAGCAATATCGGAATTGGAGGGGTACTCTCTCAACAGATCGAAGGTGAAGAAAAAGTGATCGCATACTTCAGTAGGAAACTTTCCAAACAAGAGGTAAACTACTGCGTCACCCGGAAAGAACTCTTGGCAGTAGTTGAAACTGTTAGGCATTTCAACAAATACCTCTACGGGCAGGAGTTCCTACTTCGAACCGACCATGCGGCACTTAAATGGTTGCTACAATTTAAGAATCCAGAAGGTCAAGTGGCAAGATGGATTGAGCGACTACAAGGGTACCACTTCAAGACAGAACATCGAAAGGGGACATCGCATGGTAATGCTGACGCTTTATCTAGAAGACCATGTGGTGAGAATTGTAAGCACTGTGGTAGGCTAGATGAGAAAGAAATAGTCATGGTCAAGACAACAAGAATAGGTAATGATGACGAGACTAGTATCAGAAATGAACAGCTAAAGGACAAAGATATTGGACCAATCCTTGAATGGAAAGAACACGGTCAGCGTCCGGGACGGAGCGATATTGCGGCTTTCAGTAGTACAACAAAGAGTTATTGGGCTCAGTGGGACTCCCTGGAAATAGAAAATGGCGTTCTCAGTAGAAGATGGGAATCTTCTGATGGTAGAGATACACTGATGCAGTTGATTGTGCCCAAGTCCAAAGTACATGAGGTACTTGGTGAAGTACATGGTGGGACTTCAGGGGGACATCTGGGAGTCAACAAAACATTAGAAAAAGTACGAGAACGATTCTATTGGATAAATTGCCGAGCTGATGTTGAAAGTTGGTGTCAAAAATGTGACACATGTGCAGCGAGCAAAGGACCACAGAGACGAACTAGGGCAGCAATGAAGCAATATAACGTTGGCGCTCCATTTGAACGAATCGCAATTGATGTAGCTGGACCATTTCCTCAGTCTAAACGAGGGAACCGATACGTGTTGGTTGTCATCGACTATTTCAGCAAATGGCCGGAAGTGTACGCCATTCCGAATCAAGAAGCTACCACAGTGGCAGGAGTGATAATTGAAAACTGGATAAGTCGATACGGGGTTCCACTAGAACTACACTCGGACCAAGGGCGGAACTTCGAGTCAGCGGTATTCCAGGAAGTATGCCAATTGCTGGGAATACATAAAACCAGAACAACACCCCTGCACCCGCAATCTGATGGTATGGTGGAACGTTTCAACCGAACCCTGGAGGAACATTTATCAAAGGTGGTAACATCAGACCAAAGTGAATGGGACAAACACATTCCATTGTTCCTAATGGCATATAGAACTGCAGACCACGACAGCACAAAACATACTCCATCGGAAATATTGTTTGGACGCAATATACGGCTTCCTGTGGATATAATGTTTGGAAGACCAGAATGTGACAAAATGGAAGTTAGTGACTACACCGATAAACTGAGGGATCGTCTAGACGAGATACATCACATAACAAGGGATCGGATAAAAATTGCTAGCGACCGAATGAAAATAAGGTACGACATTGCTACGAACAGCTGTGGATTCCAGGATGGTGACTTGGTATGGCTTTACAATCCACAACGGAAAAAGGGAATGTCACCTAAGTTTATGCCAAAATGGGAGGGTCCATATACCGTCATAAAAAGGATAAATGACGTCGTATATCGCATACGAAGATCTCCAAGGGCAAAAATGAAAGTTGTTCATCTAAATCGGCTAGCAAAGTATCACGGGACGGCTTCAGAAGATTCTGTTCGGAACGAACAGATTTAAGGAGGGGGTAGTGCACTATAAAAATCACTAACACAAATTAATTACTTTTCTGAGTTTTTCTTAATAAAAGAAAAACCCAGAAAACACGAGAATAATTTATTTATAAACAAACAAAACGATTTCCGCGAAATGTTTCCAGACTATTCGGGAAATACCGCCATCTAATGTACAAAAGATCTATTCCAGAAAACTCCAAAATGCAATTGTTTACGCAATCGATAGAATACAATACACTTCTCAATAACAATAGCAATGACTCATAGCACATACAAAAAATATTTTTTTTAGGAGGAAATAATAATAGATCATTGGCACAAACCTAAACAATGATTAGAGCTTTCTAGAACTATTGTTTGTGTATTAAATAGGAATATTCTAGATCTTCTTTGTGTAAACGTTGCCACCTAGTTTTAGAAAGCCAAACGAGAATATTCGAGAATATTCCGAGACACATCAATTTTATATAAAAGGAGACCTAGAGTCGAGGTTAGAATCAATTCAGATCAGAACTTCAAACAGTGAACTTGAAACATTCGGAGTAAAACTAAAGCTTTGATCGTAAAAGTAATTAAAATAGTGAAGCTCTAAAACTGTGATAAATAATTGTAATAATTAAATTATTGAAAGACAAATATTTTTAAGACTAATTGTTAAGCAGAAATAAGTACAAATAAAGTTTATACGCTAAATTCACATAAATAAAAAGTGTTATCATTCTAATAACATCGAGCCGAAAGACTAACACGTTACAATATTAAGATTTACTCAATCCATCATTATCATTAATTGTTTTTATTAAATTCTCCTATTTTCATACTGTAATTTAAATTTCTTTCAGAAATCTTCAAACAACCATTCGTTGCTGTTTTGTACATGTTGTTTGAGAATCAGAATTTTAATCTAACTACTACATAGTAAAGGTATAAACGGACACAATTTAATAAAAATTCATTTCAATCAATCCGAGATATGTATCCTTAAATCAAAATTCTAAATTTAATAGATTTTAGTGAAATTTTTTTGCAACTTTATGTGAAATACACAATATTATTACCATGGCATGGTAACATGGTACAGTTTTTCATTTTGAAATTAAATTAAACTCTTCGATTAAATAAATGCTAGTCCTGAAAAGGACTTTTTTGTGTTACTTTTAGAATTGTATTTTACTTTTTTGCTTTCTTTACTGGAGTTGCCTTTTTTGTTGTTGTCGCAGCTTTTTTAACCTTAGGACTTTTTGCAGCAACCTTTGTTACATTTTTAGATGGTTTCGTAATTTTTTGCTTCGAAGCTTTTGTTTTAATAGGAGCTGGTTTCTTAATAGTTTTAGCTACTGCCTTTTCAGATTTTTTCTTTTCTATTATAGATTCTTTAGCAACAGTAGTCTTTTTCTTTGCGACTCCAACCTTTAGAGGTGGCTTTTTTTGTAATTGATTTTTTCGGTGATGCTAGTTTGTTTTTCTTCGAACTTTCGCCGCTTGCTTTTGTTGATATCGATAGCTTAAATGAACCCGATGCACCTTTGCCTTTCGTTTGGATTAATTTACCGCTAACTACTGCACTCTTAATATATTTTTTAATAAATGGAGACAATTTGTCAGCGTCAACTTTGTAATTTGCAGCCAAATACTTTTTAATTGCTAGTAAAGATGAACCGCCACGTTCTTTCAAATCTTTTATAGCGCTATTCACCATATCTGAAGTTGGAGGATGGGTTGGCTTAGATTTAGGCTTTTTCACTCCAGTTGCGATAGAACCTTTCTTTGGTTTCTTCGTTTCAACAACAGGTGCAGTATTCGATTGAATTGTAGTATTATCTGCCATTTTGCTTTTTTTCTTTTAAAATATTTTTATTCACTTTTAGATTTTCCAATTAAATTTTTCAAAAAAAAAAACACTTTAAAATCACTTATAACATTTATAACGTGTATGACTGTATGAATTAAATTCACTGAAGTCTAGTATGAACAAAACAGCTTATCCATATGTGATGAGATTGTGGAAGAGCGGTGTGAAATAATTTCATTCAATTCAAGGCAATTTTTTCTCATTTTTGTTTGATGATTTCAAAGTTGAGCTCATTTTTCTAATAGTTATGATTATTTGTTTTTGAACATATATCCATCATATGAATTGTCAAGATGGGCTCTTTCATCGTACTAATTTTGAAATTAAAAAAATTTTAAAATACGGCGCTAAATTCCGATTTTGTGTGAAATTTTTTCTATTTTCTCCAAAAAATTTGCATTTAAAACGATATAATTATTTTGTTAATAATATTATGAATTTTTTTTTTCTATATTCTTATTAAGATGTACTCAATGCATCATTATCATTAATTGTTTTTATTAAATTCACCTATTTTAATACTGTAATTTATGTTTCTTTCAGAAATCATCAAACAACCATCCGTTGTTGTTTTGTACATGTTGTATGAGAATTGTAATTTTAAATTATCTATTAAGTGAAGGTACGAGAGAATAAACTTTTATTTAAAATTTATTTCAATCATTTTGAGATATGTATCTTTAATTCTAAATATAGAATTAAATGGATTTTAATGAAATTTTTTTGAAACTTTATATGAAATATATTATTACCAACATTATCATTTTTGTTTGATGTTTTCAAAGTTGAGCTCATTTTTCTAATAGTTATGATTATTTATTTTTAAACATATATCCATCATATGAATCGTCAGGACGGGCTCTTTCATCGTACTAATTTTGAAATTAAAAAAAATTAAAATTCGGCGTTAAATTCCGATTTTGTGTGAAATTTTTTCTATTTTCTCCAAAAAATTTCCATTTGAAACGATATAATTATTTTGTTAATAATATTATGAATTTTTTTTTTCTATATTCATATTAAGATGTACTCAATGCATCATTATCATTAATTGTTTTTATTAAATTCACCTATTTTAATACTGTAATTTATGTTTCTTTCAGAAATCATCAAACAACCATCCGTTGTTGTTTTGTACATGTTGTATGAGAATTGTAATTTTAAATTATCTATTAAGTGAAGATACGAGAGAATAAACTTGTATTTAAAATTTATTTCAATCATTTTGAGATATGTATCTTTAATTCTAAATATTGAATTAAATGGATTTTAATGAAATTTTTTTGAAACTTTATATGAAATATATTATTACCAACATTATCACTTTTGTTTGATGATTTCAAAGTTGAGCTCATTTTTCTAATAGTTATGATTATATGTTTTCAAACATATATCCATCATATGAATTGTCAATATGGGCTCTTTCATCGTACTAATTTTGAATTTAAAAAAATTTTAAAATACGGCGCTAAATTCCGATTTTGTGTGAAATTTTTTCTATTTTCTCCAAAAAATTTCCATTTAAAATGATATAATTATTTTGTTAATAATATTATGAATTTTTTTTCTATATTCATATTAACATGTACTCAGTGCATCATTATCATTAATTGTTTTTATTAATTTCACCTATTTTAATACTGTAATTTAAGTTTCTTTCAGAAATCATCAAACAACCATCCGTTGTTGTTTTGTACATGTTGTATGAGAATTGTAATTTTAAATTATCTATTAAGTAAAGGTACAAGAGAATAAACTTTTATTTAAAATTTATTTCAATCATTTTGAGATATGTATCTTTAATTCTAAATATTGAATTAAATGGATTTTAATGAAATTTTTTTGAAACTTTATATGAAATATATTATTACCAACATTATCATTTTTGTTTGATGATTTCAAAGTTGAGCTCATTTTTCTAATAGTTATGATTATTTGTTTTTAAACATATATCCATCATATGAATCGTCAAGACGGGCTCTTTCATCGTACTAATTTTGAAATTAAAAAAAATTAAAATTCGGCGTTAAATTCCGATTTTGTGTGAAATTTTTTCTATTTTCTCCAAAAAATTTCCATTTAAAATGATATAATTATTTTGTTAATAATATTATGAATTTTTTTTCTATATTCATATTAAGATGTACTCAGTGCATCATTATCATTAATTGTTTTTATTAAATTCACCTATTTTAATACTGTAATTTAAGTTTCTTTCAGAAATCATCAAACAACCATCCGTTGTTGTTTTGTACATGTTGTATGAGAATTGTAATTTTAAATTATCTATTAAGTAAAGGTACAAGAGAATAAACTTTTATTTAAAATTTATTTCAATCATTTTGAGATATGTATCTTTAATTCTAAATATTGAATTAAATGGATTTTAATGAAATTTTTTTGAAACTTTATATGAAATATATTATTACCAACATTATCACTTTTGTTTGATGATTTCAAAGTTGAGCTCATTTTTCTAATAGTTATGATTATATGTTTTCAAACATATATCCATCATATGAATTGTCAATATGGGCTCTTTCATCGTACTAATTTTGAATTTAAAAAAATTTTAAAATACGGCGCTAAATTCCGATTTTGTGTGAAATTTTTTCTATTTTCTCCAAAAAATTTCCATTTAAAATGATATAATTATTTTGTTAATAATATTATGAATTTTTTTTCTATATTCATATTAACATGTACTCAGTGCATCATTATCATTAATTGTTTTTATTAATTTCACCTATTTTAATACTGTAATTTAAGTTTCTTTCAGAAATCATCAAACAACCATCCGTTGTTGTTTTGTACATGTTGTATGAGAATTGTAATTTTAAATTATCTATTAAGTAAAGGTACAAGAGAATAAACTTTTATTTAAAATTTATTTCAATCATTTTGAGATATGTATCTTTAATTCTAAATATTGAATTAAATGGATTTTAATGAAATTTTTTTGAAACTTTATATGAAATATATTATTACCAACATTATCATTTTTGTTTGATGATTTCAAAGTTGAGCTCATTTTTCTAATAGTTATGATTATTTGTTTTTAAACATATATCCATCATATGAATCGTCAAGACGGGCTCTTTCATCGTACTAATTTTGAAATTAAAAAAAATTAAAATTCGGCGTTAAATTCCGATTTTGTGTGAAATTTTTTCTATTTTCTCCAAAAAATTTCCATTTAAAATGATATAATTATTTTGTTAATAATATTATGAATTTTTTTTCTATATTCATATTAAGATGTACTCAGTGCATCATTATCATTAATTGTTTTTATTAAATTCACCTATTTTAATACTGTAATTTAAGTTTCTTTCAGAAATCATCAAACAACCATCCGTTGTTGTTTTGTACATGTTGTATGAGAATTGTAATTTTAAATTATCTATTAAGTAAAGGTACAAGAGAATAAACTTTTATTTAAAATTTATTTCAATCATTTTGAGATATGTATCTTTAATTCTAAATATTGAATTAAATGGATTTTAATGAAATTTTTTTGAAACTTTATATGAAATATATTATTACCAACATTATCATTTTTGTTTGATGATTTCAAAGTTGAGCTCATTTTTCTAATAGTTATGATTATTTGTTTTTAAACATATATCCATCATATGAATCGTCAAGACGGGCTCTTTCATCGTACTAATTTTGAAATTAAAAAAAATTAAAATTCGGCGTTAAATTCCGATTTTGTGTGAAATTTTTTCTATTTTCTCCAAAAAATTTCCATTTAAAACGATATAATTATTTTGTTAATAATATTATGAATTTTTTTTTTCTATATTCATATTAAGATGTACTCAATGCATCATTATCATTAATTGTTTTTATTAAATTCACCTATTTTAATACTGTAATTTATGTTTCTTTCAGAAATCATCAAACAACCATCCGTTGTTGTTTTGTACATGTTGTATGAGAATTGTAATTTTAAATTATCTATTAAGTGAAGGTACGAGAGAATAAACTTTTATTTAAAATTTATTTCAATCATTTTGAGATATGTATCTTTAATTCTAAATATTGAATTAAATGGATTTTAATGAAATTTTTTTGAAACTTTATATGAAATATATTATTACCAACATTATCATTTTTATTTGATGTTTTCAAAGTTGAGCTCATTTTTCTAATAGTTATGATTATTTATTTTTAAACATATATCCATCATATGAATCGTCAAGACGGGCTCTTTCATCGTACTAATTTTGAAATTAAAAAAAATTAAAATTCGGCGTTAAATTCCGATTTTGTGTGAAATTTTTTCTATTTTCTACAAAAAATTTCCATTTTAAACGATATAATTATTTTGTCAAAAATATTATGGAATTTTTTTTTTGTTATTCATATTAAGATTTACTCAATCCATCATTATCATTAATTGTTTTTATTAAATTCTCCTATTTTCATACTGTAATTTAAATTTCTTTCAGAAATCTTCAAACAACCATTCGTTGCTGTTTTGTACATGTTGTTTGAGAATCAGAATTTTAATCTAACTACTACATAGTAAAGGTATAAACGGACACAATTTAATAAAAATTCATTTCAATCAATCCGAGATATGTATCCTTAAATCAAAATTCTAAATTTAATAGATTTTAGTGAAATTTTTTTGCAACTTTATGTGAAATACACAATATTATTACCATGGCATGGTAACATGGTACAGTTTTTCATTTTGAAATTAAATTAAACTCTTCGATTAAATAAATGCTAGTCCTGAAAAGGACTTTTTTGTGTTACTTTTAGAATTGCATTTTACTTTTTTGCTTTCTTTACTGGAGTTGCCTTTTTTGTTGTTTTCGCAGCTTTTTTAACCTTAGGACTTTTTACAGCAACCTTTGTTACATTTTTAGATGGTTTCGTAATTTTTTGCTTCGAAGCTTTTGTTTTAATAGGAGCTGGTTTCTTAATAGTTTTAGCTACTGCCTTTTCAGATTTTTTCTTTTCTATTATAGATTCTTTAGCAACAGTAGTCTTTTTCTTTGCGACTCCAACCTTTACAGGTGATCCTTTCTTGGCTTTTTTTGTAATTGATTTTTTCGGTGATGCTAGTTTGTTTTTCTTCGAACTTTCGCCGCTTGCTTTTGTTGATGTCGATAGCTTAAATGAACCCGATGCACCTTTGCCTTTCGTTTGGATTAATTTACCGCTAACAACTGCACTCTTAATATATTTTTTAATAAATGGAGACAATTTGTCAGCGTCAACTTTGTAATTTGCAGCCAAATACTTTTTAATTGCTAGTAAAGATGAACCGCCACGTTCTTTCAAATCTTTTATAGCGCTATTCACCATATCTGAAGTTGGAGGATGGGTTGGCTTAGATTTAGGCTTTTTCACTCCAGTTGCGATAGAACCTTTCTTTGGTTTCTTCGTTTCAACAACAGGTGCAGTATTCGATTGAATTGTAGTATTATCTGCCATTTTGCTTTTTTTCTTTTAATATATTTTTATTCACTTTTAGATTTTCCAATTAAATTTTTCAAAAAAAAAAAACACTTTAAAATCACTTATAAAATTTATAACTTGTATGACTGTATGAATTAAATTCACTGAAGTCTAGTATGAACAAAACAGCTTATCCATATGTGATGAGATTGTGGAAGAGCGGTGTGAAATAATTTCATTCAATTCAAGGCAATTTTTTCTCATTTTTGTTTGATGATTTCAAAGTTGAGCTCATTTTTCTAATAGTTATGATTATTTGTTTTTGAACATATATCCATCATATGAATTGTCAAGATGGGCTCTTTCATCGTACTAATTTTGAAATTAAAAAAATTTTAAAATACGGCGCTAAATTCCGATTTTGTGTGAAATTTTTTCTATTTTCTCCAAAAAATTTCCATTTAAAACGATATAATTATTTTGTTAATAATATTATGAATTTTTTTTTCTATATTCATATTAAGATGTACTCAATGCATCATTATCATTAATTGTTTTTATTAAATTCACCTATTTTAATACTGTAATTTATGTTTCTTTCAGAAATCATCAAACAACCATCCGTTGTTGTTTTGTACATGTTGTATGAGAATTGTAATTTTAAATTATCTATTAAGTGAAGGTACGAGAGAATAAACTTTTATTTAAAATTTATTTCAATCATTTTGAGATATGTATCTTTAATTCTAAATATTGAATTAAATGGATTTTAATGAAATTTTTTTGAAACTTTATATGAAATATATTATTACCAACATTATCATTTTTGTTTGATGTTTTCAAAGTTGAGCTCATTTTTCTAATAGTTATGATTATATATTTTTAAACATATATCCATCATATGAATCGTCAAGACGGGCTCTTTCATCGTACTAATTTTGAATTTAAAAATATTTTAAAATACGGCGCTAAATTCCGATTTTGTGTGAAATTTTTTCTATTTTCTCCAAAAAATTTCCATTTAAAATGATATAATTATTTTGTTAATAATATTATGAATTTTTTTTCTATATTCATATTAAGATGTACTCAGTGCATCATTATCATTAATTGTTTTTATTAAATTCACCTATTTTAATACTGTAATTTAAGTTTCTTTCAGAAATCATCAAACAACCATCCGTTGTTGTTTTGTACATGTTGTATGAGAATTGTAATTTTAAATTATCTATTAAGTAAAGGTACAAGAGAATAAACTTTTATTTAAAATTTATTTCAATCATTTTGAGATATGTATCTTTAATTCTAAATATTGAATTAAATGGATTTTAATGAAATTTTTTTGAAACTTTATATGAAATATATTATTACCAACATTATCATTTTTGTTTGATGATTTCAAAGTTGAGCTCATTTTTCTAATAGTTATGATTATTTGTTTTTAAACATATATCCATCATATGAATCGTCAAGACGGGCTCTTTGATCGTACTAATGTTGAAATTAAAAAAAATTAAAATTCGGCGTTAAATTCCGATTTTGTGTGAAATTTTTTCTATTTTCTCCAAAAAATTTCCATTTAAAATGATATAATTATTTTGTTAATAATATTATGAATTTTTTTTCTATATTCATATTAAGATGTACTCAGTGCATCATTATCATTAATTGTTTTTATTAAATTCACCTATTTTAATACTGTAATTTAAGTTTCTTTCAGAAATCATCAAACAACCATCCGTTGTTGTTTTGTACATGTTGTATGAGAATTGTAATTTTAAATTATCTATTAAGTAAAGGTACAAGAGAATAAACTTTTATTTAAAATTTATTTCAATCATTTTGAGATATGTATCTTTAATTCTAAATATTGAATTAAATGGATTTTAATGAAATTTTTTTCAAACTTTATATGAAATATATTATTACCAACATTATCATTTTTGTTTGATGATTTCAAAGTTGAGCTCATTTTTCTAATAGTTATGATTATATGTTTTTAAACATATATCCATCATATGAATCGTCAAGACGGGCTCTTTCATCGTACTAATTTTGAAATTAAAAAAAATTAAAATTCGGCGTTAAATTCCGATTTTGTGTGAAATATTTTCTATTTTCTACAAAAAATTTCCATTTTAAACGATATAATTATTTTGTCAAAAATATTATGGAATTCTTTTTTTGTTATTCATATTAAGATTTACTCAATGCATCATTATCATTAATAGTTTTTATTAAATTCACCTATTTTAATACTGTAATTTATGTTTCTTTCAGAAATCATCAAACAACCATCCGTTGTTGTTTTGTACATGTTGTATGAGAATTGTAATTTTAAATTATCTATTAAGTGAAGGTACGAGAGAATAAACTTTTATTTAAAATTTATTTCAATCATTTTGAGATATGTATCTTTAATTCTAAATATTGAATTAAATGGATTTTAATGAAATTTTTTTCAAACTTTTTATGAAATATATTATTACCAACATTATCATTTTTGTTTGATGATTTCAAAGTTGAGCTCATTTTTCTAATAGTTATGATTATATGTTTTTAAACATATATCCATCATATGAATCGTCAAGACGGGCTCTTTCATCGTACAAATTTTGAAATTAAAAAAAAATAAAATTCGGCGCTAAATTCCGATTTTGTGTGAAATTTTTTCTATTTTCTACAAAAAACTTCCATTTTAAACGATATAATTATTTTGTCAAAATTATTATGGAATTTTTTTTTTGTTATTCATATTAAGATTTACTCAATCCATCATTATCATTAATTGTTTTTATTAAATTCTCCTATTTTCATACTGTAATTTAAATTTCTTTCAGAAATCTTCAAACAACCATTCGTTGCTGTTTTGTACATGTTGTTTGAGAATCAGAATTTTAATCTAACTACTACATAGTAAAGGTATAAACGGACACAATTTAATAAAAATTCATTTCAATCAATCCGAGATATGTATCCTTAAATCAAAATTCTAAATTTAATAGATTTTAGTGAAATTTTTTTGCAACTTTATGTGAAATACACAATATTATTACCATGGCATGGTAACATGGTACAGTTTTTCATTTTGAAATTAAATTAAACTCTTCGATTAAATAAATGCTAGTCCTGAAAAGGACTTTTTTGTGTTACTTTTAGAATTGTATTTTACTTTTTTGCTTTCTTTACTGGAGTTGCCTTTTTTGTTGTTGTCGCAGCTTTTTTAACCTTAGGACTTTTTGCAGCAACCTTTGTTACATTTTTAGATGGTTTCGTAATTTTTTGCTTCGAAGCTTTTGTTTTAATAGGAGCTGGTTTCTTAATAGTTTTAGCTACTGCCTTTTCAGATTTTTTCTTTTCTATTATAGATTCTTTAGCAACAGTAGTCTTTTTCTTTGCGACTCCAACCTTTACAGGTGATCCTTTCTTGGCTTTTTTTGTAATTGATTTTTTCGGTGATGCTAATTTGTTTTTCTTCGAACTTTCGCCGCTTGCTTTTGTTGATGTCGATAGCTTAAATGAACCCGATGCACCTTTGCCTTTCGTTTGGATTAATTTACCGCTAACAACTGCACTCTTAATATATTTTTTAATAAATGGAGACAATTTGTCAGCGTCAACTTTGTAATTTGCAGCCAAATACTTTTTAATTGCTAGTAAAGATGAACCGCCACGTTCTTTCAAATCTTTTATAGCGCTATTCACCATATCTGAAGTTGGAGGATGGGTTGGCTTAGATTTAGGCTTTTTCACTCCAGTTGCGATAGAACCTTTCTTTGGTTTCTTCGTTTCAACAACAGGTGCAGTATTCGATTGAATTGTAGTATTATCTGCCATTTTGCTTTTTTTCTTTTAAAATATTTTTATTCACTTTTAGATTTTCCAATTAAATTTTTCAAAAAAAAACACTTTAAAATCACTTATAACATTAATAACTTGTATGACTGTATGAATTAAATTCACTGAAGTCTAGTATGAACAAAACAGCTTATCCATATGTGATGAGATTGTGGAAGAGCGGTGGGAAAAATTTCATTCAATTCAAGGCAATTTTTTCTCATTTTTGTTTGATGATTTCAAAGTTGAGCTCATTTTTCTAATAGTTATGATTATTTGTTTTTGAACATATATCCATCATATGAATTGTCAAGATGGGCTCTTTCATCGTACTAATTTTGAAATTAAAAAAATTTTAAAATACGGCGCTAAATTCCGATTTTGTGTGAAATTTTTTCTATTTTCTCCAAAAAATTTCCATTTAAAACGATATAATTATTTTGTTAATAATATTATGAATTTTTTTTTTCTATATTCATATTAAGATGTACTCAATGCATTATTATCATTAATTGTTTTTATTAAATTCACCTATTTTAATACTGTAATTTATGTTTCTTTCAGAAATCATCAAACAACCATCCGTTGTTGTTTTGTACATGTTGTATGAGAATTGTAATTTTAAATTATCTATTAAGTGAAGGTACGAGAGAATATACTTTTATTTAAAATTTATTTCAATCATTTTGAGATATGTATCTTTAATTCTAAATATTGAATTAAATGGATTTTAATGAAATTTTTTTCAAACTTTATATGAAATATATTATTACCAACATTATCATTTTTGTTTGATGATTTCAAAGTTGAGCTCATTTTTCTAATAGTTATGATTATATGTTTTTAAACATATATCCATCATATGAATCGTCAAGATGGGCTCTTTCATCGTACAAATTTTGAAATTAAAAAAAATTAAAATTCGGCGCTAAATTCCGATTTTGTGTGAAATATTTTCTATTTTCTACAAAAAATTTCCATTTTAAACGATATAATTATTTTGTCAAAAATATTATGGAATTTTTTTTTTGTTATTCATATTAAGATTTACTCAATCCATCATTATCATTAATTGTTTTTATTAAATTCTCCTATTTTCATACTGTAATTTAAATTTCTTTCAGAAATCTTCAAACAACCATTCGTTGCTGTTTTGTACATGTTGTTTGAGAATCAGAATTTTAATCTAACTACTACATAGTAAAGGTATAAACGGACACAATTTAATAAAAATTCATTTCAATCAATCCGAGATATGTATCCTTAAATCAAAATTCTAAATTTAATAGATTTTAGTGAAATTTTTTTGCAACTTTATGTGAAATACACAATATTATTACCATGGCATGGTAACATGGTACAGTTTTTCATTTTGAAATTAAATTAAACTCTTCGATTAAATAAATGCTAGTCCTGAAAAGGACTTTTTTGTGTTACTTTTAGAATTGTATTTTACTTTTTTGCTTTCTTTACTGGAGTTGCCTTTTTTGTTGTTGTCGCAGCTTTTTTAACCTTAGGACTTTTTGCAGCAACCTTTGTTACATTTTTAGATGGTTTCGTAATTTTTTGCTTCGAAGCTTTTGTTTTAATAGGAGCTGGTTTCTTAATAGTTTTAGCTACTGCCTTTTCAGATTTTTTCTTTTCTATTATAGATTCTTTAGCAACAGTAGTCTTTTTCTTTGCGACTCCAACCTTTACAGGTGATCCTTTCTTGGCTTTTTTTGTAATTGATTTTTTCGGTGATGCTAATTTGTTTTTCTTCGAACTTTCGCCGCTTGCTTTTGTTGATGTCGATAGCTTAAATGAACCCGATGCACCTTTGCCTTTCGTTTGGATTAATTTACCGCTAACAACTGCACTCTTAATATATTTTTTAATAAATGGAGACAATTTGTCAGCGTCAACTTTGTAATTTGCAGCCAAATACTTTTTAATTGCTAGTAAAGATGAACCGCCACGTTCTTTCAAATCTTTTATAGCGCTATTCACCATATCTGAAGTTGGAGGATGGGTTGGCTTAGATTTAGGCTTTTTCACTCCAGTTGCGATAGAACCTTTCTTTGGTTTCTTCGTTTCAACAACAGGTGCAGTATTCGATTGAATTGTAGTATTATCTGCCATTTTGCTTTTTTTCTTTTAAAATATTTTTATTCACTTTTAGATTTTCCAATTAAATTTTTCAAAAAAAAAACACTTTAAAATCACTTATAACATTTATAACTTGTATGACTGTATGAATTAAATTCACTGAAGTCTAGTATGAACAAAACAGCTTATCCATATGTGATGAGATTGTGGAAGAGCGGTGTGAAATAATTTCATTCAATTCAAGGCAATTTTTTCTCATTTTTGTTTGATGATTTCAAAGTTGAGCTCATTTTTCTAATAGTTATGATTATTTGTTTTTGAACATATATCCATCATATGAATTGTCAAGATGGGCTCTTTCATCGTACTAATTTTGAAATTAAAAATATTTTAAAATACGGCGCTAAATTCCGATTTTGTGTGAAATTTTTTCTATTTTCTCCAAAAAATTTGCATTTAAAACGATATAATTATTTTGTTAATAATATTATGAATTTTTTTTTTCTATATTCTTATTAAGATGTACTCAATGCATCATTATCATTAATTGTTTTTATTAAATTCACCTATTTTAATACTGTAATTTATGTTTCTTTCAGAAATCATCAAACAACCATCCGTTGTTGTTTTGTACATGTTGTATGAGAATTGTAATTTTAAATTATCTATTAAGTGAAGGTACGAGAGAATAAACTTTTATTTAAAATTTATTTCAATCATTTTGAGATATGTATCTTTAATTCTAAATATAGAATTAAATGGATTTTAATGAAATTTTTTTGAAACTTTATATGAAATATATTATTACCAACATTATCATTTTTGTTTGATGTTTTCAAAGTTGAGCTCATTTTTCTAATAGTTATGATTATTTATTTTTAAACATATATCCATCATATGAATCGTCAAGACGGGCTCTTTCATCGTACTAATTTTGAAATTAAAAAAAATTAAAATTCGGCGTTAAATTCCGATTTTGTGTGAAATTTTTTCTATTTTCTCCAAAAAATTTCCATTTGAAACGATATAATTATTTTGTTAATAATATTATGAATTTTTTTTTTCTATATTCATATTAAGATGTACTCAATGCATCATTATCATTAATTGTTTTTATTAAATTCACCTATTTTAATACTGTAATTTATGTTTCTTTCAGAAATCATCAAACAACCATCCGTTGTTGTTTTGTACATGTTGTATGAGAATTGTAATTTTAAATTATCTATTAAGTGAAGGTACGAGAGAATAAACTTTTATTTAAAATTTATTTCAATCATTTTGAGATATGTATCTTTAATTCTAAATATTGAATTAAATGGATTTTAATGAAATTTTTTTGAAACTTTATATGAAATATATTATTACCAACATTATCACTTTTGTTTGATGATTTCAAAGTTGAGCTCATTTTTCTAATAGTTATGATTATATGTTTTCAAACATATATCCATCATATGAATTGTCAATATGGGCTCTTTCATCGTACTAATTTTGAATTTAAAAAAATTTTAAAATACGGCGCTAAATTCCGATTTTGTGTGAAATTTTTTCTATTTTCTCCAAAAAATTTCCATTTAAAATGATATAATTATTTTGTTAATAATATTATGAATTTTTTTTCTATATTCATATTAACATGTACTCAGTGCATCATTATCATTAATTGTTTTTATTAATTTCACCTATTTTAATACTGTAATTTAAGTTTCTTTCAGAAATCATCAAACAACCATCCGTTGTTGTTTTGTACATGTTGTATGAGAATTGTAATTTTAAATTATCTATTAAGTAAAGGTACAAGAGAATAAACTTTTATTTAAAATTTATTTCAATCATTTTGAGATATGTATCTTTAATTCTAAATAT
This sequence comes from Xylophagus ater, assembly GCA_963422695.1. Classification (NCBI taxonomy): domain Eukaryota; kingdom Metazoa; phylum Arthropoda; class Insecta; order Diptera; family Xylophagidae; genus Xylophagus; species Xylophagus ater. The sequence continues at coordinate 37,435,047 of OY730478.1, forward strand.
TGAATTAAATGGATTTTAATGAAATTTTTTTGAAACTTTATATGAAATATATTATTACCAACATTATCATTTTTGTTTGATGATTTCAAAGTTGAGCTCATTTTTCTAATAGTTATGATTATTTGTTTTTAAACATATATCCATCATATGAATCGTCAAGACGGGCTCTTTCATCGTACTAATTTTGAAATTAAAAAAAATTAAAATTCGGCGTTAAATTCCGATTTTGTGTGAAATTTTTTCTATTTTCTCCAAAAAATTTCCATTTAAAATGATATAATTATTTTGTTAATAATATTATGAATTTTTTTTCTATATTCATATTAAGATGTACTCAGTGCATCATTATCATTAATTGTTTTTATTAAATTCACCTATTTTAATACTGTAATTTAAGTTTCTTTCAGAAATCATCAAACAACCATCCGTTGTTGTTTTGTACATGTTGTATGAGAATTGTAATTTTAAATTATCTATTAAGTAAAGGTACAAGAGAATAAACTTTTATTTAAAATTTATTTCAATCATTTTGAGATATGTATCTTTAATTCTAAATATTGAATTAAATGGATTTTAATGAAATTTTTTTGAAACTTTATATGAAATATATTATTACCAACATTATCACTTTTGTTTGATGATTTCAAAGTTGAGCTCATTTTTCTAATAGTTATGATTATATGTTTTCAAACATATATCCATCATATGAATTGTCAATATGGGCTCTTTCATCGTACTAATTTTGAATTTAAAAAAATTTTAAAATACGGCGCTAAATTCCGATTTTGTGTGAAATTTTTTCTATTTTCTCCAAAAAATTTCCATTTAAAATGATATAATTATTTTGTTAATAATATTATGAATTTTTTTTCTATATTCATATTAACATGTACTCAGTGCATCATTATCATTAATTGTTTTTATTAATTTCACCTATTTTAATACTGTAATTTAAGTTTCTTTCAGAAATCATCAAACAACCATCCGTTGTTGTTTTGTACATGTTGTATGAGAATTGTAATTTTAAATTATCTATTAAGTAAAGGTACAAGAGAATAAACTTTTATTTAAAATTTATTTCAATCATTTTGAGATATGTATCTTTAATTCTAAATATTGAATTAAATGGATTTTAATGAAATTTTTTTGAAACTTTATATGAAATATATTATTACCAACATTATCATTTTTGTTTGATGATTTCAAAGTTGAGCTCATTTTTCTAATAGTTATGATTATTTGTTTTTAAACATATATCCATCATATGAATCGTCAAGACGGGCTCTTTCATCGTACTAATTTTGAAATTAAAAAAAATTAAAATTCGGCGTTAAATTCCGATTTTGTGTGAAATTTTTTCTATTTTCTCCAAAAAATTTCCATTTAAAATGATATAATTATTTTGTTAATAATATTATGAATTTTTTTTCTATATTCATATTAAGATGTACTCAGTGCATCATTATCATTAATTGTTTTTATTAAATTCACCTATTTTAATACTGTAATTTAAGTTTCTTTCAGAAATCATCAAACAACCATCCGTTGTTGTTTTGTACATGTTGTATGAGAATTGTAATTTTAAATTATCTATTAAGTAAAGGTACAAGAGAATAAACTTTTATTTAAAATTTATTTCAATCATTTTGAGATATGTATCTTTAATTCTAAATATTGAATTAAATGGATTTTAATGAAATTTTTTTGAAACTTTATATGAAATATATTATTACCAACATTATCATTTTTGTTTGATGATTTCAAAGTTGAGCTCATTTTTCTAATAGTTATGATTATTTGTTTTTAAACATATATCCATCATATGAATCGTCAAGACGGGCTCTTTCATCGTACTAATTTTGAAATTAAAAAAAATTAAAATTCGGCGTTAAATTCCGATTTTGTGTGAAATTTTTTCTATTTTCTCCAAAAAATTTCCATTTAAAACGATATAATTATTTTGTTAATAATATTATGAATTTTTTTTTTCTATATTCATATTAAGATGTACTCAATGCATCATTATCATTAATTGTTTTTATTAAATTCACCTATTTTAATACTGTAATTTATGTTTCTTTCAGAAATCATCAAACAACCATCCGTTGTTGTTTTGTACATGTTGTATGAGAATTGTAATTTTAAATTATCTATTAAGTGAAGGTACGAGAGAATAAACTTTTATTTAAAATTTATTTCAATCATTTTGAGATATGTATCTTTAATTCTAAATATTGAATTAAATGGATTTTAATGAAATTTTTTTGAAACTTTATATGAAATATATTATTACCAACATTATCATTTTTATTTGATGTTTTCAAAGTTGAGCTCATTTTTCTAATAGTTATGATTATTTATTTTTAAACATATATCCATCATATGAATCGTCAAGACGGGCTCTTTCATCGTACTAATTTTGAAATTAAAAAAAATTAAAATTCGGCGTTAAATTCCGATTTTGTGTGAAATTTTTTCTATTTTCTACAAAAAATTTCCATTTTAAACGATATAATTATTTTGTCAAAAATATTATGGAATTTTTTTTTTGTTATTCATATTAAGATTTACTCAATCCATCATTATCATTAATTGTTTTTATTAAATTCTCCTATTTTCATACTGTAATTTAAATTTCTTTCAGAAATCTTCAAACAACCATTCGTTGCTGTTTTGTACATGTTGTTTGAGAATCAGAATTTTAATCTAACTACTACATAGTAAAGGTATAAACGGACACAATTTAATAAAAATTCATTTCAATCAATCCGAGATATGTATCCTTAAATCAAAATTCTAAATTTAATAGATTTTAGTGAAATTTTTTTGCAACTTTATGTGAAATACACAATATTATTACCATGGCATGGTAACATGGTACAGTTTTTCATTTTGAAATTAAATTAAACTCTTCGATTAAATAAATGCTAGTCCTGAAAAGGACTTTTTTGTGTTACTTTTAGAATTGCATTTTACTTTTTTGCTTTCTTTACTGGAGTTGCCTTTTTTGTTGTTTTCGCAGCTTTTTTAACCTTAGGACTTTTTACAGCAACCTTTGTTACATTTTTAGATGGTTTCGTAATTTTTTGCTTCGAAGCTTTTGTTTTAATAGGAGCTGGTTTCTTAATAGTTTTAGCTACTGCCTTTTCAGATTTTTTCTTTTCTATTATAGATTCTTTAGCAACAGTAGTCTTTTTCTTTGCGACTCCAACCTTTACAGGTGATCCTTTCTTGGCTTTTTTTGTAATTGATTTTTTCGGTGATGCTAGTTTGTTTTTCTTCGAACTTTCGCCGCTTGCTTTTGTTGATGTCGATAGCTTAAATGAACCCGATGCACCTTTGCCTTTCGTTTGGATTAATTTACCGCTAACAACTGCACTCTTAATATATTTTTTAATAAATGGAGACAATTTGTCAGCGTCAACTTTGTAATTTGCAGCCAAATACTTTTTAATTGCTAGTAAAGATGAACCGCCACGTTCTTTCAAATCTTTTATAGCGCTATTCACCATATCTGAAGTTGGAGGATGGGTTGGCTTAGATTTAGGCTTTTTCACTCCAGTTGCGATAGAACCTTTCTTTGGTTTCTTCGTTTCAACAACAGGTGCAGTATTCGATTGAATTGTAGTATTATCTGCCATTTTGCTTTTTTTCTTTTAATATATTTTTATTCACTTTTAGATTTTCCAATTAAATTTTTCAAAAAAAAAAAACACTTTAAAATCACTTATAAAATTTATAACTTGTATGACTGTATGAATTAAATTCACTGAAGTCTAGTATGAACAAAACAGCTTATCCATATGTGATGAGATTGTGGAAGAGCGGTGTGAAATAATTTCATTCAATTCAAGGCAATTTTTTCTCATTTTTGTTTGATGATTTCAAAGTTGAGCTCATTTTTCTAATAGTTATGATTATTTGTTTTTGAACATATATCCATCATATGAATTGTCAAGATGGGCTCTTTCATCGTACTAATTTTGAAATTAAAAAAATTTTAAAATACGGCGCTAAATTCCGATTTTGTGTGAAATTTTTTCTATTTTCTCCAAAAAATTTCCATTTAAAACGATATAATTATTTTGTTAATAATATTATGAATTTTTTTTTCTATATTCATATTAAGATGTACTCAATGCATCATTATCATTAATTGTTTTTATTAAATTCACCTATTTTAATACTGTAATTTATGTTTCTTTCAGAAATCATCAAACAACCATCCGTTGTTGTTTTGTACATGTTGTATGAGAATTGTAATTTTAAATTATCTATTAAGTGAAGGTACGAGAGAATAAACTTTTATTTAAAATTTATTTCAATCATTTTGAGATATGTATCTTTAATTCTAAATATTGAATTAAATGGATTTTAATGAAATTTTTTTGAAACTTTATATGAAATATATTATTACCAACATTATCATTTTTGTTTGATGTTTTCAAAGTTGAGCTCATTTTTCTAATAGTTATGATTATATATTTTTAAACATATATCCATCATATGAATCGTCAAGACGGGCTCTTTCATCGTACTAATTTTGAATTTAAAAATATTTTAAAATACGGCGCTAAATTCCGATTTTGTGTGAAATTTTTTCTATTTTCTCCAAAAAATTTCCATTTAAAATGATATAATTATTTTGTTAATAATATTATGAATTTTTTTTCTATATTCATATTAAGATGTACTCAGTGCATCATTATCATTAATTGTTTTTATTAAATTCACCTATTTTAATACTGTAATTTAAGTTTCTTTCAGAAATCATCAAACAACCATCCGTTGTTGTTTTGTACATGTTGTATGAGAATTGTAATTTTAAATTATCTATTAAGTAAAGGTACAAGAGAATAAACTTTTATTTAAAATTTATTTCAATCATTTTGAGATATGTATCTTTAATTCTAAATATTGAATTAAATGGATTTTAATGAAATTTTTTTGAAACTTTATATGAAATATATTATTACCAACATTATCATTTTTGTTTGATGATTTCAAAGTTGAGCTCATTTTTCTAATAGTTATGATTATTTGTTTTTAAACATATATCCATCATATGAATCGTCAAGACGGGCTCTTTGATCGTACTAATGTTGAAATTAAAAAAAATTAAAATTCGGCGTTAAATTCCGATTTTGTGTGAAATTTTTTCTATTTTCTCCAAAAAATTTCCATTTAAAATGATATAATTATTTTGTTAATAATATTATGAATTTTTTTTCTATATTCATATTAAGATGTACTCAGTGCATCATTATCATTAATTGTTTTTATTAAATTCACCTATTTTAATACTGTAATTTAAGTTTCTTTCAGAAATCATCAAACAACCATCCGTTGTTGTTTTGTACATGTTGTATGAGAATTGTAATTTTAAATTATCTATTAAGTAAAGGTACAAGAGAATAAACTTTTATTTAAAATTTATTTCAATCATTTTGAGATATGTATCTTTAATTCTAAATATTGAATTAAATGGATTTTAATGAAATTTTTTTGAAACTTTATATGAAATATATTATTACCAACATTATCATTTTTGTTTGATGATTTCAAAGTTGAGCTCATTTTTCTAATAGTTATGATTATTTGTTTTTAAACATATATCCATCATATGAATCGTCAAGACGGGCTCTTTCATCGTACTAATTTTGAAATTAAAAAAAATTAAAATTCGGCGTTAAATTCCGATTTTGTGTGAAATTTTTTCTATTTTCTCCAAAAAATTTCCATTTAAAACGATATAATTATTTTGTTAATAATATTATGAATTTTTTTTTTCTATATTCATATTAAGATGTACTGAATGCATCATTATCATTAATTGTTTTTATTAAATTCACCTATTTTAATACTGTAATTTATGTTTCTTTCAGAAATCATCAAACAACCATCCGTTGTTGTTTTGTACATGTTGTATGAGAATTGTAATTTTAAATTATCTATTAAGTGAAGGTACGAGAGAATAAACTTTTATTTAAAATTTATTTCAATCATTTTGAGATATGTATCTTTAATTCTAAATATTGAATTAAATGGATTTTAATGAAATTTTTTTCAAACTTTATATGAAATATATTATTACCAACATTATCATTTTTGTTTGATGATTTCAAAGTTGAGCTCATTTTTCTAATAGTTATGATTATATGTTTTTAAACATATATCCATCATATGAATCGTCAAGACGGGCTCTTTCATCCTACTAATTTTGAAATTAAAAAAAATTAAAATTCGGCGTTAAATTCCGATTTTGTGTGAAATATTTTCTATTTTCTACAAAAAATTTCCATTTTAAACGATATAATTATTTTGTCAAAAATATTATGGAATTTTTTTTTTGTTATTCATATTAAGATTTACTCAATGCATCATTATCATTAATAGTTTTTATTAAATTCACCTATTTTAATACTGTAATTTATGTTTCTTTCAGAAATCATCAAACAACCATCCGTTGTTGTTTTGTACATGTTGTATGAGAATTGTAATTTTAAATTATCTATTAAGTGAAGGTACGAGAGAATAAACTTTTATTTAAAATTTATTTCAATCATTTTGAGATATGTATCTTTAATTCTAAATATTGAATTAAATGGATTTTAATGAAATTTTTTTCAAACTTTTTATGAAATATATTATTACCAACATTATCATTTTTGTTTGATGATTTCAAAGTTGAGCTCATTTTTCTAATAGTTATGATTATATGTTTTTAAACATATATCCATCATATGAATCGTCAAGACGGGCTCTTTCATCGTACAAATTTTGAAATTAAAAAAAAATAAAATTCGGCGTAAAATTCCGATTTTGTGTGAAATTTTTTCTATTTTCTACAAAAAACTTCCATTTTAAACGATATAATTATTTTGTCAAAATTATTATGGAATTTTTTTTTTGTTATTCATATTAAGATTTACTCAATCCATCATTATCATTAATTGTTTTTATTAAATTCTCCTATTTTCATACTGTAATTTAAATTTCTTTCAGAAATCTTCAAACAACCATTCGTTGCTGTTTTGTACATGTTGTTTGAGAATCAGAATTTTAATCTAACTACTACATAGTAAAGGTATAAACGGACACAATTTAATAAAAATTCATTTCAATCAATCCGAGATATGTATCCTTAAATCAAAATTCTAAATTTAATAGATTTTAGTGAAATTTTTTTGCAACTTTATGTGAAATACACAATATTATTACCATGGCATGGTAACATGGTACAGTTTTTCATTTTGAAATTAAATTAAACTCTTCGATTAAATAAATGCTAGTCCTGAAAAGGACTTTTTTGTGTTACTTTTAGAATTGTATTTTACTTTTTTGCTTTCTTTACTGGAGTTGCCTTTTTTGTTGTTGTCGCAGCTTTTTTAACCTTAGGACTTTTTGCAGCAACCTTTGTTACATTTTTAGATGGTTTCGTAATTTTTTGCTTCGAAGCTTTTGTTTTAATAGGAGCTGGTTTCTTAATAGTTTTAGCTACTGCCTTTTCAGATTTTTTCTTTTCTATTATAGATTCTTTAGCAACAGTAGTCTTTTTCTTTGCGACTCCAACCTTTACAGGTGATCCTTTCTTGGCTTTTTTTGTAATTGATTTTTTCGGTGATGCTAATTTGTTTTTCTTCGAACTTTCGCCGCTTGCTTTTGTTGATGTCGATAGCTTAAATGAACCCGATGCACCTTTGCCTTTCGTTTGGATTAATTTACCGCTAACAACTGCACTCATAATATATTTTTTAATAAATGGAGACAATTTGTCAGCGTCAACTTTGTAATTTGCAGCCAAATACTTTTTAATTGCTAGTAAAGATGAACCGCCACGTTCTTTCAAATCTTTTATAGCGCTATTCACCATATCTGAAGTTGGAGGATGGGTTGGCTTAGATTTAGGCTTTTTCACTCCAGTTGCGATAGAACCTTTCTTTGGTTTCTTCGTTTCAACAACAGGTGCAGTATTCGATTGAATTGTAGTATTATCTGCCATTTTGCTTTTTTTCTTTTAAAATATTTTTATTCACTTTTAGATTTTCCAATTAAATTTTTCAAAAAAAAAACACTTTAAAATCACTTATAACATTTATAACTTGTATGACTGTATGAATTAAATTCACTGAAGTCTAGTATGAACAAAACAGCTTATCCATATGTGATAAGATTGTGGAAGAGCGGTGTGAAAAATTTCATTGAATTCAAGGCAATTTTTTTTCATTTTTGTTTGATGATTTCAAAGTTGAGCTCATTTTTCTAATAGTTATGATTATATGTTTTTAAACATATATCCATCATATGAATCGTCAAGATGGGCTCTTTCATCGTACAAATTTTGAAATTAAAAAAAATTAAAATTCGGCGCTAAATTCCGATTTTGTGTGAAATATTTTCTATTTTCTACAAAAAATTTCCATTTTAAACGATATAATTATTTTGTCAAAAATATTATGGAATTTTTTTTTTGTTATTCATATTAAGATTTACTCAATCCATCATTATCATTAATTGTTTTTATTAAATTCTCCTATTTTCATACTGTAATTTAAATTTCTTTCAGAAATCTTCAAACAACCATTCGTTGCTGTTTTGTACATGTTGTTTGAGAATCAGAATTTTAATCTAACTACTACATAGTAAAGGTATAAACGGACACAATTTAATAAAAATTCATTTCAATCAATCCGAGATATGTATCCTTAAATCAAAATTCTAAATTTAATAGATTTTAGTGAAATTTTTTTGCAACTTTATGTGAAATACACAATATTATTACCATGGCATGGTAACATGGTACAGTTTTTCATTTTGAAATTAAATTAAACTCTTCGATTAAATAAATGCTAGTCCTGAAAAGGACTTTTTTGTGTTACTTTTAGAATTGTATTTTACTTTTTTGCTTTCTTTACTGGAGTTGCCTTTTTTGTTGTTGTCGCAGCTTTTTTAACCTTAGGACTTTTTGCAGCAACCTTTGTTACATTTTTAGATGGTTTCGTAATTTTTTGCTTCGAAGCTTTTGTTTTAATAGGAGCTGGTTTCTTAATAGTTTTAGCTACTGCCTTTTCAGATTTTTTCTTTTCTATTATAGATTCTTTAGCAACAGTAGTCTTTTTCTTTGCGACTCCAACCTTTACAGGTGATCCTTTCTTGGCTTTTTTTGTAATTGATTTTTTCGGTGATGCTAATTTGTTTTTCTTCGAACTTTCGCCGCTTGCTTTTGTTGATGTCGATAGCTTAAATGAACCCGATGCACCTTTGCCTTTCGTTTGGATTAATTTACCGCTAACAACTGCACTCTTAATATATTTTTTAATAAATGGAGACAATTTGTCAGCGTCAACTTTGTAATTTGCAGCCAAATACTTTTTAATTGCTAGTAAAGATGAACCGCCACGTTCTTTCAAATCTTTTATAGCGCTATTCACCATATCTGAAGTTGGAGGATGGGTTGGCTTAGATTTAGGCTTTTTCACTCCAGTTGCGATAGAACCTTTCTTTGGTTTCTTCGTTTCAACAACAGGTGCAGTATTCGATTGAATTGTAGTATTATCTGCCATTTTGCTTTTTTTCTTTTAAAATATTTTTATTCACTTTTAGATTTTCCAATTAAATTTTTCAAAAAAAAAACACTTTAAAATCACTTATAACATTTATAACTTGTATGACTGTATGAATTAAATTCACTGAAGTCTAGTATGAACAAAACAGCTTATCCATATGTGATGAGATTGTGGAAGAGCGGTGTGAAATAATTTCATTCAATTCAAGGCAATTTTTTCTCATTTTTGTTTGATGATTTCAAAGTTGAGCTCATTTTTCTAATAGTTATGATTATTTGTTTTTGAACATATATCCATCATATGAATTGTCAAGATGGGCTCTTTCATCGTACTAATTTTGAAATTAAAAAAATTTTAAAATACGGCGCTAAATTCCGATTTTGTGTGAAATTTTTTCTATTTTCTCCAAAAAATTTCCATTTAAAACGATATAATTATTTTGTTAATAATATTATGAATTTTTTTTTTCTATATTCATATTAAGATGTACTCAATGCATCATTATCATTAATTGTTTTTTTAAAATTCACCTATTTTAATACTGTAATTTATGTTTCTTTCAGAAATCATCAAACAACCATCCGTTGTTGTTTTGTACATGTTGTATGAGAATTGTAATTTTAAATTATCTATTAAGTGAAGGTACGAGAGAATAAACTTTTATTTAAAATTTATTTCAATCATTTTGAGATATGTATCTTTAATTCTAAATATTGAATTAAATGGATTTTAATGAAATTTTTTTGAAACTTTATATGAAATATATTATTACCAACATTATCATTTTTGTTTGATGATTTCAAAGTTGAGCTCATTTTTCTAATAGTTATGATTATATGTTTTTAAACATATATCCATCATATGAATCGTCAAGACGGGCTCTTTCATCGTACTAATTTTGAAATTAAAAAAAATTAAAATTCGGCGTTAAATTCCGATTTTGTGTGAAATTTTTTCTATTTTCTACAAAAAATTTCCATTTTAAACGATATAATTATTTTGTCAAAATTATTATGGAATTTTTTTTTTGTTATTCATATTAAGATTTACTCAATCCATCATTATCATTAATTGTTTTTATTAAATTCTCCTATTTTCATACTGTAATTTAAATTTCTTTCAGAAATCTTCAAACAACCATTCGTTGCTGTTTTGTACATGTTGTTTGAGAATCAGAATTTTAATCTAACTACTACATAGTAAAGGTATAAACGGACACAATTTAATAAAAATTCATTTCAATCAATCCGAGATATGTATCCTTAAATCAAAATTCTAAATTTAATAGATTTTAGTGAAATTTTTTTGCAACTTTATGTGAAATACACAATATTATTACCATGGCATGGTAACATGGTACAGTTTTTCATTTTGAAATTAAATTAAACTCTTCGATTAAATAAATGCTAGTCCTGAAAAGGACTTTTTTGTGTTACTTTTAGAATTGTATTTTACTTTTTTGCTTTCTTTACTGGAGTTGCCTTTTTTGTTGTTGTCGCAGCTTTTTTAACCTTAGGACTTTTTGCAGCAACCTTTGTTACATTTTTAGATGGTTTCGTAATTTTTTGCTTCGAAGCTTTTGTTTTAATAGGAGCTGCTTTCTTAATAGTTTTAGCTACTGCCTTTTCAGATTTTTTCTTTTCTATTATAGATTCTTTAGCAACAGTAGTCTTTTTCTTTGCGACTCCAACCTTTACAGGTGATCCTTTCTTGGCTTTTTTTGTAATTGATTTTTTCGGTGATGCTAATTTGTTTTTCTTCGAACTTTCGCCGCTTGCTTTTGTTGATGTCGATAGCTTAAATGAACCCGATGCACCTTTGCCTTTCGTTTGGATTAATTTACCGCTAACAACTGCACTCTTAATATATTTTTTAATAAATGGAGACAATTTGTCAGCGTCAACTTTGTAATTTGCAGCCAAATACTTTTTAATTGCTAGTAAAGATGAACCGCCACGTTCTTTCAAATCTTTTATAGCGCTATTCACCATATCTGAAGTTGGAGGATGGGTTGGCTTAGATTTAGGCTTTTTCACTCCAGTTGCGATAGAACCTTTCTTTGGTTTCTTCGTTTCAACAACAGGTGCAGTATTCGATTGAATTGTAGTATTATCTGCCATTTTGCTTTTTTTCTTTTAAAATATTTTTATTCACTTTTAGATTTTCCAATTAAATTTTTCAAAAAAAAAACACTTTAAAATCACTTATAACATTTATAACTTGTATGACTGTATGAATTAAATTCACTGAAGTCTAGTATGAACAAAACAGCTTATCCATATGTGATGAGATTGTGGAAGAGCGGTGTGAAATAATTTCATTCAATTCAAGGCAATTTTTTCTCATTTTTGTTTGATGATTTCAAAGTTGAGCTCATTTTTCTAATAGTTATGATTATTTGTTTTTGAACATATATCCATCATATGAATTGTCAAGATGGGCTCTTTCATCGTACTAATTTTGAAATTAAAAAAATTTTAAAATACGGCGCTAAATTCCGATTTTGTGTGAAATTTTTTCTATTTTCTCCAAAAAATTTCCATTTAAAACGATATAATTATTTTGTTAATAATATTATGAATTTTATTTTTCTATATTCATATTAAGATGTACTCAATGCATCATTATCATTAATTGTTTTTTTAAAATTCACCTATTTTAATACTGTAATTTATGTTTCTTTCAGAAATCATCAAACAACCATCCGTTGTTGTTTTGTACATGTTGTATGAGAATTGTAATTTTAAATTATCTATTAAGTGAAGGTACGAGAGAATAAACTTTTATTTAAAATTTATTTCAATCATTTTGAGATATGTATCTTTAATTCTAAATATTGAATTAAATGGATTTTAATGAAATTTTTTTGAAACTTTATATGAAATATATTATTACCAACATTATCATTTTTGTTTGATGATTTCAAAGTTGAGCTCATTTTTCTAATAGTTATGATTATATGTTTTTAAACATATATCCATCATATGAATCGTCAAGACGGGCTCTTTCATCGTACTAATTTTGAAATTAAAAAAAATTAAAATTCGGCGTTAAATTCCGATTTTGTGTGAAATTTTTTCTATTTTCTACAAAAAATTTCCATTTTAAACGATATAATTATTTTGTCAAAATTATTATGGAATTTTTTTTTTGTTATTCATATTAAGATTTACTCAATCCATCATTATCATTAATTGTTTTTATTAAATTCTCCTATTTTCATACTGTAATTTAAATTTCTTTCAGAAATCTTCAAACAACCATTCGTTGCTGTTTTGTACATGTTGTTTGAGAATCAGAATTTTAATCTAACTACTACATAGTAAAGGTATAAACGGACACAATTTAATAAAAATTCATTTCAATCAATCCGAGATATGTATCCTTAAATCAAAATTCTAAATTTAATAGATTTTAGTGAAATTTTTTTGCAACTTTATGTGAAATACACAATATTATTACCATGGCATGGTAACATGGTACAGTTTTTCATTTTGAAATTAAATTAAACTCTTCGATTAAATAAATGCTAGTCCTGAAAAGGACTTTTTTGTGTTACTTTTAGAATTGTATTTTACTTTTTTGCTTTCTTTACTGGAGTTGCCTTTTTTGTTGTTGTCGCAGCTTTTTTAACCTTAGGACTTTTTGCAGCAACCTTTGTTACATTTTTAGATGGTTTCGTAATTTTTTGCTTCGAAGCTTTTGTTTTAATAGGAGCTGCTTTCTTAATAGTTTTAGCTACTGCCTTTTCAGATTTTTTCTTTTCTATTATAGATTCTTTAGCAACAGTAGTCTTTTTCTTTGCGACTCCAACCTTTACAGGTGATCCTTTCTTGGCTTTTTTTGTAATTGATTTTTTCGGTGATGCTAATTTGTTTTTCTTCGAACTTTCGCCGCTTGCTTTTGTTGATGTCGATAGCTTAAATGAACCCGATGCACCTTTGCCTTTCGTTTGGATTAATTTACCGCTAACAACTGCACTCTTAATATATTTTTTAATAAATGGAGACAATTTGTCAGCGTCAACTTTGTAATTTGCAGCCAAATACTTTTTAATTGCTAGTAAAGATGAACCGCCACGTTCTTTCAAATCTTTTATAGCGCTATTCACCATATCTGAAGTTGGAGGATGGGTTGGCTTAGATTTAGGCTTTTTCACTCCAGTTGCGATAGAACCTTTCTTTGGTTTCTTCGTTTCAACAACAGGTGCAGTATTCGATTGAATTGTAGTATTATCTGCCATTTTGCTTTTTTTCTTTTAAAATATTTTTATTCACTTTTAGATTTTCCAATTAAATTTTTCAAAAAAAAAAACACTTTAAAATCACTTATAACATTTATAACTTGTATGACTGTATGAATTAAATTCACTGAAGTCTAGTATGAACAAAACAGCTTATCCATATGCGATGAGATTGTGGAAGAGCGGTGTGAAATAATTTCATTCAATTCAAGGCAATTTTTTCTCATTTTTGTTTGATGATTTCAAAGTTGAGCTCATTTTTCTAATAGTTATGATTATTTGTTTTTGAACATATATCCATCATATGAATTGTCAAGATGGGCTCTTTCATCGTACTAATTTTGAAATTAAAAAAATTTTAAAATACGGCGCTAAATTCCGATTTTGTGTGAAATTTTTTCTATTTTCTCCAAAAAATTTCCATTTAAAACGATATAATTATTTTGTTAATAATATTATGAATTTTTTTTTCTATATTCATATTAAGATGTACTCAATGCATTATTATCATTAATTGTTTTTATTAAATTCACCTATTTTAATACTGTAATTTATGTTTCTTTCAGAAATCATCAAACAACCATCCGTTGTTGTTTTGTACATGTTGTATGAGAATTGTAATTTTAAATTATCTATTAAGTGAAGGTACGAGAGAATATACTTTTATTTAAAATTTATTTCAATCATTTTGAGATATGTATCTTTAATTCTAAATATTGAATTAAATGGATTTTAATGAAATTTTTTTCAAACTTTATATGAAATATATTATTACCAACATTATCATTTTTGTTTGATGATTTCAAAGTTGAGCTCATTTTTCTAATAGTTATGATTATATGTTTTTAAACATATATCCATCATATGAATCGTCAAGATGGGCTCTTTCATCGTACAAATTTTGAAATTAAAAAAAATTAAAATTCGGCGCTAAATTCCGATTTTGTGTGAAATATTTTCTATTTTCTACAAAAAATTTCCATTTTAAACGATATAATTATTTTGTCAAAAATATTATGGAATTTTTTTTTTGTTATTCATATTAAGATTTACTCAATCCATCATTATCATTAATTGTTTTTATTAAATTCTCCTATTTTCATACTGTAATTTAAATTTCTTTCAGAAATCTTCAAACAACCATTCGTTGCTGTTTTGTACATGTTGTTTGAGAATCAGAATTTTAATCTAACTACTACATAGTAAAGGTATAAACGGACACAATTTAATAAAAATTCATTTCAATCAATCCGAGATATGTATCCTTAAATCAAAATTCTAAATTTAATAGATTTTAGTGAAATTTTTTTGCAACTTTATGTGAAATACACAATATTATTACCATGGCATGGTAACATGGTACAGTTTTTCATTTTGAAATTAAATTAAACTCTTCGATTAAATAAATGCTAGTCCTGAAAAGGACTTTTTTGTGTTACTTTTAGAATTGTATTTTACTTTTTTGCTTTCTTTACTGGAGTTGCCTTTTTTGTTGTTGTCGCAGCTTTTTTAACCTTAGGACTTTTTGCAGCAACCTTTGTTACATTTTTAGATGGTTTCGTAATTTTTTGCTTCGAAGCTTTTGTTTTAATAGGAGCTGGTTTCTTAATAGTTTTAGCTACTGCCTTTTCAGATTTTTTCTTTTCTATTATAGATTCTTTAGCAACAGTAGTCTTTTTCTTTGCGACTCCAACCTTTACAGGTGATCCTTTCTTGGCTTTTTTTGTAATTGATTTTTTCGGTGATGCTAATTTGTTTTTCTTCGAACTTTCGCCGCTTGCTTTTGTTGATGTCGATAGCTTAAATGAACCCGATGCACCTTTGCCTTTCGTTTGGATTAATTTACCGCTAACAACTGCACTCTTAATATATTTTTTAATAAATGGAGACAATTTGTCAGCGTCAACTTTGTAATTTGCAGCCAAATACTTTTTAATTGCTAGTAAAGATGAACCGCCACGTTCTTTCAAATCTTTTATAGCGCTATTCACCATATCTGAAGTTGGAGGATGGGTTGGCTTAGATTTAGGCTTTTTCACTCCAGTTGCGATAGAACCTTTCTTTGGTTTCTTCGTTTCAACAACAGGTGCAGTATTCGATTGAATTGTAGTATTATCTGCCATTTTGCTTTTTTTCTTTTAAAATATTTTTATTCACTTTTAGATTTTCCAATTAAATTTTTCAAAAAAAAAACACTTTAAAATCACTTATAACATTTATAACTTGTATGACTGTATGAATTAAATTCACTGAAGTCTAGTATGAACAAAACAGCTTATCCATATGTGATGAGATTGTGGAAGAGCGGTGTGAAATAATTTCATTCAATTCAAGGCAATTTTTTCTCATTTTTGTTTGATGATTTCAAAGTTGAGCTCATTTTTCTAATAGTTATGATTATTTGTTTTTGAACATATATCCATCATATGAATTGTCAAGATGGGCTCTTTCATCGTACTAATTTTGAAATTAAAAAAATTTTAAAATACGGCGCTAAATTCCGATTTTGTGTGAAATTTTTTCTATTTTCTCCAAAAAATTTCCATTTAAAACGATATAATTATTTTGTTAATAATATTATGAATTTTTTTTTTCTATATTCATATTAAGATGTACTCAATGCATCATTATCATTAATTGTTTTTTTAAAATTCACCTATTTTAATACTGTAATTTATGTTTCTTTCAGAAATCATCAAACAACCATCCGTTGTTGTTTTGTACATGTTGTATGAGAATTGTAATTTTAAATTATCTATTAAGTGAAGGTACGAGAGAATAAACTTTTATTTAAAATTTATTTCAATCATTTTGAGATATGTATCTTTAATTCTAAATATTGAATTAAATGGATTTTAATGAAATTTTTTTGAAACTTTATATGAAATATATTATTACCAACATTATCATTTTTGTTTGATGATTTCAAAGTTGAGCTCATTTTTCTAATAGTTATGATTATATGTTTTTAAACATATATCCATCATATGAATCGTCAAGACGGGCTCTTTCATCGTACTAATTTTGAAATTAAAAAAAATTAAAATTCGGCGTTAAATTCCGATTTTGTGTGAAATTTTTTCTATTTTCTACAAAAAATTTCCATTTTAAACGATATAATTATTTTGTCAAAATTATTATGGAATTTTTTTTTTGTTATTCATATTAAGATTTACTCAATCCATCATTATCATTAATTGTTTTTATTAAATTCTCCTATTTTCATACTGTAATTTAAATTTCTTTCAGAAATCTTCAAACAACCATTCGTTGCTGTTTTGTACATGTTGTTTGAGAATCAGAATTTTAATCTAACTACTACATAGTAAAGGTATAAACGGACACAATTTAATAAAAATTCATTTCAATCAATCCGAGATATGTATCCTTAAATCAAAATTCTAAATTTAATAGATTTTAGTGAAATTTTTTTGCAACTTTATGTGAAATACACAATATTATTACCATGGCATGGTAACATGGTACAGTTTTTCATTTTGAAATTAAATTAAACTCTTCGATTAAATAAATGCTAGTCCTGAAAAGGACTTTTTTGTGTTACTTTTAGAATTGTATTTTACTTTTTTGCTTTCTTTACTGGAGTTGCCTTTTTTGTTGTTGTCGCAGCTTTTTTAACCTTAGGACTTTTTGCAGCAACCTTTGTTACATTTTTAGATGGTTTCGTAATTTTTTGCTTCGAAGCTTTTGTTTTAATAGGAGCTGCTTTCTTAATAGTTTTAGCTACTGCCTTTTCAGATTTTTTCTTTTCTATTATAGATTCTTTAGCAACAGTAGTCTTTTTCTTTGCGACTCCAACCTTTACAGGTGATCCTTTCTTGGCTTTTTTTGTAATTGATTTTTTCGGTGATGCTAATTTGTTTTTCTTCGAACTTTCGCCGCTTGCTTTTGTTGATGTCGATAGCTTAAATGAACCCGATGCACCTTTGCCTTTCGTTTGGATTAATTTACCGCTAACAACTGCACTCTTAATATATTTTTTAATAAATGGAGACAATTTGTCAGCGTCAACTTTGTAATTTGCAGCCAAATACTTTTTAATTGCTAGTAAAGATGAACCGCCACGTTCTTTCAAATCTTTTATAGCGCTATTCACCATATCTGAAGTTGGAGGATGGGTTGGCTTAGATTTAGGCTTTTTCACTCCAGTTGCGATAGAACCTTTCTTTGGTTTCTTCGTTTCAACAACAGGTGCAGTATTCGATTGAATTGTAGTATTATCTGCCATTTTGCTTTTTTTCTTTTAAAATATTTTTATTCACTTTTAGATTTTCCAATTAAATTTTTCAAAAAAAAAACACTTTAAAATCACTTATAACATTTATAACTTGTATGACTGTATGAATTAAATTCACTGAAGTCTAGTATGAACAAAACAGCTTATCCATATGTGATGAGATTGTGGAAGAGCGGTGTGAAATAATTTCATTCAATTCAAGGCAATTTTTTCTCATTTTTGTTTGATGATTTCAAAGTTGAGCTCATTTTTCTAATAGTTATGATTATTTGTTTTTGAACATATATCCATCATATGAATTGTCAAGATGGGCTCTTTCATCGTACTAATTTTGAAATTAAAAAAATTTTAAAATACGGCGCTAAATTCCGATTTTGTGTGAAATTTTTTCTATTTTCTCCAAAAAATTTCCATTTAAAACGATATAATTATTTTGTTAATAATATTATGAATTTTTTTTTTCTATATTCATATTAAGATGTACTCAATGCATCATTATCATTAATTGTTTTTTTAAAATTCACCTATTTTAATACTGTAATTTATGTTTCTTTCAGAAATCATCAAACAACCATCCGTTGTTGTTTTGTACATGTTGTATGAGAATTGTAATTTTAAATTATCTATTAAGTGAAGGTACGAGAGAATAAACTTTTATTTAAAATTTATTTCAATCATTTTGAGATATGTATCTTTAATTCTAAATATTGAATTAAATGGATTTTAATGAAATTTTTTTGAAACTTTATATGAAATATATTATTACCAACATTATCATTTTTGTTTGATGATTTCAAAGTTGAGCTCATTTTTCTAATAGTTATGATTATATGTTTTTAAACATATATCCATCATATGAATCGTCAAGACGGGCTCTTTCATCGTACTAATTTTGAAATTAAAAAAAATTAAAATTCGGCGTTAAATTCCGATTTTGTGTGAAATTTTTTCTATTTTCTACAAAAAATTTCCATTTTAAACGATATAATTATTTTGTCAAAATTATTATGGAATTTTTTTTTTGTTATTCATATTAAGATTTACTCAATCCATCATTATCATTAATTGTTTTTATTAAATTCTCCTATTTTCATACTGTAATTTAAATTTCTTTCAGAAATCTTCAAACAACCATTCGTTGCTGTTTTGTACATGTTGTTTGAGAATCAGAATTTTAATCTAACTACTACATAGTAAAGGTATAAACGGACACAATTTAATAAAAATTCATTTCAATCAATCCGAGATATGTATCCTTAAATCAAAATTCTAAATTTAATAGATTTTAGTGAAATTTTTTTGCAACTTTATGTGAAATACACAATATTATTACCATGGCATGGTAACATGGTACAGTTTTTCATTTTGAAATTAAATTAAACTCTTCGATTAAATAAATGCTAGTCCTGAAAAGGACTTTTTTGTGTTACTTTTAGAATTGTATTTTACTTTTTTGCTTTCTTTACTGGAGTTGCCTTTTTTGTTGTTGTCGCAGCTTTTTTAACCTTAGGACTTTTTGCAGCAACCTTTGTTACATTTTTAGATGGTTTCGTAATTTTTTGCTTCGAAGCTTTTGTTTTAATAGGAGCTGCTTTCTTAATAGTTTTAGCTACTGCCTTTTCAGATTTTTTCTTTTCTATTATAGATTCTTTAGCAACAGTAGTCTTTTTCTTTGCGACTCCAACCTTTACAGGTGATCCTTTCTTGGCTTTTTTTGTAATTGATTTTTTCGGTGATGCTAATTTGTTTTTCTTCGAACTTTCGCCGCTTGCTTTTGTTGATGTCGATAGCTTAAATGAACCCGATGCACCTTTGCCTTTCGTTTGGATTAATTTACCGCTAACAACTGCACTCTTAATATATTTTTTAATAAATGGAGACAATTTGTCAGCGTCAACTTTGTAATTTGCAGCCAAATACTTTTTAATTGCTAGTAAAGATGAACCGCCACGTTCTTTCAAATCTTTTATAGCGCTATTCACCATATCTGAAGTTGGAGGATGGGTTGGCTTAGATTTAGGCTTTTTCACTCCAGTTGCGATAGAACCTTTCTTTGGTTTCTTCGTTTCAACAACAGGTGCAGTATTCGATTGAATTGTAGTATTATCTGCCATTTTGCTTTTTTTCTTTTAAAATATTTTTATTCACTTTTAGATTTTCCAATTAAATTTTTCAAAAAAAAAAACACTTTAAAATCACTTATAACATTTATAACTTGTATGACTGTATGAATTAAATTCACTGAAGTCTAGTATGAACAAAACAGCTTATCCATATGCGATGAGATTGTGGAAGAGCGGTGTGAAATAATTTCATTCAATTCAAGGCAATTTTTTCTCATTTTTGTTTGATGATTTCAAAGTTGAGCTCATTTTTCTAATAGTTATGATTATTTGTTTTTGAACATATATCCATCATATGAATTGTCAAGATGGGCTCTTTCATCGTACTAATTTTGAAATTAAAAAAATTTTAAAATACGGCGCTAAATTCCGATTTTGTGTGAAATTTTTTCTATTTTCTCCAAAAAATTTCCATTTAAAACGATATAATTATTTTGTTAATAATATTATGAATTTTTTTTTCTATATTCATATTAAGATGTACTCAATGCATCATTATCATTAATTGTTTTTTTAAAATTCACCTATTTTAATACTGTAATTTATGTTTCTTTCAGAAATCATCAAACAACCATCCGTTGTTGTTTTGTACATGTTGTATGAGAATTGTAATTTTAAATTATCTATTAAGTGAAGGTACGAGAGAATAAACTTTTATTTAAAATTTATTTCAATCATTTTGAGATATGTATCTTTAATTCTAAATATTGAATTAAATGGATTTTAATGAAATTTTTTTGAAACTTTATATGAAATATATTATTACCAACATTATCATTTTTGTTTGATGATTTCAAAGTTGAGCTCATTTTTCTAATAGTTATGATTATATGTTTTTAAACATATATCCATCATATGAATCGTCAAGACGGGCTCTTTCATCGTACTAATTTTGAAATTAAAAAAAATTAAAATTCGGCGTTAAATTCCGATTTTGTGTGAAATTTTTTCTATTTTCTACAAAAAATTTCCATTTTAAACGATATAATTATTTTGTCAAAATTATTATGGAATTTTTTTTTTTGTTATTCATATTAAGATTTACTCAATCCATCATTATCATTAATTGTTTTTATTAAATTCTCCTATTTTCATACTGTAAAATAAATTTCTTTCAGAAATCTTCAAACAACCATTCGTTGCTGTTTTGTACATGTTGTTTGAGAATCAGAATTTTAATCTAACTACTACATAGTAAAGGTATAAACGGACACAATTTAATAAAAATTCATTTCAATCAATCCGAGATATGTATCCTTAAATCAAAATTCTAAATTTAATAGATTTTAGTGAAATTTTTTTGCAACTTTATGTGAAATACACAATATTATTACCATGGCATGGTAACATGGTACAGTTTTTCATTTTGAAATTAAATTAAACTCTTCGATTAAATAAATGCTAGTCCTGAAAAGGACTTTTTTGTGTTACTTTTAGAATTGTATTTTACTTTTTTGCTTTCTTTACTGGAGTTGCCTTTTTTGTTGCTGTCGCAGCTTTTTTAACCTTAGGACTTTTTGCAGCAACCTTTGTTACATTTTTAGATGGTTTCGTAATTTTTTGCTTCGAAGCTTTTGTTTTAATAGGAGCTGGTTTCTTAATAGTTTTAGCTACTGCCTTTTCAGATTTTTTCTTTTCTATTATAGATTCTTTAGCAACAGTAGTCTTTTTCTTTGCGACTCCAACCTTTACAGGTGATCCTTTCTTGGCTTTTTTTGTAATTGATTTTTTCGGTGATGCTAATTTGTTTTTCTTCGAACTTTCGCCGCTTGCTTTTGTTGATGTCGATAGCTTAAATGAACCCGATGCACCTTTGCCTTTCGTTTGGATTAATTTACTGCTAACAACTGCACTCTTAATATATTTTTTAATAAATGGAGACAATTTGTCAGCGTCAACTTTGTAATTTGCAGCCAAATACTTTTTAATTGCTAGTAAAGATGAACCGCCACGTTCTTTCAAATCTTTTATAGCGCTATTCACCATATCTGAAGTTGGAGGATGGGTTGGCTTAGATTTAGGCTTTTTCACTCCAGTTGCGATAGAACCTTTCTTTGGTTTCTTCGTTTCAACAACAGGTGCAGTATTCGATTGAATTGTAGTATTATCTGCCATTTTGCTTTTTTTCTTTTAAAATATTTTTATTCACTTTTAGATTTTCCAATTAAATTTTTCAAAAAAAAAAACACTTTAAAATTACTTATAACATTTATAACTTGTATGACTGTATGAATTAAATTCACTGAAGTCTAGTATGAACAAAACAGCTTATCCATATGTGATGAGATTGTGGAAGAGCGGTGTGAAATAATTTCATTCAATTCAAGGCAATTTTTTCTCATTTTTGTTTGATGATTTCAAAGTTGAGCTCATTTTTCTAATAGTTATGATTAATTGTTTTTGAACATATATCCATCATATGAATTGTCAAGATGGGCTCTTTCATCGTACTAATTTTGAAATTAAAAAAATTTTAAAATACGGCGCTAAATTCCGATTTTGTGTGAAATTTTTTCTATTTTCTCCAAAAAATTTCCATTTAAAACGATATAATTATTTTGTTAATAATATTATGAATTTTTTTTTCTATATTCATATTAAGATGTACTCAATGCATCATTATCATTAATTGTTTTTTTAAAATTCACCTATTTTAATACTGTAATTTATGTTTCTTTCAGAAATCATCAAACAACCATCCGTTGTTGTTTTGTACATGTTGTATGAGAATTGTAATTTTAAATTATCTATTAAGTGAAGGTACGAGAGAATAAACTTTTATTTAAAATTTATTTCAATCATTTTGAGATATGTATCTTTAATTCTAAATATTGAATTAAATGGATTTTAATGAAATTTTTTTGAAACTTTATATGAAATATATTATTACCAACATTATCATTTTTGTTTGATGATTTCAAAGTTGAGCTCATTTTTCTAATAGTTATGATTATATGTTTTTAAACATATATCCATCATATGAATCGTCAAGACGGGCTCTTTCATCGTACTAATTTTGAAATTAAAAAAAATTAAAATTCGGCGTTAAATTCCGATTTTGTGTGAAATTTTTTCTATTTTCTACAAAAAATTTCCATTTTAAACGATATAATTATTTTGTCAAAATTATTATGGAATTTTTTTTTTGTTATTCATATTAAGATTTATTCAATCCATCATTATCATTAATTGTTTTTATTAAATTCTCCTATTTTCATACTGTAAAATAAATTTCTTTCAGAAATCTTCAAACAACCATTCGTTGCTGTTTTGTACATGTTGTTTGAGAATCAGAATTTTAATCTAACTACTACATAGTAAAGGTATAAACGGACACAATTTATAAAAATTCATTTCAATCAATCCGAGATATGTATCATTAAATCAAAATTCTAAATTTAATAGATTTTAGTGAAATTTTTTTGCAACTTTATGTGAAATACACAATATTATTACCATGGCATGGTAACATGGTACAGTTTTTCATTTTGAAATTAAATTAAACTCTTCGATTAAATAAATGCTAGTCCTGAAAAGGACTTTTTTGTGTTACTTTTAGAATTGTATTTTACTTTTTTGCTTTCTTTACTGGAGTTGCCTTTTTTGTTGTTGTCGCAGCTTTTTTAACCTTAGGACTTTTTGCAGCAACCTTTGTTACATTTTTAGATGGTTTCGTAATTTTTTGCTTCGAAGCTTTTGTTTTAATAGGAGCTGGTTTCTTAATAGTTTTAGCTACTGCCTTTTCAGATTTTTTCTTTTCTATTATAGATTCTTTAGCAACAGTAGTCTTTTTCTTTGCGACTCCAACCTTTACAGGTGATCCTTTCTTGGCTTTTTTTGTAATTGATTTTTTCGGTGATGCTAATTTGTTTTTCTTCGAACTTTCGCCGCTTGCTTTTGTTGATGTCGATAGCTTAAATGAACCCGATGCACCTTTGCCTTTCGTTTGGATTAATTTACTGCTAACAACTGCACTCTTAATATATTTTTTAATAAATGGAGACAATTTGTCAGCGTCAACTTTGTAATTTGCAGCCAAATACTTTTTAATTGCTAGTAAAGATGAACCGCCACGTTCTTTCAAATCTTTTATAGCGCTATTCACCATATCTGAAGTTGGAGGATGGGTTGGCTTAGATTTAGGCTTTTTCACTCCAGTTGCGATAGAACCTTTCTTTGGTTTCTTCGTTTCAACAACAGGTGCAGTATTCGATTGAATTGTAGTATTATCTGCCATTTTGCTTTTTTTCTTTTAAAATATTTTTATTCACTTTTAGATTTTCCAATTAAATTTTTCAAAAAAAAAAACACTTTAAAATTACTTATAACATTTATAACTTGTATGACTGTATGAATTAAATTCACTGAAGTCTAGTATGAACAAAACAGCTTATCCATATGTGATGAGATTGTGGAAGAGCGGTGTGAAATAATTTCATTCAATTCAAGGCAATTTTTTCTCATTTTTGTTTGATGATTTCAAAGTTGAGCTCATTTTTCTAATAGTTATGATTATTTGTTTTTGAACATATATCCATCATATGAATTGTCAAGATGGGCTCTTTCATCGTACTAATTTTGAAATTAAAAAAATTTTAAAATACGGCGCTAAATTCCGATTTTGTGTGAAATTTTTTCTATTTTCTCCAAAAAATTTCCATTTAAAACGATATAATTATTTTGTTAATAATATTATGAATTTTTTTTTTCTATATTCATATTAAGATGTACTCAATGCATCATTATCATTAATTGTTTTTTTAAAATTCACCTATTTTAATACTGTAATTTATGTTTCTTTCAGAAATCATCAAACAACCATCCGTTGTTGTTTTGTACATGTTGTATGAGAATTGTAATTTTAAATTATCTATTAAGTGAAGGTACGAGAGAATAAACTTTTATTTAAAATTTATTTCAATCATTTTGAGATATGTATCTTTAATTCTAAATATTGAATTAAATGGATTTTAATGAAATTTTTTTCAAACTTTATATGAAATATATTATTACCAACATTATCATTTTTGTTTGATGATTTCAAAGTTGAGCTCATTTTTCTAATAGTTATGATTATATGTTTTTAAACATATATCCATCATATGAATCGTCAAGATGGGCTCTTTCATCGTACTAATTTTGAAATTAAAAAAAATTAAAATTCGGCGTTAAATTCCGATTTTGTGTGAAATTTTTTCTATTTTCTACAAAAAATTTCCATTTTAAACGATATAATTATTTTGTCAAAATTATTATGGAATTTTTTTTTTGTTATTCATATTAAGATTTACTCAATCCATCATTATCATTAATTGTTTTTATTAAATTCTCCTATTTTCATACTGTAATTTAAATTTCTTTCAGAAATCTTCAAACAACCATTCGTTGCTGTTTTGTACATGTTGTTTGAGAATCAGAATTTTAATCTAACTACTACATAGTAAAGGTATAAACGGACACAATTTAATAAAAATTCATTTCAATCAATCCGAGATATGTATCATTAAATCAAAATTCTAAATTTAATAGATTTTAGTGAAATTTTTTTGCAACTTTATGTGAAATACACAATATTATTACCATGGCATGGTAACATGGTACAGTTTTTCATTTTGAAATTAAATTAAACTCTTCGATTAAATAAATGCTAGTCCTGAAAAGGACTTTTTTGTGTTACTTTTAGAATTGTATTTTACTTTTTTGCTTTCTTTACTGGAGTTGCCTTTTTTGTTGTTGTCGCAGCTTTTTTAACCTTAGGACTTTTTGCAGCAACCTTTGTTACATTTTTAGATGGTTTCGTAATTTTTTGCTTCGAAGCTTTTGTTTTAATAGGAGCTGGTTTCTTAATAGTTTTAGCTACTGCCTTTTCAGATTTTTTCTTTTCTATTATAGATTCTTTAGCAACAGTAGTCTTTTTCTTTGCGACTCCAACCTTTACAGGTGATCCTTTCTTGGCTTTTTTTGTAATTGATTTTTTCGGTGATGCTAATTTGTTTTTCTTCGAACTTTCGCCGCTTGCTTTTGTTGATGTCGATAGCTTAAATGAACCCGATGCACCTTTGCCTTTCGTTTGGATTAATTTACTGCTAACAACTGCACTCTTAATATATTTTTTAATAAATGGAGACAATTTGTCAGCGTCAACTTTGTAATTTGCAGCCAAATACTTTTTAATTGCTAGTAAAGATGAACCGCCACGTTCTTTCAAATCTTTTATAGCGCTATTCACCATATCTGAAGTTGGAGGATGGGTTGGCTTAGATTTAGGCTTTTTCACTCCAGTTGCGATAGAACCTTTCTTTGGTTTCTTCGTTTCAACAACAGGTGCAGTATTCGATTGAATTGTAGTATTATCTGCCATTTTGCTTTTTTTCTTTTAAAATATTTTTATTCACTTTTAGATTTTCCAATTAAATTTTTCAAAAAAAAAAACACTTTAAAATTACTTATAACATTTATAACTTGTATGACTGTATGAATTAAATTCACTGAAGTCTAGTATGAACAAAACAGCTTATCCATATGTGATGAGATTGTGGAAGAGCGGTGTGAAATAATTTCATTCAATTCAAGGCAATTTTTTCTCATTTTTGTTTGATGATTTCAAAGTTGAGCTCATTTTTCTAATAGTTATGATTATTTGTTTTTGAACATATATCCATCATATGAATTGTCAAGATGGGCTCTTTCATCGTACTAATTTTGAAATTAAAAAAATTTTAAAATACGGCGCTAATTTCCGATTTTGTGTGAAATTTTTTCTATTTTCTCCAAAAAATTTCCATTTAAAACGATATAATTATTTTGTTAATAATATTATGAATTTTTTTTTTCTATATTCATATTAAGATGTACTCAATGCATCATTATCATTAATTGTTTTTTTAAAATTCACCTATTTTAATACTGTAATTTATGTTTCTTTCAGAAATCATCAAACAACCATCCGTTGTTGTTTTGTACATGTTGTATGAGAATTGTAATTTTAAATTATCTATTAAGTGAAGGTACGAGAGAATAAACTTTTATTTAAAATTTATTTCAATCATTTTGAGATATGTATCTTTAATTCTAAATATTGAATTAAATGGATTTTAATGAAATTTTTTTCAAACTTTATATGAAATATATTATTACCAACATTATCATTTTTGTTTGATGATTTCAAAGTTGAGCTCATTTTTCTAATAGTTATGATTATATGTTTTTAAACATATATCCATCATATGAATCGTCAAGACGGGCTCTTTCATCGTACTAATTTTGAAATTAAAAAAAATTAAAATTCGGCGTTAAATTCCGATTTTGTGTGAAATTTTTTCTATTTTCTACAAAAAATTTCCATTTTAAACGATATAATTATTTTGTCAAAATTATTATGGAATTTTTTTTTTGTTATTCATATTAAGATTTACTCAATCCATCATTATCATTAATTGTTTTTATTAAATTCTCCTATTTTCATACTGTAATTTAAATTTCTTTCAGAAATCTTCAAACAACCATTCGTTGCTGTTTTGTACATGTTGTTTGAGAATCAGAATTTTAATCTAACTACTACATAGTAAAGGTATAAACGGACACAATTTAATAAAAATTCATTTCAATCAATCCGAGATATGTATCCTTAAATCAAAATTCTAAATTTAATAGATTTTAGTGAAATTTTTTTGCAACTTTATGTGAAATACACAATATTATTACCATGGCATGGTAACATGGTACAGTTTTTCATTTTGAAATTAAATTAAACTCTTCGATTAAATAAATGCTAGTCCTGAAAAGGACTTTTTTGTGTTACTTTTAGAATTGTATTTTACTTTTTTGCTTTCTTTACTGGAGTTGCCTTTTTTGTTGTTGTCGCAGCTTTTTTAACCTTAGGACTTTTTGCAGCAACCTTTGTTACATTTTTAGATGGTTTCGTAATTTTTTGCTTCGAAGCTTTTGTTTTAATAGGAGCTGGTTTCTTAATAGTTTTAGCTACTGCCTTTTCAGATTTTTTCTTTTCTATTAAAGATTCTTTAGCAACAGTAGTCTTTTTCTTTGCGACTCCAACCTTTACAGGTGATCCTTTCTTGGCTTTTTTTGTAATTGATTTTTTCGGTGATGCTAATTTGTTTTTCTTCGAACTTTCGCCGCTTGCTTTTGTTGATGTCGATAGCTTAAATGAACCCGATGCACCTTTGCCTTTCGTTTGGATTAATTTACTGCTAACAACTGCACTCTTAATATATTTTTTAATAAATGGAGACAATTTGTCAGCGTCAACTTTGTAATTTGCAGCCAAATACTTTTTAATTGCTAGTAAAGATGAACCGCCACGTTCTTTCAAATCTTTTATAGCGCTATTCACCATATCTGAAGTTGGAGGATGGGTTGGCTTAGATTTAGGCTTTTTCACTCCAGTTGCGATAGAACCTTTCTTTGGTTTCTTCGTTTCAACAACAGGTGCAGTATTCGATTGAATTGTAGTATTATCTGCCATTTTGCTTTTTTTCTTTTAAAATATTTTTATTCACTTTTAGATTTTCCAATTAAATTTTTCAAAAAAAAAAACACTTTAAAATCACTTATAACATTTATAACTTGTATGACTGTATGAATTAAATTCACTGAAGTCTAGTATGAACAAAACAGCTTATCCATATGTGATGAGATTGTGGAAGAGCGGTGTGAAATAATTTCATTCAATTCAAGGCAATTTTCTCTCATTTTTGTTTGATGATTTCAAAGTTGAGCTCATTTTCCTAATAGTTATGATTATTTGTTTTTGAACATATATCCATCATATGAATTGTCAAGATGGGCTCTTTCATCGTACTAATTTTGAAATTAAAAAAATTTTAAAATACGGCGCTAAATTCCGATTTTGTGTGAAATTTTTTCTATTTTCTCCAAAAAATTTCCATTTAAAACGATATAATTATTTTGTTAATAATATTATGAATTTTTTTTTTCTATATTCATATTAAGATGTACTCAATGCATCATTATCATTAATTGTTTTTATTAAATTCACCTATTTTAATACTGTAATTTATGTTTCTTTCAGAAATCATCAAACAACCATCCGTTGTTGTTTTGTACATGTTGTATGAGAATTGTAATTTTAAATTATCTATTAAGTGAAGGTACGAGAGAATAAACTTTTATTTAAAATTTATTTCAATCATTTTGAGATATGTATCTTTAATTCTAAATATTGAATTAAATGGATTTTAATGAAATTTTTTTGAAACTTTATATGAAATATATTATTACCAACATTATCATTTTTGTTTGATGATTTCAAAGTTGAGCTCATTTTTCTAATAGTTATGATTATATGTTTTTAAACATATATCCATCATATGAATCGTCAAGACGGGCTCTTTCATCGTACTAATTTTGAAATTAAAAAAAATTAAAATTCGGCGTTAAATTCCGGTTTTGTGTGAAATTTTTTCTATTTTCTACAAAAAATTTCCATTTTAAACGATATAATTATTTTGTCAAAATTATTATGGAATTTTTTTTTTGTTATTCATATTAAGATTTACTCAATCCATCATTATCATTAATTGTTTTTATTAAATTCTCCTATTTTCATACTGTAATTTAAATTTCTTTCAGAAATCTTCAAACAACCATTCGTTGCTGTTTTGTACATGTTGTTTGAGAATCAGAATTTTAATCTAACTACTACATAGTAAAGGTATAAACGGACACAATTTAATAAAAATTCATTTCAATCAATCCGAGATATGTATCCTTAAATCAAAATTCTAAATTTAATAGATTTTAGTGAAATTTTTTTGCAACTTTATGTGAAATACACAATATTATTACCATGGCATGGTAACATGGTACAGTTTTTCATTTTGAAATTAAATTAAACTCTTCGATTAAATAAATGCTAGTCCTGAAAAGGACTTTTTTGTGTTACTTTTAGAATTGTATTTTACTTTTTTGCTTTCTTTACTGGAGTTGCCTTTTTTGTTGTTGTCGCAGCTTTTTTAACCTTAGGACTTTTTGCAGCAACCTTTGTTACATTTTTAGATGGTTTCGTAATTTTTTGCTTCGAAGCTTTTGTTTTAATAGGAGCTGGTTTCTTAATAGTTTTAGCTACTGCCTTTTCAGATTTTTTCTTTTCTATTAAAGATTCTTTAGCAACAGTAGTCTTTTTCTTTGCGACTCCAACCTTTACAGGTGATCCTTTCTTGGCTTTTTTTGTAATTGATTTTTTCGGTGATGCTAATTTGTTTTTCTTCGAACTTTCGCCGCTTGCTTTTGTTGATGTCGATAGCTTAAATGAACCCGATGCACCTTTGCCTTTCGTTTGGATTAATTTACTGCTAACAACTGCACTCTTAATATATTTTTTAATAAATGGAGACAATTTGTCAGCGTCAACTTTGTAATTTGCAGCCAAATACTTTTTAATTGCTAGTAAAGATGAACCGCCACGTTCTTTCAAATCTTTTATAGCGCTATTCACCATATCTGAAGTTGGAGGATGGGTTGGCTTAGATTTAGGCTTTTTCACTCCAGTTGCGATAGAACCTTTCTTTGGTTTCTTCGTTTCAACAACAGGTGCAGTATTCGATTGAATTGTAGTATTATCTGCCATTTTGCTTTTTTTCTTTTAAAATATTTTTATTCACTTTTAGATTTTCCAATTAAATTTTTCAAAAAAAAAAACACTTTAAAATCACTTATAACATTTATAACTTGTATGACTGTATGAATTAAATTCACTGAAGTCTAGTATGAACAAAACAGCTTATCCATATGTGATGAGATTGTGGAAGAGCGGTGTGAAAAATTTCATTCAATTCAAGGCAATTTTCTCTCATTTTTGTTTGATGATTTCAAAGTTGAGCTCATTTTCCTAATAGTTATGATTATTTGTTTTTGAACATATATCCATCATATGAATTGTCAAGATGGGCTCTTTCATCGTACTAATTTTGAAATTAAAAAAATTTTAAAATACGGCGCTAAATTCCGATTTTGTGTGAAATTTTTTCTATTTTCTCCAAAAAATTTCCATTTAAAACGATATAATTATTTTGTTAATAATATTATGAATTTTTTTTTTCTATATTCATATTAAGATGTACTCAATGCATCATTATCATTAATTGTTTTTATTAAATTCACCTATTTTAATACTGTAATTTATGTTTCTTTCAGAAATCATCAAACAACCATCCGTTGTTGTTTTGTACATGTTGTATGAGAATTGTAATTTTAAATTATCTATTAAGTGAAGGTACGAGAGAATAAACTTTTATTTAAAATTTATTTCAATCATTTTGAGATATGTATCTTTAATTCTAAATATTGAATTAAATGGATTTTAATGAAATTTTTTTGAAACTTTATATGAAATATATTATTACCAACATTATCATTTTTGTTTGATGATTTCAAAGTTGAGCTCATTTTTCTAATAGTTATGATTATATGTTTTTAAACATATATCCATCATATGAATCGTCAAGACGGGCTCTTTCATCGTACTAATTTTGAAATTAAAAAAAATTAAAATTCGGCGTTAAATTCCGATTTTGTGTGAAATTTTTTCTATTTTCTACAAAAAATTTCCATTTTAAACGATATAATTATTTTGTCAAAATTATTATGGAATTTTTTTTTTGTTATTCATATTAAGATT
Source organism: Xylophagus ater (assembly GCA_963422695.1). Lineage (NCBI taxonomy): Eukaryota > Metazoa > Arthropoda > Insecta > Diptera > Xylophagidae > Xylophagus > Xylophagus ater. The sequence continues at coordinate 37,466,893 of OY730478.1, forward strand.
TACTCAATCCATCATTATCATTAATTGTTTTTATTAAATTCTCCTATTTTCATACTGTAATTTAAATTTCTTTCAGAAATCTTCAAACAACCATTCGTTGCTGTTTTGTACATGTTGTTTGAGAATCAGAATTTTAATCTAACTACTACATAGTAAAGGTATAAACGGACACAATTTAATAAAAATTCATTTCAATCAATCCGAGATATGTATCCTTAAATCAAAATTCTAAATTTAATAGATTTTAGTGAAATTTTTTTGCAACTTTATGTGAAATACACAATATTATTACCATGGCATGGTAACATGGTACAGTTTTTCATTTTGAAATTAAATTAAACTCTTCGATTAAATAAATGCTAGTCCTGAAAAGGACTTTTTTGTGTTACTTTTAGAATTGTATTTTACTTTTTTGCTTTCTTTACTGGAGTTGCCTTTTTTGGTATTGTCGCAGCTTTTTTAACCTTAGGACTTTTTGCAGCAACCTTTGTTACATTTTTAGATGGTTTCGTAATTTTTTGCTTCGAAGCTTTTGTTTTAATAGGAGCTGGTTTCTTAATAGTTTTAGCTACTGCCTTTTCAGATTTTTTCTTTTCTATTATAGATTCTTTAGCAACAGTAGTCTTTTTCTTTGCGACTCCAACCTTTACAGGTGATCCTTTCTTGGCTTTTTTGGTAATTGATTTTTTCGGTGATGCTAATTTGTTTTTCTTCGAACTTTCGCCGCTTGCTTTTGTTGATGTCGATAGCTTAAATGAACCCGATGCACCTTTGCCTTTCGTTTGGATTAATTTACTGCTAACAACTGCACTCTTAATATATTTTTTAATAAATGGAGACAATTTGTCAGCGTCAACTTTGTAATTTGCAGCCAAATACTTTTTAATTGCTAGTAAAGATGAACCGCCACGTTCTTTCAAATCTTTTATAGCGCTATTCACCATATCTGAAGTTGGAGGATGGGTTGGCTTAGATTTAGGCTTTTTCACTCCAGTTGCGATAGAACCTTTCTTTGGTTTCTTCGTTTCAACAACAGGTGCAGTATTCGATTGAATTGTAGTATTATCTGCCATTTTGCTTTTTTTCTTTTAAAATATTTTTATTCACTTTTAGATTTTCCAATTAAATTTTTCAAAAAAAAAAACACTTTAAAATCACTTATAACATTTATAACTTGTATGACTGTATGAATTAAATTCACTGAAGTCTAGTATGAACAAAACAGCTTATCCATATGTGATGAGATTGTGGAAGAGCGGTGTGAAATAATTTCATTCAATTCAAGGCAATTTTTTCTCATTTTTGTTTGATGATTTCAAAGTTGAGCTCATTTTCCTAATAGTTATGATTATTTGTTTTTGAACATATATCCATCATATGAATTGTCAAGATGGGCTCTTTCATCGTACTAATTTTGAAATTAAAAAAATTTTAAAATACGGCGCTAAATTCCGATTTTGTGTGAAATTTTTTCTATTTTCTCCAAAAAATTTCCATTTAAAACGATATAATTATTTTGTTAATAATATTATGAATTTTTTTTTTCTATATTCATATTAAGATGTACTCAATGCATCATTATCATTAATTGTTTTTATTAAATTCACCTATTTTAATACTGTAATTTATGTTTCTTTCAGAAATCATCAAACAACCATCCGTTGTTGTTTTGTACATGTTGTATGAGAATTGTAATTTTAAATTATCTATTAAGTGAAGGTACGAGAGAATAAACTTTTATTTAAAATTTATTTCAATCATTTTGAGATATGTATCTTTAATTCTAAATATTGAATTAAATGGATTTTAATGAAATTTTTTTGAAACTTTATATGAAATATATTATTACCAACATTATCATTTTTGTTTGATGATTTCAAAGTTGAGCTCATTTTTCTAATAGTTATGATTATATGTTTTTAAACATATATCCATCATATGAATCGTCAAGACGGGCTCTTTCATCGTACTAATTTTGAAATTAAAAAAAATTAAAATTCGGCGTTAAATTCCGATTTTGTGTGAAATTTTTTCTATTTTCTACAAAAAATTTCCATTTTAAACGATATAATTATTTTGTCAAAATTATTATGGAATTTTTTTTTTGTTATTCATATTAAGATTTACTCAATCCATCATTATTATTAATTGTTTTTATTAAATTCTCCTATTTTCATACTGTAATTTAAATTTCTTTCAGAAATCTTCAAACAACCATTCGTTGCTGTTTTGTACATGTTGTTTGAGAATCAGAATTTTAATCTAACTACTACATAGTAAAGGTATAAACGGACACAATTTAATAAAAATTCATTTCAATCAATCCGAGATATGTATCCTTAAATCAAAATTCTAAATTTAATAGATTTTAGTGAAATTTTTTTGCAACTTTATGTGAAATACACAATATTATTACCATGGCATGGTAACATGGTACAGTTTTTCATTTTGAAATTAAATTAAACTCTTCGATTAAATAAATGCTAGTCCTGAAAAGGACTTTTTTGTGTTACTTTTAGAATTGTATTTTACTTTTTTGCTTTCTTTACTGGAGTTGCCTTTTTTGTTGTTGTCGCAGCTTTTTTAACCTTAGGACTTTTTGCAGCAACCTTTGTTACATTTTTAGATGGTTTCGTAATTTTTTGCTTCGAAGCTTTTGTTTTAATAGGAGCTGGTTTCTTAATAGTTTTAGCTACTGCCTTTTCAGATTTTTTCTTTTCTATTATAGATTCTTTAGCAACAGTAGTCTTTTTCTTTGCGACTCCAACCTTTACAGGTGATCCTTTCTTGGCTTTTTTTGTAATTGATTTTTTCGGTGATGCTAATTTGTTTTTCTTCGAACTTTCGCCGCTTGCTTTTGTTGATGTCGATAGCTTAAATGAACCCGATGCACCTTTGCCTTTCGTTTGGATTAATTTACCGCTAACAACTGCACTCATAATATATTTTTTAATAAATGGAGACAATTTGTCAGCGTCAACTTTGTAATTTGCAGCCAAATACTTTTTAATTGCTAGTAAAGATGAACCGCCACGTTCTTTCAAATCTTTTATAGCGCTATTCACCATATCTGAAGTTGGAGGATGGGTTGGCTTAGATTTAGGCTTTTTCACTCCAGTTGCGATAGAACCTTTCTTTGGTTTCTTCGTTTCAACAACAGGTGCAGTATTCGATTGAATTGTAGTATTATCTGCCATTTTGCTTTTTTTCTTTTAAAATATTTTTATTCACTTTTAGATTTTCCAATTAAATTTTTCAAAAAAAAAAACACTTTAAAATCACTTATAACATTTATAACTTGTATGACTGTATGAATTAAATTCACTGAAGTCTAGTATGAACAAAACAGCTTATCCATATGTGATGAGATTGTGGAAGAGCGGTGTGAAATAATTTCATTCAATTCAAGGCAATTTTTTCTCATTTTTGTTTGATGATTTCAAAGTTGAGCTCATTTTCCTAATAGTTATGATTATTTGTTTTTGAACATATATCCATCATATGAATTGTCAAGATGGGCTCTTTCATCGTACTAATTTTGAAATTAAAAAAATTTTAAAATACGGCGCTAAATTCCGATTTTGTGTGAAATTTTTTCTATTTTCTCCAAAAAATTTCCATTTAAAACGATATAATTATTTTGTTAATAATATTATGAATTTTTTTTTTTCTATATTCATATTAAGATGTACTCAATGCATCATTATCATTAATTGTTTTTATTAAATTCACCTATTTTAATACTGTAATTTATGTTTCTTTCAGAAATCATCAAACAACCATCCGTTGTTGTTTTGTACATGTTGTATGAGAATTGTAATTTTAAATTATCTATTAAGTGAAGGTACGAGAGAATAAACTTTTATTTAAAATTTATTTCAATCATTTTGAGATATGTATCTTTAATTCTAAATATTGAATTAAATGGATTTTAATGAAATTTTTTTCAAACTTTATATGAAATATATTATTACCAACATTATCATTTTTGTTTGATGATTTCAAAGTTGAGCTCATTTTTCTAATAGTTATGATTATATGTTTTTAAACATATATCCATCATATGAATCGTCAAGACGGGCTCTTTCATCGTACTAATTTTGAAATTAAAAAAAATTAAAATTCGGCGTTAAATTCCGATTTTGTGTGAAATTTTTTCTATTTTCTACAAAAAATTTCCATTTTAAACGATATAATTATTTTTTCAAAATTATTATGGAATTTTTTTTTTGTTATTCATATTAAGATTTACTCAATCCATCATTATCATTAATTGTTTTTATTAAATTCTCCTATTTTCATACTGTAATTTAAATTTCTTTCAGAAATCTTCAAACAACCATTCGTTGCTGTTTTGTACATGTTGTTTGAGAATCAGAATTTTAATCTAACTACTACATAGTAAAGGTATAAACGGACACAATTTAATAAAAATTCATTTCAATCAATCCGAGATATGTATCCTTAAATCAAAATTCTAAATTTAATAGATTTTAGTGAAATTTTTTTGCAACTTTATGTGAAATACACAATATTATTACCATGGCATGGTAACATGGTACAGTTTTTCATTTTGAAATTAAATTAAACTCTTCGATTAAATAAATGCTAGTCCTGAAAAGGACTTTTTTGTGTTACTTTTAGAATTGTATTTTACTTTTTTGCTTTCTTTACTGGAGTTGCCTTTTTTGTTGTTGTCGCAGCTTTTTTAACCTTAGGACTTTTTGCAGCAACCTTTGTTACATTTTTAGATGGTTTCGTAATTTTTTGCTTCGAAGCTTTTGTTTTAATAGGAGCTGGTTTCTTAATAGTTTTAGCTACTGCCTTTTCAGATTTTTTCTTTTCTATTATAGATTCTTTAGCAACAGTAGTCTTTTTCTTTGCGACTCCAACCTTTACAGGTGATCCTTTCTTGGCATTTTTTGTAATTGATTTTTTCGGTGATGCTAATTTGTTTTTCTTCGAACTTTCGCCGCTTGCTTTTGTTGATGTCGATAGCTTAAATGAACCCGATGCACCTTTGCCTTTCGTTTGGATTAATTTACCGCTAACAACTGCACTCTTAATATATTTTTTAATAAATGGAGACAATTTGTCAGCGTCAACTTTGTAATTTGCAGCCAAATACTTTTTAATTGCTAGTAAAGATGAACCGCCACGTTCTTTCAAATCTTTTATAGCGCTATTCACCATATCTGAAGTTGGAGGATGGGTTGGCTTAGATTTAGGCTTTTTCACTCCAGTTGCGATAGAACCTTTCTTTGGTTTCTTCGTTTCAACAACAGGTGCAGTATTCGATTGAATTGTAGTATTATCTGCCATTTTGCTTTTTTTCTTCTAAAATATTTTTATTCACTTTTAGATTTTCCAATTAAATTTTTCAAAAAAAAAACACTTTAAAATCACTTATAACATTTATAACTTGTATGACTGTATGAATTAAATTCACTGAAGTCTAGTATGAACAAAACAGCTTATCCATATGTGATGAGATTGTGGAAGAGCGGTGTGAAAAATTTCATTGAATTCAAGGCAATTTTTTCTCATTTTTGTTTGATGATTTCAAAGTTGAGCTCATTTTTCTAATAGTTATGATTATATGTTTTTAAACATATATCCATCATATGAATCGTCAAGACGGGCTCTTTCATCGTACTAATTTTGAAATTAAAAAAAATTAAAATTCGGCGTTAAATTCCGATTTTGTGTGAAATTTTTTCTATTTTCTCCAAAAAATTTCCATTTAAAACGATATAATTATTTTGTTAATAATATTATGAATTTTTTTTTTCTATATTCATATTAAGATGTACTCAATGCATCATTATCATTAATTGTTTTTATTAAATTCACCTATTTTAATACTGTAATTTATGTTTCTTTCAGAAATCATCAAACAACCATCCGTTGTTGTTTTGTACATGTTGTATGAGAATTGTAATTTTAAATTATCTATTAAGTGAAGGTACGAGAGAATAAACTTTTATTTAAAATTTATTTCAATCATTTTGAGATATGTATCTTTAATTCTAAATATTGAATTAAATGGATTTTAATGAAATTTTTTTCAAACTTTATATGAAATATATTATTACCAACATTATCATTTTTGTTTGATGATTTCAAAGTTGAGCTCATTTTTCTAATAGTTATGATTATATGTTTTTAAACATATATCCATCATATGAATCGTCAAGACGGGCTCTTTCATCGTACTAATTTTGAAATTAAAAAAAATTAAAATTCGGCGTTAAATTCCGATTTTGTGTGAAATTTTTTCTATTTTCTACAAAAAATTTCCATTTTAAACGATATAATTATTTTGTCAAAATTATTATGGAATTTTTTTTTTGTTATTCATATTAAGATTTACTCAATCCATCATTATCATTAATTGTTTTTATTAAATTCTCCTATTTTCATACTGTAATTTAAATTTCTTTCAGAAATCTTCAAACAACCATTCGTTGCTGTTTTGTACATGTTGTTTGAGAATCAGAATTTTAATCTAACTACTACATAGTAAAGGTATAAACGGACACAATTTAATAAAAATTCATTTCAATCAATCCGAGATATGTATCCTTAAATCAAAATTCTAAATTTAATAGATTTTAGTGAAATTTTTTTGCAACTTTATGTGAAATACACAATATTATTACCATGGCCTGGTAATATGGTACAGTTTTTCATTTTGAAATTAAATTAAACTCTTCGATTAAATAAATGCTAGTCCTGAAAAGGACTTTTTTGTGTTACTTTTAGAATTGTATTTTACTTTTTTGCTTTCTTTACTGGAGTTGCCTTTTTTGTTGTTGTCGCAGCTTTTTTAACCTTAGGACTTTTTGCAGCAACCTTTGTTACATTTTTAGATGGTTTCGTAATTTTTTGCTTCGAAGCTTTTGTTTTAATAGGAGCTGGTTTCTTAATAGTTTTAGCTACTGCCTTTTCAGATTTTTTCTTTTCTATTATAGATTCTTTAGCAACAGTAGTCTTTTTCTTTGCGACTCCAACCTTTACAGGTGATCCTTTCTTGGCTTTTTTTGTAATTGATTTTTTCGGTGATGCTAATTTGTTTTTCTTCGAACTTTCGCCGCTTGCTTTTGTTGATGTCGATAGCTTAAATGAACCTGATGCACCTTTGCCTTTCGTTTGGATTAATTTACCGCTAACAACTGCACTCTTAATATATTTTTTAATAAATGGAGACAATTTGTCAGCGTCAACTTTGTAATTTGCAGCCAAATACTTTTTAATTGCTAGTAAAGATGAACCGCCACGTTCTTTCAAATCTTTTATAGCGCTATTCACCATATCTGAAGTTGGAGGATGGGTTGGCTTAGATTTAGGCTTTTTCACTCCAGTTGCGATAGAACCTTTCTTTGGTTTCTTCGTTTCAACAACAGGTGCAGTATTCGATTGAATTGTAGTATTATCTGCCATTTTGCTTTTTTTCTTTTAAAATATTTTTATTCACTTTTAGATTTTCCAATTAAATTTTTCAAAAAAAAAACACTTTAAAATCACTTATAACATTTATAACTTGTATGACTGTATGAATTAAATTCACTGAAGTCTAGTATGAACAAAACAGCTTATCCATATGTGATCAGATTGTGGAATCAGCGGTGTGAAAAATTTCATTGAATTCAAGGCAATTTTTTCTCATTTTTGTTTGATGATTTCAAAGTTGAGCTCATTTTTCTAATAGTTATGATTATATGTTTTTGAACATATATCCATCATATGAATTGTCAAGATGGGCTCTTTCATCGTACTAATTTTGAAATTAAAAAAATTTTAAAATACGGCGCTAAATTCCGATTTTGTGTGAAATTTTTTCTATTTTCTCCAAAAAATTTCCATTTAAAACGATATAATTATTTTGTTAATAATATTATGAATTTTTTTTTCTATATTCATATTAAGATGTACTCAATGCATCATTATCATTAATTGTTTTTATTAAATTCACCTATTTTAATACTGTAATTTATGTTTCTTTCAGAAATCATCAAACAACCATCCGTTGTTGTTTTGTACATGTTGTATGAGAATTGTAATTTTAAATTATCTATTAAGTGAAGGTACGAGAGAATAAACTTTTATTTAAAATTTATTTCAATCATTTTGAGATATGTATCTTTAATTCTAAATATTGAATTAAATGGATTTTAATGAAATTTTTTTCAAACTTTATATGAAATATATTTTTACCAACATTATCATTTTTGTTTGATGATTTCAAAGTTGAGCTCATTTTTCTAATAGTTATGATTATATGTTTTTAAACATATATCCATCATATGAATCGTCAAGACGGGCTCTTTCATCGTACTAATTTTGAAATTAAAAAAAATTAAAATTCGGCGTTAAATTCCGATTTTGTGTGAAATTTTTTCTATTTTCTACAAAAAATTTCCATTTTAAACGATATAATTATTTTGTCAAAATTATTATGGAATTTTTTTTTTGTTATTCATATTAAGATTTACTCAATCCATCATTATCATTAATTGTTTTTATTAAATTCTCCTATTTTCATACTGTAATTTAAATTTCTTTCAGAAATCTTCAAACAACCATTCGTTGCTGTTTTGTACATGTTGTTTGAGAATCAGAATTTTAATCTAACTACTACATAGTAAAGGTATAAACGGACACAATTTAATAAAAATTCATTTCAATCAATCCGAGATATGTATCCTTAAATCAAAATTCTAAATTTAATAGATTTTAGTGAAATTTTTTTGCAACTTTATGTGAAATACACAATATTATTACCATGGCATGGTAACATGGTACAGTTTTTCATTTTGAAATTAAATTAAACTCTTCGATTAAATAAATGCTAGTCCTGAAAAGGACTTTTTTGTGTTACTTTTAGAATTGTATTTTACTTTTTTGCTTTCTTTACTGGAGTTGCCTTTTTTGTTGTTGTCGCAGCTTTTTTAACCTTAGGACTTTTTGCAGCAACCTTTGTTACATTTTTAGATGGTTTCGTAATTTTTTGCTTCGAAGCTTTTGTTTTAATAGGAGCTGGTTTCTTAATAGTTTTAGCTACTGCCTTTTCAGATTTTTTCTTTTCTATTATAGATTCTTTAGCAACAGTAGTCTTTTTCTTTGCGACTCCAACCTTTACAGGTGATCCTTTCTTGGCTTTTTTTGTAATTGATTTTTTCGGTGATGCTAATTTGTTTTTCTTCGAACTTTCGCCGCTTGCTTTTGTTGATGTCGATAGCTTAAATGAACCCGATGCACCTTTGCCTTTCGTTTGGATTAATTTACCGCTAACAACTGCACTCTTAATATATTTTTTAATAAATGGAGACAATTTGTCAGCGTCAACTTTGTAATTTGCAGCCAAATACTTTTTAATTGCTAGTAAAGATGAACCGCCACGTTCTTTCAAATCTTTTATAGCGCTATTCACCATATCTGAAGTTGGAGGATGGGTTGGCTTAGATTTAGGCTTTTTCACTCCAGTTGCGATAGAACCTTTCTTTGGTTTCTTCGTTTCAACAACAGGTGCAGTATTCGATTGAATTGTAGTATTATCTGCCATTTTGCTTTTTTTCTTTTAAAATATTTTTATTCACTTTTAGATTTTCCAATTAAATTTTTCAAAAAAAAAACACTTTAAAATCACCTATAACATTTATAACTTGTATGACTGTATGAATTAAATTCACTGAAGTCTAGTATGAACAAAACAGCTTATCCATATGTGATGAGATTGTGGAAGAGCGGTGTGAAATAATTTCATTCAATTCAAGGCAATTTTTTCTCATTTTTGTTTGATGATTTCAAAGTTGAGCTCATTTTCCTAATAGTTATGATTATTTGTTTTTGAACATATATCCATCATATGAATTGTCAAGATGGGCTCTTTCATCGTACTAATTTTGAAATTAAAAAAATTTTAAAATACGGCGCTAAATTCCGATTTTGTGTGAAATTTTTTCTATTTTCTCCAAAAAATTTCCATTTAAAACGATATAATTATTTTGTTAATAATATTATGAATTTTTTTTTTCTATATTCATATTAAGATGTACTCAATGCATCATTATCATTAATTGTTTTTATTAAATTCACCTAGTTTAATACTGTAATTTATGTTTCTTTCAGAAATCATCAAACAACCATCCGTTGTTGTTTTGTACATGTTGTATGAGAATTGTAATTTTAAATTATCTATTAAGTGAAGGTACGAGAGAATAAACTTTTATTTAAAATTTATTTCAATCATTTTGAGATATGTATCTTTAATTCTAAATATTGAATTAAATGGATTTTAATGAAATTTTTTTCAAACTTTATATGAAATATATTATTACCAACATTATCATTTTTGTTTGATGATTTCAAAGTTGAGCTCATTTTTCTAATAGTTATGATTATATGTTTTTAAACATATATCCATCATATGAATCGTCAAGACGGGCTCTTTCATCGTACTAATTTTGAAATTAAAAAAAATTAAAATTCGGCGTTAAATTCCGATTTTGTGTGAAATTTTTTCTATTTTCTACAAAAAATTTCCATTTTAAACGATATAATTATTTTGTCAAAATTATTATGGAATTTTTTTTTTGTTATTCATATTAAGATTTACTCAATCCATCATTATCATTAATTGTTTTTATTAAATTCTCCTATTTTCATACTGTAATTTAAATTTCTTTCAGAAATCTTCAAACAACCATTCGTTGCTGTTTTGTACATGTTGTTTGAGAATCAGAATTTTAATCTAACTACTACATAGTAAAGGTATAAACGGACACAATTTAATAAAAATTCATTTCAATCAATCCGAGATATGTATCCTTAAATCAAAATTCTAAATTTAATAGATTTTAGTGAAATTTTTTTGCAACTTTATGTGAAATACACAATATTATTACCATGGCATGGTAACATGGTACAGTTTTTCATTTTGAAATTAAATTAAACTCTTCGATTAAATAAATGCTAGTCCTGAAAAGGACTTTTTTGTGTTACTTTTAGAATTGTATTTTACTTTTTTGCTTTCTTTACTGGAGTTGCCTTTTTTGTTGTTGTCGCAGCTTTTTTAACCTTAGGACTTTTTGCAGCAACCTTTGTTACATTTTTAGATGGTTTCGTAATTTTTTGCTTCGAAGCTTTTGTTTTAATAGGAGCTGGTTTCTTAATAGTTTTAGCTACTGCCTTTTCAGATTTTTTCTTTTCTATTATAGATTCTTTAGCAACAGTAGTCTTTTTCTTTGCGACTCCAACCTTTACAGGTGATCCTTTCTTGGCTTTTTTTGTAATTGATTTTTTCGGTGATGCTAATTTGTTTTTCTTCGAACTTTCGCCGCTTGCTTTTGTTGATGTCGATAGCTTAAATGAACCCGATGCACCTTTGCCTTTCGTTTGGATTAATTTACTGCTAACAACTGCACTCTTAATATATTTTTTAATAAATGGAGACAATTTGTCAGCGTCAACTTTGTAATTTGCAGCCAAATACTTTTTAATTGCTAGTAAAGATGAACCGCCACGTTCTTTCAAATCTTTTATAGCGCTATTCACCATATCTGAAGTTGGAGGATGGGTTGGCTTAGATTTAGGCTTTTTCACTCCAGTTGCGATAGAACCTTTCTTTGGTTTCTTCGTTTCAACAACAGGTGCAGTATTCGATTGAATTGTAGTATTATCTGCCATTTTGCTTTTTTTCTTTTAAAATATTTTTATTCACTTTTAGATTTTCCAATTAAATTTTTCAAAAAAAAAAACACTTTAAAATCACTTATAACATTTATAACTTGTATGACTGTATGAATTAAATTCACTGAAGTCTAGTATGAACAAAACAGCTTATCCATATGTGATGAGATTGTGGAAGAGCGGTGTGAAATAATTTCATTCAATTCAAGGCAATTTTTTCTCATTTTTGTTTGATGATTTCAAAGTTGAGCTCATTTTCCTAATAGTTATGATTATTTGTTTTTGAACATATATCCATCATATGAATTGTCAAGATGGGCTCTTTCATCGTACTAATTTTGAAATTAAAAAAATTTTAAAATACGGCGCTAAATTCCGATTTTGTGTGAAATTTTTTCTATTTTCTCCAAAAAATTTCCATTTAAAACGATATAATTATTTTGTTAATAATATTATGAATTTTTTTTTTTCTATATTCATATTAAGATGTACTCAATGCATCATTATCATTAATTGTTTTTATTAAATTCACCTATTTTAATACTGTAATTTATGTTTCTTTCAGAAATCATCAAACAACCATCCGTTGTTGTTTTGTACATGTTGTATGAGAATTGTAATTTTAAATTATCTATTAAGTGAAGGTACGAGAGAATAAACTTTTATTTAAAATTTATTTCAATCATTTTGAGATATGTATCTTTAATTCTAAATATTGAATTAAATGGATTTTAATGAAATTTTTTTCAAACTTTATATGAAATATATTATTACCAACATTATCATTTTTGTTTGATGATTTCAAAGTTGAGCTCATTTTTCTAATAGTTATGATTATATGTTTTTAAACATATATCCATCATATGAATCGTCAAGACGGGCTCTTTCATCGTACTAATTTTGAAATTAAAAAAAATTAAAATTCGGCGTTAAATTCCGATTTTGTGTGAAATTTTTTCTATTTTCTACAAAAAATTTCCATTTTAAACGATATAATTATTTTGTCAAAATTATTATGGAATTTTTTTTTTGTTATTCATATTAAGATTTACTCAATCCATCATTATCATTAATTGTTTTTATTAAATTCTCCTATTTTCATACTGTAATTTAAATTTCTTTCAGAAATCTTCAAACAACCATTCGTTGCTGTTTTGTACATGTTGTTTGAGAATCAGAATTTTAATCTAACTACTACATAGTAAAGGTATAAACGGACACAATTTAATAAAAATTCATTTCAATCAATCCGAGATATGTATCCTTAAATCAAAATTCTAAATTTAATAGATTTTAGTGAAATTTTTTTGCAACTTTATGTGAAATACACAATATTATTACCATGGCATGGTAACATGGTACAGTTTTTCATTTTGAAATTAAATTAAACTCTTCGATTAAATAAATGCTAGTCCTGAAAAGGACTTTTTTGTGTTACTTTTAGAATTGTATTTTACTTTTTTGCTTTCTTTACTGGAGTTGCCTTTTTTGTTGTTGTCGCAGCTTTTTTAAACTTAGGACTTTTTGCAGCAACCTTTGTTACATTTTTAGATGGTTTCGTAATTTTTTGCTTCGAAGCTTTTGTTTTAATAGGAGCTGGTTTCTTAATAGTTTTAGCTACTGCCTTTTCAGATTTTTTCTTTTCTATTATAGATTCTTTAGCAACAGTAGTCTTTTTCTTTGCGACTCCAACCTTTACAGGTGATCCTTTCTTGGCATTTTTTGTAATTGATTTTTTCGGTGATGCTAATTTGTTTTTCTTCGAACTTTCGCCGCTTGCTTTTGTTGATGTCGATAGCTTAAATGAACCCGATGCACCTTTGCCTTTCGTTTGGATTAATTTACCGCTAACAACTGCACTCTTAATATATTTTTTAATAAATGGAGACAATTTGTCAGCGTCAACTTTGTAATTTGCAGCCAAATACTTTTTAATTGCTAGTAAAGATGAACCGCCACGTTCTTTCAAATCTTTTATAGCGCTATTCACCATATCTGAAGTTGGAGGATGGGTTGGCTTAGATTTAGGCTTTTTCACTCCAGTTGCGATAGAACCTTTCTTTGGTTTCTTCGTTTCAACAACAGGTGCAGTATTCGATTGAATTGTAGTATTATCTGCCATTTTGCTTTTTTTCTTCTAAAATATTTTTATTCACTTTTAGATTTTCCAATTAAATTTTTCAAAAAAAAAACACTTTAAAATCACTTATAACATTTATAACTTGTATGACTGTATGAATTAAATTCACTGAAGTCTAGTATGAACAAAACAGCTTATCCATATGTGATGAGATTGTGGAAGAGCGGTGTGAAATAATTTCATTCAATTCAAGGCAATTTTCTCTCATTTTTGTTTGATGATTTCAAAGTTGAGCTCATTTTTCTAATAGTTATGATTATATGTTTTTAAACATATATCCATCATATGAATCGTCAAGACGGGCTCTTTCATCGTACTAATTTTGAAATTAAAAAAAATTAAAATTCGGCGTTAAATTCCGATTTTGTGTGAAATTTTTTCTATTTTCTCCAAAAAATTTCCATTTAAAACGATATAATTATTTTGTTAATAATATTATGAATTTTTTTTTTCTATATTCATATTAAGATGTACTCAATGCATCATTATCATTAATTGTTTTTATTAAATTCACCTATTTTAATACTGTAATTTATGTTTCTTTCAGAAATCATCAAACAACCATCCGTTGTTGTTTTGTACATGTTGTATGAGAATTGTAATTTTAAATTATCTATTAAGTGAAGGTACGAGAGAATAAACTTTTATTTAAAATTTATTTCAATCATTTTGAGATATGTATCTTTAATTCTAAATATTGAATTAAATGGATTTTAATGAAATTTTTTTCAAACTTTATATGAAATATATTATTACCAACATTATCATTTTTGTTTGATGATTTCAAAGTTGAGCTCATTTTTCTAATAGTTATGATTATATGTTTTTAAACATATATCCATCATATGAATCGTCAAGACGGGCTCTTTCATCGTACTAATTTTGAAATTAAAAAAAATTAAAATTCGGCGTTAAATTCCGATTTTGTGTGAAATTTTTTCTATTTTCTACAAAAAATTTCCATTTTAAACGATATAATTATTTTGTCAAAATTATTATGGAATTTTTTTTTTGTTATTCATATTAAGATTTACTCAATCCATCATTATCATTAATTGTTTTTATTAAATTCTCCTATTTTCATACTGTAATTTAAATTTCTTTCAGAAATCTTCAAACAACCATTCGTTGCTGTTTTGTACATGTTGTTTGAGAATCAGAATTTTAATCTAACTACTACATAGTAAAGGTATAAACGGACACAATTTAATAAAAATTCATTTCAATCAATCCGAGATATGTATCCTTAAATCAAAATTCTAAATTTAATAGATTTTAGTGAAATTTTTTTGCAACTTTATGTGAAATACACAATATTATTACCATGGCCTGGTAACATGGTACAGTTTTTCATTTTGAAATTAAATTAAACTCTTCGATTAAATAAATGCTAGTCCTGAAAAGGACTTTTTTGTGTTACTTTTAGAATTGTATTTTACTTTTTTGCTTTCTTTACTGGAGTTGCCTTTTTTGTTGTTGTCGCAGCTTTTTTAACCTTAGGACTTTTTGCAGCAACCTTTGTTACATTTTTAGATGGTTTCGTAATTTTTTGCTTCGAAGCTTTTGTTTTAATAGGAGCTGGTTTCTTAATAGTTTTAGCTACTGCCTTTTCAGATTTTTTCTTTTCTATTATAGATTCTTTAGCAACAGTAGTCTTTTTCTTTGCGACTCCAACCTTTACAGGTGATCCTTTCTTGGCTTTTTTTGTAATTGATTTTTTCGGTGATGCTAATTTGTTTTTCTTCGAACTTTCGCCGCTTGCTTTTGTTGATGTCGATAGCTTAAATGAACCTGATGCACCTTTGCCTTTCGTTTGGATTAATTTACCGCTAACAACTGCACTCTTAATATATTTTTTAATAAATGGAGACAATTTGTCAGCGTCAACTTTGTAATTTGCAGCCAAATACTTTTTAATTGCTAGTAAAGATGAACCGCCACGTTATTTCAAATCTTTTATAGCGCTATTCACCATATCTGAAGTTGGAGGATGGGTTGGCTTAGATTTAGGCTTTTTCACTCCAGTTGCGATAGAACCTTTCTTTGGTTTCTTCGTTTCAACAACAGGTGCAGTATTCGATTGAATTGTAGTATTATCTGCCATTTTGCTTTTTTTCTTTTAAAATATTTTTATTCACTTTTAGATTTTCCAATTAAATTTTTCAAAAAAAAAACACTTTAAAATCACTTATAACATTTATAACTTGTATGACTGTATGAATTAAATTCACTGAAGTCTAGTATGAACAAAACAGCTTATCCATATGTGATCAGATTGTGGAATCAGCGGTGTGAAAAATTTCATTGAATTCAAGGCAATTTTTTCTCATTTTTGTTTGATGATTTCAAAGTTGAGCTCATTTTTCTAATAGTTATGATTATATGTTTTTGAACATATATCCATCATATGAATTGTCAAGATGGGCTCTTTCATCGTACTAATTTTGAAATTAAAAAAATTTTAAAATACGGCGCTAAATTCCGATTTTGTGTGAAATTTTTTCTATTTTCTCCAAAAAATTTCCATTTAAAACGATATAATTATTTTGTTAATAATATTATGAATTTTTTTTTCTATATTCATATTAAGATGTACTCAATGCATCATTATCATTAATTGTTTTTATTAAATTCACCTATTTTAATACTGTAATTTATGTTTCTTTCAGAAATCATCAAACAACCATCCGTTGTTGTTTTGTACATGTTGTATGAGAATTGTAATTTTAAATTATCTATTAAGTGAAGGTACGAGAGAATAAACTTTTATTTAAAATTTATTTCAATCATTTTGAGATATGTATCTTTAATTCTAAATATTGAATTAAATGGATTTTAATGAAATTTTTTTCAAACTTTATATGAAATATATTTTTACCAACATTATCATTTTTGTTTGATGATTTCAAAGTTGAGCTCATTTTTCTAATAGTTATGATTATATGTTTTTAAACATATATCCATCATATGAATCGTCAAGACGGGCTCTTTCATCGTACTAATTTTGAAATTAAAAAAAATTAAAATTCGGCGTTAAATTCCGATTTTGTGTGAAATTTTTTCTATTTTCTACAAAAAATTTCCATTTTAAACGATATAATTATTTTGTCAAAATTATTATGGAATTTTTTTTTTGTTATTCATATTAAGATTTACTCAATCCATCATTATCATTAATTGTTTTTATTAAATTCTCCTATTTTCATACTGTAATTTAAATTTCTTTCAGAAATCTTCAAACAACCATTCGTTGCTGTTTTGTACATGTTGTTTGAGAATCAGAATTTTAATCTAACTACTACATAGTAAAGGTATAAACGGACACAATTTAATAAAAATTCATTTCAATCAATCCGAGATATGTATCCTTAAATCAAAATTCTAAATTTAATAGATTTTAGTGAAATTTTTTTGCAACTTTATGTGAAATACACAATATTATTACCATGGCATGGTAACATGGTACAGTTTTTCATTTTGAAATTAAATTAAACTCTTCGATTAAATAAATGCTAGTCCTGAAAAGGACTTTTTTGTGTTACTTTTAGAATTGTATTTTACTTTTTTGCTTTCTTTACTGGAGTTGCCTTTTTTGTTGTTGTCGCAGCTTTTTTAACCTTAGGACTTTTTGCAGCAACCTTTGTTACATTTTTAGATGGTTTCGTAATTTTTTGCTTCGAAGCTTTTGTTTTAATAGGAGCTGGTTTCTTAATAGTTTTAGCTACTGCCTTTTCAGATTTTTTCTTTTCTATTATAGATTCTTTAGCAACAGTAGTCTTTTTCTTTGCGACTCCAACCTTTACAGGTGATCCTTTCTTGGCTTTTTTTGTAATTGATTTTTTCGGTGATGCTAATTTGTTTTTCTTCGAACTTTCGCCGCTTGCTTTTGTTGATGTCGATAGCTTAAATGAACCCGATGCACCTTTGCCTTTCGTTTGGATTAATTTACCGCTAACAACTGCACTCTTAATATATTTTTTAATAAATGGAGACAATTTGTCAGCGTCAACTTTGTAATTTGCAGCCAAATACTTTTTAATTGCTAGTAAAGATGAACCGCCACGTTCTTTCAAATCTTTTATAGCGCTATTCACCATATCTGAAGTTGGAGGATGGGTTGGCTTAGATTTAGGCTTTTTCACTCCAGTTGCGATAGAACCTTTCTTTGGTTTCTTCGTTTCAACAACAGGTGCAGTATTCGATTGAATTGTAGTATTATCTGCCATTTTGCTTTTTTTCTTTTAAAATATTTTTATTCACTTTTAGATTTTCCAATTAAATTTTTCAAAAAAAAAACACTTTAAAATCACTTATAACATTTATAACTTGTATGACTGTATGAATTAAATTCACTGAAGTCTAGTATGAACAAAACAGCTTATCCATATGTGATGAGATTGTGGAAGAGCGGTGTGAAAAATTTCATTGAATTCAAGGCAATTTTTTCTCATTTTTGTTTGATGATTTCAAAGTTGAGCTCATTTTTCTAATAGTTATGATTATTTGTTTTTGAACATATATCCATCATATGAATTGTCAAGATGGGCTCTTTCATCGTACTAATTTTGAAATTAAAAAAATTTTAAAATACGGCGCTAAATTCCGATTTTGTGTGAAATTTTTTCTATTTTCTCCAAAAAATTTCCATTTAAAACGATATAATTATTTTGTTAATAATATTATGAATTTTTTTTTTCTATATTCATATTAAGATGTACTCAATGCATCATTATCATTAATTGTTTTTATTAAATTCACCTATTTTAATACTGTAATTTATGTTTCTTTCAGAAATCATCAAACAACCATCCGTTGTTGTTTTGTACATGTTGTATGAGAATTGTAATTTTAAATTATCTATTAAGTGAAGGTACGAGAGAATAAACTTTTATTTAAAATTTATTTCAATCATTTTGAGATATGTATGTTTAATTCTAAATATTGAATTAAATGGATTTTAATGAAATTTTTTTCAAACTTTATATGAAATATATTATTACCAACATTATCATTTTTGTTTGATGATTTCAAAGTTGAGCTCATTTTTCTAATAGTTATGATTATATGTTTTTAAACATATATCCATCATATGAATCGTCAAGACGGGCTCTTTCATCGTACTAATTTTGAAATTAAAAAAAATTGAAATTCGGCGTTAAATTCCGATTTTGTGTGAAATTTTTTCTATTTTCTACAAAAAATTTCCATTTTAAACGATATAATTATTTTGTCAAAATTATTATGGAATTTTTTTTTTGTTATTCATATTAAGATTTACTCAATCCATCATTATCATTAATTGTTTTTATTAAATTCTCCTATTTTCATACTGTAATTTAAATTTCTTTCAGAAATCTTCAAACAACCATTCGTTGCTGTTTTGTACATGTTGTTTGAGAATCAGAATTTTAATCTAACTACTACATAGTAAAGGTATAAACGGACACAATTTAATAAAAATTCATTTCAATCAATCCGAGATATGTATCCTTAAATCAAAATTCTAAATTTAATAGATTTTAGTGAAATTTTTTTGCAACTTTATGTGAAATACACAATATTATTACCATGGCATGGTAACATGGTACAGTTTTTCATTTTGAAATTAAATTAAACTCTTCGATTAAATAAATGCTAGTCCTGAAAAGGACTTTTTTGTGTTACTTTTAGAATTGTATTTTACTTTTTTGCTTTCTTTACTGGAGTTGCCTTTTTTGTTGTTGTCGCAGCTTTTTTAACCTTAGGACTTTTTGCAGCAACCTTTGTTACATTTTTAGATGGTTTCGTAATTTTTTGCTTCGAAGCTTTTGTTTTAATAGGAGCTGGTTTCTTAATAGTTTTAGCTAATGCCTTTTCAGATTTTTTCTTTTCTATTATAGATTCTTTAGCAACAGTAGTCTTTTTCTTTGCGACTCCAACCTTTACAGGTGATCCTTTCTTGGCTTTTTTTGTAATTGATTTTTTCGGTGATGCTAATTTGTTTTTCTTCGAACTTTCGCCGCTTGCTTTTGTTGATGTCGATAGCTTAAATGAACCCGATGCACCTTTGCCTTTCGTTTGGATTAATTTACCGCTAACAACTGCACTCTTAATATATTTTTTAATAAATGGAGACAATTTGTCAGCGTCAACTTTGTAATTTGCAGCCAAATACTTTTTAATTGCTAGTAAAGATGAACCGCCACGTTCTTTCAAATCTTTTATAGCGCTATTCACCATATCTGAAGTTGGAGGATGGGTTGGCTTAGATTTAGGCTTTTTCACTCCAGTTGCGATAGAACCTTTCTTTGGTTTCTTCGTTTCAACAACAGGTGCAGTATTCGATTGAATTGTAGTATTATCTGCCATTTTGCTTTTTTTCTTTTAAAATATTTTTATTCACTTTTAGATTTTCCAATTAAATTTTTCAAAAAAAAAACACTTTAAAATCACTTATAACATTTATAACTTGTATGACTGTATGAATTAAATTCACTGAAGTCTAGTATGAACAAAACAGCTTATCCATATGTGATAAGATTGTGGAAGAGCGGTGTGAAAAATTTCATGGAATTCAAGGCAATTTTTTCTCATTTTTGTTTGATGATTTCAAAGTTGAGCTCATTTTTCTAATAGTTATGATTATATGTTTTTGAACATATATCCATCATATGAATTGTCAAGATGGGCTCTTTCATCGTACTAATTTTGAAATTAAAAAAATTTTAAAATACGGCGCTAAATTCCGATTTTGTGTGAAATTTTTTCTATTTTCTCCAAAAAATTTCCATTTAAAACGATATAATTATTTTGTTAATAATATTATGAATTTTTTTTTTCTATATTCATATTAAGATGTACTCAATGCATCATTATCATTAATTGTTTTTATTAAATTCACCTATTTTAATACTGTAATTTATGTTTCTTTCAGAAATCATCAAACAACCATCCGTTGTTGTTTTGTACATGTTGTATGAGAATTGTAATTTTAAATTATCTATTAAGTGAAGGTACGAGAGAATAAACTTTTATTTAAAATTTATTTCAATCATTTTGAGATATGTATCTTTAATTCTAAATATTGAATTAAATGGATTTTAATGAAATTTTTTTCAAACTTTATATGAAATATATTATTACCAATATTATCATTTTTGTTTGATGATTTCAAAGTTGAGCTCATTTTTCTAATAGTTATGATTATATGTTTTTAAACATATATCCATCATATGAATCGTCAAGACGGGCTCTTTCATCGTACTAATTTTGAAATTAAAAAAAATTAAAATTCGGCGTTAAATTCCGATTTTGTGTGAAATTTTTTCTATTTTCTACAAAAAATTTCCATTTTAAACGATATAATTATTTTGTCAAAATTATTATGGAATTTTTTTTTTGTTATTCATATTAAGATTTACTCAATCCATCATTATCATTAATTGTTTTTATTAAATTCTCCTATTTTCATACTGTAATTTAAATTTCTTTCAGAAATCTTCAAACAACCATTCGTTGCTGTTTTGTACATGTTGTTTGAGAATCAGAATTTTAATCTAACTACTACATAGTAAAGGTATAAACGGACACAATTTAATAAAAATTCATTTTAATCAATCCGAGATATGTATCCTTAAATCAAAATTCTAAATTTAATAGATTTTAGTGAAATTTTTTTGCAACTTTATGTGAAATACACAATATTATTACCATGGCATGGTAACATGGTACAGTTTTTCATTTTGAAATTAAATTAAACTCTTCGATTAAATAAATGCTAGTCCTGAAAAGGACTTTTTTGTGTTACTTTTAGAATTGTATTTTACTTTTTTGCTTTCTTTACTGGAGTTGCCTTTTTTGTTGTTGTCGCAGCTTTTTTAACCTTAGGACTTTTTGCAGCAACCTTTGTTACATTTTTAGATGGTTTCGTAATTTTTTGCTTCGAAGCTTTTGTTTTAATAGGAGCTGGTTTCTTAATAGTTTTAGCTACTGCCTTTTCAGATTTTTTCTTTTCTATTATAGATTCTTTAGCAACAGTAGTCTTTTTCTTTGCGACTCCAACCTTTACAGGTGATCCTTTCTTGGCTTTTTTTGTAATTGATTTTTTCGGTGATGCTAATTTGTTTTTCTTCGAACTTTCGCCGCTTGCTTTTGTTGATGTCGATAGCTTAAATGAACCCGATGCACCTTTGCCTTTCGTTTGGATTAATTTACCGCTAACAACTGCACTCTTAATATATTTTTTAATAAATGGAGACAATTTGTCAGCGTCAACTTTGTAATTTGCAGCCAAATACTTTTTAATTGCTAGTAAAGATGAACCGCCACGTTCTTTCAAATCTTTTATAGCGCTATTCACCATATCTGAAGTTGGAGGATGGGTTGGCTTAGATTTAGGCTTTTTCACTCCAGTTGCGATAGAACCTTTCTTTGGTTTCTTCGTTTCAACAACAGGTGCAGTATTCGATTGAATTGTAGTATTATCTGCCATTTTGCTTTTTTTCTTTTAAAATATTTTTATTCACTTTTAGATTTTCCAATTAAATTTTTCAAAAAAAAAACACTTTAAAATCACTTATAACATTTATAACTTGTATGACTGTATGAATTAAATTCACTGAAGTCTAGTATGAACAAAACAGCTTATCCATATGTGATGAGATTGTGGAAGAGCGGTGTGAAAAATTTCATTGTATTCAAGGCAATTTTTTCTCATTTTTGTTTGATGATTTGAAAGTTGAGCTCATTTTTCTAATAGTTATGATTATTTGTTTTTGAACATATATCCATCATATGAATTGTCAAGATGGGCTCTTTCATCGTACTAATTTTGAAATTAAAAAAATTTTAAAATACGGCGCTAAATTCCGATTTTGTGTGAAATTTTTTCTATTTTCTCCAAAAAATTTCCATTTAAAACGATATAATTATTTTGTTAATAATATTATGAATTTTTTTTTCTATATTCATATTAAGATGTACTCAATGCATCATTATCATTAATTGTTTTTATTAAATTCACCTATTTTAATACTGTAATTTATGTTTCTTTCAGAAATCATCAAACAACCATCCGTTGTTGTTTTGTACATGTTGTATGAGAATTGTAATTTTAAATTATCTATTAAGTGAAGGTACGAGAGAATAAACTTTTATTTAAAATTTATTTCAATCATTTTGAGATATGTATCTTTAATTCTAAATATTGAATTAAATGGATTTTCATGAAATTTTTTTCAAACTTTATATGAAATATATTATTACCAACATTATCATTTTTGTTTGATGATTTCAAAGTTGAGCTCATTTTTCTAATAGTTATGATTATATGTTTTTAAACATATATCCATCATATGAATCGTCAAGACGGGCTCTTTCATCGTACTAATTTTGAAATTAAAAAAAATTAAAATTCGGCGTTAAATTCCGATTTTGTGTGAAATTTTTTCTATTTTCTACAAAAAATTTCCATTTTAAACGATATAATTATTTTGTCAAAATTATTATGGAATTTTTTTTTTTGTTATTCATATTAAGATTTACTCAATCCATCATTATCATTAATTGTTTTTATTAAATTCTCCTATTTTCATACTGTAATTTAAATTTCTTTCAGAAATCTTCAAACAACCATTCGTTGCTGTTTTGTACATGTTGTTTGAGAATCAGAATTTTAATCTAACTACTACATAGTAAAGGTATAAACGGACACAATTTAATAAAAATTCATTTCAATCAATCCGAGATATGTATCCTTAAATCAAAATTCTAAATTTAATAGATTTTAGTGAAATTTTTTTGCAACTTTATGTGAAATACACAATATTATTACCATGGCATGGTAACATGGTACAGTTTTTCATTTTGAAATTAAATTAAACTCTTCGATTAAATAAATGCTAGTCCTGAAAAGGACTTTTTTGTGTTACTTTTAGAATTGTATTTTACTTTTTTGCTTTCTTTACTGGAGTTGCCTTTTTTGTTGTTGTCGCAGCTTTTTTAACCTTAGGACTTTTTGCAGCAACCTTTGTTACATTTTTAGATGGTTTCGTAATTTTTTGCTTCGAAGCTTTTGTTTTAATAGGAGCTGGTTTCTTAATAGTTTTAGCTACTGCCTTTTCAGATTTTTTCTTTTCTATTATAGATTCTTTAGCAACAGTAGTCTTTTTCTTTGCGACTCCAACCTTTACAGGTGATCCTTTCTTGGCTTTTTTTGTAATTGATTTTTTCGGTGATGCTAATTTGTTTTTCTTCGAACTTTCGCCGCTTGCTTTTGTTGATGTCGATAGCTTAAATGAACCCGATGCACCTTTGCCTTTCGTTTGGATTAATTTACCGCTAACAACTGCACTCATAATATATTTTTTAATAAATGGAGACAATTTGTCAGCGTCAACTTTGTAATTTGCAGCCAAATACTTTTTAATTGCTAGTAAAGATGAACCGCCACGTTCTTTCAAATCTTTTATAGCGCTATTCACCATATCTGAAGTTGGAGGATGGGTTGGCTTAGATTTAGGCTTTTTCACTCCAGTTGCGATAGAACCTTTCTTTGGTTTCTTCGTTTCAACAACAGGTGCAGTATTCGATTGAATTGTAGTATTATCTGCCATTTTGCTTTTTTTCTTTTAAAATATTTTTATTCACTTTTAGATTTTCCAATTAAATTTTTCAAAAAAAAAACACTTTAAAATCACTTATAACATTTATAACTTGTATGACTGTATGAATTAAATTCACTGAAGTCTAGTATGAACAAAACAGCTTATCCATATGTGATAAGATTGTGGAAGAGCGGTGTGAAAAATTTCATTGAATTCAAGGCAATTTTTTTTCATTTTTGTTTGATGATTTCAAAGTTGAGCTCATTTTTCTAATAGTTATGATTATTTGTTTTTGAACATATATCCATCATATGAATTGTCAAGATGGGCTCTTTCATCGTACTAATTTTGAAATTAAAAAAATTTTAAAATACGGCGCTAAATTCCGATTTTGTGTGAAATTTTTTCTATTTTCTCCAAAAAATTTCCATTTAAAACGATATAATTATTTTGTTAATAATATTATGAATTTTTTTTTCTATATTCATATTAAGATGTACTCAATGCATCATTATCATTAATTGTTTTTATTAAATTCACCTATTTTAATACTGTAATTTATGTTTCTTTCAGAAATCATCAAACAACCATCCGTTGTTGTTTTGTACATGTTGTATGAGAATTGTAATTTTAAATTATCTATTAAGTGAAGGTACGAGAGAATAAACTTTTATTTAAAATTTATTTCAATCATTTTGAGATATGTATCTTTAATTCTAAATATTGAATTAAATGGATTTTAATGAAATTTTTTTGAAACTTTATATGAAATATATTATTACCAACATTATCATTTTTGTTTGATGATTTCAAAGTTGAGCTCATTTTTCTAATAGTTATGATTATATGTTTTTAAACATATATCCATCATATGAATCGTCAAGACGGGCTCTTTCATCGTACTAATTTTGAAATTAAAAAAAATTAAAATTCGGCGTTAAATTCCGATTTTGTGTGAAATTTTTTCTATTTTCTACAAAAAATTTCCATTTTAAACGATATAATTATTTTGTCAAAATTATTATGGAATTTTTTTTTTGTTATTCATATTAAGATTTACTCAATCCATCATTATCATTAATTGTTTTTATTAAATTCTCCTATTTTCATACTGTAATTTAAATTTCTTTCAGAAATCTTCAAACAACCATTCGTTGCTGTTTTGTACATGTTGTTTGAGAATCAGAATTTTAATCTAACTACTACATAGTAAAGGTATAAACGGACACAATTTAATAAAAATTCATTTCAATCAATCCGAGATATGTATCCTTAAATCAAAATTCTAAATTTAATAGATTTTAGTGAAATTTTTTTGCAACTTTATGTGAAATACACAATATTAACATGGTACAGTTTTTCATTTTGAAATTAAATTAAACTCTTCGATTAAATAAATGCTAGTCCTGAAAAGGACTTTTTTGTGTTACTTTTAGAATTGTATTTTACTTTTTTGCTTTCTTTACTGGAGTTGCCTTTTTTGTTGTTGTCGCAGCTTTTTTAACCTTAGGACTTTTTGCAGCAACCTTTGTTACATTTTTAGATGGTTTCGTAATTTTTTGCTTCGAAGCTTTTGTTTTAATAGGAGCTGGTTTCTTAATAGTTTTAGCTACTGCCTTTTCAGATTTTTTCTTTTCTATTATAGATTCTTTAGCAACAGTAGTCTTTTTCTTTGCGACTCCAACCTTTACAGGTGATCCTTTCTTGGCTTTTTTTGTAATTGATTTTTTCGGTGATGCTAATTTGTTTTTCTTCGAACTTTCGCCGCTTGCTTTTGTTGATGTCGATAGCTTAAATGAACCCGATGCACCTTTGCCTTTCGTTTGGATTAATTTACCGCTAACAACTGCACTCATAATATATTTTTTAATAAATGGAGACAATTTGTCAGCGTCAACTTTGTAATTTGCAGCCAAATACTTTTTAATTGCTAGTAAAGATGAACCGCCACGTTCTTTCAAATCTTTTATAGCGCTATTCACCATATCTGAAGTTGGAGGATGGGTTGGCTTAGATTTAGGCTTTTTCACTCCAGTTGCGATAGAACCTTTCTTTGGTTTCTTCGTTTCAACAACAGGTGCAGTATTCGATTGAATTGTAGTATTATCTGCCATTTTGCTTTTTTTCTTTTAAAATATTTTTATTCACTTTTAGATTTTCCAATTAAATTTTTCAAAAAAAAAACACTTTAAAATCACTTATAACATTTATAACTTGTATGACTGTATGAATTAAATTCACTGAAGTCTAGTATGAACAAAACAGCTTATCCATATGTGATAAGATTGTGGAAGAGCGGTGTGAAAAATTTCATTGAATTCAAGGCAATTTTTTTTCATTTTTGTTTGATGATTTCAAAGTTGAGCTCATTTTTCTAATAGTTATGATTATTTGTTTTTGAACATATATCCATCATATGAATTGTCAAGATGGGCTCTTTCATCGTACTAATTTTGAAATTAAAAAAATTTTAAAATACGGCGCTAAATTCCGATTTTGTGTGAAATTTTTTCTATTTTCTCCAAAAAATTTCCATTTAAAACGATATAATTATTTTGTTAATAATATTATGAATTTTTTTTTCTATATTCATATTAAGATGTACTCAATGCATCATTATCATTAATTGTTTTTATTAAATTCACCTATTTTAATACTGTAATTTATGTTTCTTTCAGAAATCATCAAACAACCATCCGTTGTTGTTTTGTACATGTTGTATGAGAATTGTAATTTTAAATTATCTATTAAGTGAAGGTACGAGAGAATAAACTTTTATTTAAAATTTATTTCAATCATTTTGAGATATGTATCTTTAATTCTAAATATTGAATTAAATGGATTTTAATGAAATTTTTTTGAAACTTTATATGAAATATATTATTACCAACATTATCATTTTTGTTTGATGATTTCAAAGTTGAGCTCATTTTTCTAATAGTTATGATTATATGTTTTTAAACATATATCCATCATATGAATCGTCAAGACGGGCTCTTTCATCGTACTAATTTTGAAATTAAAAAAAATTAAAATTCGGCGTTAAATTCCGATTTTGTGTGAAATTTTTTCTATTTTCTACAAAAAATTTCCATTTTAAACGATATAATTATTTTGTCAAAATTATTATGGAATTTTTTTTTTGTTATTCATATTAAGATTTACTCAATCCATCATTATCATTAATTGTTTTTATTAAATTCTCCTATTTTCATACTGTAATTTAAATTTCTTTCAGAAATCTTCAAACAACCATTCGTTGCTGTTTTGTACATGTTGTTTGAGAATCAGAATTTTAATCTAACTACTACATAGTAAAGGTATAAACGGACACAATTTAATAAAAATTCATTTCAATCAATCCGAGATATGTATCCTTAAATCAAAATTCTAAATTTAATAGATTTTAGTGAAATTTTTTTGCAACTTTATGTGAAATACACAATATTAACATGGTACAGTTTTTCATTTTGAAATTAAATTAAACTCTTCGATTAAATAAATGCTAGTCCTGAAAAGGACTTTTTTGTGTTACTTTTAGAATTGTATTTTACTTTTTTGCTTTCTTTACTGGAGTTGCCTTTTTTGTTGTTGTCGCAGCTTTTTTAACCTTAGGACTTTTTGCAGCAACCTTTGTTACATTTTTAGATGGTTTCGTAATTTTTTGCTTCGAAGCTTTTGTTTTAATAGGAGCTGGTTTCTTAATAGTTTTAGCTACTGCCTTTTCAGATTTTTTCTTTTCTATTATAGATTCTTTAGCAACAGTAGTCTTTTTCTTTGCGACTCCAACCTTTACAGGTGATCCTTTCTTGGCTTTTTTTGTAATTGATTTTTTCGGTGATGCTAATTTGTTTTTCTTCGAACTTTCGCCGCTTGCTTTTGTTGATGTCGATAGCTTAAATGAACCCGATGCACCTTTGCCTTTCGTTTGGATTAATTTACCGCTAACAACTGCACTCATAATATATTTTTTAATAAATGGAGACAATTTGTCAGCGTCAGCTTTGTAATTTGCAGCCAAATACTTTTTAATTGCTAGTAAAGATGAACCGCCACGTTCTTTCAAATCTTTTATAGCGCTATTCACCATATCTGAAGTTGGAGGATGGGTTGGCTTAGATTTAGGCTTTTTCACTCCAGTTGCGAAAGAACCTTTCTTTGGTTTCTTCGTTTCAACAACAGGTGCAGTATTCGATTGAATTGTAGTATTATCTGCCATTTTGCTTTTTTTCTTTTAAAATATTTTTATTCACTTTTAGATTTTCCAATTAAATTTTTCAAAAAAAAAACACTTTAAAATCACTTATAACATTTATAACTTGTATGACTGTATGAATTAAATTCACTGAAGTCTAGTATGAACAAAACAGCTTATCCATATGTGATGAGATTGTGGAAGAGCGGTGTGAAAAATTTCATTGAATTCAAGGCAATTTTTTCTCATTTTTGTTTGATGATTTCAAAGTTGAGCTCATTTTTCTAATAGTTATGATTATATGTTTTTAAACATATATCCATCATATGAATCGTCAAGACGGGCTCTTTCATCGTACTAATTTTGAAATTAAAAAAAATTAAAATTCGGCGTTAAATTCCGATTTTGTGTGAAATTTTTTCTATTTTCTCCAAAAAATTTCCATTTAAAACGATATAATTATTTTGTTAATAATATTATGAATTTTTTTTTTCTATATTCATATTAAGATGTACTCAATGCATCATTATCATTAATTGTTTTTATTAAATTCACCTATTTTAATACTGTAATTTATGTTTCTTTCAGAAATCATCAAACAACCATCCGTTGTTGTTTTGTACATGTTGTATGAGAATTGTAATTTTAAATTATCTATTAAGTGAAGGTACGAGAGAATAAACTTTTATTTAAAATTTATTTCAATCATTTTGAGATATGTATCTTTAATTCTAAATATTGAATTAAATGGATTTTAATGAAATTTTTTTCAAACTTTATATGAAATATATTATTACCAACATTATCATTTTTGTTTGATGATTTCAAAGTTGAGCTCATTTTTCTAATAGTTATGATTATATGTTTTTAAACATATATCCATCATATGAATCGTCAAGACGGGCTCTTTCATCGTACTAATTTTGAAATTAAAAAAAATTAAAATTCGGCGTTAAATTCCGATTTTGTGTGAAATTTTTTCTATTTTCTACAAAAAATTTCCATTTTAAACGATATAATTATTTTGTCAAAATTATTATGGAATTTTTTTTTTGTTATTCATATTAAGATTTACTCAATCCATCATTATCATTAATTGTTTTTATTAAATTCTCCTATTTTCATACTGTAATTTAAATTTCTTTCAGAAATCTTCAAACAACCATTCGTTGCTGTTTTGTACATGTTGTTTGAGAATCAGAATTTTAATCTAACTACTACATAGTAAAGGTATAAACGGACACAATTTAATAAAAATTCATTTCAATCAATCCGAGATATGTATCCTTAAATCAAAATTCTAAATTTAATAGATTTTAGTGAAATTTTTTTGCAACTTTATGTGAAATACACAATATTATTACCATGGCCTGGTAACATGGTACAGTTTTTCATTTTGAAATTAAATTAAACTCTTCGATTAAATAAATGCTAGTCCTGAAAAGGACTTTTTTGTGTTACTTTTAGAATTGTATTTTACTTTTTTGCTTTCTTTACTGGAGTTGCCTTTTTTGTTGTTGTCGCAGCTTTTTTAACCTTAGGACTTTTTGCAGCAACCTTTGTTACATTTTTAGATGGTTTCGTAATTTTTTGCTTCGAAGCTTTTGTTTTAATAGGAGCTGGTTTCTTAATAGTTTTAGCTACTGCCTTTTCAGATTTTTTCTTTTCTATTATAGATTCTTTAGCAACAGTAGTCTTTTTCTTTGCGACTCCAACCTTTACAGGTGATCCTTTCTTGGCTTTTTTTGTAATTGATTTTTTCGGTGATGCTAATTTGTTTTTCTTCGAACTTTCGCCGCTTCCTTTTGTTGATGTCGATAGCTTAAATGAACCTGATGCACCTTTGCCTTTCGTTTGGATTAATTTACCGCTAACAACTGCACTCTTAATATATTTTTTAATAAATGGAGACAATTTGTCAGCGTCAACTTTGTAATTTGCAGCCAAATACTTTTTAATTGCTAGTAAAGATGAACCGCCACGTTCTTTCAAATCTTTTATAGCGCTATTCACCATATCTGAAGTTGGAGGATGGGTTGGCTTAGATTTAGGCTTTTTCACTCCAGTTGCGATAGAACCTTTCTTTGGTTTCTTCGTTTCAACAACAGGTGCAGTATTCGATTGAATTGTAGTATTATCTGCCATTTTGCTTTTTTTCTTTTAAAATATTTTTATTCACTTTTAGATTTTCCAATTAAATTTTTCAAAAAAAAAACACTTTAAAATCACTTATAACATTTATAACTTGTATGACTGTATGAATTAAATTCACTGAAGTCTAGTATGAACAAAACAGCTTATCCATATGTGATCAGATTGTGGAATCAGCGGTGTGAAAACTTTCATTGAATTCAAGGCAATTTTTTCTCATTTTTGTTTGATGATTTCAAAGTTGAGCTCATTTTTCTAATAGTTATGATTATATGTTTTTGAACATATATCCATCATATGAATTGTCAAGATGGGCTCTTTCATCGTACTAATTTTGAAATTAAAAAAATTTTAAAATACGGCGCTAAATTCCGATTTTGTGTGAAATTTTTTCTATTTTCTCCAAAAAATTTCCATTTAAAACGATATAATTATTTTGTTAATAATATTATGAATTTTTTTTTCTATATTCATATTAAGATGTACTCAATGCATCATTATCATTAATTGTTTTTATTAAATTCACCTATTTTAATACTGTAATTTATGTTTCTTTCAGAAATCATCAAACAACCATCCGTTGTTGTTTTGTACATGTTGTATGAGAATTGTAATTTTAAATTATCTATTAAGTGAAGGTACGAGAGAATAAACTTTTATTTAAAATTTATTTCAATCATTTTGAGATATGTATCTTTAATTCTAAATATTGAATTAAATGGATTTTAATGAAATTTTTTTCAAACTTTATATGAAATATATTATTACCAACATTATCATTTTTGTTTGATGATTTCAAAGTTGAGCTCATTTTTCTAATAGTTATGATTATATGTTTTTGAACATATATCCATCATATGAATTGTCAAGATGGGCTCTTTCATCGTACTAATTTTGAAATTAAAAAAAATTAAAATTCGGCGTTAAATTCCGATTTTGTGTGAAATTTTTTCTATTTTCTACAAAAAATTTCCATTTAAAACGATATAATTATTTTGTTAATAATATTATGAATTTTTTTTTTCTATATTCATATTAAGATGTACTCAATGCATCATTATCATTAATTGTTTTTATTAAATTCACCTATTTTAATACTGTAATTTATGTTTCTTTCAGAAATCATCAAACAACCATCCGTTGTTGTTTTGTACATGTTGTATGAGAATTGTAATTTTAAATTATCTATTAAGTGAAGGTACGAGAGAATAAACTTTTATTTAAAATTTATTTCAATCATTTTGAGATATGTATCTTTAATTCTAAATATTGAATTAAATGGATTTTAATGAAATTTTTTTCAAACTTTATATGAAATATATTATTACCAATATTATCATTTTTGTTTGATGATTTCAAAGTTGAGCTCATTTTTCTAATAGTTATGATTATATGTTTTTAAACATATATCCATCATATGAATCGTCAAGACGGGCTCTTTCATCGTACTAATTTTGAAATTAAAAAAAATTAAAATTCGGCGTTAAATTCCGATTTTGTGTGAAATTTTTTCTATTTTCTACAAAAAATTTCCATTTTAAACGATATAATTATTTTGTCAAAATTATTATGGAATTTTTTTTTTTGTTATTCATATTAAGATTTACTCAATCCATCATTATCATTAATTGTTTTTATTAAATTCTCCTATTTTCATACTGTAATTTAAATTTCTTTCAGAAATCTTCAAACAACCATTCGTTGCTGTTTTGTACATGTTGTTTGAGAATCAGAATTTTAATCTAACTACTACATAGTAAAGGTATAAACGGACACAATTTAATAAAAATTCATTTCAATCAATCCGAGATATGTATCCTTAAATCAAAATTCTAAATTTAATAGATTTTAGTGAAATTTTTTTGCAACTTTATGTGAAATACACAATATTATTACCATGGCATGGTAACATGGTACAGTTTTTCATTTTGAAATTAAATTAAACTCTTCGATTAAATAAATGCTAGTCCTGAAAAGGACTTTTTTGTGTTACTTTTAGAATTGTATTTTACTTTTTTGCTTTCTTTACTGGAGTTGCCTTTTTTGTTGTTGTCGCAGCTTTTTTAACCTTAGGACTTTTTGCAGCAACCTTTGTTACATTTTTAGATGGTTTCGTAATTTTTTGCTTCGAAGCTTTTGTTTTAATAGGAGCTGGTTTCTTAATAGTTTTAGCTACTGCCTTTTCAGATTTTTTCTTTTCTATTATAGATTCTTTAGCAACAGTAGTCTTTTTCTTTGCGACTCCAACCTTTACAGGTGATCCTTTCTTGGCTTTTTTTGTAATTGATTTTTTCGGTGATGCTAATTTGTTTTTCTTCGAACTGTCGCCGCTTGCTTTTGTTGATGTCGATAGCTTAAATGAACCCGATGCACCTTTGCCTTTCGTTTGGATTAATTTACCGCTAACAACTGCACTCTTAATATATTTTTTAATAAATGGAGACAATTTGTCAGCGTCAACTTTGTAATTTGCAGCCAAATACTTTTTAATTGCTAGTAAAGATGAACCGCCACGTTCTTTCAAATCTTTTATAGCGCTATTCACCATATCTGAAGTTGGAGGATGGGTTGGCTTAGATTTAGGCTTTTTCACTCCAGTTGCGATAGAACCTTTCTTTGGTTTCTTCGTTTCAACAACAGGTGCAGTATTCGATTGAATTGTAGTATTATCTGCCATTTTGCTTTTTTTCTTTTAAAATATTTTTATTCACTTTTAGATTTTCCAATTAAATTTTTCAAAAAAAAAACACTTTAAAATCACTTATAACATTTATAACTTGTATGACTGTATGAATTAAATTCACTGAAGTCTAGTATGAACAAAACAGCTTATCCATATGTGATGAGATTGTGGAAGAGCGGTGTGAAAAATTTCATTGTATTCAAGGCAATTTTTTCTCATTTTTGTTTGATGATTTCAAAGTTGAGCTCATTTTTCTAATAGTTATGATTATTTGTTTTTGAACATATATCCATCATATGAATTGTCAAGATGGGCTCTTTCATCGTACTAATTTTGAAATTAAAAAAATTTTAAAATACGGCGCTAATTTCCGATTTTGTGTGAAATTTTTTCTATTTTCTCCAAAAAATTTCCATTTAAAACGATATAATTATTTTGTTAATAATATTATGAATTTTTTTTTTCTATATTCATATTAAGATGTACTCAATGCATCATTATCATTAATTGTTTTTATTAAATTCACCTATTTTAATACTGTAATTTATGTTTCTTTCAGAAATCATCAAACAACCATCCGTTGTTGTTTTGTACATGTTGTATGAGAATTGTAATTTTAAATTATCTATTAAGTGAAGGTACGAGAGAATAAACTTTTATTTAAAATTTATTTCAATCATTTTGAGATATGTATCTTTAATTCTAAATATTGAATTAAATGGATTTTAATGAAATTTTTTTCAAACTTTATATGAAATATATTATTACCAACATTATCATTTTTGTTTGATGATTTCAAACTTGAGCTCATTTTTCTAATAGTTATGATTATATGTTTTTAAACATATATCCATCATATGAATCGTCAAGACGGGCTCTTTCATCGTACTAATTTTGAAATTAAAAAAAATTAAAATTCGGCGTTAAATTCCGATTTTGTGTGAAATTTTTTCTATTTTCTACAAAAAATTTCCATTTTAAACGATATAATTATTTTGTCAAAATTATTATGGAATTTTTTTTTTTGTTATTCATATTAAGATTTACTCAATCCATCATTATCATTAATTGTTTTTATTAAATTCTCCTATTTTCATACTGTAATTTAAATTTCTTTCAGAAATCTTCAAACAACCATTCGTTGCTGTTTTGTACATGTTGTTTGAGAATCAGAATTTTAATCTAACTACTACATAGTAAAGGTATAAACGGACACAATTTAATAAAAATTCATTTCAATCAATCCGAGATATGTATCCTTAAATCAAAATTCTAAATTTAATAGATTTTAATGAAATTTTTTTGCAACTTTATGTGAAATACACAATATTATTACCATGGCATGGTAACATGGTACAGTTTTTCATTTTGAAATTAAATTAAACTCTTCGATTAAATAAATGCTAGTCCTGAAAAGGACTTTTTTGTGTTACTTTTAGAATTGTATTTTACTTTTTTGCTTTCTTTACTGGAGTTGCCTTTTTTGTTGTTGTCGCAGCTTTTTTAACCTTAGGACTTTTTGCAGCAACCTTTGTTACATTTTTAGATGGTTTCGTAATTTTTTGCTTCGAAGCTTTTGTTTAAATAGGAGCTGGTTTCTTAATAGTTTTAGCTACTGCCTTTTCAGATTTTTTCTTTTCTATTATAGATTCTTTAGCAACAGTAGTCTTTTTCTTTGCGACTCCAACCTTTACAGGTGATCCTTTCTTGGCTTTTTTTGTAATTGATTTTTTCGGTGATGCTAATTTGTTTTTCTTCGAACTTTCGCCGCTTGCTTTTGTTGATGTCGATAGCTTAAATGAACCCGATGCACCTTTGCCTTTCGTTTGGATTAATTTACCGCTAACAACTGCACTCTTAATATATTTTTTAATAAATGGAGACAATTTGTCAGCGTCAACTTTGTAATTTGCAGCCAAATACTTTTTAATTGCTAGTAAAGATGAACCGCCACGTTCTTTCAAATCTTTTATAGCGCTATTCACCATATCTGAAGTTGGAGGATGGGTTGGCTTAGATTTAGGCTTTTTCACTCCAGTTGCGATAGAACCTTTCTTTGGTTTCTTCGTTTCAACAACAGGTGCAGTATTCGATTGAATTGTAGTATTATCTGCCATTTTGCTTTTTTTCTTTTAAAATATTTTTATTCACTTTTAGATTTTCCAATTAAATTTTTCAAAAAAAAAACACTTTAAAATCACTTATAACATTTATAACTTGTATGACTGTATGAATTAAATTCACTGAAGTCTAGTATGAACAAAACAGCTTATCCATATGTGATAAGATTGTGGAAGAGCGGTGTGAAAAATTTCATTGAATTCAAGGCAATTTTTTTTCATTTTTGTTTGATGATTTCAAAGTTGAGCTCATTTTTCTAATAGTTATGATTATTTGTTTTTGAACATATATCCATCATATGAATTGTCAAGATGGGCTCTTTCATCGTACTAATTTTGAAATTAAAAAAATTTTAAAATACGGCGCTAAATTCCGATTTTGTGTGAAATTTTTTCTATTTTCTCCAAAAAATTTCCATTTAAAACGATATAATTATTTTGTTAATAATATTATGAATTTTTTTTTCTATATTCATATTAAGATGTACTCAATGCATCATTATCATTAATTGTTTTTATTAAATTCACCTATTTTAATACTGTAATTTATGTTTCTTTCAGAAATCATCAAACAACCATCCGTTGTTGTTTTGTACATGTTGTATGAGAATTGTAATTTTAAATTATCTATTAAGTGAAGGTACGAGAGAATAAACTTTTATTTAAAATTTATTTCAATCATTTTGAGATATGTATCTTTAATTCTAAATATTGAATTAAATGGATTTTAATGAAATTTTTTTGAAACTTTATATGAAATATATTATTACCAACATTATCATTTTTGTTTGATGATTTAAAAGTTGAGCTCATTTTTCTAATAGTTATGATTATATGTTTTTAAACATATATCCATCATATGAATCGTCAAGACGGGCTCTTTCATCGTACTAATTTTGAAATTAAAAAAAATTAAAATTCGGCGTTAAATTCCGATTTTGTGTGAAATTTTTTCTATTTTCTACAAAAAATTTCCATTTTAAACGATATAATTATTTTGTCAAAATTATTATGGAATTTTTTTTTTGTTATTCATATTAAGATTTACTCAATCCATCATTATCATTAATTGTTTTTATTAAATTCTCCTATTTTCATACTGTAATTTAAATTTCTTTCAGAAATCTTCAAACAACCATTCGTTGCTGTTTTGTACATGTTGTTTGAGAATCAGAATTTTAATCTAACTACTACATAGTAAAGGTATAAACGGACACAATTTAATAAAAATTCATTTCAATCAATCCGAGATATGTATCCTTAAATCAAAATTCTAAATTTAATAGATTTTAGTGAAATTTTTTTGCAACTTTATGTGAAATACACAATATTATTACCATGGCATGGTAACATGGTACAGTTTTTCATTTTGAAATTAAATTAAACTCTTCGATTAAATAAATGCTAGTCCTGAAAAGGACTTTTTTGTGTTACTTTTAGAATTGTATTTTACTTTTTTGCTTTCTTTACTGGAGTTGCCTTTTTTGTTGTTGTCGCAGCTTTTTTAACCTTAGGACTTTTTGCAGCAACCTTTGTTACATTTTTAGATGGTTTCGTAATTTTTTGCTTCGAAGCTTTTGTTTTAATAGGAGCTGGTTTCTTAATAGTTTTAGCTACTGCCTTTTCAGATTTTTTCTTTTCTATTATAGATTCTTTAGCAACAGTAGTCTTTTTCTTTGCGACTCCAACCTTTACAGGTGATCCTTTCTTGGCTTTTTTTGTAATTGATTTTTTCGGTGATGCTAATTTGTTTTTCTTCGAACTTTCGCCGCTTGCTTTTGTTGATGTCGATAGCTTAAATGAACCCGATGCACCTTTGCCTTTCGTTTGGATTAATTTACCGCTAACAACTGCACTCTTAATATATTTTTTAATAAATGGAGACAATTTGTCAGCGTCAACTTTGTAATTTGCAGCCAAATACTTTTTAATTGCTAGTAAAGATGAACCGCCACGTTCTTTCAAATCTTTTATAGCGCTATTCACCATATCTGAAGTTGGAGGATGGGTTGGCTTAGATTTAGGCTTTTTCACTCCAGTTGCGATAGAACCTTTCTTTGGTTTCTTCGTTTCAACAACAGGTGCAGTATTCGATTGAATTGTAGTATTATCTGCCATTTTGCTTTTTTTCTTTTAAAATATTTTTATTCACTTTTAGATTTTCCAATTAAATTTTTCAAAAAAAAAAACACTTTAAAATCACTTATAACATTTATAACTTGTATCACTGTATGAATTAAATTCACTGAAGTCTAGTATGAACAAAACAGCTTATCCATATGTGATGAGATTGTGGAAGAGCGGTGTGAAATAATTTCATTCAATTCAAGGCAATTTTTTCTCATTTTTGTTTGATGATTTCAAAGTTGAGCTCATTTTTCTAATAGTTATGATTATTTGTTTTTGAACATATATCCATCATATGAATTGTCAAGATGGGCTCTTTCATCGTACTAATTTTGAAATTAAAAAAATTTTAAAATACGGCGCTAATTTCCGATTTTGTGTGAAATTTTTTCTATTTTCTCCAAAAAATTTCCATTTAAAACGATATAATTATTTTGTTAATAATATTATGAATTTTTTTTTTCTATATTCATATTAAGATGTACTCAATGCATCATTATCATTAATTGTTTTTATTAAATTCACCTATTTTAATACTGTAATTTATGTTTCTTTCAGAAATCATCAAACAACCATCCGTTGTTGTTTTGTACATGTTGTATGAGAATTGTAATTTTAAATTATCTATTAAGTGAAGGTACGAGAGAATAAACTTTTATTTAAAATTTATTTCAATCATTTTGAGATATGTATCTTGAAATCTAAATATTGAATTAAATGGATTTTAATGAAATTTTTTTCAAACTTTATATGAAATATATTATTACCAACATTATCATTTTTGTTTGATGATTTCAAAGTTGAGCTCATTTTTCTAATAGTTATGATTATATGTTTTTAAACATATATCCATCATATGAATCGTCAAGACGGGCTCTTTCATCGTACTAATTTTGAAATTAAAAAAAATTAAAATTCGGCGTTAAATTCCGATTTTGTGTGAAATTTTTTCTATTTTCTACAAAAAATTTCCATTTTAAACGATATAATTATTTTGTCAAAAATATTATGGAATTTTTTTTTTGTTATTCATATTAAGATTTACTCAATCCATCATTATCATTAATTGTTTTTATTAAATTCTCCTATTTTCATACTGTAATTTAAATTTCTTTCAGAAATCTTCAAACAACCATTCGTTGCTGTTTTGTACATGTTGTTTGAGAATCAGAATTTTAATCTAACTACAGTAACATAGTAAAGGTATAAACGGACACAATTTAATAAAAATTCATTTCAATCAATCCGAGATATGTATCCTTAAATCAAAATTCTAAATTTAATAGATTTTAGTGAAATTTTTTTGCAACTTTATGTGAAATACACAATATTATTACCATGGCATGGTAACATGGTACAGTTTTTCATTTTGAAATTAAATTAAACTCTTCGATTAAATAAATGCTAGTCCTGAAAAGGACTTTTTTGTGTTACTTTTAGAATTGTATTTTACTTTTTTGCTTTCTTTACTGGAGTTGCCTTTTTTGTTGTTGTCGCAGCTTTTTTAACCTTAGGACTTTTTGCAGCAACCTTTGTTACATTTTTAGATGGTTTCGTAATTTTTTGCTTCGAAGCTTTTGTTTTAATAGGAGCTGGTTTCTTAATAGTTTTAGCTACTGCCTTTTCAGATTTTTTCTTTTCTATTATAGATTCTTTAGCAACAGTAGTCTTTTTCTTTGCGACTCCAACCTTTACAGGTGATCCTTTCTTGGCTTTTTTTGTAATTGATTTTTTCGGTGATGCTAATTTGTTTTTCTTCGAACTTTCGCCGCTTGCTTTTGTTGATGTCGATAGCTTAAATGAACCCGATGCACCTTTGCCTTTCGTTTGGATTAATTTACCGCTAACAACTGCACTCTTAATATATTTTTTAATAAATGGAGACAATTTGTCAGCGTCAACTTTGTAATTTGCAGCCAAATACTTTTTAATTGCTAGTAAAGATGAACCGCCACGTTCTTTCAAATCTTTTATAGCGCTATTCACCATATCTGAAGTTGGAGGATGGGTTGGCTTAGATTTAGGCTTTTTCACTCCAGTTGCGATAGAACCTTTCTTTGGTTTCTTCGTTTCAACAACAGGTGCAGTATTCGATTGAATTGTAGTATTATCTGCCATTTTGCTTTTTTTCTTTTAAAATATTTTTATTCACTTTTAGATTTTCCAATTAAATTTTTCAAAAAAAAAACACTTTAAAATCACTTATAACATTTATAACTTGTATGACTGTATGAATTAAATTCACTGAAGTCTAGTATGAACAAAACAGCTTATCCATATGTGATGAGATTGTGGAAGAGCGGTGTGAAAAATTTCATTCAATTCAAGGCAATTTTTTCTCATTTTTGTTTGATGATTTCAAAGTTGAGCTCATTTTTCTAATAGTTATGATTATTTGTTTTTGAACATATATCCATCATATGAATTGTCAAGATGGGCTCTTTCATCGTACTAATTTTGAAATTAAAAAAATTTTAAAATACTGCGCTAAATTCCGATTTTGTGTGAAATTTTTTCTATTTTCTCCAAAAAATTTCCATTTAAAACGATATAATTATTTTGTTAATAATATTATGAATTTTTTTTTCTATATTCATATTAAGATGTACTCAATGCATCATTATCATTAATTATTTTTATTAAATTCACCTATTTTAATACTGTAATTTATGTTTCTTTCAGAAATCATCAAACAACCATCCGTTGTTGTTTTGTACATGTTGTATGAGAATTGTAATTTTAAATTATCTATTAAGTGAAGGTACGAGAGAATAAACTTTTATTTAAAATTTATTTCAATCATTTTGAGATATGTATCTTTAATTCTAAATATTGAATTAAATGGATTTTAATGAAATTTTTTTGAAACTTTATATGAAATATATTATTACCAACATTATCATTTTTGTTTGATGATTTCAAAGTTGAGCTCATTTTTCTAATAGTTATGATTATATGTTTTTAAACATATATCCATCATATGAATCGTCAAGACGGGCTCTTTCATCGTACTAATTTTGAAATTAAAAAAAATTAAAATTCGGCGTTAAATTCCGATTTTGTGTGAAATTTTTTCTATTTTCTACAAAAAATTTCCATTTTAAACGATATAATTATTTTGTCAAAATTATTATGGAATTTTTTTTTTGTTATTCATATTAAGATTTACTCAATCCATCATTATCATTAATTGTTTTTATTAAATTTTCCTATTTTCATACTGTAATTTAAATTTCTTTCAGAAATCTTCAAACAACCATTCGTTGCTGTTTTTTACATGTTGTTTGAGAATCAGAATTTTAATCTAACTACTACATAGTAAAGGTATAAACGGACACAATTTAATAAAAATTCATTTCAATCAATCCGAGATATGTATCCTTAAATCAAAATTCTAAATTTAATAGATTTTAGTGAAATTTTTTTGCAACTTTATGTGAAATACACAATATTATTACCATGGCATGGTAACATGGTACAGTTTTTCATTTTGAAATTAAATTAAACTCTTCGATTAAATAAATGCTAGTCCTGAAAAGGACTTTTTTGTGTTACTTTTAGAATTGTATTTTACTTTTTTGCTTTCTTTACTGGAGTTGCCTTTTTTGTTGTTGTCGCAGCTTTTTTAACCTTAGGACTTTTTGCAGCAACCTTTGTTACATTTTTAGATGGTTTCGTAATTTTTTGCTTCGAAGCTTTTGTTTTAATAGGAGCTGGTTTCTTAATAGTTTTAGCTACTGCCTTTTCAGATTTTTTCTTTTCTATTATAGATTCTTTAGCAACAGTAGTCTTTTTCTTTGCGACTCCAACCTTTACAGGTGATCCTTTCTTGGCTTTTTTTGTAATTGATTTTTTCGGTGATGCTAATTTGTTTTTCTTCGAACTTTCGCCGCTTGCTTTTGTTGATGTCGATAGCTTAAATGAACCCGATGCACCTTTGCCTTTCGTTTGGATTAATTTACCGCTAACAACTGCACTCTTAATATATTTTTTAATAAATGGAGACAATTTGTCAGCGTCAACTTTGTAATTTGCAGCCAAATACTTTTTAATTGCTAGTAAAGATGAACCGCCACGTTCTTTCAAATCTTTTATAGCGCTATTCACCATATCTGAAGTTGGAGGATGGGTTGGCTTAGATTTAGGCTTTTTCACTCCAGTTGCGATAGAACCTTTCTTTGGTTTCTTCGTTTCAACAACAGGTGCAGTATTCGATTGAATTGTAGTATTATCTGCCATTTTGCTTTTTTTCTTTTAAAATATTTTTATTCACTTTTAGATTTTCCAATTAAATTTTTCAAAAAAAAAAACACTTTAAAATCACTTATAACATTTATAACTTGTATCACTGTATGAATTAAATTCACTGAAGTCTAGTATGAACAAAACAGCTTATCCATATGTGATGAGATTGTGGAAGAGCGGTGTGAAATAATTTCATTCAATTCAAGGCAATTTTTTCTCATTTTTGTTTGATGATTTCAAAGTTGAGCTCATTTTTCTAATAGTTATGATTATTTGTTTTTGAACATATATCCATCATATGAATTGTCAAGATGGGCTCTTTCATCGTACTAATTTTGAA
The DNA here is from genome assembly GCA_963422695.1 of Xylophagus ater. Lineage (NCBI taxonomy): Eukaryota > Metazoa > Arthropoda > Insecta > Diptera > Xylophagidae > Xylophagus > Xylophagus ater. The sequence goes on from OY730478.1 coordinate 37,509,168, forward strand.
ATTAAAAAAATTTTAAAATACGGCGCTAATTTCCGATTTTGTGTGAAATTTTTTCTATTTTCTCCAAAAAATTTCCATTTAAAACGATATAATTATTTTGTTAATAATATTATGAATTTTTTTTTTCTATATTCATATTAAGATGTACTCAATGCATCATTATCATTAATTGTTTTTATTAAATTCACCTATTTTAATACTGTAATTTATGTTTCTTTCAGAAATCATCAAACAACCATCCGTTGTTGTTTTGTACATGTTGTATGAGAATTGTAATTTTAAATTATCTATTAAGTGAAGGTACGAGAGAATAAACTTTTATTTAAAATTTATTTCAATCATTTTGAGATATGTATCTTGAATTCTAAATATTGAATTAAATGGATTTTAATGAAATTTTTTTCAAACTTTATATGAAATATATTATTACCAACATTATCATTTTTGTTTGATGATTTCAAAGTTGAGCTCATTTTTCTAATAGTTATGATTATATGTTTTTAAACATATATCCATCATATGAATCGTCAAGACGGGCTCTTTCATCGTACTAATTTTGAAATTAAAAAAAATTAAAATTCGGCGTTAAATTCCGATTTTGTGTGAAATTTTTTCTATTTTCTACAAAAAATTTCCATTTTAAACGATATAATTATTTTGTCAAAATTATTATGGAATTTTTTTTTTGTTATTCATATTAAGATTTACTCAATCCATCATTATCATTAATTGTTTTTATTAAATTCTCCTATTTTCATACTGTAATTTAAATTTCTTTCAGAAATCTTCAAACAACCATTCGTTGCTGTTTTGTACATGTTGTTTGAGAATCAGAATTTTAATCTAACTACTACATAGTAAAGGTATAAACGGACACAATTTAATAAAAATTCATTTCAATCAATCCGAGATATGTATCATTAAATCAAAATTCTAAATTTAATAGATTTTAGTGAAATTTTTTTGCAACTTTATGTGAAATACACAATATTATTACCATGGCATGGTAACATGGTATAGTTTTTCATTTTGAAATTAAATTAAACTCTTCGATTAAATAAATGCTAGTCCTGAAAAGGACTTTTTTGTGTTACTTTTAGAATTGTATTTTACTTTTTTGCTTTCTTTACTGGAGTTGCCTTTTTTGTTGCTGTCGCAGCTTTTTTAACCTTAGGACTTTTTGCAGCAACCTTTGTTACATTTTTAGATGGTTTCGTAATTTTTTGCTTCGAAGCTTTTGTTTTAATAGGAGCTGGTTTCTTAATAGTTTTAGCTACTGCCTTTTCAGATTTTTTCTTTTCTATTATAGATTCTTTAGCAACAGTAGTCTTTTTCTTTGCGACTCCAACCTTTACAGGTGATCCTTTCTTGGCTTTTTTTGTAATTGATTTTTTCGGTGATGCTAATTTGTTTTTCTTCGAACTTTCGCCGCTTGCTTTTGTTGATGTCGATAGCTTAAATGAACCCGATGCACCTTTGCCTTTCGTTTGGATTAATTTACTGCTAACAACTGCACTCTTAATATATTTTTTAATAAATGGAGACAATTTGTCAGCGTCAACTTTGTAATTTGCAGCCAAATACTTTTTAATTGCTAGTAAAGATGAACCGCCACGTTCTTTCAAATCTTTTATAGCGCTATTCACCATATCTGAAGTTGGAGGATGGGTTGGCTTAGATTTAGGCTTTTTCACTCCAGTTGCGATAGAACCTTTCTTTGGTTTCTTCGTTTCAACAACAGGTGCAGTATTCGATTGAATTGTAGTATTATCTGCCATTTTGCTTTTTTTCTTTTAAAATATTTTTATTCACTTTTAGATTTTCCAATTAAATTTTTCAAAAAAAAAAACACTTTAAAATTACTTATAACATTTATAACTTGTATGACTGTATGAATTAAATTCACTGAAGTCTAGTATGAACAAAACAGCTTATCCATATGTGATGAGATTGTGGAAGAGCGGTGTGAAATAATTTCATTCAATTCAAGGCAATTTTTTCTCATTTTTGTTTGATGATTTCAAAGTTGAGCTCATTTTTCTAATAGTTATGATTAATTGTTTTTGAACATATATCCATCATATGAATTGTCAAGATGGGCTCTTTCATCGTACTAATTTTGAAATTAAAAAAATTTTAAAATACGGCGCTAAATTCCGATTTTGTGTGAAATTTTTTCTATTTTCTCCAAAAAATTTCCATTTAAAACGATATAATTATTTTGTTAATAATATTATGAATTTTTTTTTCTATATTCATATTAAGATGTACTCAATGCATCATTATCATTAATTGTTTTTTTAAAATTCACCTATTTTAATACTGTAATTTATGTTTCTTTCAGAAATCATCAAACAACCATCCGTTGTTGTTTTGTACATGTTGTATGAGAATTGTAATTTTAAATTATCTATTAAGTGAAGGTACGAGAGAATAAACTTTTATTTAAAATTTATTTCAATCATTTTGAGATATGTATCTTTAATTCTAAATATTGAATTAAATGGATTTTAATGAAATTTTTTTGAAACTTTATATGAAATATATTATTACCAACATTATCATTTTTGTTTGATGATTTCAAAGTTGAGCTCATTTTTCTAATAGTTATGATTATATGTTTTTAAACATATATCCATCATATGAATCGTCAAGACGGGCTCTTTCATCGTACTAATTTTGAAATTAAAAAAAATTAAAATTCGGCGTTAAATTCCGATTTTGTGTGAAATTTTTTCTATTTTCTACAAAAAATTTCCATTTTAAACGATATAATTATTTTGTCAAAATTATTATGGAATTTTTTTTTTGTTATTCATATTAAGATTTATTCAATCCATCATTATCATTAATTGTTTTTATTAAATTCTCCTATTTTCATACTGTAAAATAAATTTCTTTCAGAAATCTTCAAACAACCATTCGTTGCTGTTTTGTACATGTTGTTTGAGAATCAGAATTTTAATCTAACTACTACATAGTAAAGGTATAAACGGACACAATTTAATAAAAATTCATTTCAATCAATCCGAGATATGTATCATTAAATCAAAATTCTAAATTTAATAGATTTTAGTGAAATTTTTTTGCAACTTTATGTGAAATACACAATATTATTACCATGGCATGGTAACATGGTACAGTTTTTCATTTTGAAATTAAATTAAACTCTTCGATTAAATAAATGCTAGTCCTGAAAAGGACTTTTTTGTGTTACTTTTAGAATTGTATTTTACTTTTTTGCTTTCTTTACTGGAGTTGCCTTTTTTGTTGTTGTCGCAGCTTTTTTAACCTTAGGACTTTTTGCAGCAACCTTTGTTACATTTTTAGATGGTTTCGTAATTTTTTGCTTCGAAGCTTTTGTTTTAATAGGAGCTGGTTTCTTAATAGTTTTAGCTACTGCCTTTTCAGATTTTTTCTTTTCTATTATAGATTCTTTAGCAACAGTAGTCTTTTTCTTTGCGACTCCAACCTTTACAGGTGATCCTTTCTTGGCTTTTTTTGTAATTGATTTTTTCGGTGATGCTAATTTGTTTTTCTTCGAACTTTCGCCGCTTGCTTTTGTTGATGTCGATAGCTTAAATGAACCCGATGCACCTTTGCCTTTCGTTTGGATTAATTTACTGCTAACAACTGCACTCTTAATATATTTTTTAATAAATGGAGACAATTTGTCAGCGTCAACTTTGTAATTTGCAGCCAAATACTTTTTAATTGCTAGTAAAGATGAACCGCCACGTTCTTTCAAATCTTTTATAGCGCTATTCACCATATCTGAAGTTGGAGGATGGGTTGGCTTAGATTTAGGCTTTTTCACTCCAGTTGCGATAGAACCTTTCTTTGGTTTCTTCGTTTCAACAACAGGTGCAGTATTCGATTGAATTGTAGTATTATCTGCCATTTTGCTTTTTTTCTTTTAAAATATTTTTATTCACTTTTAGATTTTCCAATTAAATTTTTCAAAAAAAAAAACACTTTAAAATTACTTATAACATTTATAACTTGTATGACTGTATGAATTAAATTCACTGAAGTCTAGTATGAACAAAACAGCTTATCCATATGTGATGAGATTGTGGAAGAGCGGTGTGAAATAATTTCATTCAATTCAAGGCAATTTTTTCTCATTTTTGTTTGATGATTTCAAAGTTGAGCTCATTTTTCTAATAGTTATGATTATTTGTTTTTGAACATATATCCATCATATGAATTGTCAAGATGGGCTCTTTCATCGTACTAATTTTGAAATTAAAAAAATTTTAAAATACGGCGCTAAATTCCGATTTTGTGTGAAATTTTTTCTATTTTCTCCAAAAAATTTCCATTTAAAACGATATAATTATTTTGTTAATAATATTATGAATTTTTTTTTTCTATATTCATATTAAGATGTACTCAATGCATCATTATCATTAATTGTTTTTTTAAAATTCACCTATTTTAATACTGTAATTTATGTTTCTTTCAGAAATCATCAAACAACCATCCGTTGTTGTTTTGTACATGTTGTATGAGAATTGTAATTTTAAATTATCTATTAAGTGAAGGTACGAGAGAATAAACTTTTATTTAAAATTTATTTCAATCATTTTGAGATATGTATCTTTAATTCTAAATATTGAATTAAATGGATTTTAATGAAATTTTTTTCAAACTTTATATGAAATATATTATTACCAACATTATCATTTTTGTTTGATGATTTCAAAGTTGAGCTCATTTTTCTAATAGTTATGATTATATGTTTTTAAACATATATCCATCATATGAATCGTCAAGACGGGCTCTTTCATCGTACTAATTTTGAAATTAAAAAAAATTAAAATTCGGCGTTAAATTCCGATTTTGTGTGAAATTTTTTCTATTTTCTACAAAAAATTTCCATTTTAAACGATATAATTATTTTGTCAAAATTATTATGGAATTTTTTTTTTGTTATTCATATTAAGATTTACTCAATCCATCATTATCATTAATTGTTTTTATTAAATTCTCCTATTTTCATACTGTAATTTAAATTTCTTTCAGAAATCTTCAAACAACCATTCGTTGCTGTTTTGTACATGTTGTTTGAGAATCAGAATTTTAATCTAACTACTACATAGTAAAGGTATAAACGGACACAATTTAATAAAAATTCATTTCAATCAATCCGAGATATGTATCATTAAATCAAAATTCTAAATTTAATAGATTTTAGTGAAATTTTTTTGCAACTTTATGTGAAATACACAATATTATTACCATGGCATGGTAACATGGTACAGTTTTTCATTTTGAAATTAAATTAAACTCTTCGATTAAATAAATGCTAGTCCTGAAAAGGACTTTTTTGTGTTACTTTTAGAATTGTATTTTACTTTTTTGCTTTCTTTACTGGAGTTGCCTTTTTTGTTGTTGTCGCAGCTTTTTTAACCTTAGGACTTTTTGCAGCAACCTTTGTTACATTTTTAGATGGTTTCGTAATTTTTTGCTTCGAAGCTTTTGTTTTAATAGGAGCTGGTTTCTTAATAGTTTTAGCTACTGCCTTTTCAGATTTTTTCTTTTCTATTATAGATTCTTTAGCAACAGTAGTCTTTTTCTTTGCGACTCCAACCTTTACAGGTGATCCTTTCTTGGCTTTTTTTGTAATTGATTTTTTCGGTGATGCTAATTTGTTTTTCTTCGAACTTTCGCCGCTTGCTTTTGTTGATGTCGATAGCTTAAATGAACCCGATGCACCTTTGCCTTTCGTTTGGATTAATTTACTGCTAACAACTGCACTCTTAATATATTTTTTAATAAATGGAGACAATTTGTCAGCGTCAACTTTGTAATTTGCAGCCAAATACTTTTTAATTGCTAGTAAAGATGAACCGCCACGTTCTTTCAAATCTTTTATAGCGCTATTCACCATATCTGAAGTTGGAGGATGGGTTGGCTTAGATTTAGGCTTTTTCACTCCAGTTGCGATAGAACCTTTCTTTGGTTTCTTCGTTTCAACAACAGGTGCAGTATTCGATTGAATTGTAGTATTATCTGCCATTTTGCTTTTTTTCTTTTAAAATATTTTTATTCACTTTTAGATTTTCCAATTAAATTTTTCAAAAAAAAAAACACTTTAAAATTACTTATAACATTTATAACTTGTATGACTGTATGAATTAAATTCACTGAAGTCTAGTATGAACAAAACAGCTTATCCATATGTGATGAGATTGTGGAAGAGCGGTGTGAAATAATTTCATTCAATTCAAGGCAATTTTTTCTCATTTTTGTTTGATGATTTCAAAGTTGAGCTCATTTTTCTAATAGTTATGATTATTTGTTTTTGAACATATATCCATCATATGAATTGTCAAGATGGGCTCTTTCATCGTACTAATTTTGAAATTAAAAAAATTTTAAAATACGGCGCTAATTTCCGATTTTGTGTGAAATTTTTTCTATTTTCTCCAAAAAATTTCCATTTAAAACGATATAATTATTTTGTTAATAATATTATGAATTTTTTTTTTCTATATTCATATTAAGATGTACTCAATGCATCATTATCATTAATTGTTTTTTTAAAATTCACCTATTTTAATACTGTAATTTATGTTTCTTTCAGAAATCATCAAACAACCATCCGTTGTTGTTTTGTACATGTTGTATGAGAATTGTAATTTTAAATTATCTATTAAGTGAAGGTACGAGAGAATAAACTTTTATTTAAAATTTATTTCAATCATTTTGAGATATGTATCTTTAATTCTAAATATTGAATTAAATGGATTTTAATGAAATTTTTTTGAAACTTTATATGAAATATATTATTACCAACATTATCATTTTTGTTTGATGATTTCAAAGTTGAGCTCATTTTTCTAATAGTTATGATTATATGTTTTTAAACATATATCCATCATATGAATCGTCAAGACGGGCTCTTTCATCGTACTAATTTTGAAATTAAAAAAAATTAAAATTCGGCGTTAAATTCCGATTTTGTGTGAAATTTTTTCTATTTTCTACAAAAAATTTCCATTTTAAACGATATAATTATTTTGTCAAAATTATTATGGAATTTTTTTTTTGTTATTCATATTAAGATTTACTCAATCCATCATTATCATTAATTGTTTTTATTAAATTCTCCTATTTTCATACTGTAATTTAAATTTCTTTCAGAAATCTTCAAACAACCATTCGTTGCTGTTTTGTACATGTTGTTTGAGAATCAGAATTTTAATCTAACTACTACATAGTAAAGGTATAAACGGACACAATTTAATAAAAATTCATTTCAATCAATCCGAGATATGTATCCTTAAATCAAAATTCTAAATTTAATAGATTTTAGTGAAATTTTTTTGCAACTTTATGTGAAATACACAATATTATTACCATGGCATGGTAACATGGTACAGTTTTTCATTTTGAAATTAAATTAAACTCTTCGATTAAATAAATGCTAGTCCTGAAAAGGACTTTTTTGTGTTACTTTTAGAATTGTATTTTACTTTTTTGCTTTCTTTACTGGAGTTGCCTTTTTTGTTGTTGTCGCAGCTTTTTTAACCTTAGGACTTTTTGCAGCAACCTTTGTTACATTTTTAGATGGTTTCGTAATTTTTTGCTTCGAAGCTTTTGTTTTAATAGGAGCTGGTTTCTTAATAGTTTTAGCTACTGCCTTTTCAGATTTTTTCTTTTCTATTAAAGATTCTTTAGCAACAGTAGTCTTTTTCTTTGCGACTCCAACCTTTACAGGTGATCCTTTCTTGGCTTTTTTTGTAATTGATTTTTTCGGTGATGCTAATTTGTTTTTCTTCGAACTTTCGCCGCTTGCTTTTGTTGATGTCGATAGCTTAAATGAACCCGATGCACCTTTGCCTTTCGTTTGGATTAATTTACTGCTAACAACTGCACTCTTAATATATTTTTTAATAAATGGAGACAATTTGTCAGCGTCAACTTTGTAATTTGCAGCCAAATACTTTTTAATTGCTAGTAAAGATGAACCGCCACGTTCTTTCAAATCTTTTATAGCGCTATTCACCATATCTGAAGTTGGAGGATGGGTTGGCTTAGATTTAGGCTTTTTCACTCCAGTTGCGATAGAACCTTTCTTTGGTTTCTTCGTTTCAACAACAGGTGCAGTATTCGATTGAATTGTAGTATTATCTGCCATTTTGCTTTTTTTCTTTTAAAATATTTTTATTCACTTTTAGATTTTCCAATTAAATTTTTCAAAAAAAAAAACACTTTAAAATCACTTATAACATTTATAACTTGTATGACTGTATGAATTAAATTCACTGAAGTCTAGTATGAACAAAACAGCTTATCCATATGTGATGAGATTGTGGAAGAGCGGTGTGAAATAATTTCATTCAATTCAAGGCAATTTTCTCTCATTTTTGTTTGATGATTTCAAAGTTGAGCTCATTTTCCTAATAGTTATGATTATTTGTTTTTGAACATATATCCATCATATGAATTGTCAAGATGGGCTCTTTCATCGTACTAATTTTGAAATTAAAAAAATTTTAAAATACGGCGCTAAATTCCGATTTTGTGTGAAATTTTTTCTATTTTCTCCAAAAAATTTCCATTTAAAACGATATAATTATTTTGTTAATAATATTATGAATTTTTTTTTTCTATATTCATATTAAGATGTACTCAATGCATCATTATCATTAATTGTTTTTATTAAATTCACCTATTTTAATACTGTAATTTATGTTTCTTTCAGAAATCATCAAACAACCATCCGTTGTTGTTTTGTACATGTTGTATGAGAATTGTAATTTTAAATTATCTATTAAGTGAAGGTACGAGAGAATAAACTTTTATTTAAAATTTATTTCAATCATTTTGAGATATGTATCTTTAATTCTAAATATTGAATTAAATGGATTTTAATGAAATTTTTTTCAAACTTTATATGAAATATATTATTACCAACATTATCATTTTTGTTTGATGATTTCAAAGTTGAGCTCATTTTTCTAATAGTTATGATTATATGTTTTTAAACATATATCCATCATATGAATCGTCAAGACGGGCTCTTTCATCGTACTAATTTTGAAATTAAAAAAAATTAAAATTCGGCGTTAAATTCCGATTTTGTGTGAAATTTTTTCTATTTTCTACAAAAAATTTCCATTTTAAACGATATAATTATTTTGTCAAAATTATTATGGAATTTTTTTTTTGTTATTCATATTAAGATTTACTCAATCCATCATTATCATTAATTGTTTTTATTAAATTCTCCTATTTTCATACTGTAATTTAAATTTCTTTCAGAAATCTTCAAACAACCATTCGTTGCTGTTTTGTACATGTTGTTTGAGAATCAGAATTTTAATCTAACTACTACATAGTAAAGGTATAAACGGACACAATTTAATAAAAATTCATTTCAATCAATCCGAGATATGTATCCTTAAATCAAAATTCTAAATTTAATAGATTTTAGTGAAATTTTTTTGCAACTTTATGTGAAATACACAATATTATTACCATGGCATGGTAACATGGTACAGTTTTTCATTTTGAAATTAAATTAAACTCTTCGATTAAATAAATGCTAGTCCTGAAAAGGACTTTTTTGTGTTACTTTTAGAATTGTATTTTACTTTTTTGCTTTCTTTACTGGAGTTGCCTTTTTTGTTGTTGTCGCAGCTTTTTTAACCTTAGGACTTTTTGCAGCAACCTTTGTTACATTTTTAGATGGTTTCGTAATTTTTTGCTTCGAAGCTTTTGTTTTAATAGGAGCTGGTTTCTTAATAGTTTTAGCTACTGCCTTTTCAGATTTTTTCTTTTCTATTATAGATTCTTTAGCAACAGTAGTCTTTTTCTTTGCGACTCCAACCTTTACAGGTGATCCTTTCTTGGCTTTTTTTGTAATTGATTTTTTCGGTGATGCTAATTTGTTTTTCTTCGAACTTTCGCCGCTTGCTTTTGTTGATGTCGATAGCTTAAATGAACCCGATGCACCTTTGCCTTTCGTTTGGATTAATTTACTGCTAACAACTGCACTCTTAATATATTTTTTAATAAATGGAGACAATTTGTCAGCGTCAACTTTGTAATTTGCAGCCAAATACTTTTTAATTGCTAGTAAAGATGAACCGCCACGTTCTTTCAAATCTTTTATAGCGCTATTCACCATATCTGAAGTTGGAGGATGGGTTGGCTTAGATTTAGGCTTTTTCACTCCAGTTGCGATAGAACCTTTCTTTGGTTTCTTCGTTTCAACAACAGGTGCAGTATTCGATTGAATTGTAGTATTATCTGCCATTTTGCTTTTTTTCTTTTAAAATATTTTTATTCACTTTTAGATTTTCCAATTAAATTTTTCAAAAAAAAAAACACTTTAAAATCACTTATAACATTTATAACTTGTATGACTGTATGAATTAAATTCACTGAAGTCTAGTATGAACAAAACAGCTTATCCATATGTGATGAGATTGTGGAAGAGCGGTGTGAAATAATTTCATTCAATTCAAGGCAATTTTTTCTCATTTTTGTTTGATGATTTCAAAGTTGAGCTCATTTTCCTAATAGTTATGATTATTTGTTTTTGAACATATATCCATCATATGAATTGTCAAGATGGGCTCTTTCATCGTACTAATTTTGAAATTAAAAAAATTTTAAAATACGGCGCTAAATTCCGATTTTGTGTGAAATTTTTTCTATTTTCTCCAAAAAATTTCCATTTAAAACGATATAATTATTTTGTTAATAATATTATGAATTTTTTTTTTCTATATTCATATTAAGATGTACTCAATGCATCATTATCATTAATTGTTTTTATTAAATTCACCTATTTTAATACTGTAATTTATGTTTCTTTCAGAAATCATCAAACAACCATCCGTTGTTGTTTTGTACATGTTGTATGAGAATTGTAATTTTAAATTATCTATTAAGTGAAGGTACGAGAGAATAAACTTTTATTTAAAATTTATTTCAATCATTTTGAGATATGTATCTTTAATTCTAAATATTGAATTAAATGGATTTTAATGAAATTTTTTTGAAACTTTATATGAAATATATTATTACCAACATTATCATTTTTGTTTGATGATTTCAAAGTTGAGCTCATTTTTCTAATAGTTATGATTATATGTTTTTAAACATATATCCATCATATGAATCGTCAAGACGGGCTCTTTCATCGTACTAATTTTGAAATTAAAAAAAATTAAAATTCGGCGTTAAATTCCGATTTTGTGTGAAATTTTTTCTATTTTCTACAAAAAATTTCCATTTTAAACGATATAATTATTTTGTCAAAATTATTATGGAATTTTTTTTTTGTTATTCATATTAAGATTTACTCAATCCATCATTATCATTAATTGTTTTTATTAAATTCTCCTATTTTCATACTGTAATTTAAATTTCTTTCAGAAATCTTCAAACAACCATTCGTTGCTGTTTTGTACATGTTGTTTGAGAATCAGAATTTTAATCTAACTACTACATAGTAAAGGTATAAACGGACACAATTTAATAAAAATTCATTTCAATCAATCCGAGATATGTATCCTTAAATCAAAATTCTAAATTTAATAGATTTTAGTGAAATTTTTTTGCAACTTTATGTGAAATACACAATATTATTACCATGGCATGGTAACATGGTACAGTTTTTCATTTTGAAATTAAATTAAACTCTTCGATTAAATAAATGCTAGTCCTGAAAAGGACTTTTTTGTGTTACTTTTAGAATTGTATTTTACTTTTTTGCTTTCTTTACTGGAGTTGCCTTTTTTGTTGTTGTCGCAGCTTTTTTAACCTTAGGACTTTTTGCAGCAACCTTTGTTACATTTTTAGATGGTTTCGTAATTTTTTGCTTCGAAGCTTTTGTTTTAATAGGAGCTGGTTTCTTAATAGTTTTAGCTACTGCCTTTTCAGATTTTTTCTTTTCTATTATAGATTCTTTAGCAACAGTAGTCTTTTTCTTTGCGACTCCAACCTTTACAGGTGATCCTTTCTTGGCTTTTTTTGTAATTGATTTTTTCGGTGATGCTAATTTGTTTTTCTTCGAACTTTCGCCGCTTGCTTTTGTTGATGTCGATAGCTTAAATGAACCCGATGCACCTTTGCCTTTCGTTTGGATTAATTTACTGCTAACAACTGCACTCTTAATATATTTTTTAATAAATGGAGACAATTTGTCAGCGTCAACTTTGTAATTTGCAGCCAAATACTTTTTAATTGCTAGTAAAGATGAACCGCCACGTTCTTTCAAATCTTTTATAGCGCTATTCACCATATCTGAAGTTGGAGGATGGGTTGGCTTAGATTTAGGCTTTTTCACTCCAGTTGCGATAGAACCTTTCTTTGGTTTCTTCGTTTCAACAACAGGTGCAGTATTCGATTGAATTGTAGTATTATCTGCCATTTTGCTTTTTTTCTTTTAAAATATTTTTATTCACTTTTAGATTTTCCAATTAAATTTTTCAAAAAAAAAAACACTTTAAAATCACTTATAACATTTATAACTTGTATGACTGTATGAATTAAATTCACTGAAGTCTAGTATGAACAAAACAGCTTATCCATATGTGATCAGATTGTGGAAGAGCGGTGTGAAATAATTTCATTCAATTCAAGGCAATTTTTTCTCATTTTTGTTTGATGATTTCAAAGTTGAGCTCATTTTCCTAATAGTTATGATTATTTGTTTTTGAACATATATCCATCATATGAATTGTCAAGATGGGCTCTTTCATCGTACTAATTTTGAAATTAAAAAAATTTTAAAATACGGCGCTAAATTCCGATTTTGTGTGAAATTTTTTCTATTTTCTCCAAAAAATTTCCATTTAAAACGATATAATTATTTTGTTAATAATATTATGAATTTTTTTTTTTCTATATTCATATTAAGATGTACTCAATGCATCATTATCATTAATTGTTTTTATTAAATTCACCTATTTTAATACTGTAATTTATGTTTCTTTCAGAAATCATCAAACAACCATCCGTTGTTGTTTTGTACATGTTGTATGAGAATTGTAATTTTAAATTATCTATTAAGTGAAGGTACGAGAGAATAAACTTTTATTTAAAATTTATTTCAATCATTTTGAGATATGTATCTTTAATTCTAAATATTGAATTAAATGGATTTTAATGAAATTTTTTTCAAACTTTATATGAAATATATTATTACCAACATTATCATTTTTGTTTGATGATTTCAAAGTTGAGCTCATTTTTCTAATAGTTATGATTATATGTTTTTAAACATATATCCATCATATGAATCGTCAAGACGGGCTCTTTCATCGTACTAATTTTGAAATTAAAAAAAATTAAAATTCGGCGTTAAATTCCGATTTTGTGTGAAATTTTTTCTATTTTCTACAAAAAATTTCCATTTTAAACGATATAATTATTTTTTCAAAATTATTATGGAATTTTTTTTTTGTTATTCATATTAAGATTTACTCAATCCATCATTATCATTAATTGTTTTTATTAAATTCTCCTATTTTCATACTGTAATTTAAATTTCTTTCAGAAATCTTCAAACAACCATTCGTTGCTGTTTTGTACATGTTGTTTGAGAATCAGAATTTTAATCTAACTACTACATAGTGTGAACCAACCTTAAGAAATAAAACCGATAAGTAGTTGAAGTTGGTTGCAGTTAGTGGATCGACTGTTCGAGAAAGGAACAGCTAATAATAAAAAAAGAACAACACTTCAAAATAGACGCCATTCTGAGCAGATCATAATTAATTGTTTTTCACTGAATTAATCTTTTTCAATATTTCTTATTTTAATGTTTAACTATTTTTTTGTTGCAATAAATATAATTTCTTTTAATAATATTGCGTTTTACAAATCAGAAGTGTGGATAAAGAACAAAAAGTTGAGAAAAAAAAAAAAATATTTGAAAAATACGCTTTTGTATACGTGTTTTGACTTGTTTTTGTTTGGCGTCGGTACGCGAGAAAAAAAAAACAGAAGAAGCGGTATTGTTAAGAAAAAAAAAAACAAAAAAAAAATATTGTGCGTTCGAATTGAGTACCATATATCGAAATGGATATATTGAATATGTCAGTGAAACAATTGAAAAACGAACTTGGGCATAGAGGATTAAATAGAAATGGAAAAAAATCCGTGTTAATAGAAAGATTACGGTCTGATGAAATCCGTAGAGATAATGTGAATGAATCCCTTCGTAGCGAGTCTGAGAACGTGGTCGAAGACAGTGAATTCATTGCGCCATTGAGACGTGTTAGACTAAACGATTCTTTAATTAACTTTACGCCGCGAGACGTGATAGATATTCTGCCAGAATGTGATCCGAACGATAAAAACAGTATGTCGGTTGAAAAGTGGATAAAACGCGTTGAAAGTCTTCGTGAAATTTACCAATGGCCAGAGACTTTAGTTTTATTTGCTGCTCCAACGAAGTTAAAAGGATCAGCTCGTAATTGGTTCGATCGATTAGAGGAAAATTATACAACATGGAAAAAATTTTCATCAGAATTGCAGAAGTCATTTACACCGGATGTAAATGAGGCCGATGTACATATTACGTTAATGACTCGGAAAAGGAAATCTCAAGAGACTTTGCTAGAATATTTGGAGGAAATGTGGAATATTGGAGCACAAGCAAGGCTTGGAGAACGGGCTATAATTAAATATTATATTATGGGTATGAATGATGACGATTTGTTTTCTATTTTCCAGGGACAGAGAATCGATTCCTTAGATGAGTTAAAGGACAGAATTAAATGGTGTCTGAGTTTACGTAAGATGAAGCCGACGAAGTTTGCTAAAGCAAAAGTGCCTTCAGAAGCAGTTTCATCTGATCAGCAGGAAAATAAGGAAAAAAGAATGTCTCGAATTTTATGTTTTAATTGCAATACACGAGGCCACATAGCTAAAGATTGTTCTCAACCAAAGAAGAATCAAATAGATACAACTGGTTGGAGGTCCAAGAAGCGTGAACCTGGAATGTCAAATGTTCTTAAAATTGACCAGACTACTAAAGATGAGTATCATAAGCGAGTACAAGTTGGAGAATATGAGACAGTCGGATTTATAGACTGTGGTAGTCAGTGTACATTAATTTCAAAGTCTGCAGCTGAAAACGTAAAAAGTAATACGATGCCGTGTTCCATGTCCATTACAGGATTCCTTGGTGGAAGATTCAATGCAAAGGAGAAGTTATCGGTTGATATAATAATTGACGATATGTTTACTAAAGCTGATATATATGTAATTGATGACAAATTTATGAGTACACCAATGTTGATTGGACGAGATATTTTAGATAAGCCGGGAATTAAACTAACAAAAGAATATGGAAAGCTGAGAATCGAACAAGTAAAAGAGAATCAGACTTCAGAAGTATTTCAGATACATCAGTCACCTATTCAAGAAAGTGATGTCAAGCACGGAAATTTATTAACAGCTGAAAGGGTAAAACTTTTAAGTTTATTAAATAAATTTAGATCTAGATTTGCAGACAAATTGGATCAAATTGGGTTGACTAATCAAACTGAGATGAAGATTACATTGCAGTTACAGAAACCAATTCAGCAAAGGCCGCATAGGATACCTTATGCGAAGAAACAGCAAATGAATAAATTGGTTCAAGAACTGGTTAACAGTGGTATCGTCAGGGAATCAGTATCTGATTATGCAAGTCCTGCTTTGCTCGTGAAGAAAAAAAATGGTGAAGACAGACTCTGCATTGATTTTCGTCAATTGAATGCGGTGACGAATAAAGAAGTATATCCGGTTCCAAATATAGAAGAACAGATTCAAGAAGTCAGTCAGTATAAATATTTTACCATATTGGATATGAATAGCGGTTATTATCAGATTCCTATTGAAGAAAGTAGTCGAAAGTTTACAGCATTTGTAACGTCCGAAGGTTTGTACGAGTTTACAAAGATGCCATTTGGGTTGAAGAATGCGCCGTCCGTGTTCCAACGGCTGATAGAGAAAGTCAAACGAAATTTGCAGAAGGGAGACGCAGAAGTTTATATGGATGATTTCCTCATTGGTAGTGTCACAATAGAGGAGGGGCTTATTAAACTAGAGCGAGTTCTTCAGGTACTTCAACAAGCAAATCTTACTTTGAATTTAAAAAAGTGTGAATTTATGAAACAACGTATTGAATATTTGGGGCATGAGATTACACCTAATGGCATATCTCCAGGAACAGTAAAGACGAAAGCAGTTCAGGAATTCAAAACACCTTCGACTATCACAGAGGTGAGACAGTTTCTTGGCCTTTGTAGTTACTTTAGGAAATTTATTAGAGAATTCGCAATGATAGCACGACCGTTGACGAATTTATTAAAAAAAGGCAATTTGTTTTCTTGGGGCGATGAACAAGAAACCGCTTTTGCGAAATTGAAAAGTATCTTAGCTACTAAACCGATTTTAACAACATACCGTGTGGATGCTAATCATGAAGTGCATACGGACGCTAGCTCAATCGGAATTGCAGGAATGTTACTTCAATATGAGGGAGAAGCGCTAATGCCAGTGGCTTATTTTAGTCGAACTACATCTGATGCAGAAAAAAATTGTCATAGTTATGAACTGGAGACGTTAGCGATAGTAGAAACATTGGACCGTTTCCGATATTATCTCTTGGGAAAAACATTTAAAGTAGTTACAGATTGTTCAGCATTGAAAACTACAATGAAAAAGAAGGAGTTAGTTCCAAAAATAGCACGATGGTGGCTACGATTACAGGAGTTCGATTTTACAATGGAACATAGAAGTGGAACGAAGATGGAACACATTGATGCGATGAGTCGACAACCTGTTGAACCTCCTCAAGAATTAGATACGGCTTCATTGAAGACATTTAAAATTGACATAGATGATGCGGACTGGTTAGTTACGATGCAGTTACAAGACGAAACTTTGAATAATATAATTAATTGCTTAAAAGATCCTGCAAATAAAGATAAACAATTGCGGAAAGATTATGTTTTGGGCAACGGACGGTTATATAGGAAGATTGCAGAAACGAAAAAGTGGGTTGTTCCGAAAATGGTTCGTTGGCGTATTGTACAAAGTTGTCATGACAAATCTGGACATTTAGGCATCGATAAAACGATTGCAAGACTACGGGAATGGTATTGGTTCCCAAAGATGAAGAATTATGTCACGAAATATATAAAGTCTTGTGTGGATTGTTGCTATAACAAGCGGCCAGGCGGAAAAATAGAAGGTGAACTACATTATGATGAAATTGATCCAGTGCCATTTAAGACACTACATTTAGATCATCTAGGTCCATTTCCGAAAAGTACGAAGGGAAATGTTTATATTCTAGGAATATCGGATCCTTTTAGTAAATTTATATTAATACGGGCTGTAAAAAACACAACAACATCAGCTGTACTGAAGGTATTGGAAGAGTTAACGAGTTATTTTGGGTCTCCGTCTAAAATTATTAGTGATCGGGGAACAGCATTCACGTCGCGTGCTTTCGAAGAATATTGTGAAGTAAACAACATTCAACATGTGAAGACTGCTGTAAGAACTCCAAGAGCGAATGGACAAATTGAAAGAGCAAATCGTACAATATTATCTTCATTAACGACTTCAACGGCAGAAGAACGAAAATGGGATGCAAAGCTTAAAGACATTCAGTGGACTTTAAATTCTATGAAAAACGATACAACTTTGAGGAGTCCACAGGAAGTCATATTTGATTTTAAACCTCGAGATACGTTGCAAAATAAAATTACAATTGCACTACAGGACGAAGTTCAAAATGTAAAGCAGCCGATACAGGAAATTCGACTCGAAGTTGCTGATCGTATCAACGAACAAAGAATGATATGGAAAGATAGGTATGACAAAAAGCATCGAAAGCCAACACTTTACGATGTTGATGATATGGTGGTTGTAGAAAATGAACCAGCAGCTTCAGGGCAATCACGGAAGCTAGAAACTAAATACAAAGGGCCTTATGTTGTGACAAAGATATTAGGAAACGACCGCTACCTTATAGAAGATATTCCGGGTATCCAACGTAAACATCGAAAGTATGCTTCAGTGTTCTCATCTGATAAAATCAAGCCATGGTGCGGCCCACCACCTGATGACGACGACGATGATGAGGGAAGTTTTGGGAGTTTGAGTGATTGTTGTGACGAGGACGTCACAAGATATCAGGAGAAGCCGAGTTGTGAACCAACCTTAAGAAATAAAACCGATAAGTAGTTGAAGTTGGTTGCAGTTAGTGGATCGACTGTTCGAGAAAGGAACAGCTAATAATAAAAAAAGAACAACACTTCAAAATAGACGCCATTCTGAGCAGATCATAATTAATTGTTTTTCACTGAATTAATCTTTTTCAATATTTCTTATTTTAATGTTTAACTATTTTTTTGTTGCAATAAATATAATTTCTTTTAATAATATTGCGTTTTACAATAGTAAAGGTATAAACGGACACAATTTAATAAAAATTCATTTCAATCAATCCGAGATATGTATCCTTAAATCAAAATTCTAAATTTAATAGATTTTAGTGAAATTTTTTTGCAACTTTATGTGAAATACACAATATTATTACCATGGCATGGTAACATGGTACAGTTTTTCATTTTGAAATTAAATTAAACTCTTCGATTAAATAAATGCTAGTCCTGAAAAGGACTTTTTTGTGTTACTTTTAGAATTGTATTTTACTTTTTTGCTTTCTTTACTGGAGTTGCCTTTTTTGTTGTTGTCGCAGCTTTTTTAAACTTAGGACTTTTTGCAGCAACCTTTGTTACATTTTTAGATGGTTTCGTAATTTTTTGCTTCGAAGCTTTTGTTTTAATAGGAGCTGGTTTCTTAATAGTTTTAGCTACTGCCTTTTCAGATTTTTTCTTTTCTATTATAGATTCTTTAGCAACAGTAGTCTTTTTCTTTGCGACTCCAACCTTTACAGGTGATCCTTTCTTGGCATTTTTTGTAATTGATTTTTTCGGTGATGCTAATTTGTTTTTCTTCGAACTTTCGCCGCTTGCTTTTGTTGATGTCGATAGCTTAAATGAACCCGATGCACCTTTGCCTTTCGTTTGGATTAATTTACCGCTAACAACTGCACTCTTAATATATTTTTTAATAAATGGAGACAATTTGTCAGCGTCAACTTTGTAATTTGCAGCCAAATACTTTTTAATTGCTAGTAAAGATGAACCGCCACGTTCTTTCAAATCTTTTATAGCGCTATTCACCATATCTGAAGTTGGAGGATGGGTTGGCTTAGATTTAGGCTTTTTCACTCCAGTTGCGATAGAACCTTTCTTTGGTTTCTTCGTTTCAACAACAGGTGCAGTATTCGATTGAATTGTAGTATTATCTGCCATTTTGCTTTTTTTCTTCTAAAATATTTTTATTCACTTTTAGATTTTCCAATTAAATTTTTCAAAAAAAAAACACTTTAAAATCACTTATAACATTTATAACTTGTATGACTGTATGAATTAAATTCACTGAAGTCTAGTATGAACAAAACAGCTTATCCATATGTGATGAGATTGTGGAAGAGCGGTGTGAAAAATTTCATTGAATTCAAGGCAATTTTTTCTCATTTTTGTTTGATGATTTCAAAGTTGAGCTCATTTTTCTAATAGTTATGATTATATGTTTTTAAACATATATCCATCATATGAATCGTCAAGACGGGCTCTTTCATCGTACTAATTTTGAAATTAAAAAAAATTAAAATTCGGCGTTAAATTCCGATTTTGTGTGAAATTTTTTCTATTTTCTCCAAAAAATTTCCATTTAAAACGATATAATTATTTTGTTAATAATATTATGAATTTTTTTTTTCTATATTCATATTAAGATGTACTCAATGCATCATTATCATTAATTGTTTTTATTAAATTCACCTATTTTAATACTGTAATTTATGTTTCTTTCAGAAATCATCAAACAACCATCCGTTGTTGTTTTGTACATGTTGTATGAGAATTGTAATTTTAAATTATCTATTAAGTGAAGGTACGAGAGAATAAACTTTTATTTAAAATTTATTTCAATCATTTTGAGATATGTATCTTTAATTCTAAATATTGAATTAAATGGATTTTAATGAAATTTTTTTCAAACTTTATATGAAATATATTATTACCAACATTATCATTTTTGTTTGATGATTTCAAAGTTGAGCTCATTTTTCTAATAGTTATGATTATATGTTTTTAAACATATATCCATCATATGAATCGTCAAGACGGGCTCTTTCATCGTACTAATTTTGAAATTAAAAAAAATTAAAATTCGGCGTTAAATTCCGATTTTGTGTGAAATTTTTTCTATTTTCTACAAAAAATTTCCATTTTAAACGATATAATTATTTTGTCAAAATTATTATGGAATTTTTTTTTTGTTATTCATATTAAGATTTACTCAATCCATCATTATCATTAATTGTTTTTATTAAATTCTCCTATTTTCATACTGTAATTTAAATTTCTTTCAGAAATCTTCAAACAACCATTCGTTGCTGTTTTGTACATGTTGTTTGAGAATCAGAATTTTAATCTAACTACTACATAGTAAAGGTATAAACGGACACAATTTAATAAAAATTCATTTCAATCAATCCGAGATATGTATCCTTAAATCAAAATTCTAAATTTAATAGATTTTAGTGAAATTTTTTTGCAACTTTATGTGAAATACACAATATTATTACCATGGCCTGGTAACATGGTACAGTTTTTCATTTTGAAATTAAATTAAACTCTTCGATTAAATAAATGCTAGTCCTGAAAAGGACTTTTTTGTGTTACTTTTAGAATTGTATTTTACTTTTTTGCTTTCTTTACTGGAGTTGCCTTTTTTGTTGTTGTCGCAGCTTTTTTAACCTTAGGACTTTTTGCAGCAACCTTTGTTACATTTTTAGATGGTTTCGTAATTTTTTGCTTCGAAGCTTTTGTTTTAATAGGAGCTGGTTTCTTAATAGTTTTAGCTACTGCCTTTTCAGATTTTTTCTTTTCTATTATAGATTCTTTAGCAACAGTAGTCTTTTTCTTTGCGACTCCAACCTTTACAGGTGATCCTTTCTTGGCTTTTTTTGTAATTGATTTTTTCGGTGATGCTAATTTGTTTTTCTTCGAACTTTCGCCGCTTGCTTTTGTTGATGTCGATAGCTTAAATGAACCTGATGCACCTTTGCCTTTCGTTTGGATTAATTTACCGCTAACAACTGCACTCTTAATATATTTTTTAATAAATGGAGACAATTTGTCAGCGTCAACTTTGTAATTTGCAGCCAAATACTTTTTAATTGCTAGTAAAGATGAACCGCCACGTTCTTTCAAATCTTTTATAGCGCTATTCACCATATCTGAAGTTGGAGGATGGGTTGGCTTAGATTTAGGCTTTTTCACTCCAGTTGCGATAGAACCTTTCTTTGGTTTCTTCGTTTCAACAACAGGTGCAGTATTCGATTGAATTGTAGTATTATCTGCCATTTTGCTTTTTTTCTTTTAAAATATTTTTATTCACTTTTAGATTTTCCAATTAAATTTTTCAAAAAAAAAAACACTTTAAAATCACTTATAACATTTATAACTTGTATGACTGTATGAATTAAATTCACTGAAGTCTAGTATGAACAAAACAGCTTATCCATATGTGATGAGATTGTGGAAGAGCGGTGTGAAATAATTTCATTCAATTCAAGGCAATTTTTTCTCATTTTTGTTTGATGATTTCAAAGTTGAGCTCATTTTCCTAATAGTTATGATTATTTGTTTTTGAACATATATCCATCATATGAATTGTCAAGATGGGCTCTTTCATCGTACTAATTTTGAAATTAAAAAAATTTTAAAATACGGCGCTAAATTCCGATTTTGTGTGAAATTTTTTCTATTTTCTCCAAAAAATTTCCATTTAAAACGATATAATTATTTTGTTAATAATATTATGAATTTTTTTTTTTCTATATTCATATTAAGATGTACTCAATGCATCATTATCATTAATTGTTTTTATTAAATTCACCTATTTTAATACTGTAATTTATGTTTCTTTCAGAAATCATCAAACAACCATCCGTTGTTGTTTTGTACATGTTGTATGAGAATTGTAATTTTAAATTATCTATTAAGTGAAGGTACGAGAGAATAAACTTTTATTTAAAATTTATTTCAATCATTTTGAGATATGTATCTTTAATTCTAAATATTGAATTAAATGGATTTTAATGAAATTTTTTTCAAACTTTATATGAAATATATTATTACCAACATTATCATTTTTGTTTGATGATTTCAAAGTTGAGCTCATTTTTCTAATAGTTATGATTATATGTTTTTAAACATATATCCATCATATGAATCGTCAAGACGGGCTCTTTCATCGTACTAATTTTGAAATTAAAAAAAATTAAAATTCGGCGTTAAATTCCGATTTTGTGTGAAATTTTTTCTATTTTCTACAAAAAATTTCCATTTTAAACGATATAATTATTTTTTCAAAATTATTATGGAATTTTTTTTTTGTTATTCATATTAAGATTTACTCAATCCATCATTATCATTAATTGTTTTTATTAAATTCTCCTATTTTCATACTGTAATTTAAATTTCTTTCAGAAATCTTCAAACAACCATTCGTTGCTGTTTTGTACATGTTGTTTGAGAATCAGAATTTTAATCTAACTACTACATAGTGTGAACCAACCTTAAGAAATAAAACCGATAAGTAGTTGAAGTTGGTTGCAGTTAGTGGATCGACTGTTCGAGAAAGGAACAGCTAATAATAAAAAAAGAACAACACTTCAAAATAGACGCCATTCTGAGCAGATCATAATTAATTGTTTTTCACTGAATTAATCTTTTTCAATATTTCTTATTTTAATGTTTAACTATTTTTTTGTTGCAATAAATATAATTTCTTTTAATAATATTGCGTTTTACAAATCAGAAGTGTGGATAAAGAACAAAAAGTTGAGAAAAAAAAAAAAATATTTGAAAAATACGCTTTTGTATACGTGTTTTGACTTGTTTTTGTTTGGCGTCGGTACGCGAGAAAAAAAAAACAGAAGAAGCGGTATTGTTAAGAAAAAAAAAAACAAAAAAAAAATATTGTGCGTTCGAATTGAGTACCATATATCGAAATGGATATATTGAATATGTCAGTGAAACAATTGAAAAACGAACTTGGGCATAGAGGATTAAATAGAAATGGAAAAAAATCCGTGTTAATAGAAAGATTACGGTCTGATGAAATCCGTAGAGATAATGTGAATGAATCCCTTCGTAGCGAGTCTGAGAACGTGGTCGAAGACAGTGAATTCATTGCGCCATTGAGACGTGTTAGACTAAACGATTCTTTAATTAACTTTACGCCGCGAGACGTGATAGATATTCTGCCAGAATGTGATCCGAACGATAAAAACAGTATGTCGGTTGAAAAGTGGATAAAACGCGTTGAAAGTCTTCGTGAAATTTACCAATGGCCAGAGACTTTAGTTTTATTTGCTGCTCCAACGAAGTTAAAAGGATCAGCTCGTAATTGGTTCGATCGATTAGAGGAAAATTATACAACATGGAAAAAATTTTCATCAGAATTGCAGAAGTCATTTACACCGGATGTAAATGAGGCCGATGTACATATTACGTTAATGACTCGGAAAAGGAAATCTCAAGAGACTTTGCTAGAATATTTGGAGGAAATGTGGAATATTGGAGCACAAGCAAGGCTTGGAGAACGGGCTATAATTAAATATTATATTATGGGTATGAATGATGACGATTTGTTTTCTATTTTCCAGGGACAGAGAATCGATTCCTTAGATGAGTTAAAGGACAGAATTAAATGGTGTCTGAGTTTACGTAAGATGAAGCCGACGAAGTTTGCTAAAGCAAAAGTGCCTTCAGAAGCAGTTTCATCTGATCAGCAGGAAAATAAGGAAAAAAGAATGTCTCGAATTTTATGTTTTAATTGCAATACACGAGGCCACATAGCTAAAGATTGTTCTCAACCAAAGAAGAATCAAATAGATACAACTGGTTGGAGGTCCAAGAAGCGTGAACCTGGAATGTCAAATGTTCTTAAAATTGACCAGACTACTAAAGATGAGTATCATAAGCGAGTACAAGTTGGAGAATATGAGACAGTCGGATTTATAGACTGTGGTAGTCAGTGTACATTAATTTCAAAGTCTGCAGCTGAAAACGTAAAAAGTAATACGATGCCGTGTTCCATGTCCATTACAGGATTCCTTGGTGGAAGATTCAATGCAAAGGAGAAGTTATCGGTTGATATAATAATTGACGATATGTTTACTAAAGCTGATATATATGTAATTGATGACAAATTTATGAGTACACCAATGTTGATTGGACGAGATATTTTAGATAAGCCGGGAATTAAACTAACAAAAGAATATGGAAAGCTGAGAATCGAACAAGTAAAAGAGAATCAGACTTCAGAAGTATTTCAGATACATCAGTCACCTATTCAAGAAAGTGATGTCAAGCACGGAAATTTATTAACAGCTGAAAGGGTAAAACTTTTAAGTTTATTAAATAAATTTAGATCTAGATTTGCAGACAAATTGGATCAAATTGGGTTGACTAATCAAACTGAGATGAAGATTACATTGCAGTTACAGAAACCAATTCAGCAAAGGCCGCATAGGATACCTTATGCGAAGAAACAGCAAATGAATAAATTGGTTCAAGAACTGGTTAACAGTGGTATCGTCAGGGAATCAGTATCTGATTATGCAAGTCCTGCTTTGCTCGTGAAGAAAAAAAATGGTGAAGACAGACTCTGCATTGATTTTCGTCAATTGAATGCGGTGACGAATAAAGAAGTATATCCGGTTCCAAATATAGAAGAACAGATTCAAGAAGTCAGTCAGTATAAATATTTTACCATATTGGATATGAATAGCGGTTATTATCAGATTCCTATTGAAGAAAGTAGTCGAAAGTTTACAGCATTTGTAACGTCCGAAGGTTTGTACGAGTTTACAAAGATGCCATTTGGGTTGAAGAATGCGCCGTCCGTGTTCCAACGGCTGATAGAGAAAGTCAAACGAAATTTGCAGAAGGGAGACGCAGAAGTTTATATGGATGATTTCCTCATTGGTAGTGTCACAATAGAGGAGGGGCTTATTAAACTAGAGCGAGTTCTTCAGGTACTTCAACAAGCAAATCTTACTTTGAATTTAAAAAAGTGTGAATTTATGAAACAACGTATTGAATATTTGGGGCATGAGATTACACCTAATGGCATATCTCCAGGAACAGTAAAGACGAAAGCAGTTCAGGAATTCAAAACACCTTCGACTATCACAGAGGTGAGACAGTTTCTTGGCCTTTGTAGTTACTTTAGGAAATTTATTAGAGAATTCGCAATGATAGCACGACCGTTGACGAATTTATTAAAAAAAGGCAATTTGTTTTCTTGGGGCGATGAACAAGAAACCGCTTTTGCGAAATTGAAAAGTATCTTAGCTACTAAACCGATTTTAACAACATACCGTGTGGATGCTAATCATGAAGTGCATACGGACGCTAGCTCAATCGGAATTGCAGGAATGTTACTTCAATATGAGGGAGAAGCGCTAATGCCAGTGGCTTATTTTAGTCGAACTACATCTGATGCAGAAAAAAATTGTCATAGTTATGAACTGGAGACGTTAGCGATAGTAGAAACATTGGACCGTTTCCGATATTATCTCTTGGGAAAAACATTTAAAGTAGTTACAGATTGTTCAGCATTGAAAACTACAATGAAAAAGAAGGAGTTAGTTCCAAAAATAGCACGATGGTGGCTACGATTACAGGAGTTCGATTTTACAATGGAACATAGAAGTGGAACGAA
This sequence comes from Xylophagus ater, assembly GCA_963422695.1. NCBI lineage: Eukaryota > Metazoa > Arthropoda > Insecta > Diptera > Xylophagidae > Xylophagus > Xylophagus ater. The sequence goes on from OY730478.1 coordinate 37,535,013, forward strand.
GATGGAACACATTGATGCGATGAGTCGACAACCTGTTGAACCTCCTCAAGAATTAGATACGGCTTCATTGAAGACATTTAAAATTGACATAGATGATGCGGACTGGTTAGTTACGATGCAGTTACAAGACGAAACTTTGAATAATATAATTAATTGCTTAAAAGATCCTGCAAATAAAGATAAACAATTGCGGAAAGATTATGTTTTGGGCAACGGACGGTTATATAGGAAGATTGCAGAAACGAAAAAGTGGGTTGTTCCGAAAATGATTCGTTGGCGTATTGTACAAAGTTGTCATGACAAATCTGGACATTTAGGCATCGATAAAACGATTGCAAGACTACGGGAATGGTATTGGTTCCCAAAGATGAAGAATTATGTCACGAAATATATAAAGTCTTGTGTGGATTGTTGCTATAACAAGCGGCCAGGCGGAAAAATAGAAGGTGAACTACATTATGATGAAATTGATCCAGTGCCATTTAAGACACTACATTTAGATCATCTAGGTCCATTTCCGAAAAGTACGAAGGGAAATGTTTATATTCTAGGAATATCGGATCCTTTTAGTAAATTTATATTAATACGGGCTGTAAAAAACACAACAACATCAGCTGTACTGAAGGTATTGGAAGAGTTAACGAGTTATTTTGGGTCTCCGTCTAAAATTATTAGTGATCGGGGAACAGCATTCACGTCGCGTGCTTTCGAAGAATATTGTGAAGTAAACAACATTCAACATGTGAAGACTGCTGTAAGAACTCCAAGAGCGAATGGACAAATTGAAAGAGCAAATCGTACAATATTATCTTCATTAACGACTTCAACGGCAGAAGAACGAAAATGGGATGCAAAGCTTAAAGACATCCAGTGGACTTTAAATTCTATGAAAAACGATACAACTTTGAGGAGTCCACAGGAAGTCATATTTGATTTTAAACCTCGAGATACGTTGCAAAATAAAATTACAATTGCACTACAGGACGAAGTTCAAAATGTAAAGCAGCCGATACAGGAAATTCGACTCGAAGTTGCTGATCGTATCAACGAACAAAGAATGATATGGAAAGATAGGTATGACAAAAAGCATCGAAAGCCAACACTTTACGATGTTGATGATATGGTGGTTGTAGAAAATGAACCAGCAGCTTCAGGGCAATCACGGAAGCTAGAAACTAAATACAAAGGGCCTTATGTTGTGACAAAGATATTAGGAAACGACCGCTACCTTATAGAAGATATTCCGGGTATCCAACGTAAACATCGAAAGTATGCTTCAGTGTTCTCATCTGATAAAATCAAGCCATGGTGCGGCCCACCACCTGATGACGACGACGATGATGAGGGAAGTTTTGGGAGTTTGAGTGATTGTTGTGACGAGGACGTCACAAGATATCAGGAGAAGCCGAGTTGTGAACCAACCTTAAGAAATAAAACCGATAAGTAGTTGAAGTTGGTTGCAGTTAGTGGATCGACTGTTCGAGAAAGGAACAGCTAATAATAAAAAAAGAACAACACTTCAAAATAGACGCCATTCTGAGCAGATCATAATTAATTGTTTTTCACTGAATTAATCTTTTTCAATATTTCTTATTTTAATGTTTAACTATTTTTTTGTTGCAATAAATATAATTTCTTTTAATAATATTGCGTTTTACAATAGTAAAGGTATAAACGGACACAATTTAATAAAAATTCATTTCAATCAATCCGAGATATGTATCCTTAAATCAAAATTCTAAATTTAATAGATTTTAGTGAAATTTTTTTGCAACTTTATGTGAAATACACAATATTATTACCATGGCATGGTAACATGGTACAGTTTTTCATTTTGAAATTAAATTAAACTCTTCGATTAAATAAATGCTAGTCCTGAAAAGGACTTTTTTGTGTTACTTTTAGAATTGTATTTTACTTTTTTGCTTTCTTTACTGGAGTTGCCTTTTTTGTTGTTGTCGCAGCTTTTTTAAACTTAGGACTTTTTGCAGCAACCTTTGTTACATTTTTAGATGGTTTCGTAATTTTTTGCTTCGAAGCTTTTGTTTTAATAGGAGCTGGTTTCTTAATAGTTTTAGCTACTGCCTTTTCAGATTTTTTCTTTTCTATTATAGATTCTTTAGCAACAGTAGTCTTTTTCTTTGCGACTCCAACCTTTACAGGTGATCCTTTCTTGGCATTTTTTGTAATTGATTTTTTCGGTGATGCTAATTTGTTTTTCTTCGAACTTTCGCCGCTTGCTTTTGTTGATGTCGATAGCTTAAATGAACCCGATGCACCTTTGCCTTTCGTTTGGATTAATTTACCGCTAACAACTGCACTCTTAATATATTTTTTAATAAATGGAGACAATTTGTCAGCGTCAACTTTGTAATTTGCAGCCAAATACTTTTTAATTGCTAGTAAAGATGAACCGCCACGTTCTTTCAAATCTTTTATAGCGCTATTCACCATATCTGAAGTTGGAGGATGGGTTGGCTTAGATTTAGGCTTTTTCACTCCAGTTGCGATAGAACCTTTCTTTGGTTTCTTCGTTTCAACAACAGGTGCAGTATTCGATTGAATTGTAGTATTATCTGCCATTTTGCTTTTTTTCTTCTAAAATATTTTTATTCACTTTTAGATTTTCCAATTAAATTTTTCAAAAAAAAAACACTTTAAAATCACTTATAACATTTATAACTTGTATGACTGTATGAATTAAATTCACTGAAGTCTAGTATGAACAAAACAGCTTATCCATATGTGATGAGATTGTGGAAGAGCGGTGTGAAAAATTTCATTGAATTCAAGGCAATTTTTTCTCATTTTTGTTTGATGATTTCAAAGTTGAGCTCATTTTTCTAATAGTTATGATTATATGTTTTTAAACATATATCCATCATATGAATCGTCAAGACGGGCTCTTTCATCGTACTAATTTTGAAATTAAAAAAAATTAAAATTCGGCGTTAAATTCCGATTTTGTGTGAAATTTTTTCTATTTTCTCCAAAAAATTTCCATTTAAAACGATATAATTATTTTGTTAATAATATTATGAATTTTTTTTTTCTATATTCATATTAAGATGTACTCAATGCATCATTATCATTAATTGTTTTTATTAAATTCACCTATTTTAATACTGTAATTTATGTTTCTTTCAGAAATCATCAAACAACCATCCGTTGTTGTTTTGTACATGTTGTATGAGAATTGTAATTTTAAATTATCTATTAAGTGAAGGTACGAGAGAATAAACTTTTATTTAAAATTTATTTCAATCATTTTGAGATATGTATCTTTAATTCTAAATATTGAATTAAATGGATTTTAATGAAATTTTTTTCAAACTTTATATGAAATATATTATTACCAACATTATCATTTTTGTTTGATGATTTCAAAGTTGAGCTCATTTTTCTAATAGTTATGATTATATGTTTTTAAACATATATCCATCATATGAATCGTCAAGACGGGCTCTTTCATCGTACTAATTTTGAAATTAAAAAAAATTAAAATTCGGCGTTAAATTCCGATTTTGTGTGAAATTTTTTCTATTTTCTACAAAAAATTTCCATTTTAAACGATATAATTATTTTGTCAAAATTATTATGGAATTTTTTTTTTGTTATTCATATTAAGATTTACTCAATCCATCATTATCATTAATTGTTTTTATTAAATTCTCCTATTTTCATACTGTAATTTAAATTTCTTTCAGAAATCTTCAAACAACCATTCGTTGCTGTTTTGTACATGTTGTTTGAGAATCAGAATTTTAATCTAACTACTACATAGTAAAGGTATAAACGGACACAATTTAATAAAAATTCATTTCAATCAATCCGAGATATGTATCCTTAAATCAAAATTCTAAATTTAATAGATTTTAGTGAAATTTTTTTGCAACTTTATGTGAAATACACAATATTATTACCATGGCCTGGTAACATGGTACAGTTTTTCATTTTGAAATTAAATTAAACTCTTCGATTAAATAAATGCTAGTCCTGAAAAGGACTTTTTTGTGTTACTTTTAGAATTGTATTTTACTTTTTTGCTTTCTTTACTGGAGTTGCCTTTTTTGTTGTTGTCGCAGCTTTTTTAACCTTAGGACTTTTTGCAGCAACCTTTGTTACATTTTTAGATGGTTTCGTAATTTTTTGCTTCGAAGCTTTTGTTTTAATAGGAGCTGGTTTCTTAATAGTTTTAGCTACTGCCTTTTCAGATTTTTTCTTTTCTATTATAGATTCTTTAGCAACAGTAGTCTTTTTCTTTGCGACTCCAACCTTTACAGGTGATCCTTTCTTGGCTTTTTTTGTAATTGATTTTTTCGGTGATGCTAATTTGTTTTTCTTCGAACTTTCGCCGCTTGCTTTTGTTGATGTCGATAGCTTAAATGAACCTGATGCACCTTTGCCTTTCGTTTGGATTAATTTACCGCTAACAACTGCACTCTTAATATATTTTTTAATAAATGGAGACAATTTGTCAGCGTCAACTTTGTAATTTGCAGCCAAATACTTTTTAATTGCTAGTAAAGATGAACCGCCACGTTCTTTCAAATCTTTTATAGCGCTATTCACCATATCTGAAGTTGGAGGATGGGTTGGCTTAGATTTAGGCTTTTTCACTCCAGTTGCGATAGAACCTTTCTTTGGTTTCTTCGTTTCAACAACAGGTGCAGTATTCGATTGAATTGTAGTATTATCTGCCATTTTGCTTTTTTTCTTTTAAAATATTTTTATTCACTTTTAGATTTTCCAATTAAATTTTTCAAAAAAAAAACACTTTAAAATCACTTATAACATTTATAACTTGTATGACTGTATGAATTAAATTCACTGAAGTCTAGTATGAACAAAACAGCTTATCCATATGTGATCAGATTGTGGAATCAGCGGTGTGAAAAATTTCATTGAATTCAAGGCAATTTTTTCTCATTTTTGTTTGATGATTTCAAAGTTGAGCTCATTTTTCTAATAGTTATGATTATATGTTTTTGAACATATATCCATCATATGAATTGTCAAGATGGGCTCTTTCATCGTACTAATTTTGAAATTAAAAAAATTTTAAAATACGGCGCTAAATTCCGATTTTGTGTGAAATTTTTTCTATTTTCTCCAAAAAATTTCCATTTAAAACGATATAATTATTTTGTTAATAATATTATGAATTTTTTTTTCTATATTCATATTAAGATGTACTCAATGCATCATTATCATTAATTGTTTTTATTAAATTCACCTATTTTAATACTGTAATTTATGTTTCTTTCAGAAATCATCAAACAACCATCCGTTGTTGTTTTGTACATGTTGTATGAGAATTGTAATTTTAAATTATCTATTAAGTGAAGGTACGAGAGAATAAACTTTTATTTAAAATTTATTTCAATCATTTTGAGATATGTATCTTTAATTCTAAATATTGAATTAAATGGATTTTAATGAAATTTTTTTCAAACTTTATATGAAATATATTTTTACCAACATTATCATTTTTGTTTGATGATTTCAAAGTTGAGCTCATTTTTCTAATAGTTATGATTATATGTTTTTAAACATATATCCATCATATGAATCGTCAAGACGGGCTCTTTCATCGTACTAATTTTGAAATTAAAAAAAATTAAAATTCGGCGTTAAATTCCGATTTTGTGTGAAATTTTTTCTATTTTCTACAAAAAATTTCCATTTTAAACGATATAATTATTTTGTCAAAATTATTATGGAATTTTTTTTTTGTTATTCATATTAAGATTTACTCAATCCATCATTATCATTAATTGTTTTTATTAAATTCTCCTATTTTCATACTGTAATTTAAATTTCTTTCAGAAATCTTCAAACAACCATTCGTTGCTGTTTTGTACATGTTGTTTGAGAATCAGAATTTTAATCTAACTACTACATAGTAAAGGTATAAACGGACACAATTTAATAAAAATTCATTTCAATCAATCCGAGATATGTATCCTTAAATCAAAATTCTAAATTTAATAGATTTTAGTGAAATTTTTTTGCAACTTTATGTGAAATACACAATATTATTACCATGGCATGGTAACATGGTACAGTTTTTCATTTTGAAATTAAATTAAACTCTTCGATTAAATAAATGCTAGTCCTGAAAAGGACTTTTTTGTGTTACTTTTAGAATTGTATTTTACTTTTTTGCTTTCTTTACTGGAGTTGCCTTTTTTGTTGTTGTCGCAGCTTTTTTAACCTTAGGACTTTTTGCAGCAACCTTTGTTACATTTTTAGATGGTTTCGTAATTTTTTGCTTCGAAGCTTTTGTTTTAATAGGAGCTGGTTTCTTAATAGTTTTAGCTACTGCCTTTTCAGATTTTTTCTTTTCTATTATAGATTCTTTAGCAACAGTAGTCTTTTTCTTTGCGACTCCAACCTTTACAGGTGATCCTTTCTTGGCTTTTTTTGTAATTGATTTTTTCGGTGATGCTAATTTGTTTTTCTTCGAACTTTCGCCGCTTGCTTTTGTTGATGTCGATAGCTTAAATGAACCCGATGCACCTTTGCCTTTCGTTTGGATTAATTTACCGCTAACAACTGCACTCTTAATATATTTTTTAATAAATGGAGACAATTTGTCAGCGTCAACTTTGTAATTTGCAGCCAAATACTTTTTAATTGCTAGTAAAGATGAACCGCCACGTTCTTTCAAATCTTTTATAGCGCTATTCACCATATCTGAAGTTGGAGGATGGGTTGGCTTAGATTTAGGCTTTTTCACTCCAGTTGCGATAGAACCTTTCTTTGGTTTCTTCGTTTCAACAACAGGTGCAGTATTCGATTGAATTGTAGTATTATCTGCCATTTTGCTTTTTTTCTTTTAAAATATTTTTATTCACTTTTAGATTTTCCAATTAAATTTTTCAAAAAAAAAACACTTTAAAATCACTTATAACATTTATAACTTGTATGACTGTATGAATTAAATTCACTGAAGTCTAGTATGAACAAAACAGCTTATCCATATGTGATGAGATTGTGGAAGAGCGGTGTGAAAAATTTCATTGAATTCAAGGCAATTTTTTCTCATTTTTGTTTGATGATTTCAAAGTTGAGCTCATTTTTCTAATAGTTATGATTATTTGTTTTTGAACATATATCCATCATATGAATTGTCAAGATGGGCTCTTTCATCGTACTAATTTTGAAATTAAAAAAATTTTAAAATACGGCGCTAAATTCCGATTTTGTGTGAAATTTTTTCTATTTTCTCCAAAAAATTTCCATTTAAAACGATATAATTATTTTGTTAATAAAATTATGAATTTTTTTTTTCTATATTCATATTAAGATGTACTCAATGCATCATTATCATTAATTGTTTTTATTAAATTCACCTATTTTAATACTGTAATTTATGTTTCTTTCAGAAATCATCAAACAACCATCCGTTGTTGTTTTGTACATGTTGTATGAGAATTGTAATTTTAAATTATCTATTAAGTGAAGGTACGAGAGAATAAACTTTTATTTAAAATTTATTTCAATCATTTTGAGATATGTATCTTTAATTCTAAATATTGAATTAAATGGATTTTAATGAAATTTTTTTCAAACTTTATATGAAATATATTATTACCAACATTATCATTTTTGTTTGATGATTTCAAAGTTGAGCTCATTTTTCTAATAGTTATGATTATATGTTTTTAAACATATATCCATCATATGAATCGTCAAGACGGGCTCTTTCATCGTACTAATTTTGAAATTAAAAAAAATTAAAATTCGGCGTTAAATTCCGATTTTGTGTGAAATTTTTTCTATTTTCTACAAAAAATTTCCATTTTAAACGATATAATTATTTTGTCAAAATTATTATGGAATTTTTTTTTTGTTATTCATATTAAGATTTACTCAATCCATCATTATCATTAATTGTTTTTATTAAATTCTCCTATTTTCATACTGTAATTTAAATTTCTTTCAGAAATCTTCAAACAACCATTCGTTGCTGTTTTGTACATGTTGTTTGAGAATCAGAATTTTAATCTAACTACTACATAGTAAAGGTATAAACGGACACAATTTAATAAAAATTCATTTCAATCAATCCGAGATATGTATCCTTAAATCAAAATTCTAAATTTAATAGATTTTAGTGAAATTTTTTTGCAACTTTATGTGAAATACACAATATTATTACCATGGCATGGTAACATGGTACAGTTTTTCATTTTGAAATTAAATTAAACTCTTCGATTAAATAAATGCTAGTCCTGAAAAGGACTTTTTTGTGTTACTTTTAGAATTGTATTTTACTTTTTTGCTTTCTTTACTGGAGTTGCCTTTTTTGTTGTTGTCGCAGCTTTTTTAACCTTAGGACTTTTTGCAGCAACCTTTGTTACATTTTTAGATGGTTTCGTAATTTTTTGCTTCGAAGCTTTTGTTTTAATAGGAGCTGGTTTCTTAATAGTTTTAGCTACTGCCTTTTCAGATTTTTTCTTTTCTATTATAGATTCTTTAGCAACAGTAGTCTTTTTCTTTGCGACTCCAACCTTTACAGGTGATCCTTTCTTGGCTTTTTTTGTAATTGATTTTTTCGGTGATGCTAATTTGTTTTTCTTCGAACTTTCGCCGCTTGCTTTTGTTGATGTCGATAGCTTAAATGAACCCGATGCACCTTTGCCTTTCGTTTGGATTAATTTACCGCTAACAACTGCACTCTTAATATATTTTTTAATAAATGGAGACAATTTGTCAGCGTCAACTTTGTAATTTGCAGCCAAATACTTTTTAATTGCTAGTAAAGATGAACCGCCACGTTCTTTCAAATCTTTTATAGCGCTATTCACCATATCTGAAGTTGGAGGATGGGTTGGCTTAGATTTAGGCTTTTTCACTCCAGTTGCGATAGAACCTTTCTTTGGTTTCTTCGTTTCAACAACAGGTGCAGTATTCGATTGAATTGTAGTATTATCTGCCATTTTGCTTTTTTTCTTTTAAAATATTTTTATTCACTTTTAGATTTTCCAATTAAATTTTTCAAAAAAAAAACACTTTAAAATCACTTATAACATTTATAACTTGTATGACTGTATGAATTAAATTCACTGAAGTCTAGTATGAACAAAACAGCTTATCCATATGTGATAAGATTGTGGAAGAGCGGTGTGAAAAATTTCATGGAATTCAAGGCAATTTTTTCTCATTTTTGTTTGATGATTTCAAAGTTGAGCTCATTTTTCTAATAGTTATGATTATATGTTTTTGAACATATATCCATCATATGAATTGTCAAGATGGGCTCTTTCATCGTACTAATTTTGAAATTAAAAAAATTTTAAAATACGGCGCTAAATTCCGATTTTGTGTGAAATTTTTTCTATTTTCTCCAAAAAATTTCCATTTAAAACGATATAATTATTTTGTTAATAATATTATGAATTTTTTTTTTCTATATTCATATTAAGATGTACTCAATGCATCATTATCATTAATTGTTTTTATTAAATTCACCTATTTTAATACTGTAATTTATGTTTCTTTCAGAAATCATCAAACAACCATCCGTTGTTGTTTTGTACATGTTGTATGAGAATTGTAATTTTAAATTATCTATTAAGTGAAGGTACGAGAGAATAAACTTTTATTTAAAATTTATTTCAATCATTTTGAGATATGTATCTTTAATTCTAAATATTGAATTAAATGGATTTTAATGAAATTTTTTTCAAACTTTATATGAAATATATTATTACCAATATTATCATTTTTGTTTGATGATTTCAAAGTTGAGCTCATTTTTCTAATAGTTATGATTATATGTTTTTAAACATATATCCATCATATGAATCGTCAAGACGGGCTCTTTCATCGTACTAATTTTGAAATTAAAAAAAATTAAAATTCGGCGTTAAATTCCGATTTTGTGTGAAATTTTTTCTATTTTCTACAAAAAATTTCCATTTTAAACGATATAATTATTTTGTCAAAATTATTATGGAATTTTTTTTTTGTTATTCATATTAAGATTTACTCAATCCATCATTATCATTAATTGTTTTTATTAAATTCTCCTATTTTCATACTGTAATTTAAATTTCTTTCAGAAATCTTCAAACAACCATTCGTTGCTGTTTTGTACATGTTGTTTGAGAATCAGAATTTTAATCTAACTACTACATAGTAAAGGTATAAACGGACACAATTTAATAAAAATTCATTTTAATCAATCCGAGATATGTATCCTTAAATCAAAATTCTAAATTTAATAGATTTTAGTGAAATTTTTTTGCAACTTTATGTGAAATACACAATATTATTACCATGGCATGGTAACATGGTACAGTTTTTCATTTTGAAATTAAATTAAACTCTTCGATTAAATAAATGCTAGTCCTGAAAAGGACTTTTTTGTGTTACTTTTAGAATTGTATTTTACTTTTTTGCTTTCTTTACTGGAGTTGCCTTTTTTGTTGTTGTCGCAGCTTTTTTAACCTTAGGACTTTTTGCAGCAACCTTTGTTACATTTTTAGATGGTTTCGTAATTTTTTGCTTCGAAGCTTTTGTTTTAATAGGAGCTGGTTTCTTAATAGTTTTAGCTACTGCCTTTTCAGATTTTTTCTTTTCTATTATAGATTCTTTAGCAACAGTAGTCTTTTTCTTTGCGACTCCAACCTTTACAGGTGATCCTTTCTTGGCTTTTTTTGTAATTGATTTTTTCGGTGATGCTAATTTGTTTTTCTTCGAACTTTCGCCGCTTGCTTTTGTTGATGTCGATAGCTTAAATGAACCCGATGCACCTTTGCCTTTCGTTTGGATTAATTTACCGCTAACAACTGCACTCTTAATATATTTTTTAATAAATGGAGACAATTTGTCAGCGTCAACTTTGTAATTTGCAGCCAAATACTTTTTAATTGCTAGTAAAGATGAACCGCCACGTTCTTTCAAATCTTTTATAGCGCTATTCACCATATCTGAAGTTGGAGGATGGGTTGGCTTAGATTTAGGCTTTTTCACTCCAGTTGCGATAGAACCTTTCTTTGGTTTCTTCGTTTCAACAACAGGTGCAGTATTCGATTGAATTGTAGTATTATCTGCCATTTTGCTTTTTTTCTTTTAAAATATTTTTATTCACTTTTAGATTTTCCAATTAAATTTTTCAAAAAAAAAACACTTTAAAATCACTTATAACATTTATAACTTGTATGACTGTATGAATTAAATTCACTGAAGTCTAGTATGAACAAAACAGCTTATCCATATGTGATAAGATTGTGGAAGAGCGGTGTGAAAAATTTCATGGAATTCAAGGCAATTTTTTCTCATTTTTGTTTGATGATTTCAAAGTTGAGCTCATTTTTCTAATAGTTATGATTATATGTTTTTGAACATATATCCATCATATGAATTGTCAAGATGGGCTCTTTCATCGTACTAATTTTGAAATTAAAAAAATTTTAAAATACGGCGCTAAATTCCGATTTTGTGTGAAATTTTTTCTATTTTCTCCAAAAAATTTCCATTTAAAACGATATAATTATTTTGTTAATAATATTATGAATTTTTTTTTTCTATATTCATATTAAGATGTACTCAATGCATCATTATCATTAATTGTTTTTATTAAATTCACCTATTTTAATACTGTAATTTATGTTTCTTTCAGAAATCATCAAACAACCATCCGTTGTTGTTTTGTACATGTTGTATGAGAATTGTAATTTTAAATTATCTATTAAGTGAAGGTACGAGAGAATAAACTTTTATTTAAAATTTATTTCAATCATTTTGAGATATGTATCTTTAATTCTAAATATTGAATTAAATGGATTTTAATGAAATTTTTTTCAAACTTTATATGAAATATATTATTACCAATATTATCATTTTTGTTTGATGATTTCAAAGTTGAGCTCATTTTTCTAATAGTTATGATTATATGTTTTTAAACATATATCCATCATATGAATCGTCAAGACGGGCTCTTTCATCGTACTAATTTTGAAATTAAAAAAAATTAAAATTCGGCGTTAAATTCCGATTTTGTGTGAAATTTTTTCTATTTTCTACAAAAAATTTCCATTTTAAACGATATAATTATTTTGTCAAAATTATTATGGAATTTTTTTTTTTGTTATTCATATTAAGATTTACTCAATCCATCATTATCATTAATTGTTTTTATTAAATTCTCCTATTTTCATACTGTAATTTAAATTTCTTTCAGAAATCTTCAAACAACCATTCGTTGCTGTTTTGTACATGTTGTTTGAGAATCAGAATTTTAATCTAACTACTACATAGTAAAGGTATAAACGGACACAATTTAATAAAAATTCATTTTAATCAATCCGAGATATGTATCCTTAAATCAAAATTCTAAATTTAATAGATTTTAGTGAAATTTTTTTGCAACTTTATGTGAAATACACAATATTATTACCATGGCATGGTAACATGGTACAGTTTTTCATTTTGAAATTAAATTAAACTCTTCGATTAAATAAATGCTAGTCCTGAAAAGGACTTTTTTGTGTTACTTTTAGAATTGTATTTTACTTTTTTGCTTTCTTTACTGGAGTTGCCTTTTTTGTTGTTGTCGCAGCTTTTTTAACCTTAGGACTTTTTGCAGCAACCTTTGTTACATTTTTAGATGGTTTCGTAATTTTTTGCTTCGAAGCTTTTGTTTTAATAGGAGCTGGTTTCTTAATAGTTTTAGCTACTGCCTTTTCAGATTTTTTCTTTTCTATTATAGATTCTTTAGCAACAGTAGTCTTTTTCTTTGCGACTCCAACCTTTACAGGTGATCCTTTCTTGGCTTTTTTTGTAATTGATTTTTTCGGTGATGCTAATTTGTTTTTCTTCGAACTTTCGCCGCTTGCTTTTGTTGATGTCGATAGCTTAAATGAACCCGATGCACCTTTGCCTTTCGTTTGGATTAATTTACCGCTAACAACTGCACTCTTAATATATTTTTTAATAAATGGAGACAATTTGTCAGCGTCAACTTTGTAATTTGCAGCCAAATACTTTTTAATTGCTAGTAAAGATGAACCGCCACGTTCTTTCAAATCTTTTATAGCGCTATTCACCATATCTGAAGTTGGAGGATGGGTTGGCTTAGATTTAGGCTTTTTCACTCCAGTTGCGATAGAACCTTTCTTTGGTTTCTTCGTTTCAACAACAGGTGCAGTATTCGATTGAATTGTAGTATTATCTGCCATTTTGCTTTTTTTCTTTTAAAATATTTTTATTCACTTTTAGATTTTCCAATTAAATTTTTCAAAAAAAAAACACTTTAAAATCACTTATAACATTTATAACTTGTATGACTGTATGAATTAAATTCACTGAAGTCTAGTATGAACAAAACAGCTTATCCATATGTGATGAGATTGTGGAAGAGCGGTGTGAAAAATTTCATTGTATTCAAGGCAATTTTTTCTCATTTTTGTTTGATGATTTCAAAGTTGAGCTCATTTTTCTAATAGTTATGATTATTTGTTTTTGAACATATATCCATCATATGAATTGTCAAGATGGGCTCTTTCATCGTACTAATTTTGAAATTAAAAAAATTTTAAAATACGGCGCTAAATTCCGATTTTGTGTGAAATTTTTTCTATTTTCTCCAAAAAATTTCCATTTAAAACGATATAATTATTTTGTTAATAATATTATGAATTTTTTTTTTCTATATTCATATTAAGATGTACTCAATGCATCATTATCATTAATTGTTTTTATTAAATTCACCTATTTTAATACTGTAATTTATGTTTCTTTCAGAAATCATCAAACAACCATCCGTTGTTGTTTTGTACATGTTGTATGAGAATTGTAATTTTAAATTATCTATTAAGTGAAGGTACGAGAGAATAAACTTTTATTTAAAATTTATTTCAATCATTTTGAGATATGTATCTTTAATTCTAAATATTGAATTAAATGGATTTTCATGAAATTTTTTTCAAACTTTATATGAAATATATTATTACCAACATTATCATTTTTGTTTGATGATTTCAAAGTTGAGCTCATTTTTCTAATAGTTATGATTATATGTTTTTAAACATATATCCATCATATGAATCGTCAAGACGGGCTCTTTCATCGTACTAATTTTGAAATTAAAAAAAATTAAAATTCGGCGTTAAATTCCGATTTTGTGTGAAATTTTTTCTATTTTCTACAAAAAATTTCCATTTTAAACGATATAATTATTTTGTCAAAATTATTATGGAATTTTTTTTTTTGTTATTCATATTAAGATTTACTCAATCCATCATTATCATTAATTGTTTTTATTAAATTCTCCTATTTTCATACTGTAATTTAAATTTCTTTCAGAAATCTTCAAACAACCATTCGTTGCTGTTTTGTACATGTTGTTTGAGAATCAGAATTTTAATCTAACTACTACATAGTAAAGGTATAAACGGACACAATTTAATAAAAATTCATTTCAATCAATCCGAGATATGTATCCTTAAATCAAAATTCTAAATTTAATAGATTTTAGTGAAATTTTTTTGCAACTTTATGTGAAATACACAATATTATTACCATGGCATGGTAACATGGTACAGTTTTTCATTTTGAAATTAAATTAAACTCTTCGATTAAATAAATGCTAGTCCTGAAAAGGACTTTTTTGTGTTACTTTTAGAATTGTATTTTACTTTTTTGCTTTCTTTACTGGAGTTGCCTTTTTTGTTGTTGTCGCAGCTTTTTTAACCTTAGGACTTTTTGCAGCAACCTTTGTTACATTTTTAGATGGTTTCGTAATTTTTTGCTTCGAAGCTTTTGTTTTAATAGGAGCTGGTTTCTTAATAGTTTTAGCTACTGCCTTTTCAGATTTTTTCTTTTCTATTATAGATTCTTTAGCAACAGTAGTCTTTTTCTTTGCGACTCCAACCTTTACAGGTGATCCTTTCTTGGCTTTTTTTGTAATTGATTTTTTCGGTGATGCTAATTTGTTTTTCTTCGAACTTTCGCCGCTTGCTTTTGTTGATGTCGATAGCTTAAATGAACCCGATGCACCTTTGCCTTTCGTTTGGATTAATTTACCGCTAACAACTGCACTCATAATATATTTTTTAATAAATGGAGACAATTTGTCAGCGTCAACTTTGTAATTTGCAGCCAAATACTTTTTAATTGCTAGTAAAGATGAACCGCCACGTTCTTTCAAATCTTTTATAGCGCTATTCACCATATCTGAAGTTGGAGGATGGGTTGGCTTAGATTTAGGCTTTTTCACTCCAGTTGCGATAGAACCTTTCTTTGGTTTCTTCGTTTCAACAACAGGTGCAGTATTCGATTGAATTGTAGTATTATCTGCCATTTTGCTTTTTTTCTTTTAAAATATTTTTATTCACTTTTAGATTTTCCAATTAAATTTTTCAAAAAAAAAACACTTTAAAATCACTTATAACATTTATAACTTGTATGACTGTATGAATTAAATTCACTGAAGTCTAGTATGAACAAAACAGCTTATCCATATGTGATAAGATTGTGGAAGAGCGGTGTGAAAAATTTCATTGAATTCAAGGCAATTTTTTTTCATTTTTGTTTGATGATTTCAAAGTTGAGCTCATTTTTCTAATAGTTATGATTATTTGTTTTTGAACATATATCCATCATATGAATTGTCAAGATGGGCTCTTTCATCGTACTAATTTTGAAATTAAAAAAATTTTAAAATACGGCGCTAAATTCCGATTTTGTGTGAAATTTTTTCTATTTTCTCCAAAAAATTTCCATTTAAAACGATATAATTATTTTGTTAATAATATTATGAATTTTTTTTTCTATATTCATATTAAGATGTACTCAATGCATCATTATCATTAATTGTTTTTATTAAATTCACCTATTTTAATACTGTAATTTATGTTTCTTTCAGAAATCATCAAACAACCATCCGTTGTTGTTTTGTACATGTTGTATGAGAATTGTAATTTTAAATTATCTATTAAGTGAAGGTACGAGAGAATAAACTTTTATTTAAAATTTATTTCAATCATTTTGAGATATGTATCTTTAATTCTAAATATTGAATTAAATGGATTTTAATGAAATTTTTTTGAAACTTTATATGAAATATATTATTACCAACATTATCATTTTTGTTTGATGATTTCAAAGTTGAGCTCATTTTTCTAATAGTTATGATTATATGTTTTTAAACATATATCCATCATATGAATCGTCAAGACGGGCTCTTTCATCGTACTAATTTTGAAATTAAAAAAAATTAAAATTCGGCGTTAAATTCCGATTTTGTGTGAAATTTTTTCTATTTTCTACAAAAAATTTCCATTTTAAACGATATAATTATTTTGTCAAAATTATTATGGAATTTTTTTTTTGTTATTCATATTAAGATTTACTCAATCCATCATTATCATTAATTGTTTTTATTAAATTCTCCTATTTTCATACTGTAATTTAAATTTCTTTCAGAAATCTTCAAACAACCATTCGTTGCTGTTTTGTACATGTTGTTTGAGAATCAGAATTTTAATCTAACTACTACATAGTAAAGGTATAAACGGACACAATTTAATAAAAATTCATTTCAATCAATCCGAGATATGTATCCTTAAATCAAAATTCTAAATTTAATAGATTTTAGTGAAATTTTTTTGCAACTTTATGTGAAATACACAATATTAACATGGTACAGTTTTTCATTTTGAAATTAAATTAAACTCTTCGATTAAATAAATGCTAGTCCTGAAAAGGACTTTTTTGTGTTACTTTTAGAATTGTATTTTACTTTTTTGCTTTCTTTACTGGAGTTGCCTTTTTTGTTGTTGTCGCAGCTTTTTTAACCTTAGGACTTTTTGCAGCAACCTTTGTTACATTTTTAGATGGTTTCGTAATTTTTTGCTTCGAAGCTTTTGTTTTAATAGGAGCTGGTTTCTTAATAGTTTTAGCTACTGCCTTTTCAGATTTTTTCTTTTCTATTATAGATTCTTTAGCAACAGTAGTCTTTTTCTTTGCGACTCCAACCTTTACAGGTGATCCTTTCTTGGCTTTTTTTGTAATTGATTTTTTCGGTGATGCTAATTTGTTTTTCTTCGAACTTTCGCCGCTTGCTTTTGTTGATGTCGATAGCTTAAATGAACCCGATGCACCTTTGCCTTTCGTTTGGATTAATTTACCGCTAACAACTGCACTCATAATATATTTTTTAATAAATGGAGACAATTTGTCAGCGTCAACTTTGTAATTTGCAGCCAAATACTTTTTAATTGCTAGTAAAGATGAACCGCCACGTTCTTTCAAATCTTTTATAGCGCTATTCACCATATCTGAAGTTGGAGGATGGGTTGGCTTAGATTTAGGCTTTTTCACTCCAGTTGCGAAAGAACCTTTCTTTGGTTTCTTCGTTTCAACAACAGGTGCAGTATTCGATTGAATTGTAGTATTATCTGCCATTTTGCTTTTTTTCTTTTAAAATATTTTTATTCACTTTTAGATTTTCCAATTAAATTTTTCAAAAAAAAAACACTTTAAAATCACTTATAACATTTATAACTTGTATGACTGTATGAATTAAATTCACTGAAGTCTAGTATGAACAAAACAGCTTATCCATATGTGATGAGATTGTGGAAGAGCGGTGTGAAAAATTTCATTGAATTCAAGGCAATTTTTTCTCATTTTTGTTTGATGATTTCAAAGTTGAGCTCATTTTTCTAATAGTTATGATTATATGTTTTTAAACATATATCCATCATATGAATCGTCAAGACGGGCTCTTTCATCGTACTAATTTTGAAATTAAAAAAAATTAAAATTCGGCGTTAAATTCCGATTTTGTGTGAAATTTTTTCTATTTTCTCCAAAAAATTTCCATTTAAAACGATATAATTATTTTGTTAATAATATTATGAATTTTTTTTTTCTATATTCATATTAAGATGTACTCAATGCATCATTATCATTAATTGTTTTTATTAAATTCACCTATTTTAATACTGTAATTTATGTTTCTTTCAGAAATCATCAAACAACCATCCGTTGTTGTTTTGTACATGTTGTATGAGAATTGTAATTTTAAATTATCTATTAAGTGAAGGTACGAGAGAATAAACTTTTATTTAAAATTTATTTCAATCATTTTGAGATATGTATCTTTAATTCTAAATATTGAATTAAATGGATTTTAATGAAATTTTTTTCAAACTTTATATGAAATATATTATTACCAACATTATCATTTTTGTTTGATGATTTCAAAGTTGAGCTCATTTTTCTAATAGTTATGATTATATGTTTTTAAACATATATCCATCATATGAATCGTCAAGACGGGCTCTTTCATCGTACTAATTTTGAAATTAAAAAAAATTAAAATTCGGCGTTAAATTCCGATTTTGTGTGAAATTTTTTCTATTTTCTACAAAAAATTTCCATTTTAAACGATATAATTATTTTGTCAAAATTATTATGGAATTTTTTTTTTGTTATTCATATTAAGATTTACTCAATCCATCATTATCATTAATTGTTTTTATTAAATTCTCCTATTTTCATACTGTAATTTAAATTTCTTTCAGAAATCTTCAAACAACCATTCGTTGCTGTTTTGTACATGTTGTTTGAGAATCAGAATTTTAATCTAACTACTACATAGTAAAGGTATAAACGGACACAATTTAATAAAAATTCATTTCAATCAATCCGAGATATGTATCCTTAAATCAAAATTCTAAATTTAATAGATTTTAGTGAAATTTTTTTGCAACTTTATGTGAAATACACAATATTATTACCATGGCCTGGTAACATGGTACAGTTTTTCATTTTGAAATTAAATTAAACTCTTCGATTAAATAAATGCTAGTCCTGAAAAGGACTTTTTTGTGTTACTTTTAGAATTGTATTTTACTTTTTTGCTTTCTTTACTGGAGTTGCCTTTTTTGTTGTTGTCGCAGCTTTTTTAACCTTAGGACTTTTTGCAGCAACCTTTGTTACATTTTTAGATGGTTTCGTAATTTTTTGCTTCGAAGCTTTTGTTTTAATAGGAGCTGGTTTCTTAATAGTTTTAGCTACTGCCTTTTCAGATTTTTTCTTTTCTATTATAGATTCTTTAGCAACAGTAGTCTTTTTCTTTGCGACTCCAACCTTTACAGGTGATCCTTTCTTGGCTTTTTTTGTAATTGATTTTTTCGGTGATGCTAATTTGTTTTTCTTCGAACTTTCGCCGCTTGCTTTTGTTGATGTCGATAGCTTAAATGAACCTGATGCACCTTTGCCTTTCGTTTGGATTAATTTACCGCTAACAACTGCACTCTTAATATATTTTTTAATAAATGGAGACAATTTGTCAGCGTCAACTTTGTAATTTGCAGCCAAATACTTTTTAATTGCTAGTAAAGATGAACCGCCACGTTCTTTCAAATCTTTTATAGCGCTATTCACCATATCTGAAGTTGGAGGATGGGTTGGCTTAGATTTAGGCTTTTTCACTCCAGTTGCGATAGAACCTTTCTTTGGTTTCTTCGTTTCAACAACAGGTGCAGTATTCGATTGAATTGTAGTATTATCTGCCATTTTGCTTTTTTTCTTTTAAAATATTTTTATTCACTTTTAGATTTTCCAATTAAATTTTTCAAAAAAAAAACACTTTAAAATCACTTATAACATTTATAACTTGTATGACTGTATGAATTAAATTCACTGAAGTCTAGTATGAACAAAACAGCTTATCCATATGTGATCAGATTGTGGAATCAGCGGTGTGAAAACTTTCATTGAATTCAAGGCAATTTTTTCTCATTTTTGTTTGATGATTTCAAAGTTGAGCTCATTTTTCTAATAGTTATGATTATATGTTTTTGAACATATATCCATCATATGAATTGTCAAGATGGGCTCTTTCATCGTACTAATTTTGAAATTAAAAAAATTTTAAAATACGGCGCTAAATTCCGATTTTGTGTGAAATTTTTTCTATTTTCTCCAAAAAATTTCCATTTAAAACGATATAATTATTTTGTTAATAATATTATGAATTTTTTTTTCTATATTCATATTAAGATGTACTCAATGCATCATTATCATTAATTGTTTTTATTAAATTCACCTATTTTAATACTGTAATTTATGTTTCTTTCAGAAATCATCAAACAACCATCCGTTGTTGTTTTGTACATGTTGTATGAGAATTGTAATTTTAAATTATCTATTAAGTGAAGGTACGAGAGAATAAACTTTTATTTAAAATTTATTTCAATCATTTTGAGATATGTATCTTTAATTCTAAATATTGAATTAAATGGATTTTAATGAAATTTTTTTCAAACTTTATATGAAATATATTATTACCAACATTATCATTTTTGTTTGATGATTTCAAAGTTGAGCTCATTTTTCTAATAGTTATGATTATATGTTTTTAAACATATATCCATCATATGAATCGTCAAGACGGGCTCTTTCATCGTACTAATTTTGAAATTAAAAAAAATTAAAATTCGGCGTTAAATTCCGATTTTGTGTGAAATTTTTTCTATTTTCTACAAAAAATTTCCATTTTAAACGATATAATTATTTTGTCAAAATTATTATGGAATTTTTTTTTTGTTATTCATATTAAGATTTACTCAATCCATCATTATCATTAATTGTTTTTATTAAATTCTCCTATTTTCATACTGTAATTTAAATTTCTTTCAGAAATCTTCAAACAACCATTCGTTGCTGTTTTGTACATGTTGTTTGAGAATCAGAATTTTAATCTAACTACAGTAACATAGTAAAGGTATAAACGGACACAATTTAATAAAAATTCATTTCAATCAATCCGAGATATGTATCCTTAAATCAAAATTCTAAATTTAATAGATTTTAGTGAAATTTTTTTGCAACTTTATGTGAAATACACAATATTATTACCATGGCATGGTAACATGGTACAGTTTTTCATTTTGAAATTAAATTAAACTCTTCGATTAAATAAATGCTAGTCCTGAAAAGGACTTTTTTGTGTTACTTTTAGAATTGTATTTTACTTTTTTGCTTTCTTTACTGGAGTTGCCTTTTTTGTTGTTGTCGCAGCTTTTTTAACCTTAGGACTTTTTGCAGCAACCTTTGTTACATTTTTAGATGGTTTCGTAATTTTTTGCTTCGAAGCTTTTGTTTTAATAGGAGCTGGTTTCTTAATAGTTTTAGCTACTGCCTTTTCAGATTTTTTCTTTTCTATTATAGATTCTTTAGCAACAGTAGTCTTTTTCTTTGCGACTCCAACCTTTACAGGTGATCCTTTCTTGGCTTTTTTTGTAATTGATTTTTTCGGTGATGCTAATTTGTTTTTCTTCGAACTTTCGCCGCTTGCTTTTGTTGATGTCGATAGCTTAAATGAACCCGATGCACCTTTGCCTTTCGTTTGGATTAATTTACCGCTAACAACTGCACTCTTAATATATTTTTTAATAAATGGAGACAATTTGTCAGCGTCAACTTTGTAATTTGCAGCCAAATACTTTTTAATTGCTAGTAAAGATGAACCGCCACGTTCTTTCAAATCTTTTATAGCGCTATTCACCATATCTGAAGTTGGAGGATGGGTTGGCTTAGATTTAGGCTTTTTCACTCCAGTTGCGATAGAACCTTTCTTTGGTTTCTTCGTTTCAACAACAGGTGCAGTATTCGATTGAATTGTAGTATTATCTGCCATTTTGCTTTTTTTCTTTTAAAATATTTTTATTCACTTTTAGATTTTCCAATTAAATTTTTCAAAAAAAAAACACTTTAAAATCACTTATAACATTTATAACTTGTATGACTGTATGAATTAAATTCACTGAAGTCTAGTATGAACAAAACAGCTTATCCATATGTGATGAGATTGTGGAAGAGCGGTGTGAAAAATTTCATTGAATTCAAGGCAATTTTTTCTCATTTTTGTTTGATGATTTCAAAGTTGAGCTCATTTTTCTAATAGTTATGATTATTTGTTTTTGAACATATATCCATCATATGAATTGTCAAGATGGGCTCTTTCATCGTACTAATTTTGAAATTAAAAAAATTTTAAAATACGGCGCTAAATTCCGATTTTGTGTGAAATTTTTTCTATTTTCTCCAAAAAATTTCCATTTAAAACGATATAATTATTTTGTTAATAATATTATGAATTTTTTTTTTCTATATTCATATTAAGATGTACTCAATGCATCATTATCATTAATTGTTTTTATTAAATTCACCTATTTTAATACTGTAATTTATGTTTCTTTCAGAAATCATCAAACAACCATCCGTTGTTGTTTTGTACATGTTGTATGAGAATTGTAATTTTAAATTATCTATTAAGTGAAGGTACGAGAGAATAAACTTTTATTTAAAATTTATTTCAATCATTTTGAGATATGTATCTTTAATTCTAAATATTGAATTAAATGGATTTTAATGAAATTTTTTTCAAACTTTATATGAAATATATTATTACCAACATTATCATTTTTGTTTGATGATTTCAAAGTTGAGCTCATTTTTCTAATAGTTATGATTATATGTTTTTAAACATATATCCATCATATGAATCGTCAAGACGGGCTCTTTCATCGTACTAATTTTGAAATTAAAAAAAATTAAAATTCGGCGTTAAATTCCGATTTTGTGTGAAATTTTTTCTATTTTCTACAAAAAATTTCCATTTTAAACGATATAATTATTTTGTCAAAATTATTATGGAATTTTTTTTTTGTTATTCATATTAAGATTTACTCAATCCATCATTATCATTAATTGTTTTTATTAAATTCTCCTATTTTCATACTGTAATTTAAATTTCTTTCAGAAATCTTCAAACAACCATTCGTTGCTGTTTTGTACATGTTGTTTGAGAATCAGAATTTTAATCTAACTACAGTAACATAGTAAAGGTATAAACGGACACAATTTAATAAAAATTCATTTCAATCAATCCGAGATATGTATCCTTAAATCAAAATTCTAAATTTAATAGATTTTAGTGAAATTTTTTTGCAACTTTATGTGAAATACACAATATTATTACCATGGCATGGTAACATGGTACAGTTTTTCATTTTGAAATTAAATTAAACTCTTCGATTAAATAAATGCTAGTCCTGAAAAGGACTTTTTTGTGTTACTTTTAGAATTGTATTTTACTTTTTTGCTTTCTTTACTGGAGTTGCCTTTTTTGTTGTTGTCGCAGCTTTTTTAACCTTAGGACTTTTTGCAGCAACCTTTGTTACATTTTTAGATGGTTTCGTAATTTTTTGCTTCGAAGCTTTTGTTTTAATAGGAGCTGGTTTCTTAATAGTTTTAGCTACTGCCTTTTCAGATTTTTTCTTTTCTATTATAGATTCTTTAGCAACAGTAGTCTTTTTCTTTGCGACTCCAACCTTTACAGGTGATCCTTTCTTGGCTTTTTTTGTAATTGATTTTTTCGGTGATGCTAATTTGTTTTTCTTCGAACTTTCGCCGCTTGCTTTTGTTGATGTCGATAGCTTAAATGAACCCGATGCACCTTTGCCTTTCGTTTGGATTAATTTACCGCTAACAACTGCACTCTTAATATATTTTTTAATAAATGGAGACAATTTGTCAGCGTCAACTTTGTAATTTGCAGCCAAATACTTTTTAATTGCTAGTAAAGATGAACCGCCACGTTCTTTCAAATCTTTTATAGCGCTATTCACCATATCTGAAGTTGGAGGATGGGTTGGCTTAGATTTAGGCTTTTTCACTCCAGTTGCGATAGAACCTTTCTTTGGTTTCTTCGTTTCAACAACAGGTGCAGTATTCGATTGAATTGTAGTATTATCTGCCATTTTGCTTTTTTTCTTTTAAAATATTTTTATTCACTTTTAGATTTTCCAATTAAATTTTTCAAAAAAAAAACACTTTAAAATCACTTATAACATTTATAACTTGTATGACTGTATGAATTAAATTCACTGAAGTCTAGTATGAACAAAACAGCTTATCCATATGTGATGAGATTGTGGAAGAGCGGTGTGAAAAATTTCATTGAATTCAAGGCAATTTTTTCTCATTTTTGTTTGATGATTTCAAAGTTGAGCTCATTTTTCTAATAGTTATGATTATTTGTTTTTGAACATATATCCATCATATGAATTGTCAAGATGGGCTCTTTCATCGTACTAATTTTGAAATTAAAAAAATTTTAAAATACGGCGCTAAATTCCGATTTTGTGTGAAATTTTTTCTATTTTCTCCAAAAAATTTCCATTTAAAACGATATAATTATTTTGTTAATAATATTATGAATTTTTTTTTTCTATATTCATATTAAGATGTACTCAATGCATCATTATCATTAATTGTTTTTATTAAATTCACCTATTTTAATACTGTAATTTATGTTTCTTTCAGAAATCATCAAACAACCATCCGTTGTTGTTTTGTACATGTTGTATGAGAATTGTAATTTTAAATTATCTATTAAGTGAAGGTACGAGAGAATAAACTTTTATTTAAAATTTATTTCAATCATTTTGAGATATGTATCTTTAATTCTAAATATTGAATTAAATGGATTTTAATGAAATTTTTTTCAAACTTTATATGAAATATATTATTACCAACATTATCATTTTTGTTTGATGATTTCAAAGTTGAGCTCATTTTTCTAATAGTTATGATTATATGTTTTTAAACATATATCCATCATATGAATCGTCAAGACGGGCTCTTTCATCGTACTAATTTTGAAATTAAAAAAAATTAAAATTCGGCGTTAAATTCCGATTTTGTGTGAAATTTTTTCTATTTTCTACAAAAAATTTCCATTTTAAACGATATAATTATTTTGTCAAAATTATTATGGAATTTTTTTTTTGTTATTCATATTAAGATTTACTCAATCCATCATTATCATTAATTGTTTTTATTAAATTCTCCTATTTTCATACTGTAATTTAAATTTCTTTCAGAAATCTTCAAACAACCATTCGTTGCTGTTTTGTACATGCTGTTTTAGAATCAGAATTTTAATCTAAATACTACATAGTAAAGGTATAAACGGACACAATTTAATAAAAATTCATTTCAATCAATCCGAGATATGTATCCTTAAATCAAAATTCTAAATTTAATAGATTTTAGTGAAATTTTTTTGCAACTTTATGTGAAATACACAATATTATTACCATGGCATGGTAACATGGTACAGTTTTTCATTTTGAAATTAAATTAAACTCTTCGATTAAATAAATGCTAGTCCTGAAAAGGACTTTTTTGTGTTACTTTTAGAATTGTATTTTACTTTTTTGCTTTCTTTACTGGAGTTGCCTTTTTTGTTGTTGTCGCAGCTTTTTTAACCTTAGGACTTTTTGCAGCAACCTTTGTTACATTTTTAGATGGTTTCGTAATTTTTTGCTTCGAAGCTTTTGTTTTAATAGGAGCTGCTTTCTTAATAGTTTTAGCTACTGCCTTTTCAGATTTTTTCTTTTCTATTATAGATTCTTTAGCAACAGTAGTCTTTTTCTTTGCGACTCCAACCTTTACAGGTGATCCTTTCTTGGCTTTTTTTGTAATTGATTTTTTCGGTGATGCTAATTTGTTTTTCTTCGAACTTTCGCCGCTTGCTTTTGTTGATGTCGATAGCTTAAATGAACCCGATGCACCTTTGCCTTTCGTTTGGATTAATTTACCGCTAACAACTGCACTCTTAATATATTTTTTAATAAATGGAGACAATTTGTCAGCGTCAACTTAGTAATTTGCAGCCAAATACTTTTTAATTGCTAGTAAAGATGAACCGCCACGTTCTTTCAAATCTTTTATAGCGCTATTCACCATATCTGAAGTTGGAGGATGGGTTGGCTTAGATTTAGGCTTTTTCACTCCAGTTGCGATAGAACCTTTCTTTGGTTTCTTCGTTTCAACAACAGGTGCAGTATTCGATTGAATTGTAGTATTATCTGCCATTTTGCTTTTTTTCTTTTAAAATATTTTTATTCACTTTTAGATTTTCCAATTAAATTTTTCAAAAAAAAAAAACACTTTAAAATCACCTATAACATTTATAACTTGTATCACTGTATGAATTAAATTCACTGAAGTCTAGTATGAACAAAACAGCTTATCCATATGTGATGAGATTGTGGAAGAGCGGTGTGAAATAATTTCATTCAATTCAAGGCAATTTTTTCTCATTTTTGTTTGATGATTTCAAAGTTGAGCTCATTTTTCTAATAGTTATGATTATTTGTTTTTGAACATATATCCATCATATGAATTGTCAAGATGGGCTCTTTCATCGTACTAATTTTGAAATTAAAAAAATTTTAAAATACGGCGCTAAATTCCGATTTTGTGTGAAATTTTTTCTATTTTCTCCAAAAAATTTCCATTTAAAACGATATAATTATTTTGTTAATAATATTATGAATTTTTTTTTTCTATATTCATATTAAGATGTACTCAATGCATCATTATCATTAATTGTTTTTATTAAATTCACCTATTTTAATACTGTAATTTATGTTTCTTTCAGAAATCATCAAACAACCATCCGTTGTTGTTTTGTACATGTTGTATGAGAATTGTAATTTTAAATTATCTATTAAGTGAAGGTACGAGAGAATAAACTTTTATTTAAAATTTATTTCAATCATTTTGAGATATGTATCTTTAATTCTAAATATTGAATTAAATGGATTTTAATGAAATTTTTTTCAAACTTTATATGAAATATATTATTACCAATATTATCATTTTTGTTTGATGATTTCAAAGTTGAGCTCATTTTTCTAATAGTTATGATTATATGTTTTTAAACATATATCCATCATATGAATCGTCAAGACGGGCTCTTTCATCGTACTAATTTTGAAATTAAAAAAAATTAAAATTCGGCGTTAAATTCCGATTTTTTGTGAAATTTTTTCTATTTTCTACAAAAAATTTCCATTTTAAACGATATAATTATTTTGTCAAAATTATTATGGAATTTTTTTTTTTTTATTCATATTAAGATTTACTCAATCCATCATTATCATTAATTGTTTTTATTAAATTCTCCTATTTTCATACTGTAATTTAAATTTCTTTCAGAAATCTTCAAACAACCATTCGTTGCTGTTTTGTACATGTTGTTTGAGAATCAGAATTTTAATCTAACTACTACATAGTAAAGGTATAAACGGACACAATTTAATAAAAATTCATTTCAATCAATCCGAGATATGTATCCTTAAATCAAAATTCTAAATTTAATAGATTTTAGTGAAATTTTTTTGCAACTTTATGTGAAATACACAATATTATTACCATGGCATGGTAACATGGTACAGTTTTTCATTTTGAAATTAAATTAAACTCTTCGATTAAATAAATGCTAGTCCTGAAAAGGACTTTTTTGTGTTACTTTTAGAATTGTATTTTACTTTTTTGCTTTCTTTACTGGAGTTGCCTTTTTTGTTGTTGTCGCAGCTTTTTTAACCTTAGGACTTTTTGCAGCAACCTTTGTTACATTTCTAGATGGTTTCGTAATTTTTTGCTTCGAAGCTTTTGTTTTAATAGGAGCTGGTTTCTTAATAGTTTTAGCTACTGCCTTTTCAGATTTTTTCTTTTCTATTATAGATTCTTTAGCAACAGTAGTCTTTTTCTTTGCGACTCCAACCTTTACAGGTGATCCTTTCTTGGCTTTTTTTGTAATTGATTTTTTCGGTGATGCTAATTTGTTTTTCTTCGAACTGTCGCCGCTTGCTTTTGTTGATGTCGATAGCTT
Source organism: Xylophagus ater (assembly GCA_963422695.1). Lineage (NCBI taxonomy): Eukaryota > Metazoa > Arthropoda > Insecta > Diptera > Xylophagidae > Xylophagus > Xylophagus ater. The sequence continues at coordinate 37,562,731 of OY730478.1, forward strand.
AAATGAACCCGATGCACCTTTGCCTTTCGTTTGGATTAATTTACCGCTAACAACTGCACTCTTAATATATTTTTTAATAAATGGAGACAATTTGTCAGCGTCAACTTTGTAATTTGCAGCCAAATACTTTTTAATTGCTAGTAAAGATGAACCGCCACGTTCTTTCAAATCTTTTATAGCGCTATTCACCATATCTGAAGTTGGAGGATGGGTTGGCTTAGATTTAGGCTTTTTCACTCCAGTTGCGATAGAACCTTTCTTTGGTTTCTTCGTTTCAACAACAGGTGCAGTATTCGATTGAATTGTAGTATTATCTGCCATTTTGCTTTTTTTCTTTTAAAATATTTTTATTCACTTTTAGATTTTCCAATTAAATTTTTCAAAAAAAAAACACTTTAAAATCACTTATAACATTTATAACTTGTATGACTGTATGAATTAAATTCACTGAAGTCTAGTATGAACAAAACAGCTTATCCATATGTGATGAGATTGTGGAAGAGCGGTGTGAAAAATTTCATTGAATTCAAGGCAATTTTTTCTCATTTTTGTTTGATGATTTCAAAGTTGAGCTCATTTTTCTAATAGTTATGATTATTTGTTTTTGAACATATATCCATCATATGAATTGTCAAGATGGGCTCTTTCATCGTACTAATTTTGAAATTAAAAAAATTTTAAAATACGGCGCTAAATTCCGATTTTGTGTGAAATTTTTTCTATTTTCTCCAAAAAATTTCCATTTAAAACGATATAATTATTTTGTTAATAATATTATGAATTTTTTTTTTCTATATTCATATTAAGATGTACTCAATGCATCATTATCATTAATTGTTTTTATTAAATTCACCTATTTTAATACTGTAATTTATGTTTCTTTCAGAAATCATCAAACAACCATCCGTTGTTGTTTTGTACATGTTGTATGAGAATTGTAATTTTAAATTATCTATTAAGTGAAGGTACGAGAGAATAAACTTTTATTTAAAATTTATTTCAATCATTTTGAGATATGTATCTTTAATTCTAAATATTGAATTAAATGGATTTTAATGAAATTTTTTTCAAACTTTATATGAAATATATTATTACCAACATTATCATTTTTGTTTGATGATTTCAAACTTGAGCTCATTTTTCTAATAGTTATGATTATATGTTTTTAAACATATATCCATCATATGAATCGTCAAGACGGGCTCTTTCATCGTACTAATTTTGAAATTAAAAAAAATTAAAATTCGGCGTTAAATTCCGATTTTGTGTGAAATTTTTTCTATTTTCTACAAAAAATTTCCATTTTAAACGATATAATTATTTTGTCAAAATTATTATGGAATTTTTTTTTTTGTTATTCATATTAAGATTTACTCAATCCATCATTATCATTAATTGTTTTTATTAAATTCTCCTATTTTCATACTGTAATTTAAATTTCTTTCAGAAATCTTCAAACAACCATTCGTTGCTGTTTTGTACATGTTGTTTGAGAATCAGAATTTTAATCTAACTACTACATAGTAAAGGTATAAACGGACACAATTTAATAAAAATTCATTTCAATCAATCCGAGATATGTATCCTTAAATCAAAATTCTAAATTTAATAGATTTTAGTGAAATTTTTTTGCAACTTTATGTGAAATACACAATATTATTACCATGGCATGGTAACATGGTACAGTTTTTCATTTTGAAATTAAATTAAACTCTTCGATTAAATAAATGCTAGTCCTGAAAAGGACTTTTTTGTGTTACTTTTAGAATTGTATTTTACTTTTTTGCTTTCTTTACTGGAGTTGCCTTTTTTGTTGTTGTCGCAGCTTTTTTAACCTTAGGACTTTTTGCAGCAACCTTTGTTACATTTTTAGATGGTTTCGTAATTTTTTGCTTCGAAGCTTTTGTTTTAATAGGAGCTGGTTTCTTAATAGTTTTAGCTACTGCCTTTTCAGATTTTTTCTTTTCTATTATAGATTCTTTAGCAACAGTAGTCTTTTTCTTTGCGACTCCAACCTTTACAGGTGATCCTTTCTTGGCTTTTTTTGTAATTGATTTTTTCGGTGATGCTAATTTGTTTTTCTTCGAACTTTCGCCGCTTGCTTTTGTTGATGTCGATAGCTTAAATGAACCCGATGCACCTTTGCCTTTCGTTTGGATTAATTTACCGCTAACAACTGCACTCATAATATATTTTTTAATAAATGGAGACAATTTGTCAGCGTCAACTTTGTAATTTGCAGCCAAATACTTTTTAATTGCTAGTAAAGATGAACCGCCACGTTCTTTCAAATCTTTTATAGCGCTATTCACCATATCTGAAGTTGGAGGATGGGTTGGCTTAGATTTAGGCTTTTTCACTCCAGTTGCGATAGAACCTTTCTTTGGTTTCTTCGTTTCAACAACAGGTGCAGTATTCGATTGAATTGTAGTATTATCTGCCATTTTGCTTTTTTTCTTTTAAAATATTTTTATTCACTTTTAGATTTTCCAATTAAATTTTTCAAAAAAAAAACACTTTAAAATCACTTATAACATTTATAACTTGTATGACTGTATGAATTAAATTCACTGAAGTCTAGTATGAACAAAACAGCTTATCCATATGTGATAAGATTGTGGAAGAGCGGTGTGAAAAATTTCATTGAATTCAAGGCAATTTTTTTTCATTTTTGTTTGATGATTTCAAAGTTGAGCTCATTTTTCTAATAGTTATGATTATTTGTTTTTGAACATATATCCATCATATGAATTGTCAAGATGGGCTCTTTCATCGTACTAATTTTGAAATTAAAAAAATTTTAAAATACGGCGCTAAATTCCGATTTTGTGTGAAATTTTTCCTATTTTCTCCAAAAAATTTCCATTTAAAACGATATAATTATTTTGTTAATAATATTATGAATTTTTTTTTCTATATTCATATTAAGATGTACTCAATGCATCATTATCATTAATTGTTTTTATTAAATTCACCTATTTTAATACTGTAATTTATGTTTCTTTCAGAAATCATCAAACAACCATCCGTTGTTGTTTTGTACATGTTGTATGAGAATTGTAATTTTAAATTATCTATTAAGTGAAGGTACGAGAGAATAAACTTTTATTTAAAATTTATTTCAATCATTTTGAGATATGTATCTTTAATTCTAAATATTGAATTAAATGGATTTTAATGAAATTTTTTTGAAACTTTATATGAAATATATTATTACCAACATTATCATTTTTGTTTGATGATTTCAAAGTTGAGCTCATTTTTCTAATAGTTATGATTATATGTTTTTAAACATATATCCATCATATGAATCGTCAAGACGGGCTCTTTCATCGTACTAATTTTGAAATTAAAAAAAATTAAAATTCGGCGTTAAATTCCGATTTTGTGTGAAATTTTTTCTATTTTCTACAAAAAATTTCCATTTTAAACGATATAATTATTTTGTCAAAATTATTATGGAATTTTTTTTTTGTTATTCATATTAAGATTTACTCAATCCATCATTATCATTAATTGTTTTTATTAAATTCTCCTATTTTCATACTGTAATTTAAATTTCTTTCAGAAATCTTCAAACAACCATTCGTTGCTGTTTTGTACATGTTGTTTGAGAATCAGAATTTTAATCTAACTACTACATAGTAAAGGTATAAACGGACACAATTTAATAAAAATTCATTTCAATCAATCCGAGATATGTATCCTTAAATCAAAATTCTAAATTTAATAGATTTTAGTGAAATTTTTTTGCAACTTTATGTGAAATACACAATATTATTACCATGGCATGGTAACATGGTACAGTTTTTCATTTTGAAATTAAATTAAACTCTTCGATTAAATAAATGCTAGTCCTGAAAAGGACTTTTTTGTGTTACTTTTAGAATTGTATTTTACTTTTTTGCTTTCTTTACTGGAGTTGCCTTTTTTGTTGTTGTCGCAGCTTTTTTAACCTTAGGACTTTTTGCAGCAACCTTTGTTACATTTTTAGATGGTTTCGTAATTTTTTGCTTCGAAGCTTTTGTTTTAATAGGAGCTGGTTTCTTAATAGTTTTAGCTACTGCCTTTTCAGATTTTCTCTTTTCTATTATAGATTCTTTAGCAACAGTAGTCGTTTTCTTTGCGACTCCAACCTTTACAGGTGATCCTTTCTTGGCTTTTTTTGTAATTGATTTTTTCGGTGATGCTAATTTGTTTTTCTTCGAACTTTCGCCGCTTGCTTTTGTTGATGTCGATAGCTTAAATGAACCCGATGCACCTTTGCCTTTCGTTTGGATTAATTTACCGCTAACAACTGCACTCTTAATATATTTTTTAATAAATGGAGACAATTTGTCAGCGTCAACTTTGTAATTTGCAGCCAAATACTTTTTAATTGCTAGTAAAGATGAACCGCCACGTTCTTTCAAATCTTTTATAGCGCTATTCACCATATCTGAAGTTGGAGGATGGGTTGGCTTAGATTTAGGCTTTTTCACTCCAGTTGCGATAGAACCTTTCTTTGGTTTCTTCGTTTCAACAACAGGTGCAGTATTCGATTGAATTGTAGTATTATCTGCCATTTTGCTTTTTTTCTTTTAAAATATTTTTATTCACTTTTAGATTTTCCAATTAAATTTTTCAAAAAAAAAACACTTTAAAATCACTTATAACATTTATAACTTGTATGACTGTATGAATTAAATTCACTGAAGTCTAGTATGAACAAAACAGCTTATCCATATGTGATAAGATTGTGGAAGAGCGGTGTGAAAAATTTCATTGAATTCAAGGCAATTTTTTTTCATTTTTGTTTGATGATTTCAAAGTTGAGCTCATTTTTCTAATAGTTATGATTATTTGTTTTTGAACATATATCCATCATATGAATTGTCAAGATGGGCTCTTTCATCGTACTAATTTTGAAATTAAAAAAATTTTAAAATACGGCGCTAAATTCCGATTTTGTGTGAAATTTTTTCTATTTTCTCCAAAAAATTTCCATTTAAAACGATATAATTATTTTGTTAATAATATTATGAATTTTTTTTTCTATATTCATATTAAGATGTACTCAATGCATCATTATCATTAATTGTTTTTATTAAATTCACCTATTTTAATACTGTAATTTATGTTTCTTTCAGAAATCATCAAACAACCATCCGTTGTTGTTTTGTACATGTTGTATGAGAATTGTAATTTTAAATTATCTATTAAGTGAAGGTACGAGAGAATAAACTTTTATTTAAAATTTATTTCAATCATTTTGAGATATGTATCTTTAATTCTAAATATTGAATTAAATGGATTTTAATGAAATTTTTTTGAAACTTTATATGAAATATATTATTACCAACATTATCATTTTTGTTTGATGATTTCAAAGTTGAGCTCATTTTTCTAATAGTTATGATTATATGTTTTTAAACATATATCCATCATATGAATCGTCAAGACGGGCTCTTTCATCGTACTAATTTTGAAATTAAAAAAAATTAAAATTCGGCGTTAAATTCCGATTTTGTGTGAAATTTTTTCTATTTTCTACAAAAAATTTCCATTTTAAACGATATAATTATTTTGTCAAAATTATTATGGAATTTTTTTTTTGTTATTCATATTAAGATTTACTCAATCCATCATTATCATTAATTGTTTTTATTAAATTTTCCTATTTTCATACTGTAATTTAAATTTCTTTCAGAAATCTTCAAACAACCATTCGTTGCTGTTTTGTACATGTTGTTTGAGAATCAGAATTTTAATCTAACTACTACATAGTAAAGGTATAAACGGACACAATTTAATAAAAATTCATTTCAATCAATCCGAGATATGTATCCTTAAATCAAAATTCTAAATTTAATAGATTTTAGTGAAATTTTTTTGCAACTTTATGTGAAATACACAATATTATTACCATGGCATGGTAACATGGTACAGTTTTTCATTTTGAAATTAAATTAAACTCTTCGATTAAATAAATGCTAGTCCTGAAAAGGACTTTTTTGTGTTACTTTTAGAATTGTATTTTACTTTTTTGCTTTCTTTACTGGAGTTGCCTTTTTTGTTGTTGTCGCAGCTTTTTTAACCTTAGGACTTTTTGCAGCAACCTTTGTTACATTTTTAGATGGTTTCGTAATTTTTTGCTTCGAAGCTTTTGTTTTAATAGGAGCTGGTTTCTTAATAGTTTTAGCTACTGCCTTTTCAGATTTTTTCTTTTCTATTATAGATTCTTTAGCAACAGTAGTCTTTTTCTTTGCGACTCCAACCTTTACAGGTGATCCTTTCTTGGCTTTTTTTGTAATTGATTTTTTCGGTGATGCTAATTTGTTTTTCTTCGAACTTTCGCCGCTTGCTTTTGTTGATGTCGATAGCTTAAATGAACCCGATGCACCTTTGCCTTTCGTTTGGATTAATTTACCGCTAACAACTGCACTCTTAATATATTTTTTAATAAATGGAGACAATTTGTCAGCGTCAACTTTGTAATTTGCAGCCAAATACTTTTTAATTGCTAGTAAAGATGAACCGCCACGTTCTTTCAAATCTTTTATAGCGCTATTCACCATATCTGAAGTTGGAGGATGGGTTGGCTTAGATTTAGGCTTTTTCACTCCAGTTGCGATAGAACCTTTCTTTGGTTTCTTCGTTTCAACAACAGGTGCAGTATTCGATTGAATTGTAGTATTATCTGCCATTTTGCTTTTTTTCTTTTAAAATATTTTTATTCACTTTTAGATTTTCCAATTAAATTTTTCCAAAAAAAAAACACTTTAAAATCACTTATAACATTTATAACTTGTATCACTGTATGAATTAAATTCACTGAAGTCTAGTATGAACAAAACAGCTTATCCATATGTGATGAGATTGTGGAAGAGCGGTGTGAAATAATTTCATTCAATTCAAGGCAATTTTTTCTCATTTTTGTTTGATGATTTCAAAGTTGAGCTCATTTTTCTAATAGTTATGATTATTTGTTTTTGAACATATATCCATCATATGAATTGTCAAGATGGGCTCTTTCATCGTACTAATTTTGAAATTAAAAAAATTTTAAAATACGGCGCTAATTTCCGATTTTGTGTGAAATTTTTTCTATTTTCTCCAAAAAATTTCCATTTAAAACGATATAATTATTTTGTTAATAATATTATGAATTTTTTTTTTCTATATTCATATTAAGATGTACTCAATGCATCATTATCATTAATTGTTTTTATTAAATTCACCTATTTTAATACTGTAATTTATGTTTCTTTCAGAAATCATCAAACAACCATCCGTTGTTGTTTTGTACATGTTGTATGAGAATTGTAATTTTAAATTATCTATTAAGTGAAGGTACGAGAGAATAAACTTTTATTTAAAATTTATTTCAATCATTTTGAGATATGTATCTTGAATTCTAAATATTGAATTAAATGGATTTTAATGAAATTTTTGTCAAACTTTATATGAAATATATTATTACCAACATTATCATTTTTGTTTGATGATTTCAAAGTTGAGCTCATTTTTCTAATAGTTATGATTATATGTTTTTAAACATATATCCATCATATGAATCGTCAAGACGGGCTCTTTCATCGTACTAATTTTGAAATTAAAAAAAATTAAAATTCGGCGTTAAATTCCGATTTTGTGTGAAATTTTTTCTATTTTCTACAAAAAATTTCCATTTTAAACGATATAATTATTTTGTCAAAATTATTATGGAATTTTTTTTTTGTTATTCATATTAAGATTTACTCAATCCATCATTATCATTAATTGTTTTTATTAAATTCTCCTATTTTCATACTGTAATTTAAATTTCTTTCAGAAATCTTCAAACAACCATTCGTTGCTGTTTTGTACATGTTGTTTGAGAATCAGAATTTTAATCTAACTACAGTAACATAGTAAAGGTATAAACGGACACAATTTAATAAAAATTCATTTCAATCAATCCGAGATATGTATCCTTAAATCAAAATCCTAAATTTAATAGATTTTAGTGAAATTTTTTTGCAACTTTATGTGAAATACACAATATTATTACCATGGCATGGTAACATGGTACAGTTTTTCATTTTGAAATTAAATTAAACTCTTCGATTAAATAAATGCTAGTCCTGAAAAGGACTTTTTTGTGTTACTTTTAGAATTGTATTTTACTTTTTTGCTTTCTTTACTGGAGTTGCCTTTTTTGTTGTTGTCGCAGCTTTTTTAACCTTAGGACTTTTTGCAGCAACCTTTGTTACATTTTTAGATGGTTTCGTAATTTTTTGCTTCGAAGCTTTTGTTTTAATAGGAGCTGGTTTCTTAATAGTTTTAGCTACTGCCTTTTCAGATTTTTTCTTTTCTATTATAGATTCTTTAGCAACAGTAGTCTTTTTCTTTGCGACTCCAACCTTTACAGGTGATCCTTTCTTGGCTTTTTTTGTAATTGATTTTTTCGGTGATGCTAATTTGTTTTTCTTCGAACTTTCGCCGCTTGCTTTTGTTGATGTCGATAGCTTAAATGAACCCGATGCACCTTTGCCTTTCGTTTGGATTAATTTACCGCTAACAACTGCACTCTTAATATATTTTTTAATAAATGGAGACAATTTGTCAGCGTCAACTTTGTAATTTGCAGCCAAATACTTTTTAATTGCTAGTAAAGATGAACCGCCACGTTCTTTCAAATCTTTTATAGCGCTATTCACCATATCTGAAGTTGGAGGATGGGTTGGCTTAGATTTAGGCTTTTTCACTCCAGTTGCGATAGAACCTTTCTTTGGTTTCTTCGTTTCAACAACAGGTGCAGTATTCGATTGAATTGTAGTATTATCTGCCATTTTGCTTTTTTTCTTTTAAAATATTTTTATTCACTTTTAGATTTTCCAATTAAATTTTTCAAAAAAAAAACACTTTAAAATCACTTATAACATTTATAACTTGTATGACTGTATGAATTAAATTCACTGAAGTCTAGTATGAACAAAACAGCTTATCCATATGTGATGAGATTGTGGAAGAGCGGTGTGAAAAATTTCATTCAATTCAAGGCAATTTTTTCTCATTTTTGTTTGATGATTTCAAAGTTGAGCTCATTTTTCTAATAGTTATGATTATTTGTTTTTGAACATATATCCATCATATGAATTGTCAAGATGGGCTCTTTCATCGTACTAATTTTGAAATTAAAAAAATTTTAAAATACGGCGCTAAATTCCGATTTTGTGTGAAATTTTTTCTATTTTCTCCAAAAAATTTCCATTTAAAACGATATAATTATTTTGTTAATAATATTATGAATTTTTTTTTCTATATTCATATTAAGATGTACTCAATGCATCATTATCATTAATTATTTTTATTAAATTCACCTATTTTAATACTGTAATTTATGTTTCTTTCAGAAATCATCAAACAACCATCCGTTGTTGTTTTGTACATGTTGTATGAGAATTGTAATTTTAAATTATCTATTAAGTGAAGGTACGAGAGAATAAACTTTTATTTAAAATTTATTTCAATCATTTTGAGATATGTATCTTTAATTCTAAATATTGAATTAAATGGATTTTAATGAAATTTTTGTCAAACTTTATATGAAATATATTATTACCAACATTATCATTTTTGTTTGATGATTTCAAACTTGAGCTCATTTTTCTAATAGTTATGATTATATGTTTTTAAACATATATCCATCATATGAATCGTCAAGACGGGCTCTTTCATCGTACTAATTTTGAAATTAAAAAAAATTAAAATTCGGCGTTAAATTCCGATTTTGTGTGAAATTTTTTCTATTTTCTACAAAAAATTTCCATTTTAAACGATATAATTATTTTGTCAAAATTATTATGGAATTTTTTTTTTGTTATTCATATTAAGATTTACTCAATCCATCATTATCATTAATTGTTTTTATTAAATTCTCCTATTTTCATACTGTAATTTAAATTTCTTTCAGAAATCTTCAAACAACCATTCGTTGCTGTTTTGTACATGCTGTTTTAGAATCAGAATTTTAATCTAAATACTACATAGTAAAGGTATAAACGGACACAATTTAATAAAAATTCATTTCAATCAATCCGAGATATGTATCCTTAAATCAAAATTCTAAATTTAATAGATTTTAGTGAAATTTTTTTGCAACTTTATGTGAAATACACAATATTATTACCATGGCATGGTAACATGGTACAGTTTTTCATTTTGAAATTAAATTAAACTCTTCGATTAAATAAATGCTAGTCCTGAAAAGGACTTTTTTGTGTTACTTTTAGAATTGTATTTTACTTTTTTGCTTTCTTTACTGGAGTTGCCTTTTTTGTTGTTGTCGCAGCTTTTTTAACCTTAGGACTTTTTGCAGCAACCTTTGTTACATTTTTAGATGGTGTCGTAATTTTTTGCTTCGAAGCTTTTGTTTTAATAGGAGCTGCTTTCTTAATAGTTTTAGCTACTGCCTTTTCAGATTTTTTCTTTTCTATTATAGATTCTTTAGCAACAGTAGTCTTTTTCTTTGCGACTCCAACCTTTACAGGTGATCCTTTCTTGGCTTTTTTTGTAATTGATTTTTTCGGTGATGCTAATTTGTTTTTCTTCGAACTTTCGCCGCTTGCTTTTGTTGATGTCGATAGCTTAAATGAACCCGATGCACCTTTGCCTTTCGTTTGGATTAATTTACCGCTAACAACTGCACTCTTAATATATTTTTTAATAAATGGAGACAATTTGTCAGCGTCAACTTAGTAATTTGCAGCCAAATACTTTTTAATTGCTAGTAAAGATGAACCGCCACGTTCTTTCAAATCTTTTATAGCGCTATTCACCATATCTGAAGTTGGAGGATGGGTTGGCTTAGATTTAGGCTTTTTCACTCCAGTTGCGATAGAACCTTTCTTTGGTTTCTTCGTTTCAACAACAGGTGCAGTATTCGATTGAATTGTAGTATTATCTGCCATTTTGCTTTTTTTCTTTTAAAATATTTTTATTCACTTTTAGATTTTCCAATTAAATTTTTCAAAAAAAAAAACACTTTAAAATCACCTATAACATTTATAACTTGTATCACTGTATGAATTAAATTCACTGAAGTCTAGTATGAACAAAACAGCTTATCCATATGTGATGAGATTGTGGAAGAGCGGTGTGAAATAATTTCATTCAATTCAAGGCAATTTTTTCTCATTTTTGTTTGATGATTTCAAAGTTGAGCTCATTTTTCTAATAGTTATGATTATTTGTTTTTGAACATATATCCATCATATGAATTGTCAAGATGGGCTCTTTCATCGTACTAATTTTGAAATTAAAAAAATTTTAAAATACGGCGCTAAATTCCGATTTTGTGTGAAATTTTTTCTATTTTCTCCAAAAAATTTCCATTTAAAACGATATAATTATTTTGTTAATAATATTATGAATTTTTTTTTTCTATATTCATATTAAGATGTACTCAATGCATCATTATCATTAATTGTTTTTATTAAATTCACCTATTTTAATACTGTAATTTATGTTTCTTTCAGAAATCATCAAACAACCATCCGTTGTTGTTTTGTACATGTTGTATGAGAATTGTAATTTTAAATTATCTATTAAGTGAAGGTACGAGAGAATAAACTTTTATTTAAAATTTATTTCAATCATTTTGAGATATGTATCTTTAATTCTAAATATTGAATTAAATGGATTTTAATGAAATTTTTTTCAAACTTTATATGAAATATATTATTACCAACATTATCATTTTTGTTTGATGATTTCAAAGTTGAGCTCATTTTTCTAATAGTTATGATTATATGTTTTTAAACATATATCCATCATATGAATCGTCAAGACGGGCTCTTTCATCGTACTAATTTTGAAATTAAAAAAAATTAAAATTCGGCGTTAAATTCCGATTTTGTGTGAAATTTTTTCTATTTTCTACAAAAAATTTCCATTTTAAACGATATAATTATTTTGTCAAAATTATTATGGAATTTTTTTTTGTTATTCATATTAAGATTTACTCAATCCATCATTATCATTAATTGTTTTTATTAAATTCTCCTATTTTCATACTGTAATTTAAATTTCTTTCAGAAATCTTCAAACAACCATTCGTTGCTGTTTTGTACATGTTGTTTGAGAATCAGAATTTTAATCTAACTACAGTAACATAGTAAAGGTATAAACGGACACAATTTAATAAAAATTCATTTCAATCAATCCGAGATATGTATCCTTAAATCAAAATTCTAAATTTAATAGATTTTAGTGAAATTTTTTTGCAACTTTATGTGAAATACACAATATTATTACCATGGCATGGTAACATGGTACAGTTTTTCATTTTGAAATTAAATTAAACTCTTCGATTAAATAAATGCTAGTCCTGAAAAGGACTTTTTTGTGTTACTTTTAGAATTGTATTTTACTTTTTTGCTTTCTTTACTGGAGTTGCCTTTTTTGTTGTTGTCGCAGCTTTTTTAACCTTAGGACTTTTTGCAGCAACCTTTGTTACATTTTTAGATGGTTTCGTAATTTTTTGCTTCGAAGCTTTTGTTTTAATAGGAGCTGGTTTCTTAATAGTTTTAGCTACTGCCTTTTCAGATTTTTTCTTTTCTATTATAGATTCTTTAGCAACAGTAGTCTTTTTCTTTGCGACTCCAACCTTTACAGGTGATCCTTTCTTGGCTTTTTTTGTAATTGATTTTTTCGGTGATGCTAATTTGTTTTTCTTCGAACTTTCGCCGCTTGCTTTTGTTGATGTCGATAGCTTAAATGAACCCGATGCACCTTTGCCTTTCGTTTGGATTAATTTACCGCTAACAACTGCACTCTTAATATATTTTTTAATAAATGGAGACAATTTGTCAGCGTCAACTTTGTAATTTGCAGCCAAATACTTTTTAATTGCTAGTAAAGATGAACCGCCACGTTCTTTCAAATCTTTTATAGCGCTATTCACCATATCTGAAGTTGGAGGATGGGTTGGCTTAGATTTAGGCTTTTTCACTCCAGTTGCGATAGAACCTTTCTTTGGTTTCTTCGTTTCAACAACAGGTGCAGTATTCGATTGAATTGTAGTATTATCTGCCATTTTGCTTTTTTTCTTTTAAAATATTTTTATTCACTTTTAGATTTTCCAATTAAATTTTTCAAAAAAAAAACACTTTAAAATCACTTATAACATTTATAACTTGTATGACTGTATGAATTAAATTCACTGAAGTCTAGTATGAACAAAACAGCTTATCCATATGTGATGAGATTGTGGAAGAGCGGTGTGAAAAATTTCATTCAATTCAAGGCAATTTTTTCTCATTTTTGTTTGATGATTTCAAAGTTGAGCTCATTTTTCTAATAGTTATGATTATTTGTTTTTGAACATATATCCATCATATGAATTGTCAAGATGGGCTCTTTCATCGTACTAATTTTGAAATTAAAAAAATTTTAAAATACGGCGCTAAATTCCGATTTTGTGTGAAATTTTTTCTATTTTCTCCAAAAAATTTCCATTTAAAACGATATAATTATTTTGTTAATAATATTATGAATTTTTTTTTCTATATTCATATTAAGATGTACTCAATGCATCATTATCATTAATTATTTTTATTAAATTCACCTATTTTAATACTGTAATTTATGTTTCTTTCAGAAATCATCAAACAACCATCCGTTGTTGTTTTGTACATGTTGTATGAGAATTGTAATTTTAAATTATCTATTAAGTGAAGGTACGAGAGAATAAACTTTTATTTAAAATTTATTTCAATCATTTTGAGATATGTATCTTTAATTCTAAATATTGAATTAAATGGATTTTAATGAAATTTTTTTCAAACTTTATATGAAATATATTATTACCAACATTATCATTTTTGTTTGATGATTTCAAACTTGAGCTCATTTTTCTAATAGTTATGATTATATGTTTTTAAACATATATCCATCATATGAATCGTCAAGACGGGCTCTTTCATCGTACTAATTTTGAAATTAAAAAAAATTAAAATTCGGCGTTAAATTCCGATTTTGTGTGAAATTTTTTCTATTTTCTACAAAAAATTTCCATTTTAAACGATATAATTATTTTGTCAAAATTATTATGGAATTTTTTTTTTGTTATTCATATTAAGATTTACTCAATCCATCATTATCATTAATTGTTTTTATTAAATTCTCCTATTTTCATACTGTAATTTAAATTTCTTTCAGAAATCTTCAAACAACCATTCGTTGCTGTTTTGTACATGCTGTTTTAGAATCAGAATTTTAATCTAACTACTACATAGTAAAGGTATAAACGGACACAATTTAATAAAAATTCATTTCAATCAATCCGAGATATGTATCCTTAAATGAAAATTCTAAATTTAATAGATTTTAGTGAAATTTTTTTGCAACTTTATGTGAAATACACAATATTATTACCATGGCATGGTAACATGGTACAGTTTTTCATTTTGAAATTAAATTAAACTCTTCGATTAAATAAATGCTAGTCCTGAAAAGGACTTTTTTGTGTTACTTTTAGAATTGTATTTTACTTTTTTGCTTTCTTTACTGGAGTTGCCTTTTTTGTTGTTGTCGCAGCTTTTTTAACCTTAGGACTTTTTGCAGCAACCTTTGTTACATTTTTAGATGGTTTCGTAATTTTTTGCTTCGAAGCTTTTGTTTTAATAGGAGCTGCTTTCTTAATAGTTTTAGCTACTGCCTTTTCAGATTTTTTCTTTTCTATTATAGATTCTTTAGCAACAGTAGTCTTTTTCTTTGCGACTCCAACCTTTACAGGTGATCCTTTCTTGGCTTTTTTTGTAATTGATTTTTTCGGTGATGCTAATTTGTTTTTCTTCGAACTTTCGCCGCTTGCTTTTGTTGATGTCGATAGCTTAAATGAACCCGATGCACCTTTGCCTTTCGTTTGGATTAATTTACCGCTAACAACTGCACTCTTAATATATTTTTTAATAAATGGAGACAATTTGTCAGCGTCAACTTAGTAATTTGCAGCCAAATACTTTTTAATTGCTAGTAAAGATGAACCGCCACGTTCTTTCAAATCTTTTATAGCGCTATTCACCATATCTGAAGTTGGAGGATGGGTTGGCTTAGATTTAGGCTTTTTCACTCCAGTTGCGATAGAACCTTTCTTTGGTTTCTTCGTTTCAACAACAGGTGCAGTATTCGATTGAATTGTAGTATTATCTGCCATTTTGCTTTTTTTCTTTTAAAATATTTTTATTCACTTTTAGATTTTCCAATTAAATTTTTCAAAAAAAAAAACACTTTAAAATCACTTATAACATTTATAACTTGTATCACTGTATGAATTAAATTCACTGAAGTCTAGTATGAACAAAACAGCTTATCCATATGTGATGAGATTGTGGAAGAGCGGTGTGAAAAATTTCATTCAATTCAAGGCAATTTTTTCTCATTTTTGTTTGATGATTTCAAAGTTGAGCTCATTTTTCTAATAGTTATGATTATTTGTTTTTGAACATATATCCATCATATGAATTGTCAAGATGGGCTCTTTCATCGTACTAATTTTGAAATTAAAAAAATTTTAAAATACGGCGCTAAATTCCGATTTTGTGTGAAATTTTTTCTATTTTCTCCAAAAAATTTCCATTTAAAACGATATAATTATTTTGTTAATAATATTATGAATTTTTTTTTCTATATTCATATTAAGATGTACTCAATGCATCATTATCATTAAATATTTTTATTAAATTCACCTATTTTAATACTGTAATTTATGTTTCTTTCAGAAATCATCAAACAACCATCCGTTGTTGTTTTGTACATGTTGTATGAGAATTGTAATTTTAAATTATCTATTAAGTGAAGGTACGAGAGAATAAACTTTTATTTAAAATTTATTTCAATCATTTTGAGATATGTATCTTTAATTCTAAATATTGAATTAAATGGATTTTAATGAAATTTTTTTCAAACTTTATATGAAATATATTATTACCAACATTATCATTTTTGTTTGATGATTTCAAACTTGAGCTCATTTTTCTAATAGTTATGATTATATGTTTTTAAACATATATCCATCATATGAATCGTCAAGACGGGCTCTTTCATCGTACTAATTTTGAAATTAAAAAAAATTAAAATTCGGCGTTAAATTCCGATTTTGTGTGAAATTTTTTCTATTTTCTACAAAAAATTTCCATTTTAAACGATATAATTATTTTGTCAAAATTATTATGGAATTTTTTTTTTGTTATTCATATTAAGATTTACTCAATCCATCATTATCATTAATTGTTTTTATTAAATTCTCCTATTTTCATACTGTAATTTAAATTTCTTTCAGAAATCTTCAAACAACCATTCGTTGCTGTTTTGTACATGCTGTTTTAGAATCAGAATTTTAATCTAACTACTACATAGTAAAGGTATAAACGGACACAATTTAATAAAAATTCATTTCAATCAATCCGAGATATGTATCCTTAAATGAAAATTCTAAATTTAATAGATTTTAGTGAAATTTTTTTGCAACTTTATGTGAAATACACAATATTATTACCATGGCATGGTAACATGGTACAGTTTTTCATTTTGAAATTAAATTAAACTCTTCGATTAAATAAATGCTAGTCCTGAAAAGGACTTTTTTGTGTTACTTTTAGAATTGTATTTTACTTTTTTGCTTTCTTTACTGGAGTTGCCTTTTTTGTTGTTGTCGCAGCTTTTTTAACCTTAGGACTTTTTGCAGCAACCTTTGTTACATTTTTAGATGGTTTCGTAATTTTTTGCTTCGAAGCTTTTGTTTTAATAGGAGCTGCTTTCTTAATAGTTTTAGCTACTGCCTTTTCAGATTTTTTCTTTTCTATTATAGATTCTTTAGCAACAGTAGTCTTTTTCTTTGCGACTCCAACCTTTACAGGTGATCCTTTCTTGGCTTTTTTTGTAATTGATTTTTTCGGTGATGCTAATTTGTTTTTCTTCGAACTTTCGCCGCTTGCTTTTGTTGATGTCGATAGCTTAAATGAACCCGATGCACCTTTGCCTTTCGTTTGGATTAATTTACCGCTAACAACTGCACTCTTAATATATTTTTTAATAAATGGAGACAATTTGTCAGCGTCAACTTAGTAATTTGCAGCCAAATACTTTTTAATTGCTAGTAAAGATGAACCGCCACGTTCTTTCAAATCTTTTATAGCGCTATTCACCATATCTGAAGTTGGAGGATGGGTTGGCTTAGATTTAGGCTTTTTCACTCCAGTTGCGATAGAACCTTTCTTTGGTTTCTTCGTTTCAACAACAGGTGCAGTATTCGATTGAATTGTAGTATTATCTGCCATTTTGCTTTTTTTCTTTTAAAATATTTTTATTCACTTTTAGATTTTCCAATTAAATTTTTCAAAAAAAAAAACACTTTAAAATCACTTATAACATTTATAACTTGTATCACTGTATGAATTAAATTCACTGAAGTCTAGTATGAACAAAACAGCTTATCCATATGTGATGAGATTGTGGAAGAGCGGTGTGAAATAATTTCATTCAATTCAAGGCAATTTTTTCTCATTTTTGTTTGATGATTTCAAAGTTGAGCTCATTTTTCTAATAGTTATGATTATTTGTTTTTGAACATATATCCATCATATGAATTGTCAAGATGGGCTCTTTCATCGTACTAATTTTGAAATTAAAAAAATTTTAAAATACGGCGCTAAATTCCGATTTTGTGTGAAATTTTTTCTATTTTCTCCAAAAAATTTCCATTTAAAACGATATAATTATTTTGTTAATAATATTATGAATTTTTTTTTTCTATATTCATATTAAGATGTACTCAATGCATCATTATCATTAATTGTTTTTATTAAATTCACCTATTTTAATACTGTAATTTATGTTTCTTTCAGAAATCATCAAACAACCATCCGTTGTTGTTTTGTACATGTTGTATGAGAATTGTAATTTTAAATTATCTATTAAGTGAAGGTACGAGAGAATAAACTTTTATTTAAAATTTATTTCAATCATTTTGAGATATGTATCTTTAATTCTAAATATTGAATTAAATGGATTTTAATGAAATTTTTTTCAAACTTTATATGAAATATATTATTACCAACATTATCATTTTTGTTTGATGATTTCAAAGTTGAGCTCATTTTTCTAATAGTTATGATTATATGTTTTTAAACATATATCCATCATATGAATCGTCAAGACGGGCTCTTTCATCGTACTAATTTTGAAATTAAAAAAAATTAAAATTCGGCGTTAAATTCCGATTTTGTGTGAAATTTTTTCTATTTTCTACAAAAAATTTCCATTTTAAACGATATAATTATTTTGTCAAAATTATTATGGAATTTTTTTTTTGTTATTCATATTAAGATTTACTCAATCCATCATTATCATTAATTGTTTTTATTAAATTCTCCTATTTTCATACTGTAATTTAAATTTCTTTCAGAAATCTTCAAACAACCATTCGTTGCTGTTTTGTACATGTTGTTTGAGAATCAGAATTTTAATCTAACTACAGTAACATAGTAAAGGTATAAACGGACACAATTTAATAAAAATTCATTTCAATCAATCCGAGATATGTATCCTTAAATCAAAATTCTAAATTTAATAGATTTTAGTGAAATTTTTTTGCAACTTTATGTGAAATACACAATATTATTACCATGGCATGGTAACATGGTACAGTTTTTCATTTTGAAATTAAATTAAACTCTTCGATTAAATAAATGCTAGTCCTGAAAAGGACTTTTTTGTGTTACTTTTAGAATTGTATTTTACTTTTTTGCTTTCTTTACTGGAGTTGCCTTTTTTGTTGTTGTCGCAGCTTTTTTAACCTTAGGACTTTTTGCAGCAACCTTTGTTACATTTTTAGATGGTTTCGTAATTTTTTGCTTCGAAGCTTTTGTTTTAATAGGAGCTGCTTTCTTAATAGTTTTAGCTACTGCCTTTTCAGATTTTTTCTTTTCTATTATAGATTCTTTAGCAACAGTAGTCTTTTTCTTTGCGACTCCAACCTTTACAGGTGATCCTTTCTTGGCTTTTTTTGTAATTGATTTTTTCGGTGATGCTAATTTGTTTTTCTTCGAACTTTCGCCGCTTGCTTTTGTTGATGTCGATAGCTTAAATGAACCCGATGCACCTTTGCTTTTCGTTTGGATTAATTTACCGCTAACAACTGCACTCTTAATATATTTTTTAATAAATGGAGACAATTTGTCAGCGTCAACTTTGTAATTTGCAGCCAAATACTTTTTAATTGCTAGTAAAGATGAACCGCCACGTTCTTTCAAATCTTTTATAGCGCTATTCACCATATCTGAAGTTGGAGGATGGGTTGGCTTAGATTTAGGCTTTTTCACTCCAGTTGCGATAGAACCTTTCTTTGGTTTCTTCGTTTCAACAACAGGTGCAGTATTCGATTGAATTGTAGTATTATCTGCCATTTTGCTTTTTTTCTTTTAAAATATTTTTATTCACTTTTAGATTTTCCAATTAAATTTTTCAAAAAAAAAACACTTTAAAATCACTTATAACATTTATAACTTGTATGACTGTATGAATTAAATTCACTGAAGTCTAGTATGAACAAAACAGCTTATCCATATGTGATGAGATTGTGGAAGAGCGGTGTGAAAAATTTCATTCAATTCAAGGCAATTTTTTCTCATTTTTGTTTGATGATTTCAAAGTTGAGCTCATTTTTCTAATAGTTATGATTATTTGTTTTTGAACATATATCCATCATATGAATGGTCAAGATGGGCTCTTTCATCGTACTAATTTTGAAATTAAAAAAATTTTAAAATACGGCGCTAAATTCCGATTTTGTGTGAAATTTTTTCTATTTTCTCCAAAAAATTTCCATTTAAAACGATATAATTATTTTGTTAATAATATTATGAATTTTTTTTTCTATATTCATATTAAGATGTACTCAATGCATCATTATCATTAATTATTTTTATTAAATTCACCTATTTTAATACTGTAATTTATGTTTCTTTCAGAAATCATCAAACAACCATCCGTTGTTGTTTTGTACATGTTGTATGAGAATTGTAATTTTAAATTATCTATTAAGTGAAGGTACGAGAGAATAAACTTTTATTTAAAATTTATTTCAATCATTTTGAGATATGTATCTTTAATTCTAAATATTGAATTAAATGGATTTTAATGAAATTTTTTTCAAACTTTATATGAAATATATTATTACCAACATTATCATTTTTGTTTGATGATTTCAAACTTGAGCTCATTTTTCTAATAGTTATGATTATATGTTTTTAAACATATATCCATCATATGAATCGTCAAGACGGGCTCTTTCATCGTACTAATTTTGAAATTAAAAAAAATTAAAATTCGGCGTTAAATTCCGATTTTGTGTGAAATTTTTTCTATTTTCTACAAAAAATTTCCATTTTAAACGATATAATTATTTTGTCAAAATTATTATGGAATTTTTTTTTTGTTATTCATATTAAGATTTACTCAATCCATCATTATCATTAATTGTTTTTATTAAATTCTCCTATTTTCATACTGTAATTTAAATTTCTTTCAGAAATCTTCAAACAACCATTCGTTGCTGTTTTGTACATGCTGTTTTAGAATCAGAATTTTAATCTAACTACTACATAGTAAAGGTATAAACGGACACAATTTAATAAAAATTCATTTCAATCAATCCGAGATATGTATCCTTAAATCAAAATTCTAAATTTAATAGATTTTAGTGAAATTTTTTTGCAACTTTATGTGAAATACACAATATTATTACCATGGCATGGTAACATGGTACAGTTTTTCATTTTGAAATTAAATTAAACTCTTCGATTAAATAAATGCTAGTCCTGAAAAGGACTTTTTTGTGTTACTTTTAGAATTGTATTTTACTTTTTTGCTTTCTTTACTGGAGTTGCCTTTTTTGTTGTTGTCGCAGCTTTTTTAACCTTAGGACTTTTTGCAGCAACCTTTGTTACATTTTTAGATGGTTTCGTAATTTTTTGCTTCGAAGCTTTTGTTTTAATAGGAGCTGCTTTCTTAATAGTTTTAGCTACTGCCTTTTCAGATTTTTTCTTTTCTATTATAGATTCTTTAGCAACAGTAGTCTTTTTCTTTGCGACTCCAACCTTTACAGGTGATCCTTTCTTGGCTTTTTTTGTAATTGATTTTTTCGGTGATGCTAATTTGTTTTTCTTCGAACTTTCGCCGCTTGCTTTTGTTGATGTCGATAGCTTAAATGAACCCGATGCACCTTTGCCTTTCGTTTGGATTAATTTACCGCTAACAACTGCACTCTTAATATATTTTTTAATAAATGGAGACAATTTGTCAGCGTCAACTTAGTAATTTGCAGCCAAATACTTTTTAATTGCTAGTAAAGATGAACCGCCACGTTCTTTCAAATCTTTTATAGCGCTATTCACCATATCTGAAGTTGGAGGATGGGTTGGCTTAGATTTAGGCTTTTTCACTCCAGTTGCGATAGAACCTTTCTTTGGTTTCTTCGTTTCAACAACAGGTGCAGTATTCGATTGAATTGTAGTATTATCTGCCATTTTGCTTTTTTTCTTTTAAAATATTTTTATTCACTTTTAGATTTTCCAATTAAATTTTTCAAAAAAAAAAACACTTTAAAATCACTTATAACATTTATAACTTGTATCACTGTATGAATTAAATTCACTGAAGTCTAGTATGAACAAAACAGCTTATCCATATGTGATGAGATTGTGGAAGAGCGGTGTGAAATAATTTCATTCAATTCAAGGCAATTTTTTCTCATTTTTGTTTGATGATTTCAAAGTTGAGCTCATTTTTCTAATAGTTATGATTATTTGTTTTTGAACATATATCCATCATATGAATTGTCAAGATGGGCTCTTTCATCGTACTAATTTTGAAATTAAAAAAATTTTAAAATACGGCGCTAAATTCCGATTTTGTGTGAAATTTTTTCTATTTTCTCCAAAAAATTTCCATTTAAAACGATATAATTATTTTGTTAATAATATTATGAATTTTTTTTTTCTATATTCATATTAAGATGTACTCAATGCATCATTATCATTAATTGTTTTTATTAAATTCACCTATTTTAATACTGTAATTTATGTTTCTTTCAGAAATCATCAAACAACCATCCGTTGTTGTTTTGTACATGTTGTATGAGAATTGTAATTTTAAATTATCTATTAAGTGAAGGTACGAGAGAATAAACTTTTATTTAAAATTTATTTCAATCATTTTGAGATATGTATCTTTAATTCTAAATATTGAATTAAATGGATTTTAATGAAATTTTTTTCAAACTTTATATGAAATATATTATTACCAACATTATCATTTTTGTTTGATGATTTCAAAGTTGAGCTCATTTTTCTAATAGTTATGATTATATGTTTTTAAACATATATCCATCATATGAATCGTCAAGACGGGCTCTTTCATCGTACTAATTTTGAAATTAAAAACAATTAAAATTCGCCGTTAAATTCCGATTTTGTGTGAAATTTTTTCTATTTTCTACAAAAAATTTCCATTTTAAACGATATAATTATTTTGTCAAAATTATTATGGAATTTTTTTTTGTTATTCATATTAAGATTTACTCAATCCATCATTATCATTAATTGTTTTTATTAAATTCTCCTATTTTCATACTGTAATTTAAATTTCTTTCAGAAATCTTCAAACAACCATTCGTTGCTGTTTTGTACATGTTGTTTGAGAATCAGAATTTTAATCTAACTACAGTAACATAGTAAAGGTATAAACGGACACAATTTAATAAAAATTCATTTCAATCAATCCGAGATATGTATCCTTAAATCAAAATTCTAAATTTAATAGATTTTAGTGAAATTTTTTTGCAACTTTATGTGAAATACACAATATTATTACCATGGCATGGTAACATGGTACAGTTTTTCATTTTGAAATTAAATTAAACTCTTCGATTAAATAAATGCTAGTCCTGAAAAGGACTTTTTTGTGTTACTTTTAGAATTGTATTTTACTTTTTTGCTTTCTTTACTGGAGTTGCCTTTTTTGTTGTTGTCGCAGCTTTTTTAACCTTAGGACTTTTTGCAGCAACCTTTGTTACATTTTTAGATGGTTTCGTAATTTTTTGCTTCGAAGCTTTTGTTTTAATAGGAGCTGGTTTCTTAATAGTTTTAGCTACTGCCTTTTCAGATTTTTTCTTTTCTATTATAGATTCTTTAGCAACAGTAGTCTTTTTCTTTGCGACTCCAACCTTTACAGGTGATCCTTTCTTGGCTTTTTTTGTAATTGATTTTTTCGGTGATGCTAATTTGTTTTTCTTCGAACTTTCGCCGCTTGCTTTTGTTGATGTCGATAGCTTAAATGAACCCGATGCACCTTTGCCTTTCGTTTGGATTAATTTACCGCTAACAACTGCACTCTTAATATATTTTTTAATAAATGGAGACAATTTGTCAGCGTCAACTTTGTAATTTGCAGCCAAATACTTTTTAATTGCTAGTAAAGATGAACCGCCACGTTCTTTCAAATCTTTTATAGCGCTATTCACCATATCTGAAGTTGGAGGATGGGTTGGCTTAGATTTAGGCTTTTTCACTCCAGTTGCGATAGAACCTTTCTTTGGTTTCTTCGTTTCAACAACAGGTGCAGTATTCGATTGAATTGTAGTATTATCTGCCATTTTGCTTTTTTTCTTTTAAAATATTTTTATTCACTTTTAGATTTTCCAATTAAATTTTTCAAAAAAAAAACACTTTAAAATCACTTATAACATTTATAACTTGTATGACTGTATGAATTAAATTCACTGAAGTCTAGTATGAACAAAACAGCTTATCCATATGTGATGAGATTGTGGAAGAGCGGTGTGAAAAATTTCATTCAATTCAAGGCAATTTTTTCTCATTTTTGTTTGATGATTTCAAAGTTGAGCTCATTTTTCTAATAGTTATGATTATTTGTTTTTGAACATATATCCATCATATGAATTGTCAAGATGGGCTCTTTCATCGTACTAATTTTGAAATTAAAAAAATTTTAAAATACGGCGCTAAATTCCGATTTTGTGTGAAATTTTTTCTATTTTCTCCAAAAAATTTCCATTTAAAACGATATAATTATTTTGTTAATAATATTATGAATTTTTTTTTCTATATTCATATTAAGATGTACTCAATGCATCATTATCATTAATTATTTTTATTAAATTCACCTATTTTAATACTGTAATTTATGTTTCTTTCAGAAATCATCAAACAACCATCCGTTGTTGTTTTGTACATGTTGTATGAGAATTGTAATTTTAAATTATCTATTAAGTGAAGGTACGAGAGAATAAACTTTTATTTAAAATTTATTTCAATCATTTTGAGATATGTATCTTTAATTCTAAATATTGAATTAAATGGATTTTAATGAAATTTTTTTCAAACTTTATATGAAATATATTATTACCAACATTATCATTTTTGTTTGATGATTTCAAACTTGAGCTCATTTTTCTAATAGTTATGATTATATGTTTTTAAACATATATCCATCATATGAATCGTCAAGACGGGCTCTTTCATCGTACTAATTTTGAAATTAAAAAAAATTAAAATTCGGCGTTAAATTCCGATTTTGTGTGAAATTTTTTCTATTTTCTACAAAAAATTTCCATTTTAAACGATATAATTATTTTGTCAAAAATATTATGGAATTTTTTTTTTGTTATTCATATTAAGATTTACTCAATCCATCATTATCATTAATTGTTTTTATTAAATTCTCCTATTTTCATACTGTAATTTAAATTTCTTTCAGAAATCTTCAAACAACCATTCGTTGCTGTTTTGTACATGCTGTTTTAGAATCAGAATTTTAATCTAACTACTACATAGTAAAGGTATAAACGGACACAATTTAATAAAAATTCATTTCAATCAATCCGAGATATGTATCCTTAAATCAAAATTCTAAATTTAATAGATTTTAGTGAAATTTTTTTGCAACTTTATGTGAAATACACAATATTATTACCATGGCATGGTAACATGGTACAGTTTTTCATTTTGAAATTAAATTAAACTCTTCGATTAAATAAATGCTAGTCCTGAAAAGGACTTTTTTGTGTTACTTTTAGAATTGTATTTTACTTTTTTGCTTTCTTTACTGGAGTTGCCTTTTTTGTTGTTGTCGCAGCTTTTTTAACCTTAGGACTTTTTGCAGCAACCTTTGTTACATTTTTAGATGGTTTCGTAATTTTTTGCTTCGAAGCTTTTGTTTTAATAGGAGCTGCTTTCTTAATAGTTTTAGCTACTGCCTTTTCAGATTTTTTCTTTTCTATTATAGATTCTTTAGCAACAGTAGTCTTTTTCTTTGCGACTCCAACCTTTACAGGTGATCCTTTCTTGGCTTTTTTTGTAATTGATTTTTTCGGTGATGCTAATTTGTTTTTCTTCGAACTTTCGCCGCTCGCTTTTGTTGATGTCGATAGCTTAAATGAACCCGATGCACCTTTGCCTTTCGTTTGGATTAATTTACCGCTAACAACTGCACTCTTAATATATTTTTTAATAAATGGAGACAATTTGTCAGCGTCAACTTAGTAATTTGCAGCCAAATACTTTTTAATTGCTAGTAAAGATGAACCGCCACGTTCTTTCAAATCTTTTATAGCGCTATTCACCATATCTGAAGTTGGAGGATGGGTTGGCTTAGATTTAGGCTTTTTCACTCCAGTTGCGATAGAACCTTTCTTTGGTTTCTTCGTTTCAACAACAGGTGCAGTATTCGATTGAATTGTAGTATTATCTGCCATTTTGCTTTTTTTCTTTTAAAATATTTTTATTCACTTTTAGATTTTCCAATTAAATTTTTCAAAAAAAAAAACACTTTAAAATCACTTATAACATTTATAACTTGTATCACTGTATGAATTAAATTCACTGAAGTCTAGTATGAACAAAACAGCTTATCCATATGTGATGAGATTGTGGAAGAGCGGTGTGAAATAATTTCATTCAATTCAAGGCAATTTTTTCTCATTTTTGTTTGATGATTTCAAAGTTGAGCTCATTTTTCTAATAGTTATGATTATTTGTTTTTGAACATATATCCATCATATGAATTGTCAAGATGGGCTCTTTCATCGTACTAATTTTGAAATTAAAAAAATTTTAAAATACGGCGCTAAATTCCGATTTTGTGTGAAATTTTTTCTATTTTCTCCAAAAAATTTCCATTTAAAACGATATAATTATTTTGTTAATAATATTATGAATTTTTTTTTTCTATATTCATATTAAGATGTACTCAATGCATCATTATCATTAATTGTTTTTATTAAATTCACCTATTTTAATACTGTAATTTATGTTTCTTTCAGAAATCATCAAACAACCATCCGTTGTTGTTTTGTACATGTTGTATGAGAATTGTAATTTTAAATTATCTATTAAGTGAAGGTACGAGAGAATAAACTTTTATTTAAAATTTATTTCAATCATTTTGAGATATGTATCTTTAATTCTAAATATTGAATTAAATGGATTTTAATGAAATTTTTTTCAAACTTTATATGAAATATATTATTACCAACATTATCATTTTTGTTTGATGATTTCAAAGTTGAGCTCATTTTTCTAATAGTTATGATTATATGTTTTTAAACATATATCCATCATATGAATCGTCAAGACGGGCTCTTTCATCGTACTAATTTTGAAATTAAAAAAAATTAAAATTCGGCGTTAAATTCCGATTTTGTGTGAAATTTTTTCTATTTTCTATAAAAAATTTCCATTTTAAACGATATAATTATTTTGTCAAAATTATTATGGAATTTTTTTTTCGTTATTCATATTAAGATTTACTCAATCCATCATTATCATTAATTGTTTTTATTAAATTCTCCTATTTTCATACTGTAATTTAAATTTCTTTCAGAAATCTTCAAACAACCATTCGTTGCTGTTTTGTACATGTTGTTTGAGAATCAGAATTTTAATCTAACTACAGTAACATAGTAAAGGTATAAACGGACACAATTTAATAAAAATTCATTTCAATCAATCCGAGATATGTATCCTTAAATCAAAATTCTAAATTTAATAGATTTTAGTGAAATTTTTTTGCAACTTTATGTGAAATACACAATATTATTACCATGGCATGGTAACATGGTACAGTTTTTCATTTTGAAATTAAATTAAACTCTTCGATTAAATAAATGCTAGTCCTGAAAAGGACTTTTTTGTGTTACTTTTAGAATTGTATTTTACTTTTTTGCTTTCTTTACTGGAGTTGCCTTTTTTGTTGTTGTCGCAGCTTTTTTAACCTTAGGACTTTTTGCAGCAACCTTTGTTACATTTTTAGATGGTTTCGTAATTTTTTGCTTCGAAGCTTTTGTTTTAATAGGAGCTGCTTTCTTAATAGTTTTAGCTACTGCCTTTTCAGATTTTTTCTTTTCTATTATAGATTCTTTAGCAACAGTAGTCTTTTTCTTTGCGACTCCAACCTTTACAGGTGATCCTTTCTTGGCTTTTTTTGTAATTGATTTTTTCGGTGATGCTAATTTGTTTTTCTTCGAACTTTCGCCGCTTGCTTTTGTTGATGTCGATAGCTTAAATGAACCCGATGCATCTTTGCCTTTCGTTTGGATTAATTTACCGCTAACAACTGCACTCTTAATATATTTTTTAATAAATGGAGACAATTTGTCAGCGTCAACTTAGTAATTTGCAGCCAAATACTTTTTAATTGCTAGTAAAGATGAACCGCCACGTTCTTTCAAATCTTTTATAGCGCTATTCACCATATCTGAAGTTGGAGGATGGGTTGGCTTAGATTTAGGCTTTTTCACTCCAGTTGCGATAGAACCTTTCTTTGGTTTCTTCGTTTCAACAACAGGTGCAGTATTCGATTGAATTGTAGTATTATCTGCCATTTTGCTTTTTTTCTTTTAAAATATTTTTATTCACTTTTAGATTTTCCAATTAAATTTTTCAAAAAAAAAAACACTTTAAAATCACTTATAACATTTATAACTTGTATCACTGTATGAATTAAATTCACTGAAGTCTAGTATGAACAAAACAGCTTATCCATATGTGATGAGATTGTGGAAGAGCGGTGTGAAATAATTTCATTCAATTCAAGGCAATTTTTTCTCATTTTTGTTTGATGATTTCAAAGTTGAGCTCATTTTTCTAATAGTTATGATTATTTGTTTTTGAACATATATCCATCATATGAATTGTCAAGATGGGCTCTTTCATCGTACTAATTTTGAAATTAAAAAAATTTTAAAATACGGCGCTAAATTCCGATTTTGTGTGAAATTTTTTCTATTTTCTCCAAAAAATTTCCATTTAAAACGATATAATTATTTTGTTAATAATATTATGAATTTTTTTTTCTATATTCATATTAAGATGTACTCAATGCATCATTATCATTAATTGTTTTTATTAAATTCACCTATTTTAATACTGTAATTTATGTTTCTTTCAGAAATCATCAAACAACCATCCGTTGTTGTTTTGTACATGTTGTATGAGAATTGTAATTTTAAATTATCTATTAAGTGAAGGTACGAGAGAATAAACTTTTATTTAAAATTTATTTCAATCATTTTGAGATATGTATCTTTAATTCTAAATATTGAATTAAATGGATTTTAATGAAATTTTTTTCAAACTTTATATGAAATATATTATTACCAACATTATCATTTTTGTTTGATGATTTCAAAGTTGAGCTCATTTTTCTAATAGTTATGATTATATGTTTTTAAACATATATCCATCATATGAATCGTCAAGACGGGCTCTTTCATCGTACTAATTTTGAAATTAAAAACAATTAAAATTCGGCGTTAAATTCCGATTTTGTGTGAAATTTTTTCTATTTTCTACAAAAAATTTCCATTTTAAACGATATAATTATTTTGTCAAAATTATTATGGAATTTTTTTTTGTTATTCATATTAAGATTTACTCAATCCATCATTATCTCTAATTGTTTTTATTAAATTCTCCTATTTTCATACTGTAATTTAAATTTCTTTCAGAAATCTTCAAACAACTATTCGTTGCTGTTTTGTACATGTTGTTTGAGAATCAGAATTTTAATCTAACTACAGTAACATAGTAAAGGTATAAACGGACACAATTTAATAAAAATTCATTTCAATCAATCCGAGATATGTATCCTTAAATCAAAATTCTAAATTTAATAGATTTTAGTGAAATTTTTTTGCAACTTTATGTGAAATACACAATATTATTACCATGGCATGGTAACATGGTACAGTTTTTCATTTTGAAATTAAATTAAACTCTTCGATTAAATAAATGCTAGTCCTGAAAAGGACTTTTTTGTGTTACTTTTAGAATTGTATTTTACTTTTTTGCTTTCTTTACTGGAGTTGCCTTTTTTGTTGTTGTCGCAGCTTTTTTAACCTTAGGACTTTTTGCAGCAACCTTTGTTACATTTTTAGATGGTTTCGTAATTTTTTGCTTCGAAGCTTTTGTTTTAATAGGAGCTGGTTTCTTAATAGTTTTAGCTACTGCCTTTTCAGATTTTTTCTTTTCTATTATAGATTCTTTAGCAACAGTAGTCTTTTTCTTTGCGACTCCAACCTTTACAGGTGATCCTTTCTTGGCTTTTTTTGTAATTGATTTTTTCGGTGATGCTAATTTGTTTTTCTTCGAACTTTCGCCGCTTGCTTTTGTTGATGTCGATAGCTTAAATGAACCCGATGCACCTTTGCCTTTCGTTTGGATTAATTTACCGCTAACAACTGCACTCTTAATATATTTTTTAATAAATGGAGACAATTTGTCAGCGTCAACTTTGTAATTTGCAGCCAAATACTTTTTAATTGCTAGTAAAGATGAACCGCCACGTTCTTTCAAATCTTTTATAGCGCTATTCACCATATCTGAAGTTGGAGGATGGGTTGGCTTAGATTTAGGCTTTTTCACTCCAGTTGCGATAGAACCTTTCTTTGGTTTCTTCGTTTCAACAACAGGTGCAGTATTCGATTGAATTGTAGTATTATCTGCCATTTTGCTTTTTTTCTTTTAAAATATTTTTATTCACTTTTAGATTTTCCAATTAAATTTTTCAAAAAAAAAACACTTTAAAATCACTTATAACATTTATAACTTGTATGACTGTATGAATTAAATTCACTGAAATCTAGTATGAACAAAACAGCTTATCCATATGTGATGAGATTGTGGAAGAGCGGTGTGAAAAATTTCATTCAATTCAAGGCAATTTTTTCTCATTTTTGTTTGATGATTTCAAAGTTGAGCTCATTTTTCTAATAGTTATGATTATTTGTTTTTGAACATATATCCATCATATGAATTGTCAAGATGGGCTCTTTCATCGTACTAATTTTGAAATTAAAAAAATTTTAAAATACGGCGCTAAATTCCGATTTTGTGTGAAATTTTTTCTATTTTCTCCAAAAAATTTCCATTTAAAATGATATAATTATTTTGTTAATAATATTATGAATTTTTTTTTCTATATTCATATTAAGATGTACTCAATGCATCATTATCATTAATTATTTTTATTAAATTCACCTATTTTAATACTGTAATTTATGTTTCTTTCAGAAATCATCAAACAACCATCCGTTGTTGTTTTGTACATGTTGTATGAGAATTGTAATTTTAAATTATCTATTAAGTGAAGGTACGAGAGAATAAACTTTTATTTAAAATTTATTTCAATCATTTTGAGATATGTATCTTTAATTCTAAATATTGAATTAAATGGATTTTAATGAAATTTTTTTCAAACTTTATATGAAATATATTATTACCAACATTATCATTTTTGTTTGATGATTTCAAACTTGAGCTCATTTTTCTAATAGTTATGATTATATGTTTTTAAACATATATCCATCATATGAATCGTCAAGACGGGCTCTTTCATCGTACTAATTTTGAAATTAAAAAAAATTAAAATTCGGCGTTAAATTCCGATTTTGTGTGAAATTTTTTCTATTTTCTACAAAAAATTTCCATTTTAAACGATATAATTATTTTGTCAAAATTATTATGGAATTTTTTTTTTGTTATTCATATTAAGATTTACTCAATCCATCATTATCATTAATTGTTTTTATTAAATTCTCCTATTTTCATACTGTAATTTAAATTTCTTTCAGAAATCTTCAAACAACCATTCGTTGCTGTTTTGTACATGCTGTTTTAGAATCAGAATTTTAATCTAACTACTACATAGTAAAGGTATAAACGGACACAATTTAATAAAAATTCATTTCAATCAATCCGAGATATGTATCCTTAAATCAAAATTCTAAATTTAATAGATTTTAGTGAAATTTTTTTGCAACTTTATGTGAAATACACAATATTATTACCATGGCATGGTAACATGGTACAGTTTTTCATTTTGAAATTAAATTAAACTCTTCGATTAAATAAATGCTAGTCCTGAAAAGGACTTTTTTGTGTTACTTTTAGAATTGTATTTTACTTTTTTGCTTTCTTTACTGGAGTTGCCTTTTTTGTTGTTGTCGCAGCTTTTTTAACCTTAGGACTTTTTGCAGCAACCTTTGTTACA
Source organism: Xylophagus ater (assembly GCA_963422695.1). Taxonomy (NCBI): domain Eukaryota; kingdom Metazoa; phylum Arthropoda; class Insecta; order Diptera; family Xylophagidae; genus Xylophagus; species Xylophagus ater. The sequence continues at coordinate 37,594,324 of OY730478.1, forward strand.
TTTTTAGATGGTTTCGTAATTTTTTGCTTCGAAGCTTTTGTTTTAAAGGAGCTGCTTTCTTAATAGTTTTAGCTACTGCCTTTTCAGATTTTTTCTTTTCTATTATAGATTCTTTAGCAACAGTAGTCTTTTTCTTTGCGACTCCAACCTTTACAGGTGATCCTTTCTTGGCTTTTTTTGTAATTGATTTTTTCGGTGATGCTAATTTGTTTTTCTTCGAACTTTCGCCGCTTGCTTTTGTTGATGTCGATAGCTTAAATGAACCCGATGCACCTTTGCCTTTCGTTTGGATTAATTTACCGCTAACAACTGCACTCTTAATATATTTTTTAATAAATGGAGACAATTTGTCAGCGTCAACTTAGTAATTTGCAGCCAAATACTTTTTAATTGCTAGTAAAGATGAACCGCCACGTTCTTTCAAATCTTTTATAGCGCTATTCACCATATCTGAAGTTGGAGGATGGGTTGGCTTAGATTTAGGCTTTTTCACTCCAGTTGCGATAGAACCTTTCTTTGGTTTCTTCGTTTCAACAACAGGTGCAGTATTCGATTGAATTGTAGTATTATCTGCCATTTTGCTTTTTTTCTTTTAAAATATTTTTATTCACTTTTAGATTTTCCAATTAAATTTTTCAAAAAAAAAAACACTTTAAAATCACTTATAACATTTATAACTTGTATCACTGTATGAATTAAATTCACTGAAGTCTAGTATGAACAAAACAGCTTATCCATATGTGATGAGATTGTGGAAGAGCGGTGTGAAATAATTTCATTCAATTCAAGGCAATTTTTTCTCATTTTTGTTTGATGATTTCAAAGTTGAGTCAATTTTTCTAATAGTTATGATTATTTGTTTTTGAACATATATCCATCATATGAATTGTCAAGATGGGCTCTTTCATCGTACTAATTTTGAAATTAAAAAAATTTTAAAATACGGCGCTAAATTTCGATTTTGTGTGAAATTTTTTCTATTTTCTCCAAAAAATTTCCATTTAAAACGATATAATTATTTTGTTAATAATATTATGAATTTTTTTTTTCTATATTCATATTAAGATGTACTCAATGCATCATTATCATTAATTGTTTTTATTAAATTCACCTATTTTAATACTGTAATTTATGTTTCTTTCAGAAATCATCAAACAACCATCCGTTGTTGTTTTGTACATGTTGTATGAGAATTGTAATTTTAAATTATCTATTAAGTGAAGGTACGAGAGAATAAACTTTTATTTAAAATTTATTTCAATCATTTTGAGATATGTATCTTTAATTCTAAATATTGAATTAAATGGATTTTAATGAAATTTTTTTCAAACTTTATATGAAATATATTATTACCAACATTATCATTTTAGTTTGATGATTTCAAAGTTGAGCTCATTTTTCTAATAGTTATGATTATATGTTTTTAAACATATATCCATCATATGAATCGTCAAGACGGGCTCTTTCATCGTACTAATTTTGAAATTAAAAAAAATTAAAATTCGGCGTTAAATTCCGATTTTGTGTGAAATTTTTTCTATTTTCTACAAAAAATTTCCATTTTAAACGATATAATTATTTTGTCAAAATTTTTATGGAATTTTTTTTTTGTTATTCATATTAAGATTTACTCAATCCATCATTATCATTAATTGTTTTTATTAAATTCTCCTATTTTCATACTGTAATTTAAATTTCTTTCAGAAATCTTCAAACAACCATTCGTTGCTGTTTTGTACATGTTGTTTGAGAATCAGAATTTTAATCTAACTACTACATAGTAAAGGTATAAACGGACACAATTTAATAAAAATTCATTTCAATCAATCCGAGATATGTATCCTTAAATCAAAATTCTAAATTTAATAGATTTTAGTGAAATTTTTTTGCAACTTTATGTGAAATACACAATATTAACATGGTACAGTTTTTCATTTTGAAATTAAATTAAACTCTTCGATTAAATAAATGCTAGTCCTGAAAAGGACTTTTTTGTGTTACTTTTAGAATTGTATTTTACTTTTTTGCTTTCTTTACTGGAGTTGCCTTTTTTGTTGTTGTCGCAGCTTTTTTAACCTTAGGACTTTTTGCAGCAACCTTTGTTACATTTTTAGATGGTTTCGTAATTTTTTGCTTCGAAGCTTTTGTTTTAATAGGAGCTGCTTTCTTAATAGTTTTAGCTACTGCCTTTTCAGATTTTTTCTTTTCTATTATAGATTCTTTAGCAACAGTAGTCTTTTTCTTTGCGACTCCAACCTTTACAGGTGATCCTTTCTTGGCTTTTTTTGTAATTGATTTTTTCGGTGATGCTAATTTGTTTTTCTTCGAACTTTCGCCGCTTGCTTTTGTTGATGTCGATAGCTTAAATGAACCCGATGCACCTTTGCCTTTCGTTTGGATTAATTTACCGCTAACAACTGCACTCTTAATATATTTTTTAATAAATGGAGACAATTTGTCAGCGTCAACTTAGTAATTTGCAGCCAAATACTTTTTAATTGCTAGTAAAGATGAACCGCCACGTTCTTTCAAATCTTTTATAGCGCTATTCACCATATCTGAAGTTGGAGGATGGGTTGGCTTAGATTTAGGCTTTTTCACTCCAGTTGCGATAGAACCTTTCTTTGGTTTCTTCGTTTCAACAACAGGTGCAGTATTCGATTGAATTGTAGTATTATCTGCCATTTTGCTTTTTTTCTTTTAAAATATTTTTATTCACTTTTAGATTTTCCAATTAAATTTTTCAAAAAAAAAACACTTTAAAATCACTTATAACATTTATAACTTGTATCACTGTATGAATTAAATTCACTGAAGTCTAGTATGAACAAAACAGCTTATCCATATGTGATGAGATTGTGGAAGAGCGGTGTGAAATAATTTCATTCAATTCAAGGCAATTTTTTCTCATTTTTGTTTGATGATTTCAAAGTTGAGCTCATTTTTCTAATAGTTATGGTTATTTGTTTTTGAACATATATCCATCGTATGAATTGTCAAGATGGGCTCTTTCATCGTACTAATTTTGAAATTAAAAAAATTTTAAAATACGGCGCTAATTTCCGATTTTGTGTGAAATTTTTTCTATTTTCTCCAAAAAATTTCCATTTAAAACGATATAATTATTTTGTTAATAATATTATGAATTTTTTTTTCTATATTCATATTAAGATGTACTCAATGCATCATTATCATTAATTGTTTTTATTAAATTCACCTATTTTAATACTGTAATTTATGTTTCTTTCAGAAATCATCAAACAACCATCCGTTGTTGTTTTGTACATGTTGTATGAGAATTGTAATTTTAAATTATCTATTAAGTGAAGGTACGAGAGAATAAACTTTTATTTAAAATTTATTTCAATCATTTTGAGATATGTATCTTGAATTCTAAATATTGAATTAAATGGATTTTAATGAAATTTTTTTCAAACTTTATATGAAATATATTATTACCAACATTATCATTTTTGTTTGATGATTTCAAAGTTGAGCTCATTTTTCTAATAGTTATGATTATATGTTTTTAAACATATATCCATCATATGAATCGTCAAGACGGGCTCTTTCATCGTACTAATTTTGAAATTAAAAAAAATTAAAATTCGGCGTTAAATTCCGATTTTGTGTGAAATTTTTTCTATTTTCTACAAAAAATTTCCATTTTAAACGATATAATTATTTTGTCAAAATTATTATGGAATTTTTTTTTTGTTATTCATATTAAGATTTACTCAATCCATCATTATCATTGTTTTTATTAAATTCTCCTATTTTCATACTGTAATTTAAATTTCTTTCAGAAATCTTCAAACAACCATTCGTTGCTGTTTTGTACATGTTGTTTGAGAATCAGAATTTTAATCTAACTACAGTAACATAGTAAAGGTATAAACGGACACAATTTAATAAAAATTCATTTCAATCAATCCGAGATATGTATCCTTAAATCAAAATTCTAAATTTAATAGATTTTAGTGAAATTTTTTTGCAACTTTATGTGAAATACACAATATTATTACCATGGCATGGTAACATGGTACAGTTTTTCATTTTGAAATTAAATTAAACTCTTCGATTAAATAAATGCTAGTCCTGAAAAGGACTTTTTTGTGTTACTTTTAGAATTGTATTTTACTTTTTTGCTTTCTTTACTGGAGTTGCCTTTTTTGTTGTTGTCGCAGCTTTTTTAACCTTAGGACTTTTTGCAGCAACCTTTGTTACATTTTTAGATGGTTTCGTAATTTTTTGCTTCGAAGCTTTTGTTTTAATAGGAGCTGCTTTCTTAATAGTTTTAGCTACTGCCTTTTCAGATTTTTTCTTTTCTATTATAGATTCTTTAGCAACAGTAGTCTTTTTCTTTGCGACTCCAACCTTTACAGGTGATCCTTTCTTGGCTTTTTTTGTAATTGATTTTTTCGGTGATGCTAATTTGTTTTTCTTCGAACTTTCGCCGCTTGCTTTTGTTGATGTCGATAGCTTAAATGAACCCGATGCACCTTTGCCTTTCGTTTGGATTAATTTACCGCTAACAACTACACTCTTAATATATTTTTTAATAAATGGAGACAATTTGTCAGCGTCAACTTAGTAATTTGCAGCCAAATACTTTTTAATTGCTAGTAAAGATGAACCGCCACGTTCTTTCAAATCTTTTATAGCGCTATTCACCATATCTGAAGTTGGAGGATGGGTTGGCTTAGATTTAGGCTTTTTCACTCCAGTTGCGATAGAACCTTTCTTTGGTTTCTTCGTTTCAACAACAGGTGCAGTATTCGATTGAATTGTAGTATTATCTGCCATTTTGCTTTTTTTCTTTTAAAATATTTTTATTCACTTTTAGATTTTCCAATTAAATTTTTCAAAAAAAAAAACACTTTAAAATCACTTATAACATTTATAACTTGTATCACTGTATGAATTAAATTCACTGAAGTCTAGTATGAACAAAACAGCTTATCCATATGTGATGAGATTGTGGAAGAGCGGTGTGAAATAATTTCATTCAATTCAAGGCAATTTTTTCTCATTTTTGTTTGATGATTTCAAAGTTGAGCTCATTTTTCTAATAGTTATGATTATTTGTTTTTGAACATATATCCATCATATGAATTGTCAAGATGGGCTCTTTCATCGTACTAATTTTGAAATTAAAAAAATTTTAAAATACGGCGCTAAATTCCGATTTTGTGTGAAATTTTTTCTATTTTCTCCAAAAAATTTCCATTTAAAACGATATAATTATTTTGTTAATAATATTATGAATTTTTTTTTTCTATATTCATATTAAGATGTACTCAATGCATCATTATCATTAATTGTTTTTATTAAATTCACCTATTTTAATACTGTAATTTATGTTTCTTTCAGAAATCATCAAACAACCATCAGTTGTTGTTTTGTACATGTTGTATGAGAATTGTAATTTTAAATTATCTATTAAGTGAAGGTACGAGAGAATAAACTTTTATTTAAAATTTATTTCAATCATTTTGAGATATGTATCTTTAATTCTAAATATTGAATTAAATGGATTTTAATGAAATTTTTTTCAAACTTTATATGAAATATATTATTACCAACATTATCATTTTTGTTTGATGATTTCAAAGTTGAGCTCATTTTTCTAATAGTTATGATTATATGTTTTTAAACATATATCCATCATATGAATCGTCAAGACGGGCTCTTTCATCGTACTAATTTTGAAATTAAAAAAAATTAAAATTCGGCGTTAAATTCCGATTTTGTGTGAAATTTTTTCTATTTTCTACAAAAAATTTCCATTTTAAACGATATAATTATTTTGTCAAAATTTTTATGGAATTTTTTTTTTGTTATTCATATTAAGATTTACTCAATCCATCATTATCATTAATTGTTTTTATTAAATTCTCCTATTTTCATACTGTAATTTAAATTTCTTTCAGAAATCTTCAAACAACCATTCGTTGCTGTTTTGTACATGTTGTTTGAGAATCAGAATTTTAATCTAACTACTACATAGTAAAGGTATAAACGGACACAATTTAATAAAAATTCATTTCAATCAATCCGAGATATGTATCCTTAAATCAAAATTCTAAATTTAATAGATTTTAGTGAAATTTTTTTGCAACTTTATGTGAAATACACAATATTATTACCATGGCATGGTAACATGGTACAGTTTTTCATTTTGAAATTAAATTAAACTCTTCGATTAAATAAATGCTAGTCCTGAAAAGGACTTTTTTGTGTTACTTTTAGAATTGTATTTTACTTTTTTGCTTTCTTTACTGGAGTTGCCTTTTTTGTTGTTGTCGCAGCTTTTTTAACCTTAGGACTTTTTGCAGCAACCTTTGTTACATTTTTAGATGGTTTCGTAATTTTTTGCTTCGAAGCTTTTGTTTTAATAGGAGCTGCTTTCTTAATAGTTTTAGCTACTGCCTTTTCAGATTTTTTCTTTTCTATTATAGATTCTTTAGCAACAGTAGTCTTTTTCTTTGCGACTCCAACCTTTACAGGTGATCCTTTCTTGGCTTTTTTTGTAATTGATTTTTTCGGTGATGCTAATTTGTTTTTCTTCGAACTTTCGCCGCTTGCTTTTGTTGATGTCGATAGCTTAAATGAACCCGATGCACCTTTGCCTTTCGTTTGGATTAATTTACCGCTAACAACTGCACTCTTAATATATTTTTTAATAAATGGAGACAATTTGTCAGCGTCAACTTAGTAATTTGCAGCCAAATACTTTTTAATTGCTAGTAAAGATGAACCGCCACGTTCTTTCAAATCTTTTATAGCGCTATTCACCATATCTGAAGTTGGAGGATGGGTTGGCTTAGATTTAGGCTTTTTCACTCCAGTTGCGATAGAACCTTTCTTTGGTTTCTTCGTTTCAACAACAGGTGCAGTATTCGATTGAATTGTAGTATTATCTGCCATTTTGCTTTTTTTCTTTTAAAATATTTTTATTCACTTTTAGATTTTCCAATTAAATTTTTCAAAAAAAAAACACTTTAAAATCACTTATAACATTTATAACTTGTATCACTGTATGAATTAAATTCACTGAAGTCTAGTATGAACAAAACAGCTTATCCATATGTGATGAGATTGTGGAAGAGCGGTGTGAAATAATTTCATTCAATTCAAGGCAATTTTTTCTCATTTTTGTTTGATGATTTCAAAGTTGAGCTCATTTTTCTAATAGTTATGGTTATTTGTTTTTGAACATATATCCATCGTATGAATTGTCAAGATGGGCTCTTTCATCGTACTAATTTTGAAATTAAAAAAATTTTAAAATACGGCGCTAATTTCCGATTTTGTGTGAAATTTTTTCTATTTTCTCCAAAAAATTTCCATTTAAAACGATATAATTATTTTGTTAATAATATTATGAATTTTTTTTTTCTATATTCATATTAAGATGTACTCAATGCATCATTATCATTAATTGTTTTTATTAAATTCACCTATTTTAATACTGTAATTTATGTTTCTTTCAGAAATCATCAAACAACCATCCGTTGTTGTTTTGTACATGTTGTATGAGAATTGTAATTTTAAATTATCTATTAAGTGAAGGTACGAGAGAATAAACTTTTATTTAAAATTTATTTCAATCATTTTGAGATATGTATCTTGAATTCTAAATATTGAATTAAATGGATTTTAATGAAATTTTTTTCAAACTTTATATGAAATATATTATTACCAACATTATCATTTTTGTTTGATGATTTCAAAGTTGAGCTCATTTTTCTAATAGTTATGATTATATGTTTTTAAACATATATCCATCATATGAATCGTCAAGACGGGCTCTTTCATCGTACTAATTTTGAAATTAAAAAAAATTAAAATTCGGCGTTAAATTCCGATTTTGTGTGAAATTTTTTCTATTTTCTACAAAAAATTTCCATTTTAAACGATATAATTATTTTGTCAAAATTATTATGGAATTTTTTTTTTGTTATTCATATTAAGATTTACTCAATCCATCATTATCATTGTTTTTATTAAATTCTCCTATTTTCATACTGTAATTTAAATTTCTTTCAGAAATCTTCAAACAACCATTCGTTGCTGTTTTGTACATGTTGTTTGAGAATCAGAATTTTAATCTAACTACAGTAACATAGTAAAGGTATAAACGGACACAATTTAATAAAAATTCATTTCAATCAATCCGAGATATGTATCCTTAAATCAAAATTCTAAATTTAATAGATTTTAGTGAAATTTTTTTGCAACTTTATGTGAAATACACAATATTATTACCATGGCATGGTAACATGGTACAGTTTTTCATTTTGAAATTAAATTAAACTCTTCGATTAAATAAATGCTAGTCCTGAAAAGGACTTTTTTGTGTTACTTTTAGAATTGTATTTTACTTTTTTGCTTTCTTTACTGGAGTTGCCTTTTTTGTTGTTGTCGCAGCTTTTTTAACCTTAGGACTTTTTGCAGCAACCTTTGTTACATTTTTAGATGGTTTCGTAATTTTTTGCTTCGAAGCTTTTGTTTTAATAGGAGCTGCTTTCTTAATAGTTTTAGCTACTGCCTTTTCAGATTTTTTCTTTTCTATTATAGATTCTTTAGCAACAGTAGTCTTTTTCTTTGCGACTCCAACCTTTACAGGTGATCCTTTCTTGGCTTTTTTTGTAATTGATTTTTTCGGTGATGCTAATTTGTTTTTCTTCGAACTTTCGCCGCTTGCTTTTGTTGATGTCGATAGCTTAAATGAACCCGATGCACCTTTGCCTTTCGTTTGGATTAATTTACCGCTAACAACTGCACTCTTAATATATTTTTTAATAAATGGAGACAATTTGTCAGCGTCAACTTAGTAATTTGCAGCCAAATACTTTTTAATTGCTAGTAAAGATGAACCGCCACGTTCTTTCAAATCTTTTATAGCGCTATTCACCATATCTGAAGTTGGAGGATGGGTTGGCTTAGATTTAGGCTTTTTCACTCCAGTTGCGATAGAACCTTTCTTTGGTTTCTTCGTTTCAACAACAGGTGCAGTATTCGATTGAATTGTAGTATTATCTGCCATTTTGCTTTTTTTCTTTTAAAATATTTTTATTCACTTTTAGATTTTCCAATTAAATTTTTCAAAAAAAAAAACACTTTAAAATCACTTATAACATTTATAACTTGTATCACTGTATGAATTAAATTCACTGAAGTCTAGTATGAACAAAACAGCTTATCCATATGTGATGAGATTGTGGAAGAGCGGTGTGAAATAATTTCATTCAATTCAAGGCAATTTTTTCTCATTTTTGTTTGATGATTTCAAAGTTGAGCTCATTTTTCTAATAGTTATGATTATTTGTTTTTGAACATATATCCATCATATGAATTGTCAAGATGGGCTCTTTCATCGTACTAATTTTGAAATTAAAAAAATTTTAAAATACGGCGCTAAATTCCGATTTTGTGTGAAATTTTTTCTATTTTCTCCAAAAAATTTCCATTTAAAACGATATAATTATTTTGTTAATAATATTATGAATTTTTTTTTTCTATATTCATATTAAGATGTACTCAATGCATCATTATCATTAATTGTTTTTATTAAATTCACCTATTTTAATACTGTAATTTATGTTTCTTTCAGAAATCATCAAACAACCATCAGTTGTTGTTTTGTACATGTTGTATGAGAATTGTAATTTTAAATTATCTATTAAGTGAAGGTACGAGAGAATAAACTTTTATTTAAAATTTATTTCAATCATTTTGAGATATGTATCTTTAATTCTAAATATTGAATTAAATGGATTTTAATGAAATTTTTTTCAAACTTTATATGAAATATATTATTACCAACATTATCATTTTTGTTTGATGATTTCAAAGTTGAGCTCATTTTTCTAATAGTTATGATTATATGTTTTTAAACATATATCCATCATATGAATCGTCAAGACGGGCTCTTTCATCGTACTAATTTTGAAATTAAAAACAATTAAAATTCGGCGTTAAATTCCGATTTTGTGTGAAATTTTTTCTATTTTCTACAAAAAATTTCCATTTTAAACGATATAATTATTTTGTCAAAATTATTATGGAATTTTTTTTTGTTATTCATATTAAGATTTACTCAATCCATCATTATCTCTAATTGTTTTTATTAAATTCTCCTATTTTCATACTGTAATTTAAATTTCTTTCAGAAATCTTCAAACAACCATTCGTTGCTGTTTTGTACATGTTGTTTGAGAATCAGAATTTTAATCTAACTACAGTAACATAGTAAAGGTATAAACGGACACAATTTAATAAAAATTCATTTCAATCAATCCGAGATATGTATCCTTAAATCAAAATTCTAAATTTAATAGATTTTAGTGAAATTTTTTTGCAACTTTATGTGAAATACACAATATTATTACCATGGCATGGTAACATGGTACAGTTTTTCATTTTGAAATTAAATTAAACTCTTCGATTAAATAAATGCTAGTCCTGAAAAGGACTTTTTTGTGTTACTTTTAGAATTGTATTTTACTTTTTTGCTTTCTTTACTGGAGTTGCCTTTTTTGTTGTTGTCGCAGCTTTTTTAACCTTAGGACTTTTTGCAGCAACCTTTGTTACATTTTTAGATGGTTTCGTAATTTTTTGCTTCGAAGCTTTTGTTTTAATAGGAGCTGGTTTCTTAATAGTTTTAGCTACTGCCTTTTCAGATTTTTTCTTTTCTATTATAGATTCTTTAGCAACAGTAGTCTTTTTCTTTGCGACTCCAACCTTTACAGGTGATCCTTTCTTGGCTTTTTTTGTAATTGATTTTTTCGGTGATGCTAATTTGTTTTTCTTCGAACTTTCGCCGCTTGCTTTTGTTGATGTCGATAGCTTAAATGAACCCGATGCACCTTTGCCTTTCGTTTGGATTAATTTACCGCTAACAACTGCACTCTTAATATATTTTTTAATAAATGGAGACAATTTGTCAGCGTCAACTTTGTAATTTGCAGCCAAATACTTTTTAATTGCTAGTAAAGATGAACCGCCACGTTCTTTCAAATCTTTTATAGCGCTATTCACCATATCTGAAGTTGGAGGATGGGTTGGCTTAGATTTAGGCTTTTTCACTCCAGTTGCGATAGAACCTTTCTTTGGTTTCTTCGTTTCAACAACAGGTGCAGTATTCGATTGAATTGTAGTATTATCTGCCATTTTGCTTTTTTTCTTTTAAAATATTTTTATTCACTTTTAGATTTTCCAATTAAATTTTTCAAAAAAAAAACACTTTAAAATCACTTATAACATTTATAACTTGTATGACTGTATGAATTAAATTCACTGAAGTCTAGTATGAACAAAACAGCTTATCCATATGTGATGAGATTGTGGAAGAGCGGTGTGAAAAATTTCATTCAATTCAAGGCAATTTTTTCTCATTTTTGTTTGATGATTTCAAAGTTGAGCTCATTTTTCTAATAGTTATGATTATTTGTTTTTGAACATATATCCATCATATGAATTGTCAAGATGGGCTCTTTCATCGTACTAATTTTGAAATTAAAAAAATTTTAAAATACGGCGCTAAATTCCGATTTTGTGTGAAATTTTTTCTATTTTCTCCAAAAAATTTCCATTTAAAATGATATAATTATTTTGTTAATAATATTATGAATTTTTTTTTCTATATTCATATTAAGATGTACTCAATGCATCATTATCATTAATTATTTTTATTAAATTCACCTATTTTAATACTGTAATTTATGTTTCTTTCAGAAATCATCAAACAACCATCCGTTGTTGTTTTGTACATGTTGTATGAGAATTGTAATTTTAAATTATCTATTAAGTGAAGGTACGAGAGAATAAACTTTTATTTAAAATTTATTTCAATCATTTTGAGATATGTATCTTTAATTCTAAATATTGAATTAAATGGATTTTAATGAAATTTTTTTCAAACTTTATATGAAATATATTATTACCAACATTATCATTTTTGTTTGATGATTTCAAACTTGAGCTCATTTTTCTAATAGTTATGATTATATGTTTTTAAACATATATCCATCATATGAATCGTCAAGACGGGCTCTTTCATCGTACTAATTTTGAAATTAAAAAAAATTAAAATTCGGCGTTAAATTCCGATTTTGTGTGAAATTTTTTCTATTTTCTACAAAAAATTTCCATTTTAAACGATATAATTATTTTGTCAAAATTATTATGGAATTTTTTTTTTGTTATTCATATTAAGATTTACTCAATCCATCATTATCATTAATTGTTTTTATTAAATTCTCCTATTTTCATACTGTAATTTAAATTTCTTTCAGAAATCTTCAAACAACCATTCGTTGCTGTTTTGTACATGCTGTTTTAGAATCAGAATTTTAATCTAACTACTACATAGTAAAGGTATAAACGGACACAATTTAATAAAAATTCATTTCAATCAATCCGAGATATGTATCCTTAAATCAAAATTCTAAATTTAATAGATTTTAGTGAAATTTTTTTGCAACTTTATGTGAAATACACAATATTATTACCATGGCATGGTAACATGGTACAGTTTTTCATTTTGAAATTAAATTAAAGTCTTCGATTAAATAAATGCTAGTCCTGAAAAGGACTTTTTTGTGTTACTTTTAGAATTGTATTTTACTTTTTTGCTTTCTTTACTGGAGTTGCCTTTTTTGTTGTTGTCGCAGCTTTTTTAACCTTAGGACTTTTTGCAGCAACCTTTGTTACATTTTTAGATGGTTTCGTAATTTTTTGCTTCGAAGCTTTTGTTTTAAAGGAGCTGCTTTCTTAATAGTTTTAGCTACTGCCTTTTCAGATTTTTTCTTTTCTATTATAGATTCTTTAGCAACAGTAGTCTTTTTCTTTGCGACTCCAACCTTTACAGGTGATCCTTTCTTGGCTTTTTTTGTAATTGATTTTTTCGGTGATGCTAATTTGTTTTTCTTCGAACTTTCGCCGCTTGCTTTTGTTGATGTCGATAGCTTAAATGAACCCGATGCACCTTTGCCTTTCGTTTGGATTAATTTACCGCTAACAACTGCACTCTTAATATATTTTTTAATAAATGGAGACAATTTGTCAGCGTCAACTTAGTAATTTGCAGCCAAATACTTTTTAATTGCTAGTAAAGATGAACCGCCACGTTCTTTCAAATCTTTTATAGCGCTATTCACCATATCTGAAGTTGGAGGATGGGTTGGCTTAGATTTAGGCTTTTTCACTCCAGTTGCGATAGAACCTTTCTTTGGTTTCTTCGTTTCAACAACAGGTGCAGTATTCGATTGAATTGTAGTATTATCTGCCATTTTGCTTTTTTTCTTTTAAAATATTTTTATTCACTTTTAGATTTTCCAATTAAATTTTTCAAAAAAAAAACACTTTAAAATCACTTATAACATTTATAACTTGTATGACTGTATGAATTAAATTCACTGAAGTCTAGTATGAACAAAACAGCTTATCCATATGTGATGAGATTGTGGAAGAGCGGTGTGAAAAATTTCATTCAATTCAAGGCAATTTTTTCTCATTTTTGTTTGATGATTTCAAAGTTGAGCTCATTTTTCTAATAGTTATGATTATTTGTTTTTGAACATATATCCATCATATGAATTGTCAAGATGGGCTCTTTCATCGTACTAATTTTGAAATTAAAAAAATTTTAAAATACGGCGCTAAATTCCGATTTTGTGTGAAATTTTTTCTATTTTCTCCAAAAAATTTCCATTTAAAATGATATAATTATTTTGTTAATAATATTATGAATTTTTTTTTCTATATTCATATTAAGATGTACTCAATGCATCATTATCATTAATTATTTTTATTAAATTCACCTATTTTAATACTGTAATTTATGTTTCTTTCAGAAATCATCAAACAACCATCCGTTGTTGTTTTGTACATGTTGTATGAGAATTGTAATTTTAAATTATCTATTAAGTGAAGGTACGAGAGAATAAACTTTTATTTAAAATTTATTTCAATCATTTTGAGATATGTATCTTTAATTCTAAATATTGAATTAAATGGATTTTAATGAAATTTTTTTCAAACTTTATATGAAATATATTATTACCAACATTATCATTTTTGTTTGATGATTTCAAACTTGAGCTCATTTTTCTAATAGTTATGATTATATGTTTTTAAACATATATCCATCATATGAATCGTCAAGACGGGCTCTTTCATCGTACTAATTTTGAAATTAAAAAAAATTAAAATTCGGCGTTAAATTCCGATTTTGTGTGAAATTTTTTCTATTTTCTACAAAAAATTTCCATTTTAAACCATATAATTATTTTGTCAAAATTATTATGGAATTTTTTTTTTGTTATTCATATTAAGATTTACTCAATCCATCATTATCATTTATTGTTTTTATTAAATTCTCCTATTTTCATACTGTAATTTAAATTTCTTTCAGAAATCTTCAAACAACCATTCGTTGCTGTTTTGTACATGCTGTTTTAGAATCAGAATTTTAATCTAACTACTACATAGTAAAGGTATAAACGGACACAATTTAATAAAAATTCATTTCAATCAATCCGAGATATGTATCCTTAAATCAAAATTCTAAATTTAATAGATTTTAGTGAAATTTTTTTGCAACTTTATGTGAAATACACAATATTATTACCATGGCATGGTAACATGGTACAGTTTTTCATTTTGAAATTAAATTAAACTCTTCGATTAAATAAATGCTAGTCCTGAAAAGGACTTTTTTGTGTTACTTTTAGAATTGTATTTTACTTTTTTGCTTTCTTTACTGGAGTTGCCTTTTTTGTTGTTGTCGCAGCTTTTTTAACCTTAGGACTTTTTGCAGCAACCTTTGTTACATTTTTAGATGGTTTCGTAATTTTTTGCTTCGAAGCTTTTGTTTTAAAGGAGCTGCTTTCTTAATAGTTTTAGCTACTGCCTTTTCAGATTTTTTCTTTTCTATTATAGATTCTTTAGCAACAGTAGTCTTTTTCTTTGCGACTCCAACCTTTACAGGTGATCCTTTCTTGGCTTTTTTTGTAATTGATTTTTTCGGTGATGCTAATTTGTTTTTCTTCGAACTTTCGCCGCTTGCTTTTGTTGATGTCGATAGCTTAAATGAACCCGATGCACCTTTGCCTTTCGTTTGGATTAATTTACCGCTAACAACTGCACTCTTAATATATTTTTTAATAAATGGAGACAATTTGTCAGCGTCAACTTAGTAATTTGCAGCCAAATACTTTTTAATTGCTAGTAAAGATGAACCGCCACGTTCTTTCAAATCTTTTATAGCGCTATTCACCATATCTGAAGTTGGAGGATGGGTTGGCTTAGATTTAGGCTTTTTCACTCCAGTTGCGATAGAACCTTTCTTTGGTTTCTTCGTTTCAACAACAGGTGCAGTATTCGATTGAATTGTAGTATTATCTGCCATTTTGCTTTTTTTCTTTTAAAATATTTTTATTCACTTTTAGATTTTCCAATTAAATTTTTCAAAAAAAAAAACACTTTAAAATCACTTATAACATTTATAACTTGTATCACTGTATGAATTAAATTCACTGAAGTCTAGTATGAACAAAACAGCTTATCCATATGCGATGAGATTGTGGAAGAGCGGTGTGAAATAATTTCATTCAATTCAAGGCAATTTTTTCTCATTTTTGTTTGATGATTTCAAAGTTGAGCTCATTTTTCTAATAGTTATGATTATTTGTTTTTGAACATATATCCATCATATGAATTGTCAAGATGGGCTCTTTCATCGTACTAATTTTGAAATTAAAAAAATTTTAAAATACGGCGCTAAATTCCGATTTTGTGTGAAATTTTTTCTATTTTCTCCAAAAAATTTCCATTTAAAACGATATAATTATTTTGTTAATAATATTATGAATTTTTTTTTTCTATATTCATATTAAGATGTACTCAATGCATCATTATCATTAATTGTTTTTATTAAATTCACCTATTTTAATACTGTAATTTATGTTTCTTTCAGAAATCATCAAACAACCATCCGTTGTTGTTTTGTACATGTTGTATGAGAATTGTAATTTTAAATTATCTATTAAGTGAAGGTACGAGAGAATAAACTTTTATTTAAAATTTATTTCAATCATTTTGAGATATGTATCTTTAATTCTAAATATTGAATTAAATGGATTTTAATGAAATTTTTTTCAAACTTTATATGAAATATATTATTACCAACATTATCATTTTTGTTTGATGATTTCAAAGTTGAGCTCATTTTTCTAATAGTTATGATTATATGTTTTTAAACATATATCCATCATATGAATCGTCAAGACGGGCTCTTTCATCGTACTAATTTTGAAATTAAAAAAAATTAAAATTCGGCGTTAAATTCCGATTTTGTGTGAAATTTTTTCTATTTTCTACAAAAAATTTCCATTTTAAACGATATAATTATTTTGTCAAAATTTTTATGGAATTTTTTTTTTGTTATTCATATTAAGATTTACTCAATCCATCATTATCATTAATTGTTTTTATTAAATTCTCCTATTTTCATACTGTAATTTAAATTTCTTTCAGAAATCTTCAAACAACCATTCGTTGCTGTTTTGTACATGTTGTTTGAGAATCAGAATTTTAATCTAACTACTACATAGTAAAGGTATAAACGGACACAATTTAATAAAAATTCATTTCAATCAATCCGAGATATGTATCCTTAAATCAAAATTTAAATTTAATAGATTTTAGTGAAATTTTTTTGCAACTTTATGTGAAATACACAATATTATTACCATGGCATGGTAACATGGTACAGTTTTTCATTTTGAAATTAAATTAAACTCTTCGATTAAATAAATGCTAGTCCTGAAAAGGACTTTTTTGTGTTACTTTTAGAATTGTATTTTACTTTTTTGCTTTCTTTACTGGAGTTGCCTTTTTTGTTGTTGTCGCAGCTTTTTTAACCTTAGGACTTTTTGCAGCAACCTTTGTTACATTTTTAGATGGTTTCGTAATTTTTTGCTTCGAAGCTTTTGTTTTAATAGGAGCTGCTTTCTTAATAGTTTTAGCTACTGCCTTTTCAGATTTTTTCTTTTCTATTATAGATTCTTTAGCAACAGTAGTCTTTTTCTTTGCGACTCCAACCTTTACAGGTGATCCTTTCTTGGCTTTTTTGTAATTGATTTTTTCGGTGATGCTAATTTGTTTTTCTTCGAACTTTCGCCGCTTGCTTTTGTTGATGTCGATAGCTTAAATGAACCCGATGCACCTTTGCCTTTCGTTTGGATTAATTTACCGCTAACAACTGCACTCTTAATATATTTTTTAATAAATGGAGACAATTTGTCAGCGTCAACTTAGTAATTTGCAGCCAAATACTTTTTAATTGCTAGTAAAGATGAACCGCCACGTTCTTTCAAATCTTTTATAGCGCTATTCACCATATCTGAAGTTGGAGGATGGGTTGGCTTAGATTTAGGCTTTTTCACTCCAGTTGCGATAGAACCTTTCTTTGGTTTCTTCGTTTCAACAACAGGTGCAGTATTCGATTGAATTGTAGTATTATCTGCCATTTTGCTTTTTTTCTTTTAAAATATTTTTATTCACTTTTAGATTTTCCAATTAAATTTTTCAAAAAAAAAACACTTTAAAATCACTTATAACATTTATAACTTGTATCACTGTATGAATTAAATTCACTGAAGTCTAGTATGAACAAAACAGCTTATCCATATGTGATGAGATTGTGGAAGAGCGGTGTGAAATAATTTCATTCAATTCAAGGCAATTTTTTCTCATTTTTGTTTGATGATTTCAAAGTTGAGCTCATTTTTCTAATAGTTATGGTTATTTGTTTTTGAACATATATCCATCGTATGAATTGTCAAGATGGGCTCTTTCATCGTACTAATTTTGAAATTAAAAAAATTTTAAAATACGGCGCTAATTTCCGATTTTGTGTGAAATTTTTTCTATTTTCTCCAAAAAATTTCCATTTAAAACGATATAATTATTTTGTTAATAATATTATGAATTTTTTTTTTCTATATTCATATTAAGATGTACTCAATGCATCATTATCATTAATTGTTTTTATTAAATTCACCTATTTTAATACTGTAATTTATGTTTCTTTCAGAAATCATCAAACAACCATCCGTTGTTGTTTTGTACATGTTGTATGAGAATTGTAATTTTAAATTATCTATTAAGTGAAGGTACGAGAGAATAAACTTTTATTTAAAATTTATTTCAATCATTTTGAGATATGTATCTTGAATTCTAAATATTGAATTAAATGGATTTTAATGAAATTTTTTTCAAACTTTATATGAAATATATTATTACCAACATTATCATTTTTGTTTGATGATTTCAAAGTTGAGCTCATTTTTCTAATAGTTATGATTATATGTTTTTAAACATATATCCATCATATGAATCGTCAAGACGGGCTCTTTCATCGTACTAATTTTGAAATTAAAAAAAATTAAAATTCGGCGTTAAATTCCGATTTTGTGTGAAATTTTTTCTATTTTCTACAAAAAATTTCCATTTTAAACGATATAATTATTTTGTCAAAATTATTATGGAATTTTTTTTTTGTTATTCATATTAAGATTTACTCAATCCATCATTATCATTAATTGTTTTTATTAAATTCTCCTATTTTCATACTGTAATTTAAATTTCTTTCAGAAATCTTCAAACAACCATTCGTTGCTGTTTTGTACATGTTGTTTGAGAATCAGAATTTTAATCTAACTACTACATAGTAAAGGTATAAACGGACACAATTTAATAAAAATTCATTTCAATCAATCCGAGATATGTATCCTTAAATCAAAATTCTAAATTTAATAGATTTTAGTGAAATTTTTTTGCAACTTTATGTGAAATACACAATATTATTACCATGGCATAATAACATGGTACAGTTTTTCATTTTGAAATTAAATTAAACTCTTCGATTAAATAAATGCTAGTCCTGAAAAGGACTTTTTTGTGTTACTTTTAGAATTGTATTTTACTTTTTTGCTTTCTTTACTGGAGTTGCCTTTTTTGTTGTTGTCGCAGCTTTTTTAACCTTAGGACTTTTTGCAGCAACCTTTGTTACATTTTTAGATGGTTTCGTAATTTTTTGCTTCGAAGCTTTTGTTTTAATAGGAGCTGCTTTCTTAATAGTTTTAGCTACTGCCTTTTCAGATTTTTTCTTTTCTATTATAGATTCTTTAGCAACAGTAGTCTTTTTCTTTGCGACTCCAACCTTTACAGGTGATCCTTTCTTGGCTTTTTTTGTAATTGATTTTTTCGGTGATGCTAATTTGTTTTTCTTCGAACTTTCGCCGCTTGCTTTTGTTGATGTCGATAGCTTAAATGAACCCGATGCACCTTTGCCTTTCGTTTGGATTAATTTACCGCTAACAACTGCACTCTTAATATATTTTTTAATAAATGGAGACAATTTGTCAGCGTAAACTTAGTAATTTGCAGCCAAATACTTTTTAATTGCTAGTAAAGATGAACCGCCACGTTCTTTCAAATCTTTTATAGCGCTATTCACCATATCTGAAGTTGGAGGATGGGTTGGCTTAGATTTAGGCTTTTTCACTCCAGTTGCGATAGAACCTTTCTTTGGTTTCTTCGTTTCAACAACAGGTGCAGTATTCGATTGAATTGTAGTATTATCTGCCATTTTGCTTTTTTTCTTTTAAAATATTTTTATTCACTTTTAGATTTTCCAATTAAATTTTTCAAAAAAAAAAACACTTTAAAATCACTTATAACATTTATAACTTGTATGACTGTATGAATTAAATTCACTGAAGTCTAGTATGAACAAAACAGCTTATCCATATGCGATGAGATTGTGGAAGAGCGGTGTGAAATAATTTCATTCAATTCAAGGCAATTTTTTCTCATTTTTGTTTGATGATTTCAAAGTTGAGCTCATTTTTCTAATAGTTATGATTATTTGTTTTTGAACATATATCCATCATATGAATTGTCAAGATGGGCTCTTTCATCGTACTAATTTTGAAATTAAAAAAATTTTAAAATACGGCGCTAAATTCCGATTTTGTGTGAAATTTTTTTTATTTTCTCCAAAAAATTTCCATTTAAAACGATATAATTATTTTGTTAATAATATTATGAATTTTTTTTTTCTATATTCATATTAAGATGTACTCAATGCATCATTAACATTAATTGTTTTTATTAAATTCACCTATTTTAATACTGTAATTTATGTTTCTTTCAGAAATCATCAAACAACCATCCGTTGTTGTTTTGTACATGTTGTATGAGAATTGTAATTTTAAATTATCTATTAAGTGAAGGTACGAGAGAATAAACTTTTATTTAAAATTTATTTCAATCATTTTGAGATATGTATCTTTAATTCTAAATATTGAATTAAATGGATTTTAATGAAATTTTTTTCAAACTTTATATGAAATATATTATTACCAACATTATCATTTTTGTTTGATGATTTCAAAGTTGAGCTCATTTTTCTAATAGTTATGATTATATGTTTTTAAACATATATCCATCATATGAATCGTCAAGACGGGCTCTTTCATCGTACTAATTTTGAAATTAAAAAAAATTAAAATTCGGCGTTAAATTCCGATTTTGTGTGAAATTTTTTCTATTTTCTACAAAAAATTTCCATTTTAAACGATATAATTATTTTGTCAAAATTATTATGGAATTTTTTTTTTGTTATTCATATTAAGATTTACTCAATCCATCATTATCATTAATTGTTTTTATTAAATTCTCCTATTTTCATACTGTAATTTAAATTTCTTTCAGAAATCTTCAAACAACCATTCGTTGCTGTTTTGTACATGTTGTTTGAGAATCAGAATTTTAATCTAACTACTACATAGTAAAGGTATAAACGGACACAATTTAATAAAAATTCATTTCAATCAATCCGAGATATGTATCCTTAAATCAAAATTCTAAATTTAATAGATTTTAGTGAAATTTTTTTGCAACTTTATGTGAAATACACAATATTATTACCATGGCATGGTAACATGGTACAGTTTTTCATTTTGAAATTAAATTAAACTCTTCGATTAAATAAATGCTAGTCCTGAAAAGGACTTTTTTGTGTTACTTTTAGAATTGTATTTTACTTTTTTGCTTTCTTTACTGGAGTTGCCTTTTTTTGTATTTGTCGCAGCTTTCTTAACCTTAGGACTTTTTGCAGCAACCTTTGTTACATTTTTAGATGGTTTCGTAATTTTTTGCTTCGAAGCTTTTGTTTTAATAGGAGCTGGTTTCTTAATAGTTTTAGCTACTGCCTTTTCAGATTTTTTCTTTTCTATTATAGATTCTTTAGCAACAGTAGTCTTTTTCTTTGCGACTCCAACCTTTACAGGTGATCCTTTCTTGACTTTTTTTGTAATTGATTTTTTCGGTGATGCTAAGTTGTTTTTCTTCGAACTTTCGCCGCTTGCTTTTGTTGATGTCGATAGCTTAAATGAACCTGATGCACCTTTGCCTTTCGTTTGGATTAATTTACCGCCAACAACTGCACTCTTAATATATTTTTTAATAAATGGAGATAATTTGTCAGCGTCAACTTTGTAATTTGCAGCCAAATACTTTTTAATTGCTAGTAAAGATGAACCGCCACGTTCTTTCAAATCTTTTATAGCGCTATTCACCATATCTGAAGTTGGAGGATGGGTTGGCTTAGATTTAGGCTTTTTCACTCCAGTTGCGATAGAACCTTTCTTTGGTTTCTTCGTTTCAACAACAGGTGCAGTATTCGATTGAATTGTAGTATTATCTGCCATTTTGCTTTTTTTCTTTTAAAATATTTTTATTCACTTTTAGATTTTCCAATTAAATTTTTCAAAAAAAAAAACACTTTAAAATCACTTATAACATTTATAACTTGTATCACTGTATGAATTAAATTCACTGAAGTCTAGTATGAACAAAACAGCTTATCCATATGTGATGAGATTGTGGAAGAGCGGTGTGAAATAATTTCATTGAATTCAAGGCAATTTTTTCTCATTTTTGTTTGATGATTTCAAAGTTAAGCTCATTTTTCTAATAGTTATGGTTATTTGTTTTTGAACATATATCCATCGTATGAATTGTCAAGATGGGCTCTTTCATCGTACTAATTTTGAAATTAAAAAAATTTTAAAATACGGCGCTAAATTCCGATTTGGTGTGAAATTTTTTCTATTTTCTCCAAAAAATTTCCATTTAAAACGATATAATTATTTTGTTAATAATATTATGAATTTTTTTTTCTGTATTCATATTAAGATGTACTCAATGCATCATTATCATTAATTATTTTTATTAAATTCACCTATTTTAATACTGTAATTTATGTTTCTTTCAGAAATCATCAAACAACCATCCGTTGTTGTTTTGTACATGTTGTATGAGAATTGTAATTTTAAATTATCTATTAAGTGAAGGTACGAGAGAATAAACTTTTATTTAAAATTTATTTCAATCATTTTGAGATATGTATCTTGAATTCTAAATATTGAATTAAATGGATTTTAATGAAATTTTTTTCAAACTTTATATGAAATATATTATTACCAACATTATCATTTTTGTTTGATGATTTCAAAGTTGAGCTCATTTTTCTAATAGTTATGATTATATGTTTTTAAACATATATCCATCATATGAATCGTCAAGACGGGCTCTTTCATCGTACTAATTTTGAAATTAAAAAAAATTAAAATTCGGCGTTAAATTCCGATTTTGTGTGAAATTTTTTCTATTTTCTACAAAAAATTTCCATTTTAAACGATATAATTATTTTGTCAAAATTATTATGGAATTTTTTTTTTGTTATTCATATTAAGATTTACTCAATCCATCATTATCATTAATTGTTTTTATTAAATTCTCCTATTTTCATACTGTAATTTAAATTTCTTTCAGAAATCTTCAAACAACCATTCGTTGCTGTTTTGTACATGTTGTTTGAGAATCAGAATTTTAATCTAACTACTACATAGTAAAGGTATAAACGGACACAATTTAATAAAAATTCATTTCAATCAATCCGAGATATGTATCCTTAAATCAAAATTCTAAATTTAATAGATTTTAGTGAAATTTTTTTGCAACTTTATGTGAAATACACAATATTATTACCATGGCATGGTAACATGGTACAGTTTTTCATTTTGAAATTAAATTAAACTCTTCGATTAAATAAATGCTAGTCCTGAAAAGGACTTTTTTGTGTTACTTTTAGAATTGTATTTTACTTTTTTGCTTTCTTTACTGGAGTTGCCTTTTTTGTTGTTGTCGCAGCTTTTTTAACCTTAGGACTTTTTGCAGCAACCTTTGTTACATTTTTAGATGGTTTCGTAATTTTTTGCTTCGAAGCTTTTGTTTTAATAGGAGCTGGTTTCTTAATAGTTTTAGCTTCTGCCTTTTCAGATTTTTTCTTTTCTATTATAGATTCTTTAGCAACAGTAGTCTTTTTCTTTGCGACTCCAACCTTTACAGGTGATCCTTTCTTGGCTTTTTTTGTAATTGATTTTTTCGGTGATGCTAATTTGTTTTTCTTCGAACTTTCGCCGCTTGCTTTTGTTGATGTCGATAGCTTAAATGAACCCGATGCACCTTTGCCTTTCGTTTGGATTAATTTACCGCTAACAACTGCACTCTTAATATATTTTTTAATAAATGGAGACAATTTGTCAGCGTCAACTTAGTAATTTGCAGCCAAATACTTTTTAATTGCTAGTAAAGATGAACCGCCACGTTCTTTCAAATCTTTTATAGCGCTATTCACCATATCTGAAGTTGGAGGATGGGTTGGCTTAGATTTAGGCTTTTTCACTCCAGTTGCGATAGAACCTTTCTTTGGTTTCTTCGTTTCAACAACAGGTGCAGTATTCGATTGAATTGTAGTATTATCTGCCATTTTGCTTTTTTTCTTTTAAAATATTTTTATTCACTTTTAGATTTTCCAATTAAATTTTTCAAAAAAAAAACACTTTAAAATCACTTATAACATTTATAACTTGTATGACTGTATGAATTAAATTCACTGAATTCTAGTATAAACAAAACAGCTTATCCATATGTGATGAGATTGTGGAAGAGCGGTGTGAAAAATTTCATTCAATTCAAGGCAATTTTTTCTCATTTTTGTTTGATGATTTCAAAGTTGAGCTCATTTTTCTAATAGTTATGATTATTTGTTTTTGAACATATATCCATCATATGAATTGTCAAGATGGGCTCTTTCATCGTACTAATTTTGAAATTAAAAAAATTTTAAAATACGGCGCTAAATTCCGATTTTGTGTGAAATTTTTTCTATTTTCTCCAAAAAATTTCCATTTAAAACGATATAATTATTTTGTTAATAATATTATGAACTTTTTTTTCTATATTCATATTAAGATGTACTCAATGCATCATTATCATTAATTATTTTTATTAAATTCACCTATTTTAATACTGTAATTTATGTTTCTTTCAGAAATCATCAAACAACCATCCGTTGTTGTTTTGTACATGTTGTATGAGAATTGTAATTTTAAATTATCTATTAAGTGAAGGTACGAGAGAATAAACTTTTATTTAAAATTTATTTCAATCATTTTGAGATATGTATCTTTAATTCTAAATATTGAATTAAATGGATTTTAATGAAATTTTTTTCAAACTTTATATGAAATATATTATTACCAACATTATCATTTTTGTTTGATGATTTCAAAGTTGAGCTCATTTTTCTAATAGTTATGATTATATGTTTTTAAACATATATCCATCATATGAATCGTCAAGACGGGCTCTTTCATCGTACTAATTTTGAAATTAAAAAAAATTAAAATTCGGCGTTAAATTCCGATTTTGTGTGAAATTTTTTCTATTTTCTACAAAAAATTTCCATTTTAAACGATATAATTATTTTGTCAAAATTATTATGGAATTTTTTTTTTGTTATTCATATTAAGATTTACTCAATCCATCATTATCATTGTTTTTATTAAATTCTCCTATTTTCATACTGTAATTTAAATTTCTTTCAGAAATCTTCAAACAACCATTCGTTGCTGTTTTGTACATGCTGTTTGAGAATCAGAATTTTAATCTAACTACTACATAGTAAAGGTATAAACGGACACAATTTATAAAAATTCATTTCAATCAATCCGAGATATGTATCCTTAAATCAAAATTCTAAATTTAATAGATTTTAGTGAAATTTTTTTGCAACTTTATGTGAAATACACAATATTATTACCATGGCATAATAACATGGTACAGTTTTTCATTTTGAAATTAAATTAAACTCTTCGATTAAATAAATGCTAGTCCTGAAAAGGACCTTTTTGTGTTACTTTTAGAATTGTATTTTACTTTTTTGCTTTCTTTACTGGAGTTGCCTTTTTTGTTGTTGTCGCAGCTTTTTTAACCTTAGGACTTTTTGCAGCAACCTTTGTTACATTTTTAGATGGTTTCGTAATTTTTTGCTTCGAAGCTTTTGTTTTAATAGGAGCTGCTTTCTTAATAGTTTTAGCTACTGCCTTTTCAGATTTTTTCTTTTCTATTATAGATTCTTTAGCAACAGTAGTCTTTTTCTTTGCGACTCCAACCTTTACAGGTGATCCTTTCTTGGCTTTTTTTGTAATTGATTTTTTCGGTGATGCTAATTTGTTTTTCTTCGAACTTTCGCCGCTTGCTTTTGTTGATGTCGATAGCTTAAATGAACCCGATGCACCTTTGCCTTTCGTTTGGATTAATTTACCGCTAACAACTGCACTCTTAATATATTTTTTAATAAATGGAGACAATTTGTCAGCGTCAACTTAGTAATTTGCAGCCAAATACTTTTTAATTGCTAGTAAAGATGAACCGCCACGTTCTTTCAAATCTTTTATAGCGCTATTCACCATATCTGAGGTTGGAGGATGGGTTGGCTTAGATTTAGGCTTTTTCACTCCAGTTGCGATAGAACCTTTCTTTGGTTTCTTCGTTTCAACAACAGGTGCAGTATTCGATTGAATTGTAGTATTATCTGCCATTTTGCTTTTTTTCTTTTAAAATATTTTTATTCACTTTTAGATTTTCCAATTAAATTTTTCAAAAAAAAAAACACTTTAAAATCACTTATAACATTTATAACTTGTATCACTGTATGAATTAAATTCAGTGAAGTCTAGTATGAACAAAACAGCTTATCCATATGTGATGAGATTGTGGAAGAGGGGTGTGAAAAATTTCATTCAATTCAAGGCAATTTTTTCTCATTTTTGTTTGATGATTTCAAAGTTGAGCTCATTTTTCTAATAGTTATGATTATTTGTTTTTGAACATATATCCATCATATGAATTGTCAAGATGGGCTCTTTCATCGTACTAATTTTGAAATTAAAAAAATTTTAAAATACGGCGCTAAATTCCGATTTTGTGTGAAATTTTTTCTATTTTCTCCAAAAAATTTCCATTTAAAACGATATAATTATTTTGTTAATAATATTATGAATTTTTTTTTTCTATATTCATATTAAGATGTACTCAATGCATCATTATCATTAATTGTTTTTATTAAATTCACCTATTTTAATACTGTAATTTATGTTTCTTTCAGAAATCATCAAACAACCATCCGTTGTTGTTTTGTACATGTTGTATGAGAATTGTAATTTTAAATTATCTATTAAGTGAAGGTACGAGAGAATAAACTTTTATTTAAAATTTATTTCAATCATTTTGAGATATGTATCTTTAATTCTAAATATTGAATTAAATGGATTTTAATGAAATTTTTTTCAAACTTTATATGAAATATATTATTACCAACATTATCATTTTTGTTTGATGATTTCAAAGTTGAGCTCATTTTTCTAATAGTTATGATTATATGTTTTTAAACATATATCCATCATATGAATCGTCAAGACGGGCTCTTTCATCGTACTAATTTTGAAATTAAAAAAAATTAAAATTCGGCGTTAAATTCCGATTTTGTGTGAAATTTTTTCTATTTTCTACAAAAAATTTCCATTTTAAACGATATAATTATTTTGTCAAAATTATTATGGAATTTTTTTTTTGTTATTCATATTAAGATTTACTCAATCCATCATTATCATTAATTGTTTTTATTAAATTCTCCTATTTTCATACTGTAATTTAAATTTCTTTCAGAAATCTTCAAACAACCATTCGTTGCTGTTTTGTACATGCTGTTTGAGAATCAGAATTTTAATCTAACTACTACATAGTAAAGGTATAAACGGACACAATTTAATAAAAATTCATTTCAATCAATCCGAGATATGTATCCTTAAATCAAAATTCTAAATTTAATAGATTTTAGTGAAATTTTTTTGCAACTTTATGTGAAATACACAATATTATTACCATGGCATAATAACATGGTACAGTTTTTCATTTTGAAATTAAATTAAACTCTTCGATTAAATAAATGCTAGTCCTGAAAAGGACTTTTTTGTGTTACTTTTAGAATTGTATTTTACTTTTTTGCTTTCTTTACTGGAGTTGCCTTTTTTGTTGTTGTCGCAGCTTTTTTAACCTTAGGACTTTTTGCAGCAACCTTTGTTACATTTTTAGATGGTTTCGTAATTTTTTGCTTCGAAGCTTTTGTTTTAATAGGAGCTGCTTTCTTAATAGTTTTAGCTACTGCCTTTTCAGATTTTTTCTTTTCTATTATAGATTCTTTAGCAACAGTAGTCTTTTTCTTTGCGACTCCAACCTTTACAGGTGATCCTTTCTTGGCTTTTTTTGTAATTGATTTTTTCGGTGATGCTAATTTGTTTTTCTTCGAACTTTCGCCGCTTGCTTTTGTTGATGTCGATAGCTTAAATGAACCCGATGCACCTTTGCCTTTCGTTTGGATTAATTTACCGCTAACAACTGCACTCTTAATATATTTTTTAATAAATGGAGACAATTTGTCAGCGTCAACTTAGTAATTTGCAGCCAAATACTTTTTAATTGCTAGTAAAGATGAACCGCCACGTTCTTTCAAATCTTTTATAGCGCTATTCACCATATCTGAAGTTGGAGGATGGGTTGGCTTAGATTTAGGCTTTTTCACTCCAGTTGCGATAGAACCTTTCTTTGGTTTCTTCGTTTCAACAACAGGTGCAGTATTCGATTGAATTGTAGTATTATCTGCCATTTTGCTTTTTTTCTTTTAAAATATTTTTATTCACTTTTAGATTTTCCAATTAAATTTTTCAAAAAAAAAACACTTTAAAATCACTTATAACATTTATAACTTGTATCACTGTATGAATTAAATTCACTGAAGTCTAGTATGAACAAAACAGCTTATCCATATGTGATGAGATTGTGGAAGAGCGGTGTGAAATAATTTCATTCAATTCAAGGCAATTTTTTCTCATTTTTGTTTGATGATTTCAAAGTTGAGCTCATTTTTCTAATAGTTATGGTTATTTGTTTTTGAACATATATCCATCGTATGAATTGTCAAGATGGGCTCTTTCATCGTACTAATTTTGAAATTAAAAAAATTTTAAAATACGGCGCTAAATTCCGATTTTGTGTGAAATTTTTTCTATTTTCTCCAAAAAATTTCCATTTAAAACGATATAATTATTTTGTTAATAATATTATGAATTTTTTTTTTCTATATTCATATTAAGATGTACTCAATGCATCATTATCATTAATTGTTTTTATTAAATTCACCTATTTTAATACTGTAATTTATGTTTCTTTCAGAAATCATCAAACAACCATCCGTTGTTGTTTTGTACATGTTGTATGAGAATTGTAATTTTAAATTATCTATTAAGTGAAGGTACGAGAGAATAAACTTTTATTTAAAATTTATTTCAATCATTTTGAGATATGTATCTTGAATTCTAAATATTGAATTAAATGGATTTTAATGAAATTTTTTTCAAACTTTATATGAAATATATTATTACCAACATTATCATTTTTGTTTGATGATTTCAAAGTTGAGCTCATTTTTCTAATAGTTATGATTATATGTTTTTAAACATATATCCATCATATGAATCGTCAAGACGGGCTCTTTCATCGTACTAATTTTGAAATTAAAAAAAATTAAAATTCGGCGTTAAATTCCGATTTTGTGTGAAATTTTTTCTATTTTCTACAAAAAATTTCCATTTTAAACGATATAATTATTTTGTCAAAATTATTATGGAATTTTTTTTTTGTTATTCATATTAAGATTTACTCAATCCATCATTATCATTGTTTTTATTAAATTCTCCTATTTTCATACTGTAATTTAAATTTCTTTCAGAAATCTTCAAACAACCATTCGTTGCTGTTTTGTACATGCTGTTTGAGAATCAGAATTTTAATCTAACTACTGCATAGTAAAGGTATAAACGGACACAATTTAATAAAAATTCATTTCAATCAATCCGAGATATGTATCCTTAAATCAAAATTCTAAATTTAATAGATTTTAGTGAAATTTTTTTGCAACTTTATGTGAAATACACAATATTATTACCATGGCATAATAACATGGTACAGTTTTTCATTTTGAAATTAAATTAAACTCTTCGATTAAATAAATGCTAGTCCTGAAAAGGACTTTTTTGTGTTACTTTTAGAATTGTATTTTACTTTTTTGCTTTCTTTACTGGAGTTGCCTTTTTTGTTGTTGTCGCAGCTTTTTTAACCTTAGGACTTTTTGCAGCAACCTTTGTTACATTTTTAGATGGTTTCGTAATTTTTTGCTTCGAAGCTTTTGTTTTAATAGGAGCTGCTTTCTTAATAGTTTTAGCTACTGCCTTTTCAGATTTTTTCTTTTCTATTATAGATTCTTTAGCAACAGTAGTCTTTTTCTTTGCGACTCCAACCTTTACAGGTGATCCTTTCTTGGCTTTTTTTGTAATTGATTTTTTCGGTGATGCTAATTTGTTTTTCTTCGAACTTTCGCCGCTTGCTTTTGTTGATGTCGATAGCTTAAATGAACCCGATGCACCTTTGCCTTTCGTTTGGATTAATTTACCGCTAACAACTGCACTCTTAATATATTTTTTAATAAATGGAGACAATT
This sequence comes from Xylophagus ater, assembly GCA_963422695.1. NCBI lineage: Eukaryota > Metazoa > Arthropoda > Insecta > Diptera > Xylophagidae > Xylophagus > Xylophagus ater. Next base: position 37,624,364 of record OY730478.1, read on the forward strand.
TGTCAGCGTCAACTTAGTAATTTGCAGCCAAATACTTTTTAATTGCTAGTAAAGATGAACCGCCACGTTCTTTCAAATCTTTTATAGCGCTATTCACCATATCTGAAGTTGGAGGATGGGTTGGCTTAGATTTAGGCTTTTTCACTCCAGTTGCGATAGAACCTTTCTTTGGTTTCTTCGTTTCAACAACAGGTGCAGTATTCGATTGAATTGTAGTATTATCTGCCATTTTGCTTTTTTTCTTTTAAAATATTTTTATTCACTTTTAGATTTTCCAATTAAATTTTTCAAAAAAAAAAACACTTTAAAATCACTTATAACATTTATAACTTGTATCACTGTATGAATTAAATTCACTGAAGTCTAGTATGAACAAAACAGCTTATCCATATGTGATGAGATTGTGGAAGAGGGGTGTGAAATAATTTCATTCAATTCAAGGCAATTTTTTCTCATTTTTGTTTGATGATTTCAAAGTTGAGCTCATTTTTCTAATAGTTATGATTATTTGTTTTTGAACATATATCCATCATATGAATTGTCAAGATGGGCTCTTTCATCGTACTAATTTTGAAATTAAAAAAATTTTAAAATACGGCGCTAAATTCCGATTTTGTGTGAAATTTTTTCTATTTTCTCCAAAAAATTTCCATTTAAAACGATATAATTATTTTGTTAATAATATTATGAATTTTTTTTTTCTATATTCATATTAAGATGTACTCAATGCATCATTATCATTAATTGTTTTATTAAATTCACCTATTTTAATACTGTAATTTATGTTTCTTTCAGAAATCATCAAACAACCATCCGTTGTTGTTTTGTACATGTTGTATGAGAATTGTAATTTTAAATTATCTATTAAGTGCAGGTACGAGAGAATAAACTATTATTTAAAATTTATTTCAATCATTTTGAGATATGTATCTTGAATTCTAAATATTGAATTAAATGGATTTTAATGAAATTTTTTTGAAACTTTATATGAAATATATTATTACCAACATTATCATTTTTGTTTGATGATTTCAAAGTTGAGCTCATTTTTCTAATAGTTATGATTATATGTTTTTAAACATATATCCATCATATGAATCGTCAAGACGGGCTCTTTCATCGTACTAATTTTGAAATTAAAAAAAATTAAAATTCGGCGTTAAATTCCGATTTTGTGTGAAATTTTTTCTATTTTCTACAAAAAATTTCCATTTTAAACGATATAATTATTTTGTCAAAATTATTATGGAATTTTTTTTTTGTTATTCATATTAAGATTTACTCAATCCATCATTATCATTAATTGTTTTTATTAAATTCTCCTATTTTCATACTGTAATTTAAATTTCTTTCAGAAATCTTCAAACAACCATTCGTTGCTGTTTTGTACATGTTGTTTGAGAATCAGAATTTTAATCTAACTACTACATAGTAAAGGTATAAACGGACACAATTTAATAAAAATTCATTTCAATCAATCCGAGATATGTATCCTTAAATCAAAATTCTAAATTTAATAGATTTTAGTGAAATTTTTTTGCAACTTTATGTGAAATACACAATATTATTACCATGGCATGGTAACATGGTACAGTTTTTCATTTTGAAATTAAATTAAACTCTTCGATTAAATAAATGCTAGTCCTGAAAAGGACTTTTTTGTGTTACTTTTAGAATTGTATTTTACTTTTTTGCTTTCTTTACTGGAGTTGCCTTTTTTGTTGTTGTCGCAGCTTTTTTAACCTTAGGACTTTTTGCAGCAACCTTTGTTACATTTTTAGATGGTTTCGTAATTTTTTGCTTCGAAGCTTTTGTTTTAATAGGAGCTGGTTTCTTAATAGTTTTAGCTACTGCCTTTTCAGATTTTTTCTTTTCTATTATAGATTCTTTAGCAACAGTAGTCTTTTTCTTTGCGACTCCAACCTTTACAGGTGATCCTTTCTTGGCTTTTTTTGTAATTGACTTTTTCGGTGATGCTAATTTGTTTTTCTTCGAACTTTCGCCGCTTGCTTTTGTTGATGTCGATAGCTTAAATGAACCCGATGCACCTTTGCCTTTCGTTTGGATTAATTTACCGCTAACAACTGCACTCTTAATATATTTTTTAATAAATGGAGACAATTTGTCAGCGTCAACTTTGTAATTTGCAGCCAAATACTTTTTAATTGCTAGTAAAGATGAACCGCCACGTTCTTTCAAATCTTTTATAGCGCTATTCACCATATCTGAAGTTGGAGGATGGGTTGGCTTAGATTTAGGCTTTTTCACTCCAGTTGCGATAGAACCTTTCTTTGGTTTCTTCGTTTCAACAACAGGTGCAGTATTCGATTGAATTGTAGTATTATCTGCCATTTTGCTTTTTTTCTTTTAAAATATTTTTATTCACTTTTAGATTTTCCAATTAAATTTTTCAAAAAAAAAACACTTTAAAATCACTTATAACATTTATAACTTGTATGACTGTATGAATTAAATTCACTGAAGTCTAGTATGAACAAAACAGCTTATCCATATGTGATGAGATTGTGGAAGAGCGGTGTGAAAAAATTCATTGAATTCAAGGCAATTTTTTCTCATTTTTGTTTGATGATTTCAAAGTTGAGCTCATTTTTCTAATAGTAATGATTATTTGTTTTTGAACATATATCCATCATATGAATTGTCAAGATGGGCTCTTTCATCGTACTAATTTTGAAATTAAAAAAATTTTAAAATACGGCGCTAAATTCCGATTTTGTGTGAAATTTTTTCTATTTTCTCCAAAAAATTTCCATTTAAAACGATATAATTATTTTGTTAATAATATTATGAATTTTTTTTTTCTATATTCATATTCAGATGTACTCAATGCATCATTATCATTAATTGTTTTTATTAAATTCACCTATTTTAATACTGTAATTTATGTTTCTTTCAGAAATCATCAAACAACCATCCGTTGTTGTTTTGTACATGTTGTATGAGAATTGTAATTTTAAATTATCTATTAAGTGAAGGTACGAGAGAATAAACTTTTATTTAAAATTTATTTCAATCATTTTGAGATATGTATCTTGAATTCTAAATATTGAATTAAATGGATTTTAATGAAATTTTTTTCAAACTTTATATGAAATATATTATTACCAACATTATCATTTTTGTTTGATGATTTCAAAGTTGAGCTCATTTTTCTAATAGTTATGATTATATGTTTTTAAACATATATCCATCATATGAATCGTCAAGACGGGCTCTTTCATCGTACTAATTTTGAAATTAAAAAAAATTAAAATTCGGCGTTAAATTCCGATTTTGTGTGAAATTTTTTCTATTTTCTACAAAAAATTTCCATTTTAAACGATATAATTATTTTGTCAAAAATATTATGGAATTTTTTTTTTGTTATTCATATTAAGATTTACTCAATCCATCATTATCATTAATTGTTTTTATTAAATTCTCCTATTTTCATACTGTACTTTAAATTTCTTTCAGAAATCTTCAAACAACCATTCGTTGCTGTTTTGTACATGTTGTTTGAGAATCAGAATTTTAATCTAACTACTACATAGTAAAGGTATAAACGGACACAATTTAATAAAAATTCATTTCAATCAATCCGAGATATGTATCCTTAAATCAAAATTCTAAATTTAATAGATTTTAGTGAAATTTTTTTGCAACTTTATGTGAAATACACAATATTATTACCATGGCATGGTAACATGGTACAGTTTTTCATTTTGAAATTAAATTAAACTCTTCGATTAAATAAATGCTAGTCCTGAAAAGGACTTTTTTGTGTTACTTTTAGAATTGTATTTTACTTTTTTGCTTTCTTTACTGGAGTTGCCTTTTTTGTTGTTGTCGCAGCTTTTTTAACCTTAGGACTTTTTGCAGCAACCTTTGTTACATTTTTAGATGGTTTCGTAATTTTTTGCTTCGAAGCTTTTGTTTTAATAGGAGCTGGTTTCTTAATAGTTTTAGCTACTGCCTTTTCAGATTTTTTCTTTTCTATTATAGATTCTTTAGCAACAGTAGTCTTTTTCTTTGCGACTCCAACCTTTACAGGTGATCCTTTCTTGGCTTTTTTTGTAATTGACTTTTTCGGTGATGCTAATTTGTTTTTCTTCGAACTTTCGCCGCTTGCTTTTGTTGATGTCGATAGCTTAAATGAACCCGATGCACCTTTGCCTTTCGTTTGGATTAATTTACCGCTAACAACTGCACTCTTAATATATTTTTTAATAAATGGAGACAATTTGTCAGCGTCAACTTTGTAATTTGCAGCCAAATACTTTTTAATTGCTAGTAAAGATGAACCGCCACGTTCTTTCAAATCTTTTATAGCGCTATTCACCATATCTGAAGTTGGAGGATGGGTTGGCTTAGATTTAGGCTTTTTCACTCCAGTTGCGATAGAACCTTTCTTTGGTTTCTTCGTTTCAACAACAGGTGCAGTATTCGATTGAATTGTAGTATTATCTGCCATTTTGCTTTTTTTCTTTTAAAATATTTTTATTCACTTTTAGATTTTCCAATTAAATTTTTCAAAAAAAAAACACTTTAAAATCACTTATAACATTTATAACTTGTATGACTGTATGAATTAAATTCACTGAAGTCTAGTATGAACAAAACAGCTTATCCATATGTGATGAGATTGTGGAAGAGCGGTGTGAAAAAATTCATTGAATTCAAGGCAATTTTTTCTCATTTTTGTTTGATGATTTCAAAGTTGAGCTCATTTTTCTAATAGTAATGATTATTTGTTTTTGAACATATATCCATCATATGAATTGTCAAGATGGGCTCTTTCATCGTACTAATTTTGAAATTAAAAAAATTTTAAAATACGGCGCTAAATTCCGATTTTGTGTGAAATTTTTTCTATTTTCTCCAAAAAATTTCCATTTAAAACGATATAATTATTTTGTTAATAATATTATGAATTTTTTTTTTCTATATTCATATTCAGATGTACTCAATGCATCATTATCATTAATTGTTTTTATTAAATTCACCTATTTTAATACTGTAATTTATGTTTCTTTCAGAAATCATCAAACAACCATCCGTTGTTGTTTTGTACATGTTGTATGAGAATTGTAATTTTAAATTATCTATTAAGTGAAGGTACGAGAGAATAAACTTTTATTTAAAATTTATTTCAATCATTTTGAGATATGTATCTTGAATTCTAAATATTGAATTAAATGGATTTTAATGAAATTTTTTTCAAACTTTATATGAAATATATTATTACCAACATTATCATTTTTGTTTGATGATTTCAAAGTTGAGCTCATTTTTCTAATAGTTATGATTATATGTTTTTAAACATATATCCATCATATGAATCGTCAAGACGGGCTCTTTCATCGTACTAATTTTGAAATTAAAAAAAATTAAAATTCGGCGTTAAATTCCGATTTTGTGTGAAATTTTTTCTATTTTCTACAAAAAATTTCCATTTTAAACGATATAATTATTTTGTCAAAAATATTATGGAATTTTTTTTTTGTTATTCATATTAAGATTTACTCAATCCATCATTATCATTAATTGTTTTTATTAAATTCTCCTATTTTCATACTGTACTTTAAATTTCTTTCAGAAATCTTCAAACAACCATTCGTTGCTGTTTTGTACATGTTGTTTGAGAATCAGAATTTTAATCTAACTACTACATAGTAAAGGTATAAACGGACACAATTTAATAAAAATTCATTTCAATCAATCCGAGATATGTATCCTTAAATCAAAATTCTAAATTTAATAGATTTTAGTGAAATTTTTTTGCAACTTTATGTGAAATACACAATATTATTACCATGGCATGGTAACATGGTACAGTTTTTCATTTTGAAATTAAATTAAACTCTTCGATTAAATAAATGCTAGTCCTGAAAAGGACTTTTTTGTGTTACTTTTAGAATTGTATTTTACTTTTTTGCTTTCTTTACTGGAGTTGCCTTTTTTGTTGTTGTCGAAGCTTTTTTAACCTTAGGACTTTTTGCAGCAACCTTTGTTACATTTTTAGATGGTTTCGTAATTTTTTGCTTCGAAGCTTTTGTTTTAATAGGAGCTGGTTTCTTAATAGTTTTAGCTACTGCCTTTTCAGATTTTTTCTTTTCTATTATAGATTCTTTAGCAACAGTAGTCTTTTTCTTTGCGACTCCAACCTTTACAGGTGATCCTTTCTTGGCTTTTTTTGTAATTGATTTTTTCGGTGATGCTAATTTGTTTTTCTTCGAACTTTCGCCGCTTGCTTTTGTTGATGTCGATAGCTTAAATGAACCCGATGCACCTTTGCCTTTCGTTTGGATTAATTTACCGCTAACAACTGCACTCTTAATATATTTTTTAATAAATGGAGACAATTTGTCAGCGTCAACTTTGTAATTTGCAGCCAAATACTTTTTAATTGCTAGTAAAGATGAACCGCCACGTTCTTTCAAATCTTTTATAGCGCTATTCACCATATCTGAAGTTGGAGGATGGGTTGGCTTAGATTTAGGCTTTTTCACTCCAGTTGCGATAAAACCTTTCTTTGGTTTCTTCGTTTCAACAACAGGTGCAGTATTCGATTGAATTGTAGTATTATCTGCCATTTTGCTTTTTTTCTTTTAAAATATTTTTATTCACTTTTAGATTTTCCAATTAAATTTTTCAAAAAAAAAACACTTTAAAATCACTTATAACATTTATAACTTGTATGACTGTATGAATTAAATTCACTGAAGTCTAGTATGAACAAAACAGCTTATCCATATGTGATTAGATTGTGGAAGAGCGGTGTGAAAAATTTCATTGAATTCAAGGCAATTTTTTCTCATTTTTGTTTGATGATTTCAAAGTTGAGCTCATTTTTCTAATAGTTATGATTATTTGTTTTTGAACATATATCCATCATATGAATTGTCAAGATGGGCTCTTTCATCGTACTAATTTTGAAATTAAAAAAATTTTAAAATACGGCGCTAAATTCCGATTTTGTGTGAAATTTTTTCTATTTTCTCCAAAAAATTTCCATTTAAAACGATATAATTATTTTGTTAATAATATTATGAATTTTTTTTTTCTATATTCATATTAAGATGTACTCAATGCATCATTATCATTAATTGTTTTATTAAATTCACCTATTTTAATACTGTAATTTATGTTTCTTTCAGAAATCATCAAACAACCATCCGTTGTTGTTTTGTACATGTTGTATGAGAATTGTAATTTTAAATTATCTATTAAGTGAAGGTACGAGAGAATAAACTATTATTTAAAATTTATTTCAATCATTTTGAGATATGTATCTTGAATTCTAAATATTGAATTAAATGGATTTTAATGAAATTTTTTTGAAACTTTATATGAAATATATTATTACCAACATTATCATTTTTGTTTGATGATTTCAAAGTTGAGCTCATTTTTCTAATAGTTATGATTATATGTTTTTAAACATATATCCATCATATGAATCGTCAAGACGGGCTCTTCCATCGTACTAATTTTGAAATTAAAAAAAATTAAAATTCGGCGTTAAATTCCGATTTTGTGTGAAATTTTTTCTATTTTCTACAAAAAATTTCCATTTTAAACGATATAATTATTTTGTCAAAATTATTATGGAATTTTTTTTTTGTTATTCATATTAAGATTTACTCAATCCATCATTATCATTAATTGTTTTTATTAAATTCTCCTATTTTCATACTGTAATTTAAATTTCTTTCAGAAATCTTCAAACAACCATTCGTTGCTGTTTTGTACATGTTGTTTGAGAATCAGAATTTTAATCTAACTACTACATAGTAAAGGTATAAACGGACACAATTTAATAAAAATTCATTTCAATCAATCCGAGATATGTATCCTTAAATCAAAATTCTAAATTTAATAGATTTTAGTGAAATTTTTTTGCAACTTTATGTGAAATACACAATATTATTACCATGGCATGGTAACATGGTACAGTTTTTCATTTTGAAATTAAATTAAACTCTTCGATTAAATAAATGCTAGTCCTGAAAAGGACTTTTTTGTGTTACTTTTAGAATTGTATTTTACTTTTTTGCTTTCTTTACTGGAGTTGCCTTTTTTGTTGTTGTCGCAGCTTTTTTAACCTTAGGACTTTTTGCAGCAACCTTTGTTACATTTTTAGATGGTTTCGTAATTTTTTGCTTCGAAGCTTTTGTTTTAATAGGAGCTGGTTTCTTAATAGTTTTAGCTACTGCCTTTTCAGATTTTTTCTTTTCTATTATAGATTCTTTAGCAACAGTAGTCTTTTTCTTTGCGACTCCAACCTTTACAGGTGATCCTTTCTTGGCTTTTTTTGTAATTGACTTTTTCGGTGATGCTAATTTGTTTTTCTTCGAACTTTCGCCGCTTGCTTTTGTTGATGTCGATAGCTTAAATGAACCCGATGCACCTTTGCCTTTCGTTTGGATTAATTTACCGCTAACAACTGCACTCTTAATATATTTTTTAATAAATGGAGACAATTTGTCAGCGTCAACTTTGTAATTTGCAGCCAAATACTTTTTAATTGCTAGTAAAGATGAACCGCCACGTTCTTTCAAATCTTTTATAGCGCTATTCACCATATCTGAAGTTGGAGGATGGGTTGGCTTAGATTTAGGCTTTTTCACTCCAGTTGCGATAGAACCTTTCTTTGGTTTCTTCGTTTCAACAACAGGTGCAGTATTCGATTGAATTGTAGTATTATCTGCCATTTTGCTTTTTTTCTTTTAAAATATTTTTATTCACTTTTAGATTTTCCAATTAAATTTTTCAAAAAAAAAACACTTTAAAATCACTTATAACATTTATAACTTGTATGACTGTATGAATTAAATTCACTGAAGTCTAGTATGAACAAAACAGCTTATCCATATGTGATGAGATTGTGGAAGAGCGGTGTGAAAAATTTCATTGAATTCAAGGCAATTTTTTCTCATTTTTGTTTGATGATTTCAAAGTTGAGCTCATTTTTCTAATAGTTATGATTATTTGTTTTTGAACATATATCCATCATATGAATTGTCAAGATGGGCTCTTTCATCGTACTAATTTTGAAATTAAAAAAATTTTAAAATACGGCGCTAAATTCCGATTTTGTGTGAAATTTTTTCTATTTTCTCCAAAAAATTTCCATTTAAAACGATATAATTATTTTGTCAAAATTATTATGGAATTTTTTTTTTTGTTATTCATATTAAGATTTACTCAATCCATCATTATCATTAATTGTTTTTATTAAATTCTCCTATTTTCATACTGTAATTTAAATTTCTTTCAGAAATCTTCAAACAACCATTCGTTGCTGTTTTGTACATGTTGTATGAGAATTGTAATTTTAAATTATCTATTAAGTGAAGGTACGAGAGAATAAACTTTTATTTAAAATTTATTTCAATCATTTTGAGATATGTATCTTTAATTCTAAATATTGAATTAAATGGATTTTAATGAAATTTTTTTCAAACTTTATATGAAATATATTATTACCAACATTATCATTTTTGTTTGATGATTTCAAAGTTGAGCTCATTTTTCTAATAGTTATGATTATATGTTTTTAAACATATATCCATCATATGAATCGTCAAGACGGGCTCTTTCATCGTACTAATTTTGAAATTAAAAAAAATTAAAATTCGGCGTTAAATTCCGATTTTGTGTGAAATTTTTTCTATTTTCTACAAAAAATTTCCATTTTAAACGATATAATTATTTTGTTATTTTTGTTATTTTTTTGTTATTCATATTAAGATTTACTCAATCCATCATTATCATTAATTGTTTTTATTAAATTCTCCTATTTTCATACTGTAATTTAAATTTCTTTCAGAAATCTTCAAACAACCATTCGTTGCTGTTTTGTACATGTTGTTTGAGAATCAGAATTTTAATCTAACTACTACATAGTAAAGGTATAAACGGACACAATTTAATAAAAATTCATTTCAATCAATCCGAGATATGTATCCTTAAATCAAAATTCTAAATTTAATAGATTTTAGTGAAATTTTTTTGCAACTTTATGTGAAATACACAATATTATTACCATGGCATGGTAACATGGTACAGTTTTTCATTTTGAAATTAAATTAAACTCTTCGATTAAATAAATGCTAGTCCTGAAAAGGACTTTTTTGTGTTACTTTTAGAATTGTATTTTACTTTTTTGCTTTCTTTACTGGAGTTGCCTTTTTTGTTGTTGTCGAAGCTTTTTTAACCTTAGGACTTTTTGCAGCAACCTTTGTTACATTTTTAGATGGTTTCGTAATTTTTTGCTTCGAAGCTTTTGTTTTAATAGGAGCTGGTTTCTTAATAGTTTTAGCTACTGCCTTTTCAGATTTTTTCTTTTCTATTATAGATTCTTTAGCAACAGTAGTCTTTTTCTTTGCGACTCCAACCTTTACAGGTGATCCTTTCTTGGCTTTTTTTGTAATTGATTTTTTCGGTGATGCTAATTTGTTTTTCTTCGAACTTTCGCCGCTTGCTTTTGTTGATGTCGATAGCTTAAATGAACCCGATGCACCTTTGCCTTTCGTTTGGATTAATTTACCGCTAACAACTGCACTCTTAATATATTTTTTAATAAATGGAGACAATTTGTCAGCGTCAACTTTGTAATTTGCAGCCAAATACTTTTTAATTGCTAGTAAAGATGAACCGCCACGTTCTTTCAAATCTTTTATAGCGCTATTCACCATATCTGAAGTTGGAGGATGGGTTGGCTTAGATTTAGGCTTTTTCACTCCAGTTGCGATAAAACCTTTCTTTGGTTTCTTCGTTTCAACAACAGGTGCAGTATTCGATTGAATTGTAGTATTATCTGCCATTTTGCTTTTTTTCTTTTAAAATATTTTTATTCACTTTTAGATTTTCCAATTAAATTTTTCAAAAAAAAAACACTTTAAAATCACTTATAACATTTATAACTTGTATGACTGTATGAATTAAATTCACTGAAGTCTAGTATGAACAAAACAGCTTATCCATATGTGATTAGATTGTGGAAGAGCGGTGTGAAAAATTTCATTGAATTCAAGGCAATTTTTTCTCATTTTTGTTTGATGATTTCAAAGTTGAGCTCATTTTTCTAATAGTTATGATTATTTGTTTTTGAACATATATCCATCATATGAATTGTCAAGATGGGCTCTTTCATCGTACTAATTTTGAAATTAAAAAAATTTTAAAATACGGCGCTAAATTCCGATTTTGTGTGAAATTTTTTCTATTTTCTCCAAAAAATTTCCATTTAAAACGATATAATTATTTTGTTAATAATATTATGAATTTTTTTTTTCTATATTCATATTAAGATGTACTCAATGCATCATTATCATTAATTGTTTTTATTAAATTCACCTATTTTAATACTGTAATTTATGTTTCTTTCAGAAATCATCAAACAACCATCCGTTGTTGTTTTGTACATGTTGTATGAGAATTGTAATTTTAAATTATCTATTAAGTGAAGGTACGAGAGAATAAACTGTTATTTAAAATTTATTTCAATCATTTTGAGATATGTATCTTTAATTCTAAATATTGAATTAAATGGATTTTAATGAAATTTTTTTCAAACTTTATATGAAATATATTATTACCAACATTATCATTTTTGTTTGATGATTTCAAAGTTGAGCTCATTTTTCTAATAGTTATGATTATATGTTTTTAAAGATATATCCATCATATGAATCGTCAAGACGGGCTCTTTCATCGTACTAATTTTGAAATTAAAAAAAATTAAAATTCGGCGTTAAATTCCGATTTTGTGTGAAATTTTTTCTATTTTCTACAAAAAATTTCCATTTTAAACGATATAATTATTTTGTCAAAATTATTATGGAATTTTTTTTTTGTTATTCATATTAAGATTTACTCAATGCATCATTATCATTAATTGTTTTTATTAAATTCTCCTATTTTCATACTGTAATTTAAATTTCTTTCAGAAATCTTCAAACAACCATTCGTTGCTGTTTTGTACATGTTGTTTGAGAATCAGAATTTTAATCTAACTACTACATAGTAAAGGTATAAACGGACACAATTTAATAAAAATTCATTTCAATCAATCCGAGATATGTATCCTTAAATCAAAATTCTAAATTTAATAGATTTTAGTGAAATTTTTTTGCAACTTTATGTGAAATACACAATATTATTACCATGGCATGGTAACATGGTACAGTTTTTCATTTTGAAATTAAATTAAACTCTTCGATTAAATAAATGCTAGTCCTGAAAAGGACTTTTTTGTGTTACTTTTAGAATTGTATTTTACTTTTTTGCTTTCTTTACTGGAGTTGCCTTTTTTGTTGTTGTCGCAGCTTTTTTAACCTTAGGACTTTTTGCAGCAACCTTTGTTACATTTTTAGATGGTTTCGTAATTTTTTGCTTCGAAGCTTTTGTTTTAATAGGAGCTGGTTTCTTAATAGTTTTAGCTACTGCCTTTTCAGATTTTTTCTTTTCTATTATAGATTCTTTAGCAACAGTAGTCTTTTTCTTTGCGACTCCAACCTTTACAGGTGATCCTTTCTTAGCTTTTTTTGTAATTGATTTTTTCGGTGATGCTAATTTGTTTTTCTTCGAACTTTCGCCGCTTGCTTTTGTTGATGTCGATAGCTTAAATGAACCCGATGCACCTTTGCCTTTCGTTTGGATTAATTTACCGCTAACAACTGCACTCTTAATATATTTTTTAATAAATGGAGACAATTTGTCAGCGTCAACTTAGTAATTTGCAGCCAAATACTTTTTAATTGCTAGTAAAGATGAACCGCCACGTTCTTTCAAATCTTTTATAGCGCTATTCACCATATCTGAAGTTGGAGGATGGGTTGGCTTAGATTTAGGCTTTTTCACTCCAGTTGCGATAGAACCTTTCTTTGGTTTCTTCGTTTCAACAACAGGTGCAGTATTCGATTGAATTGTAGTATTATCTGCCATTTTGCTTTTTTTCTTTTAAAATATTTTTATTCACTTTTAGATTTTCCAATTAAATTTTTCAAAAAAAAAAAAACACTTTAAAATCACTTATAAAATTTATAACTTGTATGACTGTATGAATTAAATTCACTGAAGTCTAGTATGAACAAAACAGCTTATCCATATGTGATGAGATTGTGGAAGAGCGGTGTGAAATAATTTCATTGAATTCAAGGCAATTTTTTTTCATTTTTGTTTGATGATTTCAAAGTTGAGCTCATTTTTCTAATAGTTATGATTATTTGTTTTTGAACATATATCCATCATATGAATTGTCAAGATGGGCTCTTTCATCGTACTAATTTTGAAATTAAAAAAATTTTAAAATACGGCGCTAAATTCCGATTTTGTGTGAAATTTTTTCTATTTTCTCCAAAAAATTTCCATTTAAAACGCTATAATTATTTTGTTAATAATATTATGAATTTTTTTTTTCTATATTCATATTAAGATGTACTCAATGCATCATTATCATTAATAGCTTTTATTAAATTCACCTATTTTAATACTGTAATTTATGTTTCTTTCAGAAATCATCAAACAACCATCCGTTGTTGTTTTGTACATGTTGTATGAGAATTGTAATTTTAAATTATCTATTAAGTGAAGGTACGAGAGAATAAACTTTTATTTAAAATTTATTTCAATCATTTTGAGATATGTATCTTTAATTCTAAATATTGAATTAAATGGATTTTAATGAAATTTTTTTCAAACTTTATATGAAATATATTATTACCAACATTATCATTTTTGTTTGATGATTTCAAAGTTGAGCTCATTTTTCTAATAGTTATGATTATATGTTTTTAAACATATATCCATCATATGAATCGTCAAGACGGGCTCTTTCATCGTACTAATTTTAAAATTAAAAAAAGTTAAAATTCGGCGTTAAATTCCGATTTTGTGTGAAATTTTTTCTATTTTCTACAAAAAATTTCCATTTTAAACGATATAATTATTTTGTCAAAAATATTATGGAATTTTTTTTTGTTATTCATATTAAGATTTACTCAATCCATCATTATCATTAATTGTTTTTATTAAATTCTCCTATTTTCATACTGTAATTTAAATTTCTTTCAGAAATCTTCAAACAACCATTCGTTGCTGTTTTGTACATGTTGTTTGAGAATCAGAATTTTAATCTAACTACTGCATAGTAAAGGTATAAACGGACACAATTTAATAAAAATTCATTTCAATCAATCCGAGATATGTATCCTTAAATCAAAATTCTAAATTTAATAGATTTTAGTGAAATTTTTTTGCAACTTTATGTGAAATACACAATATTTTTACCATGGCATGGTAACATGGTACAGTTTTTCATTTTGAAATTAAATTAAACTCTTCGATTAAATAAATGCTAGTCCTGAAAAGGACTTTTTTGTGTTACTTTTAGAATTGTATTTTACTTTTTTGCTTTCTTTACTGGAGTTGCCTTTTTTGTTGTTGTCGCAGCTTTTTTAACCTTAGGACTTTTTGCAGCAACCTTTGTTACATTTTTAGATGGTTTCGTAATTTTTTGCTTCGAAGCTTTTGTTTTAATAGGAGCTGCTTTCTTAATAGTTTTAGCTACTGCCTTTTCAGATTTTTTCTTTTCTATTATAGATTCTTTAGCAACAGTAGTCTTTTTCTTTGCGACTCCAACCTTTACAGGTGATCCTTTCTTGGCTTTTTTTGTAATTGATTTTTTCGGTGATGCTAATTTGTTTTTCTTCGAACTTTCGCCGCTTGCTTTTGTTGATGTCGATAGCTTAAATGAACCCGATGCACCTTTGCCTTTCGTTTGGATTAATTTACCGCTAACAACTGCACTCTTAATATATTTTTTAATAAATGGAGACAATTTGTCAGCGTCAACTTTGTAATTTGCAGCCAAATACTTTTTAATTGCTAGTAAAGATGAACCGCCACGTTCTTTCAAATCTTTTATAGCGCTATTCACCATATCTGAAGTTGGAGGATGGGTTGGCTTAGATTTAGGCTTTTTCACTCCAGTTGCGATAGAACCTTTCTTTGGTTTCTTCGTTTCAACAACAGGTGCAGTATTCGATTGAATTGTAGTATTATCTGCCATTTTGCTTTTTTTCTTTTAAAATATTTTTATTCACTTTTAGATTTTCCAATTAAATTTTTCAAAAAAAAAAACACTTTAAAATCACTTATAACATTTATAACTTGTATGACTGTATGAATTAAATTCACTGAAGTCTAGTATGAACAAAACAGCTTATCCATATGTGATGAGATTGTGGAAGAGCGGTGTGAAATAATTTCATTGAATTCAAGGCAATTTTTTCTCATTTTTGTTTGATGATTTCAAAGTTGAGCTCATTTTTCTAATAGTTATGATTATTTGTTTTTGAACATATATCCATCATATGAATTGTCAAGATGGGCTCTTTCATCGTACTAATTTTGAAATTAAAAAAATTTTAAAATACGGCGCTAAATTTCGATTTTGTGTGAAATTTTTTCTATTTTCTCCAAAAAATTTCCATTTAAAACGATATAATTATTTTGTTAATAATATTATGAATTTTTTTTTTCTATATTCATATTAAGATGTACTCAATGCATCATTATCATTAATTGTTTTTATTAAATTCACCTATTTTAATACTGTAATTTATGTTTCTTTCAGAAATCATCAAACAACCATCCGTTGTTGTTTTGTACATGTTGTATGAGAATTGTAATTTTTAATTATTTATTAAGTGAAGGTACGAGAGAATAAACTTTTATTTAAAATTTATTTCAATCATTTTGAGATATGTATCTTTAATTCTAAATATTGAATTAAATGGATTTTAATGAAATTTTTTTCAAACTTTATATGAAATATATTATTACCAACATTATCATTTTTGTTTGATGATTTCAAAGTTGAGCTCATTTTTCTAATAGTTATGATTATATGTTTTTAAACATATATCCATCATATGAATCGTCAAGACGGGCTCTTTCATCGTACTAATTTTGAAATTAAAAAAAATTAAAATTCGGCGTTAAATTCCGATTTTGTGTGAAATTTTTTCTATTTTCCACAAAAAATTTCCATTTTAAACGATATAATTATTTTGTCAAAATTATTATGGAATTTTTTTTTTGTTATTCATATTAAGATTTACTCAATGCATCATTATCATTAATTGTTTTTATTAAATTCTCCTATTTTCATACTGTAATTTAAATTTCTTTCAGAAATCTTCAAACAACCATTCGTTGCTGTTTTGTACATGTTGTTTGAGAATCAGAATTTTAATCTAACTACTACATAGTAAAGGTATAAACGGACACAATTTAATAAAAATTCATTTCAATCAATCCGAGATATGTATCCTTAAATCAAAATTCTAAATTTAATAGATTTTAGTGAAATTTTTTTGCAACTTTATGTGAAATACACAATATTATTACCATGGCATGGTAACATGGTACAGTTTTTCATTTTGAAATTAAATTAAACTCTTCGATTAAATAAATGCTAGTCCTGAAAAGGACTTTTTTGTGTTACTTTTAGAATTGTATTTTACTTTTTTGCTTTCTTTACTGGAGTTGCCTTTTTTGTTGTTGTCGCAGCTTTTTTAACCTTAGGACTTTTTGCAGCAACCTTTGTTACATTTTTAGATGGTTTCGTAATTTTTTGCTTCGAAGCTTTTGTTTTAATAGGAGCTGGTTTCTTAATAGTTTTAGCTACTGCCTTTTCAGATTTTTTCTTTTCTATTATAGATTCTTTAGCAACAGTAGTCTTTTTCTTTGCGACTCCAACCTTTACAGGTGATCCTTTCTTAGCTTTTTTTGTAATTGATTTTTTCGGTGATGCTAATTTGTTTTTCTTCGAACTTTCGCCGCTTGCTTTTGTTGATGTCGATAGCTTAAATGAACCCGATGCACCTTTGCCTTTCGTTTGGATTAATTTACCGCTAACAACTGCACTCTTAATATATTTTTTAATAAATGGAGACAATTTGTCAGCGTCAACTTAGTAATTTGCAGCCAAATACTTTTTAATTGCTAGTAAAGATGAACCGCCACGTTCTTTCAAATCTTTTATAGCGCTATTCACCATATCTGAAGTTGGAGGATGGGTTGGCTTAGATTTAGGCTTTTTCACTCCAGTTGCGATAGAACCTTTCTTTGGTTTCTTCGTTTCAACAACAGGTGCAGTATTCGATTGAATTGTAGTATTATCTGCCATTTTGCTTTTTTTCTTTTAAAATATTTTTATTCACTTTTAGATTTTCCAATTAAATTTTTCAAAAAAAAAAAAACACTTTAAAATCACTTATAAAATTTATAACTTGTATGACTGTATGAATTAAATTCACTGAAGTCTAGTATGAACAAAACAGCTTATCCATATGTGATGAGATTGTGGAAGAGCGGTGTGAAATAATTTCATTGAATTCAAGGCAATTTTTTTTCATTTTTGTTTGATGATTTCAAAGTTGAGCTCATTTTTCTAATAGTTATGATTATTTGTTTTTGAACATATATCCATCATATGAATTGTCAAGATGGGCTCTTTCATCGTACTAATTTTGAAATTAAAAAAATTTTAAAATACGGCGCTAAATTCCGATTTTGTGTGAAATTTTTTCTATTTTCTCCAAAAAATTTCCATTTAAAACGCTATAATTATTTTGTTAATAATATTATGAATTTTTTTTTTCTATATTCATATTAAGATGTACTCAATGCATCATTATCATTAATAGCTTTTATTAAATTCACCTATTTTAATACTGTAATTTATGTTTCTTTCAGAAATCATCAAACAACCATCCGTTGTTGTTTTGTACATGTTGTATGAGAATTGTAATTTTAAATTATCTATTAAGTGAAGGTACGAGAGAATAAACTTTTATTTAAAATTTATTTCAATCATTTTGAGATATGTATCTTTAATTCTAAATATTGAATTAAATGGATTTTAATGAAATTTTTTTCAAACTTTATATGAAATATATTATTACCAACATTATCATTTTTGTTTGATGATTTCAAAGTTGAGCTCATTTTTCTAATAGTTATGATTATATGTTTTTAAACATATATCCATCATATGAATCGTCAAGACGGGCTCTTTCATCGTACTAATTTTAAAATTAAAAAAAGTTAAAATTCGGCGTTAAATTCCGATTTTGTGTGAAATTTTTTCTATTTTCTACAAAAAATTTCCATTTTAAACGATATAATTATTTTGTCAAAAATATTATGGAATTTTTTTTTTGTTATTCATATTAAGATTTACTCAATCCATCATTATCATTAATTGTTTTTATTAAATTCTCCTATTTTCATACTGTAATTTAAATTTCTTTCAGAAATCTTCAAACAACCATTCGTTGCTGTTTTGTACATGTTGTTTGAGAATCAGAATTTTAATCTAACTACTGCATAGTAAAGGTATAAACGGACACAATTTAATAAAAATTCATTTCAATCAATCCGAGATATGTATCCTTAAATCAAAATTCTAAATTTAATAGATTTTAGTGAAATTTTTTTGCAACTTTATGTGAAATACACAATATTTTTACCATGGCATGGTAACATGGTACAGTTTTTCATTTTGAAATTAAATTAAACTCTTCGATTAAATAAATGCTAGTCCTGAAAAGGACTTTTTTGTGTTACTTTTAGAATTGTATTTTACTTTTTTGCTTTCTTTACTGGAGTTGCCTTTTTTGTTGTTGTCGCAGCTTTTTTAACCTTAGGACTTTTTGCAGCAACCTTTGTTACATTTTTAGATGGTTTCGTAATTTTTTGCTTCGAAGCTTTTGTTTTAATAGGAGCTGCTTTCTTAATAGTTTTAGCTACTGCCTTTTCAGATTTTTTCTTTTCTATTATAGATTCTTTAGCAACAGTAGTCTTTTTCTTTGCGACTCCAACCTTTACAGGTGATCCTTTCTTGGCTTTTTTTGTAATTGATTTTTTCGGTGATGCTAATTTGTTTTTCTTCGAACTTTCGCCGCTTGCTTTTGTTGATGTCGATAGCTTAAATGAACCCGATGCACCTTTGCCTTTCGTTTGGATTAATTTACCGCTAACAACTGCACTCTTAATATATTTTTTAATAAATGGAGACAATTTGTCAGCGTCAACTTTGTAATTTGCAGCCAAATACTTTTTAATTGCTAGTAAAGATGAACCGCCACGTTCTTTCAAATCTTTTATAGCGCTATTCACCATATCTGAAGTTGGAGGATGGGTTGGCTTAGATTTAGGCTTTTTCACTCCAGTTGCGATAGAACCTTTCTTTGGTTTCTTCGTTTCAACAACAGGTGCAGTATTCGATTGAATTGTAGTATTATCTGCCATTTTGCTTTTTTTCTTTTAAAATATTTTTATTCACTTTTAGATTTTCCAATTAAATTTTTCAAAAAAAAAAACACTTTAAAATCACTTATAACATTTATAACTTGTATGACTGTATGAATTAAATTCACTGAAGTCTAGTATGAACAAAACAGCTTATCCATATGTGATGAGATTGTGGAAGAGCGGTGTGAAATAATTTCATTGAATTCAAGGCAATTTTTTCTCATTTTTGTTTGATGATTTCAAAGTTGAGCTCATTTTTCTAATAGTTATGATTATTTGTTTTTGAACATATATCCATCATATGAATTGTCAAGATGGGCTCTTTCATCGTACTAATTTTGAAATTAAAAAAATTTTAAAATACGGCGCTATTTTCGATTTTGTGTGAAATTTTTTCTATTTTCTCCAAAAAATTTCCATTTAAAACGATATAATTATTTTGTTAATAATATTATGAATTTTTTTTTTCTATATTCATATTAAGATGTACTCAATGCATCATTATCATTAATTGTTTTTATTAAATTCACCTATTTTAATACTGTAATTTATGTTTCTTTCAGAAATCATCAAACAACCATCCGTTGTTGTTTTGTACATGTTGTATGAGAATTGTAATTTTTAATTATTTATTAAGTGAAGGTACGAGAGAATAAACTTTTATTTAAAATTTATTTCAATCATTTTGAGATATGTATCTTTAATTCTAAATATTGAATTAAATGGATTTTAATGAAATTTTTTTCAAACTTTATATGAAATATATTATTACCAACATTATCATTTTTGTTTGATGATTTCAAAGTTGAGCTCATTTTTCTAATAGTTATGATTATATGTTTTTAAACATATATCCATCATATGAATCGTCAAGACGGGCTCTTTCATCGTACTAATTTTGAAATTAAAAAAAATTAAAATTCGGCGTTAAATTCCGATTTTGTGTGAAATTTTTTCTATTTTCCACAAAAAATTTCCATTTTAAACGATATAATTATTTTGTCAAAATTATTATGGAATTTTTTTTTTGTTATTCATATTAAGATTTACTCAATGCATCATTATCATTAATTGTTTTTATTAAATTCTCCTATTTTCATACTGTAATTTAAATTTCTTTCAGAAATCTTCAAACAACCATTCGTTGCTGTTTTGTACATGTTGTTTGAGAATCAGAATTTTAATCTAACTACTACATAGTAAAGGTATAAACGGACACAATTTAATAAAAATTCATTTCAATCAATCCGAGATATGTATCCTTAAATCAAAATTCTAAATTTAATAGATTTTAGTGAAATTTTTTTGCAACTTTATGTGAAATACACAATATTATTACCATGGCATGGTAACATGGTACAGTTTTTCATTTTGAAATTAAATTAAACTCTTCGATTAAATAAATGCTAGTCCTGAAAAGGACTTTTTTGTGTTACTTTTAGAATTGTATTTTACTTTTTTGCTTTCTTTACTGGAGTTGCCTTTTTTGGTATTGTCGCAGCTTTTTTAACCTTAGGACTTTTTGCAGCAACCTTTGTTACATTTTTAGATGGTTTCGTAATTTTTTGCTTCGAAGCTTTTGTTTTAATAGGAGCTGGTTTCTTAATAGTTTTAGCTACTGCCTTTTCAGATTTTTTCTTTTCTATTATAGATTCTTTAGCAACAGTAGTCTTTTTCTTTGCGACTCCAACCTTTACAGGTGATCCTTTCTTGGCTTTTTTTGTAATTGATTTTTTCGGTGATGCTAATTTGTTTTTCTTCGAACTTTCGCCGCTTGCTTTTGTTGATGTCGATAGCTTAAATGAACCCGATGCACCTTTGCCTTTCGTTTGGATTAATTTACCGCTAACAACTGCACTCTTAATATATTTTTTAATAAATGGAGACAATTTGTCAGCGTCAACTTTGTAATTTGCAGCCAAATACTTTTTAATTGCTAGTAAAGATGAACCGCCACGTTCTTTCAAATCTTTTATAGCGCTATTCACCATATCTGAAGTTGGAGGATGGGTTGGCTTAGATTTAGGCTTTTTCACTCCAGTTGCGATAGAACCTTTCTTTGGTTTCTTCGTTTCAACAACAGGTGCAGTATTCGATTGAATTGTAGTATTATCTGCCATTTTGCTTTTTTTCTTTTAAAATATTTTTATTCACTTTTAGATTTTCCAATTAAATTTTTCAAAAAAAAACACTTTAAAATCACTTATAACATTTATAACTTGTATGACTGTATGAATTAAATTCACTGAAGTCTAGTATGAACAAAACAGCTTATCCATATGTGATGAGATTGTGGAAGAGCGGTGTGAAAAATTTCATTGAATTCAAGGCAATTTTTTCTCATTTTTGTTTGATGATTTCAAAGTTGAGCTCATTTTTCTAATAGTTATGATTATTTGTTTTTGAACATATATCCATCATATGAATTGTCAAGATGGGCTCTTTCATCGTACTAATTTTGAAATTAAAAAAATTTTAAAATACGGCGCTAAATTCCGATTTTGTGTGAAATTTTTTCTATTTTCTCCAAAAAATTTCCATTTAAAACGATATAATTATTTTGTTAATAATATTATGAATTTTTTTTTTCTATATTCATATTAAGATGTACTCAATGCATCATTATCATTAATTGTTTTTATTAATATCACCTATTTTAATACTGTAATTTATGTTTCTTTCAGAAATCATCAAACAACCATCCGTTGTTGTTTTGTACATGTTGTATGAGAATTGTAATTTTAAATTATCTATTAAGTGAAGGTACGAGAGAATAAACTTTTATTTAAAATTTATTTCAATCATTTTGAGATATGTATCTTTAATTCTAAATATTGAATTAAATGGATTTTTATGAAATTTTTTTCAAACTTTATATGAAATATATTATTACCAACATTATCATTTTTGTTTGATGATTTCAAAGTTGAGCTCATTTTTCTAATAGTTATGATTATATGTTTTTAAACATATATCCATCATATGAATCGTCAAGACGGGCTCTTTCATCGTACTAATTTTGAAATTAAAAAAAATTAAAATTCGGCGTTAAATTCCGATTTTGTGTGAAATTTTTTCTATTTTCTACAAAAAATTTCCATTTTAAACGATATAATTATTTTGTCAAAATTATTATGGAATTTTTTTTTTGTTATTCATATTAAGATTTACTCAATCCATCATTATCATTAATTGTTTTTATTAAATTCTCCTATTTTCATACTGTAATTTAAATTTCTTTCAGAAATCTTCAAACAACCATTCGTTGCTGTTTTGTACATGTTGTTTGAGAATCAGAATTTTAATCTAACTACTACATAGTAAAGGTATAAACGGACACAATTTAATAAAAATTCATTTCAATCAATCCGAGATATGTATCCTTAAATCAAAATTCTAAATTTAATAGATTTTAGTGAAATTTTTTTGCAACTTTATGTGAAATACACAATATTATTACCATGGCATGGTAACATGGTACAGTTTTTCATTTTGAAATTAAATTAAACTCTTCGATTAAATAAATGCTAGTCCTGAAAAGGACTTTTTTGTGTTACTTTTAGAATTGTATTTTACTTTTTTGCTTTCTTTACTGGAGTTGCCTTTTTTGGTATTGTCGCAGCTTTTTTAACCTTAGGACTTTTTGCAGCAACCTTTGTTACATTTTTAGATGGTTTCGTAATTTTTTGCTTCGAAGCTTTTGTTTTAATAGGAGCTGGTTTCTTAATAGTTTTAGCTACTGCCTTTTCAGATTTTTTCTTTTCTATTATAGATTCTTTAGCAACAGTAGTCTTTTTCTTTGCGACTCCAACCTTTACAGGTGATCCTTTCTTGGCTTTTTTTGTAATTGATTTTTTCGGTGATGCTAATTTGTTTTTCTTCGAACTTTCGCCGCTTGCTTTTGTTGATGTCGATAGCTTAAATGAACCCGATGCACCTTTGCCTTTCGTTTGGATTAATTTACCGCTAACAACTGCACTCTTAATATATTTTTTAATAAATGGAGACAATTTGTCAGCGTCAACTTTGTAATTTGCAGCCAAATACTTTTTAATTGCTAGTAAAGATGAACCGCCACGTTCTTTCAAATCTTTTATAGCGCTATTCACCATATCTGAAGTTGGAGGATGGGTTGGCTTAGATTTAGGCTTTTTCACTCCAGTTGCGATAGAACCTTTCTTTGGTTTCTTCGTTTCAACAACAGGTGCAGTATTCGATTGAATTGTAGTATTATCTGCCATTTTGCTTTTTTTCTTTTAAAATATTTTTATTCACTTTTAGATTTTCCAATTAAATTTTTCAAAAAAAAACACTTTAAAATCACTTATAACATTTATAACTTGTATGACTGTATGAATTAAATTCACTGAAGTCTAGTATGAACAAAACAGCTTATCCATATGTGATGAGATTGTGGAAGAGCGGTGTGAAAAATTTCATTGAATTCAAGGCAATTTTTTCTCATTTTTGTTTGATGATTTCAAAGTTGAGCTCATTTTTCTAATAGTTATGATTATTTGTTTTTGAACATATATCCATCATATGAATTGTCAAGATGGGCTCTTTCATCGTACTAATTTTGAAATTAAAAAAATTTTAAAATACGGCGCTAAATTCCGATTTTGTGTGAAATTTTTTCTATTTTCTCCAAAAAATTTCCATTTAAAACGATATAATTATTTTGTTAATAATATTATGAATTTTTTTTTTCTATATTCATATTAAGATGTACTCAATGCATCATTATCATTAATTGTTTTTATTAATATCACCTATTTTAATACTGTAATTTATGTTTCTTTCAGAAATCATCAAACAACCATCCGTTGTTGTTTTGTACATGTTGTATGAGAATTGTAATTTTAAATTATCTATTAAGTGAAGGTACGAGAGAATAAACTTTTATTTAAAATTTATTTCAATCATTTTGAGATATGTATCTTTAATTCTAAATATTGAATTAAATGGATTTTTATGAAATTTTTTTCAAACTTTATATGAAATATATTATTACCAACATTATCATTTTTGTTTGATGATTTCAAAGTTGAGCTCATTTTTCTAATAGTTATGATTATATGTTTTTAAACATATATCCATCATATGAATCGTCAAGACGGGCTCTTTCATCGTACTAATTTTGAAATTAAAAAAAATTAAAATTCGGCGTTAAATTCCGATTTTGTGTGAAATTTTTTCTATTTTCTACAAAAAATTTCCATTTTAAACGATATAATTATTTTGTCAAAATTATTATGGAATTTTTTTTTTGTTATTCATATTAAGATTTACTCAATCCATCATTATCATTAATTGTTTTTATTAAATTCTCCTATTTTCATACTGTAATTTAAATTTCTTTCAGAAATCTTCAAACAACCATTCGTTGCTGTTTTGTACATGTTGTTTGAGAATCAGAATTTTAATCTAACTACTACATAGTAAAGGTATAAACGGACACAATTTAATAAAAATTCATTTCAATCAATCCGAGATATGTATCCTTAAATCAAAATTCTAAATTTAATAGATTTTAGTGAAATTTTTTTGCAACTTTATGTGAAATACACAATATTATTACCATGGCATGGTAACATGGTACAGTTTTTCATTTTGAAATTAAATTAAACTCTTCGATTAAATAAATGCTAGTCCTGAAAAGGACTTTTTTGTGTTACTTTTAGAATTGTATTTTACTTTTTTGCTTTCTTTACTGGAGTTGCCTTTTTTGGTATTGTCGCAGCTTTTTTAACCTTAGGACTTTTTGCAGCAACCTTTGTTACATTTTTAGATGGTTTCGTAATTTTTTGCTTCGAAGCTTTTGTTTTAATAGGAGCTGGTTTCTTAATAGTTTTAGCTACTGCCTTTTCAGATTTTTTCTTTTCTATTATAGATTCTTTAGCAACAGTAGTCTTTTTCTTTGCGACTCCAACCTTTACAGGTGATCCTTTCTTGGCTTTTTTTGTAATTGATTTTTTCGGTGATGCTAATTTGTTTTTCTTCGAACTTTCGCCGCTTGCTTTTGTTGATGTCGATAGCTTAAATGAACCCGATGCACCTTTGCCTTTCGTTTGGATTAATTTACCGCTAACAACTGCACTCTTAATATATTTTTTAATAAATGGAGACAATTTGTCAGCGTCAACTTTGTAATTTGCAGCCAAATACTTTTTAATTGCTAGTAAAGATGAACCGCCACGTTCTTTCAAATCTTTTATAGCGCTATTCACCATATCTGAAGTTGGAGGATGGGTTGGCTTAGATTTAGGCTTTTTCACTCCAGTTGCGATAGAACCTTTCTTTGGTTTCTTCGTTTCAACAACAGGTGCAGTATTCGATTGAATTGTAGTATTATCTGCCATTTTGCTTTTTTTCTTTTAAAATATTTTTATTCACTTTTAGATTTTCCAATTAAATTTTTCAAAAAAAAAAAACACTTTAAAATCACTTATAAAATTTATAACTTGTATGACTGTATGAATTAAATTCACTGAAGTCTAGTATGAACAAAACAGCTTATCCATATGTGATGAGATTGTGGAAGAGCGGTGTGAAAAAATTTCATTGAATTCAAGGCAATTTTTTCTCATTTTTGTTTGATGATTTCAAAGTTGAGCTCATTTTTCTAATAGTTATGATTATTTGTTTTTGAACATATATCCATCATATGAATTGTCAAGATGGGCTCTTTCATCGTACTAATTTTGAAATTAAAAAAATTTTAAAATACGGCGCTAAATTCCGATTTTGTGTGAAATTTTTTCTATTTTCTCCAAAAAATTTCCATTTAAAACGATATAATTATTTTGTTAATAATATTATGAATTTTTTTTTTCTATATTCATATTAAGATGTACTCAATGCATCATTATCATTAATTGTTTTTATTAAATTCACCTATTTTAATACTGTAATTTATGTTTCTTTCAGAAATCATCAAACAACCATCCGTTGTTGTTTTGTACATGTTGTATGAGAATTGTAATTTTAAATTATCTATTAAGTGAAGGTACGAGAGAATAAACTTTTATTTAAAATTTATTTCAATCATTTTGAGATATGTATCTTTAATTCTAAATATTGAATTAAATGGATTTTAATGAAATTTTTTTCAAACTTTATATGAAATATATTATTACCAACATTATCATTTTTGTTTGATGATTTCAAAGTTGAGCTCATTTTTCTAATAGTTATGATTATATGTTTTTAAACATATATCCATCATATGAATCGTCAAGACGGGCTCTTTCATCGTACTAATTTTGAAATTAAAAAAAATTAAAATTCGGCGTTAAATTCCGATTTTGTGTGAAATTTTTTCTATTTTCCACAAAAAATTTCCATTTTAAACGATATAATTATTTTGTCAAAATTATTATGGAATTTTTTTTTTGTTATTCATATTAAGATTTACTCAATGCATCATTATCATTAATTGTTTTTATTAAATTCTCCTATTTTCATACTGTAATTTAAATTTCTTTCAGAAATCTTCAAACAACCATTCGTTGCTGTTTTGTACATGTTGTTTGAGAATCAGAATTTTAATCTAACTACTACATAGTAAAGGTATAAACGGACACAATTTAATAAAAATTCATTTCAATCAATCCGAGATATGTATCCTTAAATCAAAATTCTAAATTTAATAGATTTTAGTGAAATTTTTTTGCAACTTTATGTGAAATACACAATATTATTACCATGGCATGGTAACATGGTACAGTTTTTCATTTTGAAATTAAATTAAACTCTTCGATTAAATAAATGCTAGTCCTGAAAAGGACTTTTTTGTGTTACTTTTAGAATTGTATTTTACTTTTTTGCTTTCTTTACTGGAGTTGCCTTTTTTGGTATTGTCGCAGCTTTTTTAACCTTAGGACTTTTTGCAGCAACCTTTGTTACATTTTTAGATGGTTTCGTAATTTTTTGCTTCGAAGCTTTTGTTTTAATAGGAGCTGGTTTCTTAATAGTTTTAGCTACTGCCTTTTCAGATTTTTTCTTTTCTATTATAGATTCTTTAGCAACAGTAGTCTTTTTCTTTGCGACTCCAACCTTTACAGGTGATCCTTTCTTGGCTTTTTTTGTAATTGATTTTTTCGGTGATGCTAATTTGTTTTTCTTCGAACTTTCGCCGCTTGCTTTTGTTGATGTCGATAGCTTAAATGAACCCGATGCACCTTTGCCTTTCGTTTGGATTAATTTACCGCTAACAACTGCACTCTTAATATATTTTTTAATAAATGGAGACAATTTGTCAGCGTCAACTTTGTAATTTGCAGCCAAATACTTTTTAATTGCTAGTAAAGATGAACCGCCACGTTCTTTCAAATCTTTTATAGCGCTATTCACCATATCTGAAGTTGGAGGATGGGTTGGCTTAGATTTAGGCTTTTTCACTCCAGTTGCGATAGAACCTTTCTTTGGTTTCTTCGTTTCAACAACAGGTGCAGTATTCGATTGAATTGTAGTATTATCTGCCATTTTGCTTTTTTTCTTTTAAAATATTTTTATTCACTTTTAGATTTTCCAATTAAATTTTTCAAAAAAAAACACTTTAAAATCACTTATAACATTTATAACTTGTATGACTGTATGAATTAAATTCACTGAAGTCTAGTATGAACAAAACAGCTTATCCATATGTGATGAGATTGTGGAAGAGCGGTGTGAAAAATTTCATTGAATTCAAGGCAATTTTTTCTCATTTTTGTTTGATGATTTCAAAGTTGAGCTCATTTTTCTAATAGTTATGATTATTTGTTTTTGAACATATATCCATCATATGAATTGTCAAGATGGGCTCTTTCATCGTACTAATTTTGAAATTAAAAAAATTTTAAAATACGGCGCTAAATTCCGATTTTGTGTGAAATTTTTTCTATTTTCTCCAAAAAATTTCCATTTAAAACGATATAATTATTTTGTTAATAATATTATGAATTTTTTTTTTCTATATTCATATTAAGATGTACTCAATGCATCATTATCATTAATTGTTTTTATTAATATCACCTATTTTAATACTGTAATTTATGTTTCTTTCAGAAATCATCAAACAACCATCCGTTGTTGTTTTGTACATGTTGTATGAGAATTGTAATTTTAAATTATCTATTAAGTGAAGGTACGAGAGAATAAACTTTTATTTAAAATTTATTTCAATCATTTTGAGATATGTATCTTTAATTCTAAATATTGAATTAAATGGATTTTTATGAAATTTTTTTCAAACTTTATATGAAATATATTATTACCAACATTATCATTTTTGTTTGATGATTTCAAAGTTGAGCTCATTTTTCTAATAGTTATGATTATATGTTTTTAAACATATATCCATCATATGAATCGTCAAGACGGGCTCTTTCATCGTACTAATTTTGAAATTAAAAAAAATTAAAATTCGGCGTTAAATTCCGATTTTGTGTGAAATTTTTTCTATTTTCTACAAAAAATTTCCATTTTAAACGATATAATTATTTTGTCAAAATTATTATGGAATTTTTTTTTTGTTATTCATATTAAGATTTACTCAATCCATCATTATCATTAATTGTTTTTATTAAATTCTCCTATTTTCATACTGTAATTTAAATTTCTTTCAGAAATCTTCAAACAACCATTCGTTGCTGTTTTGTACATGTTGTTTGAGAATCAGAATTTTAATCTAACTACTACATAGTAAAGGTATAAACGGACACAATTTAATAAAAATTCATTTCAATCAATCCGAGATATGTATCCTTAAATCAAAATTCTAAATTTAATAGATTTTAGTGAAATTTTTTTGCAACTTTATGTGAAATACACAATATTATTACCATGGCATGGTAACATGGTACAGTTTTTCATTTTGAAATTAAATTAAACTCTTCGATTAAATAAATGCTAGTCCTGAAAAGGACTTTTTTGTGTTACTTTTAGAATTGTATTTTACTTTTTTGCTTTCTTTACTGGAGTTGCCTTTTTTGGTATTGTCGCAGCTTTTTTAACCTTAGGACTTTTTGCAGCAACCTTTGTTACATTTTTAGATGGTTTCGTAATTTTTTGCTTCGAAGCTTTTGTTTTAATAGGAGCTGGTTTCTTAATAGTTTTAGCTACTGCCTTTTCAGATTTTTTCTTTTCTATTATAGATTCTTTAGCAACAGTAGTCTTTTTCTTTGCGACTCCAACCTTTACAGGTGATCCTTTCTTGGCTTTTTTTGTAATTGATTTTTTCGGTGATGCTAATTTGTTTTTCTTCGAACTTTCGCCGCTTGCTTTTGTTGATGTCGATAGCTTAAATGAACCCGATGCACCTTTGCCTTTCGTTTGGATTAATTTACCGCTAACAACTGCACTCTTAATATATTTTTTAATAAATGGAGACAATTTGTCAGCGTCAACTTTGTAATTTGCAGCCAAATACTTTTTAATTGCTAGTAAAGATGAACCGCCACGTTCTTTCAAATCTTTTATAGCGCTATTCACCATATCTGAAGTTGGAGGATGGGTTGGCTTAGATTTAGGCTTTTTCACTCCAGTTGCGATAGAACCTTTCTTTGGTTTCTTCGTTTCAACAACAGGTGCAGTATTCGATTGAATTGTAGTATTATCTGCCATTTTGCTTTTTTTCTTTTAAAATATTTTTATTCACTTTTAGATTTTCCAATTAAATTTTTCAAAAAAAAAAAACACTTTAAAATCACTTATAAAATTTATAACTTGTATGACTGTATGAATTAAATTCACTGATATCTAGTATGAACAAAACAGCTTATCCATATGTGATGAGATTGTGGAAGAGCGGTGTGAAAAAATTTCATTGAATTCAAGGCAATTTTTTCTCATTTTTGTTTGATGATTTCAAAGTTGAGCTCATTTTTCTAATAGTTATGATTATTTGTTTTTGAACATATATCCATCATATGAATTGTCAAGATGGGCTCTTTCATCGTACTAATTTTGAAATTAAAAAAATTTTAAAATACGGCGCTAAATTCCGATTTTGTGTGAAATTTTTTCTATTTTCTCCAAAAAATTTCCATTTAAAACGATATAATTATTTTGTTAATAATATTATGAATTTTTTTTTTCTATATTCATATTAAGATGTACTCAATGCATCATTATCATTAATTGTTTTTATTAAATTCACCTATTTTAATACTGTAATTTATGTTTCTTTCAGAAATCATCAAACAACCATCCGTTGTTGTTTTGTACATGTTGTATGAGAATTGAAATTTTTAATTATCTATTAAGTGAAGGTACGAGAGAATAAACTTTTATTTAAAATTTATTTCAATCATTTTGAGATATGTATCTTTAATTCTAAATATTGAATTAAATGGATTTTAATGAAATTTTTTTCAAACTTTATATGAAATATATTATTACCAACATTATCATTTTTGTTTGATGATTTCAAAGTTGAGCTCATTTTTCTAATAGTTATGATTATATGTTTTTAAACATATATCCATCATATGAATCGTCAAGACGGGCTCTTTCATCGTACTAATTTTGAAATTAAAAAAAATTAAAATTCGGCGTTAAATTCCGATTTTGTGTGAAATTTTTTCTATTTTCCACAAAAAATTTCCATTTTAAACGATATAATTATTTTGTCAAAATTATTATGGAATTTTTTTTTTGTTATTCATATTAAGATTTACTCAATGCATCATTATCATTAATTGTTTTTATTAAATTCTCCTATTTTCATACTGTAATTTAAATTTCTTTCAGAAATCTTCAAACAACCATTCGTTGCTGTTTTGTACATGTTGTTTGAGAATCAGAATTTTAATCTAACTACTACATAGTAAAGGTATAAACGGACACAATTTAATAAAAATTCATTTCAATCAATCCGAGATATGTATCCTTAAATCAAAATTCTAAATTTAATAGATTTTAGTGAAATTTTTTTGCAACTTTATGTGAAATACACAATATTATTACCATGGCATGGTAACATGGTACAGTTTTTCATTTTGAAATTAAATTAAACTCTTCGATTAAATAAATGCTAGTCCTGAAAAGGACTTTTTTGTGTTACTTTTAGAATTGTATTTTACTTTTTTGCTTTCTTTACTGGAGTTGCCTTTTTTGGTATTGTCGCAGCTTTTTTAACCTTAGGACTTTTTGCAGCAACCTTTGTTACATTTTTAGATGGTTTCGTAATTTTTTGCTTCGAAGCTTTTGTTTTAATAGGAGCTGGTTTCTTAATAGTTTTAGCTACTGCCTTTTCAGATTTTTTCTTTTCTATTATAGATTCTTTAGCAACAGTAGTCTTTTTCTTTGCGACTCCAACCTTTACAGGTGATCCTTTCTTGGCTTTTTTTGTAATTGATTTTTTCGGTGATGCTAATTTGTTTTTCTTCGAACTTTCGCCGCTTGCTTTTGTTGATGTCGATAGCTTAAATGAACCCGATGCACCTTTGCCTTTCGTTTGGATTAATTTACCGCTAACAACTGCACTCTTAATATATTTTTTAATAAATGGAGACAATTTGTCAGCGTCAACTTTGTAATTTGCAGCCAAATACTTTTTAATTGCTAGTAAAGATGAACCGCCACGTTCTTTCAAATCTTTTATAGCGCTATTCACCATATCTGAAGTTGGAGGATGGGTTGGCTTAGATTTAGGCTTTTTCACTCCAGTTGCGATAGAACCTTTCTTTGGTTTCTTCGTTTCAACAACAGGTGCAGTATTCGATTGAATTGTAGTATTATCTGCCATTTTGCTTTTTTTCTTTTAAAATATTTTTATTCACTTTTAGATTTTCCAATTAAATTTTTCAAAAAAAAAAAACACTTTAAAATCACTTATAAAATTTATAACTTGTATGACTGTATGAATTAAATTCACTGAAGTCTAGTATGAACAAAACAGCTTATCCATATGTGATGAGATTGTGGAAGAGCGGTGTGAAAAAATTTCATTGAATTCAAGGCAATTTTTTCTCATTTTTGTTTGATGATTTCAAAGTTGAGCTCATTTTTCTAATAGTTATGATTATTTGTTTTTGAACATATATCCATCATATGAATTGTCAAGATGGGCTCTTTCATCGTACTAATTTTGAAATTAAAAAAATTTTAAAATACGGCGCTAAATTCCGATTTTGTGTGAAATTTTTTCTATTTTCTCCAAAAAATTTCCATTTAAAACGATATAATTATTTTGTTAATAATATTATGAATTTTTTTTTTCTATATTCATATTAAGATGTACTCAATGCATCATTATCATTAATTGTTTTTATTAAATTCACCTATTTTAATACTGTAATTTATGTTTCTTTCAGAAATCATCAAACAACCATCCGTTGTTGTTTTGTACATGTTGTATGAGAATTGTAATTTTAAATTATCTATTAAGTGAAGGTACGAGAGAATAAACTTTTATTTAAAATTTATTTCAATCATTTTGAGATATGTATCTTTAATTCTAAATATTGAATTAAATGGATTTTAATGAAATTTTTTTCAAACTTTATATGAAATATGTTATTACCAACATTATCATTTTTGTTTGATGATTTCAAAGTTGAGCTCATTTTTCTAATAGTTATGATTATATGTTTTTAAACATATATCCATCATATGAATCGTCAAGACGGGCTCTTTCATCGTACTAATTTTGAAATTAAAAAAAATTAAAATTCGGCGTTAAATTCCGATTTTGTGTGAAATTTTTTCTATTTTCCACAAAAAATTTCCATTTTAAACGATATAATTATTTTGTCAAAATTATTATGGAATTTTTTTTTTGTTATTCATATTAAGATTTACTCAATGCATCATTATCATTAATTGTTTTTATTAAATTCTCCTATTTTCATACTGTAATTTAAATTTCTTTCAGAAATCTTCAAACAACCATTCGTTGCTGTTTTGTACATGTTGTTTGAGAATCAGAATTTTAATCTAACTACTACATAGTAAAGGTATAAACGGACACAATTTAATAAAAATTCATTTCAATCAATCCGAGATATGTATCCTTAAATCAAAATTCTAAATTTAATAGATTTTAGTGAAATTTTTTTGCAACTTTATGTGAAATACACAATATTATTACCATGGCATGGTAACATGGTACAGTTTTTCATTTTGAAATTAAATTAAACTCTTCGATTAAATAAATGCTAGTCCTGAAAAGGACTTTTTTGTGTTACTTTTAGAATTGTATTTTACTTTTTTGCTTTCTTTACTGGAGTTGCCTTTTTTGGTATTGTCGCAGCTTTTTTAACCTTAGGACTTTTTGCAGCAACCTTTGTTACATTTTTAGATGGTTTCGTAATTTTTTGCTTCGAAGCTTTTGTTTTAATAGGAGCTGGTTTCTTAATAGTTTTAGCTACTGCCTTTTCAGATTTTTTCTTTTCTATTATAGATTCTTTAGCAACAGTAGTCTTTTTCTTTGCGACTCCAACCTTTACAGGTGATCCTTTCTTGGCTTTTTTTGTAATTGATTTTTTCGGTGATGCTAATTTGTTTTTCTTCGAACTTTCGCCGCTTGCTTTTGTTGATGTCGATAGCTTAAATGAACCCGATGCACCTTTGCCTTTCGTTTGGATTAATTTACCGCTAACAACTGCACTCTTAATATATTTTTTAATAAATGGAGACAATTTGTCAGCGTCAACTTTGTAATTTGCAGCCAAATACTTTTTAATTGCTAGTAAAGATGAACCGCCACGTTCTTTCAAATCTTTTATAGCGCTATTCACCATATCTGAAGTTGGAGGATGGGTTGGCTTAGATTTAGGCTTTTTCACTCCAGTTGCGATAGAACCTTTCTTTGGTTTCTTCGTTTCAACAACAGGTGCAGTATTCGATTGAATTGTAGTATTATCTGCCATTTTGCTTTTTTTCTTTTAAAATATTTTTATTCACTTTTAGATTTTCCAATTAAATTTTTCAAAAAAAAAAAACACTTTAAAATCACTTATAAAATTTATAACTTGTATGACTGTATGAATTAAATTCACTTAAGTCTAGTATGAACAAAACAGCTTATCCATATGTGATGAGATTGTGGAAGAGCGGTGTGAAAAAATTTCATTGAATTCAAGGCAATTTTTTCTCATTTTTGTTTGATGATTTCAAAGTTGAGCTCATTTTTCTAATAGTTATGATTATTTGTTTTTGAACATATATCCATCATATGAATTGTCAAGATGGGCTCTTTCATCGTACTAATTTTGAAATTAAAAAAATTTTAAAATACGGCGCTAAATTCCGATTTTGTGTGAAATTTTTTCTATTTTCTCCAAAAAATTTCCATTTAAAACGATATAATTATTTTGTTAATAATATTATGAATTTTTTTTTTCTATATTCATATTAAGATGTACTCAATGCATCATTATCATTAATTGTTTTTATTAAATTCACCTATTTTAATACTGTAATTTATGTTTCTTTCAGAAATCATCAAACAACCATCCGTTGTTGTTTTGTACATGTTGTATGAGAATTGTAATTTTTAATTATCTATTAAGTGAAGGTACGAGAGAATAAACTTTTATTTAAAATTTATTTCAATCATTTTGAGATATGTATCTTTAATTCTAAATATTGAATTAAATGGATTTTAATGAAATTTTTTTCAAACTTTATATGAAATATATTATTACCAACATTATCATTTTTGTTTGATGATTTCAAAGTTGAGCTCATTTTTCTAATAGTTATGATTATATGTTTTTAAACATATATCCATCATATGAATCGTCAAGACGGGCTCTTTCATCGTACTAATTTTGAAATTAAAAAAAATTAAAATTCGGCGTTAAATTCCGATTTTGTGTGAAATTTTTTCTATTTTCCACAAAAAATTTCCATTTTAAACGATATAATTATTTTGTCAAAATTATTATGGAATTTTTTTTTTGTTATTCATATTAAGATTTACTCAATGCATCATTATCATTAATTGTTTTTATTAAATTCTCCTATTTTCATACTGTAATTTAAATTTCTTTCAGAAATCTTCAAACAACCATTCGTTGCTGTTTTGTACATGTTGTTTGAGAATCAGAATTTTAATCTAACTACTACATAGTAAAGGTATAAACGGACACAATTTAATAAAAATTCATTTCAATCAATCCGAGATATGTATCCTTAAATCAAAATTCTAAATTTAATAGATTTTAGTGAAATTTTTTTGCAACTTTATGTGAAATACACAATATTATTACCATGGCATGGTAACATGGTACAGTTTTTCATTTTGAAATTAAATTAAACTCTTCGATTAAATAAATGCTAGTCCTGAAAAGGACTTTTTTGTGTTACTTTTAGAATTGTATTTTACTTTTTTGCTTTCTTTACTGGAGTTGCCTTTTTTGGTATTGTCGCAGCTTTTTTAACCTTAGGACTTTTTGCAGCAACCTTTGTTACATTTTTAGATGGTTTCGTAATTTTTTGCTTCGAAGCTTTTGTTTTAATAGGAGCTGGTTTCTTAATAGTTTTAGCTACTGCCTTTTCAGATTTTTTCTTTTCTATTATAGATTCTTTAGCAACAGTAGTCTTTTTCTTTGCGACTCCAACCTTTACAGGTGATCCTTTCTTGGCTTTTTTTGTAATTGATTTTTTCGGTGATGCTAATTTGTTTTTCTTCGAACTTTCGCCGCTTGCTTTTGTTGATGTCGATAGCTTAAATGAACCCGATGCACCTTTGCCTTTCGTTTGGATTAATTTACCGCTAACAACTGCACTCTTAATATATTTTTTAATAAATGGAGACAATTTGTCAGCGTCAACTTTGTAATTTGCAGCCAAATACTTTTTAATTGCTAGTAAAGATGAACCGCCACGTTCTTTCAAATCTTTTATAGCGCTATTCACCATATCTGAAGTTGGAGGATGGGTTGGCTTAGATTTAGGCTTTTTCACTCCAGTTGCGATAGAACCTTTCTTTGGTTTCTTCGTTTCAACAACAGGTGCAGTATTCGATTGAATTGTAGTATTATCTGCCATTTTGCTTTTTTTCTTTTAAAATATTTTTATTCACTTTTAGATTTTCCAATTAAATTTTTCAAAAAAAAAAAACACTTTAAAATCACTTATAAAATTTATAACTTGTATGACTGTATGAATTAAATTCACTGAAGTCTAGTATGAACAAAACAGCTTATCCATATGTGATGAGATTGTGGAAGAGCGGTGTGAAAAAATTTCATTGAATTCAAGGCAATTTTTTCTCATTTTTGTTTGATGATTTCAAAGTTGAGCTCATTTTTCTAATAGTTATGATTATTTGTTTTTGAACATATATCCATCATATGAATTGTCAAGATGGGCTCTTTCATCGTACTAATTTTGAAATTAAAAAAATTTTAAAATACGGCGCTAAATTCCGATTTTGTGTGAAATTTTTTCTATTTTCTCCAAAAAATTTCCATTTAAAACGATATAATTATTTTGTTAATAATATTATGAATTTTTTTTTTCTATATTCATATTAAGATGTACTCAATGCATCATTATCATTAATTGTTTTTATTAAATTCACCTATTTTAATACTGTAATTTATGTTTCTTTCAGAAATCATCAAACAACCATCCGTTGTTGTTTTGTACATGTTGTATGAGAATTGTAATTTTTAATTATCTATTAAGTGAAGGTACGAGAGAATAAACTTTTATTTAAAATTTATTTCAATCATTTTGAGATATGTATCTTTAATTCTAAATATTGAATTAAATGGATTTTAATGAAATTTTTTTCAAACTTTATATGAAATATATTATTACCAACATTATCATTTTTGTTTGATGATTTCAAAGTTGAGCTCATTTTTCTAATAGTTATGATTATATGTTTTTAAACATATATCCATCATATGAATCGTCAAGACGGGCTCTTTCATCGTACTAATTTTGAAATTAAAAAAAATTAAAATTCGGCGTTAAATTCCGATTTTGTGTGAAATTTTTTCTATTTTCCACAAAAAATTTCCATTTTAAACGATATAATTATTTTGTCAAAATTATTATGGAATTTTTTTTTTGTTATTCATATTAAGATTTACTCAATGCATCATTATCATTAATTGTTTTTATTAAATTCTCCTATTTTCATACTGTAATTTAAATTTCTTTCAGAAATCTTCAAACAACCATTCGTTGCTGTTTTGTACATGTTGTTTGAGAATCAGAATTTTAATCTAACTACTACATAGTAAAGGTATAAACGGACACAATTTAATAAAAATTCATTTCAATCAATCCGAGATATGTATCCTTAAATCAAAATTCTAAATTTAATAGATTTTAGTGAAATTTTTTTGCAACTTTATGTGAAATACACAATATTATTACCATGGCATGGTAACATGGTACAGTTTTTCATTTTGAAATTAAATTAAACTCTTCGATTAAATAAATGCTAGTCCTGAAAAGGACTTTTTTGTGTTACTTTTAGAATTGTATTTTACTTTTTTGCTTTCTTTACTGGAGTTGCCTTTTTTGGTATTGTCGCAGCTTTTTTAACCTTAGGACTTTTTGCAGCAACCTTTGTTACATTTTTAGATGGTTTCGTAATTTTTTGCTTCGAAGCTTTTGTTTTAATAGGAGCTGGTTTCTTAATAGTTTTAGCTACTGCCTTTTCAGATTTTTTCTTTTCTATTATAGATTCTTTAGCAACAGTAGTCTTTTTCTTTGCGACTCCAACCTTTACAGGTGATCCTTTCTTGGCTTTTTTTGTAATTGATTTTTTCGGTGATGCTAATTTGTTTTTCTTCGAACTTTCGCCGCTTGCTTTTGTTGATGTCGATAGCTTAAATGAACCCGATGCACCTTTGCCTTTCGTTTGGATTAATTTACCGCTAACAACTGCACTCTTAATATATTTTTTAATAAATGGAGACAATTTGTCAGCGTCAACTTTGTAATTTGCAGCCAAATACTTTTTAATTGCTAGTAAAGATGAACCGCCACGTTCTTTCAAATCTTTTATAGCGCTATTCACCATATCTGAAGTTGGAGGATGGGTTGGCTTAGATTTAGGCTTTTTCACTCCAGTTGCGATAGAACCTTTCTTTGGTTTCTTCGTTTCAACAACAGGTGCAGTATTCGATTGAATTGTAGTATTATCTGCCATTTTGCTTTTTTTCTTTTAAAATATTTTTATTCACTTTTAGATTTTCCAATTAAATTTTTCAAAAAAAAAAAACACTTTAAAATCACTTATAAAATTTATAACTTGTATGACTGTATGAATTAAATTCACTGAAGTCTAGTATGAACAAAACAGCTTATCCATATGTGATGAGATTGTGGAAGAGCGGTGTGAAAAAATTTCATTGAATTCAAGGCAATTTTTTCTCATTTTTGTTTGATGATTTCAAAGTTGAGCTCATTTTTCTAATAGTTATGATTATTTGTTTTTGAACATATATCCATCATATGAATTGTCAAGATGGGCTCTTTCATCGTACTAATTTTGAAATTAAAAAAATTTTAAAATACGGCGCTAAATTCCGATTTTGTGTGAAATTTTTTCTATTTTCTCCAAAAAATTTCCATTTAAAACGATATAATTATTTTGTTAATAATATTATGAATTTTTTTTTTCTATATTCATATTAAGATGTACTCAATGCATCATTATCATTAATTGTTTTTATTAAATTCACCTATTTTAATACTGTAATTTATGTTTCTTTCAGAAATCATCAAACAACCATCCGTTGTTGTTTTGTACATGTTGTATGAGAATTGTAATTTTTAATTATCTATTAAGTGAAGGTACGAGAGAATAAACTTTTATTTAAAATTTATTTCAATCATTTTGAGATATGTATCTTTAATTCTAAATATTGAATTAAATGGATTTTAATGAAATTTTTTTCAAACTTTATATGAAATATATTATTACCAACATTATCATTTTTGTTTGATGATTTCAAAGTTGAGCTCATTTTTCTAATAGTTATGATTATATGTTTTTAAACATATATCCATCATATGAATCGTCAAGACGGGCTCTTTCATCGTACCAATTTTGAAATTAAAAAAAATTAAAATTCGGCGTTAAATTCCGATTTTGTGTGAAATTTTTTCTATTTTCTACAAAAAATTTCCATTTTAAACGATATAATTATTTTGTCAAAATTATTATGGAATTTTTTTTTTTGTTATTCATATTAAGATTTACTCAATCCATCATTATCACTAATTGTTTTTATTAAATTCTCCTATTTTCATACTGTAATTTAAATTTCTTTCAGAAATCTTCAAACAACCATTCGTTGCTGTTTTGTACATGTTGTTTGAGAATCAGAATTTTAATCTAACTACTACATAGTAAAGGTATAAACGGACACAATTTAATAAAAATTCATTTCAATCAATCCGAGATATGTATCCTTAAATCAAAATTCTAAATTTAATAGATTTTAGTGAAATTTTTTTGCAACTTTATGTGAAATACACAATATTATTACCATGGCATGGTAACATGGTACAGTTTTTCATTTTGAAATTAAATTAAACTCTTCGATTAAATAAATGCTAGTCCTGAAAAGGACTTTTTTGTGTTACTTTTAGAATTGTATTTTACTTTTTTGCTTTCTTTACTGGAGTTGCCTTTTTTGTTGTTGTCGCAGCTTTTTTAACCTTAGGACTTTTTGCAGCAACCTTTGTTACATTTTTAGATGGTTTCGTAATTTTTTGCTTCGAAGCTTTTGTTTTAATAGGAGCTGGTTTCTTAATAGTTTTAGCTACTGCCTTTTCAGATTTTTTCTTTTCTATTATAGATTCTTTAGCAACAGTAGTCTTTTTCTTTGCGACTCCAACCTTTACAGGTGATCCTTTCTTGGCTTTTTTTGTAATTGATTTTTTCGGTGATGCTAATTTGTTTTTCTTCGAACTTTCGCCGCTTGCTTTTGTTGATGTCGATAGCTTAAATGAACCCGATGCACCTTTGCCTTTCGTTTGGATTAATTTACCGCTAACAACTGCACTCTTAATATATTTTTTAATAAATGGAGACAATTTGTCAGCGTCAACTTTGTAATTTGCAGCCAAATACTTTTTAATTGCTAGTAAAGATGAACCGCCACGTTCTTTCAAATCTTTTATAGCGCTATTCACCATATCTGAAGTTGGAGGATGGGTTGGCTTAGATTTAGGCTTTTTCACTCCAGTTGCGATAGAACCTTTCTTTGGTTTCTTCGTTTCAACAACAGGTGCAGTATTCGATTGAATTGTAGTATTATCTGCCATTTTGCTTTTTTTCTTTTAAAATATTTTTATTCACTTTTAGATTTTCCAATTAAATTTTTCAAAAAAAAACACTTTAAAATCACTTATAACATTTATAACTTGTATGACTGTATGAATTAAATTCACTGAAGTCTAGTATGAACAAAACAGCTTATCCATATGTGATGAGATTGTGGAAGAGCGGTGTGAAAAATTTCATTGAATTCAAGGCAATTTTTTCTCATTTTTGTTTGATGATTTCAAAGTTGAGCTCATTTTTCTAATAGTTATGATTATTTGTTTTTGAACATATATCCATCATATGAATTGTCAAGATGGGCTCTTTCATCGTACTAATTTTGAAATTAAAAAAATTTTAAAATACGGCGCTAAATTCCGATTTTGTGTGAAATTTTTTCTATTTTCTCCAAAAAATTTCCATTTAAAACGATATAATTATTTTGTTAATAATATTATGAATTTTTTTTTTCTATATTCATATTAAGATGTACTCAATGCATCATTATCATTAATTGTTTTTATTAAATTCACCTATTTTAATACTGTAATTTATGTTTCTTTCAGAAATCATCAAACAACCATCCGTTGTTGTTTTGTACATGTTGTATGAGAATTGTAATTTTTAATTATCTATTAAGTGAAGGTACGAGAGAATAAACTTTTATTTAAAATTTATTTCAATCATTTTGAGATATGTATCTTTAATTCTAAATATTGAATTAAATGGATTTTAATGAAATATTTTTCAAAGTTTATATGAAATATATTATTACCAACATTATCATTTTTGTTTGATGATTTCAAAGTTGAGCTCATTTTTCTAATAGTTATGATTATATGTTTTTAAACATATATCCATCATATGAATCGTCAAGACGGGCTCTTTCATCGTACCAATTTTGAAATTAAAAAAAATTAAAATTCGGCGTTAAATTCCGATTTTGTGTGAAATTTTTTCTATTTTCTACAAAAAATTTCCATTTTAAACGATATAATTATTTTGTCAAAATTATTATGGAATTTTTTTTTTTGTTATTCATATTAAGATTTACTCAATCCATCATTATCACTAATTGTTTTTATTAAATTCTCCTATTTTCATACTGTAATTTAAATTTCTTTCAGAAATCTTCAAACAACCATTCGTTGCTGTTTTGTACATGTTGTTTGAGAATCAGAATTTTAATCTAACTACTACATAGTAAAGGTATAAACGGACACAATTTAATAAAAATTCATTTCAATCAATCCGAGATATGTATCCTTAAATCAAAATTCTAAATTTAATAGATTTTAGTGAAATTTTTTTGCAACTTTATGTGAAATACACAATATTATTACCATGGCATGGTAACATGGTACAGTTTTTCATTTTGAAATTAAATTAAACTCTTCGATTAAATAAATGCTAGTCCTGAAAAGGACTTTTTTGTGTTACTTTTAGAATTGTATTTTACTTTTTTGCTTTCTTTACTGGAGTTGCCTTTTTTGTTGTTGTCGCAGCTTTTTTAACCTTAGGACTTTTTGCAGCAACCTTTGTTACATTTTTAGATGGTTTCGTAATTTTTTGCTTCGAAGCTTTTGTTTTAATAGGAGCTGGTTTCTTAATAGTTTTAGCTACTGCCTTTTCAGATTTTTTCTTTTCTATTATAGATTCTTTAGCAACAGTAGTCTTTTTCTTTGCGACTCCAACCTTTACAGGTGATCCTTTCTTGGCTTTTTTTGTAATTGATTTTTTCGGTGATGCTAATTTGTTTTTCTTCGAACTTTCGCCGCTTGCTTTTGTTGATGTCGATAGCTTAAATGAACCCGATGCACCTTTGCCTTTCGTTTGGATTAATTTACCGCTAACAACTGCACTCTTAATATATTTTTTAATAAATGGAGACAATTTGTCAGCGTCAACTTTGTAATTTGCAGCCAAATACTTTTTAATTGCTAGTAAAGATGAACCGCCACGTTCTTTCAAATCTTTTATAGCGCTATTCACCATATCTGAAGTTGGAGGATGGGTTGGCTTAGATTTAGGCTTTTTCACTCCAGTTGCGATAGAACCTTTCTTTGGTTTCTTCGTTTCAACAACAGGTGCAGTATTCGATTGAATTGTAGTATTATCTGCCATTTTGCTTTTTTTCTTTTAAAATATTTTTATTCACTTTTAGATTTTCCAATTAAATTTTTCAAAAAAAAACACTTTAAAATCACTTATAACATTTATAACTTGTATGACTGTATGAATTAAATTCACTGAAGTCTAGTATGAACAAAACAGCTTATCCATATGTGATGAGATTGTGGAAGAGCGGTGTGAAAAATTTCATTGAATTCAAGGCAATTTTTTCTCATTTTTGTTTGATGATTTCAAAGTTGAGCTCATTTTTCTAATAGTTATGATTATTTGTTTTTGAACATATATCCATCATATGAATTGTCAAGATGGGCTCTTTCATCGTACTAATTTTGAAATTAAAAAAATTTTAAAATACGGCGCTAAATTCCGATTTTGTGTGAAATTTTTTCTATTTTCTCCAAAAAATTTCCATTTAAAACGATATAATTATTTTGTTAATAATATTATGAATTTTTTTTTTCTATATTCATATTAAGATGTACTCAATGCATCATTATCATTAATTGTTTTTATTAATATCACCTATTTTAATACTGTAATTTATGTTTCTTTCAGAAATCATCAAACAACCATCCGTTGTTGTTTTGTACATGTTGTATGAGAATTGTAATTTTAAATTATCTATTAAGTGAAGGTACGAGAGAATAAACTTTTATTTAAAATTTATTTCAATCATTTTGAGATATGTATCTTTAATTCTAAATATTGAATTAAATGGATTTTTATGAAATTTTTTTCAAACTTTATATGAAATATATTATTACCAACATTATCATTTTTGTTTGATGATTTCAAAGTTGAGCTCATTTTTCTAATAGTTATGATTATATGTTTTTAAACATATATCCATCATATGAATCGTCAAGACGGGCTCTTTGATCGTACTAATTTTGAAATTAAAAAAAATTAAAATTCGGCGTTAAATTCC
The DNA here is from genome assembly GCA_963422695.1 of Xylophagus ater. Lineage (NCBI taxonomy): Eukaryota > Metazoa > Arthropoda > Insecta > Diptera > Xylophagidae > Xylophagus > Xylophagus ater. Next base: position 37,667,989 of record OY730478.1, read on the forward strand.
GATTTTGTGTGAAATTTTTTCTATTTTCTACAAAAAATTTCCATTTTAAACGATATAATTATTTTGTCAAAATTATTATGGAATTTTTTTTTTGTTATTCATATTAAGATTTACTCAATCCATCATTATCATTAATTGTTTTTATTAAATTCTCCTATTTTCATACTGTAATTTAAATTTCTTTCAGAAATCTTCAAACAACCATTCGTTGCTGTTTTGTACATGTTGTTTGAGAATCAGAATTTTAATCTAACTACTACATAGTAAAGGTATAAACGGACACAATTTAATAAAAATTCATTTCAATCAATCCGAGATATGTATCCTTAAATCAAAATTCTAAATTTAATAGATTTTAGTGAAATTTTTTTGCAACTTTATGTGAAATACACAATATTATTACCATGGCATGGTAACATGGTACAGTTTTTCATTTTGAAATTAAATTAAACTCTTCGATTAAATAAATGCTAGTCCTGAAAAGGACTTTTTTGTGTTACTTTTAGAATTGTATTTTACTTTTTTGCTTTCTTTACTGGAGTTGCCTTTTTTGTTGTTGTCGCTGCTTTTTTAACCTTAGGACTTTTTGCAGCAACCTTTGTTACATTTTTAGATGGTTTCGTAATTTTTTGCTTCGAAGCTTTTGTTTTAATAGGAGCTGGTTTCTTAATAGTTTTAGCTACTGCCTTTTCAGATTTTTTCTTTTCTATTATAGATTCTTTAGCAACAGTAGTCTTTTTCTTTGCGACTCCAACCTTTACAGGTGATCCTTTCTTGGCTTTTTTTGTAATTGATTTTTTCGGTGATGCTAATTTGTTTTTCTTCGAACTTTCGCCGCTTGCTTTTGTTGATGTCGATAGCTTAAATGAACCCGATGCACCTTTGCCTTTCGTTTGGATTAATTTACCGCTAACAACTGCACTCTTAATATATTTTTTAATAAATGGAGACAATTTGTCAGCGTCAACTTTGTAATTTGCAGCCAAATACTTTTTAATTGCTAGTAAAGATGAACCGCCACGTTCTTTCAAATCTTTTATAGCGCTATTCACCATATCTGAAGTTGGAGGATGGGTTGGCTTAGATTTAGGCTTTTTCACTCCAGTTGCGATAGAACCTTTCTTTGGTTTCTTCGTTTCAACAACAGGTGCAGTATTCGATTGAATTGTAGTATTATCTGCCATTTTGCTTTTTTTCTTTTAAAATATTTTTATTCACTTTTAGATTTTCCAATTAAATTTTTCAAAAAAAAAAAACACTTTAAAATCACTTATAAAATTTATAACTTGTATGACTGTATGAATTAAATTCACTGAAGTCTAGTATGAACAAAACAGCTTATCCATATGTGATGAGATTGTGGAAGAGCGGTGTGAAAAAATTTCATTGAATTCAAGGCAATTTTTTCTCATTTTTGTTTGATGATTTCAAAGTTGAGCTCATTTTTCTAATAGTTATGATTATTTGTTTTTGAACATATATCCATCATATGAATTGTCAAGATGGGCTCTTTCATCGTACTAATTTTGAAATTAAAAAAATTTTAAAATACGGCGCTAAATTCCGATTTTGTGTGAAATTTTTTCTATTTTCTCCAAAAAATTTCCATTTAAAACGATATAATTATTTTGTTAATAATATTATGAATTTTTTTTTTCTATATTCATATTAAGATGTACTCAATGCATCATTATCATTAATTGTTTTTATTAAATTCACCTATTTTAATACTGTAATTTATGTTTCTTTCAGAAATCATCAAACAACCATCCGTTGTTGTTTTGTACATGTTGTATGAGAATTGTAATTTTTAATTATCTATTAAGTGAAGGTACGAGAGAATAAACTTTTATTTAAAATTTATTTCAATCATTTTGAGATATGTATCTTTAATTCTAAATATTGAATTAAATGGATTTTAATGAAATTTTTTTCAAACTTTATATGAAATATATTATTACCAACATTATCATTTTTGTTTGATGATTTCAAAGTTGAGCTCATTTTTCTAATAGTTATGATTATATGTTTTTAAACATATATCCATCATATGAATCGTCAAGACGGGCTCTTTCATCGTACTAATTTTGAAATTAAAAAAAATTAAAATTCGGCGTTAAATTCCGATTTTGTGTGAAATTTTTTCTATTTTCCACAAAAAATTTCCATTTTAAACGATATAATTATTTTGTCAAAATTATTATGGAATTTTTTTTTTGTTATTCATATTAAGATTTACTCAATGCATCATTATCATTAATTGTTTTTATTAAATTCTCCTATTTTCATACTGTAATTTAAATTTCTTTCAGAAATCTTCAAACAACCATTCGTTGCTGTTTTGTACATGTTGTTTGAGAATCAGAATTTTAATCTAACTACTACATAGTAAAGGTATAAACGGACACAATTTAATAAAAATTCATTTCAATCAATCCGAGATATGTATCCTTAAATCAAAATTCTAAATTTAATAGATTTTAGTGAAATTTTTTTGCAACTTTATGTGAAATACACAATATTATTACCATGGCATGGTAACATGGTACAGTTTTTCATTTTGAAATTAAATTAAACTCTTCGATTAAATAAATGCTAGTCCTGAAAAGGACTTTTTTGTGTTACTTTTAGAATTGTATTTTACTTTTTTGCTTTCTTTACTGGAGTTGCCTTTTTTGGTATTGTCGCAGCTTTTTTAACCTTAGGACTTTTTGCAGCAACCTTTGTTACATTTTTAGATGGTTTCGTAATTTTTTGCTTCGAAGCTTTTGTTTTAATAGGAGCTGGTTTCTTAATAGTTTTAGCTACTGCCTTTTCAGATTTTTTCTTTTCTATTATAGATTCTTTAGCAACAGTAGTCTTTTTCTTTGCGACTCCAACCTTTACAGGTGATCCTTTCTTGGCTTTTTTTGTAATTGATTTTTTCGGTGATGCTAATTTGTTTTTCTTCGAACTTTCGCCGCTTGCTTTTGTTGATGTCGATAGCTTAAATGAACCCGATGCACCTTTGCCTTTCGTTTGGATTAATTTACCGCTAACAACTGCACTCTTAATATATTTTTTAATAAATGGAGACAATTTGTCAGCGTCAACTTTGTAATTTGCAGCCAAATACTTTTTAATTGCTAGTAAAGATGAACCGCCACGTTCTTTCAAATCTTTTATAGCGCTATTCACCATATCTGAAGTTGGAGGATGGGTTGGCTTAGATTTAGGCTTTTTCACTCCAGTTGCGATAGAACCTTTCTTTGGTTTCTTCGTTTCAACAACAGGTGCAGTATTCGATTGAATTGTAGTATTATCTGCCATTTTGCTTTTTTTCTTTTAAAATATTTTTATTCACTTTTAGATTTTCCAATTAAATTTTTCAAAAAAAAAAAACACTTTAAAATCACTTATAAAATTTATAACTTGTATGACTGTATGAATTAAATTCACTGAAGTCTAGTATGAACAAAACAGCTTATCCATATGTGATGAGATTGTGGAAGAGCGGTGTGAAAAAATTTCATTGAATTCAAGGCAATTTTTTCTCATTTTTGTTTGATGATTTCAAAGTTGAGCTCATTTTTCTAATAGTTATGATTATTTGTTTTTGAACATATATCCATCATATGAATTGTCAAGATGGGCTCTTTCATCGTACTAATTTTGAAATTAAAAAAATTTTAAAATACGGCGCTAAATTCCGATTTTGTGTGAAATTTTTTCTATTTTCTCCAAAAAATTTCCATTTAAAACGATATAATTATTTTGTTAATAATATTATGAATTTTTTTTTTCTATATTCATATTAAGATGTACTCAATGCATCATTATCATTAATTGTTTTTATTAAATTCACCTATTTTAATACTGTAATTTATGTTTCTTTCAGAAATCATCAAACAACCATCCGTTGTTGTTTTGTACATGTTGTATGAGAATTGTAATTTTAAATTATCTATTAAGTGAAGGTACGAGAGAATAAACTTTTATTTAAAATTTATTTCAATCATTTTGAGATATGTATCTTTAATTCTAAATATTGAATTAAATGGATTTTAATGAAATTTTTTTCAAACTTTATATGAAATATATTATTACCAACATTATCATTTTTGTTTGATGATTTCAAAGTTGAGCTCATTTTTCTAATAGTTATGATTATATGTTTTTAAACATATATCCATCATATGAATCGTCAAGACGGGCTCTTTCATCGTACCAATTTTGAAATTAAAAAAAATTAAAATTCGGCGTTAAATTCCGATTTTGTGTGAAATTTTTTCTATTTTCTACAAAAAATTTCCATTTTAAACGATATAATTATTTTGTCAAAATTATTATGGAATTTTTTTTTTTGTTATTCATATTAAGATTTACTCAATCCATCATTATCACTAATTGTTTTTATTAAATTCTCCTATTTTCATACTGTAATTTAAATTTCTTTCAGAAATCTTCAAACAACCATTCGTTGCTGTTTTGTACATGTTGTTTGAGAATCAGAATTTTAATCTAACTACTACATAGTAAAGGTATAAACGGACACAATTTAATAAAAATTCATTTCAATCAATCCGAGATATGTATCCTTAAATCAAAATTCTAAATTTAATAGATTTTAGTGAAATTTTTTTGCAACTTTATGTGAAATACACAATATTATTACCATGGCATGGTAACATGGTACAGTTTTTCATTTTGAAATTAAATTAAACTCTTCGATTAAATAAATGCTAGTCCTGAAAAGGACTTTTTTGTGTTACTTTTAGAATTGTATTTTACTTTTTTGCTTTCTTTACTGGAGTTGCCTTTTTTGTTGTTGTCGCAGCTTTTTTAACCTTAGGACTTTTTGCAGCAACCTTTGTTACATTTTTAGATGGTTTCGTAATTTTTTGCTTCGAAGCTTTTGTTTTAATAGGAGCTGGTTTCTTAATAGTTTTAGCTACTGCCTTTTCAGATTTTTTCTTTTCTATTATAGATTCTTTAGCAACAGTAGTCTTTTTCTTTGCGACTCCAACCTTTACAGGTGATCCTTTCTTGGCTTTTTTTGTAATTGATTTTTTCGGTGATGCTAATTTGTTTTTCTTCGAACTTTCGCCGCTTGCTTTTGTTGATGTCGATAGCTTAAATGAACCCGATGCACCTTTGCCTTTCGTTTGGATTAATTTACCGCTAACAACTGCACTCTTAATATATTTTTTAATAAATGGAGACAATTTGTCAGCGTCAACTTTGTAATTTGCAGCCAAATACTTTTTAATTGCTAGTAAAGATGAACCGCCACGTTCTTTCAAATCTTTTATAGCGCTATTCACCATATCTGAAGTTGGAGGATGGGTTGGCTTAGATTTAGGCTTTTTCACTCCAGTTGCGATAGAACCTTTCTTTGGTTTCTTCGTTTCAACAACAGGTGCAGTATTCGATTGAATTGTAGTATTATCTGCCATTTTGCTTTTTTTCTTTTAAAATATTTTTATTCACTTTTAGATTTTCCAATTAAATTTTTCAAAAAAAAACACTTTAAAATCACTTATAACATTTATAACTTGTATGACTGTATGAATTAAATTCACTGAAGTCTAGTATGAACAAAACAGCTTATCCATATGTGATGAGATTGTGGAAGAGCGGTGTGAAAAATTTCATTGTATTCAAGGCAATTTTTTCTCATTTTTGTTTGATGATTTCAAAGTTGAGCTCATTTTTCTAATAGTTATGATTATTTGTTTTTGAACATATATCCATCATATGAATTGTCAAGATGGGCTCTTTCATCGTACTAATTTTGAAATTAAAAAAATTTTAAAATACGGCGCTAAATTCCGATTTTGTGTGAAATTTTTTCTATTTTCTCCAAAAAATTTCCATTTAAAACGATATAATTATTTTGTTAATAATATTATGAATTTTTTTTTTCTATATTCATATTAAGATGTACTCAATGCATCATTATCATTAATTGTTTTTATTAATATCACCTATTTTAATACTGTAATTTATGTTTCTTTCAGAAATCATCAAACAACCATCCGTTGTTGTTTTGTACATGTTGTATGAGAATTGTAATTTTAAATTATCTATTAAGTGAAGGTACGAGAGAATAAACTTTTATTTAAAATTTATTTCAATCATTTTGAGATATGTATCTTTAATTCTAAATATTGAATTAAATGGATTTTTATGAAATTTTTTTCAAACTTTATATGAAATATATTATTACCAACATTATCATTTTTGTTTGATGATTTCAAAGTTGAGCTCATTTTTCTAATAGTTATGATTATATGTTTTTAAACATATATCCATCATATGAATCGTCAAGACGGGCTCTTTCATCGTACTAATTTTGAAATTAAAAAAAATTAAAATTCGGCGTTAAATTCCGATTTTGTGTGAAATTTTTTCTATTTTCTACAAAAAATTTCCATTTTAAACGATATAATTATTTTGTCAAAATTATTATGGAATTTTTTTTTTGTTATTCATATTAAGATTTACTCAATCCATCATTATCATTAATTGTTTTTATTAAATTCTCCTATTTTCATACTGTAATTTAAATTTCTTTCAGAAATCTTCAAACAACCATTCGTTGCTGTTTTGTACATGTTGTTTGAGAATCAGAATTTTAATCTAACTACTACATAGTAAAGGTATAAACGGACACAATTTAATAAAAATTCATTTCAATCAATCCGAGATATGTATCCTTAAATCAAAATTCTAAATTTAATAGATTTTAGTGAAATTTTTTTGCAACTTTATGTGAAATACACAATATTATTACCATGGCATGGTAACATGGTACAGTTTTTCATTTTGAAATTAAATTAAACTCTTCGATTAAATAAATGCTAGTCCTGAAAAGGACTTTTTTGTGTTACTTTTAGAATTGTATTTTACTTTTTTGCTTTCTTTACTGGAGTTGCCTTTTTTGGTATTGTCGCAGCTTTTTTAACCTTAGGACTTTTTGCAGCAACCTTTGTTACATTTTTAGATGGTTTCGTAATTTTTTGCTTCGAAGCTTTTGTTTTAATAGGAGCTGGTTTCTTAATAGTTTTAGCTACTGCCTTTTCAGATTTTTTCTTTTCTATTATAGATTCTTTAGCAACAGTAGTCTTTTTCTTTGCGACTCCAACCTTTACAGGTGATCCTTTCTTGGCTTTTTTTGTAATTGATTTTTTCGGTGATGCTAATTTGTTTTTCTTCGAACTTTCGCCGCTTGCTTTTGTTGATGTCGATAGCTTAAATGAACCCGATGCACCTTTGCCTTTCGTTTGGATTAATTTACCGCTAACAACTGCACTCTTAATATATTTTTTAATAAATGGAGACAATTTGTCAGCGTCAACTTTGTAATTTGCAGCCAAATACTTTTTAATTGCTAGTAAAGATGAACCGCCACGTTCTTTCAAATCTTTTATAGCGCTATTCACCATATCTGAAGTTGGAGGATGGGTTGGCTTAGATTTAGGCTTTTTCACTCCAGTTGCGATAGAACCTTTCTTTGGTTTCTTCGTTTCAACAACAGGTGCAGTATTCGATTGAATTGTAGTATTATCTGCCATTTTGCTTTTTTTCTTTTAAAATATTTTTATTCACTTTTAGATTTTCCAATTAAATTTTTCAAAAAAAAAAAACACTTTAAAATCACTTATAAAATTTATAACTTGTATGACTGTATGAATTAAATTCACTGAAGTCTAGTATGAACAAAACAGCTTATCCATATGTGATGAGATTGTGGAAGAGCGGTGTGAAAAAATTTCATTGAATTCAAGGCAATTTTTTCTCATTTTTGTTTGATGATTTCAAAGTTGAGCTCATTTTTCTAATAGTTATGATTATTTGTTTTTGAACATATATCCATCATATGAATTGTCAAGATGGGCTCTTTCATCGTACTAATTTTGAAATTAAAAAAATTTTAAAATACGGCGCTAAATTCCGATTTTGTGTGAAATTTTTTCTATTTTCTCCAAAAAATTTCCATTTAAAACGATATAATTATTTTGTTAATAATATTATGAATTTTTTTTTTCTATATTCATATTAAGATGTACTCAATGCATCATTATCATTAATTGTTTTTATTAAATTCACCTATTTTAATACTGTAATTTATGTTTCTTTCAGAAATCATCAAACAACCATCCGTTGTTGTTTTGTACATGTTGTATGAGAATTGTAATTTTTAATTATCTATTAAGTGAAGGTACGAGAGAATAAACTTTTATTTAAAATTTATTTCAATCATTTTGAGATATGTATCTTTAATTCTAAATATTGAATTAAATGGATTTTAATGAAATTTTTTTCAAACTTTATATGAAATATATTATTACCAACATTATCATTTTTGTTTGATGATTTCAAAGTTGAGCTCATTTTTCTAATAGTTATGATTATATGTTTTTAAACATATATCCATCATATGAATCGTCAAGACGGGCTCTTTCATCGTACTAATTTTGAAATTAAAAAAAATTAAAATTCGGCGTTAAATTCCGATTTTGTGTGAAATTTTTTCTATTTTCCACAAAAAATTTCCATTTTAAACGATATAATTATTTTGTCAAAATTATTATGGAATTTTTTTTTTGTTATTCATATTAAGATTTACTCAATGCATCATTATCATTAATTGTTTTTATTAAATTCTCCTATTTTCATACTGTAATTTAAATTTCTTTCAGAAATCTTCAAACAACCATTCGTTGCTGTTTTGTACATGTTGTTTGAGAATCAGAATTTTAATCTAACTACTACATAGTAAAGGTATAAACGGACACAATTTAATAAAAATTCATTTCAATCAATCCGAGATATGTATCCTTAAATCAAAATTCTAAATTTAATAGATTTTAGTGAAATTTTTTTGCAACTTTATGTGAAATACACAATATTATTACCATGGCATGGTAACATGGTACAGTTTTTCATTTTGAAATTAAATTAAACTCTTCGATTAAATAAATGCTAGTCCTGAAAAGGACTTTTTTGTGTTACTTTTAGAATTGTATTTTACTTTTTTGCTTTCTTTACTGGAGTTGCCTTTTTTGGTATTGTCGCAGCTTTTTTAACCTTAGGACTTTTTGCAGCAACCTTTGTTACATTTTTAGATGGTTTCGTAATTTTTTGCTTCGAAGCTTTTGTTTTAATAGGAGCTGGTTTCTTAATAGTTTTAGCTACTGCCTTTTCAGATTTTTTCTTTTCTATTATAGATTCTTTAGCAACAGTAGTCTTTTTCTTTGCGACTCCAACCTTTACAGGTGATCCTTTCTTGGCTTTTTTTGTAATTGATTTTTTCGGTGATGCTAATTTGTTTTTCTTCGAACTTTCGCCGCTTGCTTTTGTTGATGTCGATAGCTTAAATGAACCCGATGCACCTTTGCCTTTCGTTTGGATTAATTTACCGCTAACAACTGCACTCTTAATATATTTTTTAATAAATGGAGACAATTTGTCAGCGTCAACTTTGTAATTTGCAGCCAAATACTTTTTAATTGCTAGTAAAGATGAACCGCCACGTTCTTTCAAATCTTTTATAGCGCTATTCACCATATCTGAAGTTGGAGGATGGGTTGGCTTAGATTTAGGCTTTTTCACTCCAGTTGCGATAGAACCTTTCTTTGGTTTCTTCGTTTCAACAACAGGTGCAGTATTCGATTGAATTGTAGTATTATCTGCCATTTTGCTTTTTTTCTTTTAAAATATTTTTATTCACTTTTAGATTTTCCAATTAAATTTTTCAAAAAAAAAAAACACTTTAAAATCACTTATAAAATTTATAACTTGTATGACTGTATGAATTAAATTCACTGAAGTCTAGTATGAACAAAACAGCTTATCCATATGTGATGAGATTGTGGAAGAGCGGTGTGAAAAAATTTCATTGAATTCAAGGCAATTTTTTCTCATTTTTGTTTGATGATTTCAAAGTTGAGCTCATTTTTCTAATAGTTATGATTATTTGTTTTTGAACATATATCCATCATATGAATTGTCAAGATGGGCTCTTTCATCGTACTAATTTTGAAATTAAAAAAATTTTAAAATACGGCGCTAAATTCCGATTTTGTGTGAAATTTTTTCTATTTTCTCCAAAAAATTTCCATTTAAAACGATATAATTATTTTGTTAATAATATTATGAATTTTTTTTTTCTATATTCATATTAAGATGTACTCAATGCATCATTATCATTAATTGTTTTTATTAAATTCACCTATTTTAATACTGTAATTTATGTTTCTTTCAGAAATCATCAAACAACCATCCGTTGTTGTTTTGTACATGTTGTATGAGAATTGTAATTTTTAATTATCTATTAAGTGAAGGTACGAGAGAATAAACTTTTATTTAAAATTTATTTCAATCATTTTGAGATATGTATCTTTAATTCTAAATATTGAATTAAATGGATTTTAATGAAATTTTTTTCAAACTTTATATGAAATATATTATTACCAACATTATCATTTTTGTTTGATGATTTCAAAGTTGAGCTCATTTTTCTAATAGTTATGATTATATGTTTTTAAACATATATCCATCATATGAATCGTCAAGACGGGCTCTTTCATCGTACTAATTTTGAAATTAAAAAAAATTAAAATTCGGCGTTAAATTCCGATTTTGTGTGAAATTTTTTCTATTTTCTCCAAAAAATTTCCATTTAAAACGATATAATTATTTTGTTAATAATATTATGAATTTTTTTTTTCTATATTCATATTAAGATGTACTCAATGCATCATTATCATTAATTGTTTTTATTAAATTCACCTATTTTAATACTGTAATTTATGTTTCTTTCAGAAATCATCAAACAACCATCCGTTGTTGTTTTGTACATGTTGTATGAGAATTGTAATTTTAAATTATCTATTAAGTGAAGGTACGAGAGAATAAACTTTTATTTAAAATTTATTTCAATCATTTTGAGATATGTATCTTTAATTCTAAATATTGAATTAAATGGATTTTAATGAAATTTTTTTCAAACTTTATATGAAATATATTATTACCAACATTATCATTTTTGTTTGATGATTTCAAAGTTGAGCTCATTTTTCTAATAGTTATGATTATATGTTTTTAAACATATATCCATCATATGAATCGTCAAGACGGGCTCTTTCATCGTACCAATTTTGAAATTAAAAAAAATTAAAATTCGGCGTTAAATTCCGATTTTGTGTGAAATTTTTTCTATTTTCTACAAAAAATTTCCATTTTAAACGATATAATTATTTTGTCAAAATTATTATGGAATTTTTTTTTTTGTTATTCATATTAAGATTTACTCAATCCATCATTATCACTAATTGTTTTTATTAAATTCTCCTATTTTCATACTGTAATTTAAATTTCTTTCAGAAATCTTCAAACAACCATTCGTTGCTGTTTTGTACATGTTGTTTGAGAATCAGAATTTTAATCTAACTACTACATAGTAAAGGTATAAACGGACACAATTTAATAAAAATTCATTTCAATCAATCCGAGATATGTATCCTTAAATCAAAATTCTAAATTTAATAGATTTTAGTGAAATTTTTTTGCAACTTTATGTGAAATACACAATATTATTACCATGGCATGGTAACATGGTACAGTTTTTCATTTTGAAATTAAATTAAACTCTTCGATTAAATAAATGCTAGTCCTGAAAAGGACTTTTTTGTGTTACTTTTAGAATTGTATTTTACTTTTTTGCTTTCTTTACTGGAGTTGCCTTTTTTGTTGTTGTCGCAGCTTTTTTAACCTTAGGACTTTTTGCAGCAACCTTTGTTACATTTTTAGATGGTTTCGTAATTTTTTGCTTCGAAGCTTTTGTTTTAATAGGAGCTGGTTTCTTAATAGTTTTAGCTACTGCCTTTTCAGATTTTTTCTTTTCTATTATAGATTCTTTAGCAACAGTAGTCTTTTTCTTTGCGACTCCAACCTTTACAGGTGATCCTTTCTTGGCTTTTTTTGTAATTGATTTTTTCGGTGATGCTAATTTGTTTTTCTTCGAACTTTCGCCGCTTGCTTTTGTTGATGTCGATAGCTTAAATGAACCCGATGCACCTTTGCCTTTCGTTTGGATTAATTTACCGCTAACAACTGCACTCTTAATATATTTTTTAATAAATGGAGACAATTTGTCAGCGTCAACTTTGTAATTTGCAGCCAAATACTTTTTAATTGCTAGTAAAGATGAACCGCCACGTTCTTTCAAATCTTTTATAGCGCTATTCACCATATCTGAAGTTGGAGGATGGGTTGGCTTAGATTTAGGCTTTTTCACTCCAGTTGCGATAGAACCTTTCTTTGGTTTCTTCGTTTCAACAACAGGTGCAGTATTCGATTGAATTGTAGTATTATCTGCCATTTTGCTTTTTTTCTTTTAAAATATTTTTATTCACTTTTAGATTTTCCAATTAAATTTTTCAAAAAAAAACACTTTAAAATCACTTATAACATTTATAACTTGTATGACTGTATGAATTAAATTCACTGAAGTCTAGTATGAACAAAACAGCTTATCCATATGTGATGAGATTGTGGAAGAGCGGTGTGAAAAATTTCATTGAATTCAAGGCAATTTTTTCTCATTTTTGTTTGATGATTTCAAAGTTGAGCTCATTTTTCTAATAGTTATGATTATTTGTTTTTGAACATATATCCATCATATGAATTGTCAAGATGGGCTCTTTCATCGTACTAATTTTGAAATTAAAAAAATTTTAAAATACGGCGCTAAATTCCGATTTTGTGTGAAATTTTTTCTATTTTCTCCAAAAAATTTCCATTTAAAACGATATAATTATTTTGTTAATAATATTATGAATTTTTTTTTTCTATATTCATATTAAGATGTACTCAATGCATCATTATCATTAATTGTTTTTATTAAATTCACCTATTTTAATACTGTAATTTATGTTTCTTTCAGAAATCATCAAACAACCATCCGTTGTTGTTTTGTACATGTTGTATGAGAATTGTAATTTTAAATTATCTATTAAGTGAAGGTACGAGAGAATAAACTTTTATTTAAAATTTATTTCAATCATTTTGAGATATGTATCTTTAATTCTAAATATTGAATTAAATGGATTTTAATGAAATTTTTTTCAAACTTTATATGAAATATATTATTACCAACATTATCATTTTTGTTTGATGATTTCAAAGTTGAGCTCATTTTTCTAATAGTTATGATTATATGTTTTTAAACATATATCCATCATATGAATCGTCAAGACGGGCTCTTTCATCGTACCAATTTTGAAATTAAAAAAAATTAAAATTCGGCGTTAAATTCCGATTTTGTGTGAAATTTTTTCTATTTTCCACAAAAAATTTCCATTTTAAACGATATAATTATTTTGTCAAAATTATTATGGAATTTTTTTTTTGTTATTCATATTAAGATTTACTCAATGCATCATTATCATTAATTGTTTTTATTAAATTCTCCTATTTTCATACTGTAATTTAAATTTCTTTCAGAAATCTTCAAACAACCATTCGTTGCTGTTTTGTACATGTTGTTTGAGAATCAGAATTTTAATCTAACTACTACATAGTAAAGGTATAAACGGACACAATTTAATAAAAATTCATTTCAATCAATCCGAGATATGTATCCTTAAATCAAAATTCTAAATTTAATAGATTTTAGTGAAATTTTTTTGCAACTTTATGTGAAATACACAATATTATTACCATGGCATGGTAACATGGTACAGTTTTTCATTTTGAAATTAAATTAAACTCTTCGATTAAATAAATGCTAGTCCTGAAAAGGACTTTTTTGTGTTACTTTTAGAATTGTATTTTACTTTTTTGCTTTCTTTACTGGAGTTGCCTTTTTTGGTATTGTCGCAGCTTTTTTAACCTTAGGACTTTTTGCAGCAACCTTTGTTACATTTTTAGATGGTTTCGTAATTTTTTGCTTCGAAGCTTTTGTTTTAATAGGAGCTGGTTTCTTAATAGTTTTAGCTACTGCCTTTTCAGATTTTTTCTTTTCTATTATAGATTCTTTAGCAACAGTAGTCTTTTTCTTTGCGACTCCAACCTTTACAGGTGATCCTTTCTTGGCTTTTTTTGTAATTGATTTTTTCGGTGATGCTAATTTGTTTTTCTTCGAACTTTCGCCGCTTGCTTTTGTTGATGTCGATAGCTTAAATGAACCCGATGCACCTTTGCCTTTCGTTTGGATTAATTTACCGCTAACAACTGCACTCTTAATATATTTTTTAATAAATGGAGACAATTTGTCAGCGTCAACTTTGTAATTTGCAGCCAAATACTTTTTAATTGCTAGTAAAGATGAACCGCCACGTTCTTTCAAATCTTTTATAGCGCTATTCACCATATCTGAAGTTGGAGGATGGGTTGGCTTAGATTTAGGCTTTTTCACTCCAGTTGCGATAGAACCTTTCTTTGGTTTCTTCGTTTCAACAACAGGTGCAGTATTCGATTGAATTGTAGTATTATCTGCCATTTTGCTTTTTTTCTTTTAAAATATTTTTATTCACTTTTAGATTTTCCAATTAAATTTTTCAAAAAAAAAAAACACTTTAAAATCACTTATAAAATTTATAACTTGTATGACTGTATGAATTAAATTCACTGAAGTCTAGTATGAACAAAACAGCTTATCCATATGTGATGAGATTGTGGAAGAGCGGTGTGAAAAAATTTCATTGAATTCAAGGCAATTTTTTCTCATTTTTGTTTGATGATTTCAAAGTTGAGCTCATTTTTCTAATAGTTATGATTATTTGTTTTTGAACATATATCCATCATATGAATCGTCAAGACGGGCTCTTTCATCGTACTAATTTTGAAATTAAAAAAATTTTAAAATACGGCGCTAAATTCCGATTTTGTGTGAAATTTTTTCTATTTTCTCCAAAAAATTTCCATTTAAAACGATATAATTATTTTGTTAATAATATTATGAATTTTTTTTTTCTATATTCATATTAAGATGTACTCAATGCATCATTATCATTAATTGTTTTTATTAAATTCACCTATTTTAATACTGTAATTTATGTTTCTTTCAGAAATCATCAAACAACCATCCGTTGTTGTTTTGTACATGTTGTATGAGAATTGTAATTTTTAATTATCTATTAAGTGAAGGTACGAGAGAATAAACTTTTATTTAAAATTTATTTCAATCATTTTGAGATATGTATCTTTAATTCTAAATATTGAATTAAATGGATTTTAATGAAATTTTTTTCAAACTTTATATGAAATATATTATTACCAACATTATCATTTTTGTTTGATGATTTCAAAGTTGAGCTCATTTTTCTAATAGTTATGATTATATGTTTTTAAACATATATCCATCATATGAATCGTCAAGACGGGCTCTTTCATCGTACCAATTTTGAAATTAAAAAAAATTAAAATTCGGCGTTAAATTCCGATTTTGTGTGAAATTTTTTCTATTTTCTCCAAAAAATTTCCATTTAAAACGATATAATTATTTTGTTAATAATATTATGAATTTTTTTTTTCTATATTCATATTAAGATGTACTCAATGCATCATTATCATTAATTGTTTTTATTAAATTCACCTATTTTAATACTGTAATTTATGTTTCTTTCAGAAATCATCAAACAACCATCCGTTGTTGTTTTGTACATGTTGTATGAGAATTGTAATTTTAAATTATCTATTAAGTGAAGGTACGAGAGAATAAACTTTTATTTAAAATTTATTTCAATCATTTTGAGATATGTATCTTTAATTCTAAATATTGAATTAAATGGATTTTAATGAAATTTTTTTCAAACTTTATATGAAATATATTATTACCAACATTATCATTTTTGTTTGATGATTTCAAAGTTGAGCTCATTTTTCTAATAGTTATGATTATATGTTTTTAAACATATATCCATCATATGAATCGTCAAGACGGGCTCTTTCATCGTACCAATTTTGAAATTAAAAAAAATTAAAATTCGGCGTTAAATTCCGATTTTGTGTGAAATTTTTTCTATTTTCTACAAAAAATTTCCATTTTAAACGATATAATTATTTTGTCAAAATTATTATGGAATTTTTTTTTTGTTATTCATATTAAGATTTACTCAATCCATCATTATCACTAATTGTTTTTATTAAATTCTCCTATTTTCATACTGTAATTTAAATTTCTTTCAGAAATCTTCAAACAACCATTCGTTGCTGTTTTGTACATGTTGTTTGAGAATCAGAATTTTAATCTAACTACTACATAGTAAAGGTATAAACGGACACAATTTAATAAAAATTCATTTCAATCAATCCGAGATATGTATCCTTAAATCAAAATTCTAAATTTAATAGATTTTAGTGAAATTTTTTTGCAACTTTATGTGAAATACACAATATTATTACCATGGCATGGTAACATGGTACAGTTTTTCATTTTGAAATTAAATTAAACTCTTCGATTAAATAAATGCTAGTCCTGAAAAGGACTTTTTTGTGTTACTTTTAGAATTGTATTTTACTTTTTTGCTTTCTTTACTGGAGTTGCCTTTTTTGTTGTTGTCGCAGCTTTTTTAACCTTAGGACTTTTTGCAGCAACCTTTGTTACATTTTTAGATGGTTTCGTAATTTTTTGCTTCGAAGCTTTTGTTTTAATAGGAGCTGGTTTCTTAATAGTTTTAGCTACTGCCTTTTCAGATTTTTTCTTTTCTATTATAGATTCTTTAGCAACAGTAGTCTTTTTCTTTGCGACTCCAACCTTTACAGGTGATCCTTTCTTGGCTTTTTTTGTAATTGATTTTTTCGGTGATGCTAATTTGTTTTTCTTCGAACTTTCGCCGCTTGCTTTTGTTGATGTCGATAGCTTAAATGAACCCGATGCACCTTTGCCTTTCGTTTGGATTAATTTACCGCTAACAACTGCACTCTTAATATATTTTTTAATAAATGGAGACAATTTGTCAGCGTCAACTTTGTAATTTGCAGCCAAATACTTTTTAATTGCTAGTAAAGATGAACCGCCACGTTCTTTCAAATCTTTTATAGCGCTATTCACCATATCTGAAGTTGGAGGATGGGTTGGCTTAGATTTAGGCTTTTTCACTCCAGTTGCGATAGAACCTTTCTTTGGTTTCTTCGTTTCAACAACAGGTGCAGTATTCGATTGAATTGTAGTATTATCTGCCATTTTGCTTTTTTTCTTTTAAAATATTTTTATTCACTTTTAGATTTTCCAATTAAATTTTTCAAAAAAAAACACTTTAAAATCACTTATAACATTTATAACTTGTATGACTGTATGAATTAAATTCACTGAAGTCTAGTATGAACAAAACAGCTTATCCATATGTGATGAGATTGTGGAAGAGCGGTGTGAAAAAATTTCATTGAATTCAAGGCAATTTTTTCTCATTTTTGTTTGATGATTTCAAAGTTGAGCTCATTTTTCTAATAGTTATGATTATTTGTTTTTGAACATATATCCATCATATGAATTGTCAAGATGGGCTCTTTCATCGTACTAATTTTGAAATTAAAAAAATTTTAAAATACGGCGCTAAATTCCGATTTTGTGTGAAATTTTTTCTATTTTCTCCAAAAAATTTCCATTTAAAACGATATAATTATTTTGTTAATAATATTATGAATTTTTTTTTTCTATATTCATATTAAGATGTACTCAATGCATCATTATCATTAATTGTTTTTATTAAATTCACCTATTTTAATACTGTAATTTATGTTTCTTTCAGAAATCATCAAACAACCATCCGTTGTTGTTTTGTACATGTTGTATGAGAATTGTAATTTTAAATTATCTATTAAGTGAAGGTACGAGAGAATAAACTTTTATTTAAAATTTATTTCAATCATTTTGAGATATGTATCTTTAATTCTAAATATTGAATTAAATGGATTTTAATGAAATTTTTTTCAAACTTTATATGAAATATGTTATTACCAACATTATCATTTTTGTTTGATGATTTCAAAGTTGAGCTCATTTTTCTAATAGTTATGATTATATGTTTTTAAACATATATCCATCATATGAATCGTCAAGACGGGCTCTTTCATCGTACTAATTTTGAAATTAAAAAAAATTAAAATTCGGCGTTAAATTCCGATTTTGTGTGAAATTTTTTCTATTTTCCACAAAAAATTTCCATTTTAAACGATATAATTATTTTGTCAAAATTATTATGGAATTTTTTTTTTGTTATTCATATTAAGATTTACTCAATGCATCATTATCATTAATTGTTTTTATTAAATTCTCCTATTTTCATACTGTAATTTAAATTTCTTTCAGAAATCTTCAAACAACCATTCGTTGCTGTTTTGTACATGTTGTTTGAGAATCAGAATTTTAATCTAACTACTACATAGTAAAGGTATAAACGGACACAATTTAATAAAAATTCATTTCAATCAATCCGAGATATGTATCCTTAAATCAAAATTCTAAATTTAATAGATTTTAGTGAAATTTTTTTGCAACTTTATGTGAAATACACAATATTATTACCATGGCATGGTAACATGGTACAGTTTTTCATTTTGAAATTAAATTAAACTCTTCGATTAAATAAATGCTAGTCCTGAAAAGGACTTTTTTGTGTTACTTTTAGAATTGTATTTTACTTTTTTGCTTTCTTTACTGGAGTTGCCTTTTTTGTTGTTGTCGCAGCTTTTTTAACCTTAGGACTTTTTGCAGCAACCTTTGTTACATTTTTAGATGGTTTCGTAATTTTTTGCTTCGAAGCTTTTGTTTTAATAGGAGCTGGTTTCTTAATAGTTTTAGCTACTGCCTTTTCAGATTTTTTCTTTTCTATTATAGATTCTTTAGCAACAGTAGTCTTTTTCTTTGCGACTCCAACCTTTACAGGTGATCCTTTCTTGGCTTTTTTTGTAATTGATTTTTTCGGTGATGCTAATTTGTTTTTCTTCGAACTTTCGCCGCTTGCTTTTGTTGATGTCGATAGCTTAAATGAACCCGATGCACCTTTGCCTTTCGTTTGGATTAATTTACCGCTAACAACTGCACTCTTAATATATTTTTTAATAAATGGAGACAATTTGTCAGCGTCAACTTTGTAATTTGCAGCCAAATACTTTTTAATTGCTAGTAAAGATGAACCGCCACGTTCTTTCAAATCTTTTATAGCGCTATTCACCATATCTGAAGTTGGAGGATGGGTTGGCTTAGATTTAGGCTTTTTCACTCCAGTTGCGATAGAACCTTTCTTTGGTTTCTTCGTTTCAACAACAGGTGCAGTATTCGATTGAATTGTAGTATTATCTGCCATTTTGCTTTTTTTCTTTTAAAATATTTTTATTCACTTTTAGATTTTCCAATTAAATTTTTCAAAAAAAAACACTTTAAAATCACTTATAACATTTATAACTTGTATGACTGTATGAATTAAATTCACTGAAGTCTAGTATGAACAAAACAGCTTATCCATATGTGATGAGATTGTGGAAGAGCGGTGTGAAAAATTTCATTGAATTCAAGGCAATTTTTTCTCATTTTTGTTTGATGATTTCAAAGTTGAGCTCATTTTTCTAATAGTTATGATTATTTGTTTTTGAACATATATCCATCATATGAATTGTCAAGATGGGCTCTTTCATCGTACTAATTTTGAAATTAAAAAAATTTTAAAATACGGCGCTAAATTCCGATTTTGTGTGAAATTTTTTCTATTTTCTCCAAAAAATTTCCATTTAAAACGATATAATTATTTTGTTAATAATATTATGAATTTTTTTTTTCTATATTCATATTAAGATGTACTCAATGCATCATTATCATTAATTGTTTTTATTAAATTCACCTATTTTAATACTGTAATTTATGTTTCTTTCAGAAATCATCAAACAACCATCCGTTGTTGTTTTGTACATGTTGTATGAGAATTGTAATTTTTAATTATCTATTAAGTGAAGGTACGAGAGAATAAACTTTTATTTAAAATTTATTTCAATCATTTTGAGATATGTATCTTTAATTCTAAATATTGAATTAAATGGATTTTAATGAAATTTTTTTCAAACTTTATATGAAATATATTATTACCAACATTATCATTTTTGTTTGATGATTTCAAAGTTGAGCTCATTTTTCTAATAGTTATGATTATATGTTTTTAAACATATATCCATCATATGAATCGTCAAGACGGGCTCTTTCATCGTACCAATTTTGAAATTAAAAAAAATTAAAATTCGGCGTTAAATTCCGATTTTGTGTGAAATTTTTTCTATTTTCTCCAAAAAATTTCCATTTAAAACGATATAATTATTTTGTTAATAATATTATGAATTTTTTTTTTCTATATTCATATTAAGATGTACTCAATGCATCATTATCATTAATTGTTTTTATTAAATTCACCTATTTTAATACTGTAATTTATGTTTCTTTCAGAAATCATCAAACAACCATCCGTTGTTGTTTTGTACATGTTGTATGAGAATTGTAATTTTAAATTATCTATTAAGTGAAGGTACGAGAGAATAAACTTTTATTTAAAATTTATTTCAATCATTTTGAGATATGTATCTTTAATTCTAAATATTGAATTAAATGGATTTTAATGAAATTTTTTTCAAACTTTATATGAAATATATTATTACCAACATTATCATTTTTGTTTGATGATTTCAAAGTTGAGCTCATTTTTCTAATAGTTATGATTATATGTTTTTAAACATATATCCATCATATGAATCGTCAAGACGGGCTCTTTCATCGTACCAATTTTGAAATTAAAAAAAATTAAAATTCGGCGTTAAATTCCGATTTTGTGTGAAATTTTTTCTATTTTCTACAAAAAATTTCCATTTTAAACGATATAATTATTTTGTCAAAATTATTATGGAATTTTTTTTTTGTTATTCATATTAAGATTTACTCAATCCATCATTATCACTAATTGTTTTTATTAAATTCTCCTATTTTCATACTGTAATTTAAATTTCTTTCAGAAATCTTCAAACAACCATTCGTTGCTGTTTTGTACATGTTGTTTGAGAATCAGAATTTTAATCTAACTACTACATAGTAAAGGTATAAACGGACACAATTTAATAAAAATTCATTTCAATCAATCCGAGATATGTATCCTTAAATCAAAATTCTAAATTTAATAGATTTTAGTGAAATTTTTTTGCAACTTTATGTGAAATACACAATATTATTACCATGGCATGGTAACATGGTACAGTTTTTCATTTTGAAATTAAATTAAACTCTTCGATTAAATAAATGCTAGTCCTGAAAAGGACTTTTTTGTGTTACTTTTAGAATTGTATTTTACTTTTTTGCTTTCTTTACTGGAGTTGCCTTTTTTGTTGTTGTCGCAGCTTTTTTAACCTTAGGACTTTTTGCAGCAACCTTTGTTACATTTTTAGATGGTTTCGTAATTTTTTGCTTCGAAGCTTTTGTTTTAATAGGAGCTGGTTTCTTAATAGTTTTAGCTACTGCCTTTTCAGATTTTTTCTTTTCTATTATAGATTCTTTAGCAACAGTAGTCTTTTTCTTTGCGACTCCAACCTTTACAGGTGATCCTTTCTTGGCTTTTTTTGTAATTGATTTTTTCGGTGATGCTAATTTGTTTTTCTTCGAACTTTCGCCGCTTGCTTTTGTTGATGTCGATAGCTTAAATGAACCCGATGCACCTTTGCCTTTCGTTTGGATTAATTTACCGCTAACAACTGCACTCTTAATATATTTTTTAATAAATGGAGACAATTTGTCAGCGTCAACTTTGTAATTTGCAGCCAAATACTTTTTAATTGCTAGTAAAGATGAACCGCCACGTTCTTTCAAATCTTTTATAGCGCTATTCACCATATCTGAAGTTGGAGGATGGGTTGGCTTAGATTTAGGCTTTTTCACTCCAGTTGCGATAGAACCTTTCTTTGGTTTCTTCGTTTCAACAACAGGTGCAGTATTCGATTGAATTGTAGTATTATCTGCCATTTTGCTTTTTTTCTTTTAAAATATTTTTATTCACTTTTAGATTTTCCAATTAAATTTTTCAAAAAAAAACACTTTAAAATCACTTATAACATTTATAACTTGTATGACTGTATGAATTAAATTCACTGAAGTCTAGTATGAACAAAACAGCTTATCCATATGTGATGAGATTGTGGAAGAGCGGTGTGAAAAATTTCATTGAATTCAAGGCAATTTTTTCTCATTTTTGTTTGATGATTTCAAAGTTGAGCTCATTTTTCTAATAGTTATGATTATTTGTTTTTGAACATATATCCATCATATGAATTGTCAAGATGGGCTCTTTCATCGTACTAATTTTGAAATTAAAAAAATTTTAAAATACGGCGCTAAATTCCGATTTTGTGTGAAATTTTTTCTATTTTCTCCAAAAAATTTCCATTTAAAACGATATAATTATTTTGTTAATAATATTATGAATTTTTTTTTTCTATATTCATATTAAGATGTACTCAATGCATCATTATCATTAATTGTTTTTATTAAATTCACCTATTTTAATACTGTAATTTATGTTTCTTTCAGAAATCATCAAACAACCATCCGTTGTTGTTTTGTACATGTTGTATGAGAATTGTAATTTTAAATTATCTATTAAGTGAAGGTACGAGAGAATAAACTTTTATTTAAAATTTATTTCAATCATTTTGAGATATGTATCTTTAATTCTAAATATTGAATTAAATGGATTTTAATGAAATTTTTTTCAAACTTTATATGAAATATATTATTACCAACATTATCATTTTTGTTTGATGATTTCAAAGTTGAGCTCATTTTTCTAATAGTTATGATTATATGTTTTTAAACATATATCCATCATATGAATCGTCAAGACGGGCTCTTTCATCGTACCAATTTTGAAATTAAAAAAAATTAAAATTCGGCGTTAAATTCCGATTTTGTGTGAAATTTTTTCTATTTTCTACAAAAAATTTCCATTTTAAACGATATAATTATTTTGTCAAAATTATTATGGAATTTTTTTTTTTGTTATTCATATTAAGATTTACTCAATCCATCATTATCACTAATTGTTTTTATTAAATTCTCCTATTTTCATACTGTAATTTAAATTTCTTTCAGAAATCTTCAAACAACCATTCGTTGCTGTTTTGTACATGTTGTTTGAGAATCAGAATTTTAATCTAACTACTACATAGTAAAGGTATAAACGGACACAATTTAATAAAAATTCATTTCAATCAATCCGAGATATGTATCCTTAAATCAAAATTCTAAATTTAATAGATTTTAGTGAAATTTTTTTGCAACTTTATGTGAAATACACAATATTATTACCATGGCATGGTAACATGGTACAGTTTTTCATTTTGAAATTAAATTAAACTCTTCGATTAAATAAATGCTAGTCCTGAAAAGGACTTTTTTGTGTTACTTTTAGAATTGTATTTTACTTTTTTGCTTTCTTTACTGGAGTTGCCTTTTTTGTTGTTGTCGCAGCTTTTTTAACCTTAGGACTTTTTGCAGCAACCTTTGTTACATTTTTAGATGGTTTCGTAATTTTTTGCTTCGAAGCTTTTGTTTTAATAGGAGCTGGTTTCTTAATAGTTTTAGCTACTGCCTTTTCAGATTTTTTCTTTTCTATTATAGATTCTTTAGCAACAGTAGTCTTTTTCTTTGCGACTCCAACCTTTACAGGTGATCCTTTCTTGGCTTTTTTTGTAATTGATTTTTTCGGTGATGCTAATTTGTTTTTCTTCGAACTTTCGCCGCTTGCTTTTGTTGATGTCGATAGCTTAAATGAACCCGATGCACCTTTGCCTTTCGTTTGGATTAATTTACCGCTAACAACTGCACTCTTAATATATTTTTTAATAAATGGAGACAATTTGTCAGCGTCAACTTTGTAATTTGCAGCCAAATACTTTTTAATTGCTAGTAAAGATGAACCGCCACGTTCTTTCAAATCTTTTATAGCGCTATTCACCATATCTGAAGTTGGAGGATGGGTTGGCTTAGATTTAGGCTTTTTCACTCCAGTTGCGATAGAACCTTTCTTTGGTTTCTTCGTTTCAACAACAGGTGCAGTATTCGATTGAATTGTAGTATTATCTGCCATTTTGCTTTTTTTCTTTTAAAATATTTTTATTCACTTTTAGATTTTCCAATTAAATTTTTCAAAAAAAAACACTTTAAAATCACTTATAACATTTATAACTTGTATGACTGTATGAATTAAATTCACTGAAGTCTAGTATGAACAAAACAGCTTATCCATATGTGATGAGATTGTGGAAGAGCGGTGTGAAAAATTTCATTGAATTCAAGGCAATTTTTTCTCATTTTTGTTTGATGATTTCAAAGTTGAGCTCATTTTTCTAATAGTTATGATTATTTGTTTTTGAACATATATCCATCATATGAATTGTCAAGATGGGCTCTTTCATCGTACTAATTTTGAAATTAAAAAAATTTTAAAATACGGCGCTAAATTCCGATTTTGTGTGAAATTTTTTCTATTTTCTCCAAAAAATTTCCATTTAAAACGATATAATTATTTTGTTAATAATATTATGAATTTTTTTTTTCTATATTCATATTAAGATGTACTCAATGCATCATTATCATTAATTGTTTTTATTAAATTCACCTATTTTAATACTGTAATTTATGTTTCTTTCAGAAATCATCAAACAACCATCCGTTGTTGTTTTGTACATGTTGTATGAGAATTGTAATTTTAAATTATCTATTAAGTGAAGGTACGAGAGAATAAACTTTTATTTAAAATTTATTTCAATCATTTTGAGATATGTATCTTTAATTCTAAATATTGAATTAAATGGATTTTAATGAAATTTTTTTCAAACTTTATATGAAATATATTATTACCAACATTATCATTTTTGTTTGATGATTTCAAAGTTGAGCTCATTTTTCTAATAGTTATGATTATATGTTTTTAAACATATATCCATCATATGAATCGTCAAGACGGGCTCTTTCATCGTACCAATTTTGAAATTAAAAAAAATTAAAATTCGGCGTTAAATTCCGATTTTGTGTGAAATTTTTTCTATTTTCTACAAAAAATTTCCATTTTAAACGATATAATTATTTTGTCAAAATTATTATGGAATTTTTTTTTTTGTTATTCATATTAAGATTTACTCAATCCATCATTATCACTAATTGTTTTTATTAAATTCTCCTATTTTCATACTGTAATTTAAATTTCTTTCAGAAATCTTCAAACAACCATTCGTTGCTGTTTTGTACATGTTGTTTGAGAATCAGAATTTTAATCTAACTACTACATAGTAAAGGTATAAACGGACACAATTTAATAAAAATTCATTTCAATCAATCCGAGATATGTATCCTTAAATCAAAATTCTAAATTTAATAGATTTTAGTGAAATTTTTTTGCAACTTTATGTGAAATACACAATATTATTACCATGGCATGGTAACATGGTACAGTTTTTCATTTTGAAATTAAATTAAACTCTTCGATTAAATAAATGCTAGTCCTGAAAAGGACTTTTTTGTGTTACTTTTAGAATTGTATTTTACTTTTTTGCTTTCTTTACTGGAGTTGCCTTTTTTGTTGTTGTCGCAGCTTTTTTAACCTTAGGACTTTTTGCAGCAACCTTTGTTACATTTTTAGATGGTTTCGTAATTTTTTGCTTCGAAGCTTTTGTTTTAATAGGAGCTGGTTTCTTAATAGTTTTAGCTACTGCCTTTTCAGATTTTTTCTTTTCTATTATAGATTCTTTAGCAACAGTAGTCTTTTTGTTTGCGACTCCAACCTTTACAGGTGATCCTTTCTTAGCTTTTTTTGTAATTGATTTTTTCGGTGATGCTAATTTGTTTTTCTTCGAACTTTCGCCGCTTGCTTTTGTTGATGTCGATAGCTTAAATGAACCCGATGCACCTTTGCCTTTCGTTTGGATTAATTTACCGCTAACAACTGCACTCTTAATATATTTTTTAATAAATGGAGACAATTTGTCAGCGTCAACTTTGTAATTTGCAGCCAAATACTTTTTAATTGCTAGTAAAGATGAACCGCCACGTTCTTTCAAATCTTTTATAGCGCTATTCACCATATCTGAAGTTGGAGGATGGGTTGGCTTAGATTTAGGCTTTTTCACTCCAGTTGCGATAGAACCTTTCTTTGGTTTCTTCGTTTCAACAACAGGTGCAGTATTCGATTGAATTGTAGTATTATCTGCCATTTTGCTTTTTTTCTTTTAAAATATTTTTATTCACTTTTAGATTTTCCAATTAAATTTTTCAAAAAAAAACACTTTAAAATCACTTATAACATTTATAACTTGTATGACTGTATGAATTAAATTCACTGAAGTCTAGTATGAACAAAACAGCTTATCCATATGTGATGAGATTGTGGAAGAGCGGTGTGAAAAATTTCATTGAATTCAAGGCAATTTTTTCTCATTTTTGTTTGATGATTTCAAAGTTGAGCTCATTTTTCTAATAGTTATGATTATTTGTTTTTGAACATATATCCATCATATGAATTGTCAAGATGGGCTCTTTCATCGTACTAATTTTGAAATTAAAAAAATTTTAAAATACGGCGCTAAATTCCGATTTTGTGTGAAATTTTTTCTATTTTCTCCAAAAAATTTCCATTTAAAACGATATAATTATTTTGTTAATAATATTATGAATTTTTTTTTTCTATATTCATATTAAGATGTACTCAATGCATCATTATCATTAATTGTTTTTATTAAATTCACCTATTTTAATACTGTAATTTATGTTTCTTTCAGAAATCATCAAACAACCATCCGTTGTTGTTTTGTACATGTTGTATGAGAATTGTAATTTTAAATTATCTATTAAGTGAAGGTACGAGAGAATAAACTTTTATTTAAAATTTATTTCAATCATTTTGAGATATGTATCTTTAATTCTAAATATTGAATTAAATGGATTTTAATGAAATTTTTTTCAAACTTTATATGAAATATATTATTACCAACATTATCATTTTTGTTTGATGATTTCAAAGTTGAGCTCATTTTTCTAATAGTTATGATTATATGTTTTTAAACATATATCCATCATATGAATCGTCAAGACGGGCTCTTTCATCGTACCAATTTTGAAATTAAAAAAAATTAAAATTCGGCGTTAAATTCCGATTTTGTGTGAAATTTTTTCTATTTTCTACAAAAAATTTCCATTTTAAACGATATAATTATTTTGTCAAAATTATTATGGAATTTTTTTTTTTGTTATTCATATTAAGATTTACTCAATCCATCATTATCACTAATTGTTTTTATTAAATTCTCCTATTTTCATACTGTAATTTAAATTTCTTTCAGAAATCTTCAAACAACCATTCGTTGCTGTTTTGTACATGTTGTTTGAGAATCAGAATTTTAATCTAACTACTACATAGTAAAGGTATAAACGGACACAATTTAATAAAAATTCATTTCAATCAATCCGAGATATGTATCCTTAAATCAAAATTCTAAATTTAATAGATTTTAAATAAATGCTAGTCCTGAAAAGGACTTTTTTGTGTTACTTTTAGAATTGTATTTTACTTTTTTGCTTTCTTTACTGGAGTTGCCTTTTTTGTTGTTGTCGCAGCTTTTTTAACCTTAGGACTTTTTGCAGCAACCTTTGTTACATTTTTAGATGGTTTCGTAATTTTTTGCTTCGAAGCTTTTGTTTTAATAGGAGCTGGTTTCTTAATAGTTTTAGCTACTGCCTTTTCAGATTTTTTCTTTTCTATTATAGATTCTTTAGCAACAGTAGTCTTTTTCTTTGCGACTCCAACCTTTACAGGTGATCCTTTCTTGGCTTTTTTTGTAATTGATTTTTTCGGTGATGCTAATTTGTTTTTCTTCGAACTTTCGCCGCTTGCTTTTGTTGATGTCGATAGCTTAAATGAACCCGATGCACCTTTGCCTTTCGTTTGGATTAATTTACCGCTAACAACTGCACTCTTAATATATTTTTTAATAAATGGAGACAATTTGTCAGCGTCAACTTTGTAATTTGCAGCCAAATACTTTTTAATTGCTAGTAAAGATGAACCGCCACGTTCTTTCAAATCTTTTATAGCGCTATTCACCATATCTGAAGTTGGAGGATGGGTTGGCTTAGATTTAGGCTTTTTCACTCCAGTTGCGATAGAACCTTTCTTTGGTTTCTTCGTTTCAACAACAGGTGCAGTATTCGATTGAATTGTAGTATTATCTGCCATTTTGCTTTTTTTCTTTTAAAATATTTTTATTCACTTTTAGATTTTCCAATTAAATTTTTCAAAAAAAAAACACTTTAAAATCACTTATAACATTTATAACTTGTATGACTGTATGAATTAAATTCACTGAAGTCTAGTATGAACAAAACAGCTTATCCATATGTGATGAGATTGTGGAAGAGCGGTGTGGAAAATTTCATTGAATTCAAGGCAATTTTTTCTCATTTTTGTTTGATGATTTCAAAGTTGAGCTCATTTTTCTAATAGTTATGATTATTTGTTTTTGAACATATATCCATCATATGAATTGTCAAGATGGGCTCTTTCATCGTACTAATTTTGAAATTAAAAAAATTTTAAAATACGGCGCTAAATTCCGATTTTGTGTGAAATTTTTTCTATTTTCTCCAAAAAATTTCCATTTAAAACGATATAATTATTTTGTTAATAATATTATGAATTTTTTTTTTCTATATTCATATTAAGATGTACTCAATGCATCATTATCATTAATTGTTTTTATTAAATTCACCTATTTTAATACTGTAATTTATGTTTTTTTCAGAAATCATCAAACAACCATCCGTTGTTGTTTTGTACATGTTGTATGAGAATTGTAATTTTTAATTATCTATTAAGTGAAGGTACGAGAGAATAAACTTTTATTTAAAATTTATTTCAATCATTTTGAGATATGTATCTTTAATTCTAAATATTGAATTAAATGGATTTTAATGAAATTTTTTTCAAACTTTATATGAAATATATTATTACCAACATTATCATTTTTGTTTGATGATTTCAAAGTTGAGCTCATTTTTCTAATAGTTATGATTATATGTTTTTAAACATATATCCATCATATGAATCGTCAAGACGGGCTCTTTCATCGTACTAATTTTGAAAAAATTAAAATTCGGCGTTAAATTCCGATTTTGTGTGAAATTTTTTCTATTTTCTACAAAAAATTTCCATTTTAAACGATATAATTATTTTGTCAAAATTATTATGGAATTTTTTTTTTGTTATTCATATTAAGATTTACTCAATGCATCATTATCATTAATTGTTTTTATTAAATTCTCCTATTTTCATACTGTAATTTAAATTTCTTTCAGAAATCTTCAAACAACCATTCGTTGCTGTTTTGTACATGTTGTTTGAGAATCAGAATTTTAATCTAACTACTACATAGTAAAGGTATAAACGGACACAATTTAATAAAAATTCATTTCAATCAATCCGAGATATGTATCCTTAAATCAAAATTCTAAATTTAATAGATTTTAAATAAATGCTAGTCCTGAAAAGGACTTTTTTGTGTTACTTTTAGAATTGTATTTTACTTTTTTGCTTTCTTTACTGGAGTTGCCTTTTTTGTTGTTGTCGCAGCTTTTTTAACCTTAGGACTTTTTGCAGCAACCTTTGTTACATTTTTAGATGGTTTCGTAATTTTTTGCTTCGAAGCTTTTGTTTTAATAGGAGCTGGTTTCTTAATAGTTTTAGCTACTGCCTTTTCAGATTTTTTCTTTTCTATTATAGATTCTTTAGCAACAGTAGTCTTTTTCTTTGCGACTCCAACCTTTACAGGTGATCCTTTCTTGGCTTTTTTTGTAATTGATTTTTTCGGTGATGCTAATTTGTTTTTCTTCGAACTTTCGCCGCTTGCTTTTGTTGATGTCGATAGCTTAAATGAACCCGATGCACCTTTGCCTTTCGTTTGGATTAATTTACCGCTAACAACTGCACTCTTAATATATTTTTTAATAAATGGAGACAATTTGTCAGCGTCAACTTTGTAATTTGCAGCCAAATACTTTTTAATTGCTAGTAAAGATGAACCGCCACGTTCTTTCAAATCTTTTATAGCGCTATTCACCATATCTGAAGTTGGAGGATGGGTTGGCTTAGATTTAGGCTTTTTCACTCCAGTTGCGATAGAACCTTTCTTTGGTTTCTTCGTTTCAACAACAGGTGCAGTATTCGATTGAATTGTAGTATTATCTGCCATTTTGCTTTTTTTCTTTTAAAATATTTTTATTCACTTTTAGATTTTCCAATTAAATTTTTCAAAAAAAAACACTTTAAAATCACTTATAACATTTATAACTTGTATGACTGTATGAATTAAATTCACTGAAGTCTAGTATGAACAAAACAGCTTATCCATATGTGATGAGATTGTGGAAGAGCGGTGTGAAAAATTTCATTGAATTCAAGGCAATTTTTTCTCATTTTTGTTTGATGATTTCAAAGTTGAGCTCATTTTTCTAATAGTTATGATTATTTGTTTTTGAACATATATCCATCATATGAATTGTCAAGATGGGCTCTTTCATCGTACTAATTTTGAAATTAAAAAAATTTTAAAATACGGCGCTAAATTCCGATTTTGTGTGAAATTTTTTCTATTTTCTCCAAAAAATTTCCATTTAAAACGATATAATTATTTTGTTAATAATATTATGAATTTTTTTTTTCTATATTCATATTAAGATGTACTCAATGCATCATTATCATTAATTGTTTTTATTAAATTCACCTATTTTAATACTGTAATTTATGTTTTTTTCAGAAATCATCAAACAACCATCCGTTGTTGTTTTGTACATGTTGTATGAGAATTGTAATTTTTAATTATCTATTAAGTGAAGGTACGAGAGAATAAACTTTTATTTAAAATTTATTTCAATCATTTTGAGATATGTATCTTTAATTCTAAATATTGAATTAAATGGATTTTAATGAAATTTTTTTCAAACTTTATATGAAATATATTATTACCAACATTATCATTTTTGTTTGATGATTTCAAAGTTGAGCTCATTTTTCTAATAGTTATGATTATATGTTTTTAAACATATATCCATCATATGAATCGTCAAGACGGGCTCTTTCATCGTACTAATTTTGAAAAAATTAAAATTCGGCGTTAAATTCCGATTTTGTGTGAAATTTTTTCTATTTTCTACAAAAAATTTCCATTTTAAACGATATAATTATTTTGTCAAAATTATTATGGAATTTTTTTTTTGTTATTCATATTAAGATTTACTCAATGCATCATTATCATTAATTGTTTTTATTAAATTCTCCTATTTTCATACTGTAATTTAAATTTCTTTCAGAAATCTTCAAACAACCATTCGTTGCTGTTTTGTACATGTTGTTTGAGAATCAGAATTTTAATCTAACTACTACATAGTAAAGGTATAAACGGACACAATTTAATAAAAATTCATTTCAATCAATCCGAGATATGTATCCTTAAATCAAAATTCTAAATTTAATAGATTTTAGTGAAATTTTTTTGCAACTTTATGTGAAATACACAATATTATTACCATGGCATGGTAACATGGTACAGTTTTTCATTTTGAAATTAAATTAAACTCTTCGATTAAATAAATGCTAGTCCTGAAAAGGACTTTTTTGTGTTACTTTTAGAATTGTATTTTACTTTTTTGCTTTCTTTACTGGAGTTGCCTTTTTTGTTGTTGTCGCAGCTTTTTTAACCTTAGGACTTTTTGCAGCAACCTTTGTTACATTTTTAGATGGTTTCGTAATTTTTTGCTTCGAAGCTTTTGTTTTAATAGGAGCTGGTTTCTTAATAGTTTTAGCTACTGCCTTTTCAGATTTTTTCTTTTCTATTATAGATTCTTTAGCAACAGTAGTCTTTTTCTTTGCGACTCCAACCTTTACAGGTGATCCTTTCTTGGCTTTTTTTGTAATTGATTTTTTCGGTGATGCTAATTTGTTTTTCTTCGAACTTTCGCCGCTTGCTTTTGTTGATGTCGATAGCTTAAATGAACCCGATGCACCTTTGCCTTTCGTTTGGATTAATTTACCGCTAACAACTGCACTCTTAATATATTTTTTAATAAATGGAGACAATTTGTCAGCGTCAACTTTGTAATTTGCAGCCAAATACTTTTTAATTGCTAGTAAAGATGAACCGCCACGTTCTTTCAAATCTTTTATAGCGCTATTCACCATATCTGAAGTTGGAGGATGGGTTGGCTTAGATTTAGGCTTTTTCACTCCAGTTGCGATAGAACCTTTCTTTGGTTTCTTCGTTTCAACAACA
The DNA here is from genome assembly GCA_963422695.1 of Xylophagus ater. Lineage (NCBI taxonomy): Eukaryota > Metazoa > Arthropoda > Insecta > Diptera > Xylophagidae > Xylophagus > Xylophagus ater. The sequence goes on from OY730478.1 coordinate 37,700,314, forward strand.
GGTGCAGTATTCGATTGAATTGTAGTATTATCTGCCATTTTGCTTTTTTTCTTTTAAAATATTTTTATTCACTTTTAGATTTTCCAATTAAATTTTTCAAAAAAAAACACTTTAAAATCACTTATAACATTTATAACTTGTATGACTGTATGAATTAAATTCACTGAAGTCTAGTATGAACAAAACAGCTTATCCATATGTGATGAGATTGTGGAAGAGCGGTGTGAAAAATTTCATTGAATTCAAGGCAATTTTTTCTCATTTTTGTTTGATGATTTCAAAGTTGAGCTCATTTTTCTAATAGTTATGATTATTTGTTTTTGAACATATATCCATCATATGAATTGTCAAGATGGGCTCTTTCATCGTACTAATTTTGAAATTAAAAAAATTTTAAAATACGGCGCTAAATTCCGATTTTGTGTGAAATTTTTTCTATTTTCTCCAAAAAATTTCCATTTAAAACGATATAATTATTTTGTTAATAATATTATGAATTTTTTTTTTCTATATTCATATTAAGATGTACTCAATGCATCATTATCATTAATTGTTTTTATTAAATTCACCTATTTTAATACTGTAATTTATGTTTTTTTCAGAAATCATCAAACAACCATCCGTTGTTGTTTTGTACATGTTGTATGAGAATTGTAATTTTTAATTATCTATTAAGTGAAGGTACGAGAGAATAAACTTTTATTTAAAATTTATTTCAATCATTTTGAGATATGTATCTTTAATTCTAAATATTGAATTAAATGGATTTTAATGAAATTTTTTTCAAACTTTATATGAAATATATTATTACCAACATTATCATTTTTGTTTGATGATTTCAAAGTTGAGCTCATTTTTCTAATAGTTATGATTATATGTTTTTAAACATATATCCATCATATGAATCGTCAAGACGGGCTCTTTCATCGTACTAATTTTGAAAAAATTAAAATTCGGCGTTAAATTCCGATTTTGTGTGAAATTTTTTCTATTTTCTACAAAAAATTTCCATTTTAAACGATATAATTATTTTGTCAAAATTATTATGGAATTTTTTTTTTGTTATTCATATTAAGATTTACTCAATGCATCATTATCATTAATTGTTTTTATTAAATTCTCCTATTTTCATACTGTAATTTAAATTTCTTTCAGAAATCTTCAAACAACCATTCGTTGCTGTTTTGTACATGTTGTTTGAGAATCAGAATTTTAATCTAACTACTACATAGTAAAGGTATAAACGGACACAATTTAATAAAAATTCATTTCAATCAATCCGAGATATGTATCCTTAAATCAAAATTCTAAATTTAATAGATTTTAGTGAAATTTTTTTGCAACTTTATGTGAAATACACAATATTATTACCATGGCATGGTAACATGGTACAGTTTTTCATTTTGAAATTAAATTAAACTCTTCGATTAAATAAATGCTAGTCCTGAAAAGGACTTTTTTGTGTTACTTTTAGAATTGTATTTTACTTTTTTGCTTTCTTTACTGGAGTTGCCTTTTTTGTTGTTGTCGCAGCTTTTTTAACCTTAGGACTTTTTGCAGCAACCTTTGTTACATTTTTAGATGGTTTCGTAATTTTTTGCTTCGAAGCTTTTGTTTTAATAGGAGCTGGTTTCTTAATAGTTTTAGCTACTGCCTTTTCAGATTTTTTCTTTTCTATTATAGATTCTTTAGCAACAGTAGTCTTTTTCTTTGCGACTCCAACCTTTACAGGTGATCCTTTCTTGGCTTTTTTTGTAATTGATTTTTTCGGTGATGCTAATTTGTTTTTCTTCGAACTTTCGCCGCTTGCTTTTGTTGATGTCGATAGCTTAAATGAACCCGATGCACCTTTGCCTTTCGTTTGGATTAATTTACCGCTAACAACTGCACTCTTAATATATTTTTTAATAAATGGAGACAATTTGTCAGCGTCAACTTTGTAATTTGCAGCCAAATACTTTTTAATTGCTAGTAAAGATGAACCGCCACGTTCTTTCAAATCTTTTATAGCGCTATTCACCATATCTGAAGTTGGAGGATGGGTTGGCTTAGATTTAGGCTTTTTCACTCCAGTTGCGATAGAACCTTTCTTTGGTTTCTTCGTTTCAACAACAGGTGCAGTATTCGATTGAATTGTAGTATTATCTGCCATTTTGCTTTTTTTCTTTTAAAATATTTTTATTCACTTTTAGATTTTCCAATTAAATTTTTCAAAAAAAAAAAACACTTTAAAATCACTTATAAAATTTATAACTTGTATGACTGTATGAATTAAATTCACTGAAGTCTAGTATGAACAAAACAGCTTATCCATATGTGATGAGATTGTGGAAGAGCGGTGTGAAAAATTTCATTGTATTCAAGGCAATTTTTTCTCATTTTTGTTTGATGATTTCAAAGTTGAGCTCATTTTTCTAATAGTTATGATTATTTGTTTTTGAACATATATCCATCATATGAATTGTCAAGATGGGCTCTTTCATCGTACTAATTTTGAAATTAAAAAAATTTTAAAATACGGCGCTAAATTCCGATTTTGTGTGAAATTTTTTCTATTTTCTCCAAAAAATTTCCATTTAAAACGATATAATTATTTTGTTAATAATATTATGAATTTTTTTTTTCTATATTCATATTAAGATGTACTCAATGCATCATTATCATTAATTGTTTTTATTAAATTCACCTATTTTAATACTGTAATTTATGTTTCTTTCAGAAATCATCAAACAACCATCCGTTGTTGTTTTGTACATGTTGTATGAGAATTGTAATTTTAAATTATCTATTAAGTGAAGGTACGAGAGAATAAACTTTTATTTAAAATTTATTTCAATCATTTTGAGATATGTATCTTTAATTCTAAATATTGAATTAAATGGATTTTAATGAAATTTTTTTCAAACTTTATATGAAATATATTATTACCAACATTATCATTTTTGTTTGATGATTTCAAAGTTGAGCTCATTTTTCTAATAGTTATGATTATATGTTTTTAAACATATATCCATCATATGAATCGTCAAGACGGGCTCTTTCATCGTACTAATTTTGAAATTAAAAAAAATTAAAATTCGGCGTTAAATTCCGATTTTGTGTGAAATTTTTTCTATTTTCTACAAAAAATTTCCATTTTAAACGATATAATTATTTTGTCAAAATTATTATGGAATTTTTTTTTTTGTTATTCATATTAAGATTTACTCAATCCATCATTATCATTAATTGTTTTTATTAAATTCTCCTATTTTCATACTGTAATTTAAATTTCTTTCAGAAATCTTCAAACAACCATTCGTTGCTGTTTTGTACATGTTGTTTGAGAATCAGAATTTTAATCTAACTACTACATAGTAAAGGTATAAACGGACACAATTTAATAAAAATTCATTTCAATCAATCCGAGATATGTATCCTTAAATCAAAATTCTAAATTTAATAGATTTTAGTGAAATTTTTTTGCAACTTTATGTGAAATACACAATATTATTACCATGGCATGGTAACATGGTACAGTTTTTCATTTTGAAATTAAATTAAACTCTTCGATTAAATAAATGCTAGTCCTGAAAAGACTTTTTTGTGTTACTTTTAGAATTGTATTTTACTTTTTTGCTTTCTTTACTGGAGTTGCCTTTTTTGTTGTTGTCGCAGCTTTTTTAACCTTAGGACTTTTTGCAGCAACCTTTGTTACATTTTTAGATGGTTTCGTAATTTTTTGCTTCGAAGCTTTTGTTTTAATAGGAGCTGGTTTCTTAATAGTTTTAGCTACTGCCTTTTCAGATTTTTTCTTTTCTATTATAGATTCTTTAGCAACAGTAGTCTTTTTCTTTGCGACTCCAACCTTTACAGGTGATCCTTTCTTGGCTTTTTTTGTAATTGATTTTTTCGGTGATGCTAATTTGTTTTTCTTCGAACTTTCGCCGCTTGCTTTTGTTGATGTCGATAGCTTAAATGAACCCGATGCACCTTTGCCTTTCGTTTGGATTAATTTACCGCTAACAACTGCACTCTTAATATATTTTTTAATAAATGGAGACAATTTGTCAGCGTCAACTTTGTAATTTGCAGCCAAATACTTTTTAATTGCTAGTAAAGATGAACCGCCACGTTCTTTCAAATCTTTTATAGCGCTATTCACCATATCTGAAGTTGGAGGATGGGTTGGCTTAGATTTAGGCTTTTTCACTCCAGTTGCGATAGAACCTTTCTTTGGTTTCTTCGTTTCAACAACAGGTGCAGTATTCGATTGAATTGTAGTATTATCTGCCATTTTGCTTTTTTTCTTTTAAAATATTTTTATTCACTTTTAGATTTTCCAATTAAATTTTTCAAAAAAAAAAAACACTTTAAAATCACTTATAAAATTTATAACTTGTATGACTGTATGAATTAAATTCACTGAAGTCTAGTATGAACAAAACAGCTTATCCATATGTGATGAGATTGTGGAAGAGCGGTGTGAAAAATTTCATTGTATTCAAGGCAATTTTTTCTCATTTTTGTTTGATGATTTCAAAGTTGAGCTCATTTTTCTAATAGTTATGATTATTTGTTTTTGAACATATATCCATCATATGAATTGTCAAGATGGGCTCTTTCATCGTACTAATTTTGAAATTAAAAAAATTTTAAAATACGGCGCTAAATTCCGATTTTGTGTGAAATTTTTTCTATTTTCTCCAAAAAATTTCCATTTAAAACGATATAATTATTTTGTTAATAATATTATGAATTTTTTTTTTCTATATTCATATTAAGATGTACTCAATGCATCATTATCATTAATTGTTTTTATTAAATTCACCTATTTTAATACTGTAATTTATGTTTCTTTCAGAAATCATCAAACAACCATCCGTTGTTGTTTTGTACATGTTGTATGAGAATTGTAATTTTAAATTATCTATTAAGTGAAGGTACGAGAGAATAAACTTTTATTTAAAATTTATTTCAATCATTTTGAGATATGTATCTTTAATTCTAAATATTGAATTAAATGGATTTTAATGAAATTTTTTTCAAACTTTATATGAAATATATTATTACCAACATTATCATTTTTGTTTGATGATTTCAAAGTTGAGCTCATTTTTCTAATAGTTATGATTATATGTTTTTAAACATATATCCATCATATGAATCGTCAAGACGGGCTCTTTCATCGTACTAATTTTGAAATTAAAAAAAATTAAAATTCGGCGTTAAATTCCGATTTTGTGTGAAATTTTTTCTATTTTCTACAAAAAATTTCCATTTTAAACGATATAATTATTTTGTCAAAATTATTATGGAATTTTTTTTTTTGTTATTCATATTAAGATTTACTCAATCCATCATTATCATTAATTGTTTTTATTAAATTCTCCTATTTTCATACTGTAATTTAAATTTCTTTCAGAAATCTTCAAACAACCATTCGTTGCTGTTTTGTACATGTTGTTTGAGAATCAGAATTTTAATCTAACTACTACATAGTAAAGGTATAAACGGACACAATTTAATAAAAATTCATTTCAATCAATCCGAGATATGTATCCTTAAATCAAAATTCTAAATTTAATAGATTTTAGTGAAATTTTTTTGCAACTTTATGTGAAATACACAATATTATTACCATGGCATGGTAACATGGTACAGTTTTTCATTTTGAAATTAAATTAAACTCTTCGATTAAATAAATGCTAGTCCTGAAAAGACTTTTTTGTGTTACTTTTAGAATTGTATTTTACTTTTTTGCTTTCTTTACTGGAGTTGCCTTTTTTGTTGTTGTCGCAGCTTTTTTAACCTTAGGACTTTTTGCAGCAACCTTTGTTACATTTTTAGATGGTTTCGTAATTTTTTGCTTCGAAGCTTTTGTTTTAATAGGAGCTGGTTTCTTAATAGTTTTAGCTACTGCCTTTTCAGATTTTTTCTTTTCTATTATAGATTCTTTAGCAACAGTAGTCTTTTTCTTTGCGACTCCAACCTTTACAGGTGATCCTTTCTTGGCTTTTTTTGTAATTGATTTTTTCGGTGATGCTAATTTGTTTTTCTTCGAACTTTCGCCGCTTGCTTTTGTTGATGTCGATAGCTTAAATGAACCCGATGCACCTTTGCCTTTCGTTTGGATTAATTTACCGCTAACAACTGCACTCATAATATATTTTTTAATAAATGGAGACAATTTGTCAGCGTCAACTTTGTAATTTGCAGCCAAATACTTTTTAATTGCTAGTAAAGATGAACCGCCACGTTCTTTCAAATCTTTTATAGCGCTATTCACCATATCTGAAGTTGGAGGATGGGTTGGCTTAGATTTAGGCTTTTTCACTCCAGTTGCGATAGAACCTTTCTTTGGTTTCTTCGTTTCAACAACAGGTGCAGTATTCGATTGAATTGTAGTATTATCTGCCATTTTGCTTTTTTTCTTTTAAAATATTTTTATTCACTTTTAGATTTTCCAATTAAATTTTTCAAAAAAAAAACACTTTAAAATCACTTATAACATTTATAACTTGTATGACTGTATGAATTAAATTCACTGAAGTCTAGTATGAACAAAACAGCTTATCCATATGTGATAAGATTGTGGAAGAGCGGTGTGAAAAATTTCATTGAATTCAAGGCAATTTTTTTTCATTTTTGTTTGATGATTTCAAAGTTGAGCTCATTTTTCTAATAGTTATGATTATTTGTTTTTGAACATATATCCATCATATGAATTGTCAAGATGGGCTCTTTCATCGTACTAATTTTGAAATTAAAAAAATTTTAAAATACGGCGCTAAATTCCGATTTTGTGTGAAATTTTTTCTATTTTCTCCAAAAAATTTCCATTTAAAACGATATAATTATTTTGTTAATAATATTATGAATTTTTTTTTCTATATTCATATTAAGATGTACTCAATGCATCATTATCATTAATTGTTTTTATTAAATTCACCTATTTTAATACTGTAATTTATGTTTCTTTCAGAAATCATCAAACAACCATCCGTTGTTGTTTTGTACATGTTGTATGAGAATTGTAATTTTAAATTATCTATTAAGTGAAGGTACGAGAGAATAAACTTTTATTTAAAATTTATTTCAATCATTTTGAGATATGTATCTTTAATTCTAAATATTGAATTAAATGGATTTTAATGAAATTTTTTTCAAACTTTATATGAAATATATTATTACCAACATTATCATTTTTGTTTGATGATTTCAAAGTTGAGCTCATTTTTCTAATAGTTATGATTATATGTTTTTAAACATATATCCATCATATGAATCGTCAAGACGGGCTCTTTCATCGTACTAATTTTGAAATTAAAAAAAATTAAAATTCGGCGTTAAATTCCGATTTTGTGTGAAATTTTTTCTATTTTCTACAAAAAATTTCCATTTTAAACGATATAATTATTTTGTCAAAATAATTATGGAATTTTTTTTTTTGTTATTCATATTAAGATTTACTCAATCCATCATTATCATTAATTGTTTTTATTAAATTCTCCTATTTTCATACTGTAATTTAAATTTCTTTCAGAAATCTTCAAACAACCATTCGTTGCTGTTTTGTACATGTTGTTTGAGAATCAGAATTTTAATCTAACTACTACATAGTAAAGGTATAAACGGACACAATTTAATAAAAATTCATTTCAATCAATCCGAGATATGTATCCTTAAATCAAAATTCTAAATTTAATAGATTTTAGTGAAATTTTTTTGCAACTTTATGTGAAATACACAATATTATTACCATGGCATGGTAACATGGTACAGTTTTTCATTTTGAAATTAAATTAAACTCTTCGATTAAATAAATGCTAGTCCTGAAAAGGACTTTTTTGTGTTACATTTAGAATTGTATTTTACTTTTTTGCTTTCTTTACTGGAGTTGCCTTTTTTGTTGTTGTCGCAGCTTTTTTAACCTTAGGACTTTTTGCAGCAACCTTTGTTACATTTTTAGATGGTTTCGTAATTTTTTGCTTCGAAGCTTTTGTTTTAATAGGAGCTGGTTTCTTAATAGTTTTAGCTACTGCCTTTTCAGATTTTTTCTTTTCTATTATAGATTCTTTAGCAACAGTAGTCTTTTTCTTTGCGACTCCAACCTTTACAGGTGATCCTTTCTTGGCTTTTTTTGTAATTGATTTTTTCGGTGATGCTAATTTGTTTTTCTTCGAACTTTCGCCGCTTGCTTTTGTTGATGTCGATAGCTTAAATGAACCCGATGCACCTTTGCCTTTCGTTTGGATTAATTTACCGCTAACAACTGCACTCTTAATATATTTTTTAATAAATGGAGACAATTTGTCAGCGTCAACTTTGTAATTTGCAGCCAAATACTTTTTAATTGCTAGTAAAGATGAACCGCCACGTTCTTTCAAATCTTTTATAGCGCTATTCACCATATCTGAAGTTGGAGGATGGGTTGGCTTAGATTTAGGCTTTTTCACTCCAGTTGCGATAGAACCTTTCTTTGGTTTCTTCGTTTCAACAACAGGTGCAGTATTCGATTGAATTGTAGTATTATCTGCCATTTTGCTTTTTTTCTTTTAAAATATTTTTATTCACTTTTAGATTTTCCAATTAAATTTTTCAAAAAAAAAACACTTTAAAATCACTTATAACATTTATAACTTGTATGACTGTATGAATTAAATTCACTGAAGTCTAGTATGAACAAAACAGCTTATCCATATGTGATGAGATTGTGGAAGAGCGGTGTGAAAAATTTCATTGTATTCAAGGCAATTTTTTCTCATTTTTGTTTGATGATTTCAAAGTTGAGCTCATTTTTCTAATAGTTATGATTATATGTTTTTAAACATATATCCATCATATGAATCGTCAAGACGGGCTCTTTCATCGTACTAATTTTGAAATTAAAAAAAATTAAAATTCGGCGTTAAATTCCGATTTTGTGTGAAATTTTTTCTATTTTCTACAAAAAATTTCCATTTTAAACGATATAATTATTTTGTCAAAATTATTATGGAATTTTTTTTTTGTTATTCATATTAAGATTTACTCAATCCATCATTATCATTAATTGTTTTTATTAAATTCTCCTATTTTCATACTGTAATTTAAATTTCTTTCAGAAATCTTCAAACAACCATTCGTTGCTGTTTTGTACATGTTGTTTGAGAATCAGAATTTTAATCTAACTACTACATAGTAAAGGTATAAACGGACACAATTTAATAAAAATTCATTTCAATCAATCCGAGATATGTATCCTTAAATCAAAATTCTAAATTTAATAGATTTTAGTGAAATTTTTTTGCAACTTTATGTGAAATACACAATATTATTACCATGGCATGGTAACATGGTACAGTTTTTCATTTTGAAATTAAATTAAACTCTTCGATTAAATAAATGCTAGTCCTGAAAAGGACTTTTTTGTGTTACTTTTAGAATTGTATTTTACTTTTTTGCTTTCTTTACTGGAGTTGCCTTTTTTGTTGTTGTCGCTGCTTTTTTAACCTTAGGACTTTTTGCAGCAACCTTTGTTACATTTTTAGATGGTTTCGTAATTTTTTGCTTCGAAGCTTTTGTTTTAATAGGAGCTGGTTTCTTAATAGTTTTAGCTACTGCCTTTTCAGATTTTTTCTTTTCTATTATAGATTCTTTAGCAACAGTAGTCTTTTTCTTTGCGACTCCAACCTTTACAGGTGATCCTTTCTTGGCTTTTTTTGTAATTGATTTTTTCGGTGATGCTAATTTGTTTTTCTTCGAACTTTCGCCGCTTGCTTTTGTTGATGTCGATAGCTTAAATGAACCCGATGCACCTTTGCCTTTCGTTTGGATTAATTTACCGCTAACAACTGCACTCTTAATATATTTTTTAATAAATGGAGACAATTTGTCAGCGTCAACTTTGTAATTTGCAGCCAAATACTTTTTAATTGCTAGTAAAGATGAACCGCCACGTTCTTTCAAATCTTTTATAGCGCTATTCACCATATCTGAAGTTGGAGGATGGGTTGGCTTAGATTTAGGCTTTTTCACTCCAGTTGCGATAGAACCTTTCTTTGGTTTCTTCGTTTCAACAACAGGTGCAGTATTCGATTGAATTGTAGTATTATCTGCCATTTTGCTTTTTTTCTTTTAAAATATTTTTATTCACTTTTAGATTTTCCAATTAAATTTTTCAAAAAAAAAACACTTTAAAATCACTTATAACATTTATAACTTGTATGACTGTATGAATTAAATTCACTGAAGTCTAGTATGAACAAAACAGCTTATCCATATGTGATGAGATTGTGGAAGAGCGGTGTGGAAAATTTCATAGAATTCAAGGCAATTTTTTCTCATTTTTGTTTGATGATTTCAAAGTTGAGCTCATTTTTCTAATAGTTATGATTATTTGTTTTTGAACATATATCCATCATATGAATTGTCAAGATGGGCTCTTTCATCGTACTAATTTTGAAATTAAAAAAATTTTAAAATACGGCGCTAAATTCCGATTTTGTGTGAAATTTTTTCTATTTTCTCCAAAAAATTTCCATTTAAAACGATATAATTATTTTGTTAATAATATTATGAATTTTTTTTTTCTATATTCATATTAAGATGTACTCAATGCATCATTATCATTAATTGTTTTTATTAAATTCACCTATTTTAATACTGTAATTTATGTTTTTTTCAGAAATCATCAAACAACCATCCGTTGTTGTTTTGTACATGTTGTATGAGAATTGTAATTTTTAATTATCTATTAAGTGAAGGTACGAGAGAATAAACTTTTATTTAAAATTTATTTCAATCATTTTGAGATATGTATCTTTAATTCTAAATATTGAATTAAATGGATTTTAATGAAATTTTTTTCAAACTTTATATGAAATATATTATTACCAACATTATCATTTTTGTTTGATGATTTCAAAGTTGAGCTCATTTTTCTAATAGTTATGATTATATGTTTTTAAACATATATCCATCATATGAATCGTCAAGACGGGCTCTTTCATCGTACTAATTTTGAAATTAAAAAAAATTAAAATTCGGCGTTAAATTCCGATTTTGTGTGAAATTTTTTCTATTTTCTACAAAAAATTTCCATTTTAAACGATATAATTATTTTGTCAAAATTATTATGGAATTTTTTTTTTTGTTATTCATATTAAGATTTACTCAATCCATCATTATCATTAATTGTTTTTATTAAATTCTCCTATTTTCATACTGTAATTTAAATTTCTTTCAGAAATCTTCAAACAACCATTCGTTGCTGTTTTGTACATGTTGTTTGAGAATCAGAATTTTAATCTAACTACTACATAGTAAAGGTATAAACGGACACAATTTAATAAAAATTCATTTCAATCAATCCGAGATATGTATCCTTAAATCAAAATTCTAAATTTAATAGATTTTAGTGAAATTTTTTTGCAACTTTATGTGAAATACACAATATTATTACCATGGCATGGTAACATGGTACAGTTTTTCATTTTGAAATTAAATTAAACTTTTCGATTAAATAAATGCTAGTCCTGAAAAGGACTTTTTTGTGTTACTTTTAGAATTGTATTTTACTTTTTTGCTTTCTTTACTGGAGTTGCCTTTTTTGTTGTTGTCGCTGCTTTTTTAACCTTAGGACTTTTTGCAGCAACCTTTGCTACATTTTTAGATGGTTTCGTAATTTTTTGCTTCGAAGCTTTTGTTTTAATAGGAGCTGGTTTCTTAATAGTTTTAGCTACTGCCTTTTCAGATTTTTTCTTTTCTATTATAGATTCTTTAGCAACAGTAGTCTTTTTCTTTGCGACTCCAACCTTTACAGGTGATCCTTTCTTGGCTTTTTTTGTAATTGATTTTTTCGGTGATGCTAATTTGTTTTTCTTCGAACTTTCGCCGCTTGCTTTTGTTGATGTCGATAGCTTAAATGAACCCGATGCACCTTTGCCTTTCGTTTGGATTAATTTACCGCTAACAACTGCACTCTTAATATATTTTTTAATAAATGGAGACAATTTGTCAGCGTCAACTTTGTAATTTGCAGCCAAATACTTTTTAATTGCTAGTAAAGATGAACCGCCACGTTCTTTCAAATCTTTTATAGCGCTATTCACCATATCTGAAGTTGGAGGATGGGTTGGCTTAGATTTAGGCTTTTTCACTCCAGTTGCGATAGAACCTTTCTTTGGTTTCTTCGTTTCAACAACAGGTGCAGTATTCGATTGAATTGTAGTATTATCTGCCATTTTGCTTTTAAAATATTTTTATTCACTTTTAGATTTTCCAATTAAATTTTTCAAAAAAAAACACTTTAAAATCGCTTATAACATTTATAACTTGTATGACTGTATGAATTAAATTCACTGAAGTCTAGTATGAACAAAACAGCTTATCCATATGTGATGAGATTGTGGAAGAGCGGTGTGAAAAATTTCATTGAATTCAAGGCAATTTTTTCTCATTTTTGTTTGATGATTTCAAAGTTGAGCTCATTTTTCTAATAGTTATGATTATTTGTTTTTGAACATATATCCATCATATGAATTGTCAAGATGGGCTCTTTCATCGTACTAATTTTGAAATTAAAAAAATTTTAAAATACGGCGCTAAATTCCGATTTTGTGTGAAATTTTTTCTATTTTCTCCAAAAAATTTCCATTTAAAACGATATAATTATTTTGTTAATAATATTATGAATTTTTTTTTTCTATATTCATATTAAGATGTACTCAATGCATCATTATCATTAATTGTTTTTATTAATATCACCTATTTTCATACTGTAATTTATGTTTCTTTCAGAAATCATCAAACAACCATCCGTTGTTGTTTTGTACATGTTGTATGAGAATTGTAATTTTAAATTATCTATTAAGTGAAGGTACGAGAGAATAAACTTTTATTTAAAATTTATTTCAATCATTTTGAGATATGTATCTTTAATTCTAAATATTGAATTAAATGGATTTTTATGAAATTTTTTTCAAACTTTATATGAAATATATTATTACCAACATTATCATTTTTGTTTGATGATTTCAAAGTTGAGCTCATTTTTCTAATAGTTATGATTATATGTTTTTAAACATATATCCATCATATGAATCGTCAAGACGGGCTCTTTCATCGTACTAATTTTGAAATTAAAAAAAATTAAAATTCGGCGTTAAATTCCGATTTTGTGTGAAATTTTTTCTATTTTCTACAAAAAATTTCCATTTTAAACGATATAATTATTTTGTCAAAATTATTATGGAATTTTTTTTTTGTTATTCATATTAAGATTTACTCAATCCATCATTATCATTAATTGTTTTTATTAAATTCTCCTATTTTCATACTGTAATTTAAATTTCTTTCAGAAATCTTCAAACAACCATTCGTTGCTGTTTTGTACATGTTGTTTGAGAATCAGAATTTTAATCTAACTACTACATAGTAAAGGTATAAACGGACACAATTTAATAAAAATTCATTTCAATCAATCCGAGATATGTATCCTTAAATCAAAATTCTAAATTTAATAGATTTTAGTGAAATTTTTTTGCAACTTTATGTGAAATACACAATATTATTACCATGGCATGGTAACATGGTACAGTTTTTCATTTTGAAATTAAATTAAACTCTTCGATTAAATAAATGCTAGTCCTGAAAAGGACTTTTTTGTGTTACTTTTAGAATTGTATTTTACTTTTTTGCTTTCTTTACTGGAGTTGCCTTTTTTGTTGTTGTCGCTGCTTTTTTAACCTTAGGACTTTTTGCAGCAACCTTTGTTACATTTTTAGATGGTTTCGTAATTTTTTGCTTCGAAGCTTTTGTTTTAATAGGAGCTGGTTTCTTAATAGTTTTAGCTACTGCCTTTTCAGATTTTTTCTTTTCTATTATAGATTCTTTAGCAACAGTAGTCTTTTTCTTTGCGACTCCAACCTTTACAGGTGATCCTTTCTTGGCTTTTTTTGTAATTGATTTTTTCGGTGATGCTAATTTGTTTTTCTTCGAACTTTCGCCGCTTGCTTTTGTTGATGTCGATAGCTTAAATGAACCCGATGCACCTTTGCCTTTCGTTTGGATTAATTTACCGCTAACAACTGCACTCTTAATATATTTTTTAATAAATGGAGACAATTTGTCAGCGTCAACTTTGTAATTTGCAGCCAAATACTTTTTAATTGCTAGTAAAGATGAACCGCCACGTTCTTTCAAATCTTTTATAGCGCTATTCACCATATCTGAAGTTGGAGGATGGGTTGGCTTAGATTTAGGCTTTTTCACTCCAGTTGCGATAGAACCTTTCTTTGGTTTCTTCGTTTCAACAACAGGTGCAGTATTCGATTGAATTGTAGTATTATCTGCCATTTTGCTTTTTTTCTTTTAAAATATTTTTATTCACTTTTAGATTTTCCAATTAAATTTTTCAAAAAAAAAAAACACTTTAAAATCACTTATAAAATTTATAACTTGTATGACTGTATGAATTAAATTCACTGAAGTCTAGTATGAACAAAACAGCTTATCCATATGTGATGAGATTGTGGAAGAGCGGTGTGAAAAAATTTCATTGAATTCAAGGCAATTTTTTCTCATTTTTGTTTGATGATTTCAAAGTTGAGCTCATTTTTCTAATAGTTATGATTATTTGTTTTTGAACATATATCCATCATATGAATTGTCAAGATGGGCTCTTTCATCGTACTAATTTTGAAATTAAAAAAATTTTAAAATACGGCGCTAAATTCCGATTTTGTGTGAAATTTTTTCTATTTTCTCCAAAAAATTTCCATTTAAAACGATATAATTATTTTGTTAATAATATTATGAATTTTTTTTTTCTATATTCATATTAAGATGTACTCAATGCATCATTATCATTAATTGTTTTTATTAAATTCACCTATTTTAATACTGTAATTTATGTTTCTTTCAGAAATCATCAAACAACCATCCGTTGTTGTTTTGTACATGTTGTATGAGAATTGTAATTTTTAATTATCTATTAAGTGAAGGTACGAGAGAATAAACTTTTATTTAAAATTTATTTCAATCATTTTGAGATATGTATCTTTAATTCTAAATATTGAATTAAATGGATTTTAATGAAATTTTTTTCAAACTTTATATGAAATATATTATTACCAACATTATCATTTTTGTTTGATGATTTCAAAGTTGAGCTCATTTTTCTAATAGTTATGATTATTTGTTTTTGAACATATATCCATCATATGAATTGTCAAGATGGGCTCTTTCATCGTACTAATTTTGAAATTAAAAAAATTTTAAAATACGGCGCTAAATTCCGATTTTGTGTGAAATTTTTTCTATTTTCTCCAAAAAATTTCCATTTAAAACGATATAATTATTTTGTTAATAATATTATGAATTTTTTTTTTCTATATTCATATTAAGATGTACTCAATGCATCATTATCATTAATTGTTTTTATTAAATTCACCTATTTTAATACTGTAATTTATGTTTCTTTCAGAAATCATCAAACAACCATCCGTTGTTGTTTTGTACATGTTGTATGAGAATTGTAATTTTTAATTATCTATTAAGTGAAGGTACGAGAGAATAAACTTTTATTTAAAATTTATTTCAATCATTTTGAGATATGTATCTTTAATTCTAAATATTGAATTAAATGGATTTTAATGAAATTTTTTTCAAACTTTATATGACATATATTATTACCAACATTATCATTTTTGTTTGATGATTTCAAAGTTGAGCTCATTTTTCTAATAGTTATGATTATATGTTTTTAAACATATATCCATCATATGAATCGTCAAGACGGGCTCTTTCATCGTACTAATTTTGAAATTAAAAAAAATTAAAATTCGGCGTTAAATTCCGATTTTGTGTGAAATTTTTTCTATTTTCCACAAAAAATTTCCATTTTAAACGATATAATTATTTCGTCAAAATTATTATGGGATTTTTTTTTTGTTATTCATATTAAGATTTACTCAATGCATCATTATCATTAATTGTTTTTATTAAATTCTCCTATTTTCATACTGTAATTTAAATTTCTTTCAGAAATCTTCAAACAACCATTCGTTGCTGTTTTGTACATGTTGTTTGAGAATCAGAATTTTAATCTAACTACTACATAGTAAAGGTATAAACGGACACAATTTAATAAAAATTCATTTCAATCAATCCGAGATATGTATCCTTAAATCAAAATTCTAAATTTAATAGATTTTAGTGAAATTTTTTTGCAACTTTATGTGAAATACACAATATTATTACCATGGCATGGTAACATGGTACAGTTTTTCATTTTGAAATTAAATTAAACTCTTCGATTAAATAAATGCTAGTCCTGAAAAGGACTTTTTTGTGTTACTTTTAGAATTGTATTTTACTTTTTTGCTTTCTTTACTGGAGTTGCCTTTTTTGTTGTTGTCGCTGCTTTTTTAACCTTAGGACTTTTTGCAGCAACCTTTGTTACATTTTTAGATGGTTTCGTAATTTTTTGCTTCGAAGCTTTTGTTTTAATAGGAGCTGGTTTCTTAATAGTTTTAGCTACTGCCTTTTCAGATTTTTTCTTTTCTATTATAGATTCTTTAGCAACAGTAGTCTTTTTCTTTGCGACTCCAACCTTTACAGGTGATCCTTTCTTGGCTTTTTTTGTAATTGATTTTTTCGGTGATGCTAATTTGTTTTTCTTCGAACTTTCGCCGCTTGCTTTTGTTGATGTCGATAGCTTAAATGAACCCGATGCACCTTTGCCTTTCGTTTGGATTAATTTACCGCTAACAACTGCACTCTTAATATATTTTTTAATAAATGGAGACAATTTGTCAGCGTCAACTTTGTAATTTGCAGCCAAATACTTTTTAATTGCTAGTAAAGATGAACCGCCACGTTCTTTCAAATCTTTTATAGCGCTATTCACCATATCTGAAGTTGGAGGATGGGTTGGCTTAGATTTAGGCTTTTTCACTCCAGTTGCGATAGAACCTTTCTTTGGTTTCTTCGTTTCAACAACAGGTGCAGTATTCGATTGAATTGTAGTATTATCTGCCATTTTGCTTTTTTTCTTTTAAAATATTTTTATTCACTTTTAGATTTTCCAATTAAATTTTTCAAAAAAAAAAAACACTTTAAAATCACTTATAAAATTTATAACTTGTATGACTGTATGAATTAAATTCACTGAAGTCTAGTATGAACAAAACAGCTTATCCATATGTGATGAGATTGTGGAAGAGCGGTGTGAAAAAATTTCATTGAATTCAAGGCAATTTTTTCTCATTTTTGTTTGATGATTTCAAAGTTGAGCTCATTTTTCTAATAGTTATGATTATTTGTTTTTGAACATATATCCATCATATGAATTGTCAAGATGGGCTCTTTCATCGTACTAATTTTGAAATTAAAAAAATTTTAAAATACGGCGCTAAATTCCGATTTTGTGTGAAATTTTTTCTATTTTCTCCAAAAAATTTCCATTTAAAACGATATAATTATTTTGTTAATAATATTATGAATTTTTTTTTTCTATATTCATATTAAGATGTACTCAATGCATCATTATCATTAATTGTTTTTATTAAATTCACCTATTTTAATACTGTAATTTATGTTTCTTTCAGAAATCATCAAACAACCATCCGTTGTTGTTTTGTACATGTTGTATGAGAATTGTAATTTTTAATTATCTATTAAGTGAAGGTACGAGAGAATAAACTTTTATTTAAAATTTATTTCAATCATTTTGAGATATGTATCTTTAATTCTAAATATTGAATTAAATGGATTTTAATGAAATTTTTTTCAAACTTTATATGAAATATATTATTACCAACATTATCATTTTTGTTTGATGATTTCAAAGTTGAGCTCATTTTTCTAATAGTTATGATTATTTGTTTTTGAACATATATCCATCATATGAATTGTCAAGATGGGCTCTTTCATCGTACTAATTTTGAAATTAAAAAAATTTTAAAATACGGCGCTAAATTCCGATTTTGTGTGAAATTTTTTCTATTTTCTCCAAAAAATTTCCATTTAAAACGATATAATTATTTTGTTAATAATATTATGAATTTTTTTTTTCTATATTCATATTAAGATGTACTCAATGCATCATTATCATTAATTGTTTTTATTAAATTCACCTATTTTAATACTGTAATTTATGTTTCTTTCAGAAATCATCAAACAACCATCCGTTGTTGTTTTGTACATGTTGTATGAGAATTGTAATTTTTAATTATCTATTAAGTGAAGGTACGAGAGAATAAACTTTTATTTAAAATTTATTTCAATCATTTTGAGATATGTATCTTTAATTCTAAATATTGAATTAAATGGATTTTAATGAAATTTTTTTCAAACTTTATATGACATATATTATTACCAACATTATCATTTTTGTTTGATGATTTCAAAGTTGAGCTCATTTTTCTAATAGTTATGATTATATGTTTTTAAACATATATCCATCATATGAATCGTCAAGACGGGCTCTTTCATCGTACTAATTTTGAAATTAAAAAAAATTAAAATTCGGCGTTAAATTCCGATTTTGTGTGAAATTTTTTCTATTTTCCACAAAAAATTTCCATTTTAAACGATATAATTATTTCGTCAAAATTATTATGGGATTTTTTTTTTGTTATTCATATTAAGATTTACTCAATGCATCATTATCATTAATTGTTTTTATTAAATTCTCCTATTTTCATACTGTAATTTAAATTTCTTTCAGAAATCTTCAAACAACCATTCGTTGCTGTTTTGTACATGTTGTTTGAGAATCAGAATTTTAATCTAACTACTACATAGTAAAGGTATAAACGGACACAATTTAATAAAAATTCATTTCAATCAATCCGAGATATGTATCCTTAAATCAAAATTCTAAATTTAATAGATTTTAGTGAAATTTTTTTGCAACTTTATGTGAAATACACAATATTATTACCATGGCATGGTAACATGGTACAGTTTTTCATTTTGAAATTAAATTAAACTCTTCGATTAAATAAATGCTAGTCCTGAAAAGGACTTTTTTGTGTTACTTTTAGAATTGTATTTTACTTTTTTGCTTTCTTTACTGGAGTTGCCTTTTTTGGTATTGTCGCAGCTTTTTTAACCTTAGGACTTTTTGCAGCAACCTTTGTTACATTTTTAGATGGTTTCGTAATTTTTTGCTTCGAAGCTTTTGTTTTAATAGGAGCTGGTTTCTTAATAGTTTTAGCTACTGCCTTTTCAGATTTTTTCTTTTCTATTATAGATTCTTTAGCAACAGTAGTCTTTTTCTTTGCGACTCCAACCTTTACAGGTGATCCTTTCTTGGCTTTTTTTGTAATTGATTTTTTCGGTGATGCTAATTTGTTTTTCTTCGAACTTTCGCCGCTTGCTTTTGTTGATGTCGATAGCTTAAATGAACCCGATGCACCTTTGCCTTTCGTTTGGATTAATTTACCGCTAACAACTGCACTCTTAATATATTTTTTAATAAATGGAGACAATTTGTCAGCGTCAACTTTGTAATTTGCAGCCAAATACTTTTTAATTGCTAGTAAAGATGAACCGCCACGTTCTTTCAAATCTTTTATAGCGCTATTCACCATATCTGAAGTTGGAGGATGGGTTGGCTTAGATTTAGGCTTTTTCACTCCAGTTGCGATAGAACCTTTCTTTGGTTTCTTCGTTTCAACAACAGGTGCAGTATTCGATTGAATTGTAGTATTATCTGCCATTTTGCTTTTTTTCTTTTAAAATATTTTTATTCACTTTTAGATTTTCCAATTAAATTTTTCAAAAAAAAAAAACACTTTAAAATCACTTATAAAATTTATAACTTGTATGACTGTATGAATTAAATTCACTGAAGTCTAGTATGAACAAAACAGCTTATCCATATGTGATGAGATTGTGGAAGAGCGGTGTGAAAAAATTTCATTGAATTCAAGGCAATTTTTTCTCATTTTTGTTTGATGATTTCAAAGTTGAGCTCATTTTTCTAATAGTTATGATTATTTGTTTTTGAACATATATCCATCATATGAATTGTCAAGATGGGCTCTTTCATCGTACTAATTTTGAAATTAAAAAAATTTTAAAATACGGCGCTAAATTCCGATTTTGTGTGAAATTTTTTCTATTTTCTCCAAAAAATTTCCATTTAAAACGATATAATTATTTTGTTAATAATATTATGAATTTTTTTTTTCTATATTCATATTAAGATGTACTCAATGCATCATTATCATTAATTGTTTTTATTAAATTCACCTATTTTAATACTGTAATTTATGTTTCTTTCAGAAATCATCAAACAACCATCCGTTGTTGTTTTGTACATGTTGTATGAGAATTGTAATTTTTAATTATCTATTAAGTGAAGGTACGAGAGAATAAACTTTTATTTAAAATTTATTTCAATCATTTTGAGATATATATCTTTAATTCTAAATATTGAATTAAATGGATTTTAATGAAATTTTTTTCAAACTTTATATGAAATATATTATTACCAACATTATCATTTTTGTTTGATGATTTCAAAGTTGAGCTCATTTTTCTAATAGTTATGATTATTTGTTTTTGAACATATATCCATCATATGAATTGTCAAGATGGGCTCTTTCATCGTACTAATTTTGAAATTAAAAAAATTTTAAAATACGGCGCTAAATTCCGATTTTGTGTGAAATTTTTTCTATTTTCTCCAAAAAATTTCCATTTAAAACGATATAATTATTTTGTTAATAATATTATGAATTTTTTTTTTCTATATTCATATTAAGATGTACTCAATGCATCATTATCATTAATTGTTTTTATTAAATTCACCTATTTTAATACTGTAATTTATGTTTCTTTCAGAAATCATCAAACAACCATCCGTTGTTGTTTTGTACATGTTGTATGAGAATTGTAATTTTTAATTATCTATTAAGTGAAGGTACGAGAGAATAAACTTTTATTTAAAATTTATTTCAATCATTTTGAGATATGTATCTTTAATTCTAAATATTGAATTAAATGGATTTTAATGAAATTTTTTTCAAACTTTATATGACATATATTATTACCAACATTATCATTTTTGTTTGATGATTTCAAAGTTGAGCTCATTTTTCTAATAGTTATGATTATATGTTTTTAAACATATATCCATCATATGAATCGTCAAGACGGGCTCTTTCATCGTACTAATTTTGAAATTAAAAAAAATTAAAATTCGGCGTTAAATTCCGATTTTGTGTGAAATTTTTTCTATTTTCCACAAAAAATTTCCATTTTAAACGATATAATTATTTCGTCAAAATTATTATGGGATTTTTTTTTTGTTATTCATATTAAGATTTACTCAATGCATCATTATCATTAATTGTTTTTATTAAATTCTCCTATTTTCATACTGTAATTTAAATTTCTTTCAGAAATCTTCAAACAACCATTCGTTGCTGTTTTGTACATGTTGTTTGAGAATCAGAATTTTAATCTAACTACTACATAGTAAAGGTATAAACGGACACAATTTAATAAAAATTCATTTCAATCAATCCGAGATATGTATCCTTAAATCAAAATTCTAAATTTAATAGATTTTAGTGAAATTTTTTTGCAACTTTATGTGAAATACACAATATTATTACCATGGCATGGTAACATGGTACAGTTTTTCATTTTGAAATTAAATTAAACTCTTCGATTAAATAAATGCTAGTCCTGAAAAGGACTTTTTTGTGTTACTTTTAGAATTGTATTTTACTTTTTTGCTTTCTTTACTGGAGTTGCCTTTTTTGGTATTGTCGCAGCTTTTTTAACCTTAGGACTTTTTGCAGCAACCTTTGTTACATTTTTAGATGGTTTCGTAATTTTTTGCTTCGAAGCTTTTGTTTTAATAGGAGCTGGTTTCTTAATAGTTTTAGCTACTGCCTTTTCAGATTTTTTCTTTTCTATTATAGATTCTTTAGCAACAGTAGTCTTTTTCTTTGCGACTCCAACCTTTACAGGTGATCCTTTCTTGGCTTTTTTTGTAATTGATTTTTTCGGTGATGCTAATTTGTTTTTCTTCGAACTTTCGCCGCTTGCTTTTGTTGATGTCGATAGCTTAAATGAACCCGATGCACCTTTGCCTTTCGTTTGGATTAATTTACCGCTAACAACTGCACTCTTAATATATTTTTTAATAAATGGAGACAATTTGTCAGCGTCAACTTTGTAATTTGCAGCCAAATACTTTTTAATTGCTAGTAAAGATGAACCGCCACGTTCTTTCAAATCTTTTATAGCGCTATTCACCATATCTGAAGTTGGAGGATGGGTTGGCTTAGATTTAGGCTTTTTCACTCCAGTTGCGATAGAACCTTTCTTTGGTTTCTTCGTTTCAACAACAGGTGCAGTATTCGATTGAATTGTAGTATTATCTGCCATTTTGCTTTTTTTCTTTTAAAATATTTTTATTCACTTTTAGATTTTCCAATTAAATTTTTCAAAAAAAAACACTTTAAAATCACTTATAACATTTATAACTTGTATGACTGTATGAATTAAATTCACTGAAGTCTAGTATGAACAAAACAGCTTATCCATATGTGATGAGATTGTGGAAGAGCGGTGTGAAAAATTTCATTGAATTCAAGGCAATTTTTTCTCATTTTTGTTTGATGATTTCAAAGTTGAGCTCATTTTTCTAATAGTTATGATTATTTGTTTTTGAACATATATCCATCATATGAATTGTCAAGATGGGCTCTTTCATCGTACTAATTTTGAAATTAAAAAAATTTTAAAATACGGCGCTAAATTCCGATTTTGTGTGAAATTTTTTCTATTTTCTCCAAAAAATTTCCATTTAAAACGATATAATTATTTTGTTAATAATATTATGAATTTTTTTTTTCTATATTCATATTCAGATGTACTCAATGCATCATTATCATTAATTGTTTTTATTAAATTCACCTATTTTAATACTGTAATTTATGTTTCTTTCAGAAATCATCAAACAACCATCCGTTGTTGTTTTGTACATGTTGTATGAGAATTGTATTTTTAAATTATCTATTAAGTGAAGGTACGAGAGAATAAACTTTTATTTAAAATTTATTTCAATCATTTTGAGATATGTATCTTGAATTCTAAATATTGAATTAAATGGATTTTAATGAAATTTTTTTCAAACTTTATATGAAATATATTATTACCAACATTATCATTTTTGTTTGATGATTTCAAAGTTGAGCTCATTTTTCTAATAGTTATGATTATATGTTTTTAAACATATATCCATCATATGAATCGTCAAGACGGGCTCTTTCATCGTACTAATTTTGAAAAAATTAAAATTCGGCGTTAAATTCCGATTTTGTGTGAAATTTTTTCTATTTTCTACAAAAAATTTCCATTTTAAACGATATAATTATTTTGTCAAAATTATTATGGAATTTTTTTTTTGTTATTCATATTAAGATTTACTCAATGCATCATTATCATTAATTGTTTTTATTAAATTCTCCTATTTTCATACTGTAATTTAAATTTCTTTCAGAAATCTTCAAACAACCATTCGTTGCTGTTTTGTACATGTTGTTTGAGAATCAGAATTTTAATCTAACTACTACATAGTAAAGGTATAAACGGACACAATTTAATAAAAATTCATTTCAATCAATCCGAGATATGTATCCTTAAATCAAAATTCTAAATTTAATAGATTTTAGTGAAATTTTTTTGCAACTTTATGTGAAATACACAATATTATTACCATGGCATGGTAACATGGTACAGTTTTTCATTTTGAAATTAAATTAAACTCTTCGATTAAATAAATGCTAGTCCTGAAAAGGACTTTTTTGTGTTACTTTTAGAATTGTATTTTACTTTTTTGCTTTCTTTACTGGAGTTGCCTTTTTTGGTATTGTCGCAGCTTTTTTAACCTTAGGACTTTTTGCAGCAACCTTTGTTACATTTTTAGATGGTTTCGTAATTTTTTGCTTCGAAGCTTTTGTTTTAATAGGAGCTGGTTTCTTAATAGTTTTAGCTACTGCCTTTTCAGATTTTTTCTTTTCTATTATAGATTCTTTAGCAACAGTAGTCTTTTTCTTTGCGACTCCAACCTTTACAGGTGATCCTTTCTTGGCTTTTTTTGTAATTGATTTTTTCGGTGATGCTAATTTGTTTTTCTTCGAACTTTCGCCGCTTGCTTTTGTTGATGTCGATAGCTTAAATGAACCCGATGCACCTTTGCCTTTCGTTTGGATTAATTTACCGCTAACAACTGCACTCTTAATATATTTTTTAATAAATGGAGACAATTTGTCAGCGTCAACTTTGTAATTTGCAGCCAAATACTTTTTAATTGCTAGTAAAGATGAACCGCCACGTTCTTTCAAATCTTTTATAGCGCTATTCACCATATCTGAAGTTGGAGGATGGGTTGGCTTAGATTTAGGCTTTTTCACTCCAGTTGCGATAGAACCTTTCTTTGGTTTCTTCGTTTCAACAACAGGTGCAGTATTCGATTGAATTGTAGTATTATCTGCCATTTTGCTTTTTTTCTTTTAAAATATTTTTATTCACTTTTAGATTTTCCAATTAAATTTTTCAAAAAAAAAACACTTTAAAATCACTTATAACATTTATAACTTGTATGACTGTATGAATTAAATTCACTGAAGTCTAGTATGAACAAAACAGCTTATCCATATGTGATGAGATTGTGGAAGAGCGGTGTGGAAAATTTCATAGAATTCAAGGCAATTTTTTCTCATTTTTGTTTGATGATTTCAAAGTTGAGCTCATTTTTCTAATAGTTATGATTATTTGTTTTTGAACATATATCCATCATATGAATTGTCAAGATGGGCTCTTTCATCGTACTAATTTTGAAATTAAAAAAATTTTAAAATACGGCGCTAAATTCCGATTTTGTGTGAAATTTTTTCTATTTTCTCCAAAAAATTTCCATTTAAAACGATATAATTATTTTGTTAATAATATTATGAATTTTTTTTTTCTATATTCATATTAAGATGTACTCAATGCATCATTATCATTAATTGTTTTTATTAAATTCACCTATTTTAATACTGTAATTTATGTTTTTTTCAGAAATCATCAAACAACCATCCGTTGTTGTTTTGTACATGTTGTATGAGAATTGTAATTTTTAATTATCTATTAAGTGAAGGTACGAGAGAATAAACTTTTATTTAAAATTTATTTCAATCATTTTGAGATATGTATCTTTAATTCTAAATATTGAATTAAATGGATTTTAATGAAATTTTTTTCAAACTTTATATGAAATATATTATTACCAACATTATCATTTTTGTTTGATGATTTCAAAGTTGAGCTCATTTTTCTAATAGTTATGATTATATGTTTTTAAACATATATCCATCATATGAATCGTCAAGACGGGCTCTTTCATCGTACTAATTTTGAAAAAATTAAAATTCGGCGTTAAATTCCGATTTTGTGTGAAATTTTTTCTATTTTCTACAAAAAATTTCCATTTTAAACGATATAATTATTTTGTCAAAATTATTATGGAATTTTTTTTTTGTTATTCATATTAAGATTTACTCAATGCATCATTATCATTAATTGTTTTTATTAAATTCTCCTATTTTCATACTGTAATTTAAATTTCTTTCAGAAATCTTCAAACAACCATTCGTTGCTGTTTTGTACATGTTGTTTGAGAATCAGAATTTTAATCTAACTACTACATAGTAAAGGTATAAACGGACACAATTTAATAAAAATTCATTTCAATCAATCCGAGATATGTATCCTTAAATCAAAATTCTAAATTTAATAGATTTTAGTGAAATTTTTTTGCAACTTTATGTGAAATACACAATATTATTACCATGGCATGGTAACATGGTACAGTTTTTCATTTTGAAATTAAATTAAACTCTTCGATTAAATAAATGCTAGTCCTGAAAAGGACTTTTTTGTGTTACTTTTAGAATTGTATTTTACTTTTTTGCTTTCTTTACTGGAGTTGCCTTTTTTGTTGTTGTCGCAGCTTTTTTAACCTTAGGACTTTTTGCAGCAACCTTTGTTACATTTTTAGATGGTTTCGTAATTTTTTGCTTCGAAGCTTTTGTTTTAATAGGAGCTGGTTTCTTAATAGTTTTAGCTACTGCCTTTTCAGATTTTTTCTTTTCTATTATAGATTCTTTAGCAACAGTAGTCTTTTTCTTTGCGACTCCAACCTTTACAGGTGATCCTTTCTTGGCTTTTTTTGTAATTGATTTTTTCGGTGATGCTAATTTGTTTTTCTTCGAACTTTCGCCGCTTGCTTTTGTTGATGTCGATAGCTTAAATGAACCCGATGCACCTTTGCCTTTCGTTTGGATTAATTTACCGCTAACAACTGCACTCTTAATATATTTTTTAATAAATGGAGACAATTTGTCAGCGTCAACTTTGTAATTTGCAGCCAAATACTTTTTAATTGCTAGTAAAGATGAACCGCCACGTTCTTTCAAATCTTTTATAGCGCTATTCACCATATCTGAAGTTGGAGGATGGGTTGGCTTAGATTTAGGCTTTTTCACTCCAGTTGCGATAGAACCTTTCTTTGGTTTCTTCGTTTCAACAACAGGTGCAGTATTCGATTGAATTGTAGTATTATCTGCCATTTTGCTTTTTTTCTTTTAAAATATTTTTATTCACTTTTAGATTTTCCAATTAAATTTTTCAAAAAAAAAACACTTTAAAATCACTTATAACATTTATAACTTGTATGACTGTATGAATTAAATTCACTGAAGTCTAGTATGAACAAAACAGCTTATCCATATGTGATGAGATTGTGGAAGAGCGGTGTGAAAAATTTCATTGTATTCAAGGCAATTTTTTCTCATTTTTGTTTGATGATTTCAAAGTTGAGCTCATTTTTCTAATAGTTATGATTATTTGTTTTTGAACATATATCCATCATATGAATTGTCAAGATGGGCTCTTTCATCGTACTAATTTTGAAATTAAAAAAATTTTAAAATACGGCGCTAAATTCCGATTTTGTGTGAAATTTTTTCTATTTTCTCCAAAAAATTTCCATTTAAAACGATATAATTATTTTGTTAATAATATTATGAATTTTTTTTTTCTATATTCATATTAAGATGTACTCAATGCATCATTATCATTAATTGTTTTTATTAAATTCACCTATTTTAATACTGTAATTTATGTTTTTTTCAGAAATCATCAAACAACCATCCGTTGTTGTTTTGTACATGTTGTATGAGAATTGTAATTTTTAATTATCTATTAAGTGAAGGTACGAGAGAATAAACTTTTATTTAAAATTTATTTCAATCATTTTGAGATATGTATCTTTAATTCTAAATATTGAATTAAATGGATTTTAATGAAATTTTTTTCAAACTTTATATGAAATATATTATTACCAACATTATCATTTTTGTTTGATGATTTCAAAGTTGAGCTCATTTTTCTAATAGTTATGATTATATGTTTTTAAACATATATCCATCATATGAATCGTCAAGACGGGCTCTTTCATCGTACTAATTTTGAAAAAATTAAAATTCGGCGTTAAATTCCGATTTTGTGTGAAATTTTTTCTATTTTCTACAAAAAATTTCCATTTTAAACGATATAATTATTTTGTCAAAATTATTATGGAATTTTTTTTTTGTTATTCATATTAAGATTTACTCAATGCATCATTATCATTAATTGTTTTTATTAAATTCTCCTATTTTCATACTGTAATTTAAATTTCTTTCAGAAATCTTCAAACAACCATTCGTTGCTGTTTTGTACATGTTGTTTGAGAATCAGAATTTTAATCTAACTACTACATAGTAAAGGTATAAACGGACACAATTTAATAAAAATTCATTTCAATCAATCCGAGATATGTATCCTTAAATCAAAATTCTAAATTTAATAGATTTTAGTGAAATTTTTTTGCAACTTTATGTGAAATACACAATATTATTACCATGGCATGGTAACATGGTACAGTTTTTCATTTTGAAATTAAATTAAACTCTTCGATTAAATAAATGCTAGTCCTGAAAAGGACTTTTTTGTGTTACTTTTAGAATTGTATTTTACTTTTTTGCTTTCTTTACTGGAGTTGCCTTTTTTGTTGTTGTCGCAGCTTTTTTAACCTTAGGACTTTTTGCAGCAACCTTTGTTACATTTTTAGATGGTTTCGTAATTTTTTGCTTCGAAGCTTTTGTTTTAATAGGAGCTGGTTTCTTAATAGTTTTAGCTACTGCCTTTTCAGATTTTTTCTTTTCTATTATAGATTCTTTAGCAACAGTAGTCTTTTTCTTTGCGACTCCAACCTTTACAGGTGATCCTTTCTTGGCTTTTTTTGTAATTGATTTTTTCGGTGATGCTAATTTGTTTTTCTTCGAACTTTCGCCGCTTGCTTTTGTTGATGTCGATAGCTTAAATGAACCCGATGCACCTTTGCCTTTCGTTTGGATTAATTTACCGCTAACAACTGCACTCTTAATATATTTTTTAATAAATGGAGACAATTTGTCAGCGTCAACTTTGTAATTTGCAGCCAAATACTTTTTAATTGCTAGTAAAGATGAACCGCCACGTTCTTTCAAATCTTTTATAGCGCTATTCACCATATCTGAAGTTGGAGGATGGGTTGGCTTAGATTTAGGCTTTTTCACTCCAGTTGCGATAGAACCTTTCTTTGGTTTCTTCGTTTCAACAACAGGTGCAGTATTCGATTGAATTGTAGTATTATCTGCCATTTTGCTTTTAAAATATTTTTATTCACTTTTAGATTTTCCAATTAAATTTTTCAAAAAAAAACACTTTAAAATCGCTTATAACATTTATAACTTGTATGACTGTATGAATTAAATTCACTGAAGTCTAGTATGAACAAAACAGCTTATCCATATGTGATGAGATTGTGGAAGAGCGGTGTGAAAAATTTCATTGAATTCAAGGCAATTTTTTCTCATTTTTGTTTGATGATTTCAAAGTTGAGCTCATTTTTCTAATAGTTATGATTATTTGTTTTTGAACATATATCCATCATATGAATTGTCAAGATGGGCTCTTTCATCGTACTAATTTTGAAATTAAAAAAATTTTAAAATACGGCGCTAAATTCCGATTTTGTGTGAAATTTTTTCTATTTTCTCCAAAAAATTTCCATTTAAAACGATATAATTATTTTGTTAATAATATTATGAATTTTTTTTTTCTATATTCATATTAAGATGTACTCAATGCATCATTATCATTAATTGTTTTTATTAATATCACCTATTTTCATACTGTAATTTATGTTTCTTTCAGAAATCATCAAACAACCATCCGTTGTTGTTTTGTACATGTTGTATGAGAATTGTAATTTTAAATTATCTATTAAGTGAAGGTACGAGAGAATAAACTTTTATTTAAAATTTATTTCAATCATTTTGAGATATGTATCTTTAATTCTAAATATTGAATTAAATGGATTTTTATGAAATTTTTTTCAAACTTTATATGAAATATATTATTACCAACATTATCATTTTTGTTTGATGATTTCAAAGTTGAGCTCATTTTTCTAATAGTTATGATTATATGTTTTTAAACATATATCCATCATATGAATCGTCAAGACGGGCTCTTTCATCGTACTAATTTTGAAATTAAAAAAAATTAAAATTCGGCGTTAAATTCCGATTTTGTGTGAAATTTTTTCTATTTTCTACAAAAAATTTCCATTTTAAACGATATAATTATTTTGTCAAAATTATTATGGAATTTTTTTTTTGTTATTCATATTAAGATTTACTCAATCCATCATTATCATTAATTGTTTTTATTAAATTCTCCTATTTTCATACTGTAATTTAAATTTCTTTCAGAAATCTTCAAACAACCATTCGTTGCTGTTTTGTACATGTTGTTTGAGAATCAGAATTTTAATCTAACTACTACATAGTAAAGGTATAAACGGACACAATTTAATAAAAATTCATTTCAATCAATCCGAGATATGTATCCTTAAATCAAAATTCTAAATTTAATAGATTTTAGTGAAATTTTTTTGCAACTTTATGTGAAATACACAATATTATTACCATGGCATGGTAACATGGTACAGTTTTTCATTTTGAAATTAAATTAAACTCTTCGATTAAATAAATGCTAGTCCTGAAAAGGACTTTTTTGTGTTACTTTTAGAATTGTATTTTACTTTTTTGCTTTCTTTACTGGAGTTGCCTTTTTTGTTGTTGTCGCTGCTTTTTTAACCTTAGGACTTTTTGCAGCAACCTTTGTTACATTTTTAGATGGTTTCGTAATTTTTTGCTTCGAAGCTTTTGTTTTAATAGGAGCTGGTTTCTTAATAGTTTTAGCTACTGCCTTTTCAGATTTTTTCTTTTCTATTATAGATTCTTTAGCAACAGTAGTCTTTTTCTTTGCGACTCCAACCTTTACAGGTGATCCTTTCTTGGCTTTTTTTGTAATTGATTTTTTCGGTGATGCTAATTTGTTTTTCTTCGAACTTTCGCCGCTTGCTTTTGTTGATGTCGATAGCTTAAATGAACCCGATGCACCTTTGCCTTTCGTTTGGATTAATTTACCGCTAACAACTGCACTCTTAATATATTTTTTAATAAATGGAGACAATTTGTCAGCGTCAACTTTGTAATTTGCAGCCAAATACTTTTTAATTGCTAGTAAAGATGAACCGCCACGTTCTTTCAAATCTTTTATAGCGCTATTCACCATATCTGAAGTTGGAGGATGGGTTGGCTTAGATTTAGGCTTTTTCACTCCAGTTGCGATAGAACCTTTCTTTGGTTTCTTCGTTTCAACAACAGGTGCAGTATTCGATTGAATTGTAGTATTATCTGCCATTTTGCTTTTTTTCTTTTAAAATATTTTTATTCACTTTTAGATTTTCCAATTAAATTTTTCAAAAAAAAAAAACACTTTAAAATCACTTATAAAATTTATAACTTGTATGACTGTATGAATTAAATTCACTGAAGTCTAGTATGAACAAAACAGCTTATCCATATGTGATGAGATTGTGGAAGAGCGGTGTGAAAAAATTTCATTGAATTCAAGGCAATTTTTTCTCATTTTTGTTTGATGATTTCAAAGTTGAGCTCATTTTTCTAATAGTTATGATTATTTGTTTTTGAACATATATCCATCATATGAATTGTCAAGATGGGCTCTTTCATCGTACTAATTTTGAAATTAAAAAAATTTTAAAATACGGCGCTAAATTCCGATTTTGTGTGAAATTTTTTCTATTTTCTCCAAAAAATTTCCATTTAAAACGATATAATTATTTTGTTAATAATATTATGAATTTTTTTTTTCTATATTCATATTAAGATGTACTCAATGCATCATTATCATTAATTGTTTTTATTAAATTCACCTATTTTAATACTGTAATTTATGTTTCTTTCAGAAATCATCAAACAACCATCCGTTGTTGTTTTGTACATGTTGTATGAGAATTGTAATTTTTAATTATCTATTAAGTGAAGGTACGAGAGAATAAACTTTTATTTAAAATTTATTTCAATCATTTTGAGATATGTATCTTTAATTCTAAATATTGAATTAAATGGATTTTAATGAAATTTTTTTCAAACTTTATATGAAATATATTATTACCAACATTATCATTTTTGTTTGATGATTTCAAAGTTGAGCTCATTTTTCTAATAGTTATGATTATATGTTTTTAAACATATATCCATCATATGAATCGTCAAGACGGGCTCTTTCATCGTACTAATTTTGAAATTAAAAAAAATTAAAATTCGGCGTTAAATTCCGATTTTGTGTGAAATTTTTTCTATTTTCCACAAAAAATTTCCATTTTAAACGATATAATTATTTTGTCAAAATTATTATGGGATTTTTTTTTTGTTATTCATATTAAGATTTACTCAATGCATCATTATCATTAATTGTTTTTATTAAATTCTCCTATTTTCATACTGTAATTTAAATTTCTTTCAGAAATCTGCAAACAACCATTCGTTGCTGTTTTGTACATGTTGTTTGAGAATCAGAATTTTAATCTAACTACTACATAGTAAAGGTATAAACGGACACAATTTAATAAAAATTCATTTCAATCAATCCGAGATATGTATCCTTAAATCAAAATTCTAAATTTAATAGATTTTAGTGAAATTTTTTTGCAACTTTATGTGAAATACACAATATTATTACCATGGCATGGTAACATGGTACAGTTTTTCATTTTGAAATTAAATTAAACTCTTCGATTAAATAAATGCTAGTCCTGAAAAGGACTTTTTTGTGTTACTTTTAGAATTGTATTTTACTTTTTTGCTTTCTTTACTGGAGTTGCCTTTTTTGTTGTTGTCGCTGCTTTTTTAACCTTAGGACTTTTTGCAGCAACCTTTGTTACATTTTTAGATGGTTTCGTAATTTTTTGCTTCGAAGCTTTTGTTTTAATAGGAGCTGGTTTCTTAATAGTTTTAGCTACTGCCTTTTTAGATTTTTTCTTTTCTATTATAGATTCTTTAGCAACAGTAGTCTTTTTCTTTGCGACTCCAACCTTTACAGGTGATCCTTTCTTGGCTTTTTTTGTAATTGATTTTTTCGGTGATGCTAATTTGTTTTTCTTCGAACTTTCGCCGCTTGCTTTTGTTGATGTCGATAGCTTAAATGAACCCGATGCACCTTTGCCTTTCGTTTGGATTAATTTACCGCTAACAACTGCACTCTTAATATATTTTTTAATAAATGGAGACAATTTGTCAGCGTCAACTTTGTAATTTGCAGCCAAATACTTTTTAATTGCTAGTAAAGATGAACCGCCACGTTCTTTCAAATCTTTTATAGCGCTATTCACCATATCTGAAGTTGGAGGATGGGTTGGCTTAGATTTAGGCTTTTTCACTCCAGTTGCGATAGAACCTTTCTTTGGTTTCTTCGTTTCAACAACAGGTGCAGTATTCGATTGAATTGTAGTATTATCTGCCATTTTGCTTTTTTTCTTTTAAAATATTTTTATTCACTTTTAGATTTTCCAATTAAATTTTTCAAAAAAAAAAAACACTTTAAAATCACTTATAAAATTTATAACTTGTATGACTGTATGAATTAAATTCACTGAAGTCTAGTATGAACAAAACAGCTTATCCATATGTGATGAGATTGTGGAAGAGCGGTGTGAAAAAATTTCATTGAATTCAAGGCAATTTTTTCTCATTTTTGTTTGATGATTTCAAAGTTGAGCTCATTTTTCTAATAGTTATGATTATTTGTTTTTGAACATATATCCATCATATGAATTGTCAAGATGGGCTCTTTCATCGTACTAATTTTGAAATTAAAAAAATTTTAAAATACGGCGCTAAATTCCGATTTTGTGTGAAATTTTTTCTATTTTCTCCAAAAAATTTCCATTTAAAACGATATAATTATTTTGTTAATAATATTATGAATTTTTTTTTTCTATATTCATATTAAGATGTACTCAATGCATCATTATCATTAATTGTTTTTATTAAATTCACCTATTTTAATACTGTAATTTATGTTTCTTTCAGAAATCATCAAACAACCATCCGTTGTTGTTTTGTACATGTTGTATGAGAATTGTAATTTTTAATTATCTATTAAGTGAAGGTACGAGAGAATAAACTTTTATTTAAAATTTATTTCAATCATTTTGAGATATGTATCTTTAATTCTAAATATTGAATTAAATGGATTTTAATGAAATTTTTTTCAAACTTTATATGACATATATTATTACCAACATTATCATTTTTGTTTGATGATTTCAAAGTTGAGCTCATTTTTCTAATAGTTATGATTATATGTTTTTAAACATATATCCATCATATGAATCGTCAAGACGGGCTCTTTCATCGTACTAATTTTGAAATTAAAAAAAATTAAAATTCGGCGTTAAATTCCGATTTTGTGTGAAATTTTTTCTATTTTCCACAAAAAATTTCCATTTTAAACGATATAATTATTTCGTCAAAATTATTATGGGATTTTTTTTTTGTTATTCATATTAAGATTTACTCAATGCATCATTATCATTAATTGTTTTTATTAAATTCTCCTATTTTCATACTGTAATTTAAATTTCTTTCAGAAATCTTCAAACAACCATTCGTTGCTGTTTTGTACATGTTGTTTGAGAATCAGAATTTTAATCTAACTACTACATAGTAAAGGTATAAACGGACACAATTTAATAAAAATTCATTTCAATCAATCCGAGATATGTATCCTTAAATCAAAATTCTAAATTTAATAGATTTTAGTGAAATTTTTTTGCAACTTTATGTGAAATACACAATATTATTACCATGGCATGGTAACATGGTACAGTTTTTCATTTTGAAATTAAATTAAACTCTTCGATTAAATAAATGCTAGTCCTGAAAAGGACTTTTTTGTGTTACTTTTAGAATTGTATTTTACTTTTTTGCTTTCTTTACTGGAGTTGCCTTTTTTGGTATTGTCGCAGCTTTTTTAACCTTAGGACTTTTTGCAGCAACCTTTGTTACATTTTTAGATGGTTTCGTAATTTTTTGCTTCGAAGCTTTTGTTTTAATAGGAGCTGGTTTCTTAATAGTTTTAGCTACTGCCTTTTCAGATTTTTTCTTTTCTATTATAGATTCTTTAGCAACAGTAGTCTTTTTCTTTGCGACTCCAACCTTTACAGGTGATCCTTTCTTGGCTTTTTTTGTAATTGATTTTTTCGGTGATGCTAATTTGTTTTTCTTCGAACTTTCGCCGCTTGCTTTTGTTGATGTCGATAGCTTAAATGAACCCGATGCACCTTTGCCTTTCGTTTGGATTAATTTACCGCTAACAACTGCACTCTTAATATATTTTTTAATAAATGGAGACAATTTGTCAGCGTCAACTTTGTAATTTGCAGCCAAATACTTTTTAATTGCTAGTAAAGATGAACCGCCACGTTCTTTCAAATCTTTTATAGCGCTATTCACCATATCTGAAGTTGGAGGATGGGTTGGCTTAGATTTAGGCTTTTTCACTCCAGTTGCGATAGAACCTTTCTTTGGTTTCTTCGTTTCAACAACAGGTGCAGTATTCGATTGAATTGTAGTATTATCTGCCATTTTGCTTTTTTTCTTTTAAAATATTTTTATTCACTTTTAGATTTTCCAATTAAATTTTTCAAAAAAAAACACTTTAAAATCACTTATAACATTTATAACTTGTATGACTGTATGAATTAAATTCACTGAAGTCTAGTATGAACAAAACAGCTTATCCATATGTGATGAGATTGTGGAAGAGCGGTGTGAAAAATTTCATTGAATTCAAGGCAATTTTTTCTCATTTTTGTTTGATGATTTCAAAGTTGAGCTCATTTTTCTAATAGTTATGATTATTTGTTTTTGAACATATATCCATCATATGAATTGTCAAGATGGGCTCTTTCATCGTACTAATTTTGAAATTAAAAAAATTTTAAAATACGGCGCTAAATTCCGATTTTGTGTGAAATTTTTTCTATTTTCTCCAAAAAATTTCCATTTAAAACGATATAATTATTTTGTTAATAATATTATGAATTTTTTTTTTCTATATTCATATTCAGATGTACTCAATGCATCATTATCATTAATTGTTTTTATTAAATTCACCTATTTTAATACTGTAATTTATGTTTCTTTCAGAAATCATCAAACAACCATCCGTTGTTGTTTTGTACATGTTGTATGAGAATTGTATTTTTAAATTATCTATTAAGTGAAGGTACGAGAGAATAAACTTTTATTTAAAATTTATTTCAATCATTTTGAGATATGTATCTTGAATTCTAAATATTGAATTAAATGGATTTTAATGAAATTTTTTTCAAACTTTATATGAAATATATTATTACCAACATTATCATTTTTGTTTGATGATTTCAAAGTTGAGCTCATTTTTCTAATAGTTATGATTATATGTTTTTAAACATATATCCATCATATGAATCGTCAAGACGGGCTCTTTCATCGTACTAATTTTGAAAAAATTAAAATTCGGCGTTAAATTCCGATTTTGTGTGAAATTTTTTCTATTTTCTACAAAAAATTTCCATTTTAAACGATATAATTATTTTGTCAAAATTATTATGGAATTTTTTTTTTGTTATTCATATTAAGATTTACTCAATGCATCATTATCATTAATTGTTTTTATTAAATTCTCCTATTTTCATACTGTAATTTAAATTTCTTTCAGAAATCTTCAAACAACCATTCGTTGCTGTTTTGTACATGTTGTTTGAGAATCAGAATTTTAATCTAACTACTACATAGTAAAGGTATAAACGGACACAATTTAATAAAAATTCATTTCAATCAATCCGAGATATGTATCCTTAAATCAAAATTCTAAATTTAATAGATTTTAGTGAAATTTTTTTGCAACTTTATGTGAAATACACAATATTATTACCATGGCATGGTAACATGGTACAGTTTTTCATTTTGAAATTAAATTAAACTCTTCGATTAAATAAATGCTAGTCCTGAAAAGGACTTTTTTGTGTTACTTTTAGAATTGTATTTTACTTTTTTGCTTTCTTTACTGGAGTTGCCTTTTTTGGTATTGTCGCAGCTTTTTTAACCTTAGGACTTTTTGCAGCAACCTTTGTTACATTTTTAGATGGTTTCGTAATTTTTTGCTTCGAAGCTTTTGTTTTAATAGGAGCTGGTTTCTTAATAGTTTTAGCTACTGCCTTTTCAGATTTTTTCTTTTCTATTATAGATTCTTTAGCAACAGTAGTCTTTTTCTTTGCGACTCCAACCTTTACAGGTGATCCTTTCTTGGCTTTTTTTGTAATTGATTTTTTCGGTGATGCTAATTTGTTTTTCTTCGAACTTTCGCCGCTTGCTTTTGTTGATGTCGATAGCTTAAATGAACCCGATGCACCTTTGCCTTTCGTTTGGATTAATTTACCGCTAACAACTGCACTCTTAATATATTTTTTAATAAATGGAGACAATTTGTCAGCGTCAACTTTGTAATTTGCAGCCAAATACTTTTTAATTGCTAGTAAAGATGAACCGCCACGTTCTTTCAAATCTTTTATAGCGCTATTCACCATATCTGAAGTTGGAGGATGGGTTGGCTTAGATTTAGGCTTTTTCACTCCAGTTGCGATAGAACCTTTCTTTGGTTTCTTCGTTTCAACAACAGGTGCAGTATTCGATTGAATTGTAGTATTATCTGCCATTTTGCTTTTTTTCTTTTAAAATATTTTTATTCACTTTTAGATTTTCCAATTAAATTTTTCAAAAAAAAAACACTTTAAAATCACTTATAACATTTATAACTTGTATGACTGTATGAATTAAATTCACTGAAGTCTAGTATGAACAAAACAGCTTATCCATATGTGATGAGATTGTGGAAGAGCGGTGTGGAAAATTTCATAGAATTCAAGGCAATTTTTTCTCATTTTTGTTTGATGATTTCAAAGTTGAGCTCATTTTTCTAATAGTTATGATTATTTGTTTTTGAACATATATCCATCATATGAATTGTCAAGATGGGCTCTTTCATCGTACTAATTTTGAAATTAAAAAAATTTTAAAATACGGCGCTAAATTCCGATTTTGTGTGAAATTTTTTCTATTTTCTCCAAAAAATTTCCATTTAAAACGATATAATTATTTTGTTAATAATATTATGAATTTTTTTTTTCTATATTCATATTAAGATGTACTCAATGCATCATTATCATTAATTGTTTTTATTAAATTCACCTATTTTAATACTGTAATTTATGTTTTTTTCAGAAATCATCAAACAACCATCCGTTGTTGTTTTGTACATGTTGTATGAGAATTGTAATTTTTAATTATCTATTAAGTGAAGGTACGAGAGAATAAACTTTTATTTAAAATTTATTTCAATCATTTTGAGATATGTATCTTTAATTCTAAATATTGAATTAAATGGATTTTAATGAAATTTTTTTCAAACTTTATATGAAATATATTATTACCAACATTATCATTTTTGTTTGATGATTTCAAAGTTGAGCTCATTTTTCTAATAGTTATGATTATATGTTTTTAAACATATATCCATCATATGAATCGTCAAGACGGGCTCTTTCATCGTACTAATTTTGAAAAAATTAAAATTCGGCGTTAAATTCCGATTTTGTGTGAAATTTTTTCTATTTTCTACAAAAAATTTCCATTTTAAACGATATAATTATTTTGTCAAAATTATTATGGAATTTTTTTTTTGTTATTCATATTAAGATTTACTCAATGCATCATTATCATTAATTGTTTTTATTAAATTCTCCTATTTTCATACTGTAATTTAAATTTCTTTCAGAAATCTTCAAACAACCATTCGTTGCTGTTTTGTACATGTTGTTTGAGAATCAGAATTTTAATCTAACTACTACATAGTAAAGGTATAAACGGACACAATTTAATAAAAATTCATTTCAATCAATCCGAGATATGTATCCTTAAATCAAAATTCTAAATTTAATAGATTTTAGTGAAATTTTTTTGCAACTTTATGTGAAATACACAATATTATTACCATGGCATGGTAACATGGTACAGTTTTTCATTTTGAAATTAAATTAAACTCTTCGATTAAATAAATGCTAGTCCTGAAAAGGACTTTTTTGTGTTACTTTTAGAATTGTATTTTACTTTTTTGCTTTCTTTACTGGAGTTGCCTTTTTTGTTGTTGTCGCAGCTTTTTTAACCTTAGGACTTTTTGCAGCAACCTTTGTTACATTTTTAGATGGTTTCGTAATTTTTTGCTTCGAAGCTTTTGTTTTAATAGGAGCTGGTTTCTTAATAGTTTTAGCTACTGCCTTTTCAGATTTTTTCTTTTCTATTATAGATTCTTTAGCAACAGTAGTCTTTTTCTTTGCGACTCCAACCTTTACAGGTGATCCTTTCTTGGCTTTTTTTGTAATTGATTTTTTCGGTGATGCTAATTTGTTTTTCTTCGAACTTTCGCCGCTTGCTTTTGTTGATGTCGATAGCTTAAATGAACCCGATGCACCTTTGCCTTTCGTTTGGATTAATTTACCGCTAACAACTGCACTCTTAATATATTTTTTAATAAATGGAGACAATTTGTCAGCGTCAACTTTGTAATTTGCAGCCAAATACTTTTTAATTGCTAGTAAAGATGAACCGCCACGTTCTTTCAAATCTTTTATAGCGCTATTCACCATATCTGAAGTTGGAGGATGGGTTGGCTTAGATTTAGGCTTTTTCACTCCAGTTGCGATAGAACCTTTCTTTGGTTTCTTCGTTTCAACAACAGGTGCAGTATTCGATTGAATTGTAGTATTATCTGCCATTTTGCTTTTTTTCTTTTAAAATATTTTTATTCACTTTTAGATTTTCCAATTAAATTTTTCAAAAAAAAAACACTTTAAAATCACTTATAACATTTATAACTTGTATGACTGTATGAATTAAATTCACTGAAGTCTAGTATGAACAAAACAGCTTATCCATATGTGATGAGATTGTGGAAGAGCGGTGTGAAAAATTTCATTGTATTCAAGGCAATTTTTTCTCATTTTTGTTTGATGATTTCAAAGTTGAGCTCATTTTTCTAATAGTTATGATTATTTGTTTTTGAACATATATCCATCATATGAATTGTCAAGATGGGCTCTTTCATCGTACTAATTTTGAAATTAAAAAAATTTTAAAATACGGCGCTAAATTCCGATTTTGTGTGAAATTTTTTCTATTTTCTCCAAAAAATTTCCATTTAAAACGATATAATTATTTTGTTAATAATATTATGAATTTTTTTTTTCTATATTCATATTAAGATGTACTCAATGCATCATTATCATTAATTGTTTTTATTAAATTCACCTATTTTAATACTGTAATTTATGTTTTTTTCAGAAATCATCAAACAACCATCCGTTGTTGTTTTGTACATGTTGTATGAGAATTGTAATTTTTAATTATCTATTAAGTGAAGGTACGAGAGAATAAACTTTTATTTAAAATTTATTTCAATCATTTTGAGATATGTATCTTTAATTCTAAATATTGAATTAAATGGATTTTAATGAAATTTTTTTCAAACTTTATATGAAATATATTATTACCAACATTATCATTTTTGTTTGATGATTTCAAAGTTGAGCTCATTTTTCTAATAGTTATGATTATATGTTTTTAAACATATATCCATCATATGAATCGTCAAGACGGGCTCTTTCATCGTACTAATTTTGAAAAAATTAAAATTCGGCGTTAAATTCCGATTTTGTGTGAAATTTTTTCTATTTTCTACAAAAAATTTCCATTTTAAACGATATAATTATTTTGTCAAAATTATTATGGAATTTTTTTTTTGTTATTCATATTAAGATTTACTCAATGCATCATTATCATTAATTGTTTTTATTAAATTCTCCTATTTTCATACTGTAATTTAAATTTCTTTCAGAAATCTTCAAACAACCATTCGTTGCTGTTTTGTACATGTTGTTTGAGAATCAGAATTTTAATCTAACTACTACATAGTAAAGGTATAAACGGACACAATTTAATAAAAATTCATTTCAATCAATCCGAGATATGTATCCTTAAATCAAAATTCTAAATTTAATAGATTTTAGTGAAATTTTTTTGCAACTTTATGTGAAATACACAATATTATTACCATGGCATGGTAACATGGTACAGTTTTTCATTTTGAAATTAAATTAAACTCTTCGATTAAATAAATGCTAGTCCTGAAAAGGACTTTTTTGTGTTACTTTTAGAATTGTATTTTACTTTTTTGCTTTCTTTACTGGAGTTGCCTTTTTTGTTGTTGTCGCTGCTTTTTTAACCTTAGGACTTTTTGCAGCAACCTTTGCTACATTTTTAGATGGTTTCGTAATTTTTTGCTTCGAAGCTTTTGTTTTAATAGGAGCTGGTTTCTTAATAGTTTTAGCTACTGCCTTTTCAGATTTTTTCTTTTCTATTATAGATTCTTTAGCAACAGTAGTCTTTTTCTTTGCGACTCCAACCTTTACAGGTGATCCTTTCTTGGCTTTTTTTGTAATTGATTTTTTCGGTGATGCTAATTTGTTTTTCTTCGAACTTTCGCCGCTTGCTTTTGTTGATGTCGATAGCTTAAATGAACCCGATGCACCTTTGCCTTTCGTTTGGATTAATTTACCGCTAACAACTGCACTCTTAATATATTTTTTAATAAATGGAGACAATTTGTCAGCGTCAACTTTGTAATTTGCAGCCAAATACTTTTTAATTGCTAGTAAAGATGAACCGCCACGTTCTTTCAAATCTTTTATAGCGCTATTCACCATATCTGAAGTTGGAGGATGGGTTGGCTTAGATTTAGGCTTTTTCACTCCAGTTGCGATAGAACCTTTCTTTGGTTTCTTCGTTTCAACAACAGGTGCAGTATTCGATTGAATTGTAGTATTATCTGCCATTTTGCTTTTAAAATATTTTTATTCACTTTTAGATTTTCCAATTAAATTTTTCAAAAAAAAACACTTTAAAATCGCTTATAACATTTATAACTTGTATGACTGTATGAATTAAATTCACTGAAGTCTAGTATGAACAAAACAGCTTATCCATATGTGATGAGATTGTGGAAGAGCGGTGTGAAAAATTTCATTGAATTCAAGGCAATTTTTTCTCATTTTTGTTTGATGATTTCAAAGTTGAGCTCATTTTTCTAATAGTTATGATTATTTGTTTTTGAACATATATCCATCATATGAATTGTCAAGATGGGCTCTTTCATCGTACTAATTTTGAAATTAAAAAAATTTTAAAATACGGCGCTAAATTCCGATTTTGTGTGAAATTTTTTCTATTTTCTCCAAAAAATTTCCATTTAAAACGATATAATTATTTTGTTAATAATATTATGAATTTTTTTTTTCTATATTCATATTAAGATGTACTCAATGCATCATTATCATTAATTGTTTTTATTAATATCACCTATTTTCATACTGTAATTTATGTTTCTTTCAGAAATCATCAAACAACCATCCGTTGTTGTTTTGTACATGTTGTATGAGAATTGTAATTTTAAATTATCTATTAAGTGAAGGTACGAGAGAATAAACTTTTATTTAAAATTTATTTCAATCATTTTGAGATATGTATCTTTAATTCTAAATATTGAATTAAATGGATTTTTATGAAATTTTTTTCAAACTTTATATGAAATATATTATTACCAACATTATCATTTTTGTTTGATGATTTCAAAGTTGAGCTCATTTTTCTAATAGTTATGATTATATGTTTTTAAACATATATCCATCATATGAATCGTCAAGACGGGCTCTTTCATCGTACTAATTTTGAAATTAAAAAAAATTAAAATTCGGCGTTAAATTCCGATTTTGTGTGAAATTTTTTCTATTTTCTACAAAAAATTTCCATTTTAAACGATATAATTATTTTGTCAAAATTATTATGGAATTTTTTTTTTGTTATTCATATTAAGATTTACTCAATCCATCATTATCATTAATTGTTTTTATTAAATTCTCCTATTTTCATACTGTAATTTAAATTTCTTTCAGAAATCTTCAAACAACCATTCGTTGCTGTTTTGTACATGTTGTTTGAGAATCAGAATTTTAATCTAACTACTACATAGTAAAGGTATAAACGGACACAATTTAATAAAAATTCATTTCAATCAATCCGAGATATGTATCCTTAAATCAAAATTCTAAATTTAATAGATTTTAGTGAAATTTTTTTGCAACTTTATGTGAAATACACAATATTATTACCATGGCATGGTAACATGGTACAGTTTTTCATTTTGAAATTAAATTAAACTCTTCGATTAAATAAATGCTAGTCCTGAAAAGGACTTTTTTGTGTTACTTTTAGAATTGTATTTTACTTTTTTGCTTTCTTTACTGGAGTTGCCTTTTTTGTTGTTGTCGCTGCTTTTTTAACCTTAGGACTTTTTGCAGCAACCTTTGTTACATTTTTAGATGGTTTCGTAATTTTTTGCTTCGAAGCTTTTGTTTTAATAGGAGCTGGTTTCTTAATAGTTTTAGCTACTGCCTTTTCAGATTTTTTCTTTTCTATTATAGATTCTTTAGCAACAGTAGTCTTTTTCTTTGCGACTCCAACCTTTACAGGTGATCCTTTCTTGGCTTTTTTTGTAATTGATTTTTTCGGTGATGCTAATTTGTTTTTCTTCGAACTTTCGCCGCTTGCTTTTGTTGATGTCGATAGCTTAAATGAACCCGATGCACCTTTGCCTTTCGTTTGGATTAATTTACCGCTAACAACTGCACTCTTAATATATTTTTTAATAAATGGAGACAATTTGTCAGCGTCAACTTTGTAATTTGCAGCCAAATACTTTTTAATTGCTAGTAAAGATGAACCGCCACGTTCTTTCAAATCTTTTATAGCGCTATTCACCATATCTGAAGTTGGAGGATGGGTTGGCTTAGATTTAGGCTTTTTCACTCCAGTTGCGATAGAACCTTTCTTTGGTTTCTTCGTTTCAACAACAGGTGCAGTATTCGATTGAATTGTAGTATTATCTGCCATTTTGCTTTTTTTCTTTTAAAATATTTTTATTCACTTTTAGATTTTCCAATTAAATTTTTCAAAAAAAAAAAACACTTTAAAATCACTTATAAAATTTATAACTTGTATGACTGTATGAATTAAATTCACTGAAGTCTAGTATGAACAAAACAGCTTATCCATATGTGATGAGATTGTGGAAGAGCGGTGTGAAAAAATTTCATTGAATTCAAGGCAATTTTTTCTCATTTTTGTTTGATGATTTCAAAGTTGAGCTCATTTTTCTAATAGTTATGATTATTTGTTTTTGAACATATATCCATCATATGAATTGTCAAGATGGGCTCTTTCATCGTACTAATTTTGAAATTAAAAAAATTTTAAAATACGGCGCTAAATTCCGATTTTGTGTGAAATTTTTTCTATTTTCTCCAAAAAATTTCCATTTAAAACGATATAATTATTTTGTTAATAATATTATGAATTTTTTTTTTCTATATTCATATTAAGATGTACTCAATGCATCATTATCATTAATTGTTTTTATTAAATTCACCTATTTTAATACTGTAATTTATGTTTCTTTCAGAAATCATCAAACAACCATCCGTTGTTGTTTTGTACATGTTGTATGAGAATTGTAATTTTTAATTATCTATTAAGTGAAGGTACGAGAGAATAAACTTTTATTTAAAATTTATTTCAATCATTTTGAGATATGTATCTTTAATTCTAAATATTGAATTAAATGGATTTTAATGAAATTTTTTTCAAACTTTATATGAAATATATTATTACCAACATTATCATTTTTGTTTGATGATTTCAAAGTTGAGCTCATTTTTCTAATAGTTATGATTATATGTTTTTAAACATATATCCATCATATGAATCGTCAAGACGGGCTCTTTCATCGTACTAATTTTGAAATTAAAAAAAATTAAAATTCGGCGTTAAATTCCGATTTTGTGTGAAATTTTTTCTATTTTCCACAAAAAATTTCCATTTTAAACGATATAATTATTTTGTCAAAATTATTATGGGA
The DNA here is from genome assembly GCA_963422695.1 of Xylophagus ater. Lineage (NCBI taxonomy): Eukaryota > Metazoa > Arthropoda > Insecta > Diptera > Xylophagidae > Xylophagus > Xylophagus ater. Next base: position 37,744,879 of record OY730478.1, read on the forward strand.
TTTTTTTTTTGTTATTCATATTAAGATTTACTCAATGCATCATTATCATTAATTGTTTTTATTAAATTCTCCTATTTTCATACTGTAATTTAAATTTCTTTCAGAAATCTGCAAACAACCATTCGTTGCTGTTTTGTACATGTTGTTTGAGAATCAGAATTTTAATCTAACTACTACATAGTAAAGGTATAAACGGACACAATTTAATAAAAATTCATTTCAATCAATCCGAGATATGTATCCTTAAATCAAAATTCTAAATTTAATAGATTTTAGTGAAATTTTTTTGCAACTTTATGTGAAATACACAATATTATTACCATGGCATGGTAACATGGTACAGTTTTTCATTTTGAAATTAAATTAAACTCTTCGATTAAATAAATGCTAGTCCTGAAAAGGACTTTTTTGTGTTACTTTTAGAATTGTATTTTACTTTTTTGCTTTCTTTACTGGAGTTGCCTTTTTTGTTGTTGTCGCTGCTTTTTTAACCTTAGGACTTTTTGCAGCAACCTTTGTTACATTTTTAGATGGTTTCGTAATTTTTTGCTTCGAAGCTTTTGTTTTAATAGGAGCTGGTTTCTTAATAGTTTTAGCTACTGCCTTTTTAGATTTTTTCTTTTCTATTATAGATTCTTTAGCAACAGTAGTCTTTTTCTTTGCGACTCCAACCTTTACAGGTGATCCTTTCTTGGCTTTTTTTGTAATTGATTTTTTCGGTGATGCTAATTTGTTTTTCTTCGAACTTTCGCCGCTTGCTTTTGTTGATGTCGATAGCTTAAATGAACCCGATGCACCTTTGCCTTTCGTTTGGATTAATTTACCGCTAACAACTGCACTCTTAATATATTTTTTAATAAATGGAGACAATTTGTCAGCGTCAACTTTGTAATTTGCAGCCAAATACTTTTTAATTGCTAGTAAAGATGAACCGCCACGTTCTTTCAAATCTTTTATAGCGCTATTCACCATATCTGAAGTTGGAGGATGGGTTGGCTTAGATTTAGGCTTTTTCACTCCAGTTGCGATAGAACCTTTCTTTGGTTTCTTCGTTTCAACAACAGGTGCAGTATTCGATTGAATTGTAGTATTATCTGCCATTTTGCTTTTTTTCTTTTAAAATATTTTTATTCACTTTTAGATTTTCCAATTAAATTTTTCAAAAAAAAAAAACACTTTAAAATCACTTATAAAATTTATAACTTGTATGACTGTATGAATTAAATTCACTGAAGTCTAGTATGAACAAAACAGCTTATCCATATGTGATGAGATTGTGGAAGAGCGGTGTGAAAAAATTTCATTGAATTCAAGGCAATTTTTTCTCATTTTTGTTTGATGATTTCAAAGTTGAGCTCATTTTTCTAATAGTTATGATTATTTGTTTTTGAACATATATCCATCATATGAATTGTCAAGATGGGCTCTTTCATCGTACTAATTTTGAAATTAAAAAAATTTTAAAATACGGCGCTAAATTCCGATTTTGTGTGAAATTTTTTCTATTTTCTCCAAAAAATTTCCATTTAAAACGATATAATTATTTTGTTAATAATATTATGAATTTTTTTTTTCTATATTCATATTAAGATGTACTCAATGCATCATTATCATTAATTGTTTTTATTAAATTCACCTATTTTAATACTGTAATTTATGTTTCTTTCAGAAATCATCAAACAACCATCCGTTGTTGTTTTGTACATGTTGTATGAGAATTGTAATTTTTAATTATCTATTAAGTGAAGGTACGAGAGAATAAACTTTTATTTAAAATTTATTTCAATCATTTTGAGATATGTATCTTTAATTCTAAATATTGAATTAAATGGATTTTAATGAAATTTTTTTCAAACTTTATATGACATATATTATTACCAACATTATCATTTTTGTTTGATGATTTCAAAGTTGAGCTCATTTTTCTAATAGTTATGATTATATGTTTTTAAACATATATCCATCATATGAATCGTCAAGACGGGCTCTTTCATCGTACTAATTTTGAAATTAAAAAAAATTAAAATTCGGCGTTAAATTCCGATTTTGTGTGAAATTTTTTCTATTTTCCACAAAAAATTTCCATTTTAAACGATATAATTATTTCGTCAAAATTATTATGGGATTTTTTTTTTGTTATTCATATTAAGATTTACTCAATGCATCATTATCATTAATTGTTTTTATTAAATTCTCCTATTTTCATACTGTAATTTAAATTTCTTTCAGAAATCTTCAAACAACCATTCGTTGCTGTTTTGTACATGTTGTTTGAGAATCAGAATTTTAATCTAACTACTACATAGTAAAGGTATAAACGGACACAATTTAATAAAAATTCATTTCAATCAATCCGAGATATGTATCCTTAAATCAAAATTCTAAATTTAATAGATTTTAGTGAAATTTTTTTGCAACTTTATGTGAAATACACAATATTATTACCATGGCATGGTAACATGGTACAGTTTTTCATTTTGAAATTAAATTAAACTCTTCGATTAAATAAATGCTAGTCCTGAAAAGGACTTTTTTGTGTTACTTTTAGAATTGTATTTTACTTTTTTGCTTTCTTTACTGGAGTTGCCTTTTTTGGTATTGTCGCAGCTTTTTTAACCTTAGGACTTTTTGCAGCAACCTTTGTTACATTTTTAGATGGTTTCGTAATTTTTTGCTTCGAAGCTTTTGTTTTAATAGGAGCTGGTTTCTTAATAGTTTTAGCTACTGCCTTTTCAGATTTTTTCTTTTCTATTATAGATTCTTTAGCAACAGTAGTCTTTTTCTTTGCGACTCCAACCTTTACAGGTGATCCTTTCTTGGCTTTTTTTGTAATTGATTTTTTCGGTGATGCTAATTTGTTTTTCTTCGAACTTTCGCCGCTTGCTTTTGTTGATGTCGATAGCTTAAATGAACCCGATGCACCTTTGCCTTTCGTTTGGATTAATTTACCGCTAACAACTGCACTCTTAATATATTTTTTAATAAATGGAGACAATTTGTCAGCGTCAACTTTGTAATTTGCAGCCAAATACTTTTTAATTGCTAGTAAAGATGAACCGCCACGTTCTTTCAAATCTTTTATAGCGCTATTCACCATATCTGAAGTTGGAGGATGGGTTGGCTTAGATTTAGGCTTTTTCACTCCAGTTGCGATAGAACCTTTCTTTGGTTTCTTCGTTTCAACAACAGGTGCAGTATTCGATTGAATTGTAGTATTATCTGCCATTTTGCTTTTTTTCTTTTAAAATATTTTTATTCACTTTTAGATTTTCCAATTAAATTTTTCAAAAAAAAACACTTTAAAATCACTTATAACATTTATAACTTGTATGACTGTATGAATTAAATTCACTGAAGTCTAGTATGAACAAAACAGCTTATCCATATGTGATGAGATTGTGGAAGAGCGGTGTGAAAAATTTCATTGAATTCAAGGCAATTTTTTCTCATTTTTGTTTGATGATTTCAAAGTTGAGCTCATTTTTCTAATAGTTATGATTATTTGTTTTTGAACATATATCCATCATATGAATTGTCAAGATGGGCTCTTTCATCGTACTAATTTTGAAATTAAAAAAATTTTAAAATACGGCGCTAAATTCCGATTTTGTGTGAAATTTTTTCTATTTTCTCCAAAAAATTTCCATTTAAAACGATATAATTATTTTGTTAATAATATTATGAATTTTTTTTTTCTATATTCATATTCAGATGTACTCAATGCATCATTATCATTAATTGTTTTTATTAAATTCACCTATTTTAATACTGTAATTTATGTTTCTTTCAGAAATCATCAAACAACCATCCGTTGTTGTTTTGTACATGTTGTATGAGAATTGTATTTTTAAATTATCTATTAAGTGAAGGTACGAGAGAATAAACTTTTATTTAAAATTTATTTCAATCATTTTGAGATATGTATCTTGAATTCTAAATATTGAATTAAATGGATTTTAATGAAATTTTTTTCAAACTTTATATGAAATATATTATTACCAACATTATCATTTTTGTTTGATGATTTCAAAGTTGAGCTCATTTTTCTAATAGTTATGATTATATGTTTTTAAACATATATCCATCATATGAATCGTCAAGACGGGCTCTTTCATCGTACTAATTTTGAAAAAATTAAAATTCGGCGTTAAATTCCGATTTTGTGTGAAATTTTTTCTATTTTCCACAAAAAATTTCCATTTTAAACGATATAATTATTTTGTCAAAATTATTATGGGATTTTTTTTTTGTTATTCATATTAAGATTTACTCAATGCATCATTATCATTAATTGTTTTTATTAAATTCTCCTATTTTCATACTGTAATTTAAATTTCTTTCAGAAATCTGCAAACAACCATTCGTTGCTGTTTTGTACATGTTGTTTGAGAATCAGAATTTTAATCTAACTACTACATAGTAAAGGTATAAACGGACACAATTTAATAAAAATTCATTTCAATCAATCCGAGATATGTATCCTTAAATCAAAATTCTAAATTTAATAGATTTTAGTGAAATTTTTTTGCAACTTTATGTGAAATACACAATATTATTACCATGGCATGGTAACATGGTACAGTTTTTCATTTTGAAATTAAATTAAACTCTTCGATTAAATAAATGCTAGTCCTGAAAAGGACTTTTTTGTGTTACTTTTAGAATTGTATTTTACTTTTTTGCTTTCTTTACTGGAGTTGCCTTTTTTGTTGTTGTCGCTGCTTTTTTAACCTTAGGACTTTTTGCAGCAACCTTTGTTACATTTTTAGATGGTTTCGTAATTTTTTGCTTCGAAGCTTTTGTTTTAATAGGAGCTGGTTTCTTAATAGTTTTAGCTACTGCCTTTTTAGATTTTTTCTTTTCTATTATAGATTCTTTAGCAACAGTAGTCTTTTTCTTTGCGACTCCAACCTTTACAGGTGATCCTTTCTTGGCTTTTTTTGTAATTGATTTTTTCGGTGATGCTAATTTGTTTTTCTTCGAACTTTCGCCGCTTGCTTTTGTTGATGTCGATAGCTTAAATGAACCCGATGCACCTTTGCCTTTCGTTTGGATTAATTTACCGCTAACAACTGCACTCTTAATATATTTTTTAATAAATGGAGACAATTTGTCAGCGTCAACTTTGTAATTTGCAGCCAAATACTTTTTAATTGCTAGTAAAGATGAACCGCCACGTTCTTTCAAATCTTTTATAGCGCTATTCACCATATCTGAAGTTGGAGGATGGGTTGGCTTAGATTTAGGCTTTTTCACTCCAGTTGCGATAGAACCTTTCTTTGGTTTCTTCGTTTCAACAACAGGTGCAGTATTCGATTGAATTGTAGTATTATCTGCCATTTTGCTTTTTTTCTTTTAAAATATTTTTATTCACTTTTAGATTTTCCAATTAAATTTTTCAAAAAAAAAAAACACTTTAAAATCACTTATAAAATTTATAACTTGTATGACTGTATGAATTAAATTCACTGAAGTCTAGTATGAACAAAACAGCTTATCCATATGTGATGAGATTGTGGAAGAGCGGTGTGAAAAAATTTCATTGAATTCAAGGCAATTTTTTCTCATTTTTGTTTGATGATTTCAAAGTTGAGCTCATTTTTCTAATAGTTATGATTATTTGTTTTTGAACATATATCCATCATATGAATTGTCAAGATGGGCTCTTTCATCGTACTAATTTTGAAATTAAAAAAATTTTAAAATACGGCGCTAAATTCCGATTTTGTGTGAAATTTTTTCTATTTTCTCCAAAAAATTTCCATTTAAAACGATATAATTATTTTGTTAATAATATTATGAATTTTTTTTTTCTATATTCATATTAAGATGTACTCAATGCATCATTATCATTAATTGTTTTTATTAAATTCACCTATTTTAATACTGTAATTTATGTTTCTTTCAGAAATCATCAAACAACCATCCGTTGTTGTTTTGTACATGTTGTATGAGAATTGTAATTTTTAATTATCTATTAAGTGAAGGTACGAGAGAATAAACTTTTATTTAAAATTTATTTCAATCATTTTGAGATATGTATCTTTAATTCTAAATATTGAATTAAATGGATTTTAATGAAATTTTTTTCAAACTTTATATGACATATATTATTACCAACATTATCATTTTTGTTTGATGATTTCAAAGTTGAGCTCATTTTTCTAATAGTTATGATTATATGTTTTTAAACATATATCCATCATATGAATCGTCAAGACGGGCTCTTTCATCGTACTAATTTTGAAATTAAAAAAAATTAAAATTCGGCGTTAAATTCCGATTTTGTGTGAAATTTTTTCTATTTTCCACAAAAAATTTCCATTTTAAACGATATAATTATTTCGTCAAAATTATTATGGGATTTTTTTTTTGTTATTCATATTAAGATTTACTCAATGCATCATTATCATTAATTGTTTTTATTAAATTCTCCTATTTTCATACTGTAATTTAAATTTCTTTCAGAAATCTTCAAACAACCATTCGTTGCTGTTTTGTACATGTTGTTTGAGAATCAGAATTTTAATCTAACTACTACATAGTAAAGGTATAAACGGACACAATTTAATAAAAATTCATTTCAATCAATCCGAGATATGTATCCTTAAATCAAAATTCTAAATTTAATAGATTTTAGTGAAATTTTTTTGCAACTTTATGTGAAATACACAATATTATTACCATGGCATGGTAACATGGTACAGTTTTTCATTTTGAAATTAAATTAAACTCTTCGATTAAATAAATGCTAGTCCTGAAAAGGACTTTTTTGTGTTACTTTTAGAATTGTATTTTACTTTTTTGCTTTCTTTACTGGAGTTGCCTTTTTTGGTATTGTCGCAGCTTTTTTAACCTTAGGACTTTTTGCAGCAACCTTTGTTACATTTTTAGATGGTTTCGTAATTTTTTGCTTCGAAGCTTTTGTTTTAATAGGAGCTGGTTTCTTAATAGTTTTAGCTACTGCCTTTTCAGATTTTTTCTTTTCTATTATAGATTCTTTAGCAACAGTAGTCTTTTTCTTTGCGACTCCAACCTTTACAGGTGATCCTTTCTTGGCTTTTTTTGTAATTGATTTTTTCGGTGATGCTAATTTGTTTTTCTTCGAACTTTCGCCGCTTGCTTTTGTTGATGTCGATAGCTTAAATGAACCCGATGCACCTTTGCCTTTCGTTTGGATTAATTTACCGCTAACAACTGCACTCTTAATATATTTTTTAATAAATGGAGACAATTTGTCAGCGTCAACTTTGTAATTTGCAGCCAAATACTTTTTAATTGCTAGTAAAGATGAACCGCCACGTTCTTTCAAATCTTTTATAGCGCTATTCACCATATCTGAAGTTGGAGGATGGGTTGGCTTAGATTTAGGCTTTTTCACTCCAGTTGCGATAGAACCTTTCTTTGGTTTCTTCGTTTCAACAACAGGTGCAGTATTCGATTGAATTGTAGTATTATCTGCCATTTTGCTTTTTTTCTTTTAAAATATTTTTATTCACTTTTAGATTTTCCAATTAAATTTTTCAAAAAAAAACACTTTAAAATCACTTATAACATTTATAACTTGTATGACTGTATGAATTAAATTCACTGAAGTCTAGTATGAACAAAACAGCTTATCCATATGTGATGAGATTGTGGAAGAGCGGTGTGAAAAATTTCATTGAATTCAAGGCAATTTTTTCTCATTTTTGTTTGATGATTTCAAAGTTGAGCTCATTTTTCTAATAGTTATGATTATTTGTTTTTGAACATATATCCATCATATGAATTGTCAAGATGGGCTCTTTCATCGTACTAATTTTGAAATTAAAAAAATTTTAAAATACGGCGCTAAATTCCGATTTTGTGTGAAATTTTTTCTATTTTCTCCAAAAAATTTCCATTTAAAACGATATAATTATTTTGTTAATAATATTATGAATTTTTTTTTTCTATATTCATATTCAGATGTACTCAATGCATCATTATCATTAATTGTTTTTATTAAATTCACCTATTTTAATACTGTAATTTATGTTTCTTTCAGAAATCATCAAACAACCATCCGTTGTTGTTTTGTACATGTTGTATGAGAATTGTATTTTTAAATTATCTATTAAGTGAAGGTACGAGAGAATAAACTTTTATTTAAAATTTATTTCAATCATTTTGAGATATGTATCTTGAATTCTAAATATTGAATTAAATGGATTTTAATGAAATTTTTTTCAAACTTTATATGAAATATATTATTACCAACATTATCATTTTTGTTTGATGATTTCAAAGTTGAGCTCATTTTTCTAATAGTTATGATTATATGTTTTTAAACATATATCCATCATATGAATCGTCAAGACGGGCTCTTTCATCGTACTAATTTTGAAAAAATTAAAATTCGGCGTTAAATTCCGATTTTGTGTGAAATTTTTTCTATTTTCTACAAAAAATTTCCATTTTAAACGATATAATTATTTTGTCAAAATTATTATGGAATTTTTTTTTTGTTATTCATATTAAGATTTACTCAATGCATCATTATCATTAATTGTTTTTATTAAATTCTCCTATTTTCATACTGTAATTTAAATTTCTTTCAGAAATCTTCAAACAACCATTCGTTGCTGTTTTGTACATGTTGTTTGAGAATCAGAATTTTAATCTAACTACTACATAGTAAAGGTATAAACGGACACAATTTAATAAAAATTCATTTCAATCAATCCGAGATATGTATCCTTAAATCAAAATTCTAAATTTAATAGATTTTAGTGAAATTTTTTTGCAACTTTATGTGAAATACACAATATTATTACCATGGCATGGTAACATGGTACAGTTTTTCATTTTGAAATTAAATTAAACTCTTCGATTAAATAAATGCTAGTCCTGAAAAGGACTTTTTTGTGTTACTTTTAGAATTGTATTTTACTTTTTTGCTTTCTTTACTGGAGTTGCCTTTTTTGGTATTGTCGCAGCTTTTTTAACCTTAGGACTTTTTGCAGCAACCTTTGTTACATTTTTAGATGGTTTCGTAATTTTTTGCTTCGAAGCTTTTGTTTTAATAGGAGCTGGTTTCTTAATAGTTTTAGCTACTGCCTTTTCAGATTTTTTCTTTTCTATTATAGATTCTTTAGCAACAGTAGTCTTTTTCTTTGCGACTCCAACCTTTACAGGTGATCCTTTCTTGGCTTTTTTTGTAATTGATTTTTTCGGTGATGCTAATTTGTTTTTCTTCGAACTTTCGCCGCTTGCTTTTGTTGATGTCGATAGCTTAAATGAACCCGATGCACCTTTGCCTTTCGTTTGGATTAATTTACCGCTAACAACTGCACTCTTAATATATTTTTTAATAAATGGAGACAATTTGTCAGCGTCAACTTTGTAATTTGCAGCCAAATACTTTTTAATTGCTAGTAAAGATGAACCGCCACGTTCTTTCAAATCTTTTATAGCGCTATTCACCATATCTGAAGTTGGAGGATGGGTTGGCTTAGATTTAGGCTTTTTCACTCCAGTTGCGATAGAACCTTTCTTTGGTTTCTTCGTTTCAACAACAGGTGCAGTATTCGATTGAATTGTAGTATTATCTGCCATTTTGCTTTTTTTCTTTTAAAATATTTTTATTCACTTTTAGATTTTCCAATTAAATTTTTCAAAAAAAAAACACTTTAAAATCACTTATAACATTTATAACTTGTATGACTGTATGAATTAAATTCACTGAAGTCTAGTATGAACAAAACAGCTTATCCATATGTGATGAGATTGTGGAAGAGCGGTGTGAAAAATTTCATTGTATTCAAGGCAATTTTTTCTCATTTTTGTTTGATGATTTCAAAGTTGAGCTCATTTTTCTAATAGTTATGATTATTTGTTTTTGAACATATATCCATCATATGAATTGTCAAGATGGGCTCTTTCATCGTACTAATTTTGAAATTAAAAAAATTTTAAAATACGGCGCTAAATTCCGATTTTGTGTGAAATTTTTTCTATTTTCTCCAAAAAATTTCCATTTAAAACGATATAATTATTTTGTTAATAATATTATGAATTTTTTTTTTCTATATTCATATTAAGATGTACTCAATGCATCATTATCATTAATTGTTTTTATTAAATTCACCTATTTTAATACTGTAATTTATGTTTCTTTCAGAAATCATCAAACAACCATCCGTTGTTGTTTTGTACATGTTGTATGAGAATTGTAATTTTAAATTATCTATTAAGTGAAGGTACGAGAGAATAAACTTTTATTTAAAATTTATTTCAATCATTTTGAGATATGTATCTTTAATTCTAAATATTGAATTAAATGGATTTTAATGAAATTTTTTTCAAACTTTATATGAAATATATTATTACCAACATTATCATTTTTGTTTGATGATTTCAAAGTTGAGCTCATTTTTCTAATAGTTATGATTATATGTTTTTAAACATATATCCATCATATGAATCGTCAAGACGGGCTCTTTCATCGTACTAATTTTGAAAAAATTAAAATTCGGCGTTAAATTCCGATTTTGTGTGAAATTTTTTCTATTTTCTACAAAAAATTTCCATTTTAAACGATATAATTATTTTGTCAAAATTATTATGGAATTTTTTTTTTGTTATTCATATTAAGATTTACTCAATGCATCATTATCATTAATTGTTTTTATTAAATTCTCCTATTTTCATACTGTAATTTAAATTTCTTTCAGAAATCTTCAAACAACCATTCGTTGCTGTTTTGTACATGTTGTTTGAGAATCAGAATTTTAATCTAACTACTACATAGTAAAGGTATAAACGGACACAATTTAATAAAAATTCATTTCAATCAATCCGAGATATGTATCCTTAAATCAAAATTCTAAATTTAATAGATTTTAGTGAAATTTTTTTGCAACTTTATGTGAAATACACAATATTATTACCATGGCATGGTAACATGGTACAGTTTTTCATTTTGAAATTAAATTAAACTCTTCGATTAAATAAATGCTAGTCCTGAAAAGGACTTTTTTGTGTTACTTTTAGAATTGTATTTTACTTTTTTGCTTTCTTTACTGGAGTTGCCTTTTTTGTTGTTGTCGCAGCTTTTTTAACCTTAGGACTTTTTGCAGCAACCTTTGTTACATTTTTAGATGGTTTCGTAATTTTTTGCTTCGAAGCTTTTGTTTTAATAGGAGCTGGTTTCTTAATAGTTTTAGCTACTGCCTTTTCAGATTTTTTCTTTTCTATTATAGATTCTTTAGCAACAGTAGTCTTTTTCTTTGCGACTCCAACCTTTACAGGTGATCCTTTCTTGGCTTTTTTTGTAATTGATTTTTTCGGTGATGCTAATTTGTTTTTCTTCGAACTTTCGTCGCTTGCTTTTGTTGATGTCGATAGCTTAAATGAACCCGATGCACCTTTGCCTTTCGTTTGGATTAATTTACCGCTAACAACTGCACTCTTAATATATTTTTTAATAAATGGAGACAATTTGTCAGCGTCAACTTTGTAATTTGCAGCCAAATACTTTTTAATTGCTAGTAAAGATGAACCGCCACGTTCTTTCAAATCTTTTATAGCGCTATTCACCATATCTGAAGTTGGAGGATGGGTTGGCTTAGATTTAGGCTTTTTCACTCCAGTTGCGATAGAACCTTTCTTTGGTTTCTTCGTTTCAACAACAGGTGCAGTATTCGATTGAATTGTAGTATTATCTGCCATTTTGCTTTTTTTCTTTTAAAATATTTTTATTCACTTTTAGATTTTCCAATTAAATTTTTCAAAAAAAAAACACTTTAAAATCACTTATAACATTTATAACTTGTATGACTGTATGAATTAAATTCACTGAAGTCTAGTATGAACAAAACAGCTTATCCATATGTGATGAGATTGTGGAAGAGCGGTGTGAAAAATTTCATTGTATTCAAGGCAATTTTTTCTCATTTTTGTTTGATGATTTCAAAGTTGAGCTCATTTTTCTAATAGTTATGATTATTTGTTTTTGAACATATATCCATCATATGAATTGTCAAGATGGGCTCTTTCATCGTACTAATTTTGAAATTAAAAAAATTTTAAAATACGGCGCTAAATTCCGATTTTGTGTGAAATTTTTTCTATTTTCTCCAAAAAATTTCCATTTAAAACGATATAATTATTTTGTTAATAATATTATGAATTTTTTTTTTCTATATTCATATTAAGATGTACTCAATGCATCATTATCATTAATTGTTTTTATTAAATTCACCTATTTTAATACTGTAATTTATGTTTTTTTCAGAAATCATCAAACAACCATCCGTTGTTGTTTTGTACATGTTGTATGAGAATTGTAATTTTTAATTATCTATTAAGTGAAGGTACGAGAGAATAAACTTTTATTTAAAATTTATTTCAATCATTTTGAGATATGTATCTTTAATTCTAAATATTGAATTAAATGGATTTTAATGAAATTTTTTTCAAACTTTATATGAAATATATTATTACCAACATTATCATTTTTGTTTGATGATTTCAAAGTTGAGCTCATTTTTCTAATAGTTATGATTATATGTTTTTAAACATATATCCATCATATGAATCGTCAAGACGGGCTCTTTCATCGTACTAATTTTGAAAAAATTAAAATTCGGCGTTAAATTCCGATTTTGTGTGAAATTTTTTCTATTTTCTACAAAAAATTTCCATTTTAAACGATATAATTATTTTGTCAAAATTATTATGGAATTTTTTTTTTGTTATTCATATTAAGATTTACTCAATGCATCATTATCATTAATTGTTTTTATTAAATTCTCCTATTTTCATACTGTAATTTAAATTTCTTTCAGAAATCTTCAAACAACCATTCGTTGCTGTTTTGTACATGTTGTTTGAGAATCAGAATTTTAATCTAACTACTACATAGTAAAGGTATAAACGGACACAATTTAATAAAAATTCATTTCAATCAATCCGAGATATGTATCCTTAAATCAAAATTCTAAATTTAATAGATTTTAGTGAAATTTTTTTGCAACTTTATGTGAAATACACAATATTATTACCATGGCATGGTAACATGGTACAGTTTTTCATTTTGAAATTAAATTAAACTCTTCGATTAAATAAATGCTAGTCCTGAAAAGGACTTTTTTGTGTTACTTTTAGAATTGTATTTTACTTTTTTGCTTTCTTTACTGGAGTTGCCTTTTTTGTTGTTGTCGCAGCTTTTTTAACCTTAGGACTTTTTGCAGCAACCTTTGTTACATTTTTAGATGGTTTCGTAATTTTTTGCTTCGAAGCTTTTGTTTTAATAGGAGCTGGTTTCTTAATAGTTTTAGCTACTGCCTTTTCAGATTTTTTCTTTTCTATTATAGATTCTTTAGCAACAGTAGTCTTTTTCTTTGCGACTCCAACCTTTACAGGTGATCCTTTCTTGGCTTTTTTTGTAATTGATTTTTTCGGTGATGCTAATTTGTTTTTCTTCGAACTTTCGCCGCTTGCTTTTGTTGATGTCGATAGCTTAAATGAACCCGATGCACCTTTGCCTTTCGTTTGGATTAATTTACCGCTAACAACTGCACTCTTAATATATTTTTTAATAAATGGAGACAATTTGTCAGCGTCAACTTTGTAATTTGCAGCCAAATACTTTTTAATTGCTAGTAAAGATGAACCGCCACGTTCTTTCAAATCTTTTATAGCGCTATTCACCATATCTGAAGTTGGAGGATGGGTTGGCTTAGATTTAGGCTTTTTCACTCCAGTTGCGATAGAACCTTTCTTTGGTTTCTTCGTTTCAACAACAGGTGCAGTATTCGATTGAATTGTAGTATTATCTGCCATTTTGCTTTTTTTCTTTTAAAATATTTTTATTCACTTTTAGATTTTCCAATTAAATTTTTCAAAAAAAAAACACTTTAAAATCACTTATAACATTTATAACTTGTATGACTGTATGAATTAAATTCACTGAAGTCTAGTATGAACAAAACAGCTTATCCATATGTGATGAGATTGTGGAAGAGCGGTGTGAAAAATTTCATTGTATTCAAGGCAATTTTTTCTCATTTTTGTTTGATGATTTCAAAGTTGAGCTCATTTTTCTAATAGTTATGATTATTTGTTTTTGAACATATATCCATCATATGAATTGTCAAGATGGGCTCTTTCATCGTACTAATTTTGAAATTAAAAAAATTTTAAAATACGGCGCTAAATTCCGATTTTGTGTGAAATTTTTTCTATTTTCTCCAAAAAATTTCCATTTAAAACGATATAATTATTTTGTTAATAATATTATGAATTTTTTTTTTCTATATTCATATTAAGATGTACTCAATGCATCATTATCATTAATTGTTTTTATTAAATTCACCTATTTTAATACTGTAATTTATGTTTCTTTCAGAAATCATCAAACAACCATCCGTTGTTGTTTTGTACATGTTGTATGAGAATTGTAATTTTAAATTATCTATTAAGTGAAGGTACGAGAGAATAAACTTTTATTTAAAATTTATTTCAATCATTTTGAGATATGTATCTTTAATTCTAAATATTGAATTAAATGGATTTTAATGAAATTTTTTTCAAACTTTATATGAAATATATTATTACCAACATTATCATTTTTGTTTGATGATTTCAAAGTTGAGCTCATTTTTCTAATAGTTATGATTATATGTTTTTAAACATATATCCATCATATGAATCGTCAAGACGGGCTCTTTCATCGTACTAATTTTGAAATTAAAAAAAATTAAAATTCGGCGTTAAATTCCGATTTTGTGTGAAATTTTTTCTATTTTCTACAAAAAATTTCCATTTTAAACGATATAATTATTTTGTCAAAATTATTATGGAATTTTTTTTTTGTTATTCATATTAAGATTTACTCAATGCATCATTATCATTAATTGTTTTTATTAAATTCTCCTATTTTCATACTGTAATTTAAATTTCTTTCAGAAATCTTCAAACAACCATTCGTTGCTGTTTTGTACATGTTGTTTGAGAATCAGAATTTTAATCTAACTACTACATAGTAAAGGTATAAACGGACACAATTTAATAAAAATTCATTTCAATCAATCCGAGATATGTATCCTTAAATCAAAATTCTAAATTTAATAGATTTTAGTGAAATTTTTTTGCAACTTTATGTGAAATACACAATATTATTACCATGGCATGGTAACATGGTACAGTTTTTCATTTTGAAATTAAATTAAACTCTTCGATTAAATAAATGCTAGTCCTGAAAAGGACTTTTTTGTGTTACTTTTAGAATTGTATTTTACTTTTTTGCTTTCTTTACTGGAGTTGCCTTTTTTGTTGTTGTCGCAGCTTTTTTAACCTTAGGACTTTTTGCAGCAACCTTTGTTACATTTTTAGATGGTTTCGTAATTTTTTGCTTCGAAGCTTTTGTTTTAATAGGAGCTGGTTTCTTAATAGTTTTAGCTACTGCCTTTTCAGATTTTTTCTTTTCTATTATAGATTCTTTAGCAACAGTAGTCTTTTTCTTTGCGACTCCAACCTTTACAGGTGATCCTTTCTTGGCTTTTTTTGTAATTGATTTTTTCGGTGATGCTAATTTGTTTTTCTTCGAACTTTCGCCGCTTGCTTTTGTTGATGTCGATAGCTTAAATGAACCCGATGCACCTTTGCCTTTCGTTTGGATTAATTTACCGCTAACAACTGCACTCTTAATATATTTTTTAATAAATGGAGACAATTTGTCAGCGTCAACTTTGTAATTTGCAGCCAAATACTTTTTAATTGCTAGTAAAGATGAACCGCCACGTTCTTTCAAATCTTTTATAGCGCTATTCACCATATCTGAAGTTGGAGGATGGGTTGGCTTAGATTTAGGCTTTTTCACTCCAGTTGCGATAGAACCTTTCTTTGGTTTCTTCGTTTCAACAACAGGTGCAGTATTCGATTGAATTGTAGTATTATCTGCCATTTTGCTTTTTTTCTTTTAAAATATTTTTATTCACTTTTAGATTTTCCAATTAAATTTTTCAAAAAAAAAACACTTTAAAATCACTTATAACATTTATAACTTGTATGACTGTATGAATTAAATTCACTGAAGTCTAGTATGAACAAAACAGCTTATCCATATGTGATGAGATTGTGGAAGAGCGGTGTGAAAAATTTCATTGTATTCAAGGCAATTTTTTCTCATTTTTGTTTGATGATTTCAAAGTTGAGCTCATTTTTCTAATAGTTATGATTATTTGTTTTTGAACATATATCCATCATATGAATTGTCAAGATGGGCTCTTTCATCGTACTAATTTTGAAATTAAAAAAATTTTAAAATACGGCGCTAAATTCCGATTTTGTGTGAAATTTTTTCTATTTTCTCCAAAAAATTTCCATTTAAAACGATATAATTATTTTGTTAATAATATTATGAATTTTTTTTTTCTATATTCATATTAAGATGTACTCAATGCATCATTATCATTAATTGTTTTTATTAAATTCACCTATTTTAATACTGTAATTTATGTTTCTTTCAGAAATCATCAAACAACCATCCGTTGTTGTTTTGTACATGTTGTATGAGAATTGTAATTTTAAATTATCTATTAAGTGAAGGTACGAGAGAATAAACTTTTATTTAAAATTTATTTCAATCATTTTGAGATATGTATCTTTAATTCTAAATATTGAATTAAATGGATTTTAATGAAATTTTTTTCAAACTTTATATGAAATATATTATTACCAACATTATCATTTTTGTTTGATGATTTCAAAGTTGAGCTCATTTTTCTAATAGTTATGATTATATGTTTTTAAACATATATCCATCATATGAATCGTCAAGACGGGCTCTTTCATCGTACTAATTTTGAAATTAAAAAAAATTAAAATTCGGCGTTAAATTCCGATTTTGTGTGAAATTTTTTCTATTTTCTACAAAAAATTTCCATTTTAAACGATATAATTATTTTGTCAAAATTATTATGGAATTTTTTTTTTTGTTATTCATATTAAGATTTACTCAATCCATCATTATCATTAATTGTTTTTATTAAATTCTCCTATTTTCATACTGTAATTTAAATTTCTTTCAGAAATCTTCAAACAACCATTCGTTGCTGTTTTGTACATGTTGTTTGAGAATCAGAATTTTAATCTAACTACTACATAGTAAAGGTATAAACGGACACAATTTAATAAAAATTCATTTCAATCAATCCGAGATATGTATCCTTAAATCAAAATTCTAAATTTAATAGATTTTAGTGAAATTTTTTTGCAACTTTATGTGAAATACACAATATTATTACCATGGCATGGTAACATGGTACAGTTTTTCATTTTGAAATTAAATTAAACTCTTCGATTAAATAAATGCTAGTCCTGAAAAGGACTTTTTTGTGTTACTTTTAGAATTGTATTTTACTTTTTTGCTTTCTTTACTGGAGTTGCCTTTTTTGTTGTTGTCGCAGCTTTTTTAACCTTAGGACTTTTTGCAGCAACCTTTGTTACATTTTTAGATGGTTTCGTAATTTTTTGCTTCGAAGCTTTTGTTTTAATAGGAGCTGGTTTCTTAATAGTTTTAGCTACTGCCTTTTCAGATTTTTTCTTTTCTATTATAGATTCTTTAGCAACAGTAGTCTTTTTCTTTGCGACTCCAACCTTTACAGGTGATCCTTTCTTGGCTTTTTTTGTAATTGATTTTTTCGGTGATGCTAATTTGTTTTTCTTCGAACTTTCGCCGCTTGCTTTTGTTGATGTCGATAGCTTAAATGAACCCGATGCACCTTTGCCTTTCGTTTGGATTAATTTACCGCTAACAACTGCACTCTTAATATATTTTTTAATAAATGGAGACAATTTGTCAGCGTCAACTTTGTAATTTGCAGCCAAATACTTTTTAATTGCTAGTAAAGATGAACCGCCACGTTCTTTCAAATCTTTTATAGCGCTATTCACCATATCTGAAGTTGGAGGATGGGTTGGCTTAGATTTAGGCTTTTTCACTCCAGTTGCGATAGAACCTTTCTTTGGTTTCTTCGTTTCAACAACAGGTGCAGTATTCGATTGAATTGTAGTATTATCTGCCATTTTGCTTTTTTTCTTTTAAAATATTTTTATTCACTTTTAGATTTTCCAATTAAATTTTTCAAAAAAAAAACACTTTAAAATCACTTATAACATTTATAACTTGTATGACTGTATGAATTAAATTCACTGAAGTCTAGTATGAACAAAACAGCTTATCCATATGTGATGAGATTGTGGAAGAGCGGTGTGAAAAATTTCATTGTATTCAAGGCAATTTTTTCTCATTTTTGTTTGATGATTTCAAAGTTGAGCTCATTTTTCTAATAGTTATGATTATTTGTTTTTGAACATATATCCATCATATGAATTGTCAAGATGGGCTCTTTCATCGTACTAATTTTGAAATTAAAAAAATTTTAAAATACGGCGCTAAATTCCGATTTTGTGTGAAATTTTTTCTATTTTCTCCAAAAAATTTCCATTTAAAACGATATAATTATTTTGTTAATAATATTATGAATTTTTTTTTTCTATATTCATATTAAGATGTACTCAATGCATCATTATCATTAATTGTTTTTATTAAATTCACCTATTTTAATACTGTAATTTATGTTTTTTTCAGAAATCATCAAACAACCATCCGTTGTTGTTTTGTACATGTTGTATGAGAATTGTAATTTTTAATTATCTATTAAGTGAAGGTACGAGAGAATAAACTTTTATTTAAAATTTATTTCAATCATTTTGAGATATGTATCTTTAATTCTAAATATTGAATTAAATGGATTTTAATGAAATTTTTTTCAAACTTTATATGAAATATATTATTACCAACATTATCATTTTTGTTTGATGATTTCAAAGTTGAGCTCATTTTTCTAATAGTTATGATTATATGTTTTTAAACATATATCCATCATATGAATCGTCAAGACGGGCTCTTTCATCGTACTAATTTTGAAAAAATTAAAATTCGGCGTTAAATTCCGATTTTGTGTGAAATTTTTTCTATTTTCTACAAAAAATTTCCATTTTAAACGATATAATTATTTTGTCAAAATTATTATGGAATTTTTTTTTTGTTATTCATATTAAGATTTACTCAATGCATCATTATCATTAATTGTTTTTATTAAATTCTCCTATTTTCATACTGTAATTTAAATTTCTTTCAGAAATCTTCAAACAACCATTCGTTGCTGTTTTGTACATGTTGTTTGAGAATCAGAATTTTAATCTAACTACTACATAGTAAAGGTATAAACGGACACAATTTAATAAAAATTCATTTCAATCAATCCGAGATATGTATCCTTAAATCAAAATTCTAAATTTAATAGATTTTAGTGAAATTTTTTTGCAACTTTATGTGAAATACACAATATTATTACCATGGCATGGTAACATGGTACAGTTTTTCATTTTGAAATTAAATTAAACTCTTCGATTAAATAAATGCTAGTCCTGAAAAGGACTTTTTTGTGTTACTTTTAGAATTGTATTTTACTTTTTTGCTTTCTTTACTGGAGTTGCCTTTTTTGTTGTTGTCGCAGCTTTTTTAACCTTAGGACTTTTTGCAGCAACCTTTGTTACATTTTTAGATGGTTTCGTAATTTTTTGCTTCGAAGCTTTTGTTTTAATAGGAGCTGGTTTCTTAATAGTTTTAGCTACTGCCTTTTCAGATTTTTTCTTTTCTATTATAGATTCTTTAGCAACAGTAGTCTTTTTCTTTGCGACTCCAACCTTTACAGGTGATCCTTTCTTGGCTTTTTTTGTAATTGATTTTTTCGGTGATGCTAATTTGTTTTTCTTCGAACTTTCGCCGCTTGCTTTTGTTGATGTCGATAGCTTAAATGAACCCGATGCACCTTTGCCTTTCGTTTGGATTAATTTACCGCTAACAACTGCACTCTTAATATATTTTTTAATAAATGGAGACAATTTGTCAGCGTCAACTTTGTAATTTGCAGCCAAATACTTTTTAATTGCTAGTAAAGATGAACCGCCACGTTCTTTCAAATCTTTTATAGCGCTATTCACCATATCTGAAGTTGGAGGATGGGTTGGCTTAGATTTAGGCTTTTTCACTCCAGTTGCGATAGAACCTTTCTTTGGTTTCTTCGTTTCAACAACAGGTGCAGTATTCGATTGAATTGTAGTATTATCTGCCATTTTGCTTTTTTTCTTTTAAAATATTTTTATTCACTTTTAGATTTTCCAATTAAATTTTTCAAAAAAAAAACACTTTAAAATCACTTATAACATTTATAACTTGTATGACTGTATGAATTAAATTCACTGAAGTCTAGTATGAACAAAACAGCTTATCCATATGTGATGAGATTGTGGAAGAGCGGTGTGAAAAATTTCATTGTATTCAAGGCAATTTTTTCTCATTTTTGTTTGATGATTTCAAAGTTGAGCTCATTTTTCTAATAGTTATGATTATTTGTTTTTGAACATATATCCATCATATGAATTGTCAAGATGGGCTCTTTCATCGTACTAATTTTGAAATTAAAAAAATTTTAAAATACGGCGCTAAATTCCGATTTTGTGTGAAATTTTTTCTATTTTCTCCAAAAAATTTCCATTTAAAACGATATAATTATTTTGTTAATAATATTATGAATTTTTTTTTTCTATATTCATATTAAGATGTACTCAATGCATCATTATCATTAATTGTTTTTATTAAATTCACCTATTTTAATACTGTAATTTATGTTTCTTTCAGAAATCATCAAACAACCATCCGTTGTTGTTTTGTACATGTTGTATGAGAATTGTAATTTTAAATTATCTATTAAGTGAAGGTACGAGAGAATAAACTTTTATTTAAAATTTATTTCAATCATTTTGAGATATGTATCTTTAATTCTAAATATTGAATTAAATGGATTTTAATGAAATTTTTTTCAAACTTTATATGAAATATATTATTACCAACATTATCATTTTTGTTTGATGATTTCAAAGTTGAGCTCATTTTTCTAATAGTTATGATTATATGTTTTTAAACATATATCCATCATATGAATCGTCAAGACGGGCTCTTTCATCGTACTAATTTTGAAATTAAAAAAAATTAAAATTCGGCGTTAAATTCCGATTTTGTGTGAAATTTTTTCTATTTTCTACAAAAAATTTCCATTTTAAACGATATAATTATTTTGTCAAAATAATTATGGAATTTTTTTTTTTGTTATTCATATTAAGATTTACTCAATCCATCATTATCATTAATTGTTTTTATTAAATTCTCCTATTTTCATACTGTAATTTAAATTTCTTTCAGAAATCTTCAAACAACCATTCGTTGCTGTTTTGTACATGTTGTTTGAGAATCAGAATTTTAATCTAACTACTACATAGTAAAGGTATAAACGGACACAATTTAATAAAAATTCATTTCAATCAATCCGAGATATGTATCCTTAAATCAAAATTCTAAATTTAATAGATTTTAGTGAAATTTTTTTGCAACTTTATGTGAAATACACAATATTATTACCATGGCATGGTAACATGGTACAGTTTTTCATTTTGAAATTAAATTAAACTCTTCGATTAAATAAATGCTAGTCCTGAAAAGGACTTTTTTGTGTTACTTTTAGAATTGTATTTTACTTTTTTGCTTTCTTTACTGGAGTTGCCTTTTTTGTTGTTGTCGCAGCTTTTTTAACCTTAGGACTTTTTGCAGCAACCTTTGTTACATTTTTAGATGGTTTCGTAATTTTTTGCTTCGAAGCTTTTGTTTTAATAGGAGCTGGTTTCTTAATAGTTTTAGCTACTGCCTTTTCAGATTTTTTCTTTTCTATTATAGATTCTTTAGCAACAGTAGTCTTTTTCTTTGCGACTCCAACCTTTACAGGTGATCCTTTCTTGGCTTTTTTTGTAATTGATTTTTTCGGTGATGCTAATTTGTTTTTCTTCGAACTTTCGCCGCTTGCTTTTGTTGATGTCGATAGCTTAAATGAACCCGATGCACCTTTGCCTTTCGTTTGGATTAATTTACCGCTAACAACTGCACTCTTAATATATTTTTTAATAAATGGAGACAATTTGTCAGCGTCAACTTTGTAATTTGCAGCCAAATACTTTTTAATTGCTAGTAAAGATGAACCGCCACGTTCTTTCAAATCTTTTATAGCGCTATTCACCATATCTGAAGTTGGAGGATGGGTTGGCTTAGATTTAGGCTTTTTCACTCCAGTTGCGATAGAACCTTTCTTTGGTTTCTTCGTTTCAACAACAGGTGCAGTATTCGATTGAATTGTAGTATTATCTGCCATTTTGCTTTTTTTCTTTTAAAATATTTTTATTCACTTTTAGATTTTCCAATTAAATTTTTCAAAAAAAAAACACTTTAAAATCACTTATAACATTTATAACTTGTATGACTGTATGAATTAAATTCACTGAAGTCTAGTATGAACAAAACAGCTTATCCATATGTGATGAGATTGTGGAAGAGCGGTGTGAAAAATTTCATTGTATTCAAGGCAATTTTTTCTCATTTTTGTTTGATGATTTCAAAGTTGAGCTCATTTTTCTAATAGTTATGATTATTTGTTTTTGAACATATATCCATCATATGAATTGTCAAGATGGGCTCTTTCATCGTACTAATTTTGAAATTAAAAAAATTTTAAAATACGGCGCTAAATTCCGATTTTGTGTGAAATTTTTTCTATTTTCTCCAAAAAATTTCCATTTAAAACGATATAATTATTTTGTTAATAATATTATGAATTTTTTTTTTCTATATTCATATTAAGATGTACTCAATGCATCATTATCATTAATTGTTTTTATTAAATTCACCTATTTTAATACTGTAATTTATGTTTCTTTCAGAAATCATCAAACAACCATCCGTTGTTGTTTTGTACATGTTGTATGAGAATTGTAATTTTAAATTATCTATTAAGTGAAGGTACGAGAGAATAAACTTTTATTTAAAATTTATTTCAATCATTTTGAGATATGTATCTTTAATTCTAAATATTGAATTAAATGGATTTTAATGAAATTTTTTTCAAACTTTATATGAAATATATTATTACCAACATTATCATTTTTGTTTGATGATTTCAAAGTTGAGCTCATTTTTCTAATAGTTATGATTATATGTTTTTAAACATATATCCATCATATGAATCGTCAAGACGGGCTCTTTCATCGTACTAATTTTGAAATTAAAAAAAATTAAAATTCGGCGTTAAATTCCGATTTTGTGTGAAATTTTTTCTATTTTCTACAAAAAATTTCCATTTTAAACGATATAATTATTTTGTCAAAATAATTATGGAATTTTTTTTTTTGTTATTCATATTAAGATTTACTCAATCCATCATTATCATTAATTGTTTTTATT
Organism: Xylophagus ater; assembly: GCA_963422695.1. NCBI lineage: Eukaryota > Metazoa > Arthropoda > Insecta > Diptera > Xylophagidae > Xylophagus > Xylophagus ater. The sequence goes on from OY730478.1 coordinate 37,768,256, forward strand.
AAATTCTCCTATTTTCATACTGTAATTTAAATTTCTTTCAGAAATCTTCAAACAACCATTCGTTGCTGTTTTGTACATGTTGTTTGAGAATCAGAATTTTAATCTAACTACTACATAGTAAAGGTATAAACGGACACAATTTAATAAAAATTCATTTCAATCAATCCGAGATATGTATCCTTAAATCAAAATTCTAAATTTAATAGATTTTAGTGAAATTTTTTTGCAACTTTATGTGAAATACACAATATTATTACCATGGCATGGTAACATGGTACAGTTTTTCATTTTGAAATTAAATTAAACTCTTCGATTAAATAAATGCTAGTCCTGAAAAGGACTTTTTTGTGTTACTTTTAGAATTGTATTTTACTTTTTTGCTTTCTTTACTGGAGTTGCCTTTTTTGTTGTTGTCGCAGCTTTTTTAACCTTAGGACTTTTTGCAGCAACCTTTGTTACATTTTTAGATGGTTTCGTAATTTTTTGCTTCGAAGCTTTTGTTTTAATAGGAGCTGGTTTCTTAATAGTTTTAGCTACTGCCTTTTCAGATTTTTTCTTTTCTATTATAGATTCTTTAGCAACAGTAGTCTTTTTCTTTGCGACTCCAACCTTTACAGGTGATCCTTTCTTGGCTTTTTTTGTAATTGATTTTTTCGGTGATGCTAATTTGTTTTTCTTCGAACTTTCGCCGCTTGCTTTTGTTGATGTCGATAGCTTAAATGAACCCGATGCACCTTTGCCTTTCGTTTGGATTAATTTACCGCTAACAACTGCACTCATAATATATTTTTTAATAAATGGAGACAATTTGTCAGCGTCAACTTTGTAATTTGCAGCCAAATACTTTTTAATTGCTAGTAAAGATGAACCGCCACGTTCTTTCAAATCTTTTATAGCGCTATTCACCATATCTGAAGTTGGAGGATGGGTTGGCTTAGATTTAGGCTTTTTCACTCCAGTTGCGATAGAACCTTTCTTTGGTTTCTTCGTTTCAACAACAGGTGCAGTATTCGATTGAATTGTAGTATTATCTGCCATTTTGCTTTTTTTCTTTTAAAATATTTTTATTCACTTTTAGATTTTCCAATTAAATTTTTCAAAAAAAAAACACTTTAAAATCACTTATAACATTTATAACTTGTATGACTGTATGAATTAAATTCACTGAAGTCTAGTATGAACAAAACAGCTTATCCATATGTGATAAGATTGTGGAAGAGCGGTGTGAAAAATTTCATTGAATTCAAGGCAATTTTTTTTCATTTTTGTTTGATGATTTCAAAGTTGAGCTCATTTTTCTAATAGTTATGATTATTTGTTTTTGAACATATATCCATCATATGAATTGTCAAGATGGGCTCTTTCATCGTACTAATTTTGAAATTAAAAAAATTTTAAAATACGGCGCTAAATTCCGATTTTGTGTGAAATTTTTTCTATTTTCTCCAAAAAATTTCCATTTAAAACGATATAATTATTTTGTTAATAATATTATGAATTTTTTTTTCTATATTCATATTAAGATGTACTCAATGCATCATTATCATTAATTGTTTTTATTAAATTCACCTATTTTAATACTGTAATTTATGTTTCTTTCAGAAATCATCAAACAACCATCCGTTGTTGTTTTGTACATGTTGTATGAGAATTGTAATTTTAAATTATCTATTAAGTGAAGGTACGAGAGAATAAACTTTTATTTAAAATTTATTTCAATCATTTTGAGATATGTATCTTTAATTCTAAATATTGAATTAAATGGATTTTAATGAAATTTTTTTGAAACTTTATATGAAATATATTATTACCAACATTATCATTTTTGTTTGATGATTTCAAAGTTGAGCTCATTTTTCTAATAGTTATGATTATATGTTTTTAAACATATATCCATCATATGAATCGTCAAGACGGGCTCTTTCATCGTACCAATTTTGAAATTAAAAAAAATTAAAATTCGGCGTTAAATTCCGATTTTGTGTGAAATTTTTTCTATTTTCTACAAAAAATTTCCATTTTAAACGATATAATTATTTTGTCAAAATTATTATGGAATTTTTTTTTTTGTTATTCATATTAAGATTTACTCAATCCATCATTATCACTAATTGTTTTTATTAAATTCTCCTATTTTCATACTGTAATTTAAATTTCTTTCAGAAATCTTCAAACAACCATTCGTTGCTGTTTTGTACATGTTGTTTGAGAATCAGAATTTTAATCTAACTACTACATAGTAAAGGTATAAACGGACACAATTTAATAAAAATTCATTTCAATCAATCCGAGATATGTATCCTTAAATCAAAATTCTAAATTTAATAGATTTTAGTGAAATTTTTTTGCAACTTTATGTGAAATACACAATATTATTACCATGGCATGGTAACATGGTACAGTTTTTCATTTTGAAATTAAATTAAACTCTTCGATTAAATAAATGCTAGTCCTGAAAAGGACTTTTTTGTGTTACTTTTAGAATTGTATTTTACTTTTTTGCTTTCTTTACTGGAGTTGCCTTTTTTGTTGTTGTCGCAGCTTTTTTAACCTTAGGACTTTTTGCAGCAACCTTTGTTACATTTTTAGATGGTTTCGTAATTTTTTGCTTCGAAGCTTTTGTTTTAATAGGAGCTGGTTTCTTAATAGTTTTAGCTACTGCCTTTTCAGATTTTTTCTTTTCTATTATAGATTCTTTAGCAACAGTAGTCTTTTTCTTTGCGACTCCAACCTTTACAGGTGATCCTTTCTTGGCTTTTTTTGTAATTGATTTTTTCGGTGATGCTAATTTGTTTTTCTTCGAACTTTCGCCGCTTGCTTTTGTTGATGTCGATAGCTTAAATGAACCCGATGCACCTTTGCCTTTCGTTTGGATTAATTTACCGCTAACAACTGCACTCTTAATATATTTTTTAATAAATGGAGACAATTTGTCAGCGTCAACTTTGTAATTTGCAGCCAAATACTTTTTAATTGCTAGTAAAGATGAACCGCCACGTTCTTTCAAATCTTTTATAGCGCTATTCACCATATCTGAAGTTGGAGGATGGGTTGGCTTAGATTTAGGCTTTTTCACTCCAGTTGCGATAGAACCTTTCTTTGGTTTCTTCGTTTCAACAACAGGTGCAGTATTCGATTGAATTGTAGTATTATCTGCCATTTTGCTTTTTTTCTTTTAAAATATTTTTATTCACTTTTAGATTTTCCAATTAAATTTTTCAAAAAAAAACACTTTAAAATCACTTATAACATTTATAACTTGTATGACTGTATGAATTAAATTCACTGAAGTCTAGTATGAACAAAACAGCTTATCCATATGTGATGAGATTGTGGAAGAGCGGTGTGAAAAATTTCATTGAATTCAAGGCAATTTTTTCTCATTTTTGTTTGATGATTTCAAAGTTGAGCTCATTTTTCTAATAGTTATGATTATTTGTTTTTGAACATATATCCATCATATGAATTGTCAAGATGGGCTCTTTCATCGTACTAATTTTGAAATTAAAAAAATTTTAAAATACGGCGCTAAATTCCGATTTTGTGTGAAATTTTTTCTATTTTCTCCAAAAAATTTCCATTTAAAACGATATAATTATTTTGTTAATAATATTATGAATTTTTTTTTTCTATATTCATATTAAGATGTACTCAATGCATCATTATCATTAATTGTTTTTATTAAATTCACCTATTTTAATACTGTAATTTATGTTTCTTTCAGAAATCATCAAACAACCATCCGTTGTTGTTTTGTACATGTTGTATGAGAATTGTAATTTTAAATTATCTATTAAGTGAAGGTACGAGAGAATAAACTTTTATTTAAAATTTATTTCAATCATTTTGAGATATGTATCTTTAATTCTAAATATTGAATTAAATGGATTTTAATGAAATTTTTTTCAAACTTTATATGAAATATATTATTACCAACATTATCATTTTTGTTTGATGATTTCAAAGTTGAGCTCATTTTTCTAATAGTTATGATTATATGTTTTTAAACATATATCCATCATATGAATCGTCAAGACGGGCTCTTTCATCGTACCAATTTTGAAATTAAAAAAAATTAAAATTCGGCGTTAAATTCCGATTTTGTGTGAAATTTTTTCTATTTTCTACAAAAAATTTCCATTTTAAACGATATAATTATTTTGTCAAAATTATTATGGAATTTTTTTTTTTGTTATTCATATTAAGATTTACTCAATCCATCATTATCACTAATTGTTTTTATTAAATTCTCCTATTTTCATACTGTAATTTAAATTTCTTTCAGAAATCTTCAAACAACCATTCGTTGCTGTTTTGTACATGTTGTTTGAGAATCAGAATTTTAATCTAACTACTACATAGTAAAGGTATAAACGGACACAATTTAATAAAAATTCATTTCAATCAATCCGAGATATGTATCCTTAAATCAAAATTCTAAATTTAATAGATTTTAGTGAAATTTTTTTGCAACTTTATGTGAAATACACAATATTATTACCATGGCATGGTAACATGGTACAGTTTTTCATTTTGAAATTAAATTAAACTCTTCGATTAAATAAATGCTAGTCCTGAAAAGGACTTTTTTGTGTTACTTTTAGAATTGTATTTTACTTTTTTGCTTTCTTTACTGGAGTTGCCTTTTTTGTTGTTGTCGCAGCTTTTTTAACCTTAGGACTTTTTGCAGCAACCTTTGTTACATTTTTAGATGGTTTCGTAATTTTTTGCTTCGAAGCTTTTGTTTTAATAGGAGCTGGTTTCTTAATAGTTTTAGCTACTGCCTTTTCAGATTTTTTCTTTTCTATTATAGATTCTTTAGCAACAGTAGTCTTTTTGTTTGCGACTCCAACCTTTACAGGTGATCCTTTCTTAGCTTTTTTTGTAATTGATTTTTTCGGTGATGCTAATTTGTTTTTCTTCGAACTTTCGCCGCTTGCTTTTGTTGATGTCGATAGCTTAAATGAACCCGATGCACCTTTGCCTTTCGTTTGGATTAATTTACCGCTAACAACTGCACTCTTAATATATTTTTTAATAAATGGAGACAATTTGTCAGCGTCAACTTTGTAATTTGCAGCCAAATACTTTTTAATTGCTAGTAAAGATGAACCGCCACGTTCTTTCAAATCTTTTATAGCGCTATTCACCATATCTGAAGTTGGAGGATGGGTTGGCTTAGATTTAGGCTTTTTCACTCCAGTTGCGATAGAACCTTTCTTTGGTTTCTTCGTTTCAACAACAGGTGCAGTATTCGATTGAATTGTAGTATTATCTGCCATTTTGCTTTTTTTCTTTTAAAATATTTTTATTCACTTTTAGATTTTCCAATTAAATTTTTCAAAAAAAAAACACTTTAAAATCACTTATAACATTTATAACTTGTATGACTGTATGAATTAAATTCACTGAAGTCTAGTATGAACAAAACAGCTTATCCATATGTGATGAGATTGTGGAAGAGCGGTGTGGAAAATTTCATTGAATTCAAGGCAATTTTTTCTCATTTTTGTTTGATGATTTCAAAGTTGAGCTCATTTTTCTAATAGTTATGATTATTTGTTTTTGAACATATATCCATCATATGAATTGTCAAGATGGGCTCTTTCATCGTACTAATTTTGAAATTAAAAAAATTTTAAAATACGGCGCTAAATTCCGATTTTGTGTGAAATTTTTTCTATTTTCTCCAAAAAATTTCCATTTAAAACGATATAATTATTTTGTTAATAATATTATGAATTTTTTTTTTCTATATTCATATTAAGATGTACTCAATGCATCATTATCATTAATTGTTTTTATTAAATTCACCTATTTTAATACTGTAATTTATGTTTTTTTCAGAAATCATCAAACAACCATCCGTTGTTGTTTTGTACATGTTGTATGAGAATTGTAATTTTTAATTATCTATTAAGTGAAGGTACGAGAGAATAAACTTTTATTTAAAATTTATTTCAATCATTTTGAGATATGTATCTTTAATTCTAAATATTGAATTAAATGGATTTTAATGAAATTTTTTTCAAACTTTATATGAAATATATTATTACCAACATTATCATTTTTGTTTGATGATTTCAAAGTTGAGCTCATTTTTCTAATAGTTATGATTATATGTTTTTAAACATATATCCATCATATGAATCGTCAAGACGGGCTCTTTCATCGTACTAATTTTGAAAAAATTAAAATTCGGCGTTAAATTCCGATTTTGTGTGAAATTTTTTCTATTTTCTACAAAAAATTTCCATTTTAAACGATATAATTATTTTGTCAAAATTATTATGGAATTTTTTTTTTGTTATTCATATTAAGATTTACTCAATGCATCATTATCATTAATTGTTTTTATTAAATTCTCCTATTTTCATACTGTAATTTAAATTTCTTTCAGAAATCTTCAAACAACCATTCGTTGCTGTTTTGTACATGTTGTTTGAGAATCAGAATTTTAATCTAACTACTACATAGTAAAGGTATAAACGGACACAATTTAATAAAAATTCATTTCAATCAATCCGAGATATGTATCCTTAAATCAAAATTCTAAATTTAATAGATTTTAGTGAAATTTTTTTGCAACTTTATGTGAAATACACAATATTATTACCATGGCATGGTAACATGGTACAGTTTTTCATTTTGAAATTAAATTAAACTCTTCGATTAAATAAATGCTAGTCCTGAAAAGGACTTTTTTGTGTTACTTTTAGAATTGTATTTTACTTTTTTGCTTTCTTTACTGGAGTTGCCTTTTTTGTTGTTGTCGCAGCTTTTTTAACCTTAGGACTTTTTGCAGCAACCTTTGTTACATTTTTAGATGGTTTCGTAATTTTTTGCTTCGAAGCTTTTGTTTTAATAGGAGCTGGTTTCTTAATAGTTTTAGCTACTGCCTTTTCAGATTTTTTCTTTTCTATTATAGATTCTTTAGCAACAGTAGTCTTTTTGTTTGCGACTCCAACCTTTACAGGTGATCCTTTCTTAGCTTTTTTTGTAATTGATTTTTTCGGTGATGCTAATTTGTTTTTCTTCGAACTTTCGCCGCTTGCTTTTGTTGATGTCGATAGCTTAAATGAACCCGATGCACCTTTGCCTTTCGTTTGGATTAATTTACCGCTAACAACTGCACTCTTAATATATTTTTTAATAAATGGAGACAATTTGTCAGCGTCAACTTTGTAATTTGCAGCCAAATACTTTTTAATTGCTAGTAAAGATGAACCGCCACGTTCTTTCAAATCTTTTATAGCGCTATTCACCATATCTGAAGTTGGAGGATGGGTTGGCTTAGATTTAGGCTTTTTCACTCCAGTTGCGATAGAACCTTTCTTTGGTTTCTTCGTTTCAACAACAGGTGCAGTATTCGATTGAATTGTAGTATTATCTGCCATTTTGCTTTTTTTCTTTTAAAATATTTTTATTCACTTTTAGATTTTCCAATTAAATTTTTCAAAAAAAAAACACTTTAAAATCACTTATAACATTTATAACTTGTATGACTGTATGAATTAAATTCACTGAAGTCTAGTATGAACAAAACAGCTTATCCATATGTGATGAGATTGTGGAAGAGCGGTGTGGAAAATTTCATTGAATTCAAGGCAATTTTTTCTCATTTTTGTTTGATGATTTCAAAGTTGAGCTCATTTTTCTAATAGTTATGATTATTTGTTTTTGAACATATATCCATCATATGAATTGTCAAGATGGGCTCTTTCATCGTACTAATTTTGAAATTAAAAAAATTTTAAAATACGGCGCTAAATTCCGATTTTGTGTGAAATTTTTTCTATTTTCTCCAAAAAATTTCCATTTAAAACGATATAATTATTTTGTTAATAATATTATGAATTTTTTTTTTCTATATTCATATTAAGATGTACTCAATGCATCATTATCATTAATTGTTTTTATTAAATTCACCTATTTTAATACTGTAATTTATGTTTTTTTCAGAAATCATCAAACAACCATCCGTTGTTGTTTTGTACATGTTGTATGAGAATTGTAATTTTTAATTATCTATTAAGTGAAGGTACGAGAGAATAAACTTTTATTTAAAATTTATTTCAATCATTTTGAGATATGTATCTTTAATTCTAAATATTGAATTAAATGGATTTTAATGAAATTTTTTTCAAACTTTATATGAAATATATTATTACCAACATTATCATTTTTGTTTGATGATTTCAAAGTTGAGCTCATTTTTCTAATAGTTATGATTATATGTTTTTAAACATATATCCATCATATGAATCGTCAAGACGGGCTCTTTCATCGTACTAATTTTGAAAAAATTAAAATTCGGCGTTAAATTCCGATTTTGTGTGAAATTTTTTCTATTTTCTACAAAAAATTTCCATTTTAAACGATATAATTATTTTGTCAAAATTATTATGGAATTTTTTTTTTGTTATTCATATTAAGATTTACTCAATGCATCATTATCATTAATTGTTTTTATTAAATTCTCCTATTTTCATACTGTAATTTAAATTTCTTTCAGAAATCTTCAAACAACCATTCGTTGCTGTTTTGTACATGTTGTTTGAGAATCAGAATTTTAATCTAACTACTACATAGTAAAGGTATAAACGGACACAATTTAATAAAAATTCATTTCAATCAATCCGAGATATGTATCCTTAAATCAAAATTCTAAATTTAATAGATTTTAAATAAATGCTAGTCCTGAAAAGGACTTTTTTGTGTTACTTTTAGAATTGTATTTTACTTTTTTGCTTTCTTTACTGGAGTTGCCTTTTTTGTTGTTGTCGCAGCTTTTTTAACCTTAGGACTTTTTGCAGCAACCTTTGTTACATTTTTAGATGGTTTCGTAATTTTTTGCTTCGAAGCTTTTGTTTTAATAGGAGCTGGTTTCTTAATAGTTTTAGCTACTGCCTTTTCAGATTTTTTCTTTTCTATTATAGATTCTTTAGCAACAGTAGTCTTTTTCTTTGCGACTCCAACCTTTACAGGTGATCCTTTCTTGGCTTTTTTTGTAATTGATTTTTTCGGTGATGCTAATTTGTTTTTCTTCGAACTTTCGCCGCTTGCTTTTGTTGATGTCGATAGCTTAAATGAACCCGATGCACCTTTGCCTTTCGTTTGGATTAATTTACCGCTAACAACTGCACTCTTAATATATTTTTTAATAAATGGAGACAATTTGTCAGCGTCAACTTTGTAATTTGCAGCCAAATACTTTTTAATTGCTAGTAAAGATGAACCGCCACGTTCTTTCAAATCTTTTATAGCGCTATTCACCATATCTGAAGTTGGAGGATGGGTTGGCTTAGATTTAGGCTTTTTCACTCCAGTTGCGATAGAACCTTTCTTTGGTTTCTTCGTTTCAACAACAGGTGCAGTATTCGATTGAATTGTAGTATTATCTGCCATTTTGCTTTTTTTCTTTTAAAATATTTTTATTCACTTTTAGATTTTCCAATTAAATTTTTCAAAAAAAAACACTTTAAAATCACTTATAACATTTATAACTTGTATGACTGTATGAATTAAATTCACTGAAGTCTAGTATGAACAAAACAGCTTATCCATATGTGATGAGATTGTGGAAGAGCGGTGTGAAAAATTTCATTGAATTCAAGGCAATTTTTTCTCATTTTTGTTTGATGATTTCAAAGTTGAGCTCATTTTTCTAATAGTTATGATTATTTGTTTTTGAACATATATCCATCATATGAATTGTCAAGATGGGCTCTTTCATCGTACTAATTTTGAAATTAAAAAAATTTTAAAATACGGCGCTAAATTCCGATTTTGTGTGAAATTTTTTCTATTTTCTCCAAAAAATTTCCATTTAAAACGATATAATTATTTTGTTAATAATATTATGAATTTTTTTTTTCTATATTCATATTAAGATGTACTCAATGCATCATTATCATTAATTGTTTTTATTAAATTCACCTATTTTAATACTGTAATTTATGTTTCTTTCAGAAATCATCAAACAACCATCCGTTGTTGTTTTGTACATGTTGTATGAGAATTGTAATTTTAAATTATCTATTAAGTGAAGGTACGAGAGAATAAACTTTTATTTAAAATTTATTTCAATCATTTTGAGATATGTATCTTTAATTCTAAATATTGAATTAAATGGATTTTAATGAAATTTTTTTCAAACTTTATATGAAATATATTATTACCAACATTATCATTTTTGTTTGATGATTTCAAAGTTGAGCTCATTTTTCTAATAGTTATGATTATATGTTTTTAAACATATATCCATCATATGAATCGTCAAGACGGGCTCTTTCATCGTACCAATTTTGAAATTAAAAAAAATTAAAATTCGGCGTTAAATTCCGATTTTGTGTGAAATTTTTTCTATTTTCTACAAAAAATTTCCATTTTAAACGATATAATTATTTTGTCAAAATTATTATGGAATTTTTTTTTTTGTTATTCATATTAAGATTTACTCAATCCATCATTATCACTAATTGTTTTTATTAAATTCTCCTATTTTCATACTGTAATTTAAATTTCTTTCAGAAATCTTCAAACAACCATTCGTTGCTGTTTTGTACATGTTGTTTGAGAATCAGAATTTTAATCTAACTACTACATAGTAAAGGTATAAACGGACACAATTTAATAAAAATTCATTTCAATCAATCCGAGATATGTATCCTTAAATCAAAATTCTAAATTTAATAGATTTTAGTGAAATTTTTTTGCAACTTTATGTGAAATACACAATATTATTACCATGGCATGGTAACATGGTACAGTTTTTCATTTTGAAATTAAATTAAACTCTTCGATTAAATAAATGCTAGTCCTGAAAAGGACTTTTTTGTGTTACTTTTAGAATTGTATTTTACTTTTTTGCTTTCTTTACTGGAGTTGCCTTTTTTGTTGTTGTCGCAGCTTTTTTAACCTTAGGACTTTTTGCAGCAACCTTTGTTACATTTTTAGATGGTTTCGTAATTTTTTGCTTCGAAGCTTTTGTTTTAATAGGAGCTGGTTTCTTAATAGTTTTAGCTACTGCCTTTTCAGATTTTTTCTTTTCTATTATAGATTCTTTAGCAACAGTAGTCTTTTTGTTTGCGACTCCAACCTTTACAGGTGATCCTTTCTTAGCTTTTTTTGTAATTGATTTTTTCGGTGATGCTAATTTGTTTTTCTTCGAACTTTCGCCGCTTGCTTTTGTTGATGTCGATAGCTTAAATGAACCCGATGCACCTTTGCCTTTCGTTTGGATTAATTTACCGCTAACAACTGCACTCTTAATATATTTTTTAATAAATGGAGACAATTTGTCAGCGTCAACTTTGTAATTTGCAGCCAAATACTTTTTAATTGCTAGTAAAGATGAACCGCCACGTTCTTTCAAATCTTTTATAGCGCTATTCACCATATCTGAAGTTGGAGGATGGGTTGGCTTAGATTTAGGCTTTTTCACTCCAGTTGCGATAGAACCTTTCTTTGGTTTCTTCGTTTCAACAACAGGTGCAGTATTCGATTGAATTGTAGTATTATCTGCCATTTTGCTTTTTTTCTTTTAAAATATTTTTATTCACTTTTAGATTTTCCAATTAAATTTTTCAAAAAAAAAAACACTTTAAAATCACTTATAACATTTATAACTTGTATGACTGTATGAATTAAATTCACTGAAGTCTAGTATGAACAAAACAGCTTATCCATATGTGATGAGATTGTGGAAGAGCGGTGTGGAAAATTTCATTGAATTCAAGGCAATTTTTTCTCATTTTTGTTTGATGATTTCAAAGTTGAGCTCATTTTTCTAATAGTTATGATTATTTGTTTTTGAACATATATCCATCATATGAATTGTCAAGATGGGCTCTTTCATCGTACTAATTTTGAAATTAAAAAAATTTTAAAATACGGCGCTAAATTCCGATTTTGTGTGAAATTTTTTCTATTTTCTCCAAAAAATTTCCATTTAAAACGATATAATTATTTTGTTAATAATATTATGAATTTTTTTTTTCTATATTCATATTAAGATGTACTCAATGCATCATTATCATTAATTGTTTTTATTAAATTCACCTATTTTAATACTGTAATTTATGTTTTTTTCAGAAATCATCAAACAACCATCCGTTGTTGTTTTGTACATGTTGTATGAGAATTGTAATTTTTAATTATCTATTAAGTGAAGGTACGAGAGAATAAACTTTTATTTAAAATTTATTTCAATCATTTTGAGATATGTATCTTTAATTCTAAATATTGAATTAAATGGATTTTAATGAAATTTTTTTCAAACTTTATATGAAATATATTATTACCAACATTATCATTTTTGTTTGATGATTTCAAAGTTGAGCTCATTTTTCTAATAGTTATGATTATATGTTTTTAAACATATATCCATCATATGAATCGTCAAGACGGGCTCTTTCATCGTACCAATTTTGAAATTAAAAAAAATTAAAATTCGGCGTTAAATTCCGATTTTGTGTGAAATTTTTTCTATTTTCTACAAAAAATTTCCATTTTAAACGATATAATTATTTTGTCAAAATTATTATGGAATTTTTTTTTTTGTTATTCATATTAAGATTTACTCAATCCATCATTATCACTAATTGTTTTTATTAAATTCTCCTATTTTCATACTGTAATTTAAATTTCTTTCAGAAATCTTCAAACAACCATTCGTTGCTGTTTTGTACATGTTGTTTGAGAATCAGAATTTTAATCTAACTACTACATAGTAAAGGTATAAACGGACACAATTTAATAAAAATTCATTTCAATCAATCCGAGATATGTATCCTTAAATCAAAATTCTAAATTTAATAGATTTTAGTGAAATTTTTTTGCAACTTTATGTGAAATACACAATATTATTACCATGGCATGGTAACATGGTACAGTTTTTCATTTTGAAATTAAATTAAACTCTTCGATTAAATAAATGCTAGTCCTGAAAAGGACTTTTTTGTGTTACTTTTAGAATTGTATTTTACTTTTTTGCTTTCTTTACTGGAGTTGCCTTTTTTGTTGTTGTCGCAGCTTTTTTAACCTTAGGACTTTTTGCAGCAACCTTTGTTACATTTTTAGATGGTTTCGTAATTTTTTGCTTCGAAGCTTTTGTTTTAATAGGAGCTGGTTTCTTAATAGTTTTAGCTACTGCCTTTTCAGATTTTTTCTTTTCTATTATAGATTCTTTAGCAACAGTAGTCTTTTTGTTTGCGACTCCAACCTTTACAGGTGATCCTTTCTTAGCTTTTTTTGTAATTGATTTTTTCGGTGATGCTAATTTGTTTTTCTTCGAACTTTCGCCGCTTGCTTTTGTTGATGTCGATAGCTTAAATGAACCCGATGCACCTTTGCCTTTCGTTTGGATTAATTTACCGCTAACAACTGCACTCTTAATATATTTTTTAATAAATGGAGACAATTTGTCAGCGTCAACTTTGTAATTTGCAGCCAAATACTTTTTAATTGCTAGTAAAGATGAACCGCCACGTTCTTTCAAATCTTTTATAGCGCTATTCACCATATCTGAAGTTGGAGGATGGGTTGGCTTAGATTTAGGCTTTTTCACTCCAGTTGCGATAGAACCTTTCTTTGGTTTCTTCGTTTCAACAACAGGTGCAGTATTCGATTGAATTGTAGTATTATCTGCCATTTTGCTTTTTTTCTTTTAAAATATTTTTATTCACTTTTAGATTTTCCAATTAAATTTTTCAAAAAAAAAACACTTTAAAATCACTTATAACATTTATAACTTGTATGACTGTATGAATTAAATTCACTGAAGTCTAGTATGAACAAAACAGCTTATCCATATGTGATGAGATTGTGGAAGAGCGGTGTGGAAAATTTCATTGAATTCAAGGCAATTTTTTCTCATTTTTGTTTGATGATTTCAAAGTTGAGCTCATTTTTCTAATAGTTATGATTATTTGTTTTTGAACATATATCCATCATATGAATTGTCAAGATGGGCTCTTTCATCGTACTAATTTTGAAATTAAAAAAATTTTAAAATACGGCGCTAAATTCCGATTTTGTGTGAAATTTTTTCTATTTTCTCCAAAAAATTTCCATTTAAAACGATATAATTATTTTGTTAATAATATTATGAATTTTTTTTTTCTATATTCATATTAAGATGTACTCAATGCATCATTATCATTAATTGTTTTTATTAAATTCACCTATTTTAATACTGTAATTTATGTTTTTTTCAGAAATCATCAAACAACCATCCGTTGTTGTTTTGTACATGTTGTATGAGAATTGTAATTTTTAATTATCTATTAAGTGAAGGTACGAGAGAATAAACTTTTATTTAAAATTTATTTCAATCATTTTGAGATATGTATCTTTAATTCTAAATATTGAATTAAATGGATTTTAATGAAATTTTTTTCAAACTTTATATGAAATATATTATTACCAACATTATCATTTTTGTTTGATGATTTCAAAGTTGAGCTCATTTTTCTAATAGTTATGATTATATGTTTTTAAACATATATCCATCATATGAATCGTCAAGACGGGCTCTTTCATCGTACTAATTTTGAAAAAATTAAAATTCGGCGTTAAATTCCGATTTTGTGTGAAATTTTTTCTATTTTCTACAAAAAATTTCCATTTTAAACGATATAATTATTTTGTCAAAATTATTATGGAATTTTTTTTTTGTTATTCATATTAAGATTTACTCAATGCATCATTATCATTAATTGTTTTTATTAAATTCTCCTATTTTCATACTGTAATTTAAATTTCTTTCAGAAATCTTCAAACAACCATTCGTTGCTGTTTTGTACATGTTGTTTGAGAATCAGAATTTTAATCTAACTACTACATAGTAAAGGTATAAACGGACACAATTTAATAAAAATTCATTTCAATCAATCCGAGATATGTATCCTTAAATCAAAATTCTAAATTTAATAGATTTTAAATAAATGCTAGTCCTGAAAAGGACTTTTTTGTGTTACTTTTAGAATTGTATTTTACTTTTTTGCTTTCTTTACTGGAGTTGCCTTTTTTGTTGTTGTCGCAGCTTTTTTAACCTTAGGACTTTTTGCAGCAACCTTTGTTACATTTTTAGATGGTTTCGTAATTTTTTGCTTCGAAGCTTTTGTTTTAATAGGAGCTGGTTTCTTAATAGTTTTAGCTACTGCCTTTTCAGATTTTTTCTTTTCTATTATAGATTCTTTAGCAACAGTAGTCTTTTTCTTTGCGACTCCAACCTTTACAGGTGATCCTTTCTTGGCTTTTTTTGTAATTGATTTTTTCGGTGATGCTAATTTGTTTTTCTTCGAACTTTCGCCGCTTGCTTTTGTTGATGTCGATAGCTTAAATGAACCCGATGCACCTTTGCCTTTCGTTTGGATTAATTTACCGCTAACAACTGCACTCTTAATATATTTTTTAATAAATGGAGACAATTTGTCAGCGTCAACTTTGTAATTTGCAGCCAAATACTTTTTAATTGCTAGTAAAGATGAACCGCCACGTTCTTTCAAATCTTTTATAGCGCTATTCACCATATCTGAAGTTGGAGGATGGGTTGGCTTAGATTTAGGCTTTTTCACTCCAGTTGCGATAGAACCTTTCTTTGGTTTCTTCGTTTCAACAACAGGTGCAGTATTCGATTGAATTGTAGTATTATCTGCCATTTTGCTTTTTTTCTTTTAAAATATTTTTATTCACTTTTAGATTTTCCAATTAAATTTTTCAAAAAAAAACACTTTAAAATCACTTATAACATTTATAACTTGTATGACTGTATGAATTAAATTCACTGAAGTCTAGTATGAACAAAACAGCTTATCCATATGTGATGAGATTGTGGAAGAGCGGTGTGAAAAATTTCATTGAATTCAAGGCAATTTTTTCTCATTTTTGTTTGATGATTTCAAAGTTGAGCTCATTTTTCTAATAGTTATGATTATTTGTTTTTGAACATATATCCATCATATGAATTGTCAAGATGGGCTCTTTCATCGTACTAATTTTGAAATTAAAAAAATTTTAAAATACGGCGCTAAATTCCGATTTTGTGTGAAATTTTTTCTATTTTCTCCAAAAAATTTCCATTTAAAACGATATAATTATTTTGTTAATAATATTATGAATTTTTTTTTTCTATATTCATATTAAGATGTACTCAATGCATCATTATCATTAATTGTTTTTATTAAATTCACCTATTTTAATACTGTAATTTATGTTTCTTTCAGAAATCATCAAACAACCATCCGTTGTTGTTTTGTACATGTTGTATGAGAATTGTAATTTTAAATTATCTATTAAGTGAAGGTACGAGAGAATAAACTTTTATTTAAAATTTATTTCAATCATTTTGAGATATGTATCTTTAATTCTAAATATTGAATTAAATGGATTTTAATGAAATTTTTTTCAAACTTTATATGAAATATATTATTACCAACATTATCATTTTTGTTTGATGATTTCAAAGTTGAGCTCATTTTTCTAATAGTTATGATTATATGTTTTTAAACATATATCCATCATATGAATCGTCAAGACGGGCTCTTTCATCGTACCAATTTTGAAATTAAAAAAAATTAAAATTCGGCGTTAAATTCCGATTTTGTGTGAAATTTTTTCTATTTTCTACAAAAAATTTCCATTTTAAACGATATAATTATTTTGTCAAAATTATTATGGAATTTTTTTTTTTGTTATTCATATTAAGATTTACTCAATCCATCATTATCACTAATTGTTTTTATTAAATTCTCCTATTTTCATACTGTAATTTAAATTTCTTTCAGAAATCTTCAAACAACCATTCGTTGCTGTTTTGTACATGTTGTTTGAGAATCAGAATTTTAATCTAACTACTACATAGTAAAGGTATAAACGGACACAATTTAATAAAAATTCATTTCAATCAATCCGAGATATGTATCCTTAAATCAAAATTCTAAATTTAATAGATTTTAGTGAAATTTTTTTGCAACTTTATGTGAAATACACAATATTATTACCATGGCATGGTAACATGGTACAGTTTTTCATTTTGAAATTAAATTAAACTCTTCGATTAAATAAATGCTAGTCCTGAAAAGGACTTTTTTGTGTTACTTTTAGAATTGTATTTTACTTTTTTGCTTTCTTTACTGGAGTTGCCTTTTTTGTTGTTGTCGCAGCTTTTTTAACCTTAGGACTTTTTGCAGCAACCTTTGTTACATTTTTAGATGGTTTCGTAATTTTTTGCTTCGAAGCTTTTGTTTTAATAGGAGCTGGTTTCTTAATAGTTTTAGCTACTGCCTTTTCAGATTTTTTCTTTTCTATTATAGATTCTTTAGCAACAGTAGTCTTTTTGTTTGCGACTCCAACCTTTACAGGTGATCCTTTCTTAGCTTTTTTTGTAATTGATTTTTTCGGTGATGCTAATTTGTTTTTCTTCGAACTTTCGCCGCTTGCTTTTGTTGATGTCGATAGCTTAAATGAACCCGATGCACCTTTGCCTTTCGTTTGGATTAATTTACCGCTAACAACTGCACTCTTAATATATTTTTTAATAAATGGAGACAATTTGTCAGCGTCAACTTTGTAATTTGCAGCCAAATACTTTTTAATTGCTAGTAAAGATGAACCGCCACGTTCTTTCAAATCTTTTATAGCGCTATTCACCATATCTGAAGTTGGAGGATGGGTTGGCTTAGATTTAGGCTTTTTCACTCCAGTTGCGATAGAACCTTTCTTTGGTTTCTTCGTTTCAACAACAGGTGCAGTATTCGATTGAATTGTAGTATTATCTGCCATTTTGCTTTTTTTCTTTTAAAATATTTTTATTCACTTTTAGATTTTCCAATTAAATTTTTCAAAAAAAAAAACACTTTAAAATCACTTATAACATTTATAACTTGTATGACTGTATGAATTAAATTCACTGAAGTCTAGTATGAACAAAACAGCTTATCCATATGTGATGAGATTGTGGAAGAGCGGTGTGAAATAATTTCATTCAATTCAAGGCAATTTTTTCTCATTTTTGTTTGATGATTTCAAAGTTGAGCTCATTTTTCTAATAGTTATGAGTATTTGTTTTTGAACATATATCCATCATATGAATTGTCAAGATGGGATCTTTCATCGTACTAATTTTGAAATTAAAAAAATTTTAAAATACGGCGCTAAATTCCGATTTTGTGTGAAATTTTTTCTATTTTCTCCAAAAAATTTCCATTTAAAACGATATAATTATTTTGTTAATAATATTATGAATTTTTTTTTTCTATATTCATATTAAGATGTACTCAATGCATCATTATCATTAATTGTTTTTATTAAATTCACCTATTTTAATACTGTAATTTATGTTTCTTTCAGAAATCATCAAACAACCATCCGTTGTTGTTTTGTACATGTTGTATGAGAATTGTAATTTTAAATTATCTATTAAGTGAAGGTACGAGAGAATAAACTTTTATTTAAAATTTATTTCAATCATTTTGAGATATGTATCTTTAATTCTAAATATTGAATTAAATGGATTTTAATGAAATTTTTTTCAAACTTTATATGAAATATATTATTACCAACATTATCATTTTTGTTTGATGATTTCAAAGTTGAGCTCATTTTTCTAATAGTTATGATTATATGTTTTTAAACATATATCCATCATATGAATCGTCAAGACGGGCTCTTTCATCGTACCAATTTTGAAATTAAAAAAAATTAAAATTCGGCGTTAAATTCCGATTTTGTGTGAAATTTTTTCTATTTTCTACAAAAAATTTCCATTTTAAACGATATAATTATTTTGTCAAAATTATTATGGAATTTTTTTTTTTGTTATTCATATTAAGATTTACTCAATCCATCATTATCACTAATTGTTTTTATTAAATTCTCCTATTTTCATACTGTAATTTAAATTTCTTTCAGAAATCTTCAAACAACCATTCGTTGCTGTTTTGTACATGTTGTTTGAGAATCAGAATTTTAATCTAACTACTACATAGTAAAGGTATAAACGGACACAATTTAATAAAAATTCATTTCAATCAATCCGAGATATGTATCCTTAAATCAAAATTCTAAATTTAATAGATTTTAGTGAAATTTTTTTGCAACTTTATGTGAAATACACAATATTATTACCATGGCATGGTAACATGGTACAGTTTTTCATTTTGAAATTAAATTAAACTCTTCGATTAAATAAATGCTAGTCCTGAAAAGGACTTTTTTGTGTTACTTTTAGAATTGTATTTTACTTTTTTGCTTTCTTTACTGGAGTTGCCTTTTTTGTTGTTGTCGCAGCTTTTTTAACCTTAGGACTTTTTGCAGCAACCTTTGTTACATTTTTAGATGGTTTCGTAATTTTTTGCTTCGAAGCTTTTGTTTTAATAGGAGCTGGTTTCTTAATAGTTTTAGCTACTGCCTTTTCAGATTTTTTCTTTTCTATTATAGATTCTTTAGCAACAGTAGTCTTTTTGTTTGCGACTCCAACCTTTACAGGTGATCCTTTCTTAGCTTTTTTTGTAATTGATTTTTTCGGTGATGCTAATTTGTTTTTCTTCGAACTTTCGCCGCTTGCTTTTGTTGATGTCGATAGCTTAAATGAACCCGATGCACCTTTGCCTTTCGTTTGGATTAATTTACCGCTAACAACTGCACTCTTAATATATTTTTTAATAAATGGAGACAATTTGTCAGCGTCAACTTTGTAATTTGCAGCCAAATACTTTTTAATTGCTAGTAAAGATGAACCGCCACGTTCTTTCAAATCTTTTATAGCGCTATTCACCATATCTGAAGTTGGAGGATGGGTTGGCTTAGATTTAGGCTTTTTCACTCCAGTTGCGATAGAACCTTTCTTTGGTTTCTTCGTTTCAACAACAGGTGCAGTATTCGATTGAATTGTAGTATTATCTGCCATTTTGCTTTTTTTCTTTTAAAATATTTTTATTCACTTTTAGATTTTCCAATTAAATTTTTCAAAAAAAAAAACACTTTAAAATCACTTATAACATTTATAACTTGTATGACTGTATGAATTAAATTCACTGAAGTCTAGTATGAACAAAACAGCTTATCCATATGTGATGAGATTGTGGAAGAGCGGTGTGAAATAATTTCATTCAATTCAAGGCAATTTTTTCTCATTTTTGTTTGATGATTTCAAAGTTGAGCTCATTTTTCTAATAGTTATGAGTATTTGTTTTTGAACATATATCCATCATATGAATTGTCAAGATGGGATCTTTCATCGTACTAATTTTGAAATTAAAAAAATTTTAAAATACGGCGCTAAATTCCGATTTTGTGTGAAATTTTTTCTATTTTCTCCAAAAAATTTCCATTTAAAACGATATAATTATTTTGTTAATAATATTATGAATTTTTTTTTTCTATATTCATATTAAGATGTATTCAATGCATCATTATCATTAATTGTTTTTATTAAATTCACCTATTTTAATACTGTAATTTATGTTTCTTTCAGAAATCATCAAACAACCATCCGTTGTTGTTTTGTACATGTTGTATGAGAATTGTAATTTTAAATTATCTATTAAGTAAAGGTACGAGAGAATAAACTTTTATTTAAAATTTATTTCAATCATTTTGAGATATGTATCTTTAATTCTAAATATTGAATTAAATGGATTTTAATGAAATTTTTTTCAAACTTTATATGAAATATATTATTACCAACATTATCATTTTTGTTTGATGATTTCAAAGTTGAGCTCATTTTTCTAATAGTTATGATTATATGTTTTTAAACATATATCCATCATATGAATCGTCAAGACGGGCTCTTTCATCGTACTAATTTTGAAATTAAAAAACGTTAAAATTCGGCGTTAAATTCCGATTTTGTGTGAAATTTTTTCTATTTTCTACAAAAAATTTCCATTTTAAACGATATAATTATTTTGTCAAAAATATTATGGAATTTTTTTTTTGTTATTCATATTAAGATTTACTCAATCCATCATTATCATTAATTGTTTTTATTAAATTCTCCTATTTTCATACTGTAATTTAAATTTCTTTCAGAAATCTTCAAACAACCATTCGTTGCTGTTTTGTACATGTTGTTTGAGAATCAGAATTTTAATCTAACTACTACATAGTAAAGGTATAAACGGACACAATTTAATAAAAATTCATTTCAATCAATCCGAGATATGTATCCTTAAATCAAAATTCTAAATTTAATAGATTTTAGTGAAATTTTTTTGCAACTTTATGTGAAATACACAATATTATTACCATGGCATGGTAACATGGTACAGTTTTTCATTTTGAAATTAAATTAAACTCTTCGATTAAATAAATGCTAGTCCTGAAAAGGACTTTTTTGTGTTACTTTTAGAATTGTATTTTACTTTTTTGCTTTCTTTACTGGAGTTGCCTTTTTTGTTGTTGTCGCAGCTTTTTTAACCTTAGGACTTTTTGCAGCAACCTTTGTTACATTTTTAGATGGTTTCGTAATTTTTTGCTTCGAAGCTTTTGTTTTAATAGGAGCTGGTTTCTTAATAGTTTTAGCTACTGCCTTTTCAGATTTTTTCTTTTCTATTATAGATTCTTTAGCAACAGTAGTCTTTTTCTTTGCGACTCCAACCTTTACAGGTGATCCTTTCTTGGCTTTTTTTGTAATTGATTTTTTCGGTGATGCTAATTTGTTTTTCTTCGAACTTTCGCCGCTTGCTTTTGTTGATGTCGATAGCTTAAATGAACCCGATGCACCTTTGCCTTTCGTTTGGATTAATTTACCGCTAACAACTGCACTCTTAATATATTTTTTAATAAATGGAGACAATTTGTCAGCGTCAACTTTGTAATTTGCAGCCAAATACTTTTTAATTGCTAGTAAAGATGAACCGCCACGTTCTTTCAAATCTTTTATAGCGCTATTCACCATATCTGAAGTTGGAGGATGGGTTGGCTTAGATTTAGGCTTTTTCACTCCAGTTGCGATAGAACCTTTCTTTGGTTTCTTCGTTTCAACAACAGGTGCAGTATTCGATTGAATTGTAGTATTATCTGCCATTTTGCTTTTTTTCTTTTAAAATATTTTTATTCACTTTTAGATTTTCCAATTAAATTTTTCAAAAAAAAAAACACTTTAAAATCACTTATAACATTTATAACTTGTATGACTGTATGAATTAAATTCACTGAAGTCTAGTATGAACAAAACAGCTTATCCATATGTGATGAGATTGTGGAAGAGCGGTGTGAAAAAATTTCATTGAATTCAAGGCAATTTTTTCTCATTTTTGTTTGATGATTTCAAAGTTGAGCTCATTTTTCTAATAGTTATGATTATTTGTTTTTGAACATATATCCATCATATGAATTGTCAACATGGGCTCTTTCATCGTACTAATTTTGAAATTAAAAAAATTTTAAAATACGGCGCTAAATTCCGATTTTGTGTGAAATTTTTTCTATTTTCTCCAAAAAATTTCCATTTAAAACGATATAATTATTTTGTTAATAATATTATGAATTTTTTTTTTCTATATTCATATTAAGATGTACTCAATGCATCATTATCATTAATAGTTTTTAATAAATTCACCTATTTTAATACTGTAATTTATGTTTTTTTCAGAAATCATCAAACAACCATCCGTTGTTGTTTTGTACATGTTGTATGAGAATTGTAATTTTAAATTATCTATTAAGTGAAGGTACGAGAGAATAAACTTTTATTTAAAATTTATTTCAATCATTTTGAGATATGTATCTTTAATTCTAAATATTGAATTAAATGGATTTTTATGAAATTTTTTTCAAACTTTATATGAAATATATTATTACCAACATTATCATTTTTGTTTGATGATTTCAAAGTTGAGCTCATTTTTCTAATAGTTATGATTATATGTTTTTAAACATATATCCATCATATGAATCGTCAAGACGGGCTCTTTCATCGTACTAATTTTGAAATTAAAAAACGTTAAAATTCGGCGTTAAATTCCGATTTTGTGTGAAATTTTTTCTATTTTCTACAAAAAATTTCCATTTTAAACGATATAATTATTTTGTCAAAAATATTATGGAATTTTTTTTTTGTTATTCATATTAAGATTTACTCAATCCATCATTATCATTAATTGTTTTTATTAAATTCTCCTATTTTCATACTGTAATTTAAATTTCTTTCAGAAATCTTCAAACAACCATTCGTTGCTGTTTTGTACATGTTGTTTGAGAATCAGAATTTTAATCTAACTACTACATAGTAAAGGTATAAACGGACACAATTTAATAAAAATTCATTTCAATCAATCCGAGATATGTATCCTTAAATCAAAATTCTAAATTTAATAGATTTTAGTGAAATTTTTTTGCAACTTTATGTGAAATACACAATATTATTACCATGGCATGGTAACATGGTACAGTTTTTCATTTTGAAATTAAATTAAACTCTTCGATTAAATAAATGCTAGTCCTGAAAAGGACTTTTTTGTGTTACTTTTAGAATTGTATTTTACTTTTTTGCTTTCTTTACTGGAGTTGCCTTTTTTGTTGTTGTCGCAGCTTTTTTAACCTTAGGACTTTTTGCAGCAACCTTTGTTACATTTTTAGATGGTTTCGTAATTTTTTGCTTCGAAGCTTTTGTTTTAATAGGAGCTGGTTTCTTAATAGTTTTAGCTACTGCCTTTTCAGATTTTTTCTTTTCTATTATAGATTCTTTAGCAACAGTAGTCTTTTTCTTTGCGACTCCAACCTTTACAGGTGATCCTTTCTTGGCTTTTTTTGTAATTGATTTTTTCGGTGATGCTAATTTGTTTTTCTTCGAACTTTCGCCGCTTGCTTTTGTTGATGTCGATAGCTTAAATGAACCCGATGCACCTTTGCCTTTCGTTTGGATTAATTTACCGCTAACAACTGCACTCTTAATATATTTTTTAATAAATGGAGACAATTTGTCAGCGTCAACTTTGTAATTTGCAGCCAAATACTTTTTAATTGCTAGTAAAGATGAACCGCCACGTTCTTTCAAATCTTTTATAGCGCTATTCACCATATCTGAAGTTGGAGGATGGGTTGGCTTAGATTTAGGCTTTTTCACTCCAGTTGCGATAGAACCTTTCTTTGGTTTCTTCGTTTCAACAACAGGTGCAGTATTCGATTGAATTGTAGTATTATCTGCCATTTTGCTTTTTTTCTTTTAAAATATTTTTATTCACTTTTAGATTTTCCAATTAAATTTTTCAAAAAAAAACACTTTAAAATCACTTATAACATTTATAACTTGTATGACTGTATGAATTAAATTCACTGAAGTCTAGTATGAACAAAACAGCTTATCCATATGTGATGAGATTGTGGAAGAGCGGTGTGAAAAATTTCATTGAATTCAAGGCAATTTTTTCTCATTTTTGTTTGATGATTTCAAAGTTGAGCTCATTTTTCTAATAGTTATGATTATTTGTTTTTGAACATATATCCATCATATGAATTGTCAAGATGGGCTCTTTCATCGTATTAATTTTGAAATTAAAAAAATTTTAAAATACGGCGCTAAATTCCGATTTTGTGTGAAATTTTTTCTATTTTCTCCAAAAAATTTCCATTTAAAACGATATAATTATTTTGTTAATAATATTATGAATTTTTTTTTTTCTATATTCATATTAAGATGTACTCAATACATCATTATCATTAATTGTTTTTATTAAATTCACCTATTTTAATACTGTAATTTATGTTTCTTTCAGAAATCATCAAACAACCATCCGTTGTTGTTTTGTACATGTTGTATGAGAATTGTAATTTTAAATTATCTATTAAGTGAAGGTACGAGAGAATAAACTTTTATTTAAAATTTATTTCAATCATTTTGAGATATGTATCTTTAATTCTAAATATTGAATTAAATGGATTTTAATGAAATTTTTTTCAAACTTTATATGAAATATATTATTACCAACATTATCATTTTTGTTTGATGATTTCAAAGTTGAGCTCATTTTTCTAATAGTTATGATTATATGTTTTTAAACATATATCCATCATATGAATCGTCAAGACGGGCTCTTTCATCGTACTAATTTTGAAATTAAAAAACGTTAAAATTCGGCGTTAAATTCCGATTTTGTGTGAAATTTTTTCTATTTTCTACAAAAAATTTCCATTTTAAACGATATAATTATTTTGTCAAAAATATTATGGAATTTTTTTTTTGTATTCATATTAAGATTTACTCAATCCATCATTATCATTAATTGTTTTTATTAAATTCTCCTATTTTCATACTGTAATTTAAATTTCTTTCAGAAATCTTCAAACAACCATTCGTTGCTGTTTTGTACATGTTGTTTGAGAATCAGAATTTTAATCTAACTACTACATAGTAAAGGTATAAACGGACACAATTTAATAAAAATTCATTTCAATCAATCCGAGATATGTATCCTTAAATCAAAATTCTAAATTTAATAGATTTTAGTGAAATTTTTTTGCAACTTTATGTGAAATACACAATATTATTACCATGGCATGGTAACATGGTACAGTTTTTCATTTTGAAATTAAATTAAACTCTTCGATTAAATAAATGCTAGTCCTGAAAAGGACTTTTTTGTGTTACTTTTAGAATTGTATTTTACTTTTTTGCTTTCTTTACTGGAGTTGCCTTTTTTGTTGTTGTCGCAGCTTTTTTAACCTTAGGACTTTTTGCAGCAACCTTTGTTACATTTTTAGATGGTTTCGTAATTTTTTGCTTCGAAGCTTTTGTTTTAATAGGAGCTGGTTTCTTAATAGTTTTAGCTACTGCCTTTTCAGATTTTTTCTTTTCTATTATAGATTCTTTAGCAACAGTAGTCTTTTTCTTTGCGACTCCAACCTTTACAGGTGATCCTTTCTTGGCTTTTTTTGTAATTGATTTTTTCGGTGATGCTAATTTGTTTTTCTTCGAACTTTCGCCGCTTGCTTTTGTTGATGTCGATAGCTTAAATGAACCCGATGCACCTTTGCCTTTCGTTTGGATTAATTTACCGCTAACAACTGCACTCTTAATATATTTTTTAATAAATGGAGACAATTTGTCAGCGTCAACTTTGTAATTTGCAGCCAAATACTTTTTAATTGCTAGTAAAGATGAACCGCCACGTTCTTTCAAATCTTTTATAGCGCTATTCACCATATCTGAAGTTGGAGGATGGGTTGGCTTAGATTTAGGCTTTTTCACTCCAGTTGCGATAGAACCTTTCTTTGGTTTCTTCGTTTCAACAACAGGTGCAGTATTCGATTGAATTGTAGTATTATCTGCCATTTTGCTTTTTTTCTTTTAAAATATTTTTATTCACTTTTAGATTTTCCAATTAAATTTTTCAAAAAAAAAAACACTTTAAAATCACTTATAACATTTATAACTTGTATGACTGTATGAATTAAATTCACTGAAGTCTAGTATGAACAAAACAGCTTATCCATATGTGATGAGATTGTGGAAGAGCGGTGTGAAAAAATTTCATTGAATTCAAGGCAATTTTTTCTCATTTTTGTTTGATGATTTCAAAGTTGAGCTCATTTTTCTAATAGTTATGATTATTTGTTTTTGAACATATATCCATCATATGAATTGTCAACATGGGCTCTTTCATCGTACTAATTTTGAAATTAAAAAAATTTTAAAATACGGCGCTAAATTCCGATTTTGTGTGAAATTTTTTCTATTTTCTCCAAAAAATTTCCATTTAAAACGATATAATTATTTTGTTAATAATATTATGAATTTTTTTTTTCTATATTCATATTAAGATGTACTCAATGCATCATTATCATTAATAGTTTTTAATAAATTCACCTATTTTAATACTGTAATTTATGTTTTTTTCAGAAATCATCAAACAACCATCCGTTGTTGTTTTGTACATGTTGTATGAGAATTGTAATTTTAAATTATCTATTAAGTGAAGGTACGAGAGAATAAACTTTTATTTAAAATTTATTTCAATCATTTTGAGATATGTATCTTTAATTCTAAATATTGAATTAAATGGATTTTTATGAAATTTTTTTCAAACTTTATATGAAATATATTATTACCAACATTATCATTTTTGTTTGATGATTTCAAAGTTGAGCTCATTTTTCTAATAGTTATGATTATATGTTTTTAAACATATATCCATCATATGAATCGTCAAGACGGGCTCTTTCATCGTACTAATTTTGAAATTAAAAAACGTTAAAATTCGGCGTTAAATTCCGATTTTGTGTGAAATTTTTTCTATTTTCTACAAAAAATTTCCATTTTAAACGATATAATTATTTTGTCACAAATATTATGGAATTTTTTTTTTGTTATTCATATTAAGATTTACTCAATCCATCATTATCATTAATTGTTTTTATTAAATTCTCCTATTTTCATACTGTAATTTAAATTTCTTTCAGAAATCTTCAAACAACCATTCGTTGCTGTTTTGTACATGTTGTTTGAGAATCAGAATTTTAATCTAACTACTACATAGTAAAGGTATAAACGGACACAATTTAATAAAAATTCATTTCAATCAATCCGAGATATGTATCCTTAAATCAAAATTCTAAATTTAATAGATTTTAGTGAAATTTTTTTGCAACCTTATGTGAAATACACAATATTATTACCATGGCATGGTAACATGGTACAGTTTTTCATTTTGAAATTAAATTAAACTCTTCGATTAAATAAATGCTAGTCCTGAAAAGGACTTTTTTGTGTTACTTTTAGAATTGTATTTTACTTTTTTGCTTTCTTTACTGGAGTTGCCTTTTTTGTTGTTGTCGCAGCTTTTTTAACCTTAGGACTTTTTGCAGCAACCTTTGTTACATTTTTAGATGGTTTCGTAATTTTTTGCTTCGAAGCTTTTGTTTTAATAGGAGCTGGTTTCTTAATAGTTTTAGCTACTGCCTTTTCAGATTTTTTCTTTTCTATTATAGATTCTTTAGCAACAGTAGTCTTTTTCTTTGCGACTCCAACCTTTACAGGTGATCCTTTCTTGGCTTTTTTTGTAATTGATTTTTTCGGTGATGCTAATTTGTTTTTCTTCGAACTTTCGCCGCTTGCTTTTGTTGATGTCGATAGCTTAAATGAACCCGATGCACCTTTGCCTTTCGTTTGGATTAATTTACCGCTAACAACTGCACTCTTAATATATTTTTTAATAAATGGAGACAATTTGTCAGCGTCAACTTTGTAATTTGCAGCCAAATACTTTTTAATTGCTAGTAAAGATGAACCGCCACGTTCTTTCAAATCTTTTATAGCGCTATTCACCATATCTGAAGTTGGAGGATGGGTTTGCTTAGATTTAGGCTTTTTCACTCCAGTTGCGATAGAACCTTTCTTTGGTTTCTTCGTTTCAACAACAGGTGCAGTATTCGATTGAATTGTAGTATTATCTGCCATTTTGCCTTTTTTCTTTTAAAATATTTTTATTCACTTTTAGATTTTCCAATTAAATTTTTCAAAAAAAAACACTTTAAAATCACTTATAACATTTATAACTTGTATGACTGTATGAATTAAATTCACTGAAGTCTAGTATGAACAAAACAGCTTATCCATATGTGATGAGATTGTGGAAGAGCGGTGTGAAAAATTTCATTGAATTCAAGGCAATTTTTTCTCATTTTTGTTTGATGATTTCAAAGTTGAGCTCATTTTTCTAATAGTTATGATTATTTGTTTTTGAACATATATCCATCATATGAATTGTCAAGATGGGCTCTTTCATCGTACTAATTTTGAAATTAAAAAAATTTTAAAATACGGCGCTAAATTCCGATTTTGTGTGAAATTTTTTCTATTTTCTCCAAAAAATTTCCATTTAAAACGATATAATTATTTTGTTAATAATATTATGAATTTTTTTTTTCTATATTCATATTAAGATGTACTCAATGCATCATTATCATTAATTGTTTTTATTAAATTCACCTATTTTAATACTGTAATTTATGTTTTTTTCAGAAATCATCAAACAACCATCCGTTGTTGTTTTGTACATGTTGTATGAGAATTGTAATTTTTAATTATCTATTAAGTGAAGGTACGAGAGAATAAACTTTTATTTAAAATTTATTTCAATCATTTTGAGATATGTATCTTTAATTCTAAATATTGAATTAAATGGATTTTAATGAAATTTTTTTCAAACTTTATATGAAATATATTATTACCAACATTATCATTTTTGTTTGATGATTTCAAAGTTGAGCTCATTTTTCTAATAGTTATGATTATATGTTTTTAAACATATATCCATCATATGAATCGTCAAGACGGGCTCTTTCATCGTACTAATTTTGAAAAAATTAAAATTCGGCGTTAAATTCCGATTTTGTGTGAAATTTTTTCTATTTTCTACAAAAAATTTCCATTTTAAACGATATAATTATTTTGTCAAAATTATTATGGAATTTTTTTTTTGTTATTCATATTAAGATTTACTCAATGCATCATTATCATTAATTGTTTTTATTAAATTCTCCTATTTTCATACTGTAATTTAAATTTCTTTCAGAAATCTTCAAACAACCATTCGTTGCTGTTTTGTACATGTTGTTTGAGAATCAGAATTTTAATCTAACTACTACATAGTAAAGGTATAAACGGACACAATTTAATAAAAATTCATTTCAATCAATCCGAGATATGTATCCTTAAATCAAAATTCTAAATTTAATAGATTTTAGTGAAATTTTTTTGCAACTTTATGTGAAATACACAATATTATTACCATGGCATGGTAACATGGTACAGTTTTTCATTTTGAAATTAAATTAAACTCTTCGATTAAATAAATGCTAGTCCTGAAAAGGACTTTTTTGTGTTACTTTTAGAATTGTATTTTACTTTTTTGCTTTCTTTACTGGAGTTGCCTTTTTTGTTGTTGTCGCAGCTTTTTTAACCTTAGGACTTTTTGCAGCAACCTTTGTTACATTTTTAGATGGTTTCGTAATTTTTTGCTTCGAAGCTTTTGTTTTAATAGGAGCTGGTTTCTTAATAGTTTTAGCTACTGCCTTTTCAGATTTTTTCTTTTCTATTATAGATTCTTTAGCAACAGTAGTCTTTTTCTTTGCGACTCCAACCTTTACAGGTGATCCTTTCTTGGCTTTTTTTGTAATTGATTTTTTCGGTGATGCTAATTTGTTTTTCTTCGAACTTTCGCCGCTTGCTTTTGTTGATGTCGATAGCTTAAATGAACCCGATGCACCTTTGCCTTTCGTTTGGATTAATTTACCGCTAACAACTGCACTCTTAATATATTTTTTAATAAATGGAGACAATTTGTCAGCGTCAACTTTGTAATTTGCAGCCAAATACTTTTTAATTGCTAGTAAAGATGAACCGCCACGTTCTTTCAAATCTTTTATAGCGCTATTCACCATATCTGAAGTTGGAGGATGGGTTGGCTTAGATTTAGGCTTTTTCACTCCAGTTGCGATAGAACCTTTCTTTGGTTTCTTCGTTTCAACAACAGGTGCAGTATTCGATTGAATTGTAGTATTATCTGCCATTTTGCTTTTTTTCTTTTAAAATATTTTTATTCACTTTTAGATTTTCCAATTAAATTTTTCAAAAAAAAAACACTTTAAAATCACTTATAACATTTATAACTTGTATGACTGTATGAATTAAATTCACTGAAGTCTAGTATGAACAAAACAGCTTATCCATATGTGATGAGATTGTGGAAGAGCGGTGTGAAAAATTTCATTGAATTCAAGGCAATTTTTTCTCATTTTTGTTTGATGATTTCAAAGTTGAGCTCATTTTTCTAATAGTTATGATTATTTGTTTTTGAACATATATCCATCATATGAATTGTCAAGATGGGCTCTTTCATCGTACTAATTTTGAAATTAAAAAAATTTTAAAATACGGCGCTAAATTCCGATTTTGTGTGAAATTTTTTCTATTTTCTCCAAAAAATTTCCATTTAAAACGATATAATTATTTTGTTAATAATATTATGAATTTTTTTTTTCTATATTCATATTAAGATGTACTCAATGCATCATTATCATTAATTGTTTTTATTAAATTCACCTATTTTAATACTGTAATTTATGTTTCTTTCAGAAATCATCAAACAACCATCCGTTGTTGTTTTGTACATGTTGTATGAGAATTGTAATTTTAAATTATCTATTAAGTGAAGGTACGAGAGAATAAACTTTTATTTAAAATTTATTTCAATCATTTTGAGATATGTATCTTTAATTCTAAATATTGAATTAAATGGATTTTAATGAAATTTTTTTCAAACTTTATATGAAATATATT
Organism: Xylophagus ater; assembly: GCA_963422695.1. Taxonomy (NCBI): domain Eukaryota; kingdom Metazoa; phylum Arthropoda; class Insecta; order Diptera; family Xylophagidae; genus Xylophagus; species Xylophagus ater. Next base: position 37,799,544 of record OY730478.1, read on the forward strand.
ATTACCAACATTATCATTTTTGTTTGATGATTTCAAAGTTGAGCTCATTTTTCTAATAGTTATGATTATATGTTTTTAAACATATATCCATCATATGAATCGTCAAGACGGGCTCTTTCATCGTACTAATTTTGAAATTAAAAAAAATTAAAATTCGGCGTTAAATTCCGATTTTGTGTGAAATTTTTTCTATTTTCTACAAAAAATTTCCATTTTAAACGATATAATTATTTTGTCAAAATTATTATGGAATTTTTTTTTTTGTTATTCATATTAAGATTTACTCAATCCATCATTATCATTAATTGTTTTTATTAAATTCTCCTATTTTCATACTGTAATTTAAATTTCTTTCAGAAATCTTCAAACAACCATTCGTTGCTGTTTTGTACATGTTGTTTGAGAATCAGAATTTTAATCTAACTACTACATAGTAAAGGTATAAACGGACACAATTTAATAAAAATTCATTTCAATCAATCCGAGATATGTATCCTTAAATCAAAATTCTAAATTTAATAGATTTTAGTGAAATTTTTTTGCAACTTTATGTGAAATACACAATATTATTACCATGGCATGGTAACATGGTACAGTTTTTCATTTTGAAATTAAATTAAACTCTTCGATTAAATAAATGCTAGTCCTGAAAAGGACTTTTTTGTGTTACTTTTAGAATTGTATTTTACTTTTTTGCTTTCTTTACTGGAGTTGCCTTTTTTGTTGTTGTCGCAGCTTTTTTAACCTTAGGACTTTTTGCAGCAACCTTTGTTACATTTTTAGATGGTTTCGTAATTTTTTGCTTCGAAGCTTTTGTTTTAATAGGAGCTGGTTTCTTAATAGTTTTAGCTACTGCCTTTTCAGATTTTTTCTTTTCTATTATAGATTCTTTAGCAACAGTAGTCTTTTTCTTTGCGACTCCAACCTTTACAGGTGATCCTTTCTTGGCTTTTTTTGTAATTGATTTTTTCGGTGATGCTAATTTGTTTTTCTTCGAACTTTCGCCGCTTGCTTTTGTTGATGTCGATAGCTTAAATGAACCCGATGCACCTTTGCCTTTCGTTTGGATTAATTTACCGCTAACAACTGCACTCATAATATATTTTTTAATAAATGGAGACAATTTGTCAGCGTCAACTTTGTAATTTGCAGCCAAATACTTTTTAATTGCTAGTAAAGATGAACCGCCACGTTCTTTCAAATCTTTTATAGCGCTATTCACCATATCTGAAGTTGGAGGATGGGTTGGCTTAGATTTAGGCTTTTTCACTCCAGTTGCGATAGAACCTTTCTTTGGTTTCTTCGTTTCAACAACAGGTGCAGTATTCGATTGAATTGTAGTATTATCTGCCATTTTGCTTTTTTTCTTTTAAAATATTTTTATTCACTTTTAGATTTTCCAATTAAATTTTTCAAAAAAAAACACTTTAAAATCACTTATAAAATTTATAACTTGTATGACTGTATGAATTAAATTCACTGAAGTCTAGTATGAACAAAACAGCTTATCCATATGTGATGAGATTGTGGAAGAGCGGTGTGAAAAATTTCATTGAATTCAAGGCAATTTTTTCTCATTTTTGTTTGATGATTTCAAAGTTGAGCTCATTTTTCTAATAGTTATGATTATTTGTTTTTGAACATATATCCATCATATGAATTGTCAAGATGGGCTCTTTCATCGTACTAATTTTGAAATTAAAAAAATTTTAAAATACGGCGCTAAATTCCGATTTTGTGTGAAATTTTTTCTATTTTCTCCAAAAAATTTCCATTTAAAACGATATAATTATTTTGTTAATAATATTATGAATTTTTTTTTTCTATATTCATATTAAGATGTACTCAATGCATCATTATCATTAATTGTTTTTATTAAATTCACCTATTTTAATACTGTAATTTATGTTTCTTTCAGAAATCATCAAACAACCATCCGTTGTTGTTTTGTACATGTTGTATGAGAATTGTAATTTTTAATTATCTATTAAGTGAAGGTACGAGAGAATAAACTTTTATTTAAAATTTATTTCAATCATTTTGAGATATGTATCTTTAATTCTAAATATTGAATTAAATGGATTTTAATGAAATTTTTTTCAAACTTTATATGAAATATATTATTACCAACATTATCATTTTTGTTTGATGATTTCAAAGTTGAGCTCATTTTTCTAATAGTTATGATTATATGTTTTTAAACATATATCCATCATATGAATCGTCAAGACGGGCTCTTTCATCGTACCAATTTTGAAATTAAAAAAAATTAAAATTCGGCGTTAAATTCCGATTTTGTGTGAAATTTTTTCTATTTTCTACAAAAAATTTCCATTTTAAACGATATAATTATTTTGTCAAAATTATTATGGAATTTTTTTTTTTGTTATTCATATTAAGATTTACTCAATCCATCATTATCACTAATTGTTTTTATTAAATTCTCCTATTTTCATACTGTAATTTAAATTTCTTTCAGAAATCTTCAAACAACCATTCGTTGCTGTTTTGTACATGTTGTTTGAGAATCAGAATTTTAATCTAACTACTACATAGTAAAGGTATAAACGGACACAATTTAATAAAAATTCATTTCAATCAATCCGAGATATGTATCCTTAAATCAAAATTCTAAATTTAATAGATTTTAGTGAAATTTTTTTGCAACTTTATGTGAAATACACAATATTATTACCATGGCATGGTAACATGGTACAGTTTTTCATTTTGAAATTAAATTAAACTCTTCGATTAAATAAATGCTAGTCCTGAAAAGGACTTTTTTGTGTTACTTTTAGAATTGTATTTTACTTTTTTGCTTTCTTTACTGGAGTTGCCTTTTTTGGTATTGTCGCAGCTTTTTTAACCTTAGGACTTTTTGCAGCAACCTTTGTTACATTTTTAGATGGTTTCGTAATTTTTTGCTTCGAAGCTTTTGTTTTAATAGGAGCTGGTTTCTTAATAGTTTTAGCTACTGCCTTTTCAGATTTTTTCTTTTCTATTATAGATTCTTTAGCAACAGTAGTCTTTTTCTTTGCGACTCCAACCTTTACAGGTGATCCTTTCTTGGCTTTTTTTGTAATTGATTTTTTCGGTGATGCTAATTTGTTTTTCTTCGAACTTTCGCCGCTTGCTTTTGTTGATGTCGATAGCTTAAATGAACCCGATGCACCTTTGCCTTTCGTTTGGATTAATTTACCGCTAACAACTGCACTCTTAATATATTTTTTAATAAATGGAGACAATTTGTCAGCGTCAACTTTGTAATTTGCAGCCAAATACTTTTTAATTGCTAGTAAAGATGAACCGCCACGTTCTTTCAAATCTTTTATAGCGCTATTCACCATATCTGAAGTTGGAGGATGGGTTGGCTTAGATTTAGGCTTTTTCACTCCAGTTGCGATAGAACCTTTCTTTGGTTTCTTCGTTTCAACAACAGGTGCAGTATTCGATTGAATTGTAGTATTATCTGCCATTTTGCCTTTTTTCTTTTAAAATATTTTTATTCACTTTTAGATTTTCCAATTAAATTTTTCAAAAAAAAACACTTTAAAATCACTTATAACATTTATAACTTGTATGACTGTATGAATTAAATTCACTGAAGTCTAGTATGAACAAAACAGCTTATCCATATGTGATGAGATTGTGGAAGAGCGGTGTGGAAAATTTCATTGAATTCAAGACAATTTTTTCTCATTTTTGTTTGATGATTTCAAAGTTGAGCTCATTTTTCTAATAGTTATGATTATTTGTTTTTGAACATATATCCATCATATGAATTGTCAAGATGGGCTCTTTCATCGTACTAATTTTGAAATTAAAAAAATTTTAAAATACGGCGCTAAATTCCGATTTTGTGTGAAATTTTTTCTATTTTCTCCAAAAAATTTCCATTTAAAACGATATAATTATTTTGTTAATAATATTATGAATTTTTTTTTTCTATATTCATATTAAGATGTACTCAATGCATCATTATCATTAATTGTTTTTATTAAATTCACCTATTTTAATACTGTAATTTATGTTTCTTTCAGAAATCATCAAACAACCATCCGTTGTTGTTTTGTACATGTTGTATGAGAATTGTAATTTTAAATTATCTATTAAGTGAAGGTACGAGAGAATAAACTTTTATTTAAAATTTATTTCAATCATTTTGAGATATGTATCTTTAATTCTAAATATTGAATTAAATGGATTTTTATGAAATTTTTTTCAAACTTTATATGAAATATATTATTACCAACATTATCATTTTTGTTTGATGATTTCAAAGTTGAGCTCATTTTTCTAATAGTTATGATTATATGTTTTTAAACATATATCCATCATATGAATCGTCAAGACGGGCTCTTTCATCGTACTAATTTTGAAATTAAAAAACGTTAAAATTCGGCGTTAAATTCCGATTTTGTGTGAAATTTTTTCTATTTTCTACAAAAAATTTCCATTTTAAACGATATAATTATTTTGTCAAAAATATTATGGAATTTTTTTTTTGTTATTCATATTAAGATTTACTCAATCCATCATTATCATTAATTGTTTTTATTAAATTCTCCTATTTTCATACTGTAATTTAAATTTCTTTCAGAAATCTTCAAACAACCATTCGTTGCTGTTTTGTACATGTTGTTTGAGAATCAGAATTTTAATCTAACTACTACATAGTAAAGGTATAAACGGACACAATTTAATAAAAATTCATTTCAATCAATCCGAGATATGTATCCTTAAATCAAAATTCTAAATTTAATAGATTTTAGTGAAATTTTTTTGCAACTTTATGTGAAATACACAATATTATTACCATGGCATGGTAACATGGTACAGTTTTTCATTTTGAAATTAAATTAAACTCTTCGATTAAATAAATGCTAGTCCTGAAAAGGACTTTTTTGTGTTACTTTTAGAATTGTATTTTACTTTTTTGCTTTCTTTACTGGAGTTGCCTTTTTTGGTATTGTCGCAGCTTTTTTAACCTTAGGACTTTTTGCAGCAACCTTTGTTACATTTTTAGATGGTTTCGTAATTTTTTGCTTCGAAGCTTTTGTTTTAATAGGAGCTGGTTTCTTAATAGTTTTAGCTACTGCCTTTTCAGATTTTTTCTTTTCTATTATAGATTCTTTAGCAACAGTAGTCTTTTTCTTTGCGACTCCAACCTTTACAGGTGATCCTTTCTTGGCTTTTTTTGTAATTGATTTTTTCGGTGATGCTAATTTGTTTTTCTTCGAACTTTCGCCGCTTGCTTTTGTTGATGTCGATAGCTTAAATGAACCCGATGCACCTTTGCCTTTCGTTTGGATTAATTTACCGCTAACAACTGCACTCTTAATATATTTTTTAATAAATGGAGACAATTTGTCAGCGTCAACTTTGTAATTTGCAGCCAAATACTTTTTAATTGCTAGTAAAGATGAACCGCCACGTTCTTTCAAATCTTTTATAGCGCTATTCACCATATCTGAAGTTGGAGGATGGGTTTGCTTAGATTTAGGCTTTTTCACTCCAGTTGCGATAGAACCTTTCTTTGGTTTCTTCGTTTCAACAACAGGTGCAGTATTCGATTGAATTGTAGTATTATCTGCCATTTTGCCTTTTTTCTTTTAAAATATTTTTATTCACTTTTAGATTTTCCAATTAAATTTTTCAAAAAAAAACACTTTAAAATCACTTATAACATTTATAACTTGTATGACTGTATGAATTAAATTCACTGAAGTCTAGTATGAACAAAACAGCTTATCCATATGTGATGAGATTGTGGAAGAGCGGTGTGAAAAATTTCATTGAATTCAAGGCAATTTTTTCTCATTTTTGTTTGATGATTTCAAAGTTGAGCTCATTTTTCTAATAGTTATGATTATTTGTTTTTGAACATATATCCATCATATGAATTGTCAAGATGGGCTCTTTCATCGTACTAATTTTGAAATTAAAAAAATTTTAAAATACGGCGCTATTTTCCGATTTTGTGTGAAATTTTTTCTATTTTCTCCAAAAAATTTCCATTTAAAACGATATAATTATTTTGTTAATAATATTATGAATTTTTTTTTTCTATATTCATATTAAGATGTACTCAATGCATCATTATCATTAATTGTTTTTATTAAATTCACCTATTTTAATACTGTAATTTATGTTTCTTTCAGAAATCATCAAACAACCATCCGTTGTTGTTTTGTACATGTTGTATGAGAATTGTAATTTTAAATTATCTATTAAGTGAAGGTACGAGAGAATAAACTTTTATTTAAAATTTATTTCAATCATTTTGAGATATGTATCTTTAATTCTAAATATTGAATTAAATGGATTTTTATGAAATTTTTTTCAAACTTTATATGAAATATATTATTACCAACATTATCATTTTTGTTTGATGATTTCAAAGTTGAGCTCATTTTTCTAATAGTTATGATTATATGTTTTTAAACATATATCCATCATATGAATCGTCAAGACGGGCTCTTTCATCGTACTAATTTTGAAATTAAAAAAAATTAAAATTCGGCGTTAAATTCCGATTTTGTGTGAAATTTTTTCTATTTTCTACAAAAAATTTCCATTTTAAACGATATAATTATTTTGTCAAAAATATTATGGAATTTTTTTTTTGTTATTCATATTAAGATTTACTCAATCCATCATTATCATTAATTGTTTTTATTAAATTCTCCTATTTTCATACTGTAATTTAAATTTCTTTCAGAAATCTTCAAACAACCATTCGTTGCTGTTTTGTACATGTGTGAGAATCAGAATTTTAATCTAACTACTACATAGTAAAGGTATAAACGGACACAATTTAATAAAAATTCATTTCAATCAATCCGAGATATGTATCCTTAAATCAAAATTCTAAATTTAATAGATTTTAGTGAAATTTTTTTGCAACTTTATGTGAAATACACAATATTATTACCATGGCATGGTAACATGGTACAGTTTTTCATTTTGAAATTAAATTAAACTCTTCGATTAAATAAATGCTAGTCCTGAAAAGGACTTTTTTGTGTTACTTTTAGAATTGTATTTTACTTTTTTGCTTTCTTTACTGGAGTTGCCTTTTTTGTTGTTGTCGCAGCTTTTTTAACCTTAGGACTTTTTGCAGCAACCTTTGTTACATTTTTAGATGGTTTCGTAATTTTTTGCTTCGAAGCTTTTGTTTTAATAGGAGCTGGTTTCTTAATAGTTTTAGCTACTGCCTTTTCAGATTTTTTCTTTTCTATTATAGATTCTTTAGCAACAGTAGTCTTTTTCTTTGCGACTCCAACCTTTACAGGTGATCCTTTCTTGGCTTTTTTTGTAATTGATTTTTTCGGTGATGCTAATTTGTTTTTCTTCGAACTTTCGCCGCTTGCTTTTGTTGATGTCGATAGCTTAAATGAACCCGATGCACCTTTGCCTTTCGTTTGGATTAATTTACCGCTAACAACTGCACTCATAATATATTTTTTAATAAATGGAGACAATTTGTCAGCGTCAACTTTGTAATTTGCAGCCAAATACTTTTTAATTGCTAGTAAAGATGAACCGCCACGTTCTTTCAAATCTTTTATAGCGCTATTCACCATATCTGAAGTTGGAGGATGGGTTGGCTTAGATTTAGGCTTTTTCACTCCAGTTGCGATAGAACCTTTCTTTGGTTTCTTCGTTTCAACAACAGGTGCAGTATTCGATTGAATTGTAGTATTATCTGCCATTTTGCTTTTTTTCTTTTAAAATATTTTTATTCACTTTTAGATTTTCCAATTAAATTTTTCAAAAAAAAACACTTTAAAATCACTTATAAAATTTATAACTTGTATGACTGTATGAATTAAATTCACTGAAGTCTAGTATGAACAAAACAGCTTATCCATATGTGATGAGATTGTGGAAGAGCGGTGTGAAAAATTTCATTGAATTCAAGGCAATTTTTTCTCATTTTTGTTTGATGATTTCAAAGTTGAGCTCATTTTTCTAATAGTTATGATTATTTGTTTTTGAACATATATCCATCATATGAATTGTCAAGATGGGCTCTTTCATCGTACTAATTTTGAAATTAAAAAAATTTTAAAATACGGCGCTAAATTCCGATTTTGTGTGAAATTTTTTCTATTTTCTCCAAAAAATTTCCATTTAAAACGATATAATTATTTTGTTAATAATATTA